>OY998179.1:61646303-64071303 GCA_963921935.1 Galeruca laticollis | reverse complement strand
TGAAATCCAAAACTGCAGAATTTCATCACTTATACCCCATCATTCAAAACCACAAAATATTTATCCCATTACAACCTTACTTGGCAAAAACTCCGGAAGAAATAATTTCAATAAAAGAAGAATGTCCGATGTTATCTGAAAAATATTACTGTCAACAGGAAATTAAGTCAAGAGATAATTGTACTATGGAAATATTAAACGGCCATTCTCCTACGAACTGCTATGCTAATGATGCTCACCTTCAAGAAACTATAATAGAACAAGTCACAAATAATGAACTTTTAATCATTCCAAATTCAGCGATAAAAATATTAACCAGATGTACTTCTGATCAATATTTGGAAATTAATCATCCATTAATCATCCGAATTCCAGAAGATTGCAAGATTCAAGTTGGAGAAGAAATATTTTCAACCAACATCCAAATTAGAAAAAGAAAATCAATAATATTGCCAAAATTAGATTCAAAGTTTTTAGAAATTCAACCATATAATTCACCAAACTCAACTAAAATAGATTTTGAAGGATTATAAGAAAATAATAAAATTGCTAAAAATATAAAACCTATTCAAGAAGTAATAATTCCAAAGCAACATACAACAATTAAATTGACTGTCTCGACCCTTACTTCGTGGAATATGCTCATATTAGTGTTTTTAAATGAAACTCAAGGTCTCTAGTTAATTCCACAATATAATACAAGTTGTATTATATTGTGGAATTAACTAGAGACCTTGAGTTTCATTTAAAAATACAACAATTAGTTTATTTTCAATTATTTTAATTATTTGTATAATTATAATAGTATTTTGGTGCATACGAAAATTCCTAAGAAGTAAAAGAAGAAACAAGAGAGAAAATATCGAGAAAGAAAAAATCAAGGAAGAAGATATCAAGCCAGAAGATATTGAATTGGAAGAAACAAATTCAAAATCGAAAAACAACTCCATTATTTTTCGATCTTAGGGATGGAGGAGTTATAGAAGTAGAAATTTTTATAAATAAATAGTAATATTATATTACTGTAAATAAGATAAGAAATGCAGAGTTAGCTTTGTTTTAGTATATATAGTCATATTCATTATTATTCAAGTTGTTGTTGTTGTTTGGTAAAGGTTGTTGAAATCAGTTGTTGAAGTTAGTTGACAAAAGTCGTTGTTTAATAATTAGTTTATTCTTAGTCGGTTCATTAGCAAGTATTGTAATATTTTAATTATATTGTGAAAATAAAGTTTTTTAAAAATAGTTTTCGGCGTTAAAAATATATAATTCCGGGGTGCCCGACCGTGGGTGGCTACTTTTCCCGTATACTGCGCATGTTTTCCGTTACAGACAGACCGGACGTATTTTAACGTTCTGCGCAGGCCATAAGGACATTGACGCATATCTCTATTATTGCTCGCATTTTCAAAACGGCATTATAATGGTTATTTTCATATACAAGATGTAGGGCACTGCCAAAACGGCAGGGGGTGTACCAACAAAAATTTCATCGGACAAAAGAGCGTTATCGCTGACGGTCGAGCCAAAAGGGCCGTGGTAGCGAAGCTACTTTTTCCGTATACTGCGCATGTTTTCAGTTACATACAGGCCGTAAAAGACGCATTTCAACGTTCTGCGCAGGTCCTAAAGGCATTGGCCCATATCTCTGCTATTATTTATCAGATTTTTATGGAATAAACGGAATTATGATTGTTAGATTAATTTCATACACAAGATGAAAAAGATGCCATTAGGGCACATCTCTGTTATTAATCAGATTGAAGTCGAATAAACGAGGATATGCAGTTTGTCGACGATGTCATAAGGGCTGCTATTATTGATCAGAGTTGATCCAGTGCCGTTTTCTATAATTGTACTCCCCTCTTTCGTTCCAATCGTAGCCGAATGGGTGATTTTTAAATTGTTTGCCACGAGGTCTCTGCAATATCTACGAATGCTCATAAATTCACGTGTGGCCGATTAAGAAAGGGCAATTAATGGAAAACGTCGAAAAATATGAGGAAAAGCGATTTAAACGAGGGATGCAATATTTACCGTTTTTTTAAACAGTAATGAAAAATACATCCTGTATTCTAAAAAAACATTTGTTGCAACATGCATGAAATATAAGATTTATTCAAAGATTAATTGTCTAGGCTAGGGGTCAGAGGTCACGTTGAATCAAATTATGCTGTATATTAAAAGTAACAATAGGTCTTGTATGATTCTCTCGGAAGCAATTATTGTGAATTATAATAGGTCTGTGTGCTGAATATCAAATGGCATTGAGACAAGGTGACATTGAGACAAGTACGAACTAGTATAGTGTTCGAACAATGTGCATACTAGTTTTGAAAATCCGACCAATAATAGAGATATGCGTCAATGTCCTTATGGCCTGCGCAGAACGTTAAAATACGTCCGGTCTGTCTGTAACGGAAAGCATTCGCAGTATACGGAAAAAGTAGCCACCCACGGTCGGGCACCCCGGTGACCCCAGCCAACGCCCATCTATATCATCTTAGTGACGTCACAAGCGCCCCGAATCTCCCGCCAACGCAGCGCCATCTAGTGGTGAAAATTGGAAGTAGTGAGCCAGAACCAACTTAGTATATCTACACTTGCTATGATCCATCTACTTGGTTTCGCACCGCACCGCGTGTCACTATGTTTTAGACTACAGTTTTGCACGTGAAAAAAATAAGAAATTTGAGAGAAGACGATCAGAGATTTTGTATTATGGTTATTTTATTTTATTTAATAAAACGTAGTTGATAGAGTTTAAGAGGAATCTTCACCTTTGTCAATATATTCACTACAATCAGACTCATCATCTTTGTCAGGACTATGAAAAGCATCATCATCAGCATTTTCATCAATATCTATCTGTAAAATATCTATCGAAGATTACATACACATAGATATTGGGTGAACATATTAGATATAAATATAAAAATAAATTGAGCTAATATCTCTTATTTCTTCCTCATTACTTATGATGATACTTCCAATATTGGGTAACTGGTCACCCTCAAACCACTTGAAAATATGTTAATCTTCTTGTTCTTCCCAGCCGAAATTAGTTGGGTGAGATGTACTAGGAACAGGAAGATAGGATTGACATCAAATTTGGACAATATAAGCTGTGTACGTCGTTAAGCTTTACACGGAGGCAGCATCGATACTTCGAAATTGCAATCTAAGTTTAAATATGTTCACTACTCGTACTCGTTTTATAAGCTTTTATATACGTATCTACTTGTACATAATTTATGTCGTTGATTGGAATGAAACGGAGACGTAATAAAAAATAATAAAAACTATGAAAACAAAAATCTACACTTTTACTTACTACTCCTCCCAAAAACGTTTAATATGCGTGTACCTTATTGGTACACGCTAAAAAAGTGCCGTCATTGCTTTGATATTTCGTTTCGCATGTACCTACATAATTTTCAGGATAGGTACTTAGCGTTTATCTAGACACAGCGTATTAAAAATAGTCTTCGTGCAACGCGAGTCGTGTTTGTTTACAACGCTTATGCAACGGAACACGAAATTCTTGTTCCGAGCACGACGGCGCAGCCTGAGTGCTCGAAATAGAGCAAGTGTTTGAAAGACCAGTTATCCACGAATACTTTTCGCTATTTTTTTATTGGTGCGCTTTGAAATCATAAAATATTTATATTATATTAATACTACAAAAAAATGGAAGTCCGTCCTCGATGCCCAGCCAAGTTTCATTTCATAAGAGTCCGCCTTCCATGCTCAGCCAAGTTTCGTGAAAGTCCATCCTAAATAGTATTTATCTTTATTCGACGTTACGAGGTACTGCTGTCAGATCAATAATCAAAAAGTTGTCATTGATACTTACGTTTCTCGAGTTGTTGTTACCATGGTAACTTTGAAAAACGCGCGTGTTTGAGAGTTCGATTTAAACACGCTGAGGTGTGCTTTAAATAGGTAAAATGAGGCACCAATAAATATATATATATATAATGTGCTATTCAAAAGTCCCCTCCCCCCCTCGTATCTTTTGAACGGCTACACTTATATCAATAAAATTTGGAGGGTGAAAATAAAGTGTTTTAAACTTCTCTACATAATGGTAATAGATGACGTCACAGTGCCACTCTGGCCAATCATTTTAAATAATACCTTATGGCAAGTGATATCTCGTTTGAAAGGCATTGACATTGGCTACATAGCCATATTAATTTTGTTTGGGTTTAAATAAACTTTTACAAATGAATTAAATAAATACCAAAGTTATTATTTCACATTTAAATATTTAAAAATTTTCAGTCCGCCCCTGGTTAGTTGTCAAAAAAATTGACTTTTTTAATTTAATAGTATTTGTTGTATTGCAATGTTTTTCTAAATAGCGTAAATATTTAATTTTATTATTGTTTAACGAGACGTTAAGGAGTTTACATAGGCAAAATAGTACGTACTCAAGCCGACAAAGTAGCAGCTATCTTAATAATTGGTGAATCTAGGAGGAATCTCCATGGAGAGGAACGTTTACTTAATGAGAGATACCCAGATCGCCATATCTCGAGAACTTATTTGAGGGAGCTTCTTCACAAGTTTGAAGCAACAGGTAGTGTTCAAGATGCCAAACGATATGGTCGACCAACATTTAGTGATGATAAGAAAATTGATATCGTTGCTGAAATGGTAGTAAACCCTACTTCCTCTTCAACTAAAGTCGCGTCTATCTGTGAAGTAAGTAAAACTACAGAACAGAGAGTGTTGGCTAAAAATAAATTTCATCCATACAAGTTAAAAATGGTGCACCACCTTTCGGATGACGACCCCGACAGAAGACTCGAATTCTGTGAATGTATGACAAACAAATAAAATTAGTCAAAACTCACATTACACAAAAACAATTTGTTTTAGTGACGAAAGTACTTTTTGCCTAAATGGAAATGTGAATACACAAAATGTAAGGTATTGGAGTGACACAAATCCTCACACCTTTCGTGAACAACATACCCAATTTCCAGCAATGTTTGGGCAGGTATTTTGAGAAACCACATAGTTGGTCCTGTGTTCCTAAATTCAAATTCAAGCGGTGAAGTGTATCTGGAATTGTTACAAAATGCAATTGAGCCGTTAATTCTTGAAAATCTGGAAGATAATCAAGATGAATTCGGCCATCTGGAAATAACATTTCAACAAGATGGTGCTCCTGCACATTATTATGGTACAGTAAGACGTTACCTGGATGAAGAATACCGAGGTAGATGGATCGGCCGGCGAGGTCCTATTAATGGCCACCTCGAACTGACACCATTAGATTTTTTTCTATGGGGGTACTTGAAATCCAAGGTTTATATTACGGCACCAGATAGCATTGGCGTTTTGAAAGAAAGAATCACTGAAGAATGCAATGCTATTTCAGCTGCCACATTCGACCGAGTACGAGAAGAGTTTACTAATAGGATGTATTACTGTCAGGAAGTAGACGAAGCACGTTTCAAACACTTGCTATAAAAATCCATTGTTGATATTTGATTAATTAAATTTAAAAAAATAATTTCAATAATTTTGGTATTTATTTAATTTATGCGTCAAAATTAATTTAAACCCAAACATAATTAATATGGCTATGTAACCAATGTCAATGCCTGTCAACCGAGATATCACTTGCCATAAAGTCCTATTTAAAATTATTGGCCAGAGTGGCACTGTGACGTCATCTATTACTAATACGTCACCTGTTACCATACGTAGAGAAGTTTAAAACACTTTATTTTCACCCTCCAAATGTTAATAATGTAAGTGTAGCCCTTCAAAAGATACGAGGGTGGGAGGGGACTTTTGAATAGCAATATATATATATATATATATATATATATATATATATATATATATATATATATATATATATATATATATATATATTATTATAGTTTATTTTATGGGAATTTAATTTGCCCTACGTTGGGCCGACATATTATTATGAATAGAATTGGGTGAGAAAATAGTTTAATTTGCCCGGTATGTTGAGGATTTAATATGTATGATAAACAGTTTATTTAACCAACATGAAAACTTCTCATCTCAGGGTAGAGTTCAAGTATTTTAAATAAAATGATTTTATAATTTTATATATGTTAGCGCCAAAGTTAATAAATGCTTTATATTTTTAAAAATAAATTTGTTAATCAGAATATGTTACTTTTTTAATGATTCCAAATTAAATACGGTCCTGTCCTACTTAAAAAATATCTGCATAGCTCAATCGATTTCATTCAGAGCTTCTGCCTGTGGTAAGTAGATGGTGCACAAGTCACCAGATGAAATGAATAACTCAAGTAATTTAAAAAAACGTTCTTCAAAAGGAAAAACAATATTTAATTTAATGAAAATAAATACACTACACTTTTACAAGTGTTTTTTTTTAAGAAATTCAACTATCTAAAAGGATGACTCTTTCATACAAATCACACGCACTCTGGTGAGATATTATTATAATAGTAAAATACAGTTATATAACTTCATAAACATATGACTTTCAGAAAACGACGAAATACACTCTTAACAGCGTCTATGCATCACAAAATTTTAGTTTTTTTCACAAATTAGTAAGTACGCTTGACCTCTTAATACATTAATAAATTAACTTGTACTACCTTATTTACTTCACGATTTCTGTTTGTTCACCTTCAATAATCTGTTTCTTTTATTTGTTCCAGATTTTCCTCCTGGAAAACCTCCCTGTTGGCATTCTGCTTCTACCAGAACAGGAATCGATGCTGTATTTCTTTCAAAGTCCAAACAGCTCACACAAATTCCACTATTCAATGTTTTTCGAAAACTATTGTGGCTATTTTACTTCCACCAGACACAAGACACCATATAATAAAATAAAATTCATGATTAGTGTTTTACAACATTCAACAATTCCTTTTTTAATTATTAATATAAACTAAACTACTTACACTGATATATCTCTTGTAAGTATAATGTATTTGTTTTAAATTCTATAGTCAAATTTTGTCTTCCAAATGATTTCAATTGATTTACGTTACCAAAAAAATTTTGCTGCTCCAAAAATCTCTTCCCAAAAAGAAAACCTACTAGTCAATAGCCCCCATAATCAACAACTTTCCCACATTCTGATTTTTTTTTGGTTAGCAACACAGTTGTCGCCGATGTGATCTTTTTTAAATGTTTATTAACCAATCAAATTTGACTATTTATTTTATAACTCAAATTCTTCATTTCAACCAGTGAAATGTTCATCCATTATATCATGATATTATATTCTAAGGTTTTTAATTGCTTAGACTTCCTATATTATTTTCATTCAATAATATTTCTTAGTATTGTTAAAATGACATTTCCTAACCTCTAAGTATGTATGTCAAATGAATATTCATAATGTTTTAATAGATGACAGCTGTTACCTTTAAATATGTATGCAAAATGAAAATTCGTTTTCTTTATAAGTCATGTTCTCTGAAATTCACATTATTTTATATTTTCCTGCTCTGTTATGTCTAAACATCTACACTGTCTCATTTTAATGTCTTAATCAACAAATATTACGAGATTTAACTTGACTTTACAGAATAAAGCATTATTAGTTTCTTATTATGAACAAATTTTGATACTTGATCTCTTTGATAAAAGTTTCGTTAGGTAATTTATTTCATATAAATTGTTTATCACACCTATTCGCAATTATCCCTACATTATACAGTCTGTCCTTTCTGTATGTCTTCTCTATCGAATAGTGGATCGTACAGATTGTCTCCATTCAAATGTTTAAAAAAAATTTTTGACTTAAAAAAATTCTTTTAGATTACAATACATAATCTTAATTCTTCATTATTTGATATACAGGGTGTAGCATTATTTTTTCACAATAATATATATATATATATATATATATATATATATATATATATATATATATATATATGTATATATATATATATGAACAATAAGCAACGAAGAGATTAGTAGTATATATATTGAAGCACATTAGTAAGAATGATAAACTACGAGAGAACTAAGTCGTATTCTGATCAAGTATGTAATAATTTCGTTCGTAAATCATGTCAACAGTTTAGCACGAAAGGTTCGGAATTACAAAATCACTTGAGTAGTTCTGTATTAATTAATCTTATGAACCGTATCGAATCTCCAAGAAACGCTAAAACTCAAATCGATCTTTCTTCAAAGGATAAAAGGGACATTCCATGTGAATGCGGAAGAATCCATAGAGATAACAAACATGTTTGTTTAAGTGGATTTATGGTAATCAATTTCAAAAGAATTCGTCGAAATTAGAATGTAATTTGAAAGAAACACGTTAAATTTTTATATAGTTAGTAAATATGTTGTTTTATGCAAGGGATTTCAGGAATTTCTAATAAATAGTAAGTAAGTTATGTTAATATTTATATGTATAAAAATCTTCATCTCTATATATTCTAATTCATATTACTAAAATGTATTTTCATGTATATAAGGCTTGAGAAATTAACAGTTCATACGATAGAGTTTTTAGTTTCGATAGCAACCCGCAACGAGATAGATGATAATAAAAAAACGTCAGTGAATTTTGAAGACGTCAAAAAATTTGGGAAAGGAGATAAATTGTATCCTGAATATAAAAGATTAAAACCTATATATTTGATAAAAAGGAAAATTAAACGAATTTCAAAGTAATAATCAGAAGAAATAAGAATATTCAAACTATTACAATACAATTTGGTACGTACGAAAATTTATTCAAAATTGGAATCAAATGGCATAGAGAGTTGAGAAACGTAAAGGTGCTTACAAAAGTCAAAGCTGTTGGTGTTAAAGAATATTCGAAGTTTGTTTTGGACCACACAACCATAAATCCGGAGTAATATAAGGTACGAAAATTTTATCAATTTTATGAGCTCATAAAACGGATCTGTGCGTGATCAGTGACATTGGGGTTTCCTTTCTAACATTTGCGGAGAAAAATAAATACACATTTTCTAAAATTTGACGGTCATTGGCGGTTTATATTTTTTATTTAGAATAAGAAAATCATAATTGTATGTTATTATGGTAATAATTTTGGATTGTTACCTATGATATGTGTATATAGATGCAGAAACCATATTTCATAATTAAAATTCCTGAAATCATAAGCTTGTTCATTTTAATATCACAATCCAATAATTAGAGTAAATTTGAATGGCGCAAATGAACCCTACCCTTTGATAGAGTTTGTTATACATGCTTAACGATTATTCAATCACAAATAATAAAATAATAAATAGATGTAGAATACATAACAAATTGTTACCCAAAACGTGGGGAAATTTCAATCATAAGATAAAGTATTATATAACAAATTGTCACCCAAAAACGTGGGGCAATTACAATCATAAGTTATAGTATTACATAACAATATATATATATATATATATATATATATATATATATATATATATATATATATATATATATATATATATATATATATATATATATATATTTATATATATCACGAGCTTTATCTAAATGCCTCACCGTTTTAACTAGACTCATTTTATCAATTATTGATCAATAAAACGTGAAATAGTAATGATTTTATACCATCAGATAAAGATCTACTTTAAGACCCTCAAGAATAGGAAAAGCCCTGGACCAAACGAAACCACCAATGAGATGCCCAAATGAAATATTAACCATATTTGAGCATATCATATAAGAACAAAAAATACCGAATGATTGGAAGAAATAGTATAACAACACCCATTTTTAAAAAAGGACCAAAAACGCTTCCTGAAAACTATCGAGGAATAACACTACTTGATAGCACCCTCAAGGTGTTTACAAAAACTATACTGGGAGAAATCACTGAGACCATAAACATACAAGAAGAGCAACGAGGATTCCGAAAGGACTGGTCCACAATTAACGCAATATTCAATCTGAAATGTCACTAAAACCTTACATGACATAATACGGAATGAACACATCAGACAACAATGCGGTATACACGGCATAGAAAGGTGGGTAGGACAAAGACGAAGATTCTGGAACAAACATATGAAAATAATAGAAGACAACAGACTAGTTAAAAATGTAAAAATGATTGACAGAGAAGGATAAATATCACAAAGAAGACCACGAAAGCGATGGTAAAAATGCTGGACATCATCCTCGGGCATGAACTTGTTGGCTATCCATGTTAGAAAGTAAAAGAAGTAGAAATATACGACCTAGACCTAAATCCCTAAATCCTAGATGTATCTCCGCTTCGAAATTTCTTCTCAACCACAAATTCTATAAAGTAATTTTTTAATGTTACCATATTCTCATAAAATAGCCTATTGTTAATTTATCTAGTAATATGCGGACTTGAATAAAAAGTTTGTCATTTATCTGTTCGAAGAACTATAATTACCTTGTGGTTATTGCCTTTTTTCTTCGAATAGCTGTCCGATGAGTATTTACTATTTTTTTTGCCAAAAATTGAATAATGACCACCTTTTTCCCCATTACTGAAGAAACTATCGTGTTTTTTGGCCTCGTCCTTGTGATACTTTTCTCGGAAACCCTAGACAATACAAAAATATATTTTTAGGGAACGTATATTATAGGGTTGTCAGATATAATCGAAAGAATGCGTTCACTAGGATCTACGTTTCGAATCTGACGTACGCTCAATATAAATTGGCAGACGTTCAAACATCATATCAAGCAAATGCATTTCAAAATACATATCTCTAAATATTTAAAACAATTATTCAGTGTATTGTAGTCAAAACTGAGAAATGTAGCCGTTTCTGATAATATATATTTACTTCATTTATAGAAAGATGTGAGAGAGTGTCCATTACTTATCAAGTAATGCAATGAGGAGTTGAAGAATAATTGAAATTGGTACAACCTGAATGAACTAGAGATAAGATAAAATGATGGTAATGGTTCCACACAATAAATTAGTTCATGTTATTTGAATTATTCAGTACTTTATCTCAACTTAAAACTAATAGACATTGTGGCACCACCATGCTCTGCTGGTCGACGGTACTTGTGGTATCTTGTGAAAACCTATATATATATATATATATATATATATATATATATATATATATATATATATATTACGGATGAAGACTTAGCTCTTTAGATCTACTACATGTGCAAGTTAAACAGTTGGTTTCTGTATGTTTCATTTTGGTGAGAATGTGTTTCGCCACGATTAAGTATCTTCTAGATGCAAGTGCGTGCTTCTTAAGTGATTTTTGTTTTTTACTTTTATATCTACAGCTTTGCACTATTTTGCAAAGTATATGTTGAATAAAATAGACTGAAAATAGGACTTTAAATTTTTTACCTCCTAACACACAATGTCAGAAAAGGAAGTATTGTAATGACGCGAAAAAGGGCGGTATGTTCCGTGAATATCCGTTTCATGTCCGTATGTCATCAATTAATGGTTGCGGCACATCTACCTTAACGAGATGAGACATAATTTTCAAATTTAGAATTTAATAGCCTATGGACATAATGCAGACCCCAATTACTTTTGGTTGAAATCCATCAACGGGAAGTGGTAGTTTACTTAAAACGTTAAACAGTTTTTCTTGATTTCAGGCATCCAAATTATGAAATAATGAAATTTGAAGATAATTAAATTTTGAACAACTTTTGTTTGAAACATTTTTTCGATATATATTTGGCTTTAGGGCTGAACCCACGCAGCCAGAAGAAGGAAAAAATGTCTTAAATAAGTAGTGTTGTAAGATTTATGCAATTATTTCAGAACAAATCAATAGTTTTTATTTAGAGTATGACATAACTGTCAAAAACTTGACATGTATCGTGTGTGAAGAAGTCTTGTGATGCACACAACGCATTTTAACGCCCAACCTATTTAATATGCGGGAGAAGTATTGGTTAACCAAAAAAAAATTGGAATTTTGAAAACAATTTTTGAGTTATTTTTACGTTTTCCAACAACAACACGAAAAAACGGTTTTTAGAAAAAAAATCCTTGTGTATGTCGTCGTCGTCGATGTCGTCGGCCACTTTTCCTTACATGTCTCGTTAGCACGATACAGCCTCCGGAGTGCAATAAGTCACCAATTTTATGATGAAATATTGTTAAGGACATGTCACAGATGAACCCAATTGCTTTTCAGCTCACCAGAGCCAGTACAACGGGTGCTATGGTACATGAAGTACGCCATTTTATAATTTTTTGATAAATTTCAGTTTGTTAGCACGATACAGCCTCCGGATTTCAACAAGTCACCAATTTTATGATTGAGTAATATTCAGGTTATCTCACTGATGAACTCTATAAATTTTCAGCTCACCAGAGCCAGTACAACGGGTGCTATGGTACTTGCAGTACGACATTTTTGTCATTTTTCGAGCAATTCCAGTTTGTTAGCACGATACAGCCTCTGGAGTTCAACAAGTCACCAATTTTATGATCGAGTATTATTCAGGAAAACACATAGATGAACCCTATTGATATTCAGCTTACCAGAGCCAATACCGCAGGTGCTACAGTACTTTAAGTACGATAACTTTGTCATTTTTGGAGAAGTTTGAGATTGTTAGCACAATACAGCCTCCGGAGTATATACACGTGACCAATTTTATAATTGGATATTATCCAGAGCGTCTCAGAGATAAACTCTATTGATATTCAGCTCACTAAAGCCAGTACAACAGGTGCTATGGTACTTTAAGTACCAAATTTTTGTCTTTTTGGAGAGTTATCAGTTTGATAGCACGATACAGCCTCCAGAGAGTATACCATTGATCAATTTTATGATTGAATATTGTTTAAGGTGTCTCACAGATGTACCCTATTGATTTTCAGTTGACAAGAGCAGGTACAGCGGGTCCTATTAATCCCGATATACTAAATTTTTGGTTTTGGTGTATACAAGTATCAATTTTATGATAGAATATTGTTCAGTGCCACAGATGCGAAAAAGTTAGTTTTAATCTTTAAAACCGTTGATTTATTTCTCAAATCAGAATTGAATAATTTCTCAAAATTTGCACAACAAAAACATATTCAAATGGTATCCTAATTATAGGTAGAGTACATCAAATGTTTGTTCACATATTCTACTTGATTAATACGTAAATAGATGCAGGATGAAAATTTAAAAAAAAAATTCAAAATAAAGAATTTGCCCTACGTATGAGATTACACAAAATTCCAATATCTCATTGATCTTTAAGCATGCATATAGTATTAAGATGTGGATTATTCAGGCAACCGCTCTTCCTTTCTCCTGTTATTCATACTACCCAAGTTTTTATACGGAAAACTCAAATGCAAGTTTAAGATATGAATCTTCAATTTCAATTATTCCCAAAAATTCCTTAGTATCCAATTTGAATTACTTCCCAGCACTTTTTTCATTAACAGATAATATTTTTTTAAACCGACGATCATCATAACTTTGTTGTTTGAATCGAAGAAACAGATTGAAGTTATCGCTTAGGTTGGTTGGAGAAAATTATTTGTCTATAGAAAAAAAGCAGCATTTTAGAAGATATTTGCTCACCGTTTGATACTTATATGCAATATTTTAGGTATATAAGAAAAATATTGAATTTGTGAACTAGTGTGATTGATTAATAGTAGACATAAACGAGATCCAAGTAGTTACAGGAATGTGTCATACGATAAACCAAAGGCACAATTTTGGCCTTTATCAAAATATGTTAAGAAAAGTCAAAATTGTGCTGAAACATTAAAAATAATTTTCCAAGGGAAAACACATTTTTCATTGAATTAGGCACATAATATGGAAGACTCATTCTCCCTATTACCTTTAAGTAATTTGCTTTATGATGTTTGTTTCCCTCTTCATATTTAAGGCCGTGACCGGAACTGCCCTCACTTTTATGTGATGATTTATATGATCCTTCATCATGGTGGGATGATTTTTTCCCTCCTTTTTCAAGATTGGTCTTTTTATGCAAGTCTTTCAATTCTTGTCCTTTAACTATGTGTTCTTCATCGTGTTTACTACTCTTACCACTAATTTTTTCATGTTTCTTTTGAGCTGCATGTCCTCCTGGAAATATAAAAAATTATCTTGAATTCTCAGTACCGTTTACAAGGTTAACAAATTTATTACAATAATAACGCTAGACACAAAATTCTTATAAAATTAAACGAAACGATATAAAGAATCTTGAGAATAGATCGATAATTTTGTGATTCGTAGTCTAAATTAATAGTGAAATTTACTGTTTCAGCCCGTAATCTGTGGAATCTAGTAATATAACTTTTTTAAGTGAAAATAACCGTTTCTAGATAATGTTAATATAACTTTTTTAAGTGAAAATAACCGTTTCTAGATAATGTTAAAACATCTAAAAAATGACAATTTTTTCGATATTGCTATCATCGATAACAGCAATATTGAAACAATTGTTAATTGTCAACAATTTATTAGAATTTTTAACATTTTTTCAATATATTGTGAAATTATCTAGAAACAGTTAGTATCATTTAAAAAAGTGAATTAATATTTTTTAATTTATATAACCGAATATTTCAGTTGATGAACAAATTGATGACATTAAGACAAATGGTCAGATGTTCAGATGACTAGTTTTTTGCAAACAAAGAAAAAACTTTCTAAAGCTACTTTGTCAGCACACCCCAAGGAAGGCGCTAAACTATGTTTAACCGCTGATGCACGTGGAGCAGCCATCGGTGCCGTCCTTGAACAGATAGACGATGGACACCAACAACCATTGACGTTTTATTCTAAAAAATTGTCTAATCCCGAGGCTAATTAATCTACTTCTTATAGAGAACTCTTTGCGGCTTTTTCAGCAAGAAAACATTTTCGGCACATGCTGGACGGAACTGATTCTATCATATTAACATACCACGAACCTCTCGAAACAGCTATTTTTTCAAAAATTGAAAAATCAATTATTTTCAATGTGGGAAGTCAGATGTTCATGTTGCAGATTCTCTTACTCGCATGGAGGAAGATGTCCTCAACATTATTACTGTGCGACAAGACGACCAAACAAGAAACAAATTCAAATTAAATTTAATTTCAATTGATATTTCTAAAATCAAATTGTGTTGTGAAGTAACACACAACATAAAACGGCCTGTTATTCCGAGAGATTTACGCCTTAGTTTTTTTTTAAATTACTGAGCTTATTTCATTCGGGATATAAATCATCCACTAAAATGATTGGAGGAAAATATTTTTGGCCTGCAATGAATCGATACATACAGAAATTGGTAAAATGTTGTCTTCCATGCCAAAAACCAAAAATTTTTAGGGATACTAAGCATCATTAGGTGATTTTGACGTTCCTAAAGGACGTTTTGAACACATCCACATGAATATAGTTGGACCTCTTAAAATGTTCCAGGGCTGTAATTATCTTATAACAATCGTCGAGAGAGCCTCTAGGTGGCCAGAAGCGTCTCAATTGCACGATATTTCAGCCAAAAACATCGTAAAAAAATGTACCGCGTATTGGCGTACCACTAAAATTACTTACGACCATAATGGACAATTGGAACCGCACTAGTCCAAAATTTTAAGCAAAAAGCTTGGTTTTCAGTCGATTCTAAAAACTCCTTATCACCCTCAAGCTAATGGTATGGTTGAACGGTCCCATAGAACATTTAAATCGGCACTTACGGCTTAATTAATTGAAAATTGTAGTTGGAAAGAGCATCTTCCTTTCGTGTTGTTGTGTTTTAGATCCACACTCAAGGACGATTTGCAAGTCGAACCAGATTGGAATGAAATTTTAGATCGCTTACGCTAAAATTTTAATTAGGTTAGACTCGAAACAGTCACAAGGCATAAAGTCAATAAAATATTCATTTCGCCTGAATTAGAAAAAGCGGATTTAGTTTTTGGTAAAATACGACGGTGGAGACCTGCACTTTCTCCATATTTTGAGGGCTCTTTCAAAGTCATCAAAAAGGACGAAAATACGTTTACAATTTTTAAAAATGGAAAGGAATAAATTATTAGCATTAATACTTTGAAACCTGCATTCGTTTTATCGGAAGACAATGATATTTTGTCAGTTCCTAGAGTTACGGAAAACAAAGTGCTATGGTACTTAAAGTGTCACTTTTTTGTAATTTTTGGAGAAATTTCGGGTTGTTAGCACGATACAACCTCCGGAGTATATACAAGTAACCACTTTTATGATTGGTTATTGTTCAGGGCGACTCACAGGTGCAGAGAAATTAGTTCTAATCTTTAAAACTGTCTATTTTTCATTTTTTTTATGAATACTTTCGGGTGTATCTTCGGGTTGTTCCCTTCAAATTTGAGATCCCTTCTACTTCCTATATAGTTATTTATAATTTTTGTATCTATTACACCATGATTTTGGAAGTGTCGCTCTCAGTTTACCAAAACTCCTCCTGCAAATGAGCTAGCCTTCTTTCCATGTCTTCTAGCTTCCTAGTCGTTTCCGCTGTTTCTTTTGATTTCCCACCATTGTTAATTCTTATACCAGTTTGTTCTATTCTTCTTTTCAGAACATCCATCTCCTCTTGTATTTCCCTTATTTTCTTTTGTACCTTCTCTTCATCTTGTTTTTTTATCGACTACCGCACATTTTGGTGAAATTCAGTTAGGGTTTTCTTCCACTTGGCCTCTAGACTTTCCATTTTTTCTTGAATGTCTCGCACTTCCATTTTAATTTATTTTAATTTCTTTTACTTTTTCCTGAATCTCTCCTTTAGAATCAATTTATTTTCCCTCTTTTTCTTTAATTCTGTTAATCTGTAAATTTTCTATCAGTCTCTAATATCTCGTTTGGTGGATTCTATTCTATTTTGCATGTATAAATTTGATTCTTCCTATTTACTTTCAACGTTTAGTAATTTTTCTTCCATTAATTTTATTATTAATTCCTTAGTTCGTTTTATTTCTTCTTCACTTTGGTCCATTTTTATGTTCATTTCACGTTTTAGTGCTTCTTTATTTTGGTCCATTTTTATATTCATTTCTTGTTTTATTTCTTCCTTATTTTGGTTTATTTTTGTATTAGATGGTTTTATTTCTTGTTTAAAATTTTCAATGTCTTGTTTCATTTCTTTCATCACCATTTGGAGCATGCTCATCACGTCCATTTCCTCTTTATTTTTTGGAATATCTTCAAGTAGAGGTTTTTCCTCACTTTTCTATTCTTCTTCATCATTTTTTGTTTTCCTGTATTTTTCCATCTCTTTATTCTTCAAACTCTTGTCTATCCCCATGGCTTGTTTCTTCTGACAATGATGTATCTTCGTCTTCCTGAAGTTGCTTTGTTTAATAAATGTATTGTTCTGGATTTCGAGGGTGTCTGTTCCTTTTCCAATCAACGTAAAGCTGAAGGGAAGAGAGACACACAGAGACCAGGGGATAGGTTTTGCACTGAGTCTTAGGACATTGCACTTCTTTAAACTATCCCAAGATCGCTGGGCACTCCCAACATTATTAGGAGTGTGTGATCGCAGATCGCACCCTTTACGTGGTGACCCTGTTGCAACTAAACACAGCGGATCTAGACCGGGAAGTCGATAAATATCCCCCCAATCCGGCTGTAGTGTGGTGGCTTAGGGTCTGCACGGGATAAACAATACCGTAGGACCCCATGCGGGGCCTCTGTGAAACCGACGATCTGGCTGACAGTGGTCATGTCTCGCGGGCTAGAGAGTCGGGGGTTCTTGGCTTAGCCGCCTGGACTAAGAGGAGACAACATCATCAAAAAACTGAATCCTGCGGTGGGAAGACCTGGCGTAGTCGAACAGAAGATCGGCAACTATTGGTTCTGACCTTGAGGAGCTGAGAGAAACCACATTGTAAGCAGATTTACCTCCGCATGCGGGGTTCTGCGGAGGTGGACCGAATAATTCCCTAGCTGCTCGTGGGACCATCTATGGATTCTAACGAAAATGAAGGAGGAGAGCTTCGGAGGGGAGGTGGAGTGCTGGTCCCGGCGGGGCCAAGCCTGATGCCACCAAAGGGAGGAACAAGAGGCCTCCGATGGCGAATATGCCGCTAGGGGCCAGACCGATCCCCAAGAAGGCGTGCCCTGCACCTGGTGGGCACAAATCCTATGGGGACAGATAGACAACCTGCTCACGAAGGACCAGTTCGCGCATATCCTCGCGCACCTGCATGAGGATATGTACAAGCCTATTACCACGGTACGAAGCTTTGAGGGACACTCGTTTGCACGGGGAGCTGTTATGGTGACATGTTCAGCGAGAGCTCTCTGACCTGGCTTAAAAATGCCGTGGGTGGGATTAAGATTGAGGGACTAACGCTCAAGATTATTGAGCAATCGGCTCTCCAACGTCTAAAGAGGGCGATGATATGGATACCAGCGCCGATCGAGTCGACTCCCCAAGAATTCCAGGAGGGGTAGGTATTTCGGGCATCTCGATGGGATGCTGCTTCCTAGAGGCAAAGCATGATATTGGGGCTGGATCCTAATTCGGTTGAGATAATCAACCGAATTGAGGGAGAAATCCGGTATGGGATCGGGAAGATAAGACTTATCTTCTCGGGAACTACAGAGAGTACCCCGGAGTAAAAAAAAACGAGTGAAGGAGGCACACCATCAGACTTGAGATGTATGTTCGTAGTGGTCTTAGATTTACCCAGATAAACCTGCAACATTGCCGGGCTGCTGCGGGAGTAGTCGCGCAGCGGATGGCAAGACTGCAGACAGGCATATGTCTCATACAAGAGCCATGGGTATATAGAGGTCATGTGCGAGGTCTGAGTACACCCTGACGTAGTATTTTCTATGCTGTGGGTGAAACTAACCTGAGAGTATGCATTTCGACACATAGTGTAAACGCAATAATGATAATGATGTTTCAGGGATCTAATAGCGGCGAGGGTGGATTTCACGGGCGTGAATAGTGCGGGGCGTAGTATAGTCGTATGCTCTGGTTACCTGCCCTTCGATTCTCCAGAATTGCCGCCTACTAAGTAGCTTCGTAAGACGGTGGACTACTGCACAGTTAGGAAGTTGCCTTTCTTCATCGGCTGTGATGTCAATGCGCACCACACTATGTGAAGAAGCACGGGCGTCAATGGCAGAGAGGAGGCCTTGCTTGACTACCTGGGCACCATTGATCTTCAGCTACTCAACCGTGGGACGAAGCCGACTTTCTGGAATAGGATTTGGACTGAAGTCCTGGATGTGACGCTTGCGTCGAGTACCAAGGTCAGTATGGTAAAAGACTGGCATGTTAATGATGACCCGTCATTGTCGGATCACAGTTACATATGTTACAGGAGGCATTACGGCACTCTTGAATAGACCCAAGAAGGTCGAAACCGGTCAGTGTACTATGCCCTTCTATCGGTTGCGAGTCACTACAGATGTCCGTATCGACAAAAGGGTCGATCGACGTCACGTTCTTCGAAGGAGATGTAGTTCAATATTCTCCGTGGTTTTAGCCAGGAATGTAGTTGTTTTTCTCTTCGAAGAACGGTGAGGCTACTATGTCGAAATTAGTGTAATTTCGACTAAAAGTAGGTGCAGTAGAAAATCTAAATTAATTTTTCATATTAACACACCTCGTATTTTATGAAATTTATGAAAAGCAATTTATTATACTCAAGCTATTTTCTGATTTTTTTATTTCTATAGAATGCAAACTTGTATTATAATATATCAATATAGATCAATGAGACATCAGTATAATATACCTATTTCTTTCAAAAATTTGTCAAAATTATAATAAATTCACGTAAGTTTCTTTTCGATTCAAAAAAATGTTTATAAGAATACCTTTTTACTATCCACTACAGTTCCTAGACATCAAGTTTCACTTTTTCTTTCCAGTTCTTATCGAATGTTGGATGTGTTCCCTACCGCATTGTAGAATTGTGCAGTTTGGCTACCACGGATCACAAGTATCTTGATGAATAACTATTTGAAATTAACTCACTGACGGAGATCACTTGACGTTTATTTTCTCCAAAAAACGTTTAAAAAGTTGGTATCACTTTTTATACTGACTTACATACATTTTTCTTCAAAATTTACAAATTATTTCATTAAATAGATTCAATCTTTTTTAAAGGAAATGTTATTTTCCTACTCTCCAAATATTTTATTGCTACATTCGCCTTCTATTGACAATCTTTCTCACACTCAAAATATACTTGTATTTCTAGCTTTTTTTAATAATAGATTCTCGTTTCGTTCGAAGCCGGGCTTGCCTCTTACGTTTGGCAAGTATTTTAAACCATACCTGATTAATCCTCAATCAAATATACTTTAATTAATCAAGTTTAGAGAATATTTCACTGATTGAAAAAAACCTTTTTACAAATATAACAGAGACATTAAAAAGACTTAAATACTTTCAAAACATTCTTTCGTTGATATTATACTGAATAGTAAGTGCTGATAATGATAATAAGGGGTTTAGTAATAATTCAAACATTTCTTAAACATTTAATTTTTTCAAATTTCATTATTTCAAAATTGTCCTTTTTATTTTCAATTTAACATGATCTATATATAAAGCCCAAATACTTAGTTGCAATCAGAAGAAATGACAGGCTATTGATAATTTCAAGTATTTTATTGATTTGAATTAAATTCATAAAACTCCTGATAAAATAGATCATTCATTGTTATGGAAATTTCAAGCTAATGAAATTTTCTTATATTCATATCAAGGGAATCAAAAACTTCAAGTCATTCAATAGGAAAATGTTAGAGGCGTCATTTAAAAATGAATGAATCTGCAGCTGAATGCGATTGAATGTGAATACATATATAAAATTATTAAAGACAATTTGTCCCAAAAGTATAGAAATACCGGATTATTTTTTCTTGTTATTCAAAAAAAAACCTTGAACAAGTCAACTTTTCGTTTACAAAGGTGATTCTAAATGATCCACTTATAACTCTACCTGTTATTTTCTTCTTTAAATGCCCTCCCATTTTAAACATTATTTAAGAATAATAATGTGATTCTCATTTTGGGCGGTATAATTCCATGGGAGCGATAAAAAATTTGAGAAAATCCAATTTTGAATTTTCTTGAATCGCCTGGAAACTACCAACTCCACTGCGCCTTAAACTTTTTGCCAGTGGCAACTGAGATATCAACTGGGCAAGAAGTTTTGGATACTAGGTAATAATAAAAAAAGTGTTACGTAAATAATATACGCAAGTCTATATTTGCTTTTTTCCTGTTTCTTCAATTAAATCAATATAAAATAAATTAAATAAGCATAATGAATTCTTCTATCTTTTTAGTTTGGGCTTTTGCTTACGGAACAGCCTAGTAAATAACACGTTAATTACTACCTTTTTTTGTAATACAGTCATTCTATTTAGTATGCCGTAAGTTGTCTCTGAACACCAATACCAATTTTTTTAAGTCTTTAGGGAATGACCAAGTGAAGCTGGACGAATAAATTTGGATCGCCATTATGATTTTATTATTAAAGAACAATTATCTAAGTTAAAAAGTTAGAAACTCATCGTTGATTGCAATAACAATGGCAACAATTTAAAATTGGTTTTGACAATTCCCTGAAGGATTTCCGGTGAGTTTTAATTTGCCCTAATTTTTAGTTAATATTTTGTGAGACTTAAAATAATTCTTCCTTTAACTACATTTGATATTGATACGAATTTCCCTTTAATCGGCCAGTGTATGAAAAAGAAAGGAATCGAAAGAGAAATACTAATTTTACCAAAATAGTTTTATCAACCTTACTACTGACATTTCAGAGAATGCACCATACCAATTACGGCTCAAAGTGAAATATTATACCTAAAGTGCCTTACGAAGCATAACAATACTACTTCTGACAAAATACTAATATACGGGTACCGATTAAAATGACAATACAGACCTTTTAAAACAAAATGTATATATCGGATGCCATTAGAAGCGTTATCTCGACCGCATGCCACTTCATACGTGTGCAAGGACGTTTTTGTGTATATAATATACGTATATATTGCTGGATGTCATAACGGTTCAAATCGCAACCGGATGCCACTTGATACTATAATTATTTCCTAATATGTATGCATATATTACATTTACTATACATAAAGTAAAGTAAAAATAAAAGGCGAAGAACTAGAACAACTAGATTGATAGAGAAAATATCAAAGATTCTGTACATTGGAATTAAGACTGGGAAAATATTATGACGAATGGCACATTTAAAACAGTGCAAAATATATTTCAAAGATTAATCATATAATTTTATCGTAGAATAAGTGTGCCTCGATTAGCATGATTATTATAGAAGTAATGTTTTCTATGTTCAAACTTCGATTGATTGCATTATCGTACATTTAATTCTGAGTTGTTCCTTTTCTCTATTTTAGAACGGAAGTTTAACCAACGTTGTTCAAGACTATCAAACCATAGAAGAGATTTGGTTTAATTATATTTGATGACAGTATGTCTTCACAATCAAATCTCCTCCCTGGCATAAGCCATCATTGGGATAATGATACACATGATGTATATATCTTGTATGATTCAAATTTGGCACTTACTCCTTAGATGATTGTCGTTTAATTTAATATAGAATAATATAAAACGTATTCTCACCTTTGTTTTCATGTCCATGTCCCTGCACTGATGAGTGAGATGTTTTGTGTTCTGCCAATGCAATGCATGACACACATAGCACTAATGACTGCAATAAAAAAATATCTATTAATTAAATCTATGAATTTCAAAATGAAATCAAACACTGTCTGTTTAATATCCATATCTCAATTATAGTAATTTTCAGATATGTGATCTGCCCAGACTTGATCAGATCGACGGTGGTTGTCCACTTTCTGAACAAAAACAAAAGTGATTTTTTCTGTTATTGGGTTGGTTTTGAATTCTACATAAATCGGAATCATATTAATATTAATTTGAAAAAAAGAAGCTATTTTTCACGAAATGGTCTACATGACCTGGAAGTATAATGATCAGATAACGATAATTCCCAGCATTATATGAGGAAATTACAAAATGTAAATTTTATTCAAGCAGAAAATTGCTTTATTATTGACAGTAACCAGTTGCATTAAAAAACGGGATTTTCTTTGGATCTTAGTGACAATGGATACTACGTAATATAGGATGCTGATGTCAAGAGCTGTTTGATGATGAACGTCATAACGCTTTGGTATTGCATGTTACTTGCGATTGAAATACGGTAGAAATGACAGAAAGTCAAAACACTTATTTCTAATAGGAATATTGAGATTGATCAACAGTCGCGAAACTAATGAATAATTTCAAGACTAATATGAGAATTCACAACAATTATAATAAAAAACTGATTGACAATAATAGTATTAGGTTTGAAATAATGCTATTTTTCGTAGAAAATCCAAAAGTTTCATTGGCCAAAACAGCGTCTTCAAGAAAATAATACAGTAAGTTAAGATAAGGTGACCGCTTATGTTAAGCAGGCGCTAATTACCTCAACGCATCCTGATGACATTGCAGTGAAACCACCAAGCCAGCAGTTTGCGGAAGCGAGGAAACAAAAACTAGTAAATTAGTTTTGGGTGGTTGTTGTGAATGTTAATCTGAAGTAAAAGTAATAATAGTCAAAGAATATAGTTGTGATTGAAAAATGATGTTTTTAAAAAATAGAACGTAGTGCTTAAAGCAGTTATTTGGCGTAGTCAGTAGGATATCGTGGGATTGATTTGTATCTACCAAACCAATTTCGTATCGACGATTAGCCCGATATCGAACCGTATAAACTGTCCGTACTGGTGACGCCGACGGATACGTTAAAGAGTGAATCTCAAGTTAAAATGTTGGTATGGGAATCATATCGTCCACTTCTGCGAGGGACCAGTGTTTCGGAGAAGACAAAATTGCTGAACTGGACCTCTATCTCATAATTGGAATGCTGCGAGTCATTTATTTACTGTAAGTGCAATTTATGTCTGATTTACTTGATATTTTAACAAATGGTTTACAAATTGTGTCTATTGATAACTCTTTAATCAACTATTCGGCGACGAATACAAGCTCAAATACTATTAATATTAATAACAACCAAAGGAAAAATATAATGGCACAAAATTTTAAATCTGAATATTTGAAATGTATTCCACAATTCCGTGGAAATCCGAATGACAAATCAATTTTTATCAGCTTACGATAATCTTATTATCAACGTTTATGATAGGGTAAACTCACATAACATTCATAATGTATACTTGTTGCAGTCCATGATAAGTAAATTAGTAGGGAGTGCAAGAACTGTAGTTAATATTCAAAATGTAATGTAATGAGGCAAATGCCTAATGAAAAATCCCAAAATAATATAATTTCAAATATTTCAAATATAGTATGCAGTTATGTAGAAATTCACGAAAATATACAAGCTTCAAAGGATTTAAAGAAAAAATTATACAATTTTCGAAATTCAGCAAATAAAAATCAATTTAAATCAAATAACTCACCAAACAGACCATTCCAGCAAAATGTTCTAAAACGTAATTTCAGTATATATCACAAAATAGAAATTTCTTTTCAAATCAAAATTATAACAGAAACAATAATCAGTTCCCAACAGGTCCAGCTTCAATACAAGTTAGACAAAATGTTCGGAATATATATATAACCAATTAAGAGATGAAAGAATAACGCGTGGAGTATAAAACAGATACAGAATTAAATGGGTAAATCACGCAAAATAGGTTACAGAGAATGAGTGGTAACCGTGGACATGCATGTTTCTAGCTCATTAGCCGTCATCGGCACGGTATAACCAAGAAAGGGTGTACAACTTGGGAGCAAAGATGTTAATTGAAACATGAGAAAACACAAACAATGGATTTCAACAAGATAACCAAACACACATTTGTGCCTTCAAATGGATGATCCCGAGTTTTCAGTACAACAACCAACGGAGACACGGAGGCGTTTATAGCTCTCCTGCCTGAACCTTCCGACCCTGGGTCCCAAGTTGTACACCCTTTCTTGGTTATACCGTGCCGATGACGGCTAATGAGCTAGAAACATGCATTTCCACGGTTACCACTCATTCTCTGTAACCTATTTTGCGTGATTTACCCATTTAATTCTGTATCTGTTATATATATATATATATATATATATATATATATATATATATATATATATATATATATATATATATATATATATATATATATAGGGTAAGTCCGGGTGAGATGCCCCACCGGGATAGATGGCAAAGTGCAACTATTTGGCTAGGCGATGACAGATGGCGCTGCCAATACGCCGCCTCGTCATTTAATACCACATGTTAATAAGTAGAAGTGTAGTGTGTCAATAGTGTGTCATAAACGTAAGTTATCAAGTTTATAATTTTCCAAACAGGTTTGAAATTGTTTAGATACATATATAAATGTTTGTATATTTTTTAAGCAGTTAATTTAACAGGTGATTTTAGTAGAGTTTGTTGTGGTAGTTTAAGGTTATGTAATGGGCTATTCATAAATCCGATAGCTTACGTAGTGTGTTTGTTATAGGGTGGGACATCTAACCCGGTATTCGGGATAGATGGCACACTGTTAGTCGGGTGAGATGCCTCACTATATTTGATACAAAACTATGCAATCAAATTCAAAATCATGCTCATAGTCTGTATGCGATGAATATTTATTGATGTATTGTTTCAGATGCCTACGAAATATATTAGAAAACCAGGTTCCACAAGAGGTTCTTGGTCGGAAGATGCTCTTCAGCGAGCGATAACCGCAGTAAGAAATGGTATGGGAATAAACTTGGCTTCCAGAACTTTTAATATACCATCAAGGACATTACGGCGTCGGGTGCAGAATAATGACGCATTAAAAAAACCCATGGGACCAACAGGAAGTTTAGAAATGGCTAATGAGTTGAAGTTAGTAGCTCACATTAAAAAGCTACAAAAGAGAGGATTTGCTCCCACTCGAGATGATTTGAGGACCATGGCATATTAATTTGCGGTAGAACTTAAATTAAACCATAGGTTTAACCATGAGGAAGAAAAAGCTGGTTACGATTGGTTAAATTTGTTTTTTTTACGCCACCCAGATTTGTGTGTGAGAAAGGCTGAAAAAGTTTCTGTAGCCCGCGGTGAAGGTATGTCCCGTGAAAAAGTCTTGGCTTATTTTCAACTACTACATGAAATTCTAGAAGGAAACAACTTATTCGAGTTACCAGGATCCATATGGAATTTGGACGAATCAGGTCTACAGCTTAATAATAAAGTGGGTTATGTTATAGCCCAAAAAGGATCAAAAGATGTGTCCACAATTACATCTGGAGAAAAGGGGGAAACCATAACGGTTATCGCATGTTGCAATGCAGAAGGCACTTTTCTACCCCTAGCTTGTGTGTTTAAAGGCAAGTACAAAAAAGATAAATTCCAAGATGGTATGCCCAACGGATCAAAAATTTACATGAACCAGAAGTCGGCGTATGTGAACTCAGATATTTTTCTGTTGTGGTTGAAAGATCATTTTCGGCCAAGAAAAGGTGTAGGAAAAGCACTGTTGATCGTCGATGGTCATACATCTCACTGCAGTGCCGAAGTATTAGAACTTGCGGAAAGAAATGATATTATTTTATTGTGCTTGCCTAGCCACACTACCCATTACCTTCAGCCTTTAGACCGTGGGGTGTTCAAATCATTAAAATCTGCGTTTAACAAAGCTTTCCACCTTTTTATGAAAGCAAATCCAAGCAGAATAATAACCAAATTGCAATTTGGCAAATTATTGGCCGAAGCATGGACTAAAGCAGCAACTAATGACAATGCAGTTTCTTCATTTAGAGCCACGGGAATTTTTCCGTATAACTTTGAAGCTGTACCAGAACATGCCTATCATGTTTCTGATGCTTCAGCAACTTTTGCAATAGGTGCTCGGCCTATTGAAGATAATGCAATAGGTTCTAATTGTCGATTACCAGAGTCTGAGTCCAATCAATCTTCAGCACTTCAATGTCGATCTTCTAGTCCTCAAGCTAGTTCCTCTTCAGTACCTGATCGTCGATCTAAGGAGCCTCGACCTGGTCCATCTTCAGCACCTGATCTTCAATCTCCTGATCCTCGACCTGGTTCACCATTAGTTCCTCATCAACAGTCACCAAAAATTAGACATTGCTCATCCTCATCATCTGGTCAACCTCCATCTGCTGAAAAATTCTGGATAATATCTCACCCTTACCTATAATTCCTTTAGCATTAAAAAAGCAAGGTAGAAATGTTGCAACAATATTAACTTCACCAGAAAATATAGAGAAGGCCAAATTATTAAAAGAAAGACTTGCAAAACGTAAAGGTGCAGCAAAAATCAAATCTGTTTTAAAACCAATTAAAAAAGCGAAGAAGACCAAGCCTGAATTGCCTTCCTCTGAGTCAGATGATGATTTTGAATCCAAAGAAGACAGCGATAGCGACATCAACGAGGAATTTAATGAGAACAAATGTGTTGGATGTTTGGAAGACTACAACAGCACAACTCGTTCAGATGACTGGATCCGTTGCATTAATTGCAATCGGTGGATGCACGAAAATTGCACTAAATTTGAAAATAAGTGTGACTCATGTGGGAAGTTTAGCCGAAAATAATTAAAAGACATTTTTTTGTGTTTTTGTTAACTTTAAGATTTTATTTTAGTTTGTGCCATCTATCTCTTATAAGTCGGGAGAGATGGCAAAGTCGTATTTTTACTAAATAATTATTTTTTCGTTAAATGTGATATAATTTAATTTGTTTTTATTTGTAAAATGCTCAAATAAACTTTGCTTTTACTATGCCCATTTATTGTATCAGCTGTATTCCAAAAATCATCTCATAAAAATTATGTCGAAATACCAGCGTCAGAAATTTTTCGATTGACTAATAAACAATTATTAAGATTTTATTTATTTAAATTTCATGATATTTTGATGGATTGATAGGTTTATATAATCTCTAATTACTGAAGGCTTCAATATATTTCAATAATGAATGTTTGATTACACCGCATGCAATCATAAAGCTTAATTTTTAAAAAATTAGTAACACGAACAATATACATGTAATTAATAGAGAACCTCGTACAGAGAAAGTAATTCAAGTAAAGACTACGATAAAAAACGGCGAAATTGTAATTACTTATCAGGAGGTGGAAAACTGCGAAATTCCAGAATGTCTGACGGTCGCTCGTAATGGTCTTGCTATTACAACAATGATAAACAACAATCAAGCTTCTCAACACTTGTTTTTTCGGAACCATTGACAGTAGACAAATTTGATGCCGACAACATCCCAGAGTTCAACATACATAATTTTGATGATTCGGATAAATGCGAATTGGATTTATCCCAGATTCGGACCGACCATCTGAATAAAGAAGAAAAGGATGTAATTTTAAATTTATGTAGTGAATATTTAGATATTTTTTATAGAGAAAATGAGCCCTTATGTTTTACAAGTAAATTTAAGCATTATATTAAAACTACGGATGAGGTGACAATTTATTCAAAATTGTATCGTTGCCCGTTCATTTATAGATAAGAAGTGGAACATAAAATTCAGAGTATGCTCAATCCAAAAATAATTAGACCTAGCAATAGCCCATAGATCGAGTAATATTTGGGTGGTACCGAAACGAAAGGATGCATCAGCCAAACAAAAATTCCGCGTAATGATCGACTATCGTAAGTTAAACGAAAAGACAATAGACGATAAATATCCTGTTCCAAATATACCTGATTCATTAGATAAACTCGGCAAATGCCAGTATTTTACTACTCTCGATTTGGCCAGCGGATATCACCATATTGAAATGAATGAAGATGAAAAGACGGAGTTTAGTACAGAACACGACCATTGGGAATTCCTGAGACATCTCTTCAGTCCAAAAAACGGTCCATCAACGTTTCAACGAGTCATGGATAACATACTAAGGGGCATACAACATGAGAAATGTCTAGTTTACCTTGACGACAGTAAAATTTTTTCCACGTAACTTCAAGAACATCTAGAAAGACTTAAGGTCGTATTTGAAAGATTAAGAGAAGTCAACTTTATAATACAACTAAACAAATCTGAGTTTTTGAGTAAGGAAATGGTCTATCTTGGACACGTCGTGAATCCGGAAGATGTTCGACCTAATCCGGACAAAATTAAGGCAATAAAATAATACCCGTTACCAAAAACTACAAAACAAATGAAGGGATTTCTTGGTTTAGTGGGATATAATAGACGATTTATCAATAATTTCGAGTAAATGACTAAATCATTGACTCAGTATCTAAAAAAGAGTGCAAAAATTAAGCATGATGCAGAATTTTTAAATAGTTGTAAACCTGTAAACAGTTATTAATGAACAAGCCCATAATATTACAATATCCCGACTTCTCAAAACTGTTCAATTTCACCACCGACACCAGTAATGTGGCATTGGGAGCTGTCCCATCACAGGGACTAATCGGTGAAGACTTACCGGTCGCATATGATTTGAGAACAATAAATGATTCTGAAAGGAAGTATTCTACGATTCAAAGAGAATTGTTGTGTGTGGTTTGGACAACTAAATATTTTTGGACATATTTATATGGACGTAAATTTTTCATAATAACTGACCACAAACCATCACAATGGCTGTTTTCGTTGAAATACACCAATTCAAAACTCATAAGGTGAAGAATTGAACTTGGAGAATACGAGAATACAATAATTTATCGGAATGGTTAATTAATAGCTCATGCCGACATTCTGAGCCGAATTGAAAATCACACAAAAGAAACGCAAAACGACATTTTGGACGGAATAAATATTATCAGAAAAGAAGTAGAAAACGCCAGAGATGAAATAATTACATAGGATATTGATGATGTTTTTAAACCGATAACTGTTATCACGCCAAGATCTCTTAGTCTGGAATATTTCACTCATAGTTCACCCACTCTGACGTAGAACAAGAAAACGAAGGACAAATTATTCACTCAAATGCGGAGGAAAATCCCGTAGTTGGCATTCATATCAGCGAAACACCTGTTAATTATGGTCAAAACCAAATAATTATACAATCTGTTTATCAATCACCATCAAAACCAATAATTACGAAATTATATGAAAGTAAGCTGAGAATAACGTTACAAATTTCAGACAATAATTTCGAAAACGATATAATTAATTTAATAAAAGAATATAGTGCACCCGGGATGTCATATTACCTATATTTTGTAAAAACTGAACCGTTTTGCGAAGTTGTAAGGAAAAATTCTAAGTAGCCGTCATTAAAATATCGTAGATGTACGGAAAGGTTAATAGATGTAACAAGTAAAGCCGAAATTACAGAGATAATAAAAAATTACCACGAATCAAAGAGCAACCATAGGGGAATCGACGAAACACTTGATAGAATTAATAAGATTTATTATTGCCCTAATTTCAAACAATCTGTTCAAACTTACATAAATAATTGTAAAATTTGACCCAATGGAAATATAGAAGGAACCCTATTAAAATGCAAATGAATATTACACCTACAGCAAATAAACCATTCGAAATAATTCATATGGATAAGTATACATTAGAAACAACTAAATTTTTCCCTATAATTGTCACATTTTCTAAGTATACTCAAGCTTATCATCTAAATTCAGTTAGTTTAACAGATATAACAAATCACCTGGTGACCTTTTTCTCTCATCATGCTGTCCCTAAACAAATAATCACGGATAACGGTATGGAATTCAAAAATTCGGTAATCTCTGAATTGTTAGCTCCACAATAGATAAAAATCCAGTTTGGTTCTCCAAATCACCCTCAATCTAATTCGCCTGTAGGAAGAGTTCATTCCACATTTAACGAACATTTCAGAATACTTAATGCCAGAGGTTTTTTGAAAACACCTATACATGTTATGATGAAACCTGTTACCCTAGCATATAATCATACCATACTCATCAACCAAATTCAAACCCATAGACATAATTAACCCACTAGATTTAAATATGTATATGATTTTAACAAGTATTTTTATAAACGGCATAATGCAATGACGAATTGTATTCCAAAATTGATGAAGCTTTCGCCAGACAAAAACAAAACTTGATTCAAAAAATTAATGAGAAAAGAGACACACCAGATACTTTCAAAATCGGTGATTGAAGTTATATAATAGATAATCGGTGACCTAAAACTACGAATAAATTTTATAAATCAACAGAAATAATTGATATAAATGAACAAAGAAAAACAGTGAAAAGGTTTATATGGACAATCTCAACAGACCGCGAAAGAAAACATACTCATTTTAAAAAAAAATTACAGGTTTCCCATTACGCTCGGGCTTCGGGAACAAATAAATATAAACCCAATGGACAATAATTTAGAATTAATATCACTTAGGTTAGAAACGCTAGAATAGCAGAATATTCCTATAAGATGATACATTATCATGATCTCGGAAATAGGAAATTACAGCGAAAATCACGATATATAATAAAATTGGTATACACGAACAAAAACTATTCTTGGGACATTTCAAACGATATGAAAGTATCAAAATATGGGCAAGGACGAGTTGTCTCCCGTCTTGAGCAGGTAGTTTTTTTATAGGTCGAATTGTCTCCCATCATAGGTCGAGTTGTCTCCCAAGGTAATATACATTAAAAGGTATTAATTTTCACAAAGTACACCGTTGTTGCCAAATCAAAATTTTTATTTTTGAAAGTACGTTGAACTATTGATACCTTTTTCTTTTTGTAAAATGTCTCTCAGGATATGAGAATCATTTAACTACCTTGAAATAGAAAAGTAAGAAAATAATCCTTACATTAAACATTAAAAGAATGTTAAGTTAATCCATCAACATTTTACAAATCCAAAAACAGGTTGGTACCATTAATTTCACATTATCGTTTAAAAGTACTTTCCCTCCTTCGCCTTATAAAGGGTGGTATTAAAAATAGTAAACCATATTTCACATATTCTTCACAAGTTTCAGAGGTTGTAAAGTTTGTTTACGAAGTTGTTGAATAGTTAAAAGTGGTACAGTGAAACTATACGTATAATGGAGGCTACAATAATTAAAAGTGAAAAAGGCAAAGATTTGTTAGTGATCGATGGGTTTAAATTTTCATTCCACAAGTTATTAGCAAGAGACACTCTAAAAAGATGGCTTTGTGCGTCCAGGAAAACGCAGTGCAAAGCTTTTGTTAAAACAAAATTGGACCGTCCAGAAGTGATCGAATCTTCTTTAAACCACAACCATGAGAAATTATCAGAAGAACTTCTAAATAGGCAGACTCTAAGCAATGCTGTAAAAATTAAAGCAATAGAAGATGTTTCGGCAAAACCAATAGGCCTAATTAGAAAGGAGGTAAGAGAATCCCATTGTGAAACTATTACTACCCATGACGTTGAAAGGATGAGAAAAAATATGTATACTGCTAGGTCCAAAATTGCATCAAAACTTCCAACTAATATAGTTGAATTTTATAGTTTATTAAATTCTGTTACTTTAAAAAGTAATAGGGACGAATATTCGATTCTTAAAAATGATGAAATAAATAATATAGTCATGTTTTCATGTAAAACAAATATTATTGCTCTAAAAGAAATAAGTGAATTATATGTTGATGGCACTTTCGATTATTGCCCTAAATTTTTTTTACAATTGTTTACCATTCATGGCTTTAAAAATAATCATTATATTGCTTTGGTTTTCTTTCTTCTAAAAAATAAAAATACAGTATCGTATAAATTAGCTTTACAATATTTAAAAGAAATATATCTATCTACAACAGGTCACGACTTTCTTCCAAAAACTATAACTTCAGATTTTGAATTAGCAATACACAAAGCAATTCGCGAAATTTTTCCAAAAACAGAAATTAAGGGATGTCTATTTCACCTAGGTCAAAGTTGGTATAGAAAAATTCAAAGTTCAGGACTTTCTACCGAGTATCAGTTAAAAGACAATTTAGAAACAGATATAACTAAATACCTTACTTATATTTTTGGTTTACCATTCCTTAAAGCAGAAGACGTTGGCGATTGCTTTGTTCTTGATCTCATTGCAATTCAACCAGATGATGAGAGGGTGATTGAATTTAATGACTATTTAGTTGAAACTTACATAGATGAAATTTCTACCTTTCCTCCTAACATTTGGGCTGAAAACTCTTCTTCTTTAAAAAGGACAACAAACGCATGCGAATCTTTTCATTCGCGTTATAATGCTTCATTTTATAATACACACCCAAATTTTAACCAGTTTATAAAAGTTCTTCTAGATTTTCAAATAGATACCTATATTAAGCTTCAAAGTATTGATACCGTGGTCAAAGTATATGATCGAAAAGCATTAATGAAAAAAAAGTTTTTGGAAGATAATTTAGAAAAATTACAAGACGGCAGGATTACCAATTTTCAATTTTTAAAAAATATTTCTTTTAAATGCAGAATCTAATTTGTATTATAAGTGTGTAGAGTGAAAAAGTTTTTATATCATTTTTGTAAATATTATTGTCTTGAAATATATAAGTATATATATATATATATATATATATATATATATATATATATATATATATATATATATATATATATATATATATAAGTAAACCATTGTATATTTTCCTTTGTTTTATTATAATAAAATAATTATAATTTCCTACGTACTGTTTTATTTTAACAAAATTAGGAAATACCATTCCAAATATTTCGTCAAGATATAAGTAAGATCGATTTGGCAACAACGTTTAGATTTTAAGGTATTATAAGTACTTATGCTAATTACGGATTAAAATCATCCGGGAGACAATTCGACCGTCACCTTTTTGAGAGCAGGTAATATTTTTATTTTGGGAGACAATTCGACTCCGCCGCAAAATATATTGAATAAAAGGTGGGATATAAAATTTTGAATATACCTACTACCACATCTAAACGAGTCAGAAGGGCTTAGGCTCAGTCTTCAAATCAATATCAGGTAATCTACATGCAGAATACGGTGAAAGATATGAAAACTTAATTAATAATTTACAAAAAGATCTCTGCATTAAAATCTCAAATTTCACTTTCAACACTATCACAAATTTCATCCAGACAATTAAAAAAATTAAACACGATGAGAAACTATTGGAATCAAAAATATATGAAGTTATCAAAATGGTTAACTCCGTGGATGATAGGAAGAATTTGATTTCTATAATAGATATTACTAATCAAATTATAAATATGTTCGAAATTATTCATTACACACTTAGACCTCTTTCAGATTTGCAAAAATAAAAGTAATGCATCCCAGCATAATTAAATTTACAGAGTTATATACAGAACTAAAAGCGATAGGAGAACAAATAGGTACCCGGTTCACAGTTACCATTTGATTTGTCTTTGGAAAATATTTCACGGTATGAAAGTATCATGAAAATTCAGTGTTACATTCATAATAATAGAATAGTTTATATACTTCATTTTCAAATAATGTACCCACTTAGATAGTTTTGAAATATACCGTTTGTATTCGACTCCGATTCCATATGAGTCAGTTCAAGGTTATAATTACCGAAAATAATTACCTAATAAAAAATAAATTGTCTAAATCCTCCGTAATGACCCATGCACCTATGTTTTGCCGCAATACTAATTCTGCGAGAATCAGACACCCAAGGAAATAGAATCATATCCGCCTTGTGAAGTGAAGATTCTTAACGCAGCGGACGCATCAGAATGTAAACAATTCCTCATCACCCTCACAGAATCAAGGCTCCACCATCTAGGGGATACAAATAATTGGCTGGCTATAATCCTAGAAAAAGACAGCATTACGTTCGACTGTAGGTTCCTGTGTCCAATATTTTTAATTCAAACATTCATCGGATTGTGAGACTGAAAAAGGTATATCTTTTGTTGGTGCAAAGATAAAGAAGTTAATTGGAAGAAACAAGATTGAAGGAATTATTAATAAAGCTTTGATTTTTTGAATATGAGCAATACCAGGCTTATTGATTGTAATCAATTGCGTTGTATGAGTATAAAGTTTTATATATTTCCAAATTGATCTATTTTACGCGAATCTTGGTACAGAGAGTTGAAAACAAGGGGGCGATTTCACCCAGTCATTAAAACTGCGGAGATTGCATATACAAGAAGATGGGCGACTATTGTTGGATGTTAAAGGAAAATTAAATGCATCGTATATACAAGTGTAAAGTTTGGACGGAAGTGGACAAAACAATTATACATTATACAGGGTGTCCCGGGACTAATGGGAAAAAAGTCAGGAGCGTATAATATGAGCCAAAATAATGTTAGTATTTCATATAAATTTTTTCTATGCAGGCCCTCGTTTTCGAGTTATAGGCCCCCAAACTTTTAATTTTGAATTTGATTTTAATTTTTATTTTTTATACTAGTTATTTGATCTTTATTAAATTTACGGCAAAGCTATAATGTACAGGTATGTTTATTCTGGAAAGGTAAACAGATTTACAGTAGTACCTTGAAGCCAGGGACGGACTACTCGCAATGGTTAGTGATCCAAAAATTTTGCAGGGATGGCAGACCCTGTATGAAATTATCGAAATTGACTTCCCCACACATTAAGCTAACGAAAAGGTACTCTTGCTGGAATTCGATAAAATAAGCCGTTTGGCTAATATTTACAGTTTTATTAATGCGCTACGTACACATTTACCTAACTAACTTATTAATAGGATGTCCAAGATTTACCTACAGTACTACAAAAAAGTAATTTGATGAAAGCAGATGATAAAAACAATGAGAACTTATTTAATGGGAATTAAATAGGTACGCAAACAACGTAATTAGTTGCTTTTAATCAAAATTACGAACACAACATTATTAAACCATTAAGAAAACCTCAAAAAACACAAGTTATAAAACATTGAACTAAAACTAATTTCTAAACAACAAGAAAAACTAACGTTATTCTAATAAATGTTCAATATGAGCTCCTCCCACTTCCACGAACATTCTAAGTCTACGAAGGTTGTTTCTTTGCACTTGAAAAAGCAATTCCACATTATTTCTTATAACATTGCAGTGTAACACAATTCTGTCTATTAAATCTTGCCTTGTTTGCACAGGTGTTGCGTATACCTCACTTTTGACATAACCCTAGAGAGAGAAATCCATAGGATTAACGTCTCCTGATCGCGGTGGACATTGAAAGGGGCCTCCACGACCAATCCATCTATTAGGAAACCTTGTGTGTAAATGCTGTCATACATCTAAACTACAATGAGGAGGGGCCCCATCATGCATGAACCATAAATTCCTACGAGTTTGTAGTAGCACGTCATCAAACAGGTTCCATAACTCATTTTGCAAAAACTCCAAATATCTCTGACCGGTCAAAGTACCGTCAATAAAGTATGGCCCTATCAAATGATTGCCCACTATTCCTGCCCAAACATTAACCATGAATCTATGCTGACTCTTGGTTTGGATAATGCCATGTGGATTCACATCATCCCATAAATGCATATTATGAGAATGTATGACTCCATCTCTGGTGAAACCGGATTCGTTCGTAAAGAGAACTTTACTAATAAATGTATTGTCTGCTTGTTGTTGTCGCAGAAACCACTGGCTATACTCAAGTCGTGAAGGATAGTCAGCCACTGTCATACTGTGTACTTTTTTCATGTGAAAAGGATATAACAGCTGTTCTTTTAGGACGCGATGAACAACTGGTTTGGAGAAGTTATGTTCTCTTGATTATTTTCGTAAACTTGTTGATGGTTCATTATCAACTGCATTTAACAAGTCTTGTTCAACTGCCACAGTACGCACGCTTCGTACTGGACCTTCTCCAACTTTTTTTGGCAAAAAATTTCATAAAACGTAAAACTTTGTTCTGTATACATGGAAAATTACATTTACTTATTCATACCTGTTTCTCGTAACCTGGGATCAATACGCTCAAACATTCGTCTGTCTGGCAATGCTCTGTTTGCAAAACGTTCTGCATAAAGCCTTCAGGCCTCTAAACAGTTTCGAGAAACCAGTCCATACATTAAATGCATATCAGCGTACTCAATAAAAGTGAATTCTGCCATTGTAACTGTTAAATTAAGGACTTATGAATTATTGGTAAGTACTGACTACGAACTATTCTACACAGTATTTGACAACTAATCCTATGGTTACTTGATAAACGGTAAAAATACTTTTAATAAGTTTTTACCAACTTTCCAATTAATAAGTCGTTAATGTTTTTTATCTCCTGCTATCGTTAAATTATTTTTTTGTAGTACTGTAGGTAAATTTTTGACATCGTATTAATAAGTTAGTTTTAGTCGTTGTGTACTTATAAAAATGGTGAATGCGTTAATTGGTACGTAGTGCATTAATAAAACTGTAAATATTAGCCAAACGGCTTATTTTATCGAATTCCAACAGGAGTACCTTTTCGCTAGCTTAATGTGTGGGGAAGTGAATTTCGATAATTTCATACAGGGTGTGCCGTCCCTGCAAATTTTTTGGATCACTAACCATTGCGAGTAGTCCGTTCCTGGCTTCAAGGCACTACTGTAAATCTGTTTACCTTGCCAAAATAAACAAACACGTATATTATAGCTTCGCCGTAAATTTTATAAAGATCAAATAACTAGTACAAAAAATAAAAATAAAAACCAAATTCAAAATTAAAACTTTGGAGGCCTATAACTCGAAAACGAGGGCCTGAATAGAAAAAGTTTATATGAAGTACTAACATTATTTTGGCTCAGATTATACGCTCCTAACTTTTTTCCCATTAGTCCCGGGACACCCTGTATATATATTCAAATCTTGTTTGTAACTATAGTTTTTTTGTTTTCTTAACTAGACATTAAATTTCATTAGTCAATGAAACCTGTTGAAAAATATGAACGTAAATGTTATTCATATTTTTGATAAAAATTAATCCCACGAAAAACAGTAATTTTTTTTTATTTCAACATAACTAAGTAACTGCAAAAAATAATGATTTAAGGGAAAAATAAAAGTTACATTCCACCAGTCTGTGCTAATATCACAATTAAATCAATGTTTTATAACAGATAATTGGATACAGTGGCTAAGTATCAATTACGTCCAAAAATGTATCAATTTCATTTACTTGATGCAATTAGAACATTTCATTACTTAAGAAACAAACTTGTAGCTACTGGTACGTGAACTATTTTGAAGTGGTCTTGAAATTATTGCTAATTTTTTTCTTAGAACTGAGGTGAAAATATTCTTTGGCTTTCAATAACCAATAAAGTATATTAACTCTGAAGATTTTTAGAATATTTTTTCTCAGCTGAGTTGTCTCTTATTATTAGAATATAAAATAGTCAAACGTACTGTTAAATCAAATTTGGATATTAGATAAATGAACATAAATTTCGAGCTTTGATAAAACGTCCAATATAAGTTAATGTGGTGTTCGAGCTAAAGTCAGCGATTCCACAGAATAATTAATATTTTATTTTCCACTCTTTATGACAATGTTTTTATTTCATAGTTATTTGCAATGTCTTTGGAGTGACAATCATCTGATCATCTTCTTTTTCAATAACAATTCCTGTTATTGATAAACCCATGTTTCTCTTTGTGAATATTTGCAGTACTTTCCGTACATGAGAACAAGATACAACCAACACAAAACAACATCAGATTTTGTTCATGTCATATTTTATAGAATTTTCTTTTAAAGTAATCTTTAAAATGTAATAATGTTCATCATAATTTAGTGGTCAGTCTACATCGATCACTGAATAATTGGTGACCCCGAAGAAAATAACACATCCGTAGTCGATATTCCAGTCAACCTCCCCAGGCAAATCAAACACAAATCCGTCATGGTCACAATAGACATACAGAAGGCCTTTGATTCCGTATGGCTCGAGGGTTTAATGAATAAGTTGATAAATCTCGAGACTCCTGAATATCTGATTAAAGTATTGAATTCATATTATTCAAACAGAAAATTTTTCTCAATAATTGAAAATCACACAGCTGGACCGTACGCCATTCAAGCCGGCGTACCGCAAGGTTCCATTTTATCACCCTTGCTATATTCCCTATTTATCCACAATTGTTAACCGCAATGTATGCCGATGACACTTTTTGTTATAGCCATAGCACAGAATCATGACCTTGCACTGGAAACAGTAGAAACACATATTAACACAAAAATTTTACCATACTTACACGAACACAAATTAGCTATTAGTGCCTCCAAGCCATCATTGCAACTCAGCTTTGCGTAGAAGGGCATTATATAGGGCCGAGTAATACCCTAAAATATTTAGGATATACAGTGCAAGGCAATACAAATGCGAACGCACATTTTATGCAACAGGTACGCAAAGCCAAGGCTGCCATTAGCAAACTGTATCCACTCATCTGTACACATAGTAGCTTAGCAACTCACAACAAAATATTATCAGGCCAATACTCACATACGCAGCCCCAGTCTACTATAACGGTACAAAACACAACTTCCACTCCCTGCAGTTGGTTCAAAACAAGTGTCAGCGGACGGAAATTAAACACAACTGTTACCCCAGACTACCCAAAAATTCGTGGTTACATGAAAAAGTCGATACGCCTACTATCAAAGAATTTATAACCAAAATTTCGAAAAATGTTTAAAATCATCGTCTGCCAGAAAATCTTCGCGAAAATTTCAAAGACGCAAAACGCGCACGAGACATCCGCGATAGTGGGTGTAGGCTTCCGCATGGCACGCTAATTACATAACAGTGTTTATTAACTCCAAACCTATATCATCTCACAATGTGTAAAACCTATCCTGGGTACACAAAATTATGTTACACAAGTCTTTGTTAAACTACTATCCCTGGATTTTAAAAACATTTGAATTTGTCCATTATGGACCTAGGTTAACAATAGAAAAAATTATTAACTACTAATAGAGAAATTCTACTTTTCAGTTGGCTAGAAGACATAATAACTGTCAACTTCATAGCTAGTAGTGGAAAAAAGAATTTATGTTTCTATCATGAAACTTTTGGAAAAAATGCACAGAAATGAAATGTTCCTACATGTCTTCTATCAGAATTTTCCAATAAACCTAATAACTTAAAAAAAATTGAGTAGCTAGACCATAAATAATTGTACTACTATCAATAATATTCCTACATAGAAACGACGTTTTATTTACGATAAAGATAATAGATTAAATTTTCTTGTTGCCCGTGGATCAGATATTGGTTGTTTACCACATAGTATATTTAGGAACAATACCAAAGATAAGATAAATTTATTTTTCTATTTACAACAGCCGACGTGGCTAAGCCAATAATAGGTGCAGATTTCTAAGCTATTGCATTAGCTTCTATCGCGGGCCTTGAGCGTGGTGACCGAATCCAGAAATTCCGTAACGAAAATAACCTGTCACGATACGAGGACTGTCCTGTAACGATACGAGGACTGTCCTGTAAATTTTAATACCCATATGCTTATACGAGGACTGTCTAATAAATTTTAATTTTTTTATACTTATACGAGGACTGCCCAATAAATGTTGATACTTTTATGACTATACAAGGACTGTCCAATAAATTTTAATTCTTTTATACTTATACGAGGACTGCTCAATAAATGTTGATACTTTTATGACTATACGAAGAATGCCCAATAAGTCTTGAATATTTTATGATGTTACGAGGACTGTCCAATATTTTTTGATTCTTTTATACTCATACGAGGACTGCCCAATAAATTTTAATACTTTTATGATTATTTTATGCTATATACTTGTACGAGGGCTGTCCAATACTTTTTTATTATTTTATGATGATACGAGGACTGTCAATAAATTTTAATTCTTTCATACTTATACGAGGACTGCCCAATAAATTTTGATACTTTCATGACTCTACGAGGACTGTCCAATAAGCTTTGATTATTTTATGCTTCTACAAGGACTGTCAATAAATTTTAATTCCTTTATACTTATACGAGGACTGTCCAATAAATTTTGATACTTTTATGACTATACGAGGACTGTTCAATAAGTTTTTATTATTTTATGCTTATACGAGGATTGTCGAATTCGTTTTGATTGGTTTATACTTATACGAGGAATGCACAATAACTTTTGATACTTTTATGATTATACGAGAGCTGTCCAATGAGTTTTGATTTTTTAATGCTGATACGAGGACTGCTCAATAAATTTTAATACTGATATGATTAAACGAGGACTGCCCAATAAATTTTGATACTATTATACTTATACGAAGAGTTTCCAATAAATTTCGATTATTTTATGCTTATACGAGGATTGTCGAATACGTTTTCATTGTTTTATACTTATACGAGGACTGCACAATAAATTTTGATACTTTTATGATTACACGAGTGCTGACCCATAAGTTTTGATTAATTTATGCTGATACGAGGACTGCTCAATAAATGTTGATGCTGATATGATTAAACGAGGACTGTCCAATACATTTTGATTCTTTTATACTTATACGAGGAGTGTCCAATGAATTTCGATCATTCCATACTCATATAATACTTATACGAGGACTGCCCAATAAATATTGATACTTTTATGACTATACGAGGACTGTCCAATAAGTTTTGATTATTTTATGCTGATACCAGGACTGTCCAATAAATTTTGATACTTGTATGAATATAAATGGACTGTCCAATAAGTTTTGTTTATTTTATGCTGATACGAGGACTGTGAAAGTGAAACTTCCAATGCTAAAAAAAGAGCTAAAAAGAAAAAGAAATTGTGAACGTCAAAGTGTAAAACTCTTTGCAATAGCTTTCCCGCGGTGCCACAGGTCTTTATTATCTTCTTTTGGGTTGCTATTAGATTTGAAAAAACACAAGCTCATAGATAACAAAACTTTTATAATTTTTACTGGCAGACACAAAATGTTGAACAAGAGCTTCCAAAATGGTTTATGGCCGAAAATCAATATACCAATTTCTTTAAAAATTACTCTAACGTCTTTTCATCTCCTAATCTCCCACATAATAACTGAAGGTCATCCTGCTTATAGTAAACCTCAAGGGCTAGATCCTCTTGAATACAACATTGCTAAGATATAATTTGAAGAATGGTGGAATTAGGTATTTGCAGACCGTCATCATCTTCACTGACATCATCTTTTCACATGGTCTCTAAGAAGGACTTTGCAGATGGGCGTTCCTGCAGTGATTATCGTTTTTCAAATAGACAAACAGTTCCAGAACGTTATCAATTGCCATCAAAATCGTGTCAATTTAAGAATTTACGGATCTAAAATTTTTTCAAAAATTGATTTAATTAGAGAGGGAGAGAGCGACGTAAGCTTTATTGTCATGAACATTTTTACAATTTTATGGACAAAGCAACATAATTTAAAACTAGATGAAAATATAAAGAATACTGACTACACTATAAAATACAAATTCAAATTAATAATTACTAGAGGACCAGTGCTGCTCAGCAGCATTAGGATAGACTATGTATGAGAGGGTGTAATTATTACATAAAATCATTTTACAGAACTTCTTTCCAGACAATATTAGCTGTGCATCGGTCGCAGTATTTGGATAAAATTGAAAATAAAGTTGATTGTGGATACATAACTTTCCTCAAACTCAACGAATTTAAACAGATATTTGCTCAAAACAAAGGGATTGATCCACTGAGTGTTCTTATACTCGTGTCAACAACCTACGATAATTATAACCCTAGTTATAGAGGTTTGAGTAAAAGAACATCTCGAAAAAATTGAATGTGAAGTTTATTGGGCACGCATAACTTTCCTCAAACTCAACGAATTTGAGCAATTATTAGCTCGAAAGAAAGAGCTTAATCCATTGAGGGTTCTGAGAGTGAAACGATCAAGATCCATTCATTAAAACAGGAGCTATGACAATTCGAATTGCTTGAGTGAATGTGTCCCATAAGGAATGTACAGGGAAGAATCGCGTTTGAGTATAACTTAAGTTGAGTAAATTTCAATGATTAGTGACATATCTGTGTCTAAATACCTTTCGTTTAAAAAAAATCGGCCAGATAGAACGGCCAGACTTCAGTTTTCATAAAAAAATTTAATATATTAGATAATACAATATTAGTATCGTACACCATATCAAATATTGAACTGCGCCAATGTAACTCGAAGGTCTAGGGTAGATGGCAGAATTCTGCCACTGAATAATAAGGTCTCTCAAGCAAAAACACCCTTGCCAATCTCCGGAGTCTATTAGAGTATTTGCCACTTTTAGTACTAAAGGTAGCTAATTGAATAAATTTTTATCATTGAAGATGATGGATCAGATCAGAGGTGGGTATTGTTAAGTGAATATCGAAAAAAATTCCTCTAGTAGGGTAACTATGAACTGGTCTCTCAGTTAAATTGTGAAACTGTTTGCGAACCAAACACACGGTTTCCAAAATAAATAGACCGGGAAAAGTTAAAATTTTGTATTTAAAAAAACCGAATTCGCAATGCTTCCCACTACTTAAACCATAAATGTAACGAATAGCTCCATTTTGTAGTTTGAAGATAGATTCGGAGAGGTGCAAACTACAAGACTCCAGAGAGGAAAACCATAGCGAAGGTGTGATTCGAACAACGAGTAGTAAGTTGTTAATGTAGTACAAGAATCAAGCTGTTTATACACAGATGCAATGACAAAATAATCAGAGGATACTTTTTCGCAAAAGTGTCTACATATACAAACCATTCAAGGACACCATCAATATGGAGACCAAGAGACTTAATCGAATTTGAAGATCTTATTAAGTCTTAAAATTGAGAGGTTGCAAAACTCCTTTGTAAGATAAAACTAAATTTTCTTATTGTTAAAACATAGCCCGTTCGAGTCAGATCAGGACTTTATAGTAATGCGATCTTTGTCTATGGTAGAATGTAAGTTAGCAAATAAAGTGAATTTACCATTCATTCTGTGACATCGTAAATTAGTCGAGACTTTACCATTTGCTCGTACCAGTTGTTTTCTACATTTAAGGTTAGATTCAAACCATTTTAAAGGAATACCACGAATGCCATAATATTCTAGTTTGTTTATCAAAATTTCATGATCAACACTATCGAACGCCTTCGCGAAGTCACAAAACGCCGAAGCCGTAAAAAGTTTATTATTGACTGAGGTATATATTTCATTAAGAACAGAACACGTACGTATATTTATTAGGTAGAAAACCGAATTGTTGTAATTTAAAGATTTTATAAATGAGAAGAAAAGGCATAGGCGGGTTTTTTATTGGTCTTTCGATTATCTTCGATAAGATTGGTAATCAGGCAATATGATGATCGTTACTAGTATTATTTTTTCAGCCATTATTGTACAGGGAACAGCTATAGCTGTTTTTAGACAGTTATGAAAGTGGCTCATTGATTAGAAAACATAAAACCTTAATCACAGCATCTGGAAAATTTAAAAATAACTTAGCTGCTAACCCATCGATGCCAATGCCTTTAATTCTTCTAGGTTTACGATCTGCAATCAAAGAATACTAACAGTGTTTATCTGCAGAGCTAGTTTATGGATAAACACTGCGTCTTTCTGGAGAATTTTCTAATAATCCAAAGGAAAATGTAGATACTTATCATATTTTAATTAAACTTCGTGAAATTGTTAACAATCTTAAACCATCCCAAGTACAGACACATGGTTCAATAAATACTCGTATTTTAGTTCCCCCAGAATTAAGGAGCATAGAGTTTTTTCTTAAAAGTTACAGGTATCAAATCAAAACTTACAGCTCCGTATGACGGACTTTTAAAGTAATTTCTAGAACTGACAAGATTTTTGAAATTCTTAAAGGCAATCGTGAAGTAACTGTCAACATCGACATGACAAGACGAGCTTTCTTGTTAAATGAAGTAATTGATAATTATCAAGTACCAATCAAAAGGACAAAGCAAGTTACTTTTTCTATAAATAACATAGTTCATAATTGAAGACACAAGTGGATAAAGGTGTCATGTAACATTTTTTCAAAAAACGTTTTTTTTATTAAACATATTATTATATATGATATTTTTATTCTGTGGTACATTTGTTTCGAGAGTTCGGTAAATAGCTCAGATTTTTCATGGATAAAAGTGTTATGTTCCGATATTAAGATTAATTTCGATGGATGGAGGTGTCGAGGTAACATGACACCTTTATCCACTAAAATTTATCTGGAGGTCGGTGGAGCCAGAGTGTACATGACACATTATTTTGAGGTTATGCCAAATCAATATTTCATGACAAAATTTGTGAAAGTGAACGTGAGCTCAAAAGTTTTTTTGAATATCTTTTAAAGGGTTGAGTAAAAGAGTGATGTCTCGAGGAAAACATATATTGTCTTTGCTCGAGAAGCAACAGAAACAAAATCATTCAACAAAAGGTAAGAAATTACTAGATTTTTTGCTATCTAATATATTGTAATGTATTTCAATTTTGGTTTAGACACCCATACGGATTTCTCCCATAACCAATATAATACGAGAACACCTTTCGGAAATGCAATTGTTGAAACAGGAATCTGTGGACATATCGAGAATCTATCAAAAAAAGTGATAGTTGAGCCTAAACGAGGAAGACAAAATTTACATAATACCTGCAAAATAGTAGTCGCGACGGAAAATTATGAACTTACCCCGAGATATACTCCTAGCCTACCTAGTACCAGCAAAAAGTAGTTGCAGCTGAAACCTTAATGTCTGCTAATACGATCGTCACATCAGGTAAAATGCTTCAAGTTAAACGGTTTTGATACATATTTAATAATTTTTGTATGCAATTTTAGGTCTTATTAGTTCCACATTGTCACAAACTGATTACAGTGAAGAATACGATTCATATGGTAGTGGATACATGCCTGAGGACGAATCCAGCGATGATTCACATAATGAACCATTATCTAACATTCGTAATAAATCGTTTCAAATGGCTCAGAACTCTTTGGAAAAGGGTTTGGCCAGTGCAGAAAATTATTTTTGTGGTCATGTTACAGGCGATAGTAATACATGGATAGATTTAAATTAAAACCAAATTTTTGAAGAAAAAAGAGAGAAAGTAAAGGAAAAGATATTTCAACTTAAGGAAAAAACTGCAAAGGATCGTATCAGAAATCCAGATAATAGAAAGGAGAATAAATCTGCCATCGCTAGACAAAAAGGCGAAGAATATATTTCTCAGAGAGGAAAACTCATGCAATAAAGTTAGTTTACTATGTAAAGAAAAGTGTAGGTTAAAATGCGTCTGAAAAGTTTAACGAACGAAACAGAGAAGCGATTTTGAAAAAATATTATTCGCTAGACGTAAACTCCAAAAATAATTTGTTGTTTAGAAGTATTAACATCCATCCTGTTAAAAGACATAGAGCTGTTGCAGAAAAAGTGAAAAGCTTTACATTTTCTTATTCAGTTGTCTTTAATAAAAAAACAGAGGCAATATGCTGAGATGCGATGTGTTCCCTTTATCAGTTTAGTCGAAAAAAATCGAAGTAATACAAAATAAGTTGAAAAAGAGACTGAATGCGCCATCGCCAGATATGAGGGGCCAACACTGAACTCGCCCCCATAAGATTAATGAAGAAGTAGTGACTTATATCACCAACCACATCAAAAAATATCCTGCGGAAGAATCACACTACTCACGCAACAAAAATTGCCATGAAAAGTATTTGTCTCCCATTCTTAATATGAGTGTGACGCACAAGATGTATCTTCAACAATGTGAAGAAAATAATCTCGATGAGTCCTTTAAAGTTAAACTTTCATCGTATGTCCATATATTTTCAAATGCATTCAATTTATCATTTGGCCAGCCACGAAGCGATAGTGCAGCACCTGTGATTCTGGTCGGAACACAGAAATTCACACTGAAAATTATAAAGTTGCATTTGATGCACAAAATCGAAACAGGAAAAACCATTAACTGATAAAAATACCTGCTTTATTGCCATGGATTTACAGCAGACCATGTCCCTTCCAAAACTGTCTACTAGTAAAGCTTTTATCTGCGTCAAATGTGGTTATACAATTTTGGAATACACTGTATAACACCTGACGGGCCTAAACCATTTTTATTAATTGGACGGAAGACGTGGCCAATCGGAGAAGTATAGAGATAGCAAGTTGTTTGTTTAGATTTTGTTAGCTGCTGAAAGCCGACTATAAACAAATCGACCCCCTTATCATTTGGTCGGACTCGTGTTCCGGACAAAATAAAAATTTTACGATAATCTGCCTCTATCAGCCTTCAATTTTAAATGGCATATATAAAAAAATTGACCATAAGTACCCAGAAGTGGGTCACAGCTACTTAGATTCGGATCGAAATTTTGGGCGAATAGAGAATATCCACGTGCCAGAACAATACAGTGATATTATTAAGGCTGCAAGTGCCAAAAATTCTGTATGTAGTAATATGGAAAACTACTTTTTTTCCTTCGACGAACTACCTACAAAGTTACATATTTGGAATAAAAAAGACAATGCATTGAATGAAAAAGTTAATTTTAGAGATGGTGTTAAATGGGTCAGAGGTGATGAGTTTGGAAGTCACATGTACAAAGAAAATCTAGACGAAATGTCACCATTTCACAAGGTTGACCTATTGAAAAAAGGAAGTAGGATGGTGACTAGAGCAGATAATATTAAAGAATTACGCAAAAAGGGGGTGAACTCACATCTGATAAACTGTCGAACTTGCGTGAACAACTGGTGTTTATTAAAGAAGAATATAAATGGTTTTATGAACGTATCTCGGAAAAAAACGAAAGAAATCCTAAGAAAAGGAGAAAAACCAAATAACATTGAAATAAGAATATTTTTGTCATTTTTGTAGTTGCTTAACATAATAAAATACATGTATTTGTACATGACGCCTTTTTACTTTTTAATAGATAATATTTTTTTCTAATCTTCAATGGATGAAGGTGTCATGTACATTCAAACTTCATGTTTTCATTAAGATGAGTTTTCACCAGAAATTTAAATATAATTCGAAGTTGTATATTATAACCCTTAACGAAATATTGAAACTAACATTTTCAATTCAATCACATAAAAAAGTTCCAATAAAAAATGTTTAAAGTTAATTATCTCAAAAAAATGAATCTGCGACATGACACCTTTATCCACTTGTGTCTTCAATTGTTAATTAAATTTGAATATTTTTTCCCTTTTCATTTTCTTTAACGGAGGGGGAGATTTTGTGGTCCTCGCGCTAAAGTAAGCGATTTCACAAAATAATTAATATTTTATGTTTGACACTTTTTGTCGATCTTTTTACTTTATGCAATGCAATGTTGTTGGAATGAACATTATCTGATCTCTTAATTTTCAACATCGTTATTGTTATTGATTAAGCCATGTTTCTCTTTGTGAATGAATTTTTGCTACTTTATGAGAGTAAGATCCAAGTGAGCAGGGAATAGAGAAGTTATAAAGAGGACTGCCGTTGCTACAGGGAAGCAGAACAAGATACATCTAACACAAAACAACATCAGATTTTGACCATTGCATACTATATTTCAAAATAAACTTAAAAAAGTAAAAATGTTCATAATAATTTACTGATCAGCCCACATCTTCGACTAAAGTTAATACCCGGTGTAAACAACTACTACGATATGCTCAGCAATGTAACTTTGATTCATTTTTAATGTACCTAGTTCGCAACACAATTCACAAAAATAAAAAAAGCATTAAAAAATGATATTTGTAATACATCAATATTCCCCAATTGATAGTGGTGATGAACTTTTTATGCACTGCAAAACATATTTTCTGTTGAATGAACAAGGTACATTACAATACGAGTGAGGAAAGTGACACTTTTAACACGAGTGGGAAATATTGTAGCACGAGGCGTCAGCTGAGAACGACAATGCCACGAGAGTGAAAAGTCAATTTCGCACAAGTAATATGCAATATTTTTCCTACGACCACCCATTTTATTAGACAATATGTAACTACCAGATCGTGTATATTAAGTTGCCTGAATAATCCTACATTTCATTTGTGACAGTATATGTTTAAATATTGTTTCTATAAAAAGTGAATATGTATTTACAATTACTTTCATAGTGAAATATAGAAATAACGATAATCAATGTTTATTTGAAAAAATGACAATACTTATTAGATACAACTGGGGAACAAATTGAATTATATACTTTACAGGGCGAGCATGCAAGTTTCATGGCGACGCTGAAGACGGAGCCCTGAAAGCATGCGAGCCCTGTAAAAACACCTTCCAAGTGTGGCGCAAACAATATGTTTTTTCTTCAAACGTTAGTAAATCTCTCATTTTTCGACTGTGTAGGCGACCGTAAAGTTCCATTTTTCCTCCGCCGGAGCTTTAGTTTTCACTTTACCGCCAGCGGAGGGAAAAGTGTTATAATAGCAACATAGATAGAAACGCAGGCGGAGACGCAATAATTGTGAAAAATAAATTAATATTGTTGACAGTGCCCACTGACAGCTTTATGTCACATTACTATAGCAACAACCTGTGCCTACTCACCGACACCGATATAAACCGCCTTGCCGACCCAATTATGTTTAAATATTATTACTATCAAAAAGAGACGTTTTTGAATTAATTTGTCGACATTTGAAAAAAAACAGCATGTTTTATTTGGAGGAAAAGTTAATTTTCATGACTTGCTCTCTATTACCAGCGTCACTCCGTTCGGTTGTTAAACACGAGCGCGTCATGAAAAGTATCACTTTTCCTCCATATAAAATAATATACTATTGTGCAACCACCAATAATTTGACAATAATATAGGAACAGAATATTTATTGCTTAGCCAAGTTTCATAAATGCCCGTCCTCGTTGCCTAGCCAAGCTTCATAAAAGTCCATACTCGATACCTAGCCACTTTCAATAAAAGTTCATCCTCGATGCCAATCTGGTATTTTGTCTTTAATGAACATTTTGACATAAGAGCTCGGAAAAGTAGGTACTTTGCCGAGCAGTTCTGTCACTTTACCGGACAGTCAAGTTAATTTTCCGATCTAGACCGGCAACGACGTACTTTCCGAGTTAAAAATGATCGGAAAAATACAATTTCTAAAGTTGCAGCATAAAAAGATACTTTCCGCACTAGTGCGGAAAATACTTTCTGTACGCGTGATAATACAGGTCACTTTTCAAAGGAGTAGAGAGTGCGATATGTGTTACTTTCCTATGTGGTCGTAGGAAAAAATTATTTTGATCACACAATTATCATCATCCTCTAAAAAAGAGTGAGCATATCAACATGTCCCAAGTTTAGGAAAGATCTAGAACATTCCATCAATAATATCATTTCCCAGTAATAATTGCATCAGATTATTTCCTTCAGATATTGTTTTTATTGGCTGGATGTTCTTTAAATAATTGAAATTGAACCTTGACATATGGAAAAATAAAAAATAATTCATAGTATGTATCCCATTATTTGGTTCTGCACAGACGTTGTCAGAGCATCAATTGTCCTCAAAAAGAATGTTTTTTAGAAAAAGAATTGCTGTTGCGACGTCACACACAAAAACCATCGCCTCGGTATTTCTACGAGAAATGAAGAGAGTTAGAGGAAAAAATTCAGCACAGTCATATGTGGGTCCATGAGAAGCATATTCCAAAATTATTTTGAAATATATAGGGTGATCCCCAAAAAAATAACATACCAAAGTTATATTTTTTCTTATGGAACACCCTATATTTTTTATATTTTTAGATACTATAGACAAAATAAAGGTGGAATATTATTATATTTCAAATACTCAAAACTGACCGTTTCTAAGAAAGTTAAAAATACAGACCATAATTTGAAAATTGTTTTCACCCTGTAACGTATAACGAGCCGCTCGTGATTAAATGTACTGCCTAGCTCAAAGGTTAAAGTTAACTAATACATGAAATTTAAATGCAATATTATACAGAGTGGCAAAAAAATTGCCTCAAAATTTGGACATACATTTAATCAAATACCTTCTTAAAGTTGAATGGAACACCCTGTATTTAGTGGCGTACTTTCACGCAGAATTAGATTCCATTCAAAACTACATTGAGGTTCCCTATACCTATCTCTTCCGCTTTTTATAAAGAAGGCGTTTTTATATTTTACTTTAGGTATTTTATAATATATAATAATATAAAAAAATGCCTCAAAATTTGAACACACATTCAATCAAATAACTTCTTAAAGTTAAATTGAACACCCCGTATTCAGTGGCGTAGTTTCACGCAGAATTAGATTCCATTCAAAACTACATTAGGGTTCCCTATACCTATCTCTTTCGCTTTTTACAAAAAAGGCGTTTATATATTTTACTTTAGGTATTTTATTTATCTTAAAAATGAAACACACTGTATTGTGATAAAAATCAAAAAAGCATTTTTGAGGTCATTTTATGGAAGAATTAAGAATCTTGAATAGTTTATTATTTTAATAAATGCTCAAAATGGTGTCCATTATTCTCGATGCATAAGCGAACTCCGTACTCTTTCTTGAAATGAGTGCTGAAGTCTGGATAACATATTTTGCGGTATGGAGTTAAACGCATTTCTTATTCGTACTTTCATATCCTGAGGTGTTGTTGGCGGTGTCTCGTGAACAATATTTTTGATATATCACCATAAAAAATAGTCGGGACTTGTAAGGTCCGGAGACCTGGCTGGCCAGTTCTGTGGTCCTCCTCGTCCTATCCATCTATTAGGATATTGTCGATCTAACTCGTTTCTAACACGTCTATCAAAGTGTGCAGAAGTTCCATCTAGCTGACGAATATTATTAGGTATACTTCCCAACAGCACAGGCAAATTATCCCTACAACATCCGAGAAACATTTCGCTGTTTAAGTGACCATCAAAAAGTGAGGACCAACTACTTGCGTTCCAATTATCCCACCCCACACATTAACAGACCATCTGTGCTGGTGATCAAGGGTTCTTAAAATTTTAGGGTTTTCGTCACTGTAATAGTGAAAGTTATGTCTGTTAACTAATCCGTTGTTATGAAAAGTTGACTCATCGGAAAAAAGCACATAATCAAAAAAATTTTCTTCATCACCAAACATCAAAATTTCAGTTGTCGATCATAATCTTCTTCAAAAACCTGTTGTTGTAGTTAAATACGATACGGGTGGAATTTGTACTTTTTAATTTTTCTTTGGATACTCTGCTTATTCCAGTTGTTGCACATATTTTTCGCTGACTTGTGTGAGGGTGTTCAACTGGAAATAACATCACTAAATATCAATTTTCCCCATTTCCAGTAACCGGTTTTTGCCGTTCTTGCATATTATAAGATACCCTGCCTGTTCTTCGGAAAAGCTGCAACAACTTTTCCAATGGAAGCTTGTTAGGATGACTCCTGTCAGGATACCTTTGGGCATAAACTCTTGACGCTAATAAACAGTTTTCTTCACACTCACCGATTATCAAAATCATATCAATTCGTTCTTCCCGGGGATAAGTTCTCATTTTACAATATTTCAAAACGACAATAATTTTAAACTAGTTAAAACAATGATTAACAAGTTGTGTCACTGTCAAATATTTTTTGTTTCATAATAATAATTAACGTCATCTAGGCCAGAGCCTACTATTATTGAAAAAATAGCATAATAAGTTTTATAGGAAATCGTAAATGTATGTTTTTATTGACCCCATAATGTAATTTCAGTATTTATTTCAATATGAAGCGAATTTAACATATTTCGCCTCAATAATTAAGACATGTGCATCTTCTTATTTTGGAGAGTGCTTTAATATTTCAGAAATGGCAATAAATTTGAGTTTTCACATTTGCCTGCATTTTACTTTGGGTACACCGTATTTCCAAAAATTTAAACTAAATCTACGTATTCCTCAATAAAAAAGTTTTTGAAACGCTTTTTACACTTTTCATTACAATACAGTGTGTTTCATTTTTAAGATAAAAAAAATTACTCATAAGTAAAATATAAAAACGCCTTTTTTGTAAAAAGCGGAAGAGATAGGTATAGGGAACCCTAATGTAGTTTTGAAGGGAATATAATTCTGCGTGAAACTACGCCACTAAATACGGGGTATTCCATTCAACTTTAAGAAGTTATTTGATTAAATGTGGCTCCAACTTTTGAGGCAATTTTCTTGCCACTCTGTATAATATTGCATTAAAAATGTTATGTAGTAGTTAACTTTAACCTTTGAGCTAAGCAGTACATTTAATCACGAGCAGCTCGTTATACGTTACAGGGTGAAAACAATTTTCAAATTATGGTCTGTATTTTTAAATTTCTTAGATACGGTCAGTTTCAAGTATGGGAAATATAATAGTGTTTCACCTTTATTTTGTCTATAGTATCTAAAAATATAGGGTGTTCCATAAGAAAAAATATAACTTTGGTATGTTATTTTTTTGGGGATCACCCCATATATTTCAAAATAATTTTGGAATATGCTCCTCATGGATCCACAAATGACTGTGCCAAATGTTTTCTCCTAACTCTCTTCATTTCTCGTAAAAATACCGAGGCGAATGTGGTGGGCCACCCGGTATAATCAAAGTAGCTCTAATTTACATAATGTAAATATGAAACAATTTTTATAAAAAGTATGCCCATGAATTCTGGAGACAATTACTCAAAATGCATTGAAGTTGCAATTCAGTTTCGTATAAACGGAAAAGAAGATAACAAAGTTTCGTTATTTTTTCACATCATTGGCGATTTGAAGTGAAATAGATGTTACGCCAAATATAAAAGTAGTCCGCATTTATTATTATTTTGCCGTGAAATTAAACAGTTATGTAAGACCATTGTGGATTGTTTTGAAGTGATTAATAGTATATTAAGTACCAAGTGTCAAAAAGTTTACTTTAGTCACGAGTTTTACTAGGCACGAGTGTAGTGAAGCGGAACGAGTTCCTTGTGAAACGAGTGACTGAAGACGTTTTTAACACGAGGTGCTTACTAGACTTTTTCTGCGCCCGCGGGAAGGAAAAAATTATATTATATTTGAATTATATTCATTACATGACGGACGATGGCTGACAGCTGACTGACAAATCAAATGACGCAGAATAACAAAATTATCACGGAACATGAAATTTAACATACAAAAGATACACTTGATTTGATGTTCAAGAAACAAAAGATAAACGAGATGTCTTTTCGCATTCTAAACACTAGTGTTTAAAGAGTCGTTTTGTACATGTCAAACCCGTGTTCAAAGTGCGGTTTTAGTAGCGGAAATAGAAAAACCAATTTATGTAATCTAATCTATCTACTGACGTTGTTTTGATAACTGATCTCATCACTTAATGTTAATATTACACTCTGATATAAACCATTTGGAAGATAGATAGGCAATAAATGTGTAATTCAGGAATTTCCCTATCAATCAAATAACAAGAGATGCTTAACTTTTCCGCCATAATATTATCAGCGTTTCAACCATAACAATTTGTAAATATATTTCGATATGCATATATTTAGGTCAATAAGAGCTACATTAGATATACAGGGTGGTTCAAAAAAATTGGTTTATCAAAGTTATATTTTTTAAATGGATTTCCCTGTATATTATCAGATTTTCGAATTTAACGAAAAAAATTATGTCTCTTTCTCAGTGATTCCCTATCTTTTATGGGATTTTCTCGAAGTACAGTATGTCACAAAAAACAGAATAACGATAAAACGGGTAGGAATAAAAAAAAATGTATTTGGATGAGTTGATTTGAATACTTTGGGCTACTATTTTCAATATTTAAGATCGGGTATAAATGTACAGGGTGCGAAATATTATGGTCTCCTGCTAATTTCAAAAACATGCTTATCTTAAATAGAACATCCGGAATTTTTTTATCATATCCGATACAGTGAACGATTCTCTTGTAAACGGTGTTAGGGTTTCCTATAGCCAAGTTTGATATTTTTCACGTATTCAATAGAAAGCATATTTAAAGTCAGCTCTGTGTCTTTCTCCTATGTCATAAAGATGTCTACTATTCTAAGCAATACTTAAAATGACAAATTTAATGCTAGTGTTTTGTCTAGTTGATTTTTTCCATGTGGCTTCGCCAATTTGAATACTAAATTAAATTATTCAGTTAATTCCTTTTAATATCCAGAATGAAAACATATTCAAGGCAAGAAAGGATTGACATGACTTTATGATTGGGTGAGTGTCTAGAAAGTTACCTTTTAGCTTCATGTCTATATGCGCAAAAATATTCCGACAGGAATCATCCGAAAAAGGAAAGTTTTCAGAAGTTACTCAACACATTTCGAAATACTGGAAGTGTATCTAATAAAAATCACTATAAATAAAGTACGATTGTAGGCAATGAGCATATTGAATTCCAAGTAATTGGTTCACTTGTAGAAGATCCTCATACAAGCCAAAGACAAATTAATTAAGAAATAGGAATAAGTAGATGAAACGTATCCACAATTAAAAAAATACAAATTTCATCCTTATCACATACATCTACACTTCTTTGACTTTGTAATGTTTACTGATGAAGCCACATTCCATAGCAATGTAGTAGTGAACAAATATAATTTTCATTACTATAGAGTGGAGTAGCTCCACGAACAAAATAAAATCACTTTTAACAAAAATATCATACACTATTTTTTATACACCTTTGCTAGTTTGGTAACAAAATAAAAGTCGAAACCGCATGCTTTTAACATCTCTTGACAACTAATTATTTTTGATTTTTCAACAAACATCGCGTATTTTTTGGTTTGTGGTAACCATCTAATTAATAAGTGACAAAAACAGGTCATAAACAGTTTAAAAAATATCAGTCGATAAAAATACTAATCCAAATGAAAGTGATAATTTATTACCAATGGACATTGAAGAGGCAACAAAAAGAGCCACTTATAAATGCTTCCAAAAAAGTCGCGGCAGCAGTACGAAATTGCATACAATAATTTTCTCGCCTGGTGTATATTGAAGAAGGAAACTCCGGTGAAACTCTCCTTCTAGCCTATATAGAAGAAAAATGGAAAATATGAAACTCGTCAACTTTGTGGAGTAAAGATTCAATGGCAAAATCAAGGTGTTGATGTAAGCAAGTATCATAAGGTAATTACATTCCTAAAACGCAAAAGTGAAGGACACCGTCACCCGAAGTCAAAACCTCTTACTCACCAACAAGTTGAAAGGTTTATTAGCTTCGGATGATAAATACTTGGTATTTGAAGTGACAACCATTTTTGGCCTCTTTGTAGCTTACCGGCTTGACAATAATTCATTGGTCATTTAAATCGCATATACCAAATCAACAATTCATCGTTATAATCGTCTCTTTTTGCAATACCGCAACAACGAATGTATTGTCCATCCAATAGGTATAAATATATTTAGAAAAATACCCTCTACCATTGCTGCATTTTTGGGACTAACGGATCGAAACTAATTTACAAGGCATTGCTTCAGAAGATCCTCTCGCTTCTTTGATAGGAGAATTGGGTCAAATATTGCCCAGATCAAAAAGCACGGCGGATGGAAGTCTACTACAGTCGCTGAAGATTATATCGACGAGTCCAATAATCAGAAAAATGGTATTGCTCAAAGAATTCTTCCAGCTACAAACAAGCTCCAGCGCCACAGCAGATTTCGAAATCCCATCCACTTCCCGGCAAGCAATAACTGGCAACTATGAAATTTCCAAATCTATCTAAAACTATATTAGCTCAAATTTGTTACAAACCTCTTCTACGTTGCAAGGCATTAGTATCAGCAATTGTTCCAGCTGCACTATTAATATTTCATAATAATTTCTATACTTTATAATAATTATTTTTTATCGTTGATAAATAAAGGTTTATTCAAAATTTTGCTTTTGAGCTAAAATATAAATTTAACACCGGCTTTAAAAGTGTTCGTTTATGAGGATTTTTCTTTTAACATTATGTGTTAAAAATATTTTTTTCCACGCCCTATATTTAAAGTACCTTGTATTTCATCGGTTTGCAGCGCTTAAAGTGGTTGTTTATGGTTAGAGTGAAAAAAAGTAAAAAAGCGTTAAAAAAGTGCCATAACGTTAACTTTATTTCACGCTTCCCATATGCTAACACAATTAATCTTGGCTGGGCATCGAGGATGGTCTTTCAAGAAACTTGGAATACGTATAATTGTATTTTACCGAAGGAGCTTAATAAAAATATCCCCAAATTTCTATTTGAATTTTATTTTTTTGTATAGGGCTGTAGAAAAAATAATATATGCAACATGTGCATAAAGTGTCTTTTTTCACTCATGGAATCGGTGACGGCTCGTGCGGTCAACTTTTTCCATTCGTGAAAAAAAGTACCACTTTGTGCACTTGTTGCATAAATTACTATTAATACTATACTTCATAAACGTACACTTTTGAAAATCAAAGGAGGCATTAAAAGTAATTTTCAATGGCAGGTGTACAAACAAAATATTACCTGGAATCTGAGATAGTAATGATAGAAGAATGTTTCTATTGGGTGAACGAATATTTTTATAATAATTTTGTTGTTAGTATCATAAACCAGAAACATTTGAATAAAAATTGAATAAGAATATGAAATGTTTCAACTGTAAACGAATATTTCGGCTCCATATAAGCAAAAATTCTGGATTAAGGAAAGAATATAATGAGTAGTCTAATAATTCATATATAAAAGGCTTTATTAGGGAGTCCTGATAGCCATCTAAAGTTTCAAAATATGGGTATTTTAAGTTTTTCTCAGTGTATTCGTTTTGGACCAAGATAGAGAAAAAACAAACTGAATGTTTTTTGTAGCACTGTTCAAGACATTCCGGACGGTATATAATTGAGATACTTGGTGTACCATTGTGGAGTTATAGCCAAAATAAGTAGTCCAACCTTTGACTTTTTTTGTCTTTGCAAGTCTTTTCCAATTTATTCTCATGACCCCAGATACAGAAAAAACAGATAATATCTGAGATTGTCTGTGTAGCATTGTGGAGTTATAGACGAAATAAGTGGTCTGCCTTTTAATTTTTTTGAATTTTTTCAAGTTTTTCCAATTTATACGGTTTTCAACCACAGATAGAGAAAAAACACCCATATTCCGGGTATTTGGTGTACATTACAGGTATAACGGCCATCTGAGTGGTATAGGTTGTTAATCGGTTAATCGGTTTTTCGATTTTTAATAAATTTTTATGCATTACTTAGATATATTAAATGGAAATTAGGGGACGGAAATGGTTTTTACTATGCCAATCATCGATTTTAGTGTAATTTCAAAGGCCCAAAAATTTCGCTTTATCAAAAAATACCAACAATTTTTATGAAGATATTTAAATATCACTCGATCAGTTCATTACATGAACAAAGTGTGAGAAAAATCGATTTTCGTGAGAACATCGAAATTCCACATAATTTTTATCGATTCATGAACAAAATGAAAATATCAAACTTTCACTTAATGTCATTCGTTTCCGGGACAAGATGTGAGAAAAATCGATTTTTTGTGATAATATCAAAATTCCGCTTGATTTTGTTCGTTTCAACGACAAAATTGATTTTTTATATAAATATTAAAATGTCTCTTCATTTTTTTCGGTACGATATGTGACAAAAATCGATTTTTTGTGAAAATATCAAAATCAAGTTTTCTTCCATCCATAAACGAATTGTGAGAAAAAATTGATTTTCTTTAAAATATCGAAATTCCACTTAATTTTCTTCGTTTGGTAGATGAAATGTGAAAAAATTGATTTATTGGCTTTTGGCAAAAAGAAATAAAGCGAAAAAGTTGAAAATAAGTGAACGTTTTTATTTTAAATCCAAAAATTATTGTGGCTTGAATATGGATATTGTAAAAAAGTCTCCAATTAATAATTACTATTTAAGATAGTTGAAAAAGTATAATTATACGTTATAAAACAACAATGGAAATTATGCGTTGCCATTACAAAAGAGTAAAGTGTATTGGCGCGCAAAAATCCAAGTCTTATGCCTCTGATGGGCCACTTACTGTAAATATATATAAATATATATATATATATATATATATATATATATATATATATATATATATATATATATATATATATATATATATATTGTAACGGTTATAATAATTATTATTATTTATTATTTATTATTTGACACTGAAAAATCATTAAACATGTATATCAACTCTATCAAAGGATAGTGTTCAAGTGCGCCATTCAAATTAACTCTAATTATTGGTTTGTGAAATTAAAATGTACAAGCTTATGACTTCAGGAAATTTTAATTATGAAATATTTTACTGCTTCTATGTACACATATCATCGGTAACAATCCAAAATTATTACCATAATAACATATAATTATAACTATCTAATTCTAAATAATAAAAAATATATAAACCGTAAATGATTGTCAAATTTTAGAAAAGTGTGTATTTAATTCTCCGCAAATGTTAAAAGTAAACCGAAATGACACTAATTACGCACAAATCCGTTTTACAAGCTCATAAAATCAATAAATTTTGCGTACCTTATATCACACTGGATTTGAGGTTGTGTGGTCCAAAACTTCTAATCACCTTCAACAATATCAGCCAAAAAACCTCTATAAGAACTCGGAAATCTATCAACTATCCATTCATTGATCACTCAACTCGATTCAAATTATGAACAAATTTCAGTATGTATCAAATTCCATTGTATTAGTTTAAATCCATTATTATTTAAATAATATTCTGTCTTCATTTCATCACTTTAAAATTGAGTTAACTTTCCTTTTTTATCAAATATAGTCGTTTGAATCGTTTTTCTTCTGGAGATAATTTATCCTTCCTTTTTTTGACATTCAAAAATTCACTCACGTTTCAAAAATCACTCCTTTAACCATATATATAAATATTCTTCTTCCTTCTGATTATGATTATATATTTAATTCAAATAACTTTCTGTTCTACCTCAAATATCGAGATCAATTATTATATTATTTCCCACTTTGACGTCCCAAAATTCACTGACGTTTTTCTATTTTCATCATAATCTATCTCGTTGCGGGTTGCTATCGAAACTTCCCTATATCGTATTAAATGTATAGATATAGTGTCATTAACGACGATTCACTGTTTATATTATCATGAATTTTTAATCCGTATATGAAACATGAAAATGACATTTTTGTATTTGAAATTAGCATATAGAGATAAAGATTTTTATACATATAAATATTAACATAACTTATTCACTATTTATTAAAATTCCTGAAATCCCTTGCATAAAATAACCTAATTACTAACTATATGAAAATTTAACGCGTTTCTTTCAAATTTCATTTTAATTTCTACGAATTGTTTTGAAATTACATATAACATAATCTATTGAATTATTATTAAATAGTATCATGTACAGTTTTTTTTTATTGTGACAATTGGTCTTTTCATTTATGTTTGCCTACACTCAGGGAGCATGTCTTATCGTGCCACTTTTAATGACCCTTAACAGATCAGTTTGCTATGAAACTTACTTTGATATTTCTTCTGTGTTACATGTTATACACTATGTGTTATTGTGTTATAACATTCCCCCAAAATCTTCAGAACTTATTTATAATTTCAAATTAAAAATAATCCTGAAGATTTTTTATTATAAATAGTTATCGTCTGAATAATATATATGAAATTAGCTAGGTGTTGGATGAAATTTATATATTTGAGAAACGTGAAAAATTCCTCTAATGGTGTTGTCAACTGGATTTCTTAGTTCATAGCTATTCACACCTTGTTCATTATTGATTATGTAAGGACCTTCATATACAAGTTTTAATTTTGCACATTTTTTATTTTTCCGGTTAGAAGTCCTTAGTGCTTTGAGGATCACCAGCTCATTCATATTGAACGTAACATGGTTCCTAATTTTTTTATTTTTTCTTTCTATACTTTTTCTTGCCCTCTCGGCAATTCTGTTGTTAACCTTTGTTAAAATTTCCTCATATGGTATATTGTTTCGCGTTATCCATGGTCTGTCTGGTAACTCATTTTTTAAAACAAGTATAGGTGGTTATTCAGTTGTAGTGTTCGGAGTTTGATTCAAATAGTAAGTTATATCTTCCAACCTATCTTCCCAATTAGTTTGTTCATAATGTACTAGAATTCTTAGATACTTTACTATTTCTCTAATTACTCGTTCAGCGGGATTTGACATGGGGTGTCTAATGCTGGTGTACAATTGTTGTATGTTACGTTTCTTTAACCAAGTCTTAATTTCTCTATTGTTGAAATAGGTGGCATTGTCCATTATAATGTTGTGTGGGATGCCTATAACATTAAAATATTCTTCTAGGAAGGTTTTTACTGTTTTTATATTGGTTCGACGACATGCATAAGTTACTACATATTTTGAAAACAAATCAGTGATTATTAAAATATGTGAATTGCCATGATTACTCGGAACTACATTTGATAAAAAATCTATTGCGATTGTCTCTAGAGGTTGTCTCGTAATCAGTGCCTTGGGTAGGTTTTCATTGTGAAAATTCTTTTCTTTGGCAAATTGGCATATTTCACAACTTCTAATCATATTTTTAATATTCGACAAATCGTTCTTACTAATGTAGTTCTCTCTGAAAATGTGAAATAATCTTTTTACACCTATATGGCCATATTTTATATGTAATTCCTGAGCAATTTTATTTGTTAGCCTCTTGGATATTACAAAAGGTTCAGAATTATTTGTTTCTTTATAATACAAACCATCTTTTACAAGACTTTTTTGTTTTTGTTTATCTGTTAATAATTCTTGATCTTTTCTTATTTCTTCCGTAGAAAATATTCCTTCTTCATATTTCATAATATTTATACCTACTCGAATATCCTGCTTTTTTGTGAGATTATCCATTCTGGAAATTGCATCTGGTATAGTGTTTGAAATTCCACTAACATGTTTAATGTCGAAATTGTATTCCATTAATAATAATGACCATCTATGTATTCTATTGTTACCATATTTGTTTTTTAAAATAGTTGTCAACGCTTGATTATCGGTTTCTATTACAAATTTGTTTCCCAATAAATAAAATCTTAATTTCTGTATACAAAATAAAATGCTGGCTAATTCTAGCTCTCCAACACTATAATTTTTTTTCAGCATTTTTGGTTAGTCTTGAAACGAAAGCTATCGGTACTTCAACTTCATGTTGCACCTGAGTCAACACTCCAGCGAATCGATGTATAGAAGCGTCAGTTTTCAAAGTAAATGTGCTTGTATAATCAGGGTGATAAATTTTGGCATTTTTAGTGAAAGTGTTTTTTATATCATAAAAGGCTTCTTCTCTTCTGTTATCCCATTTCCATCTTTCATTTTTGCGCAGCAGTTCTATTAAAGGAATTTCCTTTTCAGTAAGATTCGGTACTAACTTCTTGAAATATTGAATAGTACCAAGAAAACCTCTCAATGTTTTTAAGTTTGTTGGTCTTTTGTAATCTTTTATAACTTTTATCCTGTCCTCGTCAATACTCACTCCTTCAGAATCTAGTTTGTATCCTAAGTATAAAATTTGATCCTGGAAAAACTGACATTTTTTTATATTCAGCTTCAGTCCAGCATCATCCAATGCTTTTAAAATTATTTCAATATGTTTCAAATGATCTTCTTTGTTATCAGAAAAAATCACTATATCGTCCACGTAGTGTAGTGTAAAATGTTCATATTTGTTTAAAACTTTATGTAATGCTTTTAATAATGCACTTGTAGATGTATTTAATCCAAACGGTGTAACAGCAAAACGATATACTACTCCATCTATAATAAAACCTGTATATTCTCTACTTTCTTCATGTAGCGGTATTAACCAAAAACTGTGCTTGAGATCTAATTTGGTAAAAACGCTGGCTTTTGAGATTCTTCCAAATATAGCTTCTATCGTTAAGGGTGATTCATATTCAGGTATTGTACATGTATTTAAATTCCTGGCATCTAGGCATATCCTGATATCTCCGTCTTTCTTTTGAACTATGACTATTGGATTTATGTATGACGTATTACTGTATTCTATTATTTTATCCATTAAAAGTTGTTGTATATTTTCTTGTACTTTATTTTTTAATTTATATGGTATAGGGTATGTTTTACTTTTGAAATGTTCTATTTTTTTATTTATTTTTATTTTGTGCACGTATTCGGCAGCTACTCTTGCTTCTTCTCTTATTAATCCTACATATTTTTCTAGCAATCTGCTCACATAATTTCTATTTTCATTACTACACGTGAATTCCATTCCATTTATATTATATTTACTTATATTAATATGTTTTCCAACCTCATTAATCTTCGTCTCTTTTTCCGTCAATTTCCTTCTCTCTTCGCTCATATAATATTTATTATTACTGGTGTTTTCTTTATTTATTTTACCATTTATGCTTTTTAATTCATCCTGTTGCCTCTGTGCATCCTGTTCATTGCTACTAAATTCCTTCTCTATACCATTAAATATAAAAATTTTCTTCTCATAGTTTATGATAGCATTGTTTTTTTCTAGTTCGTCATTTCCCAGAAGTATATCGTATTCTATATTATCCAATATCAAAAGCTGCATATCAGTTATTGTATCTTTCAACTGAAGTTTTATTATAACTGCCTTGTTTACTTCTGTCAATTTTTTTGAATTGATACCAATTAAGTTGACTTTTGGAATTTTAACTATATTTTGTTCTAAGTTTTTAATTTTTTTGATAAGTTTACCATTTATTAAAGACGATTGTGAACCTGAATCTACTATAATGTTTACCTCTAACTGTTCAATTGCACCCTTAATGATCACTAAATCTAAATTGTTTTGATCTAGATCTTTGACATCTCTTAAGAATTCCCTTGGATGCATGTAGTTATACGTTTTGGCTATTAAATCGTTTTTTATTGAAAATCCTGGGTGTCTTCTACTCCAGGAATGTCATTACCTTGGGTTGATGTTGAGGGATACTGTTCATTTCTCTGTATTTCCCTTCTATCTTCTGATCTTTGTTCGTAATCATCTGCCCTCTCCTGACTTCTCGTAGTTCTCCCAAAATTAACTCTTCTTTCATTTTCCCTTTCGTCATTTCTGTTTTTGTGAATTTGACCGTCTGAGTTACGTCTAGGTCTCTGTCTATTGTCGTGTCTATAGTTTGTGTCATTATTTCTGTAATTGTCATTATTAAAATTTCGTCTGTAGCTAGCATTAGTAAAATTATTTCTTTGATTATTGTTAGTATAAGGATAATTATTTCTATGATTCTGTGAACGTTGTCCACCATAGTTGTTTTGGTTTATATTATTCCGTGTCCTGTTGTCTTGATTGATATTCTGATTCTTTTGGTGATGTTGATAACTATTATGATTATTGTAAAATGAGTTAGAATTTTGTCTAGAATTATAGTTGGAGCTCTGATTTTGAAAATCGTTATTACCTTCATTTTGATATCTGGTGTGATTGTTATTCCTTTCTATGCGACTTAAATAATCGTATAACTGTTCAAAGCTTTGCATGTATTGAATCGCTACAGTTTCTGAAATTTGGCTCTTATAGTGTCTAGCGATAAATATTACAATCTCTGATTCCCTGATTCCTGTAAACCTGGTTCTAAATATTGCGCTCGTGCATATAATTGGAGTGCATAGTTTGTTAACTTATCACTTTTATTTTGGTCAAATTTGCCAAAATAAAGTCTTTCACTCACAATTAACTGATTGTTTTCACTCCAAAAGGTTTTAAGGAATGCATCTTCAAATTCAGAAAAAGAATTTATACTGGCTTCTTTACTAGAAAACCAAATCTGAGCTTGATTAATTAAGTTATTACGAATAACCTCTCTAACGTCACCAAAATTATTGAAAAACCTTATCTTGTTTTTTAAACTCTTGAGGAAGACTACTGGGTGTATTTTTTTTATATTACCATCAAACTTTGTTCCTAAATCAATGGAAATATTTTGATTTACAAATTGAGGCGTATTTATTTTTTTTTCTAACTCTCTTCTTATTTTCTCCATTTCTATTTTGTATTGTTCTTCCAATTGCTTTTGTTTGTCATCTATTTGTGTTCTAATACCGTTGAAATCTTCCTGGACTTGCGTGTCTTCCTTATTTAGTGTTAGGTTAAAAAATGTTCGTTGTTCGTCATTAATTTCTTTTTTTAAATTGAGATATCTTGTATCATTTTCTTGTTTATAGTTTTGAATCTCTTCCTTCATGTAACATATTTCTGTCTCTTGTTTTTTTACTATATTCATTTGTTCCTCTTTTATCTCTCGTATATCTTCTTGTCTTCTTTCGTTTTCTTTATGAACAACTTCAAATTCCTTGCACACATCCACTTGAAAGTCTTGAAACTTGCTCAGAAAGTGTTTCAATCTGTCATCCACTTCTTGTGCATTTTTATTTATCGTTTTGGTTATATCTTCTTTAATTAATTTTGTTTCTTCTCTACATTTTTCTATATTTTGTTGAGTTTCCTTACGTGACTCTTCTATTTTATTTATTGCTAACATAAGCATTTCCATCATTCTATTTTCATTAGGGTTTTCTGGTTTTTCTTTAATTGTTCCCGTTTCCACAATTTCTTCTTCCCCCGTATGTTCTTTATCTTCCTCCACATCGAATAAATGAACATCTGGATCTAGATTTTCTTCTATCATAACTGGTCGTAAATCTTCTTTCAACTTTTTCTTGTCTCCTTCTCCGTCTTTATTTCTTTTGATTAATTCTGTTCGTAACTCGTGTTTACTCAGCTGCTTTATATTTTTTTGTATAATTCCACGTGTTCCTGGTGTCTTTTTTCCATCTCTTAGATCCATTTCAATATATTAATTGTAAGAAATTATTTAAACGGAATTGTTAGTTTTGCAAAACGAGATAAGTTAATTTTGAATAGATTTTCAATAATTCAAACCTGATCTGCTAAAAGGTCACACGTTGAGCTAGCCAAATTGTAACGGTTATAATTATTATTTATTATTTATTATTTGACACTGAAAAATCATTAAACATGTATATCAACTCTATCAAAGGATAGTGTTCAAGTGCGCCATTCAAATTAACTCTAATTATTGGTTTGTGAAATTAAAATGTACAAGCTTATGACTTCAGGAAATTTTAATTATGAAATATTTCACTGCTTCTATGTACACATATCATCGGTAACAATCCAAAATTATTACCATAATAACATATAATTATAACTATCTAATTCTAAATAATAAAAAATATATAAACCGTAAATGATTGTCAAATTTTAGATAAGTGTGTATTTAATTCTCCGCAAATGTTAAAAGTAAACCGAAATGACACTAATTACGCACAAATCCGTTTTACAAGCTCATAAAATCAATAAATTTTGCGTACCTTATATCACACTGGATTTGAGGTTGTGTGGTCCAAAACTTCTAATCACCTTCAACAATATCAGCCAAAAAACCTCTATAAGAACTCGGAAATCTATCAACTATCCATTCATTGATCACTCAACTCGATTCAAATTATGAACAAATTTCAGTATGTATCAAATTCCATTGTATTAGTTTAAATCCATTATTATTTAAATAATATTCTGTCTTCATTTCATCACTTTAAAATTGGGTTAACTTTCCTTTTTTATCAAATATAGTCGTTTGAATCGTTTTTCTTCTGGAGATAATTTATCCTTCCTTTTTTTGACATTCAAAAATTCACTCACGTTTCAAAAATCACTCCTTTAACCATATATATAAATATTCTTCTTCCTTCTGATTATGATTATATATTTAATTCAAATAACTTTCTGTTCTACCTCAAATATCGAGATCAATTATTATATTATTTCCCACTTTGACGTCCCAAAATTCACTGACGTTTTTCTATTTTCATCATAATCTATCCCGTTGCGGGTTGCTATCGAAACTTCCCTATATCGTATTAAATGTATAGATATAGTGTCATTAACGACGATTCACTGTTTATATTATCATGAATTTTTAAGCCGTATATGAAACATGAAAATGACATTTTTGTATTAGAAATTAGCATATAGAGATAAAGATTTTTATACATATAAATATTAACATAACTTATTTACTATTTATTAAAATTCCTGGAATCCCTTGCATGAAATGACCTAATTACTAACTATATGAAAATTTAACGCGTTTCTTTCAAATTTCATTTTAATTTCTACGAATTGTTTTGAAATTACATATAACATAATCTATTGAATTATTATTAAATAGTATCATGTAAATTTTTTTTTCTTTTTATTGTGACAATTGGTCTTTTCATTTATGTTTGCCTACACTCAGGGAGCATGTCTTATCGTGCCACTTTTAATGACCCTTAACAGATCAGTTTGCTATGAAACTTACTTTGATATTTCTTCTGTGTTACATGTTATACACTATGTGTTATTGTGTTATAATATATATATATATATATATATATATATATATATATATATAACTGGAGAATATTGGGGAATTGCAGCAAAAGAAACGGAATAAAGTGTACTCTTTACGGAAAATTTCCAAGCTTTCGAGGATGATTGTCCTCATCATCAGGGAGACTGAAATGGAAAAACAGCTTTCATAGACTGGAGTTGATAGAAAATATACAAAAAGAACGAATTCACAACAGGTGTGTACTTACCTCCGAGTTGAGGTTAGATTCCATTATATTATATAAAATCAAGCTACGGATAATTAAAATATGAAGTAGTTAACTCAACTAAGGTTCACAACGTACAATCACATTAAAATGACTAAAAAGTCAACATCTGACACCATTTTGCAGACCTAACGAACATGAGTGATTTTTTGTTGAAAGTCGGCCAGGAAATGATATCGTTTTCCCTCTAAAACAAAGGGATTAGTTGACAACCAATGATGCCAACTAATAGTTAAGTAGATTAATATTAGATCAAGTACCCATTCGAAAATGGACTCCGATTAGTTGGCATCATTGGTTGTCAACTAATCCCTCCGTTTTAGAGGGAAAACGATATCATTTCCTGGCCGACTTTCAACAAAAAAGCACTCGTGTTCGTTAGGTCTGCAAAATGGTGTTAGATGTTGACTTTTTAGTCATTTTAATGTGATTGTACGATGTGAACCATTGTGGGGTTAACTAGTTCAAATTTTAATTATCCGTAGTTCAATTTTATATAACATAATGGAATCTAACCTTAACTCGGAGGTAAGTACACACCTGTTGTGAATTCGTTCTTTTTGTATATTTTCTATCAACTTTAGTATCTGAATGCTGTTTTTCCATTTCAGTCTCCCTGATGATGAGGACAATCATCCTCGAAAGCTTGGAAATTTTCTGTTATGATACACTTTATTCCGTTTCTTTTGCTGCAATTCCCCAATATTCTCCAGTTTTATTCCTAACAGTCAGAAAAGACTATATTCTCTTCAATTATATATATATATATATATATATATATATATATATATATATATATATATATATAATATATATATATATATATATATATATATATATATATATATATATATATATCGATTCAGTGCATACTACCGAATATATGTACTTTTCCTATTATTTAATTATTGGAATAATCATTGTAATATTTTTATTAATAGTTCAGTTTATTAGTCGGGACATAATGACTCCTACTTTTTTAGGGTTCTGGTGCCAATATTTGATACTGTAATGTTTTTCTTATTTACTTAAAACAGTTTATCCTGAGGGGTAGGAATTATTCATACACACGGTAGGATCACTTACTTAATTTATTCATTCACTACACTATTTACTAATTTATATTATATACACAGTATATTCACTGTTCCCCGATAAATTATTCTATTATCGAAATGCTGACGGAGTCTATTATCAGGACGTTCAAATCCAAGGAATCTGGTTGTTAGTCGATTAATATAGCCGCTAAGATGAACGTGAATCTTGTCTGAAAACCATATGTTTTTCAAAAATTCGGGATCTTCGTAAATTAAACTCAACATGCGACCACAGTAAATTTCTCTTGCACGTTTGTCCGCAGCATTTAGTCATTGTCCAACTTGAATACGGTATGGATAACCACCAATTGATTTGAACATGCGACGTAAAGACGTTTCAGTAATGTTGAGTTTACATGCAGTTCTTACAAGACTTCTTTGAGGTGATTGCACAACTTGGTTAAAAACACGTCCTTCATTTTCGTTAGTGCATATTGTTTTTCGACGACCTGAAGAACCTTTACGTTGACACAATACACTACCAGTGCGACGAAATTTTCCAACAACAGCTAACATCACACTTTTACTAGGAGCTGCTTTATTGAATTTTTGTTGATATTTTATTGACACCTGTTCTAAGCTTGAACCATCATTACGACCTTTTCCGTATGAACGAAAATAATGCTCTGCCAAAAAGAATTTTTCTCCCGTTGTTAGAACCATTTTTAAATCAAATTTAACTGCAGCGTACTATTAATATATCAACTAATGACAATTAAGTCAAATATGACAAATCCATATTACATAAACAACTCCACAGCACTCTCTGTTTCGGTACTGTTTATTTTGGCGGATACCGTATTACTTATTTTATATAAACTACGCTTAATATCTTAATTTCAAAATTATACATTGTGTTTAATTCCATAGACAAAAACAATCTTCAAACATCAACAATTTTTAAACGGTTTGTTGTATTTTGTGCCTTCTACTTCTGACACAACAAATATTCATTAAAGGTTATGTCATCTTGACAAACTAATAAAAAATCTTAAATTTCCTCGAAATTATCATAAGTAACTTTATTCTAATAAATTATCATTACTGATAATGCTTATTTTATTTTTAGATACTAAACTTATATACAATATGTGGGAAAATATAACTTTCAGTAAGGACATATGTACCTACAATCTATTAGAATGAATGCTAAGTATTTTATGTGAACACAGGTACATTTCTTTCAATGTACCATACTGTTAACATATTTCTAATGAAACCGTAAAATCCTAGAATAATTTATCAACTTTTCTTTAAAACAAATATAGCTAATTCATACTTTTGTTTTCTGACTTGATAATTAAAATGATGTGCTCTGTGATTTTTCTAAAGTAATCATATGCTTAATTTCACTATCCTAATAAATCAATCAGATACAGAGGCCTGTTTAAGAGAGAGTTTGTCAAAGTTCTGAATCGAAAAATATAAACTGCCTGCAAATCTATGTTGCATAACTAGCAGTATATTACGAGGCTCATTTGAGGCTATCATCCATAATTTAATATCTTCACCATGTGTGCTTCCAATAGGTACAAACCATGTTCGATGAGTAGTTTTCAATGCATTTCAGATCTTCTTTTCAATTTGAATCTACCTTGATTCTGAAAATTTTGTCAAGTATTCACATCTACCGTCGTTAAAATCAGTTTCCTTTGTTTCAGTTTCATTTGTAGATTTTAGTGTTTCCAACTGGTTCGTATAAATTTAAATGATATTCAGATAAGAGGCGATGTTCTTCATGTGAGATATTATGTTTTATTGATCCTCATTAGAGGTAATACGGACGAAATAATTTAAATATACTATTTTCTTCATATATCAATCATGATGTTCTACTTGAAAATGTTTCTTTTTAAGCTTCGAAAGATCCTGGCTACTATTATTTTACAATCCAATTTTTTCAAATAATTAAGAGTTTCATTTGTCCCCCCTACTTAGAATATCACTTCAATTATATTATTATAATATATAGAAAATGCTTCATTCAATCAATACTTCCAAAATACAATACAAAGAAAACCCCTATCCGATTTATAGGTACTATCAAAACGTATAACAAAGATCCGAGTTACAAAACAATGAAAAAACTTTTTTTATTTGTATTACAATAGGTTTGTTCTCACACGAGTTTCAAACCATCAGAAACAGTCAGGATTCTGCGCAATCCATTTCTCCGCGTTCATACATAAGTTTCTGATTGTTTGAAAGTAGCTGGACGTTGGACAGTTCGAAAACCATCAGCCAAACCTGTGTGAATATCGTCCAGCTGTTTTCAAACAATCAGAAACTCATGTATGAACGCGGAGAAATGTATTGCGCAGAATCCTGATTGTTTCTGATGGTTTGTAACACTTGTGAGAACAAACCTAATAAGACCGGTTGAAAAACATAATGCATTGCAATGAAACTGGGAAGAACATAACTAACATTATTTAAATAAGGCTGAACGCAAGTATATCAATTATTTGGAATTTTCCAATTAATAAGGAATAAAGTGTGCATATGTAGCCGTAGATTACCTTTATTTTAAAAAAATTATAAGTAGATATACTACTAGTGTCACCCCATATATCGTATGATTTGATATCACATCTTTTATTTATAAGGGGTGTACTTGCGCCACCTATTTTCACCCCAAGATGTTTTTGGTCGGATCTACTAAACAAAATACAGTTGAAGAGAGTCCAGTATTTGAATAAGATCAATCGATCGAACATGCATCGAAAAAAATTGGAAATGACACCCAAAGATAGAAAGTTGATGCGACATCCACATCGCTAGTGTTGGAAGTATATTCGTCCATTCAGGAATTTACCTGTTTTAGTTTTTTTGTATATTTTTTCGATTTGATGGGGGATAGTTCTCGAAAGGATACATTATATAAATATTTTCTCTCAAATTTTACAGCTAATAAATAATTCTTCTGTTAATTCTGTAATAAAGTGCAGTTGCATGTCTCCAGTTAGTGAATATATTCTAGTGGCAATTTCTTTGACTAGAAAATATTATTATTCCTATTTCCTAGCTTAGATAATAGCATAGTTTGAATAGAATATGAATTAAGTTTGCCTTATAGTTGTATGTTATTAAATGTCGATGACATTATGTATTAGGTATACAGTTAAGAAAATTAAAAATTCTAGATGCCAAATAATATTTAGCTGTTCTTTTCCTCTTGCCTACAATTATTATTCAATACTTTCCGATTTCCTCCACTTACAGTGTTTCCATTACATCATCATATTTCTCATTATGCGGCATAAACAGCCGCTTGTCATTTCAATTAATCTTACGGTGTGAATCAGTTTAGTTTTCTTATTAACCAATATTTTCAGTATTTTATTGTGTAAAATATGTAGACGAGTGTTCCTCTTATTTCAAAAGGATTCTGTTCTGAGTAAAAACATTATGTTTAATACTCTTATATTGTTATGCTATTGTTATGTAGACCTGAAATGCTATGGGAATTAAGAATGGACTGCACTTGGCCACTTCCCCTCTACAGTCGCAGCGCTTGCGCACAACGAATCGTTTTAGGAATCGAGTATGGATAAGTGAGACAGAAGAATGCAGTTGCTGTCTCTCTTTGTGGAAGACACTTCCACTTACGGGCACTAGCATTATAGGAGTATTAAATCAAACTTTATTCGCCATCTTCCGAGTTAATACCTTCATTTAAATTTAATACATTACACTTGTGAAGTTGACGGTCTGATGGTAAGTATTATTGTGTATTTCCAGCTACGCTTCAGGCTATATTTATTACTATGTCAGTGATATAATCCACAGTTTATTATATTATTGATAATTTGAAATTTCATTTTAAAGAATATTACAAAACGGTTATTTTCGGAAATGAGATAATTTTAGATGCCTTAGTTTTTTTTAAATGACTAAATGTGGTACGCCTATGGTTCCCGCCAAAATGAGTGATTAATTACTCCATGCCTTTTTAAAACGGAGTATAGTCATTGAAATTCGCTATAATTAGCAATATGATGAGAATAGACCCAAGCAGTCCCTTAGTTTTGCAATTAAGTCGATCCATCAGTTATAAAAACCGACATCGGTTGACCTTAACTGCACAGGATAGGTTGATCTCCCATCCAAAATATCAGAACCATACTGAAGGAAACAGAATTTAAATAAAAAAAGTGCCACCCGGTAGGAAAAGATCAAAATACCACCAGAGCGTCATCCTGTTTTCTATAGCAAATGGAAGGTTATTACGCTATTGGTATTTGAATCTACTTATTACCCACATAATTCAAACATTAATTCATCAATTTTTTATTGGCACATAAAACCAAAATAACGTGTTAATAAAATATATGTTGCATTATTGATCATTTATATTATTGGAGTGACTTTTAGCAAAAATAGTACATTATATTCTTGGGAGTAGAAGGTGTTTTTTATGTGTTGAGCTCAGACGTTTACTGAGCATCTGAGCGAAACACATAATGAAGACTTCTACTCCGAGTAATATATACTATTTTTTCTTCAAATGTAAACATAATTCAAGTTATATGTAAAACCAAATACAATGAATTGTTCATATCTTAACTATTTATGAATATATTTAAAAAAATTAGAATAAAAACCGTTGGAACAAGTATTTCAATACTGGAAGTAGCTATTTCGACTAATCCCGGAGGCATGCATTGCGATTCATGAGACAATTATCCAATAAATTATTCCAAACTGACAAACGTCCATACGACGACCATAATAAGGCATAATGAGAACTAATTATTACACTAGTGACATAATAGAGTTTTTGTATGGTCTGTTTTGCCGAAAGTGACATAGGCTAGAAGAAAATAGCTATTTAGTACTAGTGACCAACGTATGTATTTTTCTCACGCGTCCAGAAATTGGGCGCACGAGCGAAGCCAATGCACCAACTGGACAGGTAAGAAAAAGACATGCGCATGTGTGCTAAACATGATTTTTCCACACTTTTCAAATATAATTTCGCAAAAAATAAAACATTGTAATTTGTCTATTAATGAAAAACTCAGAAATTTGTAACTCCACCTAAATGTATGACTCCTAATGTGCGTGGATTATTAATCTTATTTTTATTTTTTTCTTGTAGTGTGTATTCATGGTATACTTATTAGAAATTTCTATTTCAATATTTACACAGTTTGATTATAGTCCAATCATATTGTAATACGGAATCACATGAAAACATTGTGCTAAGAGTATGCAACCCATAGTGCTTGTGTATTTATTTTGCTCACATGTAATGAAAAGGTTAGTCTTTTAAGGACTTTTTTTGTCATTGTTTTTATAGCCTAAGAAGGTCGGTTGTTTGTTGCGAGTCGCAATCTAAAAATTGTCTGGCCTATTTGGACGACATCGTAGTACTGGGGATGACATTTGAGGATCATCTGAAGAACTTGGAAGATGTATTCAAACGACTTCAAGCTGACCAGCTGATGTTAAACCCGATGAAATGCCAGCTATTCCAAAACAGAGTCAACTATATGGGTCATATACTGAACAATGAAGTTGTGGCGGTGGATCCAGAGAAAATTGCTTCCATTCAGCAATGGCCGCAAACAACCGAAAAACATCAAATTAGAAGTTTCCTTGGTATTTGCACATACCATCGAAGATTTATCAGGAAGTGTGGAGATATTGTCAAGCTATTAACTCGACTTGCAAAAAAAATAAGAGCTTTCCATTGGAACGAAGACTGTCAAATGGCTTTTGAAACCTTGAAGAGACATTTAACCACGGCGCCGTTATTAGGATATCCATTACCAGAGGGAGAATTTATTCTTGACACTGCAACGTAGGAATTGGATGACTGCTCTCACAGATCCAAAGAGGGCAAGAAAGAGTGCTGTGATATATCAGCAAAGTCCTCTCTAAACCAGAACGGAACAACTGCGTCACGAGAAGAGAACTTTTGGCGGTAGTGAAGTCCGTGTAACACTTTACCAGTATCTGTATGAAAGGAAGTTCTAAATCCGGACTGATCATGCAGCACACAAGTGATTGATGCAGTTCAAGAATCCCGTGGTCCAGAGTGCTAGGTATATTGAACGACCTCAATAGTAAGAATTCAATATCGAACATAGAGCTGGTGTGAGTCATCGAAATTCCGAATCCCTGTGCCGACGGCTGGGCCCAGCAGACTGTTCCCACTGAAACAAGGCGGAATGTAAGGACGCTGCAGTTTCAGTAACTTCAGTACTTGACGAAGAATGGTCACCCACCAGGATCAGAAGAATGATCCTTACCTCAATATGGTTCGGCAATGGAAGAAAGAAAATGGGCGAACTACCTGGCAAGATTTTTACCGATACTCAAGGCATATTGGGCTCAGTGGGACTGGATGATGGTTCTGGGATGAGAAGACAGCTAGTTATCCCCAGAACAAAGAGAGTAGCTGAGATACTGAGGAAGTTACAAGACAGCCCATCAGGAGGTCATCTGGAAGTGACCAAAACCCTTCAGCGATTTACTGAAAGGTTTTATTGGATGAACAGCTCCGATGATGTGGAGGACTGGTGTAAGGAATGTACTACTCATGCTACGTATAATGGCCCACATCGCAAGAGAAAAGCTCCCATGAAACAATATAATGTTGGAATCCCCTTCGAAACGATTGCTTTAGATATCGCTGGGCCGTTTCTGAAGACAGTAAATGGTGGTAAATACATCCTGGTTGTAATGGATTATATCAGAAAGTGGGTGGAAATTTCGAGAGCTATGTATTCATGAAATTTGTGATAAGCTGGGAATGAAGACGGCCAGAACAACATCGTTGCATCCACAGTCATATGGAATGGTCTGAAGAATGAACAGGACCATTGGAAAATGCATGCCCAAAGTAGTTTCCAGTCAGCAGAAATACTGGGACCAGTATGTCTCCCTATTTGCATTGGCTAATTGATCCGACATCAATGAGTCTACGGGTGAAACACCTGCAAAAATTCTGTTTGGATACGCAATGAGGCTACCTTGTGACCTAGAATTTGGTTGTCGACCGGTAGAAGATTACGTCATCCAATTGAGAAGACGGATGGACGATGTGCATGAACTCGTTCGAAGGAATCTTGAAATTGCCAGCGGCACAATGAAAAAACGGTACGACAGGCAGGCCACAGTAGGCAGTGTCCAAGAAGGGTACAATGTATGGCTGCACAAACTGACTAGGAGAAAAGTTTTCCCTCCAAAATTACAGGAATCTTGTGAAGGTCCGTAGTTAATTTAGAAGAAGATCAATAACGTCATCTATCGCATAAGGAAGATCCCCGGTGGAAACCCGAAAGTACCGGAAAAGCTAGATATGGATCAACGACAAGATTTTTGCACGCTCCCTGGGGAGTATTTACTGGCGCTTAACATCTCCGCCAGTAGCAAACACGTGCGAGGGTTGTCAACCGTCTTCCGAGAATAGTTTGAGCAATTAAAAAAGCTTGAAGATCAGATTACAGCCCCTGGTAAGACACTGAGACTTCAACACAATTCGCGGTACGTCTTCTACACGGTAACCAAAAACGAATTTCAAGATCCATCCACCTACCAGGATGAGTGGGAAGCGCCACGAAGCCCCCGAGATCATGTGCTGGAATCAAATGTGGAGAAATTAGCAATTCCTGAGATAGAGAGCATTCAGTTGGATTGGCGAGTCATCAGGAACATGATAGAGGTGGTCTTCCAAGACACCAGTGTCCACATAATAATTTGCAGGTATACCCTCCGTTATTAGTACCCGATGAAGACGGTACCCTGTAATTTCCATACGACCTGAAATTGTAGAAATGCTTCCAGTTACCGATTTAATCCTCCGGTCCCGGCTATGCAGAAGTCCCAGAAGGAACGTCCTGTTAAGGAGGAGGTAGTGTTACGAAATCGTCCAATAATATATCTAAAAGTTAGAACTCAGGCGGGAGTGCACATATTTCTAGTTAGGAGAATTTTTTATTATGTTTGTTTGTATAGAAGAATTTCTAAGAAGCTCGATTGTTTTTTGGGAGACGCAATCTACAAATTTCAGGAATCCAAATGTTCCAGAAAAACGTTATAATATATAAGCGACTACCTACGAACCGCAGGTCTGTCTTTAGTTTTATTTCATAGCGAACATAGTAGAACAGTAAATAAAAGTGTTTAATGTAAGTGATTAGTGTATTTATATTAGAAGTTAAGTTTGTATAAAAAATTAAGTATAAGTAAAAACATTACAATATTTCCAGTTTAGGAAAGATATCATTAATATCATTAAGAAATTGTATTGCTTCATTTACTGAATAAACTTAGCATATATTTTAGCAAGTATAGACTTAATGTTAGTTATCTGCCTGATGTCGTGTAAAGTTGACATTCTGTCAATACGTGCTTGACGGCAATAGAGCAGTTGCAGGCATGGTAGGTTGGGCTACTTCCAGAGGTCATTAAGTGGCAATTGAGTCAATCTTCTGTGACCAATTCGCGATCTTCAAACAAACCGTGTATATGGAATGAAAACACTGTAAGTATTAGCCAGCCAAGGATGGGCTGCATTTAAAGGAGTTGTATTTCTGTTGCTGAAATGGATTTGCCAGGATTTGCGGGTCAAGGATTGCAGGTCTTGGTTTAGTCGAAGCAGTGATTAGGGAGACGTTCTTTGGCTTGTTGATCAGCAGTGTCATCGATATCAAGTATGAACGGATTGGCGAAAAGGCATAGTCGCAGAGCTGCATTAAGTGGGTTTAAATAAGAGTAGGGTACTGTCATGTAAATAAAGCAGCCGCACTTCATTTTTGAGCGAATTAGTGCTTTATAAACTCTGAGAAGGACATTCTCGTCAGCACCCCAGATGATAGACGAGATAATTTTGCCAATATAAATGTTTTAGGCAAATACCTTTGATATCATTTAAGTGTTGTTTCCAATTTAAACGTGAATCATAAATCATTCTAAGAATTTTTCAGAAAAAATGGTACATGTTTTAGAGGGATAAGTGGAGCAGTAGATGCAGCTTGTCTGTCTAATTTAATTATTTTAGATCTATTTAGTGATAAGGATAAGTCTATATTATGAATTTATTAGTATAGCTACAGCATTTTGCAGAAGTTGACTGGAAATGAAGAAGGCAATAAATAATTAGGTTGTCAGTACTTACTGAACGGGGGCCGGAAAGTTGCTGCATGTCGTTTATAGAAAGTATAAATAATTTGGGACTTACAACAAAATCCTGGAAAACTGAATCACTTTGTACACGATAGACGGAAAGTTTGCTATTAGCAGAGACACTGAAGCGCCTAGAGAATAAGATGTGTTTAATGAGGTAGTATATATTTCCATTGAGGCTGTAGTGGAAAAGTTTATTTAGAACAGCTACCCCAGGAATAGTGTCAATAGCACTTTCGATGTCAAACATAGTGGCAACAACTTCTTATTGGCTGTTGAGTGATGCTGAAATGTTGGCGGGGTTGGCTGTCTTTGCCCATTGTTGCACTGCTTCAACTACTGCTTGTGCATGTATATTAGCTTAGGTTATGGGATGGTGGGCAAATTCAGCTATAGGGTGTCTGCTTCCACGTTAGCACCGCTGATAATGGGAATAGCAGGATCGTTTTTGGTGCTGTTATTATTTGACTAAATGACATCCTAACGGTCTTTCGGCTAATCCTAAGGTGTGCGTATCCGTGCCGAGGGGATGCATGACAGTGAGCCTATCATCTGTCACTAACGGAACCTACGGGATACTAGGCGCCCTCCCGTCGTAAGTCAGCATTGTCATGGTAATGCAGGTCTCTGCCGTGATGGACCTCTTTTTCCCTAGCTACTCGTGGAACTTTTATGGGAGAAGTAACCAAAATAAACATAACAACTACAGAGGAGATGGAAGTTGACCTATCGACTCCAACTGACCTCCCTGTAACATCTGATCGGGAACTAGACCTACTCAGGTCTCCAACTCCTGAAAATAAACCTAGGAAGCTAGGTGGTGCAGCCAGGAAACGACTTAGTCGTCTCCTCAAGAGTGGGGATCCTTACAAATCCGCCTTGCATCAAATTCTAGAGCAGCGTGAGCGGGATCAACCGCAAGAGAGGAAACGTTCTCCCTCTGTGGCTGGTACCAGCAAGCGCTTACGCTCTAACGATGACTCACCCAAACAAGAGGCAAATAAGCCCTGCTCGGCTGAGTCAATGGTAACGTCAGGTGAAACTGACTTACAAAAGCCCTCTTATGGGCAGGCTGTATCCGGCATCAAGGTGGGAATTTTACATCTTGAACATCCGACAGCCTCGAACACGACCAAACAAATGGAGTCCCTTCAGTATGCCATTATGGCCGCTGTAGAGGATATACCTGAAGGTAGTCCACAAGTAAAGTTTCAGAGCTGTACTTTCCGGCCTGGATAGTTACAGGTCACCTGTGTAAATCAGGAGAGTGTCTCGTGGTGGACTGGCGTAGTCAATACACTTCAACCATGGGACGGTGCCTTCCTAAAATGTGTTCCAGTTGACCAACTCCCAAAGCCACCCATTTGTGTGGCTTACATACCTGACGAAGGCAGTCGTAGACTGACTTCAGAACAGGTCCTCACCAGACTGAGGAAAATGAACCACGGTCTGTTTACCTTGGAGTGGACTGTCCTATACAAAAAAATACAGGCCCTGGTCAAACATGGACTTCCGCCATTGACGATCGGTCCATGGCCACGTTGGAGAGGATTGTATTCAAACCATACCTGGGTTATGGACAGGTTGTTTTCCGACCTAAAGCCCGGCCCTCCTAACTGGCATCAAAACCGGGTCCCTCGAAGAGATCCGAGAAAAGCCGTAACCCGGGGCCGAGTTTAAAACCTCCTGTTGCAGTGAGGAGGACCGAACCTCCTCACAAGATCAGGGGGAGTGTACCGCCGGCACGTAGCCGGGGCACCAGCCATCCCAAAGGGAGAGCTGGCTTCCCCAAAAAGAAGACGGGTAACGTCTCTTCGAGGGAACCAGAAAAAGGAACTGGACCTGCTGTCCTGAAATCGAAGACCAGTATGGCCTCGACTAAAGGACCAAAGCAATCAGCTGGATCTGCCGTAGCGAAAGGTGACCAAGCCTCGTCAATGGCCCCATCTACAGCCTCACCCCTGGGAGGATCAGATGGTGGCGCCTCAATTGACCCACCGTGAGATCTCCCCTAGAGATCTGAGGATCTGTAAACAGTTGAAAGTGGCGAATACAGGTAGCCGCAAGCAAACTCACAGCATGCCAAGGCCGCTTCATACATTCTTGGTAAAAGGTTCAAGGACGAATCAATCAACCTTGCCTCCTAGCAAGAACCATGGACAGGAAACACAGACAGAGTAACTGGTCTCAGCAATATTCCTGGTGAGGTAGTAGTCTGTCCTGGGGTGGAACCTAGGGCTTGTCTCCTCATTAGGAAAAATATTAATTATTTTTTGCTTACAGTTTTTTGCACTCCTGATGTAGTAGACATCCAAGTGTCCCTACCGGAAAAGAATGGTATGACTAACATAGTCGCCTGATCAGCATACCTCCCAGGGGACACGGATACTGTACCTCCCCTCGCTATACGTCGGCTAATCGACTATAGCAAGAAGAACAGACTCAAGTTAGTCATGGGCTGTGACGCCAATTCACACCATACATCGTGGGGTAGCACGGATATAAATCATAGAGGTGAGTTACTTTTTGCTTATATACTAGGGAAAGGGCTATCTGTTATTAATGAGGGCTCTGAACCAACTTCTGTAACTAGAAATAGATCAGAGGTGTTAGATTTGACAATCAGATCAAACTTTTTGAGCAATAAGATACGGCATTGGGCAGTATCTACTGAGCCTTCGTGTTCAGATCACAAGCTTCAGATCGAAGCTACTGACTGGAGTAGATACATAAATTCCCTCCAACGGTACATTGAGGAAGGCTTCACTACAATAAACAGTTGTGATGGGATATATACTGCGGCAGACAAGCTTTGGCAAGCAGTGATCTCCTTCTATCGTGAAAACTGTCCACTCAAGACAAAAAGAGATAATCGCAACTCTACTTGGTGGAAAAAAAGCCTAGATAAGCGAAGAAAAGAAGTTCGACGACTATTCAATAGATCTAAAGAGTCAGGCAACTGGGAACCTTATAGAACTGCTCTAACAATTTATAACAAATAAATTAGAAATGCGAAACGGGAGTCTTGGGAGAAAATCTGTGAGAGTATATCCGACATACCTCGCAGTACTAGAATACACAAGATTCTCTCTAAAGAGCCGATTGCCGAGATAGGGTCGATGAAACGACCAGATGGCACTTTTACGACTTCTAGAAAAGAAACGTTAGAGCTTTTAATTAAAAACCACTTTCCCGGAAATTTAACTCTGGATAACAACCGACCTCTCCACTTTGAGGGCGCAAGGCGGCCCAAAAAGAATGATTGGGAGGTCGTCAAGAACGTTATCAGAGCACCGGCGATTGAATGGGCAATAAAATAATTTCAGCACTTCAAATCTCCCGGTGAGGATGGCATCATTACAGCTCTGCTACAAAACGGACAGGAATTACTTATAGCCATTCTCATTAAATTGTATAGAGCTAGTCTGGCGTGGAATTATATACCACCCAGTTGTTTGACGGCTAGGGTAGTATATATACCGAAAGTGGGCCGCACAGACCCATACCCTATCGGTCAGACCAATTAGCCTAACATCTTTCCTGCTCAAAGGACTTGAAAGAGTACTGGACTGCCATATCAGGCAGGTAGCTTTATACAGCTTCCCCCTGAGCATCCACCAGTACGCTTATCAAACAGGCAAATCAACAGATTCAGCAATACATAACATTGTTGAGAAAGTCACACAATCCCTTAACAATAAGGAGATTGCGGTGGCCATTTTTCTCGACATCGAAGGAGCATTCGACAATGCACTACCAGCCTCCATTGGTTCAGCTTTGACTGAAAAGGGCATTAAACCAACGATTACCGGCTGGATATATGCCACGCTCACTAATAGAACAGCCACTACATCTATTCAAGACGAGGCCATCAGCTTTAAGGTTTCCAGGGGCTGCCCGCAGGGTGGAGTGTTATCTCTCCTTTTGTGGTCACTTCTGATGGATGACCTGCTTGGTACTCTCGTGGGAAGAGGGGTAGAACTGCAAGCGTACGCAGACGACCTTGTCATTCTTGCAAGAACCAAGTCGGGACTGGTTGCACATAATACCCTCCAAAGGACTTTGGACGATGTCTACAGTTGGTGTCAGAGGGAACAGATGTCTGTTAACCTTGGTGATACTGTGATAGTTCCCTTCACTAGGAGAATGAATTTGGCGGACCTTCCGCCACTTTCCTATAATGGTAAGGTTATTCCATTTGCAGCGGAAGTAACGTATTTGGGGATCATCCTAGATAAAAAACTTACTTGAAACGCTCACTTGGAAAAAGTCATCCATAAGACCCAGACTTTCCTTGTGGACATGTCGCAGGATCTGCGGAAAATCTTGGGGTTTGGGTCCCAAACAAATCCATTGGATATATGTTATAATTGTCAGACCAATGATCACATACGGAGCCATTGCTTGGTGGTCAAAAGCTTTACAGAAAACAGCCCAAGCAAAGCTCTCTGGCATACAGAGACAGGCTAGTTTGGCTATAACTGGTGCTATCAGCACCACACCGTCAGCAGCCATGGAAATCCTCCTGGACCTTCCTCCTCTCCATATACTTCTGGAAAAGGAGGTCAGATGGACAGCATATAGAATTGTGCATATTTCTTAATGCACGAAACAGACTTATACACAGCAAAGTAGAATGCCAGCGGCCACCGAAAGTCATAGTGTTCTGGGAATGACCTCTGATAATATGCCCCCAACAGTAAACTATAATCTGCCTTATACCATCCTATTTCCAAATAGAGATGAATCTTTCAAAGATAACAGGATTGGCCCTTATCAAATTATCTTTATAATGGTATGCACACTATTTTGGTTAATGTGAACTAACAAGAGCATAACAATAAAAATAAGTGCAGATATAGAACGAAAACAGTTTTTTGATCATGAAGCACTCTTTAATGCTTCTCATTATGAGTATTGCGATAAATTAAGTAAACAGTGAAAAAACTAAAATTAAAAGATAGCAAAAAACATACAATGAGGATTTTGCATTACGTACAAAAATTTGATTACAATGTAACAAAAATACAAAAATTATTAAAATGAAAAAGTTTCCAATTAGTAATTGTTATTCCGTATCAGATTAATCGGAAGTAAAATTTCAATCCTCGGATTCGGTAAATTCGTCATCATTTTCCGTCATTTCGACAATGTATGTCTTGTATAGTCAAAGGCGTTTGGTCCCTAATAAATCCTGTTTGTTTCAAATAATCATCTAAATGCGTGCGCAGCTGCAATGATGCGTCGTATTCTATCGCACGGGATACTCAGCTCGGACCTCCTTGTCTCAAGTTTCAATTCGCATGAATTTTCTATTTTTAAAACTCCACGACCGTCATTTAAACCAGATTTTTTGCAGACAACCCTATATCATCGTATTCACCATGAAATAGCACTTATTTTGATATACATTTTGCTTTATCAAAAAAGTGGGTGAAAATAACTAGTATCAACATACGCCAGGAAAGAAATAGACAACCCAACGATTGTATATTCTAGAGGCTTCATTCTTTCGGTTGGTATTAAATTTATTCATTAAACTCATAAGTGCAATGTTTAATAAAAAGTCATTTTTCAATTTTTAGTTAATCATAGTCTGGCCAGGAATTTTTTAGGCAACCCAGTAGCAATTCATTTTTTAACTTACTAATGTTGACATAAAATACTTTTCATCCATTAAACAGATGGGTGAACGTCGGTTCTAATTCGGATCTTAGACTATCTCAGATGACAGACAACAAAATTGCTGTTCTCCCGTGTACTAAATTATAAAAGTGTGGTAGATTATGAATCGGTGGTTTTGGATACATGAATACGAATTATATAAATGTTTAATCGCAATTATTATATGTTCAAATTTCGATGCTGCTTAATTTCGGTTTTGTGAATTACCGAACATATAAAAAATAGTTATGACGGCTTAAATATTTTTATATATTTTTTATAATTAGTAAAATATTTCGACTCTAATCCATGCCTCATCTATATGCATCCAGTGACATCACATTTGGATTGAGTAGAAAATTCAAAGTCCATTCCCTGAAAACTTATTCTTTGACGAATCAAATTCAGGTTCCACTCGTAAATTCCGTGAACAAAAAGATTTGTAAATCTCTCCTGAAACGTATAATTATTATGGAATTCTCCTGGTTGTAAATAAATAGATTCTGATTAACTTTTTTAACGGAATAAGAACGAAGAATCTCATGATCATATGGTATATTGGACAAAGTGTCATATTAGCTGCTAAGATGTCTTTTAGTCTGAAATCCAACTGGGTGATGGATTAGTTGATGGAGCATGGACTCTGCATCACTGTTTTTCAATGTTACATTTATTATTTATTTGAGCTGTTCATTGCCAAATTGGTTAATAGATTACAAATTATTCTCAACGATCTAGGTGCGTGTCCTCACTCTGCCATTCACTGATGGGTTCTAATTGTCAGTGTTGTTGCTTAGTGGCGTCGAGAAAACAATAATAAAACCTATAAAAAGCATTTGTGTCAAAATAACATTAGTTCATGATACCTAACAACATTCTTTCGTCTAAGAATCATAGTTTTCCTTTGGTCCTAGATATAGGTTGTTCAACCCGGATTAGAATTAAAATATATTTATCAACAATTGTTCTTACCCTTTCCCTTTGTTAGAGCCACATTCAATCCAGCTGCTGCCTAACATCGAAATGTAAATTTGGCTACATATTGCAAAAACAACTCTATAGCGTCAAGTTTCGATACGTTTCATACTGACGGATACAGTGTATATTTAATTTGTTAACAGAATTTAAACTTTACTTTTAGTATACAGAAAACTATTACACAGGATATTATTTTTTATGATTATTATCAAAATAAAATATGATTCATGTATATATTAAATTGAGCTCAACCGCTTCGATGTATAAATATATTGAATGATTTATTATAAACTGCATATTTCTTAATATATTTATTCATTACAAACTGAACTTTGATTTAACAAGTTATTTTTAACATAATGGGATACATAAACAGAAGTTTATTGCCGAAACGATAGAATTGCCAGTTTACAATACAATATCTGTTGTTTCTTCTGTTATTTTATTGTTAAAATGATAGAATACGTATTTTGCGTGGGCAGCTTGTGCTGTTGACAAACATTTGTTTATAAAGCGTATATAACTGTACCGTTATAATTTACATAAGTGAATTATGACTCACTAATTTTGTATAAAATGAAGTTTGAATCGACTCAAATAGAATAGTTAGAACAGTATAACATTGAATTTTGGACTTCGATGGATTGAACATTGAACCGTAGAGGTATTATGTTCGTATTTTAATTTAATACATTGAAAAATTCCTTATTCGATGAAGAAAACCCTTTTTTTGTTGCAATATTTAGAAATTTTTACTTCACCTTATTTATAGTATCTATATGTAATATACAGGGTGTTCCATCTCAGACGAGCCACCCCGTATATTTCTTATCCCATAGTGATTGGAAAATTTTTCCGTCGGATGATTTTCTTTGGGGGACATCTTTTGACGTATACTTGAGGCTTGAACAAGCAACCCCCTAAGAGGGGGCGCTTCAACCCCACAAAATTGAATTGGGAAGAGGGGTTGAGTAATACTTCATTTGTAAGGTCTTGGAAGCCTCTTTACAACGGTGTCTGGAAAAAATCACATTCTCAAAAAAATTAATTATTTTATCATGCTTACAATCAAAAAAATCAAAACTGCGTTTTTGAAGGAAATGTCCAAATTGTCCTCCATTGACTTCTATATAATAATAAATTCTCTCGAATTAATAAATGAAAAAAAGTTTCTTATCTTGCCTTCATTTTTTGTTCTTAAAAGTTTTTATCACGTTTCTATTTCAAGTATCAAAAATCAATCTGTTGAGTTACTACTTTGCTGATTTGTTTACAATTTTAAAAATAATTATGGGGTACACATTGCAAAAACGTGTTGAGCTGGTTAGTCTGTATTACCAAAATAAAAATGGTGCGCCCGGGCGGCTGCAAGGATATTTGACCGAAGCCATCCTGAACGTAGCGTTCGCCATAAGTACGTGATGGAATTAACTTTAAAATTTGTTGCGACGGATTCAGTAATGGTTAAAAAAAGGGCGCCCCTTGGAATTGTTAATGATGAAGGAGCAGCTGTGGCGGTATTGAGCCATGTCCAACTTATGCCAAACACGCAATCTGTCCGACAACTTTCTGCGGTTTCCGGTATTAGCCAATCTAAGGTTTTCAGAATGTTACATAAACACAAATTCCATCCGTACAAAATTAAATTAATTCATGAATTAAACGATGATGATTTGGATCGAAGGCAAGAGTTTTGCGAAATTATAGTCGAGCGCATCAACTGTAACCCAAATTTCTTGTACAGCGTTTGCTTTTCTGACGAATGCACTTTTTCACTTAATAGAGAGGTTAACCGGCATAACTGTAGAAGTTGGAGCGATACAAATCCTCATGTATTTCGAGAAGCTCACTCAATATCCGGTAAAGCTAAATGTTTGGGTAGGAATTTTGGGGGACCACATAATTGGACCTCTGTTTATTCCTGGTAATTTAAATGAAGAAATTTATCTTGAAATGCTTGAAAATTTGATTAATCCGTCAATAACAGAAAAATTAGAAAACGATCCTCTACTAATTGAACAATAATTGCATTTTCAACAAGACGGAGCTCCTCCTCACATCGCCGCACCAGTTCGCCAATACCTCAATTTACAATACCCTGGTCGTTGGATTGGAAGAAGAGGTTCTGTGGAGTGGCCTGCCTGATTTCCTGACCTGAACCCTCTGGGCTTCTTTTTGTGGGGACATCTCAAGTCCAAGATTTTTGTGACTCAGTCAGAAAATTTGGACGAACTACGCCAACGAATTGTAAATGAGTGTCGTCAAATAACTCCAATTATGCTGGACCATGTTACAGACGGTTTTCAGTCGAGATTGTATTATTGTATGGAAGTCAATGGAGGACAATTTGAACATTTGATTTAAAAACGCAGTTTTGATTTTTTTGACTGTAAGCATTATAAAACAATTATTTTTTAAAGATTGTGATTTTTTTCATTCACCGTTGTAAAGAGACTTCCAAGACCTTACAAATGAAGTATCACCAACCCCTCTTCCCTATTCAATTCTGAGTGGTTGAAGCGCCCCCTCGTAGGTTGCTTGTTCAAGTCTCAAATATACGTCAAAGGATGTCCCCCAAAGAAAGTCATCCGACTTGTTTTGGGAAATTTTTCCAATCATTATGGGATAAAAAATTTACGGGGTGGCTCGTCTGAGATGGAACACCCTGTATGTATACATATAAGGGAAGTACCTGTTGTAATGGAGTGATTTTGACGTTTCGAGATTCGAGTGGATCTACATGTTCATCATGTTTCTGAGTCCACAAAAAGTATAAGTGGATAAAGAGGTCTTTCAAACACGCGCGAATTTTCGAGCACGACGGCGCAGTCGGAGTTCTCGAAATAGAGCAAGTGTTTGAAAGATCAGTTATCCACGAATACTTTACGCTATTTTTTTGATTGGTGCACTTTGAAATCATGAAATATTATTATTTTATTATTACTACAAAAAAATGGAAGTCCGTCCTCGATGCCCAGCCAAGTTTCGTGAAAGTCCATCCTAAATACAGTATCCGCCAAAATAAACAGTACCGAAAACAAAAATGAAAATTAATTTTTAATTTCTGTAATGTAAGTGCTCAAAATGTTCACCATTTCGACGCAAACAAGCTTCATATCGATTTTGTAAGTCAATAAACATATTTATAAAAAGTGGTTGATGTAACTGCCGAAAAATATTTTGTATTCTTTCCCGTAGTTCGGCAATATTCGCCGGCGGATTTCCCGAGTGAAATATTTTGTCCTTCATTATGCCCCAAATGTATGCGTCAGGTGGCGTCAGATCAGGTGGATGAGAAGCATATTCGAAGTCTGTTCCCCGAGAAATTTTCCTATTATCGATATGCTGACGGAGTAAGTCTAAGGTGCGCACAGCTGTATGGTTCGTTGCACCATCTTGTTGGAACCATTGTGTGCGAAACTGTAGATTTCGTGCACGGCAAAAGTTATTTAGATCTCTAACATAAGGTATAATAATTTTCTCTCTATAACGCTCTTGGTTGACAGTAAGTGGATTCGGATTATCATCTTCAACGAAATAAGGACCAATCATTCCATGACCAGATATCGCGCACCAAACGGTAACTCGAAGACTGTGGAGTGGTTTCTCAACAATGACGTCAGGACGTTCGAATTCAAGGAATCTGGTTGTTTGTCGATTAATATAGCCGCTAAGATGAACGTGACTCTCGTCTGAAAACCATATGTTTTTCAAAAATTCGGGATCTTCGTAAATTAAACTCAACATGTGACCACAGTAAATTTCTCTTGCACGTTTGTCCGCAGCATTTAGTCGTTGTCCAACTTGAATACGGTATGGATAACCACCAATTGATTTGAACATGTGACGTAAATACGTTTCACTTATGTTGAGTTTATATGCAGTTCGTACAAGACTTATTTGAGGTGATTGCACAACTTGGTTAAAAACACGTCCTTCATTTTCGTTAGTGCATACTGTTTTTCGACGACCTGAAGAACCTTTACGTTGACACAATACACTACCAGTGCGACGAAATTTTTCAACAACAGTTAACATCACACTTTTACTAGGAGCTGCTTTATTAAATTTTTGTTGATATTTTATTGACACCTGTTCTAAGCTTGGACCATCATTACGACCTTTTCCGTATGAACGAAAATAATGCTCTGCCAAAAAGAATTTTTCTCCCGTTGTTAGAACCATTTTTAAATCAAATTTAACTGCAGCGTACTATTAATATATCAACTAATGACAATTAAGTCAAATATGACAAATCCATATTACATAAACAACTCCACAGCACTCTCTGTTTCGGTACTGTTTATTTTGGCGGATACCGCAGTATTTATTTTTTATTTGACGTGACGAGGTACTGCTGTCAGATCAATAATCAAAATAGTTATTTATGTAATAAGGATCATAAAGACGATAATTATGGTACAAGTCGTGAATGTTATCGGGCGAGGCGTAGCCGAGTCCGATAACACGGCGTGTGCCATAATGATTGTTTATGATTCGTTTTACATACAAAATTTCATCTGATGGCATTTATATCAATACATTTTCAAAAAATTAAAAACTGCATTTTCGACATTGTTTTCGGCGATCGTCTGCTTCATTTTTGGCTGATTCTGGAGCTGATCTATGTACCGTGAAACGCCATGGCGGATGGAAAAACAATTCTGTCGCTGAAGGTTACATCGAAAATTCGAAAGAGCAAAAGAAAAAAATATCAGAAGCAATTTTTGGTGCCAACAACCAAACAGGATTACAAGTTTGCCAACAATCATCAACTACTGATGTAAAAACTGTAGAATCCATTGGAATTAATATTACAAATTGTAGTAATTGTTCTTTTACCATTTATAATAAATAGTTTTGTACATAGTTATGCCTTTTGAATGAACTTTTTTGATCCAACCATTACATGTTTTCCTTATAGAATTTCATTATGGTACTTAGTACCATAATGAATTCATTATGGTACTTAGTCCCATAATGAATTCATTATGGTACTTAGTCCCATAATGAGCTTCCTTATGTCATCAAAATTGAGAGACATAACGTTGTCATTATGACATGCCATCAGATAAAGTTTCTTTATTTATATTTAAAAAACCTAATGAGACATTGGTACACAATGAAAATATACAATTTAAAAACTAATAAAAAAAGTTGTCATTGATACTTACGTTTCTCGAGTTGTTGTTGTTACCATATGGACTTTAGAAAACGCGCGTGTTTGAAAGTTCGATTTAAACACGCTGAGGCGTGCTTTAAATAGGTAATATGAGGCATCAATAAAAAAAACATATTTTTTAAAAATGTCGATCGGTCGGTCGGTCTGTCAACACGATAACCACCGAACTTTTGATGAAATTTTATATGTAGTTTCAGAACGTAAAAGCTTAGGTTTATTTCGCAAATGAGTATAATCTGATGTACAGTTTTTCGGAAAATCCCATTTTCATAAATTTTTCTCAATTTTCCACCCGTCAAAAATTTTTTACGACCAACTGACAAACTTATTGGAGACCTCGTATTAAACCCCCTCCCCTATATGCAGAATTTCATGGAATTCATTATAATTATAATTTCAATTCATAGGGGGTCCGGAATCGGATTTTTTTTAAAAAATGTTGACCTTTGTGGTTTTATACCTCGGTTTGCATTATCTAGGGGAAGTTGCTGTATTTTTTAAAAATAGTATTATTTCGATTTTCACCAATATCAGTATTTCCATTGCATAGACGTAGTTATGACCAATTGTTGTAAGGAAACAATTTCTTACAAAAATTTTTACTCCAGCTTTAATCCCGTGTATTGTCCAAAAATATAAAATGAAAGGATTCAAATAAGATAAATAATCGAGACGCATATTTCCTCTATGGAATGGCGTAGGAAAGAAATCGATATATAACATAGTTACGTAATTATAGAATTTTTTATGGAATCGTGTTAAACATATTTCAAAAATTTTGGGGATTTGACCAAAAGTTTTTGGTTTACTGTGAATGTATGGAAAACATTATGCAGTACCATGAATTTTAATACGAGCAGTAAATTTTATTGTTCAATTTTATGAAATTTATGTTATTAAAGAAATTGAAAATATTTTCTGAGATTTTCTCAAGTGGAGTTTTATGAAAAAAATGTTGGGTGATAACTGATAGCCTCGTTACATAATGTGCAGTCATGTGCTGGGTACATTAGTTGGTTATACTTATTTTCATGACAGATGTTGAGAAATTTTGAATTAAGTCACAGTTTATTTATTGCCTTCTTTAAATTCATTCAAATACATATTGAATTTTCCGACACACATATATTTTTCTTTCATAGACGGAATCTAGTCTTTCAATGATTTTGTGGGCTCGTACTTCTTCTGTAACGATACCTATCATTGTATCACATAAACAATCAATTATGATACTTTTAGCTAGGCGCTCGAGATCTTCCCATTTTCTATCACGTTCCATCGGAGCCTCCTCGTCAATCAATTTCAATGCGTCGTCTTTTGCGAGTATAGCTCTTAAATGAACTTTCCAAATAGTATAGCATTCACCATCAAATTGCTTCTATTGGTATCCATAATCACTAAAGTTGATACCAACAATCACAAACTAGGGAATCAAAACTAGAACACCATAATTTTAATCCAGGCCCATAACCTATTTGATTTGTAATTGGAGAAGGGTATCCACAAATGAAAGAACTGAATAAAATTAATATTAGTAAGGAACTCTTTATTTATTATTACGATGCAGCTTATATTATACGACTAAATCTTAAGGCTTATAAATTAGAGAATATTCTTTTATGCTTTCATCAACAGTTTTCGATAATGAAAGCATTCATTTATCGAATATAAACAAAACTCTTATTTCTTATTTTTGTATCTAATAGAAATACAGGTACCATATATATATAAGGTGTATTTAACATTGTGAACAATACAGATGCATTCAACTATATGTTTTCCTCGAAAAAAAAGAAAAAATCTATTGAACAAATACAAAAACTAGATCGAAAACAAATAAGTTTTGGAAAAAACACATGATTTGATATTCATATACATTTGTTTACATTTGGTGTTGATCCACCTCCAACAAAAATAGGTTTTAAGAAAGGACTCAATAGCATGTATGTGGACTTTGATGAATAAAGATGGAAGTAGCTGATTGACAATAGATTCGTTGCTCTTAATATCTGTATTTGAGAATGATCTGATGTCAACTAAACTGAATGTAGGCATTGTTTTGTCAACTCGATATATAATATTCAGATCCTTATCGTACTTTCAGATTCAATAATAATAATTTGTTAATTTTCACTCACTTTAGGATTTGTTTCTCATAAATCAATACGCTTAGCACAAAAATTCGAACTTCGGAAGGCGTGTCATGTAATAGAATAACTTATGCTGCTTATCTAACACAGGTTCACTCCATGAAAACTGGACGAGGATTTATAAAGTACATGTATATAATTTATGTAATACAATCTGAAAAGTTGTTGATATCGGACTACCTGCACATATTTGAACACAACCAAACAAAACTATTCAAATCACATTATTCATAAATTTGAAATACACCATCAACGTAAACATTCTAAATGTGGAACATATAAAATTTAAAAATAACTTAGTTTTTCTGTTTCCATTTTATTTTCGATCGGATAAAATTAGATCAAAGTTTTTAATGCTGTTTTATTCATGAAATACGATTATTCTTGAGGATTCTACATGATGACTTAGAAAAGTGGTGAATTGTTAAAATGTTAATTAGTATATTAGAAATCATTGAGTGGTGCGAATTTGGTCATATTATAATTAATTCCCAAATGTTAAGTGAACTAGTACAAGAAAGATACGATGCACTAAACTCTTGAGCATTCAAAAAATGGAATTTGGTTTCACTAAAAGTGAATTGAAACTGAGGTGAAGAAAACGTCTGCCTTACACGGACTGTGTCAAGAAAGTAGTCTCACACCGGATCTAGAATAAAAGTTTCCTGAAATGCCGAATTTCACTAATCATCCATATGTCATTATAACTTAGGTTGAAGAAAAGAGATATAAATATAAACACACACTTTAAGAGAACATCGCATAGTGGGGGAAGAACAATGCAACAAGAGCGCTATTACATGGGTAAGAGCCAAGCAATCAAATCTTTATTTGCGTCGCTATTCTCGCCGCCTTTCAAAATTTTTTCAAAATGGAATTTTTAAGAAAAACGTTAGTGCTAGTTTATAGTTTCAATACAATGATCTCAGAATATAATATAATATAATTTTGAATTTTATTTTATACTAATTAAATTAGTTTCGGACAGTAAAACTTGTTATTTCTGCGAGTTGAACCTATGAGCAAAGATCCCTGAATTTTGAAATCGAGAAAATAAATTATGAAACACTCCATAAACATTATAGGTTCGGTTGAGTATGAACATTACTCTTCCTTGAGCTTTTGTTATTTCAAATGGAGAATTTTCCGTTAACAAATCATAGCGTAAAAAAAACCACGTGGACACAACAAATGATAGCAACAAATGATAGCAGAAATGGATGTAGTTGTCACTCCCACCTACGCGTTACTATGCAATGTAATTTTCTTCACTCACTTCGCTCTCTTTGCTCAATACTCTACATTCACGCCTATTGTCGCTTATACCACCGCTCCACTATGCAGTCAGCCTTAGCTAACCATATATCTAAATGTTTCCGGTAAAATAATATTCGAAATATTTGTGCTTGATTACTTTGGTCTGATTCCATCATGTTCTATAATATCAGCAACGTGATTATTCCTCCATTCTTTGCCGGAAAACATTCATCTATAAATAATCCCATACTCTTACGCAAATATTGGAGATAATTTTTGGTATTTTTGTTTGTATTCCAGAAAGCGTTCCTATTTCGCGACCTTGATAATTAGCTTTTGCCTCTTGGACTGATTGTAGATCATTCTCAAATTTGGGTTTCTCCAAACCAAAACACTATGTTTCAGTTGACGGTAACGATAATTTCTTCTTCTATGTTGACGTAAAAATATAAAAAAAATATAACTTGTTGATTTGTACAAATTTTGTTTTGTGCCATATAAAGGACATATGCAGCAAAAGATCAATACGACAATCCACTTCAACAGAAGTTATTTTTATTTAACAAATGGTTACCATTTATTCAGTATGGAAACGTGAGAAAACGTTTCTGTCCTTATTAAGACATAATGGAATTTTACATTTTGTGCAGATTATATAGGTTTTTCCTAAGCAGCAAGGGTATTTAAATCTCGCTCGATCTGTCTTCTCCCAATAAGGTAAATTATCAATACCATCCTTTCAAACATCTTCTGGGATTTCTTTTGCTGTTCTCTTTTTCCTCTCACTTTCGTACATTTGCTGAAGGTTTGTACTTGATGGTCTCCCCACATTATTCAGTTTGGCCGATTGTCCTGTTTTGCAAAGAGCATCTGCTATTGCCAATTTTGTATCCAAAAGGGGCATGTCACATTTTTCAGCTCTTCTAGCTTATTACCAACAATTTATCACCACCATATCAATAAAATGAAAAAATATGCGCAAGTAATACTTCTTGGAGCTGAATTTTTATGCGATAAAATCCCAACATCGAATCCAAAAGATCTACACCTCCCATATAACTATTATACACTGTGGGCCAAAATAAAGGAGTAAATTTTTAATTGAAAATATTTTTTTTGTTTTTTGGGCGATTTAATTTCTTTTTGCAGGGCTTATAACCTAACATGTCCACAACATGACTGTAAATAATGTACAAGGTCGGACTTATAAAAAAATTATATAACAGTGCATTTGAGCTCGTTGCAAATGAAAACTGTTTTAGCCAAAATTGTAATAATATGCTTTTTCGTTAGATAAACTATCCAGAACACTTCGATAAAATGGAAATTTTCCGGAATTACCGGATTCGCGAAATACCATTTTTTTATTAAATAACATTTTAGCAAATAACACATTTATGAAAACAATCCATGACTGCTCAGGTTGCCACGGAATTTGTTTGAAATTTACAGTTAAATAAGTAAATCAGTCAGTTAATATTGCCACTTTTGAGAAAAGAGGACAGAACACTAATTAAATATTTCCGCGAAAAATATAATTATGGTGCAAGAAAAATTGTAAATGAGTTTCCTGACAAAAATTGGCATATTGGAACGATAGGAAAGTTCTTAAGACATCTAAGGGAAACCGATGTGTCTATTGAACATAAACGTGGAAGAGGAAGGAAGCGAAGCTCGAGAACTGAAGGAAATATTGTTAGAGTAAGGGTTGCTTTAGGAAATTTGCAAACTGGCCAATCTCCTGGAACAAGGAAAATCGCAAAAATAACTAGGATTTCCCGTACTCAGTTCGAAGAATCATTAAAAACGACTACCATCTTAAAATATTTAAAAATGTTTACTGTCAAAGACTCACGGCCAATGTAAGAGGAAAACGATTGGGAAGATGTAATTTGCTACTACGAGGATTCCGCACTCGCGAAGACATTAGAAAAATATGGTATTCAGATGAAAAAATGTTTTATTTACGGCCACCTAAAAATACTCAAAATAATAGGGCATATTCTGACGTACAATTTAAGAAAGAAATTCCTTTAGAGCATCTTTGGATTGAAAAAAGTCATTTCTCGAAAGGTGTAATGGTCTCTGTTGCAGTATCCATATTGGGAAAATCTCGTCTGATTTTTGTTGATGCTGGGGTAAAACTCAATTCAGAAACGTATGAAAAACTAATCTTGCAGCACCTATTACCAGAAATTGAAGATGTTTGTTACGATTACACTTTCCAACAGGGTGGTGCTCCCTCGCATACTTCCCACAGTACAAAGATGTTCTTGAGTGAAAATTGCCCGGATTAAATTGAGCCAGAAATGTGGCTACCTAACAGCCCGGAATTGAATCCGGTTTATTATTCAATTTGGGGAATTTTCGAACAAAATTTGAATGATGGACAACCATTTTTAAACAATCGAGCAGCTCAAAGAAAGAACGCAGTTTGTTTGGACAATTTTGAACAGGGTGCAATAAATGGGCCTATCAATTTTTGGCGCAGATGACTCCAAGAATTGGTAAACAATAATGGTGGCCACATTCATAATATTTTACACTAAGTTTTAAAGTTACTAAACTGTTTCCATAAATGTGTTATTTGTTAAAATGTTATTTAAAAAAAAATGGTATTTCGCGAAGCCGGTAATTTCGTAAAATTTTCTTTTTACTGAAGTTTTCTGGATAGTTTATTAGTACAATTTTAGCTAAGACAGTTTTCATTTGCAACGAACTCAAATGCACTGTTATATAATTTTTTTTATAAGTCCGACACTGTACATTATTTTTCCTTTCAAATTTACAGTCATGTTGAGGACGTGTTAGATTATTAGCACTGCAAAAAGAAATTAAATCGCCGAAAAAACAAAAAAATATTTTCAATTAAAAAATGTACTCCTTTATTTCGGCCCACAGTGTAGATAATGACAGTGTTGGGGCAAGGTATTATTTTATGAGCATTCTCCTTTTTGAAAAATCTTCTTTTCTCTCCTCTTGGTTTACTTCCAGCATAAGTTACGTTTATCGAACCAAGATACTATACTGACATCCACATTATCTACATTGACTACTATCTCTACCATATGACCTCTTCGTATTTTCGTCATATCTTTCTCAATTGGCATGTTAACTCCTGGAATACGATTCACTCTCACTATTCCCAATGGCAGAATGCCCTCCTTGATCAAATATACCATAAGTGGAACACTACAAAACCAATTATCAAAAAACAACTTGTAATTGTGATGTTTTGGTATGAACTCAGACCATTCACAACCATGTTACCGCGCATACCAAGGTCAGGAGCTCCTAGAGGTATTGAATGGCTTTGGAATCCAGCAGAAACATTAAAATCATACTTGAAACCAGAAACACCGCTAAGAACACCATTTTAATATCCCCATTTATGAGGTTATATTGTGTTGTACTGCTTCAATTGGCTTCGTGCTTCTGTTGGTATTCTTTGTTCGTCAACAGTTAGAAACTCTAGTAATATCCTTCTAATTTGGTCAAGAAACGGTCTGATCTTGGATAAACAGTTATGTCCTGGCTGCCCTTTTTAAATTATGTTTTCATTGTTATTGAAATGTGAAAAACGTTTTATTTCCTCAACTCTGTTACAGCTAATTACGCTGCTTATTGCTGGATAGACAATTTTGCAATTCCAATAATGTCTTGTAGAAGGAAGCTGAATAATTGACATGTAAATAGCAATACCTATGGATTGAGTAATTTCGTGAGGTTTTATGTTGGCTGGTTTATTCGGACGATATTGAAATGAATATTGGTTGGTCTAATCTGTATTATGATCTATAAGACAATCGATAAACAAAAACTTGTAAAATCGAACTGGTGTTTCCAACTATAAAATGGAGAATAGCAATTCTTTCGAACCAGTAAATTTTTTTGGACAATCAAGTTTTCTTAGATTGCCTTCTAGCCAGTGAGGATTCTCTTCTGTTTACGGAATTCTTCTTTCCTCACTGATAAGGGGATATTATCATCTGAAGAATCTGTTTCAGGACTTACAGTTTCCTCAACTTCATTTTGAACCTCATCATGTTCCTCGTAGTTACTATCCGGTGCAGATATTACTGGTGAGATCTATTATCTTCATCAGATAAATCGGATTCCTCACTTTCAATGTCCGGAAGTCTGACGAAACACATTTTTCCATAAGACGTTGTTGGATCCATCACTGCAAAAATAATATGTCAATGCATGTTGTGCCATATATGACACAAACACTTTTTCGCCATTTACGTAGGTTATCAATGATCGTATCGTACAAAACTCACATGAATAGGGACCTAAAATCATTAGGAACACATTTATATTTTTCTGCATTGGTAAGACACTGTTATGTGACAAGAAACAAATATCAGAATGTAAATATTCCAGCCCGCCAGAGAAATTTGACAAGACTGAACTCGAAACCGCCTGGATCCCGCAGTTTGACCTTGAGTAAGCTCCCCTCTGCTTTGAACGCTTTATTTGAATGTGCCAAATATAGGCATTCATGCAGTTACAACAAGAGTTAAGCGGAAATAAATGAAATGAAAAAAAATGGTTTGTGTCATATATTGCACATGATGCGGTAAAGGGTTAACAGCTTGCTCACTTTTCTTTCCTCAAATTTTTACTTAAGAATAGTATCCGTCAAATATTCTCTACATATATTTTTCCTATATAATGATTTTATATATTTTTGTGTCCATCTGTTTTTGAAATAATAGCTGTTCGTTAAAGTCTATTTTTATGTACGAGAGAGTACTAAAACCTTATTTCTAATACAAACTTATCATAAATGTACCTGAGCTAATAAAGCAATAGGGTTTCATCACTTTCTTGTACATAAAAATAGACTATAGTGTTAAGTTCTAAAAATTGATGATACATTTTCTTCATTTCCAGTTCACTTAACCTAACGTTAGTTTTCTCTAGATAATGGAATTGATTTATCGAAACAATTGTCAATTTTTTAGAATTTTCAATAACTTGTATTATATTGTGGAATTAACTAGAGACCTTGAGTTTCATTTAAAAACACTTCTCTAGATAAGATATCATATACTTCATTCCCGTCTCCTCATGTATATTCTTTACTGTCCTGCATGCACGTTTTTATGTAGATTGTTCATATTTTCACATATTTCTGTTTCTTTAAGAATTGCACTCCGATCTGCATTTTATAGCGTTGAAATTAAGTCAATAATTCTTTGATTTCTGAATATTTCGATTATTGTTATAACTTTTTTCTTGTTTCTGTTTATTTCCAATCTTTCAACCTCTATATTCCGCATGTCTACCAATTTTTGCATTTTATTTCTGGAATTTGCAATCAATACTTCATCTGCATATAACAAATTACTGAGTCTAGCTGCTTCTAATTTTTTGTTTCCTATCATTGTATCTAATTGTCTGCTTTTTTCTTTCACTTTTTTATAATAAATAGTAACGGGCTTAAACTGTCTCCTTCATTTATGTAATTTTCATTAGAAATTCTCCTGATTTTTTTCCTTCTAACTGAATCTGGCATCTTATTGCTTCGTATGTGCTTTTTATTACTTTTACCAGTTTTGTTGGTATATTTTCTTCTAATCAATTCTATAGTGTCGAAAGCGGCCCTCAATTCAATGCGTGTTAGAAATAATAGTATGTTTGGCAGTTAGGAGTCAAAAACTATTATACTGTAGTCTTTTGTTTGTCAATATTTTATGATATGAATAGAGAATGAATTCATGAAATTATAATTCCATACACATTTAAAATTAGCTTGGAATATTCAGTACATATTGCATTTTCCATTAATCAGCCGCACAATATCTCATTCGAAGTAGTATTATGGTAGATAAGCAGCTACTGTATAAGCTACCTATGAATTATATTTATTAGCCATATACTCGTATAAATCCTTATGTAATAATTAAACCAAAAGAGTGATTACCAATGCCAATCATATCAATTTTAATCATAGCAACAGCAGCAACAATAACAATAGTAAGTTCCATGAATTAATATATCGATTCATATGTAATAGATAATACCTATATGTACACGTGTACTGGAAGCATTGAAAAAATTGTTGGAGTGAAAATAAAAATATGAAAGCTTTTGTTTTTTTTTCTGATATATTTTCCATTGAACTCAGTTCATATCTATAACGGGTTTTCTAATCTTCAATGCATAAGAAGTGGTCTTATAAAACTTAAAAATAGTGAGCAGCCCTGTTTAGATAATGTTAGTGTTTGTTTGTGTTCTTCCTAGTTTCATTTTAATGCATTTTATTTTTCAACCGGTCTTATTGTAGTATAGATAAAAAAAGCTTTTCATTTGTTTCGTAGTTCTGACAACTCAATCGAAATATCGAAACAAATGAGGGCTTCGCTTTGTAATGGTTTTGGGTAGTATAATTCGGATGGGGCCCTTTCTTTCTAATGTGTTTTAATAGTATAAATCGGATGCAGACTTTTCTTTGTTATGTGTTTTGATAGTGTTATTCGGATGGAGTCCTTTCATTGCTATGTGTTTTGATAGTACCTATGAATCGGATATAATCTTTCTTTGTGTTGTATTTTCGAGGTATTGACTAAATGAAGCATGCCCTATGCATTAAATTCATATATATTTTTGGTAGTATGAACATAATGGATCCTAATTTGCACATCCGTCTAAAATATGTACAGAAATTTTAATGATAGTTGGTAAAATTTAAAGAAAGGAATAAGTCGGCTTCAAACAAACACTAACAATATTTAAACATGGCTGAACGCAAGTGAATCAATTACTTGAAATTTTCAATTTAATAAGGAATAAAATATGAATATGTAACCATAGCTTACCTTTATTTTACATCGATTATAAATAGATATAGTATTTATGTCACTTCATACATCGTAAGGCTTGATATCACATCTTTTATAAGGGTTGTACTTGCATCACCTATTTTTACCTCGTCAAGTGGTTTTTGGACTGATAGCAGTACTTTTTGTACAGCTCATAAATTCATATACTTAACGAAAGTAATATATATATATATATATATATATATATATATATATATATATATATATATATATATATATATATATATATATTTTAATAATTTGATTGAGATATGCAGTATTTAAGGAGACTTTTTGGACCACTTATTTTGGCACTAACTCCACAAGTGTACACTTAATTATTATATACCGCTGGAACTGTCTTGAATAGAGATACAAAAAACATTTACAGTGTTTTTTCTCTACATGAGGCCAAAAACCGTATAAATTGGAAAGCAAACTCAAAATACCCATATTCTCGAAATTTTAGATGGCCCTTAAGAATTTTTTCATAGATCGTGGTATTATACTTTCGTTTATACATACTTCATTAAAAAAATCTTCAAACGTTTCTTCTGTTAATAAACATTGAACAAGCTTTAATAATAACCAATAGTGACCAATTTAAGTAATCGGTAAGTAATTTTAATGATTTTACGAATAATAACTTTACTCTATAAACAAGAATAGGTGAATGTCTACTCAAATTAGTAGGTATTCAATAGTTCTAAGTGCTATTGATACCACTTTTTGAATGATGTGGTACATTTCTCAATTAAGTAAATTAAAATTCACTTATTCTTGTTTAGAGAGTAAAATGGAACCGAAAAGTGAATAACATATTTTTTTAAAGACCGATAAAGTTATACTCTACTCAACTAAAATGTTTTCGAATATAATTTCGGTTGCGGGATAACAATAACAAACCCTCGTTAAATTTGCTTCATTCTTCCTCGAGTAGTATGTGTTGCGATGCTAGGTCCATTTTTTTGTTCGTCCAAAGACTGTGTAGCGTATGTGTATTTGAATTCGCCGCGTATTGTAATGTAAACCATTCATTACGTATCCTAGTTCTGTATTAGCGACGTTCATATACTTCTGAATAGAAATTAACTATGCTTTTTAGCGATGCTCCTGCCTTCTGATATGAATAAGTAGTAACTTTTTTATTATTCTCGTTAGAAAGTACTTTGAGAAGTAGGTGGCCCATCAAAGACATTGGACGTGGAATTTTGCAACGCATAGTTTCCATTTATTTGGTTTTATAACCTATTTTTATGCTTTTTTAGGTATCTTGAGTGGAAATGAATAATCGGAGATTTTAAATATTGATATTCAAGCTACCAAATATCTCTCATTTCTATTACAAAAATTCACTTATTTTCGTCATCTTAACTGATTTTTGCTTTTTGGGTAGATACCGAAATTCCATTTATTTTGTATATTCTGTACAAGGTGTTCGAGTACAGGCTACACAATTTCATTTTTAATCCCTAAGTTTTAGTCTTTTCGTTTTATGTCTTATAAGCCAAAAATCAATTTTTCTCACATTTGGTCCATGACAGGAACAAAATTAAGTGAAATTTCAATATTTTACCAAAAAATTAATAATTTCTCAAAAAATCGATTTTTCTCATGTTTTGTCCCTGAAACGAATGAAGTTGAGTAGAATTTCGATATTTTCACAAAAAATTGATTTCTCTTATTAATGGAATGAATGGAATTAAGTAAAATTTGAATATTTTCTTGAAAAATTTGTTTTTCATGCGTTATCTTCACGAAGCCAAAAATATTAGTAAAATGTTGATATTTTTTGAGGTAGGTACCATGGGACCTCTCGAAAATCGATTATAGGCTTGGTAATAACCATTTCCGACCACTTTTTTCCATCGGAAATTGCTAAAAAATGCGAAAAAATGTATCAAAAATAAAAAAACCCAAATTTTTTGATTAACCACCTATTCCACTCAGATGACCGTTAAACTTGTAATGTACACCAGAAACCCAGAATATTCTGTCTATGCCGTTGCAAAGATCTTGAATAGAGCTACAAAAAAACATATCGGGTGTTTTTTTTCTATATGTAGATGAAAACCTCATAAAATGGTAAAAACGGAAAAAATCAAAGGGTGGATCACTTATTTTGGCCATAACTCCACAAAGGTACACCAAGTATCTCAAATATTATATACCGTTGGAAAGGTCTTGAACAGAGTTACGAAAATCACTTTTTTCTTTGATATGATGCGATCGTAATAACTTTTCGAGCTCTATCATCCTACAAAGTTTCATCGAAATCGTTACAAAGTTGCCACAAATATATATACCGACGAACTATCGTAATCGGTGAAAACGTTCCTATTTTTTCGGACATTTGAAAATTTACATTTTGTATGTGAAATAGATTACTGTATATACAGTGACTTTTCACGGTCTGATTTACATGTCGTAGACAGTTTGTATTGGGCTTCTTCGGTGTGGCGGTTTTTGTGGGGTGTACTTGCGTCACACGACAACTACCGTTGTCTGTGATATCATTGCCCATGCTGATTACACGTAAAGTTATAACTGAATATTCATTATTGTTCAAAGATTTGCAATAATTACATTAGTTGAAGGTTGCAGTCTTTTTATTTTCATTCCTACGAAATTCACTTTCCTTTACCTTCCTTTCTTGATCCTCTTCATATCTGCTAGATTGTTTCAACATAGGATTTAGATTCTTACAGGATCGTTTTATTTATGTTTTGCAGTGTGTAATTTAAGGGCAGTGTATTAGGGATATATGAGAAATCATGCTGATCAAATAGTATAATAAAGAACAAGTTTCATAAGGCATCATTCTCTTGTACGACTCCAAGTTTAGAAAACGAGCCGAAGGCGAGATTTTTAAAGGACAAGTGCAATTGATGGCCTTATGACACAAGTTTTTTGAGTCCAAAAAGTAACAAAATTCAAGAAATAGGATAATTGAATAGATTTAGTGAATTTCGTATTCTCAACGTAGCGGTTGGTAATGCGGACATTTGCGTCAACTTGTAACATTTCAAAATCGATTAATTGTGTCAATAGTCCTTTTCATCGCAAATTTATTTTTTATGCGTTAGGGAAGTTCTGCCATCTTCTTTCTACTGTTTTGTAACAAAGCTTGTTAAAATACCTGTGCACAAATAGTTAAAATCAACAAATGTTAAACAAATAATACTTATTATAAATAAATTAAGAGGAAGTTAAAATAATAAGTCAAATGTCCTAATTGAAAAATACATTTTTTAAGCTGACTAATTATATTATATTCACGGAAATAAAAAATAAAAAAAAGGTGATGCTGTAGAGTATGTAAGAGTGATTACTCGGAATAAATCATTTAAAGCCAATATAAAATATAATATTTCTATAAATTTATTTTTAAAATTCTCTAAACCTTGCTTGCAATATATAGTAGTAATATATAAGCGTACTTCGATGATAAGAAATGTAATATGTTTATAGCATCACAAAAATTTCAGATTTTGATATTAATAATAACTATTATCAACCTAGATGTTAAAGAGTTTCTACATGTGGTAACGTTAAATTATCATGGTTTATTAGAATTCAATATAATTATTCACCTACTTTTATTTAAATAATAGATTGTATTGACAGCTAACCACTGAACTAGCTCACTTCTTTTGCCTTTTTGAGAACGCTATTGACACTTTAACCACATGTTTAATTTTTTAATTTAATTATGGGCTTCAACTGAATTGTCAACAAGTACAGAATTATCAATATTTTGTTTTAATGATGTGATATTGTTTTTAGAGATAATATTGATTTCCCAGTAATTATTGCACAAAATAGTACAAACTCTCAAATGGTCGTTCTTACAACATGGCGGCTGCGCATGCGTTTGTCATGTGATGAATAGTCTTGGGCATAGTAGGTCGCTATTGGGAGCGCTCAATTTAGTTCTAAGTCATTTGGCGAACTAGTTCGCTCTTTTAGTTCGTTAGATTTTTTTTTCAAAACTTTAGAGATAATAAAAAATACGAAGTATTGCAATATAAGTTACATTTTTATTTATTGCACCTAAAATCATTCACACTATGAAATAACACAACTTTAACCGTAGACTATATATTATATACAGTCGGTTTGTCATGCAGCACCATGCCGTAATAGAGGGTATACCAGAAGAATTAATTAAAAATTATAAACAACTAAGAGCGAGATCACCGATGAAGTAGTTCGCATAGTTCACTTAAATGAGCGCTATTCCGACCTAGGTCATTCGCGAACTACCCAAGCCTATTGATGAAAAGTACTACTCGCAGTAAGTTTGTTGAATCGTCTACCTGTGTAAAAAATAATAGAAAATTATGAAAGATGTACCCCTGAACTGTTTTGTGTAGTATTTATTATTTAATGATGCACTATGTTATGATTGAAGCGTCGCTTGGATTAAAGTTGGGTTATGTTATTTGTGTGCTTGATTTTTTAGACGATGGACGTTGACGTTTAGTTGTTAGTGTTAGCGACCTTGATGAATAACATATTGCGCTTTGAAAAGTGCTCTTTTCTGAAACTCAACGGGGTTTCATAAAGTAATCATCAGAATCGCGAAGTAGAAACACTTTATTTATATTGTTCACTTCACACAAAAATGAGCCTAGATCGGTTTAAATCTCGCTATAAACGTTTATGTTATTGTATATCAAAGGTCAACAATTCTACATGTTCAATGCTATATTCCAGTTCACATTAGTTTTGTACGTTATTGAGATGTTCATTCATTTATAATTGCTACTAAATTATAGGTAGTATGAAACATGTGTGAAATTGGATATAATGAGAACGGCGATCAGCAATTAACATGACTTTTCATTTGATTAGGATGTGCCAGATGTTTACATTATTTATATAAGCAGCAATTTGTTGGAAATGAACTGATTTATTATTATATCTGTTATTACATCCAGTGTTAATCAACAATTCCTCCCGAATTTTCAATGCGTACATTTTAGTTAACATAAATTGTGCGTATACAGGGGGTCTCAAAATTGACGCCCATCTTTTTCGAATGTGAACCGTGTTAATATTAATTTTACGCTTTGTTTTTGGTTACAGAGTTATTGATAAAAAACAAAGATATAAAATTCAATCTATGAGCTTTATTGAAAATGAATTATTCTTATAAAATAGGAAATTAACTCACGTGTTCGATAAAATCGGCTACTACTTCAATGGAAGCAATTGCACGATTAATCATTGAATCACGACCCACTGTAGAAGGTTCATTTGTAAATGTAATAGTAGCGTGAATATGAGCTACTACATGAAATTGACTGTCTCGACCCTTACTTCGTGGAATATGCTCATATTAGTGTTTTTAAATGAAACTCAAGGTCTCTAGTTAATTCCACAATATAATACAAGTTATTGAAAATTCTAAAAAATTGACAATTGTTTCGATAAATCAATATCATCGTCAGAATGACAGAAGTTACATTTCATTTTATGCCTACCTGATGTTTAGTAGTTATATTTGGCTAGACCAAGAAGTAACCTAACTTGTAATTGGCTTAATATATGTTTATAGAAAAAAGAAGAAGATGTAATATTACAAATATTGAAGCTTAGATATTATTAGCCCTATGGTGATATCCTGGATATCATTTTTCCAATTAAGATCAGTATAACTGTGCAATGATATAGAAAACCAGGAAAACTATATCTGCTGATCTTTACAATTATCACTTAAGAACACAGTTTATTAGTGGAGAATTCCCTAGATTTAACTGTTCATTGACAACTTCATATTGTGGGTTTCTTAAATGTCTTCTAATTTCCAGTTCTTTAAGGAAATCCAGTTCTTGTTTCTTTTCACAAATATGCAGTACTTCTAGTTTTGTGTTAGGTGTCAATGAATGATTGGTGTCAAGTAGATGTTTTGCGTAGTGGGATTTATCTGGTTGTTTTAATCTGTATGCTCGTAAGTGCTCACTGTATCGTATTTCAAAATTCCTAAGGGTCTGACCCAAATAGACAGCATTACATTCTGGACATTTGAGTTTATATATACCTGACTTCTTTAATAGTGGTATTTTTGTTTTTACATTTAACAATTTTGTACTAACGTTACTTTCTGTTTTAAAAGAAATTGTTGTATTCGTTGCTGAAGATATTATCTTTGAAATATTATTAGAAATATTTCCTGCATATGTGATGGTTTTATAAGTTTTAATTTCATCAGCTTGTTTAGGATATATTAGTTGTAATGCCACTTTTTCCTCTTTTTTTTTACTAATTAGCTTATTTATCATATCTAATGGATAACCGTTAGATGTTGCTATTTGTCTAATTGTATTAATCTCTCTATCAAAATTACATTTGTTCATAGGAACTGAAAAAGCTCTATGTATCATTGAATTATATGCTGCTAGTCTGTGTGACACAGGGTGGTTAGAATTGAATGGAATTGTTACATCAGTTTGTGTTGGTTTTCGGTAAATTGAATAATCAAGTACATTATTAACTCTTTGAATTTTTAAATCAAGAAAATTGATTGAGCTATTTTCTTCAATTTCTAATGTGAATTTAATTTTAGCAAACATTTTTATGGACAATTTAGAAAGAAAGATCTTTGAAAGTAATATTTCGAAAAATATTTTATTTTGGTATAGATATGTAGATGACATATTAGCTTGTTTTATGGGTAGTGAACGACAATTAGATGTATTTTTCAACCACATCAATAATTTACACCCGAAAATTAAATTTACATTAGAAATTGAAGAAAATAGCTCAATCAATTTTCTTGATTTGAAAATTAAAAGAGTTAATAATGTACTTGATTATTCAATTTACCGAAAACCAACACAAACTGATGTAACAATTCCATTCAATTCTAACCACACTGTGTCACACAGACTAGCAGCATATAATTCAATGATACATAGAGCTTTTTCAGTTCCTATGAACAAATGTAATTTTGATAGAGAGATTAATACAATTAGACAAATAGCAACATCTAACGGTTATCCATTAGATATGATAAATAAGCTAATTAGTAAAAAAGAGGAAAAAGTGGCATTACAACTAATATATCCTAAACAAGCTGATGAAATTAAAACTTATAAAACCATCACATATGCAGGAAATATTTCTAATAATATTTCAAAGATAATATCTTCAGCAACGAATACAACAATTTCTTTTAAAACAGAAAGTAACGTTAGTACAAAATTGTTAAATGTAAAAACAAAAATACCACTATTAAAGAAGTCAGGTATATATAAACTCAAATGTCCAGAATGTAATGCTGTCTATTTGGGTCAGACCCTTAGGAATTTTGAAATACGATACAGTGAGCACTTACGAGCATACAGATTAAAACAACCAGATAAATCCCACTACGCAAAACATCTACTTGACACCAATCATTCATTGACACCTAACACAAAACTAGAAGTACTGCATATTTGTGAAAAGAAACAAGAACTGGATTTCCTTGAAGAACTGGAAATTAGAAGACATTTAAGAAACCCACAATATGAAGTTGTCAATGAACAGTTGAATCTAGGGAATTCTCCACTAATAAACTGTCTTCTTAAGTGATAATTGTAAAGATCAGCAGATATAGTTTTCCTGGTTTTGTATATCATTGCACAGTTATACTGATCTTAATTGGAAAAATGATATCCAGGATATCACCATAGGGCTAATAATATCTAAGCTTCAATATTTGTAATATCACATCTTCTTCTTTTTTCTATAAACATATATTAAGCCAATCACAAGTTAGGTTACTTCTTGGTCTAGCCAAATATAACTACTAAACATCAGGTAGGCATAAAATGAAATGTAACTTCTGTCATTCTGACGATGATATTGATTTATCGAAACAATTGTCAATTTCTTAGAATTTTCAATAACTTGTATTATATTTTGGAATTAACACTAATATGAGCTACTAAATATTCAGGTTTATCAAAGGGTTCGAAGAAAATCTTTAGATTTAGACCTGGTGATCTAGGAGGCCATAGTAAGTGTCCACCTCTTCCAATCCAACAGTCAGGAAATTTTAGATTTAATAAAGTTCTCACTTGTCCAAGGCAACTATGAGAAGAGTAAACATTACAAAAATGTAACAATCCTTAGGTGCACTATTGCAAAGAAAAACCTCATAGAAGGTGCTCAATATATAACACCTAGGTGACAAAAACTCCATTTATTCGTTTAGTTACCTCTATGATATATAATATAATGATAACATCTATTTTAATTCAACCCGATACGACATAATAGTAACAAAATGGAACAAAACTGTCAAGCTTTAACAGTAGATGCAGATTAACAGACATGTATTCCTCAATACTACGTGTATGGTTCCAGTTTTATGAGAATACTATGTATAATTTTTTTGTATACATCAAAATCTTTTGTTCACTTGACATTATTTGGTAATTTAAAGTACACTTTAATTATTGAATAAAAATGATTTTTTCCTCCTGTCGTCTACCTGTGTAGTAAATGTATAAATATCGATGTTGGTTTTTGTTAAATGTAAGTAAAAAATCCATTATACTACTCTTTTCGATTGAGGAGTTTATTGATGTCACACGTAGAAAAAACAGATCAATAAATGAACGATAGAGCAAATTGAAAGATGAAACTACAAAAATTATTGAAATACTACAAAAACTGACATCTACGGATGTCAGTAAAATTTTGCTACATGTACAGATGAAAACACTGTTTATGGAGAAAAACACTCACAGATTAAAATTCACATTTCCAGAAAGAACGATGACCAACGGAAATACTCTCTCAGGGAAAACAATCTCAGATAGAGACACTCTTTCCGGAGAATAGACTCTCAAGAAATTAGGTACAAACAATTTAATAATTGATGTATCACTCGCTGCGAGCTACACTTGTGGTATTAACGATTTAGTGAAATAAATAGAATGATAAAGCGATCACAAGGAGGGTGCATCGGTTGTGGTATAGGCAATTGATCGACAAAAGAGAATAATTGATAGACTGATAGGAAGGTGCATCAATTGTGGCATAGGTACACAATTGGTCGGAAAAAAGATAATAATTGATAGATTACTAAGGAGGTGCATTACTTGTGGTATAGGCAATTGGGGAAATACAATAATTGATAAATCTTTATGCGGGTGTAACAATTGCAATATAAATAATCCAACCAAAACTGCCATCAACGGATGTCAACTTTGCGCCATGTTCAAGTCTCAATTGACTCCAGATAAAATACAATTTCCATGTAATGAACAAAGTAATGAAGATTAAATCACGATTTTTTTTGAAATCGCATAAAATACCATGTCGTTTATCAAATTTATCCAACTTTTTCTATTCCCAATTGATACTTTCAAATAATTCTCAATTTATTGACTGAACTTCATTCAGATAAAATTTTTATATATACATAGTTATTTTCCAACTAATTTTATGCTGATCTAAAAAATAATTTGGCAAGAAAAAGACTTGGACTAATTTTTGGTATAAAAGTGCAAAAATGGGGCCAACTGTTATAATTTTTCTTTCTTGTCAAATCATTTTTGATCAGCTTAAAATTACTTGGAAAATAACTATGTATATATAAAACTTGAAACTGTATAGAGCCGCTATCAAACCAACAATGACATATGCCGCAGAGACAATCTCCTTGACAAATGAAAACGTATAAACTTTAAGGAGTGCCAAAAGGAAAATATTGAGGAACATTTTTTGGACCAGTCAGAACAGAAGAGGGCGACTTTAGAACTATGATGAACCATGGAATTAGACAAAAAATGGAAGGACAGGATGTTGTAAAGTTCATAACAGCCCAACGATTAAAATGGTACAAGCATGTGCTCAGAAGGGAGCGGACAACAATAATAAGAAGAATAAGTAATTGGATACCACAAGTAGCAAGACCAAAAGGAAGACCGAAGACAAGATGGGAAGATTGTAAAACAGATATAAAGGACCGGAAAAAATGGAACAAGATAACAGAAAAATCAGAAAGACACGACAATCTATAGGAAAACAAACAAGAAAAACGCGGGGTGACTCCCCGCAAATAAAGAAGTCTAAGAGCTCAAAATAGCGGCCATCACTCTGACAAGAGTGAATAGCCTATATATATATATATATATATATATATATATATATATATATATATATATATATATATATATATATATATGTACATATATATAAATATATAATGAAAAAAAAATTATCTGAATAAATTTCAATCAATAAACTGAGAATTATTGGGAGAAATGTTTCTTTGTAACTATCAATTGAAGATAGAAAAAGTTGTATAAAGGACCCCGCACACCTTATATGGGAAAATGGCTCTCCGTCAAATTTCTTGAATTTTTGATATGTTGTAGAATTGATCATTCAGATGAAATGTTTCACTAAGCGCAACACGATCCTATGACTAATTTTCGAGATACAGGGTGTTGAATATGGCAAATATTCACTAACTCCGTATCTCCCAAGTTATGATTAAGTTTCTATTTTTCTTTGGAGGTATTATCATCACATACTTTTATGATAAATTCATGAGAAATTAATTTCCAAATCTTTTCGTATTACAGGGCGACTTCACTTGATAATAATGCTATTTTGAGACTTTCATAATTTTGCTGTTTTATAGAGAGAAAGCGAGTTTTGGTTTTTCGGACACCTTGTAGTAACAAAACCACCGAAAATGACAAAATTCTCGTGAAGGATGTTAAATGATGTCAATTTGAAAAATTACTGTGTTGTTTTTATTATTTATTTAAACAGCAAACGGGTGGGATAAACTTCAAACACACGGTATGCCTACTTACGAATTCATTTAAACACTACACTATTCACAATTTATACACAGTATATTGACTTAAACTAATTTCTATAATAACTCAATTTATATTCACTTATTTACTGTTTATCTGACGATGTCAAATTATAAACTAACTAACTCTTCCTGATCGCCCCTTATATATTAAAGCCTACTAGAAAATTCCGGACTGCAGTTTACACATACAAAAACAATTGGCTCTCTCATTTTCTAGATAAGACTGGTCACAAAAACAATGTTTAGATAAGATAATCGTAAACAGTTATAAAAAAACCTGCGTGCCCGCCATAATTTTAATTTTCACACCTGGCTTAGACAGAGTCGGATTTAGGGTCTATAGCAGTGTGATGTTTCGTAACATCATGTATATTTTATTAAATAAAAATCTTGATTTTTTTCATCACCTCATATCTCATAAGGGAGTCCGAAAAGGTAGCGATATTTTTTCATAGGAGACCTCGAAATACTTTCATTCATATCCTACTAAATTTTCAATGGAATCCTATGACGTGATTCTTATACACAATGCGAAAACTTTGTGAAAAAAACTGAAATCTGTAAATTTCCCCATTGCTATATTTTCACTCCAGTTTTCGGCGGGCTTGTATAGATCAGCAATAATACCGTTGCATGACATACCGTATCCCTCGAAAAAAAGCCATGATTCGAATTAACATTTTCAGCATCATCTAGAAGGCTATAGAGATTCAATCAATAGTCTACAAGAACTTTGTTTGCATTACTATATGCCACCATTTCTACCACCGAATCAAAGGCAATTAACGACAAATGAAGCCAATCAGGCACGTTTACTAACCACTACTCGATGGATTGTAGATGCTTGAATTGGACATTTTAATTCAATTTTCAAGTTTTTTCATCAACCCATATCAGCAATACATGCTACGAAGTAACGTGATCATTACCTGATTGCTGGTGCCCTTATAAATAAATTCCATCCTTGGATAAATATGCCAGGAACGTTGGATACACAAGTGTTAGTTTATTCTGATTTTGTCAACATTGTTCAGGCACGTGTTGAAGCTGAAAACCCCCGTAATAGGGATGGTCGATGGATTCGCTTGAATCAACTTCAAATATAATGGTTCCCTCGCCTTGAAATTGAATATTTAAAATCACGTACTGAAACATATCATTTACACTTGGCTGCGTCATATATCCAAGATACAATCCGTATAGATGGTGAAGTAGACAACATTCCCAATTTTCTACGATTCAGAATATTTTCTCGGTTCCGGAATGCTACTAAACTCATGCATTGGGTTGTTTTCACTGAAAGAGGAGACGAAAATCCAGAAGATCCTGCTCTCCCCATTTCCGGTGCAAGGACATTAGGAACTTGTGCGCATGTTGCCAGCGTAATATGGTTTTTGGGGAACGCTAGATATCAAAAAAATCTCATTTTCCATAAAACCGTCTTTTATATTTTATAGGAGATGATACAAATAGAATGCTTCCAGAGGACATGGATATCGGTAAAGAAATAGTTCAATTCAGTTGGTTATTTTCACATTTATGAATGTTCATAAGAATCTTTTTCTTATTCCTATTTGATATTTTTTTATTATAGAAAAATTCAGTTATCCCTCAAGAATTTTCCTCGTTGTGTTGTCGTCATAATATACCATACGCATTGCTCGTATCAACCCAATTAATAAATTATATCCTATGGATATCTATTCCTCAAGTCGCTATATCCATGGATATGGATATTCGAAAGATGTATTACATCCCATTGAACTTTTATCAATTAATGTATATGTATTAATATATACTAACTGATTCTATCTATAGGTCATTCACCAAAGTCTCATCTCTAAGTATCTATATACGGTATTCTCACTACATTCTCAGATTATCTCACAAAGGAAGAAATTAAAAGACATCCCGAACATACATTCATTAGACATCTCGTTATGTCTCATACCTAATTATATTCTCAGGCTCATCTCACAATATCTCTGGTACTTATTAAATATATAAGATTATTTGAACTTTTAATAGGAGCTAGAAGTTCCCACTACCATTCCGTATATCTGAGTAAGAATCCTTCTGGTAGGCAACAATATCCAAATTAGAAAGTTGATATCAAAATGAACAAAATACAGAGATTATTGAAAAAACTAGCCATATACGTAGCTTGGTGTACTACATTTGCAAACAGAAAATGAAAATGTATTTACCCTGTTTGAATAATTATTCGAATGTATTAAGGACTGATATAAAACAAGAGTACCCATCCTGCCATCGATATAAAGTATGCACTGAAGTGTAGCAGTTTGATGATTTTAATTTCCCAACTGATGTTAGTATTTATTTTGATACTGTGAATAAATTAGACAAGAGATATTTTGAATGGTCTCAAACTTGAGCAGATTCGTCTTAGTGACATTGCAATAGTATTTTCCTCTCTACGGGAATGAAAAATAATAATGAAAAATCTAGAGGATTTGCTGAAACTACTTCAATCGTGGAGTTTCCGATTGTGATTCTCACATCTACGGAATTATAAATTTCCTATTTGATTTGTCTTGTGTATTTATAATAATAATAGTTATGTCAACAAGAGACAGCAGTTGCTGGATATCTGTAGTAAATATGATTAATGCGTATGACCTGATAACACTAGTATCCTACGACATACATCCATACTGACATGTGCCTAGGATTTATCCACTTGGAATGTTCCTTATATCGTAACATTTACCGGATATTTATAGGACATATTGCATCTCCTACGTAGTAGATATCTTGAGAATCCCGCATCACCCATGACGGGCATCATTATTATAGTCATGGGATATATGTGTGCCATCTGTCAAGACCGTTCAAGTTGTGATTTGTAAATTATCCATATTTCTAGTGGAGTAGGCCTCATGGGGACACCACTATAGAAAAAACCTTTAGCGTGGAAATGATTTGAAATAATTTTGATTTCAATTCACTGAATTTCGTACTTTTATGCTTTGAATAAATATCTAGCATATGTATCTTCTCAGTCACATCAGGATACTTCAAATGGATGGTTACTCATCTAAGTCCACACCTACAATCCATTGAAGTCAAGTGGTAATTTATTAGCCAAAAACACAAATTGTTCGCCTTGTATATAAAAGTCGCGTTATAGGATTCCGTTGAAAATTTTGTACGATATGAATGGAAGTATTTCAAGTTCTCCCATGAAAAAATATCGCTATGTTTTCGAACTCCCTTATGAGATATAGGATGATGAACAAAATCAAGGTTTTTATTTAATTAAGTATACGTAACTTTTTAAATTGACTCTGTATACGATGAAACACATAATTTAACATCCTTCACGAGAATTTTGTCATTTCGCTCCTCCTGATCGCGATGGCTACTGAAAAGGACCTGACCAATTATTCTATTAGGAAACCTTGTATTCAAATGTTGTCGCACATGTAAACTGAAATGAGAAGGAGGATGCATGATGATTACGAGTTTGTGGTTTTAGTCCAGAGTTGTCAACATATTTATCATGGGCTATTGCTCAATTTTACTACAGTTGGACATTTTATCAATAAATAACATTCAAGTCGTTACATAGGATATTCTCATGAAAATTGTGAATACGCAAATCGGTACGAAGTGCATTAATAAAACGATAAATATCAGCCACACGGCTTACGTCAGCAAATTCTAGTAAAAGCATCTTTTTATTTACTTATAGTGTTGGATATTTTCATTTAAGGTATACCCTGCAAAAAATATGCTGATAATTTTATACAGATCAAATGAACAGTACGAAAATAAAAAATTAAAAACGAATTCAAGATTCAAATTTAGGATACCAATAATACAAAAACGAGAGCATGTACTGAAAAAGTTTATTTGAATTACTAACATTATTTTGGCTCATACTATAAGCTTGATCAGTCTCGGTACATAATACATCAGAAACCGTTGATACATTACATATTTATGAGCTAAAAAAGGATATAAATAGTTTTGAAATCCTGTCTTGATTCCCCTACCTGCGAAGGATGGGATACTTTCATCAATCATTTGGAATATTAAGTTAGTTATTGGGATTCACTTACGCCCAAACATTTCTATAATATGAAGGTTATTATAGAAACAATTAGTTTAAACCTAAAATAGTATTACCTATGTATGAAGCAATCTCTGCATACTCATTCTGGTACACCAGCGACCTTCTGATTAATTAACTATATTGCAAAATTAAAACCCTGTTGCATCAAAGTTATGTTCAGTAACCGCTGATAGACTAGGCAAATTAAAACAATAAAATTGACTGTCTCGACCCTTACTAAATTAAAACAAAATAATGCAGAATATCTCAATTTTTTGACCTCATCGAGATGCATAAAGTGCATCTATTTTCCATAATTTTATAGAACTTCTAAAAATTGACCAGAAGTTGTATAATACAGGGGTTTTGGTGGTCAGAAGTTTCGAATCTGACACTAGAAAATATGCCCAATGGCCATGCGGTCTCCACGGAGAAGTGAGGGCATTTTGAAAAGCATCGACGGGCCGAGCTGTTATGGGCTTGCAAATCTGTACTCGAGGGTTTTCGGGGTCAGAGATTCGAAATCTGACACAGGAAAATATGTCCGATGGCCGTGAGGCCCCCATGGGGGCAGAAGATTTTGAAAAGCATGGACTTGCCGAGCGTTCGGCTTTAAAATCAGGACTAGGAGGTTTTGGGGGTTAGAGATTCCGAATCTGATACTGAAAAATATCCACTAATCGTATCTTGCCCTTCAGCGAGGAATAAATGTCGTTAATTAAATTGAATTGTGTACAATCGAAGAATATTTCATGAATTTTCAGGAAAATCTCTTAGGTCCATGCGATTGTGGGTGATGCAATCAAGTCACAAGATTCGATTATTGATATTGAAGGGATTTGCAGGTATTTCATGAGTTGGTTCACGACTTGGTCAAGTTGATTCCCATAGTTGACTGTAGCAGTACATCTAACGGGTATATTACCAAGTGTGCCAATGACATAGCGATCAACTGGGAATGACTGCACTCCATCTACGGACTGTGGTAATATTCGCAGGTGAAGACAGCATGGAATATCATGCACAGTTGCCTGTACCAATTGTTGTGGTACCAATTGTGCCAATCCAGAATTTCTCAATGTAGAGGTTGATGGTGATGTAGACAGTACTATTAAAGCGGATGACAATACTGATGATGAAAATTGTATTGATATAGAGTGATTTATTTACATAATTATGGTAGTAGTTTGTCTCAGATAAAAAAACTTGAATGATTCAATGTATTCTATTTGAAAATCCTGAATTTTTTGTTTTTTCATACACACACAAATAAAGGTGAGTCCAGGATGTCAGGGTTTGTAAACAGGCGTGAACTTTTTATTAGGAATAATCTATTACTGTATCTTTCGATGTCTTCCCAAGCCCCTCCACCCCCCGCTCCTGTGTGGGCCCGTTGGCCATCAGGCATATTTTAAAATGCCAGATTCAGAATATATGACCTTGAAAACACCCCTAGCACAGACTTATAAGACGATCACTCTGCTGGTCGACGTTTTTCAAAATCTCCCCCTCTTCCTCGTAGAGGCCACAGGGCGATCGGGCATATTTTCCAGTTTTAGAATCGAAAACTCCGATCCTGAAACACCTGTACACAAATGTTCAAAACTTCAGGTCAATTTATAGAAGTTCTATAAAATTACAGAAAATTGATGCACTTATGCACCCGAAATTCAGTTGTCGTTTGGCCTTCAAGTATCATATATTGACTTATTTCCTCGTGCATTCCCGAACACTATGCAGAAACCTGCATCTCGATTGCTGAAAGAGGAACAATCGATATATTCTGCATTACTTTGGTGTAAAAAATCGCGGATATATTGGTAATTTGCCTGGTCAAAAATCTGTTAAATGTTACTATTTTCGATTCGCTTTTGATCTAAAAAGTACGTTTAAGTAGGTAACACATAAATTTTTGAGAGGAAAATATTTTAAATCCTGTTGTACAATATAATCTCAAAATTCATCAGTTAACTTCAGAAAATTATTGTTTTCGTAACTACCTCTAAATGCTTGCAGCAGTTTATCGCTTCTCCACTATTAGAACACTTTAAACTTATCCAATAATTTATTAATATGCAAGAAACTGTAACATTAAATATTTATTATGGATTCATTTTTATGAATAATATTCTAAACCACCATTGCTAATTTATTCAAATTTGAAAACTATCGAACTTGATACGATTACGTTCTCTATGTTTTCATTACATCCTTAAGATATTTTGATTCGAAACTAATCAAATAACACGATTATTATAGGAAAAAACATTCCCGTACTAAATATCGCTAGTGTAGTAAATTGCTATATAAGAACATTCATTACAAAAGATTTTTATTTGAGATTAGCTATGGTATATTAAGATGAAAATTGAATGTAAATATGTTTCCGTGGTGTTAATACAAAAAATATATATTTAACTCAACTTTATATTACGATTATTCTGATTAAAAACAAAAAAAATATATTAAATGAACAAAACACTCACCAAAACAAGACAAATTCTCATGGTTATTCGTAATTCACTAACACGCAACAAAACACTACCGCTGTCTACTTTCAGTTCAAGCTCTACCGTTCATTACTGGTATTCTGGGTTATACTCCTCTTTCGGTTTGTAGACAACTACTTAAATCAAGTAGGGGAACAGGTAGATGGACGCCATTCAGTAACGTCTAGAACAAGTATTTTAGGAAGGCTATAATCACGTTTCAAACTTATAGGGAGTACAATAATACCAGAGGAATTTTTCGAGTTGATTGATGTTTGTCAAGGATGGACAATGGGCAAGTTCTAGGTATACCTATGGTTTCGATTTTCTGTTCTTCTATAGAGCTTTTTATAAAAAGAAAGAGTAGAAATCAAATTATCTTTATATTCAAAGGTATACGAGGTTTATTGTTAATGGAATTATAATAGTAATGAGAATTATAATAAACTTGTTTTTATTTAAAAAATGTGGTTAAATGACAAATATGAACTTTGTAACATTTTATGTTTATATATAAATACAATACTTAAATTAGAAATTTCAATATATTGTCTCTTTTCTAACTCACAGTATTTTCATGTAACATTATTACAGACTTTACATTTTTATTTCAAAATGCTGTGACCATTATTTTCTGCGTCCAGTCCTATCAAGACAATTCCAGGGAGTCGATCGTTTTTGTGAGCCGCAATCTAGAAGGATCGAGAAAAAAGGCACTTAATATATAAGAGAAAGCTACCTACCAATGGAGTTAGTTTATAATTTGATCTCGTGAGTTAAACAGTGAACAAGTGAATATATAAATTAAGTCTAAGTAAATAATCAGTAGTAAACTGTTTATATAAATTAGCGTAAGTGAATAGTTCCGTGAATAAATAAATAAAGTGATTATACTTACGGTGTGTATACATTTATTCCACCGTCCTGCTAGTACGGAAAAGATGTCTGCTAATATGAACGAAAAGATTTCAACTGTGAAGAACGATATTTCTGCAGACATCTTATCAATGAATAACGACATTTCTCTAAAATCGGATATGGAGAATAAGATGACAACGATGGAAAATCAAATGGACAAGAAAATCAAAGAGTTAGAGACAAATATTTCCGATTTAAGAACACAAGACCCGCCATCAGAAGAAAAGAAGATCGAACAAATGGAACCTTGCAACCCAGAAACACACCGCAAGATAGAAGATATTGACAGTCTTAGCCCAGTCAAAGCCCCAATGTTCGATGGAAAATTGTCGTGGACCAATTATTTAGAACAATTTGAAGCAGCTGCTAGAGTGAATAATTGGTCCGATAGGGAGGCAGTGAACTTAAACATCGCGCTCCGGGGAGACGCCTTAGATATACTTTAGACCACTTGAAGAAACAGATTACTTCGAGCAGATGAAGAAGAGGTTGAACATCCAATATGGTCAAGAACATCCAGAACATTTTTACCAATCTCAGCTGAGGAACCGAAGACAGAAACTTGACGAAGCCCTTCAAGAGTATGATGTGGATATTGCCCGACTAGTTCGATTCGTTTATACATCAGCACCTGAGAACATGATGGAATGTCAGAGCATCCAGGCTTTTATTGATGGCTTACGTGACTCCCATATGCAGAGGATGCTCCGTTTAGCCCATTCCAAAACATTAGTTGACGCATTGACAGCTGGTCTTGAATAAAAAGCAGCAACTAAGGCTTCGGGTTATAACAAAGCTAGGACCATCCGAGAGGAAGCCGACGAGGACAGATTTGACCAGATAATCAGTTTAATAAAAAGTATGATGGATAAGAAGCCGAGAGAGATCAGATGTTGGAATTGTGCCGAGCTAGGGCATGTACGCGGTTCGTGTAAGCGCCCCAGGACTCCTGCAACCAATGAACCACAGTCACAGGGAAGCTAGAGCGGGTGGGCTACGAGGGGGCAGCACCGACCCATGATCGTTCCAAAGACCATCACATACTGATTGCTTCTCTGGGTATATGTAGATGGCGAAGTGAATGGCGAGAAATATATTCCGCTGGTAGACACTGGAGCAACTGGAACCATTATACGACCGGAGATAAAAAACTCCAAGAAGAAGTTTCTGCCAACGAGACTGCTACTGCGGACCACCACGGTGAGAGTTCCAATGTTCACGAGCAGACACAATCCCAATTGGGAATTGGCGCAGTAAAGTTCAAGCAAAAAATATTTAAATTAATTAAAAATTGTTGAAATAAAATTATAAATCGTAATAAACCATAACCACATAACTTTATTATAATACCTGCAAAAATTATAGAACCAGTAATTGGAGCTTCAACATGAGCTTTAGGAAGTCATAATTGTGAAAAAATATTGGAATTTTAACAGAAAAAAAAACTAAAAGAATTTAAATTTAGATTTAAACAACTAAATCTTACCAAAAAAAGCATACGGTAGTCGCAGCTGGTCAATTATTAAATCAAGTTAAGAGGAGGAAAATGAGAGGATTTCTCTTGCAGTATCGAGGCCTATTCGTACCAAAAGGAGGGAAGCCTGGTAGAACATCAGCCGTCAAATACAAAATCAATACTGGTAACGCCAAACCAATTAGGCAATCAGCTCGAAGACAACCACGAGCGAAGAGAGACGAAGCTGAAAGAATAATTCGAGAGATGGCTGAAGAAAAACTAATAGAACCATCTACTAGTCCATGGATGTCCCCAGTAGTTCTTGTCAAGAAAAAGGATGGAATTACGAGATTCTGCGTGGATTATCACCAGATAAACAACGTGACGAAGAAAGACAGCTATCCTCTGCCGCGAAATGACGATACGCTAGATACTTTGGCTGGCAGCAAACTGTTTTCGACCTTGGACCTGAAGTCTGGTTTATGGCAAGAACAAATGTACTCAGAAAACAAAGAGAAGACTGCTTGTACCTCCGGATCCGGATTGTCGCAATTCAACGTCATGCCATTCGGGCTCTGTAATGCGGCCGCGACATTTGAAAGACTCATGGAAAATGTCTTGAGAGGGTTGTCTTGGAAGACATGCCTGGTCTATTTGTACGACCTCGTAATACTGGGGAAGACATTTGACGAACACCTGAAGAATTTGGAAGACGTATTCAAATGACTCCAAGCTGCTCAACTCATGTCAAACCCGATGAAATATCAGCTATTCCAAAACCGAATCAACTATCTAGGTCATATAGTGAGCAATGAAGGAGTGGTGGTCGATCTAGAGAAAATTGTTTCCATGCAGCATTGGCCGCAACTGACAATCATCAAATTAGGAGTTTTCCATGGACTTTTCATATACTATACTAGATGTATGAGGAAGTTTGGAGATATTGCTAAGCCCTTAACTCGAGTCACAAAAGAAACAAGAGCTTTCCATTGGGACGAAGACTGTCAAACGTCTTTTGAACCCTTGAAGAGGCATTTAACCACGGCGCCGATTTTGGGATATCGATTACCAGAGGGAGACTTTATTCTTGACACTGACGCAAGCAACGTATGAAATGGAGGAGTGCTCTCACAGATCCAAGGACGGCAAAAAAGAGTGCTGGGATATTTCAGTAAAGTCCACTCTAAACCAGAACGAAACTACTGCGTCACAAGAAGATAACTTTTGGCAGAAGTGAAGTCCGTGGAACACTTTTACCAGTATCTGTATCGAAGGACTGATCACGCAGCACTCAAGTGGTTAATGCAGTTCAAGAATCCTGAGGACCAGATCGCTGGATATATTGCAAGAGTACGATTTCAACATCGATCATCGAGCTGTTATGAGTCAAGAAATGCCGACTCCCTGTTCAGACGGCCGTGCTCAACAGACTGTTCCCACTGCAACAAGGCGGAATCTAGGGAAGCTGCCATTTCAAGAACTACAGTTGTCAATGAAGAATGATCACCCACCAGCATCAGAGAAGATCAGGAGAATGATCCTCACCCAAAGAAGATTCGGCAATCGAAGTAAGAAAATCGGCGACCTACCTGGCAAGAAGTGTCAAGATTATCACCAACATTCAAGGCATAATGGGCTCAGTGGAACTTCCTTGTTCTGGAAGAAGGCCTGTTGAAAAGAATACTTGAGAACCCTGATGGTTCCGAGAAGAGAAGACAGAAAGTTATCTCGAGAACGATAGTAGCAGAGGTACTGAGAAAGTTACACGACAGTCCATCGGGAGGTCATCTTCAGCGAGTCCGTGAAAGGTTTTATTGGATGAACAGTTCCGACGGTGGCTGGACCATTATTTGGTAGTAATGGACTAATTCACAAAGCGGGTGGAAATTTACGCAATCCCGAATCAAGAGGCCACAACTGTCGCGGATGTACTGGTGGAAGAATTTATCAGCCGATATGGTGTGCCATTGGAAGTCCACAGCGATCAAGGAAAGGAAGTTTGTGACAAGCTGGGAATGGACAAGACCAAGACAACAGCGTTGCATCCACAGTCAGATGGAATGGACGAAATAATGAACAGAACCATTGGAAAAGAAAATACCTGTACAAAGTAGTTTCCAGCCACCAGAGAGATTGGGACCAGTATCTCTCTCTATTTGCGTTGGCTTATCGATCAGCTATAAATGAGTCCACAGGTGAGACACCTGCGAAAATCCTGTTTGGACGTGAAATGAGTCTTCCTTGTGACCTGGAGTTTGGCTGCCTGTCTGGCGAAGATCTAGCAGGAGAAGATTACGTGATCTAGTTAAGAAGAATTACGGATGATGTGTACGAATTGGTTCGAACGGTATGATACACAGGTCACACGAGGCAGTTTCAGAGAAGGAGACAAAGTATGGTTACACAACCCGATATGGAGAATAGGATTTTTTCCAAAATTACAGAAATCATGGGAAGGTCCATACTTAATCAAGAAGAAAATTAACGACATCATATATCGTATAAGCAAGATCCCCAATGGAGAACCGAATGTAATCCAGCAAAACCGACTAGCGCCATTAGTAGGAGACGATGACAAAGAGGAAGGGGTGAACCATCTACAACAAGAGTCTACGGAGGTACCGGGAAAGCTAGATATGGAGTCACTACAGAACAAAGTCAAGATTTCTTCACGCTCCCGGAAGAGTACTCACTGGCACATAACATTTCCGCCAGTAACAAACACGCACGAGGGTTGGCAACTGTCTCTCGAAAGAATTTTGAACAATTAGATAAACTTGAAGATCAGATGCCAGCCATTGGCAAGACATTGATACTCAAACTCAATTCGCGGTACGTGTTCTGCCTGGTAACTATAAACGAATTTCTAGATCGATCCACCTACCGGGATGTGTGGGAAGCGCTACGAAGCCTTCGAGATCATGTACTGGAAACACACATGGAGAAACTAGCAATGCCCAATATAGAGAGCAACCGGGATTAGCAAGTCATCAGGGACATGATAGAGGTGATCTTCAAAGATCCGGTATCCACATATTAATTTGCAGCTATACCCCTCGTTATCGGTACCCTGTTATTTCTATACGACCAGAAAGTGCAGACATGGGTACAGTTGCCGATTTAAACATCCAGTTCCGGCTACACAGAAGTCCCAGGAGGAACTTCCTCATAAGGAGGGGTAATGTTACGAAATCGCACTCTGGTGTAATCCCTGAATCCGACTTTCTGCAAGCTATATATTAAAGTTAAAATTTTAGCGTATGCGCATGGATTTTTTTGAACTGTCTATAATTATTTTGGGTGACCAGTCTTATCGAGACAATTCCAGGGAGTCGATTGTTTTTGTGTGCTGCAATCTAGAAGGATCGAGGAAAAAATGCACTCAATATATAAGAGAGGCTGCCTATCAGTGGATTTAGTTTATAATTTGATCTCGTGAGATGAACAGTGAACAAGTAAATATATAAATTAAGTCTAAGTGAATAAACAATATATATATATATATATATATATATATATACATATATATATATATATATATATATATATATATATATATATATATATATACATATATATATATATATATATATATATATACAAAAATTAGTAATGGTGAATAAATAAATTAAGTGAGTAGACATACGGTGTGTATAAATTTATCCCACCGTCGTAATGAAAACTTTTAAATAAATAAGAAAAACATTACAATACCAAAAATTAAAAGGTAACTGAGAATACAAATTTAGCAGAAATCATGGGGTATGGTACCTCTTTCTTAAAATAATCCAATTTCACGTTTAGCAAAGTTTATATTAGATTTGATTATTAACCGGGTTACATTGCACTGCTACCGTAAGGTCTATTGCGTCCCAGCTATCAGAGCTGTTCTCACTACTTCTACAGCTCGCCTTCCAGTTCCAGAGTTTTAATCAACTTCAGTATTTGAAATGACTTTATGCAGTGCCGGTCTTGGGATTTTAGAGCTTCACGCGAATCGAATTCATGCCGCCGCCCCTAATTTTGTAAAATAAAATCGACATGTAATTACAAAACTTACTTTTGTTACAAAAACTTCCTGCGAGATTTGCTTACAGAAAAGTCGTTACCAATGTCTGTATAATCAATTTTTGATATTGAATCACTTTCAATGGCCAAAACTGCTAAGAATTCAATCTGGCCTCGTCCGTGCTAGTCCGCAAATATGTTTTTATAAGTTTCAAAGTAGAAAACGAGTGCTCGACGCAACAAACAGACACCGCCATAGATACAAATATCCTTAGAGCTACATCAACGTTTGAAAAAAAGATTTCCAAATTTTGTTCCAAAATTAATAACAGTAAATGGTGTTGGGGTAGACATGACAGTAGTGACAATCTAGTATGTGACTTGACGACAGGTATTAACTTCATGTAATAATTTATAATAGACGATTGAAGTGAACTCCAAATTATGAAATAATATAATAATAAACACCTAGAAATTATAAAATGAGAAGATGGCGCAATCAGTAGACGTGAAGTGAAATTACCTAATAATCACTTATTTCAAGTAACGAGAATAAAATACTGAAGTAAAAATGGGTGACAATAGATCAATAACGTCATTGTCATTGACCGACAAAATTTCAGAAAATTGGAAGATGTGGAAAGCAAGATTCCAAAATTACTTAATTGCAAGTAAATAAAAAGGATGAGGAAACTCAATGTGCACAGCTACTTTATTATATTGTGCAAGAAGCATTCAAAATATATTCCACTTTTAAATTTCAAGGAGACGAAAAATACAAATTACAAGTATTGTTCAAGAAATTCGACGAACATTTTCAAGGCAAAGAAAACACTTCATACGAAAGATACAAACTTTTTAGCTACAGGCAAGAGGCAGAACAGTCAATTGAGAAATTCATAATTGAGCTTAAAAATAAGGCATCTAGGTGTAAACTCGATAATTTAACAGATAGCCTAATAACTGCCATGGTTATTTGCGAAATAAGAAATAATAAGGTAAGAGAAAGACTATTACAAGAAAATGGACTGACCCTGGAAAAACCAATTGCTTTGCTATGTAATTGAAACATCAAAATTCCGTAGCGATGTTATGGGTGCAGATGCAAGTAATAGAAGTTTTTCAACAACGGTGAATGTATTCAGTAAAAAATTTGAAGAAGTAAAAAAAGAGTGTGCTACATTCAAATACAAGTGAGAGAAAAATTAAAAACTGTCAAAAGTGTGGTGGCAAGGAACATAAAATAAATAAATATCCTGCATATGGAAATGCTTGTAGTTACTGTAATGCAGCAAATCATTTTGCTTCTATTTGTTATAAAAAGGAAAATAGAAAAGTCCTACATACCATTGAACGAAGTACTGAAGAAGTTAATTCAATAAATTCTGATTCCATGTTGGTAGTTACGATTTCGCAGGTGAGTAGTGCAATCAATAAAAACTAATGTTTTCAAATTCCTAGAATTATCTAATGAAAAAATCATTAAAACTAATACAACACTGCAATCTTATACTGGGAATAATTTAAAAGTGACGGGTAATTTTTGCTTACCATGTGTAAGAAATAATAATACATAATTAAGAATGTTATATTGTAAATTCAAATTTACAAGCCATTCTAGGTTTGCGTCAAGTGTTGACTTAGGACTAATTGCATAAGTAGAATCTGTTTATTCAAATGTTTCAGACTATACTGAACAGGTTGAAATATACAATGATATTTTTGAGGGGGTAGGTTGCATCAAAGATACTTACCATATAGAGGTAGCTGACAAAATAAATCCATTGGTTCGTCTCACTAGAAAAGTTGCTATTTCTTTGTTACATAGTCTCTAAGAGAGTTTTGGCGGTTTATAAAGAGATAAAATAATTGAGAAAGTTCAAGGGACTTCACAATGGGTAAATCCACTAGTTTTGGCTAGAAAACCGGATAACAAACTACGTATTTGCCTTGACCCTATTGATTTGAATAAAGCAAGAACATTGTCAAATACCTACTTTAGATCAAATTACTAACAGTTATCAAATGCAAAAATTTTCTCTACATTACATGCTGTACAAGGACTTTCCCAAATTCCAATAGACCAGGCTAGTTCAAACTCATGCAGATTTGGTACTCCATTTGAGAGTATACATTTGAAAGAATACCTTATGGGATTAAGCCAGCCCCGGAGGTATTTCAAAATAGATTCAAGAACATTTTCAACATAGAAGGAGCAGATACATATATTGATGATATACTTGTGTGGGGTTCTAATAAAGCTGTACATGATGCCAAGCTTAAAAATGTTAATTAAGCAAGAGAAAATAATATAAAATTCAATTTGAGTAAATGCAAATTCAGAAGAAATGAAGTACATGGGACATCAAATTTAGGAAAATAGTTTAAGTTCAGATATTTCAAAAATTCATGCAATTGCAAATATGCCACGTCCTCAAAATAAACAAGATGTTCGGAGAGCATTAGGAATGTTATGTTAACTTATGTACGTACATTCATGAAAAATCTTTCAGATGAAACAACTCGAAGAACATGTTAATTGATAAACCAGTCTTGCAGTTTTACAATGTTAATGCTGAGACAGTTGTGTGCATTTAAAAATGGGTTGGGGGCGGTTTTGGTCCAAAATAAATTACCATGTACATATGCTTCTAAAACAATGATGAAAACACAGTGTAGATATGCGCAAATAGAGAAGGAACTTCTAGCAATTACATTCGAATTAAATAAATTTCATGACTTCATAATTGGTAAAAGAGTTATCGTTGAAACGGATCACTAATCTTTAATTTCTATATTTAAAAAACCATTAAATAAGTTTCCTTCGCGTTTGCAACGAATGCTATTACAAATCCAGAAAATCGATTTTGAAGTTAGGTATAAGGCAGGAAAAGTACTAATCATAGCAGGTGCTCTTTCTAGGGCTACAGTGAATGAAAGTGAGTTTGAATTTCCAGAGGAAGAAATTTCATCACAAGTTTGTCTTATAGTTTCAGAAATAAATATTACCACTAACAAGTTCAATGAATTTAAAAGAAAAACCGGAAGAGATAGTGAATTGCAAGCTTTAAAAAAGGTTATATTAGACGGATGGCCTAGTACTAATGAAAATTTGGACAACCAAATTAGGAAGGATTGTAAATATAAAAGGAAGGTTTGATTTGAAAAAATAGTGCTATTGTAGTTCCAAAAGTTTTACTCAAAGAAATGCTTGATAGGATACATTATAATCATGGGAATAACAAAATGTTTGAAATTGGCAAAAGAATATCTTTTTTAGCCAACCATGCAAAATGAAATTAAACAAAAAATTGTAGAATGTCAAATTTGTTATAAGTACTCAAAGTCACAATCAAATGAACCGTTAAAATGTGAAATTTCAAAAATGCCTTGGAATGAGGAGGGGTGTGATATGTTTGAAATACAGGGTGAAAAATATCTCTTAGTAATAGATTATTATTGGCGGGGTTGGTTGTAAGTTGGCCATTGCTTTGTAGTTGGTTTGTTTATTTGCTTGCATACGCTTGCTTGTCTGCTTGTGGGAAGCTTTCTGCAGTCCAATGGAGAAATGCAACCATCGAGTGTCTGCCTGCTGGTGGCACCGCCGGATACGTTAGCACTGTTGATCATCAGTGACAGCAGTGTTGACCAACCAAATGACACTCCAACGAAACCCAAGCTAAGGTGTAAGGAACGTGCCGATGGCTGCATGGGCGCAGGGAATGCGACCGTAAACGTCCCCCTGGGGGTACCAAGCGACACCCCCTTGCATATAGCCTTTTCCTGGCATGCAGTGCTCTGCCAGGAATGACAAACCTTTCCCTAGCGACTCGTGGGATCGAAAATGGATCAACAAAAAAAACAAAAAAAACAAAAACCGGAAGATGAGCGAGAACTCACACCTTCAAATCAAAAGCACCGTCGAGATAAAAGGGTCTGCGGTACTGAGGTAAAGAGAAGGAGGAGAGCGAGGCAGCAGGCTGGAGTCTCTACAGATACCACCAGCGCCACTCGCCCCTCCCTATCTAAACCTGGCACCAGTGGCCTAAAATACAAGGGCAGCGATGACAGTTCCTCCTCCAAAACATGATCGGAACGCGTCGCCTCCCACGAAAAGAAGCGCATCCGCTCCAATACCTTAGAGAAAAACTCTACCCGAGGAAAAAGGACACGGATGGACGCGAATGCAAAGAGCTATTGTGAAGCAGCTACCAGCCATTTACGGGTAGCTATCATAGACAAGGCCGATCCATACGGTAAAATAATTACCGATAATGGAGACCTTGTCAAAAGGCAACTAATGGAGGCTCTGGACAAAACCATTATGTCAGCCTCCGGCAGTCAGAAAAAGCCACCTACCTTTAGGTCATGGTCGCACTCTGACCAAATAATCAGAGTCACTTGCGATAATGACGAAACGCTAGAGTGGCTAAGGAACACGGTTTCACAACTGAAACCATGGAAGGAGGCTAAGCTCGACGTGGTACACGTCGACAACCTCCCTCAGCTGACGAAAGCCACCCTCTGGGTCCCTAGCGAAGCTCACGCTGACCTGGGTGATGAGGAGGATGTGCAGCACCGGCTGGACAAACCAAAACCCAGACCTTCGGGTGGATGCATGGTTTTCATTCCAGCACGAAGCGAAGGTCAATCCCAAAGGGAACCTATTTGTCTTTGGTATAAGAGACGAGGAAATGGGAGTCCTAAAAAAACGATCAATGAGGATGAGCTACGCGTTCACCTCATTGATCGTAAAAACAAAAAAACTTGACCCGGAAGGAAGAAGATCGAGCACGGATCCCCCTCTCCCATCCGAGGAACCCCAAGGAGCTGTTGCTACTGCGGAGACTGTCGATCCATCCTCCAAGATGGCAACCGACAGTCTCCTGGAGGAACTAACAGCTCTAAGCCAGGATATAGGCGACGTCAACCCACCTCCAAGTGAGGAAGTGGAGATGGCCTAAAAAGTAATCATAACCATCTCACTACCATCAAGCAGAGATGAACAATGAAAAGGTAAGTTTTATTCAGTGTAACCTTCAACACAAAGAAGTGGCTACGGCAACTTTATGCCGCCACCTGGATGTGATGCAAGATACAATAGCACTTATCCAAGATCCCTGGATAAGACAAACTAAAATCATGGGTCTAAATAATCCAAAAGGTTCAATTTTCAGCTTCCCAAGCAATCAGCAACCTAGGACGGCCATATATGTCCCTAGGAATTTTAAGACCTACCCACTGACGCATTTTTCGTCCTTCGACCTAACGGTAGTGAAGGTTGAATATGCACAGAAAGGTCAAAAGAAAATGTTAATACTGGTATCCGCATACCTCCCCTCAGACGCAGCTAAACCACCACAAACTAAGGAGCTGGAGGACCTTGTGGAACACTGTCTCACCCAAAATCTTGAACTGGTAATAGGCTGCGATTCAAACTCCCACCATGTAAGCTGGGAAGCAATGATAATAATAATAATAATAATAATAATAATAATAATAATAATAATAATAATAATAATCGTCTTTATTAATATCCATAAACAAAATTATAAATTATAATATAGTAGATGCACGGCGAAGTTCAATCTTTACTGCCTAAAAAACGCTGTAAAACTTGCTCTCCCACTTAACCTTGTATACCCACTATACATACATAATATATTATATACCGCAACACAAGTTGTATAATATTACAGTACAGTACTTTGATGCCATTAATTCCTGTCACAATTCTGAACCCAATTAATTCTGATGATCAAACAAGTATTTCCGAATAGACTCTTTGAATTTTTTTTAATGCTGATATTTGATTTCCCTTGGCAGTCCGTTATAAACAAAGCCAATTTGATATCTAAACGACCGTCGAGAAATTTCCAATTTAAAGGGAGGTATAGTAAATACCCCTTTATTTCTAATAATAATGTTATGAACGTCCGTCCTGAAGGAGATTTTCCTATATAAGTATGATGGTTTCTTTTTCATAATTGGTTTATTATAAAGACACGCAGAATGTAACATTCGTCTATTATCCATATTCAACCACTGTATTACTTCTAACTTGTTAGAAATAGTACGTCGTTTACGTATGCCAAATATTAACCGAATGCAGCAGTTTTGCATTTTTAGAAATTTTCTTTTTATATTGCACACTTAAGTGTGGACCATATAGAATGTCAGCATAATTAAACAATGATAAAACTAATAAGTCACACAATGTCTTTTTTACTTGAAACGGTAAAAAATGTCGGACACCATAAATTGTTTTTAATGCTATGTATGCTTTCTGGAGGTTACTATTAATGTGCTTTTCTAATTTTAGATCGTCGTCAATTATTACTCCCAAGTTTTTAGCTTCCTTGACCATTATTAAATTCTAATTATTTATTTTCACATTAATATTATCGCGAACTTTCTGACGATTAGATTTAGACCCAAATAAAAGGATTCTTGACTTATTAGAGGTAATATTGAGTGAATGGTCTTTAGCCGCAGCCACAAAGGCGTCTAGATCATGATTAATCACAGTACAAGCATCTACTACTGAATCAGGCGAAAAAGTATAATAGAGTTGCGTATCGTCAGCATATAAATGCTTACTACAATCATGAATATAGGTCGATCATTGATATGTGTAAATTGTGAATAGAGTGGGACCCAATATTGACCCCTGTGGTACTCCTGACAGAAGTGGCAGCAACTGTGAAATTGACCCGTCAAGAAAGACACTCTGTTCTCTATCTCTTAAGTAATTATTCACTAATAATCGAGCACTTCCTGAAAAACCTATATACTGTAAAATATTATGAAGCAAACTATAATCAATAGTATCAAATGCTCTGCTAAAATCCAGAAGGACAAGCACAGTACATTTACCATCATCAATAGCTTTGACAATATCATCAACAATGTGAGCCGTTATACAGCTGTGTACCTTTCTGAAGCCGGATTGAATCGTCGATAACAAAGAAATTTTTTCCAAATGGTCCTTAATTTGTGTTTCCATAGCTCTCTCAATTACTTTAGACAGAGTCGGTAATATACTTATTGGTCGAAGATCTTTAAATTCTTTAGGATTGTTAAGTTTAGGTAGCACCCGCACAACGGCCCCTTTTCCAAACTGAAGGAAAAATACTTTCAATAAGACAGAAGTTTACAATATGTGTGATGTAGGGTACTACATGTGGACAACAAAGTTTTATCATATAGATAGATGGTTGGTTGGTCCAAACCTACCGCATTCGTTCCAATTTCGCAAATTGTTTGGTATACAAAAAAGTCATTACCTACTGTAAAGCGGAAATCCGAGGCAACTAATCTACTATTTCTATAAAAATTCAGTATCTCACTACTTGCATATTAACACTAGAGGTGAGTCTTTTTATGATTACATAACTAACAAGAATCTCTGTATTCTAAATAGAGGTACTGAACCAACTTTCATCAACTCTCGTAGTCAAACGCGAATAGATATTACCCTATCTACTATAAACACTTCGAATATAATCTCTGGCTGGCATGTATCTGACGATATTTCAATGTCGGTCCACCGCTGGATAAAATTCGAAATGAAACTAGCGCTCACAACCTCTACAATGACTCGCGACCCCAGGAAAACGGACAGGACAAAATATGTTCACTGTTTGAAAGGGGATCTGCGAGAAGTCGAGGATGTGCTGCCCAACAATAAAGGAGATTTGGAAATGTATACTAAAACCATCCAAAACTCCATAATTAATGCCTATAAGATGTGTTGTCCATTCAGGCGGGTGGATCTTGATGGATCCTCCACTCCGTGGTGGTGCCATGAGGTTGACCAGCTCAGGGACACGGCGAGGAAATCCTTTAAAAAGGCTAAAAAACCAGACTCGATGAGGATTCGAACTAGTACAAGTCTCACATCAAGGAGTATAAAAAAGTCATTAGACAAAAACAAAGAGAAGCATGGAGAATCTATTGCGAGAAAATCGAGGATTTCCCCCAAGCAGCTACACTCCAAAAAGCCCTATCTAAAGATCTTCATCGTCATATCGGTGTACTAACCAGAGGGGATGGCACAAAAACTGCCAACCTAAAGGAACGCCTCCAATTATTGATGTCAACTCACTTCCCGGACTCCAAAATCACAAATTTGGCAGCCTGGGAGGATGAGGAGAATCACCACTCGACGGACGGACGACTGGCGTATATTACGACAGATCGTCGACTCGAACAGACTGAGGTGGGTCATCTCAGGCTTCTCCCCCTTTAAATCCCCAGGAACAGACGGCATTTATCCAGCCCTACTTCAGTGGGGCCTGGATGACCTAATGCCGCACCTGGTAGGAATCCTCAGATCCTCACTGGCACTGAGGTATATTCCAAAAGGTTGGAGAGAAGTCAAAGTCGTGTTCATACCAAAATCAGGAAGAATGGATCATTCCATCCCAAAATCATATCGACCCATTAGCCTCACATCGTTTTCAATAAAGACTTTGTAGAGGCTGTGAGAACGATACATAAGAGATGTGGTGATAACACGAAATCCATTGCATCCAAATCAACATGCATACACTCCAGGGAAATCCACCGATTCGGCTTTTTATCTCGTAGCGGGCCGCATGGAGAGATCGTTGGAAAATAAGGAGTCCACCCTGGGTGTATTCATAGACATAGAAGGAGCATTCGATAGAACCACTTTTCCAAAAATAACAAATGCACTTTCCAACAAAAATATCCCCCAAACCATAAATGGCTGGATATATAACATGCTCTCAAAAAGAGCAATAAAAATCAGTGTGGATGATGTAACCATCAGAGGCTTGGTTGTAAAAGGTTGTCCACAGGGGGAGGTGCTCTCGCCACTACTGTGGAACATGGTCTTGGACTCCTTGGTCAGCCACGTCAACGGAAGCAACTTCTACACAATAGCATACTCAGATGACCTAGTGATTCTGCTAACAGGAAGATTCGAGGAGTCACTCTGCTCTTTAATGCAAGAGGCCCTCAATATCATAGAACAATGGTGCAATAAATCCAAAAAAGACGGAGATGGTTCTCTTCACGAAAAAAAGGAAGCTTGCAAAACATCAAGCCCCAAGGCTCCTAGATACCAAACTTAATTTCTCTTCAGAGGTGAAATATTTAGGGGTCACCTTTGACAGTTAACATGGAACTCTCACTTAAAAAACAGAGTTAAAGAAGCATATATTTCTCATGAGCTGTGTCGTAGAACCATCGGCCGCATCTGGAGAATGTCACCTAGGGTTGCTGCCTGGATCTACACTGCTATCATCAGACCTATGCTAACGTACGGCGCTATTGCCTGGGGAGCTAAAGCAACCCAGCTGACAGTCGTCCGTGAACTGGATCAAATCCAATGAACAGCATGCCTCAATACTACAGGAGGCATGAGAACCTTACCAACAAGAGCTATGGAGGTAATCCTCGGTCTCACCCCCCTTGACATATATATCAAGGAGGTTGTTTTGATGACCTTGACACGTCTACGCCCGGTATACAACCTGATGTAGGATCGGTAAACTGAGACGTAACTTGTGATATAAGGCCCTCAGGGAGGTCCCACTGCTGCAGGCCAATACGGACTCAATTCCACCGCAATATGCCTTCCACAGGCCCTACAATGTAATCATTAAAAACAACGTACAAGACCCAATGGAAGAAGACGCAATCCGCATCTTCACAGATGGGTCTAAATCAAATGTGGGCTCAGGATGTGGAATTTTCTCCAGACCCCTGAATCTAAACATAAAATGGGCAATGGGCTGCAATGCAAGTGTTGCTCAAACAGAGTTCACTGCTATCTGCATCGCTGCAAAAGAGATTACCAAACGGAAAGCCACAGGTAATAATATATACATCCTAACGGACAGTAGACAAACACTACTAGTCCTGAACAGACCACGTATTACATCAGGCCTAGTACTAGAATGTCATATGGCCTTAATCGAAGCCTGTAACAACAACACGGTCACTTTAGGCTGGATTAAGGGCCATGAGAAATCGAAAGGAAACCATATTGCAGACTCGCTAACCAGGAAGGCAGCCTCCCAAAACCTTTCGAGACCTGGCACTTTCATTGGTCTATGGGCGTCAGCGACGGCCGACCTATTAAAGAAACACCCCCTTAATAAGTTTGAGGGTAGATGGGCGACGCAGAAGGCTGCAGGCTTGCCAAGGAACTGCTACAATATCTAGACAGGAAAGTAGCCAAAAAATACGTGACTATGAACACGCGGAACCTACTAACAGCCACGGGTATTCTGACTGGTCACTGCCACCTACGAAAACACCTCCACAGACTGGGTCTCTCTGACACCCCGCTATTTAGAGGATGTGAGCAAGAAGATGAGACTGTCGAGCACATTCTTTGCGAATGTCAGACACTCTCTCATCTCAGGTTCCATGTATTCGGCGAGCACAGGCTAACACACGCCAGTATGAGGGAACTTAATTCAGGTGACGTTATCGCCTACTTCCAAGAAGTAGGCTGGATGACCAGCTAGAAGGAAGTTTGAATCTCAGAAGGATGCACAATGGGCCAATTGTGGCCTAAGTGCTGTGAGGTCCTACCCACCCTTCCAAATTTTACAGATACAGATTATTGTTCTAAATACTGAGAAGTTGAAAGACTAGAACAAAGTACAACTAGTTACAAAATAATTTAAGTAATGAAGTCCGTTTTTGCTCGCCATGATATTCCACTTACTTTGATATCAGATGGAGGTCCTCAGTTTGACTTCAGGGAATTCAATGAATTTTCAAAATGTTTGGAGTTTAATCACATAAGGAGTTCAACGACATTTGCACAATCTAATGGTATGTCAGAACAAAATATACAAACGGCAAAAAGCATTTTTAAAAAGGTTCTAGAAGAACGAAAAGTTCTATACTTAGCTCTACTCATGTACCGCAATATGGAAATGGTACTTACTCTCCGGCAGAAGTACTAATGTCAAGAAGATAATATTACCTCTCAAAAATGATACGTTCAACCCAAAATTAATCAATTACGAAAAGTTCAATAAATTTCTAGGAAACAGACAGAAACAAAGCGCAAATTATTATAAAAGTAAGGATGTTAAAAATCGAAAACCTCTTTATCCAAATACTAAGGTTGTTGTTCAATTAACCCAAGGGTATGTGGTATTCTGGTATAGGATTAAATAGAGTTAGGGATAGAATATACAGGTTGAAAATAAATAACGGCACAATATTTATAGGAATAGAAAATGTATTAAACCTTGTAGGTACTCTAAGTTGTAACTATGAAACTTCAAATAATAACAATACTTTAGAAAGGAAGGAAGAGGAAGTAAGGAAAAAGTTTTATATATAAATAGAGAGTCCTGAAGAGATAAGTAATAAAAATAATGGATTAGAAAATAGTATTAGTAATACAGTTAGTAGTAAAAGTGATGTAGAAAATAGTATGGAAAATGAAAATCAAGGTTCAGACAGTGATAATAGTGAAAATTACGAAGATTCGCTAGAACATCCGTTAGACGTTCCTCAGGACAATGCTAATAATTTAAATGTCCAAGTTTCATTAAAAGGAAGAATTATTAAAAAACCAGACAAACTAAATTTGTGAAATAATGTAAAAAAGGGAGATGTTGGGGTAGACATAACAGCAGTGATAATCTAGTATGTGACTTGACGACATGTAATCACTTCATGTAATAATTGATAATAAACGATTGAACTGAACTCCAAATTATTGAATAATGAATAATAATCCCCTAGAAATTATAACAACAGAACAATTGGAATAAAGAATATTTTTTACTTTCCAAAACCTCATTCCCCCTTAATACTTGACAGAAATGTAAACATTCACTGGGGAATGAAATGTCTAAATCTTCCTTGTTCTCATACATAACTACCTTCGTTAATTAATGATTATTGATCACTTTCCTTCATGTTCCAAAAAAAAATTTCATAATCTGCCGTTATTTTTGTCAGTTCTATTTTGTCTACATCTTAAATACCATAAAAAGTTTCAACCTGTAATTTGTCACTTCCTGAAAGCTTATTGTCACAATCTCAAGTTTTATCTGGCAGAAGTTTTCGTTTTTGGCAACAATTGTGATCAGAATCGTACGATTTTTCAGCAATTTCTTTAGCCTCATTTAAATAAAACATAATCATATTTTTATTTCTTGAAGAACCAATCAAATCAAATAAAGACGAGATTAATTGAGTGATATTACCTGTATTAATGGTGACACTTTGAACATTTTTATTACACTTGTAGAAACGATTCGAAATCGTTTCATAAAAAACACAGTCAAAACGCTGCAAATGAAATTTATTCCTGCTGCTTCTGCACGAATAATTGGTTTTTCAGTCAAACTTTTCTCCATTGTCGTCAATGCCATTGAATACTCTCTCCAGCTACTTCGTGAACTCAAAAGATCATATTGTCATGCAGATCACGTTGTACCATTTGCTCGTTTTGGCACCTTGGAGCCTTTCCCTAATTTTTTTATTAAATTTTCCCATCGCCGAGTAGATGCTGATAAAGAATTATACAAACGCTGTAAGATATAAAAAAATGGAGCAGCTTTCACACATAAAGCCGCGCATATCCCAAACAAATTTAAAGAATTAGCTGTACAGGGTGTATAATCGGCAAGTGAATATTTTTCTATAATTCTTGCCTGTAAGCTAGTGTAACAACCAGACGTATCAATTGCATTGTTATATGACTGACCCCGACAATTTTTCAGCTCAACATCGTGGTTATTTAATTTAGAAATTACAGCGTTTTCAAATTATTCCGATTGATGCCCGACGTTTGCCAAAAAGCCAAAGTTCCACGGGTTTACAATTTTGGTCAACATACCGTATAATGTTTGATAATAACTGATTCACGTGAGAAATGTTGGGTGTCCACTATACTTTGACTGCTTTATTCCATCTACAATCTGATTCAGAACTTTCTTCGACATTAACTCGATTAATTACCCACATTTTGTGGAAGATAAATAAGATGTTTCACCACTTCTAAGATTTCCAGACACTGTTATGTATTTGGCTGAAAATGGGTGGAATTCCGCTATCAATTCAGTAGACATCATAAAGTTTCCGTTTTTCATATCACAAAATTTCTCTGATAATCCCCTGAAAGGCCTGCCTCTAGATGATAACGTTTTAGCCACAGCGACTACTCTTTGTAAGACATTCCTCCAATATTTAGTTTCATTTTTAATTTATTCATTCAAAAACTTATTGATTGTGCCAGCCGAATGTCCTCTTTGTAAGAAAGTAACTTGTTATCTGGCATGTTCTTTCGAATTTTCCTCAAGATGTAAAGTTTAGTGCACATTACTCCAATCGTTAATTCTATTGGTGGCTATTTTTGAAGTTCCGCCAAACAATCGACAAGGAATACAAAATAAACCTTGTTTTGAATGAAAAAATATTAAATATAAGATAACACGTGGTTTTGACACCAACGGTCTTCGTTGATGAAAAATCCCTATCATTATCTTGATCGATGCTATATTTTCATATCAAATATTCTACAGTAGACTTATTTATAATCAATTCCGCTGGATCAGTACCCACACAATCATGCCCATTTTTATTACTCCTATGATTTGTAAGGGACCTATCAATCTCATGGTCATGATCATCTTCAGTATCTCCTGTGTTTTTTTCTACAACTTCTAATAGCAGAGAATCTGTTACAATATCTTTGGTAATGGTACTACATGAAGGTTCATGTTCCAAGTCATTATCAGAATTTTCTTCTGACTGAGTATATTGAGGCGGTTTTGTTAAAAAAAATGATACAACGTGCTAGTTTTATTAATGATTTTTGTTGTTGTTTTGTAGTTTTCCGATAGCCATATTTTTATACTGAGCCCCACACAATCTTTCTCTGCCACCACTTATTACTAAAATCGTCGCCCGTAGTGAATTTTCTAAACAAATATTGAGTTTAATAAACATCAATACTCGCGATGAAGAAAAATATACCACGATCGTCACGATCTCACTGCCTGAAAACTACTGGTATAGTAAAATGGACACATAACATCTCAATTTTACCATTTTTCCCCTGCCAATAGAAATTATTTGTTCATACATCTGATATTCTAAATAAGCCGCGCCTCCAGGCCGCCAGATGCAGCTTTTTTACGCAGTCGGTGAGTATCAATTCGCATAAAAAACCTGTAGGGGTTCCTAGGGATTCTAGGTGACGAAATAAAAGTTTGCGTTACTATTTGATACGAATTCAATGAACTTTACTTTCATTAAAAATACTGAAATACGAAAATAGCCCCCGATTTTATATTTATTTATTTTATTTTGTATTTTTCAGTAAAATGAGAATAAAAGAAAATTTGCCTTCTTACGCTAGTGCGTAGCTTGCGTAATGGTAAATACGGCACTGGCTTCAAGGAGGCTCTCCACGCTCCAACAAGTTTCCCGTCCAAAGCACTTTTTGCGTTTGCTTGCGGTGGCGAGGCGCTCTATAACTAGGTGATCCGAAGTTTTTTCCTCCTCCGCACAGAATCTGCACTCATCAGTCTCTGCTAAACCTATTCTTAGCCTATGAGGGGATGTAGCGCAGGGGTGATCCAGTATGAGGAGACAGAGTTCTTCTCTTTCGATTTCATCCTTCTCCCAAAACCAATTTGAAAATTGCGTTCGGAGATTTCGGGATCGAGTACTGATAGAACGAATGTCTGAGGCGGAGATGAGAGCGGTATCGCCCGCATATAAATGGATTTTGTCTTGAGGGTGTTGCGATACTGGAGTATCAGACGTACAAATTATGTAGAGTAGAGGGGGTAGTATGGAGCATTAGGAGCATTAGGGGAGTGAAGGGTTGCGATAAGCAATAACCAACTTTGACCGTTATTGAGCGGTTGGTGAGATAAAAATATAATAATTTTACAGTGAGAGGTGACAGTCGGATGTGCAGAAGCTTTCTGATGAGTTTCGCATGCCAGACATGATCGTAAACCTTTTGGACGTCCATTAGAATAGCGGCGGAGCTATGTCATTCATTCATTATTTTAGTGATAATCGTGTGATGGCTAGTGGTGGCTTGAGTGGTCTGGCATGAATATGAAATGGAATAGGGGGATGAATATATTAATACAGTTCCTCTATTCAAAAATTAAAAGAAACATCAAAATAAGGAAAAATTTTTATATGTGTATGCAATACTTTCGATACACTGTATTATATGTATAATCAATACTTTTGAAAGATTCAGTATACAAATCAAATTTGACATTTTAATTTCTGATGACGTTAATGTAGAATATATCTAATGATAGATAGAATATATTATGATTTGGAAAATATATTTGAAATTTTAAAATACAGATGTCTCTGCTATCAGAATTCAAATTGTAATAAAAGAATTCAAATCTCTCTTTGTTATAGGCAAACATAAATTAGTATTTTTTTTAAAAAAAGGAATTTTTCGTAACCACAGGAGAAGAGATATATTTATTTGAACAAAGTTTAGGCAGTTGAATTTGAAACCCCCACGAGACAACATCGTAATAAGAGTTGTGTCAAATTTTTTTGAGAATTTAATAGAAATTGTATAACTATACAATCAGATCATAAAGCCATACATTATAAAGCCAGTGCGTGCACAATTCGTAGAAAAATTGCAACGTATCAAGTGTAAGTGGTTCCAGTTTCTAAATCATATATTTAGAAAGTTTTGCAGAATTCTAAGTACATTTAGAATACGTACGAGTTTTCCTGTCCTATTTGGTGAGTCCACTCCAGTTTAAAATTATTTCTCGAGAATTAACAGGCATTTTTTAAATACATTTTGAAAATAGATGCATCTATATCATAATTTGAGCTAAACCAAATTAACGTTACACAGATCTTACACTAAGTGAAAAATTTTGAATAGACAATTTGAACGAAAAATTGCGTTATTTGACATTGATACACGTCAAGTGTATATTAGTCGAGTTGAACTTTCGATTGAAAATTTAAATTAGTTGATTTATAGAATAGGTTGTACTAATATTAAGTTTGGTAGATAGTATTATCTTTGTTTCGTTTATAATATTTTTGGGAAACAATAAATACTTTTGTAATTTTGTTATCTGATCGTATAATATATAATTTTGATTCCAACTTACTGTGGTATTCATTCAGTATCTATTTTCATCATATTTAACATTTTGCATGCTATAGAAATTTTGATCTAATCAGTGACAATTGCTTAATTTCCAGTGACAGTAAAATTGTAAATGTCATAAGATAATTCAAGTGCCTTTATTATATTGAATAAGCAGTTACTCGAGATTCTGAATATAGAGTAATATTCAATTTGGATAATACTTGAAAATTATAAAATTTGAATTATTATTATTCAAAATTTTCTGATCCCACCCTGAGACAAGAGTGATTAAGTCAATTGTGACTTAATTTATCTTTCAAAATGCAGAAATTAATATTTATCTCAGCCGGGCATTGTTTGAGAACCACTGTCAAAAGTGAATTAGGTTACACGCTGCTAAAGGTGTGTGTGCAATAGTGTCGCTACAATCACAAATTGTGAAAACGTCGAGGAATAATATTGTATATTGTTATATTCATATATCAATTAAAATATAACTATTAAAACTATAAAATAACGATGTAGATATATAATAATATGTTCTGCGCATTAGCCGCAGATTCTGTTCTTGATAAGACGTTAAAATACTTTACCTAGGACGCTGCTCAGTAAGCTTGGTTTGTATGATTCAGGCATTGCATGGTCCTTGTCAGGTTAGGTGACGAGTACAGTGCTCCAACATCAAGTGAAGCATGAAGATGCCAGACAGCCCAGCAGGTCGCCTAGGGCACTATTTCTCCCCGATCGGCAGGCTCCCTGAACTCCTTCGATTGTAAAAGGACAATTGAGAGGAGTGTTCTCATATAGGAGGATGTGGACATGGAGGCTCCTAGTGATGGTTCGGGTGAGGTGGTATATTTCGATGGCAAAGTCCCTGGGGGTTGGTGCTGTCAGATGGTGTAAGTAAGTTATTTCTGAAGGCGGCCGCTATGTCTTTGGTTGTCTAAATTTTCTGTCCTTGCATATTGCGATAAGATTCCACTTTCGTTTTTTGGCCCATAAAGGTGTAAAATTTATGCCAAAACACGCGACCCACGTAGTCCAGGCCTGCAGGAGTGACATTCCATTTTTTCTGCTTTTTAGCATTGATTTCGAGCCTGACCTGAACATTTAGACGGATTCATTGTATTTTGACTGCAGGGTCACTTGAGCGGACACATAACCTATATAACTGTCATTCCTGACGAATTTTTCAGAGATTATATTGCAGAATAGAGTTATCATTGGCATGAATGGTGGTTAGAGGAACGGCGATGTCTTGTGCATCGATTACGAGGGATTGGAATTTCTCGGTGTGTTTATCATGATTAGTCAGAAGATTGACGGGTTATGGCAGATTAGAGGAGCCTCGATAGGCAAAGGTAGTTGGTAAGGGTTTAATGGGATCAAGTAATGAGATGTTGATCAGTACTGGAACGTGGTTTGAGGGCATAGAGTATGAAACATTCGTCGTCTATGCAGGTTATTTATCTTTCTGTACAGATGACATGGTCGACTTTGGAAGAGTCTAAGTGAGTTGGATTTTAGTTCTTCATCTGAGATTTGGGGAGGGAAGATAATTAATATGCGAGTATTCTATCGGCTTGGTTGGTAAATGTATCACCGAAAGGTTGTTTCGGGAATTTAAGTTGCCCATGATGATGGCTCATGGGAGAGTGGATGCATATTCGAGACAGTCGGTAGAAAGAGCTTCATTTTGGTGTTTATCATATAAAAAAAGAGTGGTCGTGGTGATTTTCTACGATATACCGATGGCTATGTAGTGTAGGCTTTTCGAGAGGGTGTCAGATAGTAAGTCATGGGTGTGGAGAAATGTTTCAAAAAATCACGCTTCCTGGCTAAATCTTAGCAATTCACAGTCCCTACGGTGAAGTCCATGATTTATTGATTTCGCCGTTTGAGTACGGATACGAATTGGATGCGGTTGTCGACGCCTCATAAAATATAAAATAGACAATATATTTTTTTCAAATGGGTTCGACGTTTTTAGATTGACACCATATTACCTCGAACTTAATCCATTAGAATTTGTTTGAGGTGCAATGAAACTGTATTTAGGTGATAGAAATGTATTTTTTTTAATTTTAATAAACTCATCCAATACTGTGATAATTTTTTGGTGTAAATCAATACGAGGAAACTAGCATAATATACAGGGTTGGGCGGAAAAAAAATATTTCGAAAGCGGTACGGATTATCGAGTTCATTTTTGTTACTGTGCATACTTTTTTTTCGATACCCGGTATCTTGAAACCAGATGCCGTGACGAAAATGTTTTACTGACCAAAACCATCTTATTTTGTAGTGTTCTACCTATTCTAGCATTGGGCTATCTTTTTTTAAACACCCTGTATAATGAATTCAATCTATTTTAATTTTGGAATGATAATAATGATAGTGATGTGGCAAATGAGGTTTGTTCTCTCCGATCTACTGTTATTCCCAGATAACATGAAACTAAAATTAATTAGCACTGCTGATAAGTATAGGAAGTAACGAATTATGTATAATCAACCGCAGACATGTTTTCCATTGCATCCTCATTTGAAGATATTGTTATTCAATTTGACACAATTCCCTCAATTTTAAAAATTTTTCACCATTCTCTTAAAATGTTTTATCTAGATGAAATGTAAATATTTGATCATATTATGGTAGATCGAAACCGATGATTATTTCTCTGACAGTATGGTGGAGCAGACTCTGATATAAGTGAATAATGGCTACTTAATATACTTTCATTCTGTTCCTTGGTTTGGTAATTAGTAAATGATGTAATGATCTCTTCCAAATCATCTTTTGGTTACTGCTAAATGATGAGTTTCAGTCTAATATGAAGTTAAATGCAATATTGAATATTTTGAAAACTTGAAACGTTTAAAATAAAGCTCATCGCACATCTTAAGTTAGAAGAAATTGTACAACTAAACTATGACAGCAGCTATTAACTGGATCCAGGACAATTCCCCGGCAATAATTGCCCGATGCACAATTCTCCGCCAGACAATTGCCCGACAAATAATTCCTCGAATAGACAATTCCCCGAGCGGACAATTCGCCGACAAACAATTGCCCCAATAAACTGTAAACCATTTTTCGCAGTGTTATGTGGAATTGTTACGAATCTGTAATAGATGGACTCTCAAAAACAAATTTTTTTATTGAAGGATGGCATCGAGCGTTTGAGACTAAAGTTTCAGCAAATAATCGCATTATGCGGAAGATCGTGAAAGCCTTGCAAAGAAAATAAAGTATCCATGAGCTTCAGAGACAGCGATATCTAGGATTCACCCAGCTGTTTGAGATACGTTGCTAAGTAACCACCAATTTAACTAACAAATCAAGTTTTTGAATACCATCATCAATTTAGAATAACGTCCTATACGTTCGGAACATTTTAAACAATCTGGCACCACGAAACTTTAATGGATATTTTATTGCCAAGATAATATTTTTAATCTACTGTTTATAAGTTTACGATTAGTTGAGTGCTTATTTGTTTTTCAATAAAAAGAGGCTATTCAAATATAAAATTGCCATTCACCGCTTACCCCTTGATTTGTATATTAAGCTCTAGATTTTGTCGTTTTGAAGTAAATATTCGAGAACGCAGGTAATGAAAAAAAAATAAACTATTACAGAAGCTTTATTTACAGAAATATGGATGTTATGATTTTTATTCTTTTGTAGGTTTTTGAGATTTAGTTATTCATACTTTGACACAGAACAACTTTTATTTAAGCACCTGATTACAATCTAATCTGAAAAATAAAATCTGTGGGTATATATACTAATTAAATAGAAAATTACTACGATCATTGGGATAATAGCTAGTATAAAAACAAGTCATGAATATACAGCACTGATAAAAGTCGCGAAACAGTAGTATCATCACTTTAGCGGAACTTATCTTCTTGAAATTGTCTATCTTGCACAAAAACCAGACTTTATCTATATGACATTGGAAGTCCATCAGGTGTAATTTTATACAACAGTGGCGGAGGAAGAGATATGTAACTCCAGCGTAAGTATAAGACTAGGGTTGGCTGGATCGCTAGGGTTCATCTGGATCATCTGAAGAGTGAACTGCGCGCTGCGCTGTAGTATACGGGTGTAGCAGAAATAATAGTTGTATATGACAGCCGAGCCGCTGAAATAACGCTGATCAAGATGATTTATTTCATTCTTTGTTTGAGCAATAGGTACAACTTTTGTAAATCTCGGGCACAGTTTATCTCTAGTTTCTTCTTTATGATATATTTGGTCAGTTTGGTTAACAGTCATAGGTATAGTACGCGCAAAACATACAACGCAGAAATGTAATGGTATATCCCCTTTAAGTTATGTTGCCAAGCTATACTCTGAAGGGTATTAATATTTTGTTAACTTTTACCAATACCACTTACACACTACACTCTCTCTTGATGCTAGCATACCAACTAAATAGTGAGCGTCGCTTATCGCTCGGGGCCACTTGCTATGTTCGAAAAAATTCCTATCTCAAAATATACTTATAGTCCAGTAAAATATGGGAAATATAATAAGTTGTTTGGGAATTATATTACTAATTCTTGTTAATAAAACGAGATATAAGGTAGTCTTAATTGTCTGGTGTTATGTTTGAGATAAACTTAATAATTATAAATTTATCAAGGTAAATTATACAGTAATTGGACAGTTAAAGAAAAAAAAAATATTTCACACGCTATAAAAAGTTTGCTTTTTGAGATACGGGCCAAATAAAAGTTTCAGAATAAGTCATAAAATGTGTACTATATTTCAAACAATTAGCAGACACAACTATTAACTGGTAGAAAAGTGATAATGATTTATGTTTGAATTTTAGAATAAATTAGTTATTGGACACTATTATATTAATTATCTTTGAGGTGAAACTTTTAACTAATTTTCATGTTTATTCAATAGAAAACATTGAAGAATAGTTTTATGTCCATATTTTTTTCTTTCTGCTTGATATAATGAGTACAACTCATCTATATCGCTTTCAGTATTGTTTTCGGTTTCACTGCTATTATCCTATTCATTATGGTCAGAGTCTTCTTTATAACAAATTTGGCACAAATAGTCATCTCCATCATTCGGTATATTTATCTCTATGTGTTAAAGGAACACAAGAACCATGAAAATGTTTATTGCAACCGGTACAAAACAGCTCATTTTTCCGTACCAATTTTGAGCATTTACCACATACAGTTTTCTTTTTGCTCATCATTCTTTAATTTTCGGCTTTCTTTTCTAATTATCCCCGCCTTTCCTCTTCTTCTCCTCTTTCTCTTCTTCTTTTTCAAATTCTATGGCACGTTTTACTTCACACATTTTCAAGTACTTTACTAAAGTTACAGCGTATGGTGTCCTCTCAATCTGCCGTTTATTATTTCGTTTCGTGGAGTTTGGATAAAATAAAAATGGTGACAATGTCGTTATTTCTGTTCTTTTATCTTGTGGTTTTGAAGGGCTGCTACGGTAAATAGTAAGTATGCTTATCGTTATTCCGAATAATTGAAAATCTGCTCCCAAGCATGGAGTCCAATGAACAGAATAAATGTACGCGAAAGATAGAAGTGAATGTATTTCTCAATGAAAAATGAAAATGTGTTACTCAGAACCACGGACATAAGTCACTGATACAGATAATAGTCTAATGAGAACCAACCCTTAACCTGAATCAAGCAACCGTGATAGAGAGCAACAACAGTTTTTCATAAAGCTTTGACTGTTCTCTTTATCGGTGTCTTGCATCCGTGATTTTGGGAAACAAATTTTCATTGTTGATTAATACATTCATTTATATCTTTTGCTAACAATCATTCTGATTATTGAATTTATTAACTTCTGTATCTGTAAAAGTTTTAAGGGTGGGTGACCCCACAGCACTTAGGCCACAATTGGCCTATTGTACATCCGTCTGTGGCTCAAAACTTCCTTCTAGCTCGTCATTAAGCCTACTTCTTTGAAGTAGGCGATAACGTCCCCTGAATTAAGTTCCCTGATACTGGCGTATGTTAGCCTGTGCTCACCGAATACATGAAACCTAAAATGAGAGAGTGTCTGACATTCGCAAAGAATGCGTTCGACAGTCTCATCTTCGTGTTCACATCTTCTACAAAGTATGGTATTAGACAGACCCAGACTATGGAGGTGTTTTTGTAGGTGGCAGTGACCAGTCAGAATACCCGTAGTTGTTCGTAGGTTCCGCCTGTTCATAGTCACGTATTATTTGGCTACTTTACTGTCCGGATACTGTAGCAGTTCCTTAGAAAGCCTGCAGCCTTCTGCACCATCCCATCTACCCTTAAACTTATTAAGGGAGTGTTCCTTTAATAGGTCGGCCGTCGCTGACGCCGATAGACTAATCAAAGTGCCAGGTCCCAAGAGTTTGTGAGAGGCTGCCTTCCTAGCTAGCGAGTCTGCAATACGGTTTCCTCGCGATTTCTCATGGCCCTCGATTCAGCCTAAAGAGACCGTGTTGCTCTTACAGGTTTCGATTAAAGCCATGTGACATTCTAGTACTAGGCCTGATGTAATGCGTGGTCTGTTCAGGGCTAGTAGTGTTTGTCTACTCTCCGTAAGGATGTATATATTATTACCTGTGGTTTTCCTTTGGGTAATCTCTTTTGCAGAGATGCAAATAGCAGTGAGCTCTGTTTGAGCAACACTTGCATTGCAGCCCATTGCCCATTTTATGTTTAGATTCCGGGATTTGGAAAACATTCCACATCCCGAGTCTACATTGAATTTAAACCCATCTGTGAAGATGTATGTCATCCCTACAGCTCTGTAAATAAACATTGCACCGCTAATAGCTAGCCAGAACAGTGAAATTAACATGTCCAGGGTACACATTTTCAAATTAAGGGGATTTGAACATTGCTGCAAATTGTTACCAACTTCTGTCACCAGCTCCCAGTATATTAGAAGTAGTAACTATTCATGAAAATTCAACCCGTCTAGTCCATCCTAGATCGATGTTGTATGCAAATTACTATTCTCGAATCTCCTCAATACAACCCCTGTCATGTAATTAACTTGATACGAGTGAACTGAAAGGCTATGAAATCGGAGTTGTTAATATGTATTGGAATGTATATAATGAACAAAAACTTTGCGTCGTGGACTTCGCCTAGAATATGGAGTTGTCAAGCTGAGTAATTATGGTGTCGAGTACACGATTATGTTGCAGTAAATATTTCAGTTACTTAACAAATATCTGTCACTCGGTAAAGGGACGAGCGAGTAATATATCCATCAGTGGAAGACAACAATAAAATAAGTGAAAATGATAATATTATAATTCCAATAGAAGATAACCTACATATCTCAACATTCCAATTAAGGTTTTGTCCAAATCATTTTATAATAGCGGGAACATAATATGGGGCTCTCCCCTTAGTTCATCTCACATGAGAACACTATTCAATTAATGAACAAACTGAATCATTACAACGAACGCTAGCGACACGGGATACACCGTCCTTACCGGGATGAAGCTCGATAATGCGAGCGAGAGTCCAACGCGAGGGGAGTGAATTGTCTTCCTTGATTAGCACAAGGTTGCCTACGGTTGGAGAAGGGTACATTGATGTCAGCCACTTCGAGCGCTGTTGTAATGAATGGAGGTCTCGCTTTGCCAACGATTCCAAAAATTACGATGCAACCTTTGCAAAAGTTGCCATCTTGTCAAGCGATTCATAGGAATAGGGGTGAAGTTTGGAGCCAGAAAAGTGGTCAACGGTTCTAGAGTCAAGAAATGACCCGGAGTTAAAGCGGTGATGTCTTCGATATCATTAGAAAATGGGATTAAGGGGCGTGAATTCAGTAGCGACGCGATTAAGACCAGAACTGTATAAAACTCTTCATATGTTAAATTTTGCATTCCAACAACGCGAATAAGGTGGCGTTTCACAGATTTGATTCTAGCCTCTCAAAGGCCACCAAAATGAGGACCAGATGGAGGGGGAAAATTAAATTTAATGGTTTCTCGATCGGCAGCGCTTTGCATGAATTGAGCAATTTCCTTTTCAGCGCCCATAAAGTTTGTACCATTATCGCAGTGAACATGTGACACTCTACTGCGTCGGGCGATAAAGCGTTGCAGAGCAGCTGGAAACCCATCAGTTGAGAGAATAATAACGAGTTCCAAATGTAGCGCCTTCGTCGCACAACATACAAATAAGCATAAATAGGCTTTTATTCTCAGAGAGCCTCGATAACGAGAAGGGGTAATGAAAAAGGGTCCACCAAAATCAAGACCGCAGTGACTGAATGTTTTTACATCATTGAATCTAAACTGGGGTAAATTGCTCATTGGGGGTTGGTATGGCTTAAGATTCTGTGTCCAGCAACGGACACATTTAGATAATACAGCATTTATTGTTCGCTTTGAGCATAGAATCCAGATTTTGTGAGATATAAGAAATTTCGTTGTTTTGAAGCCAGCATGAAGGTGTTTTATATGATAGTAATATATAACCAAAGTAGTCAGCCTACATTTCCGTGGCAACAGAAGAGGGTGTTTTGCCTCATATGATAGAGCAGAATGTGCTAAACGGCCACCGACTCTGAGTAACTGGTGGTTATCTTTAAACTAACCCAGCTTTAACAAAGGCTTAGCAAAATTTTTCGAGTTGAATTCCTTGTCGAAATGAATGTGTTGAGTGTGCTTGACAAAAAATAACATGTAGTTTTTTAACTCTTCGGCTTGTAGCCTTTCTGACGATTGTTTTGAAGATGACCGCTTGGTGTTGTGAACAAATCGTAATAATAGGCTAATTTACGTAGAATTTTGGAAAAAAAAGAATTATTTTCGAGAAGAGTATCCAGAGCATTGAATTGAGAGGGTTTTGTTAGTAAAATAATTTTTAGTTCTTCCTCGACGGGAAATTCGATTGCTACTGACGACGAAGTGTCAAGAAAGCAAAATCAGGATGAGAGTAAAAAACTTGGGTCATGTATCCAACTATTCTTCGCTAAGAATTCTTGGGGTAAGAGACCGCGAGATGCAGCGTCTGCTGCGTTGTGATGAGTGGGAACATATTTTCATTAGTCACTAGGGATTTTTGGCTGGATATATGAAATTCGATTTGCCACAAAGGATTTAAACAGGTGCGGAGAATATTTTATCGAGTGTAGAACGATTTGAGAGTCTGACCAAGCGTAAACGGATTGGACATTGATTGCACAGACCTTCAAAATATACGAAATTAGCTTAGACAATGAGACAGCAGCACAAAGTTCCGATCGGGGAATAGTTAGCTTAGTTTTCAGTATAGCGATTTTCGACTTGACACATATAAAAGTGAGAGCAGGTTGATAATCAGAGTAAAACGATCTAAAATAGATTACACATGCGTAGCCCTTCACGAGGTATTCGAAATTGTGACAAATGGAGGAGTTCAAGTAGGTATTGATTCCACAACCGAACGATGTCAGGAGGGAGCGAGTCGTCCCAATTAAGGACTGTCATCCAAAGTCTTTGTATTAATGATTTTGTCCAAATAAGAAATGTGAGACAAAAATCTTAATGAGTCATAAATTCGAGATAGTTCAGATAGCGAAGATCTTTTCGGACAGGTAAGGCTTCTATTCGGAATTAGAAAGAAGAAACAATAATTAATTGAGTTCCACTTAAGACCAAGACCTTGTGGGAAGAAGATTTATCTCCTTGTTCCGAATTTGAGGCATTAGGGTTGATATGAGAAACTGACATATGTAACAAGAGTGGAGGATGATTAGTACACCATTTCCTAACCGAGAAGCCACCACTTTCCATGAGGGCGATCAAGACTTGTAAAAGAAATTGACCTTCATCAAGAGAGTATTAGCTCCGAATACAAAATCGTCAATATATGAAGAATTGAGAATAATTGAATCGACTTTAGGAAAGCGGAATTCTTCATCGATAGCTAATTTTCGCAGGGTAGTTAATGCTAAATAGGGGACGGAGCTTACTACATACGTAACTGTGACAAGACGATATTCTTGAATTTCCCCTTCAGGTGAGCAACGATAAAGAATTCATTGATAGTCTCGAAATTCAGGAGAAATTAGGATCATTCTGTATATCTGTTTCCCGTCTGCGCACATAACAAATTTATAAAGTCGGAAATTGATTGAAATAGAAGCAATATCTTTTTGTAGTTTGAGTCCGACATGTAAACAATCGTTTAGAGATTTGCCATTTGGAGTTTTAGCTGAAGCGTCGAAAACTCCCTCAGCTTTGTTCATACACTATCAGGTTTCACGACACGCTGATGAGGAATATGATATTGTCTTTTACCTAGTTCGTTTTTGGCTACCGATTTCATATGATGTAACTCGATATATTCTTGCATGAAGTCGGAATACTGTTTATGCAATTCGGGCTGTTGGATCAGACGATTCTCAAGAGAGTAAAATCGTTGTAGGAGATGATTCTATGAATAGAAGAGGAACAATATAGCGACTTGAATCGATTCTACTATGATTTTCGTTAAAAATTTGTTCACATGCTTGTTCATCAATATTTATATGGCTAGTTCTTGGGACATCTTCAACCTCCCAGAATTTTTTTATAATGTTATCTAGGGGTGTACCGTTCACCAGTCCACAAAACGCAGAAGCGACAGATAGTATTTGGGTAACAACCTGGCCACTTAGGATATAACCGAATATAGTGTTATTGGCATCAGGTTCACCGGTGTTTCCAGATATTTTTCCGGATAACAAGAATTTCGAAAACACATCTGCTTCTAACAATAGTTCAATTGGATCTGGATCATTTAAGTTTGGATCTGCGAGATTCAGGTTAGTTAAATGGGTCCAGCATTCGGATGACAACTTAGTAGAAGGCATATCGTTACAAATTCGATCCAAAATAATTGCTTCAACATAGAAAATTTGATTTTCTTTTTCTCGAGGAGTGATTGCGATAGATATTTTCTCAGTGTTGAATTGAGTTTTCATGGAATCTTGTCCCTGAGCTTCAATTTGACAATGGTTCTTAGGGAGGCCTAAGCGGTTGGCTGTTTTCCTAACAATAAAAGACGACATACTTCCGGGGTCAATCATACAATGAACAGTTATCGGGTATATTAACAAGACTTGCCGACAGTAGCACCTCATCATTCTGTTTCGGTTTGGGCTGTAGTAGTCAAGTAGCTTTTAGTGTTTGTGGAGTTATGACTAGAGAAGTAGTCCGTTGGTTTGAAACGGGCTGTGAAGAGGAGGCGGCTACATTTTCGATGCGAATTGATTTCGAAATGCGATAAAGTGTTTGGAAGATTTGCATTTTGTGCACGAATACTTTGAGGGACAATCACGTAGTCCATGGGACGAGCTCAGACAATTAAAACACACATGTGCCAATTTACACATATGACGATCAAACGGAGGTTGGCTGAGAAATTCGGGACAATCATATACCCCATGGGCTTCTTTACAGAATACATATTGTTGAGTCGACTTTGATGCTAGAAGGCTTGAGACGCGTTTTCAGTCATGATAATTTGGCTTAGAAAAATGAGGTTTATTAGACGAAAGCGTGTTTCCCAAGCGAGGTTTTTCAGAAAAATTATAATAAGCAATAAGTTATTATAAGAGATTCTAAAAATTCAATTAATTGTCCGTAAGATGGAATTTCTTTTGATTTGTTATCCAATTCAAACAATTTGATGGTATCAGGATCTAGACGTGAAAAGAGGAGCATAAAAACAACAAAATTGCAATGCTCGGTAGGTAGACAGATAGATTTTAACGCTGCTATATTTTCTTGGAAAGTATCAATCAGGTATGACAAAGATATTACATTTACTGTAGTTAGCTTTGGAACGTTCAAAATGGCCTCCCAGTGTGCTTTTGCACACCGTCGTTTATTTGTGTATCGTTTTACTAAAAGGTCATAAGCTACGTTATAATTTTGTTCAGTTAACGGTGAATTTCCAATCAAACCTTTAGGCGGGCTCTCTAATAATCCTTTCAAATATTGAAGTTTCTCTATATCCGATAATGATTCGTTATTATGAACAACCGAATTAAACAAATCTATAAACGAAGCGAATTCTTAAAATTACCTCGGAACTTCTGAAGTTCCAGTTTCGGAAGTTTTATATGTTGTTGGAAGTTCTGACAGGTTGCTGAATTATTTAAAATTATATTTAAGTCCTTGTTACTAAATATTTCACTATATGAGGCATTGACTTGAAAATACTGATAGAAGAAACAAGAACGAATATTATCCCTGCTATCTACATCTGTTTCTTTTGTTAGCAATGTCATAATAATATTGTTATGATGTTCAAGAAAATTCTCTTTTTAGTTTTCAATATCATTATAGCGAGCTTGATACAATGACCTTACAGATTTATCCACTTTAGCATTTTCCGAAATATCAATAAAATTTGCATATCATTTAAACAAGATGAACGTAGATTCTTAAGTTTTCTTAGCTTTTCCATTGTGAAAAGACATTATTTTCCGCGTAAATAAAACTAATTCAAAAAAGCACGGACAGAATTTTCTTACAAATTCACGAGTTTATCGCAAACGCGAGCTGCAGTTACGATTAATAAGAAGAAACAAGAACAGAATTTTTATTAAAAGTTCACGAGTTTATCGCAATCGCTAGCTGCAAATACGATAAAAAAAACAAGAACAGAGTTTTTATTAAAAATTCACGAGTTTATCGTAAAGCACGAGATTGCGAGTCCGATCCTGGAGTATACCAGCCAGAGGAAAAAGAGCCAATAAATTTGTTTATAACTCGGTACCGGTAATTGCTAAAAACAAACGAATATTTCGAGTTTTGAAACCAAAAAAACACACAAAAAAGGAGTAGCATAAATGTGGAATGCGACGTGTAATTAACTGAAATGCACATTGCGACTGCGAAATCTAAATTAATAATAAAATTTAACTTTGAGAAACAATTAGAAATTATTAAATAAAAATGCAATTAATTATTAAGTCATTAAAAAATAAAAAGCGGCTACGAAGGATGAAATGTTCGATTTGCTCATATAAAATTTACGAGAGAGGATGAACTATAGTTTCGGAGTTTATTGACAATAATAATAATTGTATTAAGAAAATAGTCGAGCTGAAAACAATCTCAACTCCCTTATGATATTGGAGATGGCATGGAAGTTGCTCTGCACACTCGCTAAATGCACTTAACATTTTCAATTCCGATTTCCGAAAATTTGAGTCAAGAAGTATATAGGTATGTCACGACGAGTCTTCGATTTATATCGAAAGTTCTTGTCTATTTTTGCTAGGTAAAACATTGGAGATAGGCGGAGGGAACTTTGTATTTTCGGGAAAAAGAATTATTGCGGTATTGCCAAGGGGTCGACAAAATTAGGAAAAAGGGAAGAAAAAATAAGTGCTAAAAATCGAACAAGTTCTTTTTTAGAAAAGTATGGAGAATTGAATTTCAAAAGGTCAAAATATCGAAGAGAATACATGTTATCAAAATCAACTGTTACGTTAATTGCAGTATGGCTGTTAGATACAGAAGACTATCCATGAATAGGGCTATTATACTACATTTTGCTAAAATTGATAAATCTAAATTGTTGCTATTCTAATTAACATCAAAAACAACATTGAAGATGAAATTAGTAGGAAGGCTATTTTCAAGCACTATTCCAAATTAGATAACATTAACTGCCAACTTAGAATAATTCTTAACTCAAACAATGAAAAAACTTTTCTGAATGATACCTACATATTTTGTACATAAATTATACATAGATTTGGGTTAGGACATCTGAATTTAAGAGGGTTAGTCACAAACTTAATTAGAGATAAGAGAGCTATAGTGTTAAACAAGGAAAAACAGAGATCAAAGTTTCCTAATTTTAAAGTTTTCAACGTGTTAAACCTTTCTAATGTACAGTGCTTCTCAAAAGTACCCTCACCCACTTTCCTTCTGAACGGTAACACTTAGACTGATTATGATACCCCGATCACCTGATATCGAAGACTTATTTGAGAGAGCCTTTTCATAAGTTTCAACAAACTGGTGGTATTCATGATGCCAAACGATTGGGGCGACCAATATTAACATAGTTGTAGAAATTGTAGTAAACACTTCTTTTTCCACAGCCCAAGTAGCGTCTACCTGTAGTCACTCATAGTACAGTATACAGGGCGTTGACCAAAAACAAATTTCATCAATACAAATTAAAAATGATGCATCAACCTTCAGATGACGACCTCGACCGAAGGCTGTAATTCTGTAAAAATATGTCCACTAAAATTTGCCAACAGCCCGACTATGTAAGAATAACTCGTTTTAGTGACGAACGTACTTTCTTCCTTAATGGAAATGTTAATACTCAAAAGGTGAGGTATTGGAGTGACAAAAATCCTCACATGTTCCGTGAAAAACATACAAAGTTCTCATTAAAAGTAAATGTTTGGGCAGGTATTTTGGGAAACCACATAGTCGGGCCTCTTTTTTTGAACTCTAATTTACCCGGTGAAGTATATCTGGTGATGTTGGAAATCGCTATTGAACCGTTATTTCTTCAAATTCTGGAAGACAATCCAGTTTAATATGGTAACTTGGAATTAACGTCCCAATAAGGTTGTGCTCCTGCACACTATGATGTTGCAGTAATACGTTATCTGGATAAGGTATATCCTGGTAGATGGATTGGATGACGCGGTCCAGTAGAATGGACAGGTCGGTCACCGGACCTAACACCTTTAGATTTTTTACGCCACAGCTCCTGATAGTATTGACGTTTTAAAACAACGAATTGTTGAAGAATGTAGGGCAATTTCCCCTGACACATTTTATGGAGTCCGACAAGAGTTTAATAATAACATGTTCTACTGCCTGGAAGTAGAGATGAAGCACATTTTGAACAATTATTATGAGAACTTGTTCTTAAATATTCAGTAATTAAAAGCGAAGCTCAAATTTTAGTGATTATTGATTTTAACCATCAAAATAATCGTAAATCCAAGAAAAATAGTATTACTGAATAGGTATTCTAAATATCTTCCAAACGAGGTGTCACTTGCCATAAGGTCCAATTAACATTATTGGTTCCAATTGCCTGGTGACGTCACCGATACCTATTACGTCACCTATTACCAATAGTAGAGAAGCTCACAATAGTTCATTTTCACGCTCCAAATTTAATCAGTCTAATTATTGCCATTCAAAATAATAGAGGGGGGAGGGGACTTTTGAAAAGCACTGTATATTTTAATGAGGGCAAGATGGACCTGCTCAGACTTGAACTTAAACACTGTCTCAACATAGCTTTTACCGAGAAGGCTTCCTTCCAATCAGCAGTAAAGTTCCCTTCCCTTCCTCCGAACTTCGATACAAAAAATTTTAGAGAATAAATTTACTATTGCTTAAAAGGTTACAAGCACTACATACGGAAATCAAGACCCAACCACCAACGAAAAGTGTTGAATTATAATTTGAGGTATTTAAAATTAAAAATAACAAATGTATTATCACCAAAGCAGATAAAAGACAGTGCTTGGTTGTTTTGAACAAATCAGATTACATTCAGAAAGTCGACAACATTCTCAATGTTAACGACTTTAATCTTTTGAGTTATAACCCTTTTACTAGATTAATCAACAAAACCAAACTTTTCATCAAAAATTACAAGACCTTTCTAGAATATTACGAAGCTAAGGGAACCGTTATACCAAGTAATTATACCATGCCTCGTTTGTACGGGCTCCTGAAGTTGCATAAGATTGGAATACATATTAGACTATTAGTGAGTTGAGTTTTTTTTAAAGGACATTGTTGGCGCCTAAGCTAACCAAACAAGTGGCCCTTCTGATCATGTGGTACAGCACTTGAAACCACTATATGCATTACATCAATGGGCGAAGATCTATTTGATGGTATGTAAAAAATTTAGGTACATCCGCCCATTCCCTTCAGGGAGGGTTTAGGTGGTTCCCTCTCCATTCCTTTGCTCTTTTTCTTTTTGACTCAATATATTTCTGACAAGATGTGCAACTATATCCCAATTCTCTTTTGTTTCCAGCATTACGTCTATGATATTTCCTGTGAAGAGGTGTTGTTCAAGCAATGACGTTGTGGTCAGTCGCTGTTGTTCCCATCTTGGGCAAAAGAAAATGGTATGTTCTACCGAATCTACTTCACTCATGCATAAGAAGCATTCAACAGTTTCCTTTATTTTAAATCGTTTCAAGTATTCTCCAAAATATCCATGACCGCTCAAAAATTGCGTTAGATAGAAATCGACCTCTCCATGTTTTCTATTTAGCCATTTATTTAAATCTTTAATGAGGTGTTTAGTCCATGTCGCTTTTCCATTTTGGATATTCCATTTATTTACCCACTTTTGTTGGGTGTTATATTCTATAATATTTCTATTTTCTGGTTCAAAAAAGATTTTGATCCTCTCATCTATCATAAGTTCTATCGGCATAATGCCTGCTATTACCAGGACCGCATCAGTTGAAATCGTACGATATGCTCCGCAGACTCTCATTGATATATGCCTTTGCAATCTTTCCGAACACTTGTGTGATTTTTTTACTGGATTTCCCCATATCGGTACAGCATACAATATTATGGAGTAGACTACCGATACAAGGATCCTTCGTCTACTTGGAGTAGGTCCCCCTATCTTTAGCATCAATCTGTTTAAGGAGGCAAGGGTTTTTTCAGCCTTTTCGGTTATTTTAGAAATGTGATTCCTCATGCTATTGTTGCGACTAAAAATTACGCCTAGAGATTTTACATTTTCACTACTACGAATTTCCGAGTTATCTATTTCAATTATCACATTTGTGAACTTACGTCTTCCTTCTAGTATTACAACCTCTGTTTTATCAATAGCTAACTCAAGGCCTATTTCTTCAATATCCCCAGCAATTTTTGCAAGTGCAACGGTTGCTATAGAGAAGTGAGTTGAGTTAATACTCCTGTAAATAAGCCTATTACTTTTTTAAACAAACTTGTACTCTTTTTAACCGACTTTAAACCATCTCACTCAGTTATCATCAGCTCAAATCTCATTAATAATATTAAAATTTCACCGAATACAATTTGAATCTTCTTTGATGTTACCAATTTATTTATAAAGGTACCGAAGTTTTAAGTCATTCCGTCCGTGGGATCCTGGAGAATTCCGAGGTTCTGCCGGCTCACACTAACACTACTTATCCTTTGTCTTCCACAAAACTTTCTCACTTTTGAAAAATCTATTTATGAACAAGCTGACGGTTTAGCCATTGATGTGGTCTTTCATCACTAATGGCTCATATTGAAAGAAATTGCATGTTACCTAACAACCCTGAAATTCTTTTATATTATAGATATGTTGACGACATATTCTGCTTAATAAATGGTGTGACGAATACTGCCAATATCATACTTAACAAAATTGGTAACATTCACTCTAACATCAAGTTTACTCTTGAAGTGTTAGCCGGAGGAGCTTTGAATTTTCCTGACCTTACTGTTATGAGCAGTCATTTCGAATTTGAATTTAATATTTACCGTGAGCAAACTGACTCAATAGATGTGAAGTCCAACCACCCATTTCAACATAAATTATCGGCTTTCTATTGTTACATTCATCGATTTTTAAACACCTCACTTTCTGATGTTAATTACAAAAATAAACTTAACATCATTGAACGAATAGCTGTCAACAACGGATATAACCGTATTACTTGGATATATCAAACAATAAAATTAAATTGAAAAATCTGAAAGAATAGGCTATCCCACAATTTCACTCAATGAACAACTTTTTGTCGTTGTCCCTCTTTTAAATCGAAGGTTGATCAACAGTATTTACAAAATATTTTACATTTCAGATCTCCTTCAAAACTTACCATAAGATCAAACGAACTTACCAAGTAATGTTCGATTTTGATTATATGAAGGCATCGTCGAAATAAATAAATAATATGTTGTATAACGAGAAAACGCTAACCTTCAGTGCCCGTTATAGATGTGCGTGTTGTCTCCCGTAGTACAACCCGTGCTCGCTAACAGTTTACTAAAAAGGGCGACAGTAAGGTTTCGTCAAGCACCCAAAACTTCTTAAGTGGGTTAACAGTACTAATTATACACTCCGAAAGGATAAACTGATAGGAAAGTTATCATTAAAAATAAAAGTCAGCAAATATCCCACGATTGAAGTTAATTAATCTCGTTGGACCATATGTCTCTTTCCAAAATGTGAATATTACAAGCATATAACAAAAAAAAGAATGACACTATTAACACTTGAATACAGCTGAAGGTTGTAGATTCAGTATGCAGTTAGGCTGAAGGCCTAGATAACGAGTTCTTCTGGCCTGGTCGTCAATCGAAATACCCACAATGTTGCTGAAATTTTGAATATCGGACGTAATGGCTACCAGAGTACACAAAAATTTTAATTACTAGTCAGTGTTCGCTTCAGCGATCTATGGAGAACTGACTCGCTCATATCGAAATGGTCTGTCATAATTTCCCATCGGCAGGCATGCCAAAATTATATTATCGACGTGCGGGCGATTTTTTGCGTTACAGTAGTACCTCTGCGTCTGGCCAATACATCCACAACCTTGAAAGAAAATATCTACCCTATCCCATCCTTGCCCAAACTAGTCATACAAATCAGTCTATTCTGAAACTGTTGCTGCAACCCAAAAGGGATGTAGTAAAATTGGGTTGGGTGGGACTTTATTTATTTCGACAAGGCCTCCATATAATCAAGATCGAACATCACTGTAAGTTCGTTTGATCTTATGTATATATTTGGCCACGTCTCATAAATAAATAATATGTAGATGTTCAAAGAAGTTGCAACAACTAACTATTTATCATAAGTTTATTTTAATAACATCAAAATAATCAGAAAAAACTAACAATGATTGAAGAAATTGTTTAAACGTAATAAACAACAGAAAAACCAAATGATACATATTTATCATTGCGACAATAAACGCAAGCAGACAAACTTTAATTGGTTTGTACCGGGTGATCAGTTAAAGGTAGCGAGCGGCCATATCTCATAAGATATTGGTCGTATAGATTTAGAAAAAAAAAAATTCATAATAAAAGTCGCCAAGAGAAATTGCTGAAAATTATTTCCGAGTTTGCCAAACGTCCGCTAGAGGCCGTAACAACCAACGCTAAGTAGAAAAATGGGATTTTTATAGAATTTTGCCTAATGAAAGTATATCGATGATATCACTTTTGACTAGAATGTTTTGTTCTATATATCAAAATGAAGCGGTGGGGGAAGTTCAATTGTTTTTTTAAACAAACCAAGATTTCTGCTGTTTCGCTAGACCGATTTCAACAAATTTAGGCTCATATGAAAGAGCATAATTTACACTACAAAATGCTTACTTGGTTTTGACTTTTCGACTTCCGTCTTCGCCGCTAGATGGCGTTAACTGAAATGGTAGCAAATTTTTGAGTTAAAAAAAAATGTTATGGTATATTCATTTTCACATATTATAAAAGAGGATACATTTTTCTAAAATTTAATGAAAAAAATTAATCATCTACGTTTTTTTGAACCGTTGATATTGAACAAAATATAATTTTATTACATTAAAAAATATCACGCCACTGCTTTTTATAAAAATTGTTCTTTTTGTTAGCAACTTATAAGTGATTACGAAAATGACTTTCATTTTGAGCAATTTTGTCCTGTCCTGGACGCGTCAGAAAATATCTGTAGGTTAAATTTTGATAAACGAATATTATTTAAAGAATTATTTTTGAACCAAACAATGTCGGGAAGTGACTGCTTGGTATCTTCATTTTTGCATTATAACACCCACTCGCCTCTTTTACTGCTAAATATGTACAACGCTCTAATATCTTGGTATGGAAAAAACCATATTTAATTCCTAGACAGGCCGAGACAAGCGTTCCAATAAACTTAGTAGAGTTCCTCATTTTACATTCTTTTACCTTCAGAAACATTTCATAAAAATGATATATTTTAAGTTTCTTTTCCTCTGTCACTAATATTTTCATTGTGTCGGAGTTATATTCAAACCCTAAAAATGTTTTCTTTTCCTCTGTCACTAATATTTTCATTGTGTCAAAGTTATATATAAGCCCTAAAAATGTACATATGTTACTAGGTGTTAGGCTACATTTTGAGTGGTTAATTAAAAAAACCCTCTAAGGAAAAATCTTAAGTATCTACGGTGAGCCTTTTTCACAGGAACCATATTTTAAGTCTATTGGCAAAATTCGTGAACTACCTTATTATCCTCAATGTCGAAATTATTGTCTTTCACAAATATGTTTAATTTTCTTTGATGTAAAATGAGTCTATGCGAATCATCTCATTTTAGAACAGCAAAAATTTTAGAAATAAATTGTTTTTTATAAGTACATTGGACGAATGGCATAACAGCATCACCATACCTGTATTCAAGAAAGGACTAAAAACCTGCCCAGAAAACTATAGAGGAATAACTCTCTTGGATACGGCAATGAAACTTTTCACGAGTATTTTCAAGGACAAACTGGAGACACAAATTAAGAACGTTGAAGAACAACAGGGCTTCATAAAAGGACGGTCAATAACAGACGCAGTGTTCATAATAAAGCAAATAAAAGAAAAGGCTACAGAATATAATATGCCAAACGTATATCTGCTTCATTGACCTAACAAAGGCGTTTGATAGGGTCCGATTGGCGGACATTTTACAGATATTAATGGGAAATTAGGTACCAGCAAACATAACGAAGATAATCCATAACCTAAATAACAATAACGTAACAATGGTCAAGATAGGAGATCAATTCACTGAAAACATCCCAATACCAGGAGGAATTAGACAGGGTGACAGTCTAAAGGTACGGCCTATCTGCAGCGATTAATCGAAGCGAACAAACGTTACGAGTAAATGCAGCGATAATTCGATCAGGCATGGTCTCAATTGCAACGATTAGTGGAAACGATTCATTCCAGTGTGAGTCAGTATTTAGTTGTGTTCTGCAATGTAGTGTTATTTGTAATTTGAAAATCATGATGAACAATATAGTGTTGGCTGCAATAGCGGAAATAGAGGAGGAAGAGGAAGAAGAAGAGGTTTTATTGACAACCATCTGTAAACCACGAATGCCAAACGAATAAAATTTTTTGTTAATATGATAAGCGAGGGATGTTTCAATACACTGATTCAAAGACACTTAATGGATGATGACACTAAATTTAAAGAATATTTTAGACTCACCAAGAGTCAGTTCTTCGGTATATTGTCATATATATTCGAGGACATAACAACATAGCCCTCTAGCTTTGTGAAATATCCTATGTCACCTTGTCAGAAGCTTGCCATAGCCCTGAGGTGAGTATTTTATTAATAATTTCAACAACTACAGAAAATCTCGATTCACGAAAAAGTATGTGCGTAAACATATAGGTATGGTTTGTTTCGGATTCCTTGCTACCGGAGAATCATTTCGGTCCATGGCTTTTAATTTTAGAATTTCTCATAACCATATAAGTAAACTCGTCAGAGAGGTTTTGAAAGAACTGCGTAACAAGTTGCTCCCGATTTATTTACCAAAGCCTTCGACAACAGAGTTGAAGCAAATAGCAGAGGATTTGAACGCTAGATGAAATTTTCCAAACTGTTGTGGAGCATGTGATGGAAAACATACGCAGAGTTTGCCCGAAGGGGAGTGGAAGCCTATACTTCAACTATAAGTCATATTGTTCTATTGTCTTATTGGCAATAATTGATACTCGGTATAAATTTACTTGGGTTGATGTTGGTGCTTATGGCAAAGAAGGAGATAATGGAATATTTCAGAGGTCTTCTATTTACCAACTCATACACAATAACAACTTTTTACCAGAGCCTACTCTTTTACCTAGGACTGATATTATTTTACCTCACGTCATTGTTGTGGATGAAGCATTTAAATTGACTGAAAAGGTTTTGCGACCTTATCCTAGAGATCAAGCTAAGGCAGACAGGGAAAAGAAAACTTTCAATTATCGTTTTAGTCGAGCCCGTAGAACCTCGGGAAATGCCTTCGACATTTTATGTCAAACTTTTTATAAATTTTATACACCTATTGCAACGAATCCAACACTCGTAGATGACATTGTTATGATTTCGTGTTGTTTGCACAACTTACTCAGGGGTTCACGTACAGCTAATCAAGAAGAAGATGATATTGATATTGAAATGCCCACCGAAAATATGATACCTTTACGTCACACAGGTGAGAACACTTCGGCAGCAACATTTCAAAACAGAAATGCTTTCAAAGACTATTTCAATAGTAGTTTGGGAACTGTTGGTTGGCAGATGAGACACATTACTAGAACTGATATTCAGTAACGTTTATTAATAAAAGTCATAGAAAATATGAGCGTATTGTCTCTACTGGAAAGTTGTGCTGCTGAATAAATCAGCACAGTCTTCGTAAACCCTAGGCGGCTCAACCGAACTTGGTGCCGAATAACACGAGTCTACATAAGACGTGGTAGTATCTGACTCTTGCCTTGTAGGGTGATACGATGACGTAGAACTCAAAGAAGTAGCAGGGGTAGGCACTCGGCTTAGGTAGTCATACGATGACGTAGAACTGCCTCCATAATTTTCCAACTCCAATTCATGGACGACTTCCATCACTCGCATCTTAGCACGAGCAGCAAGCGCTGGCGGAAAAAGCATGACAGTTTCTGCCATACTAGCAAAAAACAGTTTTATCGGATGAGGTTTGTCTTCAATTGCCGATTCCAATTTCTTGAAGAAAACTGAACGACCTTCTGCCCTCTTTTTGATAGTGTCCAACAGCTTTACGTTAGTTGTTTTTATTTTCGTTGGTGGTCTGAACCGAGTTGATTCCACTGTGTTCCCTCCACACTGACGGTATTGAGATTCTGCCATTTCGTCTACTGTTTCAGTGTCTTGAGATGCTTCCCCTTCTAGCGTTTCGTCTCTATTTTCGACCACGTCTTCATCAACTACTTCGTCTGCTGCTTGCAATGAATTATTATCTGCCTCGTTTGTTGCCGTTATTACATTAGTTACTGTTCTAAAAAATAACAATAAAAATCAGTTACCTCAACAATTCACAAGAGTATGTGTTCATATTGTCTGTATGTCGTCAGTCTATCAAGAAAAGCTAGCGCATCCATGTGTTCCCATTTGGTGGTTCACTTGGCTGCTTCACCAGTTCTGTGTTTGCCTTCCTTTTCCTTCTTCCAATACACATCCTTCAAACTTTTCCATCTCTTCTTGCACTCCTCAACTTAAATATAAAATACATATTTTAAGTTCATTTTATAATCGACTCTTGATTCACCAAATACTAACCATTTTTGCTTACCACCTGTGAAATTTCTTCCCAGGTATTATCTCGTACATTTTGATCCTTATATAGATTGTGTTTAGGATCGTAGAGAGCAGGATGTTGAGCGACCTCATTGATCAGTCTTTCATCTTCTTCTTTTGAGAACCGTAATCTGTGACCTTTATTATTATGTTTGACCATATTTTAAAAAAATATGGAAAAATTCAACAGTCACAGTATTTGACACTATACACAACTTCAAGAAGATGACGATTAGAAAAACGTGCGCGTTTAAGTTGCCCTCGAAGTAAGTCGACTGCGAGACGCGGCGTTTTGCTACGACTTGTAGCGACTTGTCACAGGAAATAGACCGCTTACTCACATACGCATATCAGCAACCGGCGCGTCTTATCGCTACGTCTAATCATGTTGATTAATCACTGCACATAGACCGTACCTTAAGTCCTTTTTTGTTTAATCTCCTCATGGATAAAATTATAAAGAAAGTAACATGTCTCAACCTCGTATACAGACTGGGGAACAAAAGAGTTGGTGTGATGTGCTACGCTGATGACGCAGCAATCATCGCCGAATTAGAAAACGACCTACAGAGACATCTCTTCCAGTCCTTTCTGGTAAGCCGCCAACTCAATATGAACATTTCTATCAGCAAAACCAAATGTATGACAATCGCGAAGGATCCGCTCAGATGTAAGCTGGTGGTGGAGGACTATCCCATAGAACAGGTGATGCAATTCAGATATCTGAGCATAGATATATCAAGTATCCACGACCCAGTTAAAGACCTATGAAGCCAGATTAACAAAGCATCCCCACTATCAGGATGCCTACGAGATATAGTCTGGTCCAACCCGTACTTGCGCAAGGATAGCAAAATTAGAATCTACAAGACTTGTATCAGACCCATCATGACGTACGGCACGGAAGTCCGCGAGGACACCAACAAGACGAAACAAATGCTAAGGGTGGCCGAGATGAAAACACTGAGAACAATAGTGGGGGCAACAAGAAGAGACAGAGTAATAAACACAGATGTCAGAGAGCAGTGCGGGATACAGGATATTCTGAGATGGGAAAGACAACGTAAGAGGCAGTAGTACAACCATGTAAGACGGATGGACGAGAACAGACTTCCGAGAATACTCCTAGAAAACAACCCGTCCGGCTCAAGACCTCCCGGAAGACCACCTAAAAGGTGGAAAGATAGTTGGCAATCCACCTCTCAGGAAAAGATGCAGAGGCAGCTTCAGAAGTAACAGATCGACAGATCTCCAAGAAGTAGAAGAAGAAGAAGACATTGGTTCACAACTGAGATTGCGTCTCTCTTTAGTAAATCTTCTATTAAAGACTTTAACAGTAATAATTCTTTTGGAAATCAATTGTTTTCAATGGGTATAATACATTGTTTTCGCATCCTAATAAATGAAATAGAAAAACCTTCAATGTAAGACAGCACTGTCTTGTGTATTAACAGATCTCTCCACCTATAAGAGAAAAATTTCACATGGTCGTCCAACCTTCGGATCTAAAACGGACGCGGTCCCTTCTGGACGTTCTGGTTGCTGCGGGAATAGTAGTTCTGTCCCTTCTTATATGCCGTCTTCCTGTGCGTATACTGCGACTTCTTGGGAGCCTGGTGCGTAAATCCATTCCTCCTGACCCCCATCAACCTCTGGAAAAATTAACTCTTGTAGTTTTCCAAAGTTGACTGGACTACTGACGATTGACTTCTTGGATTTTAATTGTTGCCCTGATCTCTTCAATTATTTTGCGGTTATAATCCTATCTTCTAAATTATTTCCAAACAATAGCCTTGAAATTGGTATACTCACCAGGGTCTCTTTAAGCTTTTCATTCAAATTAAGAGCAATGAGCTCTCTTCGAGATTGTGACACTGAAAAATAAACAGGCAGCTTACTTAGTAATTCAATATATTCTCTATTCTTCTCCTCCTCCTCTTTATCGAGCATTGTCGTCAAGGCTAACCTTATAGCCGATAAACTTAACGCAATTTGCTGTTGCGTCTGCATCAATCGGGTATCTCTGCGGATGATACAAATAATAATATGAAACGTTGTGAAAGTCCAAAAGCACTATCCATTATCACAAATGGAGAAGCTACCTTTTATCACAAACATGCAATTGACATGTAAATTAATTTTCTAAGGTATTACAGTTATCACAAACGGATAAAACAATAATAATAAAATGAAACATTGTGAAATTTCAAAAGCACTATCCATTACCACAAATGGATAAGCTACCTGTTATCACTAATAGGCAATTGAGAAGTAAATTCGTTTTCTGCTAATACACTATCTGTCATCACCTGCTGGCTCGAACAGGTATGAATGTTTCTCACTTTGACCAGTGAAAAATAAAATTATTATCGCACTTACTAGTCGTGACTCTATCTCCTTCTATGTCCTCGCCTGACGAAGCGGTTGACGAAAAACTATCATCCCGCCTCTCTCTAGACGATGAACGAGAACAAGAGTCTTCCGTCTCACACTCACCATCGTTTATTACACGAATTTTACGACAATGATGACCCTTTGTGTTTTCCAGATGAACAAGTCTTCTTTCCAGTCTTTTGAAGATTCTATAAATATCAGACACTTCCCCTGACCGACTCCTTTTTCTCTATCGCGAATGCTGGGGCATTATATTATAAATTTCTAATAATTTTCACTACCGATTTCCGGTAACACACTATGCGATGCGTATGTATCGTCACAAAAACAAAGGCTGATTTATATGACCGTAGTTTGAGCAAGGATGGGATAGGGTAGATACTTGCTTTCAAGGTTGTGGATGTATTGGCCAGAGACTGAGGTACTACATATTATTTATTTATAAGAGGAGGCCGAATATAATAATAAATTGAGTAACCAACTAGTTAACTATGAGGATGAAATTGAGGTATTGGCAAAAATGGAGTGTACAAATTGGATTGTTGTGATCGCGATGCTACATATATTGGCAGAACTTGTAGAGCTCTGGGAACTCGTATAAATAAGCATTTCAAACGTCCTGGCTAGTCCACTTTTGGACACCATTTAAAATATAATAAACATAAATAAGGTCCAGGTCCGAATTCCTTTCTTCTAAAACCTGTGACACAAATGAATTTCACTTTATTAGACTTCTCGAAGAACATTGAAATTATGTTTGAACTAAGTAATTATAATAATAATTGTCTCAACACCCAAGTGAACTTGGACAGAGACTTCATCCCTTTACACGGGCTTTTATCATAACTCGCTGTGACGATAGCAGTATCTTGATAATTTCTTAGACATTTCTTCTCAAAATCATAGAATATTTATGTTTGCATTTCACTCTCTATTTATTTTTGTCGTTTTCTATGTCTTGCGACTTCATATTTCGGAATGCGGCTGATAGTGCTATGTGTATATATCTAAAATCTTCAAATTTCTCATATATAATAACGTTTTAATGAATTTTTATACAAGATGTATGTGATAGGCAACGTTCCATGTTATTTTATATTGATATTTTAATGTGATTTTCTAATTCTTTAACGATTGATAGAATCTATCATGGATTTGGTTTTTGTGACCCTAGACATTTATGTATTTTCTTTGTTATATTGACCTTTTAAAGTTTAATTCTTTATACAGAGAAGCACTAATGACGACTTATAGTCGAAACGTCCTTCGAATTATTATCTTTTGTTATGTTTTGAATATTTTCTTATTCTGTGAATAAGGTTATTCACCTGCTACTTATTGGATTGAATATTTTATAAATAACTTAGTTGACCAATACTAGCATTTGATTACAACTTTTCACCATTTTGTTTTAAATTTGATCTCCCTGTATGCTTTTCAAGTCGAATGTATAGTGCAATTTTACAGTTCAATAATCGTTAGAATTAATTTTTGACCACAACATTGTAAATTTGTAAAAATAAACATCTACAATTACAAATCAACATAACCATAGATAATTAATTTTTTATAATATTTCTCAAGTCAATGCAATGTATTACTTAAAATAAAATGAAAACAGGAATTATGTAATTACACTTTCATTTGCAGTTCAATTATAAAAATAAAAACAAATGAACAATAAATGAAAAAGTTAGTGGTTGCGCCCTATTTCAATTGGAAAATAACTTTCAAATGTGCATAAAGAAACAAGACAGAATATTTTAATAATTGTATTTTCAACAAAACAACAACTAAATTCCAAAAATGTGTTGTGCAATACACATCGTACCATACATTCATATCACAAGTTACAATAATTCTGTTTTGATACATTTATATTTCCAATAATTTCAACATCCAGACTTTTCAGTTGAATTCATTTTTTTGTCAACATGAAAAATTTACCATAAATACAAAAACGAAGTAATAATATTTTAGTAACTGTATTTTCAACAGAATAACAACAAAAATCCTAAAATAAATTGTACAACAATCCATAGTATTTTTATCACAAATAAAAATGGTTTCTAATGTGCACTAGAAAATGCATCAAATTCTTTTTCATATTCAGACTTTTCTACCATGTATTTCGGTAATTGAACTCCATGCAATTCACTAAAAGCTGGCTTTGTTTCTGTACTGAAAGCGCCTTCTTCATTACCCACATCAAATTCAGCTGGTGTTCTTATCGTGGGTTCCGGCTGGGAAACTTTCTTTTTGCCTTTCTTCGCACTCCTCTTTTTCTTATAAATTTGTTTTTTTCCTTTGTAAGGTACTTTTGTTTCAATTCCTTCTGAGGCCGATGTTTCTAAGGATTCGGGCACTATCTTTTTTTTGAGAAATTGCGTTTTTTCTGCTTCGGTTAAAATTGGTTTATTCTGAGATTCGTGTGGTTGTTCATCATTTTCTAATTTTTTTATGCCTTTCAACTGATGATAAGCTACATGACTGGATTGTGGTCGAGATTCTTGTACGTACATACATTCTTCGTGCTGGAGCTTATTTTTGTCTACGCAAAGGAAGCATATCATTCCATTCTTTTCAGATCTTTTGCAATTAGATCTGTCTTTCTTTGAGAACTCAGCTAAAACTTCTTCCACGTCATGTTTCGTTGAATCAGGAATCCTATATCCCTCCTCTTCTCCCTCGTCCTCTTCTCTAGTTTCTTCATTCTTAGACTCTTCTGGTGCTAGCTCTGGAAACAATTTGTAATGGTATTCATCAAAATCTTTTGCGGACTCGTCCTCTTCCGCTTCTTTGCTTTCTTTCTTAGATTCCTTCACAATACTATCGGCAAAGTTTGAAGGAGTATTGTGCTTTTCATTTTCATATTGTGCTCTGCTAGTGTCCCTGTTTTTTTCATAATTTTCGTACAACACGGGATCATCATTCCTTTTCTTAGGAGACTTTGTTTGTATTATTCGATCGTGTTTATCAAGTGGTTCAGTATGCTCTGTCACTGTTCGTGGCTCTACCTTAGTCTCACTGGGAGCAATTTTTTCGCCAGGAGCGCTCTCAATTTTTGTTACAGTTTTAGTTTCTTCCGGTTCGTCATTGCTGTCATATTTCTTCTCATTAACATATGCATACTTCTTCTCAGCAGGTGCTGAAGTGTATGAACATTGCTCAAAATTGGCACCAGTTGCAGGATCTTTGCAAACAGTACAGGTTGAACCTTCCTTCTCAACTTTTTGGCAATTTTCAGGATTCTTCTTAAGTTCTTCAGACTGCTTTTCTGAATAACTTATTTCTGGGCTACTTTCATCATAGGACTCAGGTTCATATTGGAAACCGGCGCTGTAGTCCTCAGGAATGCCAGTGAATCCCTTAATGGACCTATCCCTTATAATATAATAAGGATCAACTTTTTTATCCGTGTATCTTCTGTATCTGTAGTGATCCTCTCTTGCGGGTGCAGAGTACCTTTCTGAAAATCCTTTATTATATTGGGAGGGTTTTTTATCAGAACTATAGGAGCATTGCGTGTATTTGGATTGAGTTTCTTCATTCACACACTCAAAACAGTTCTCTAATGCTGAACTAGAGAGTTTTTTACAATTATGATTTTTCAAATGACTAGGAGTAGGAACGCTTTCAGTTTCTTGACCTTCAAGAGAACCTTGAGTAATCGTTTTCTTTTGATAGTTGGGATTGAATGGTTCGGCAGCATTATAATATTTGTTAGGTAAAGCACGAGAGGCTTGAACTATTGGCTGGAAACTATATTTTTGATATGGCGTTAATGGACTGCTGGGATCATCAAGAACACCAGATGCTATTGGATACTGAGACACAGTTGAGCTTGATTTACCTGTATTGTAATTAACAAAAGGTTTGGAACTCAAACTACCTAAATAGGCATTATTCTGTTCTGATATTTCTTTTTCAGCTTGTTCATTTTCATTTTTGAAAATGTCCGATTCCTCGCTACTGCCTTTCTTAGGTTTGTTAGGTCTAGGAGGAATTCGTTCTACATCATCAGCGTTAGCAGTTGCTGCACTGAGAAGAGGTAATTGGTAGGATATATAGTTTGGACCTGGTCTTATGTAATCTTCTTTAGTTTGCTGCTGTTCTTGTCGCAATTGCTTGTTTTGAGCTTCATCGAAAAAATCTCTCGCAGGAAAATTTGTGACTTGGTTTGTTTGAGAAAATATGGGTAGTGATTGAGTTGGCTGCTCTTGTGGAACGAAGTTAATTGGAGGCAATGCCAAAGGCTTCTTATTACTACCAGCATATTCTGTAACAAGAAAGTTGAATGAAGATTTTCTATGCAAAAACCTTATCGTCTATTGTAATTTACTAAAAAAAAGTTCTAAATAAACGTGTATTTGCTCTCGTATAAGTTCATAAGCTCTAAACTAATGAATAATGAGAATTTCTCAAAATACCACATTTCTCTATTACCGTAAGCCAGTTATACAGTTGTACTTTGGATATATGAGAAGTTAGTCAAATATCGTCAAAGACGAATGAAAATAATATTTGAAATTTTTCTGATTCTGATAACAACATGACTAGTTTATTTTTTTTATCTTCAGCCTCAAAAATGGAAAATATATCAGGATTGTGTGTGGAACAGCGCCCTTGTAGTGTTGATCCACGCGAAAGGCAGCAAAGAAGACATTAAGAACTACAGACCAATAAGTCTACTACCAGTAACGTACAAGGTATTCACAAAGATCATTCACAACAGAATACAAAACACACTAGACTCGGCCCAACCACGAGAACAGGCTGGATTACGCAAAGGCTTCAGTACAATAGACCACATCCGTACCTTCAAAGAGGTTATCAGTCAAACCAAAGAATACGACCAACCACTAGCACTAGCCTTCCTTGACTTTGAGAAAGCATTCGACTCTATATATCCCATAGCAGTAGGATATATGATGTCACTCCAGAATTCCCTACCAGCAGAGGAGTTAGACAAGGAGACAAGCATATTCAGAAAATTGACTGGAACAACACAGGTCTGAATATAGATGGAGAATACTTGAACCATCTATGATTCGCTGAGGACATCATCCTGATAGCGAGTAACCCTGTCGAAATTCAACTATAGATAAACGAATTAAATACAGCAAGCAACGAAGTGAGCCTTAAAATGAATTTGAGTAAGACCAAGGTATTGTATAACGAACTAATAAACGCAGAAAAAATAATAATTAATGACACTGCCCTGAAAATAGTAGAGGAATACATATACCTAGGTCAACTAATACACATATCAGGCTCTCTACTTCCAGAAATAAAAAGAAGGACCAAATTAGCATCGAGAACATTTGGACAGAACTCTATTATCTTCATGTCTAGAATGTCACTCCGTTTGAAAAAGAAAGCGTTTGATCAGTGCGTACTACCAGTACTAACGTACGGCTGTGAAACCTGGACCTTGAAAACTGATATCATTAGAAAACTTCAGGTAACACAGAGGTCTATGGAACGATGCATGCTTGAAATAGCAAGGAGAGATAGAGAAAGGGTTGTATGGATAAGAGAGAAAACCCAAGTGATAGATGTCATTATTAGAATCAGATCCCTAAAGTGGCAATGGGCGGGGCATCTCGCTAGAAGGACAGATGATAGATGGACCACAAAGATAACTCAATGGTATCGCCGAGGCGTGAGAAGACCAAGAAGACGCCCCAACTTGAGATGGGACTACGATATAAAGAAACTCACAGGATCAACTTGGGGCCGCATACCTAGCAATACACAACAATGAGCCCAAATGGAAATATAATATATAAATATGTAAAGGGAGGCTACATCATAGAAAAATGGTTGAATGAGCTGCATATGATGATGATGATAATATCAGGATTGAACAACAGTCAATGATATATATTAGTTTGTTCCTTCCATTACCACGTACGGCCCATGTATGACTTACTTCTACTATCATGTTTATTCCCCATACTACAAGTCATTATTCGACCTATCATAAACAATAAAAGTATTATAGAAGTTGAAGTAGAGTACTTAAAATGTGAAATATGCTCAATAGATATCTACTCGATGAATTATAATTCAGAGACCGACAAATCGGCTAGTGAAATTAAGGAGTATTTAAGACGAAAAAAAATTGCAGCAGGCGGAAAATATGTGGAAGTTTTAGTTTAAGTAACATGATAACAATAAATTGAACTCGAGACTCTTGGAAATGGGAATTTGGGGGTGGATTTTATGGCTGCACATCGTATTCTTCGAATTGCAGGCGGAAAATGACCTCCTAGTGAAAAATGTTCCACACAAAAGTTGTATATAGTAAAGAAAGAAAAACTTTTATATTAGCTTTTTTGAAGATACCCTCAAATTTCATGGGAAAATGGAAAAAACTGATTTTTTCGTTTTAAGTTTCTTTTCTCACGCGCAAAAGATTCACTTTTCATGAAAGTTGGTGAAAGTGTTTCTTTTTTTATACTTAATAAACATGAATTCTTTCGAAACTAAAAAATTAGTTTGTGAAATAGTTTCTTTGACCAAATCAATGTGTGTAAGTTCAGGTTATGGGATTATGGTCAATAAAACAATGAACATCTATTATTTTTTCAGCCTAAGTTTCGACCTTTATTGGGTCATCTTCAGGGCGTCTACAAGAATATACAAAATATATAAAAATTTGTTAAAATCAAATAAAATTTGTACAATAGTATATGTAAAAAACGACAAAAAATTATAGTTTTGATTAGGTTTTTTCATCTGGTTTCCGTCATTTTATGAGGTATTTGAGTATCACAAAAAGTTGTTCTTAATATTAGTAACAATAGATTCACATTCAATCAAAGTATATCTTTTTAAACATATTCATGATCAGAAATTGTACCGTAATATTAATTTTCCTGTAAGGGTTTTGGTTCTCTCAATGAATTGAGGGGTGGGGAGAAGAAAAGAGTTCTTTTCTTCATTTGATTTTATTATAATTTTTTTTTCTCTGGTCTTCTTCTTCCTTTAGAACTATACTGGGGATTGCACTTACACAAATAATAGCAACAATATACAACCTTAAACTAGCGGATATTGAGCGTTGAAGGATAATAAACATCATATAACTCATTAGTAAACTCTAGCTGCTTGTCACAATTAATGACATTAAAGGATCTCACCAGTTTTCCTGTGGTTTTCATAACTGTCTTTTTTTTTTTAAATTAACCTTCTAAAAAATTGACTTTTAATATTTTTTAACTATAATTTTTTGTCGTTTTTTACATATACTATTGTACAAATTTTATTTGATTTTAACAAATTTTTATATATTTTGTATATTCTTGTAGACGCCCTGAAGATGACCCAATAAAGGTCGAAACGTAGGCTGAAAAAATAATAGATTTTCATTGTTTTATTGACCATTATCCCATAACCTGAACTTACACTAAAAAATTAGTAGTTTTTGTATTTTTTTAATCTTTTGAAAAAATTGCAAAATTTTCCGCGGAAAATTTTATTGATCTTTTTTCCGATTCTCATACTCTGCCTTTGCTCATTTCGACCGTTGAAATGTCTACTTTAAGATGACCTATTTATGGTTGGGCTTCATTTTTGTAAACCTCTTAAAATCCAGAAAATCCGACTTTTCAGTGCACAATTTTTCAATATTCCACATTTTGTCGATTTTTCATTATGTGCGGCAAAAAATCGATAGACCTAATTTAAAAATATTTTGGAATATGGAATACAAAAATTAAAAAAAGCCGAGCTTAGCAGTGAATTTAAAAACCTTACCTCATCATCATACGACAATATGTTTCATGTTGTTGACGGTGGTTATTTGTTGCATAAAGTGATATGGCAAAAAAATTATACTATTGCAGAAATAACTAATAAATATTTCAATTATGTCAAAAGCTACTATGCAGCAAGCAGTTTCATTGTATTTGATGGATATCCGTATGCAGATGCAACAACAGGAACTACTTGTACTTCGATCGGTACAAAGCAGAACGAACGTAGATGTAATAAATCGGCAAACATCGTACCTACATTTGAGTATCAATCTATAAGTAAAATTATTTTTCTCAGGATAAATTCTTATAAAATGAATGCAATTAAAATAATTTGATTAAAACTGTATCTAACAAGTCCCAATCAGAAGGATTTATCTGCAAGCAAGCTTCAGAAGATGCGGATGCTTTCATCGTAGGAACTACAGTTGAGGCAGCTGAAAATAATGATGCAACTATCTATTATCGTGGTAGGACAAGACATCGATTTGTTAGTATTGACTCATCATTAAAACAAAAATGGTTTGAGTATCAAGCCAGGATCAGGAAATTGGAGAGGATTCTTTTTATTTGTCAAATTGTATGCATGAATCGTAAAAACTAATTATTGCCTTTATTGCATTCTCTGCATGTGACAGTATTTCCAATTTGGTTGGCCAAAGAAAAAACTATTGTTAAACGTTTACGAAGAAATAAAAATGTATCAACTTTAGCCGATATTTTCTCTGGTGAAGATGCGTATCAAGCGGTTATTGCAAATAACGGTTACCAGTTAATAGCTGACATCTATCAAACTAGAAACATTCGTAGGTAGATATGAGAACTACCGTTAAATCAAGTAAGGTCTAAGTTGTATAAAGCTTCCATTTACACACCAAGCTTTAAACTTCAACCAACATTCTTATAGAGTTTATCCCCAAATACAAACTTGGCTTGGTTTTTTCGACAACGACCAAGAGAAAAAAACACTACGCAATGGGGTTGGAGTGAACATATGGGTAAACTTGTCCCTAAATATATATCAGATGATTTACTGTTGACTCGAGAGACGTTACTTAGAAGTAATAGCTGTAGCCGTGTAACTGGTTGTGGTAAGCGATGCGGTTGTAGAAAACATGGCTGAAATGTGATGGCAATTGCTTAAATAGAGAAATCGAAATATTCGAAATTGAAAGTCATACAGATTAGAAAACGACGAATCATGATAATTGTACCATATAATTCAAAGTTATCTAATAAATTTAGTGAAATTAACTGTCTCGACCCTTACTTTGTGGAATATGCTCATATTAGTGTTTTTAAATGAAACTCACGGTGTCTAGTTAATTCCACTGACGATGATATTGATTTATCGAAACAATTGTCAATTTTTTAGAATTTTCAATATAACTTTTATTATATTGTGGAATTAACTAGAGACCGTGAGTTTCATTTAAAAACACTAATAAATTTAGTCCTGATTTTGTAAATAATAAAAATAAACTGTTATATTCTGCATTTTAATCATTTTATTCAAACACACATATATTAGAATACGTATTATACTACAATTAATAATGATTATGTACACTATGTTATCAAATACATTACAATATGATGCGGAATATTGATAAATTGTGCTCCGAAAAGTCGTTTTTTTTCGGTTCTTCTCCATTTTAAGCGGTTTAATGAAAATAAAGCCCAATTATACACAGGTCATTTGGAAGTAGACATTCCATCTGCTAAAATGACCCGAGGCAGAGTATGAAAATTGAGAAAAAAATCAATAGAGTTTTCGTTGATAAATTTTGCATTTTTTCGGAAAATTGCAAAATCGGAGAAACCACTGATTTTTCAGTTTTAAAAAAATGCAATGCTAATTAAGTATAAAATAAGGAACAATTTGCCAAACTTTCATGAAAATTTAATTTTGTTTACGCGAGACAAAAGTAGAAACGAAAAAATTAGTATTTTGCAATTTTTTCAAGAAATTTGAGGTTATATTGAAAAAACCTTGTACAAATGTTTTCCAATTTTTTATCATCTACAATATTTGTGTAGAGCATTTTTCGCTAGGAGGTCATTTTCCGACTGAAATTCTAAGAATACTTTTCAACCCTCAAAATCCACCCCCATTTCACAATTTTCAAGGGTCTTGAGTTTAATTTATTTTTATCATGTCAATTACACCTCAAACCTGCTGCACATTTTTATCGTCTCAAATTCTAATTGCACAAGCCTAAAACAAATATATCTTATCAAGGAAGTACCGGAAAAGCTGCTTTACAGAGATTGTCGAACATTTTCGCTAAGTGTTACTCTAGATTCTCACGGAGTCTTAGGGTAATTTGACATTCAGAATCTCTCTTGAATTTAAAATGTGAATTGACATGCAAGAGCCCAACAATGAGTCGACTTTTCCAAAATTACGTGCGTTTGAGTGGTACAGTGCATTTGAAAGAGGTCAGGATGTGATGGGAGATTTGTTTTACTGTGTCCGGTTATCAACTTATCTTACTGAACTCTACATAGTAAGAGTAGAGGCAATAGAGACTCAGAACTGTAGTTTGGGAGAGAGATGAATAACCGCTGTAATTGATTATTCGTTGGTGTGAGTGTATTTGTTTCGGAAGGTGCCAACTCTGTTTTTGGACCAGAATAATGAATAGTACATAGTTGTTTTTATAAGAAACCTCATAATCAAATGTTTCAATTGTTTGAAATCCTCATATTTGAGGTATCAGCACAATAATACTGAATATCTGCTCTAGCTGTTCTGAACAAGCATTAAAAGCAAAAGCATTAAACTGCGTCCACATTGTGCCGAACGAAAAGGTCGATCGGCAAAGGCATTCGACTCGTCCATATTGTAAATGTAATGTGAGTATATGAACGACATACATCGCCGCGCAATTAAAGAAGTGAAGATAATTGATTGGTTGTGCTTGATAAAAAATTCGAATTATGAGTGATGCAGAAGATACTATAGTGGCAGCTGCTGCTGCAATTACTATTGCTGTTGTTGAAAACCAGCAACAGCGTTTTCCCCGTTCTCCAAGGTTTTGGATACGGCACCGCCTCGTTATTGGCAGGAAAAAATATCGTACACAGGAATTTGTGAAAGATTTACTGCTATATGAGGTTGATGAGTTGAACCAATAATACAGATGTAAATGGCTTTGCAAATTTTGTATCTTTTTTCAACTTCCTGTTTGTCAATTCCAAAAGAAACTGCAATAAGTAAGCGCATAAGCGCATCCATCATGCTTTTTGTTTCTATTTTTATACTGTTTATTGCTTGAGTTCCACAATAAAGGACGATCACGATATATTTCAATTAAAGTTATTGTTTGCTCTTCACTTCAATTCATATTGTTATGCATTAAATTGTAATATACCTAGTCAAAATAAGAAATAAATAAAGTCTACACAACAGACACAACTAACTTAGATTACTACGTTTACTTCTATTTTCAAATAGTAAATGTATTACGTTGTATTGACTGACAGCTGAATTGTCGAACAACATGCTTCTACACGTCCAAACTATACATGTTGATTAGATTTCCTTTTACCCGTACCGACTTGGTAAGGATTGCATTCGATTCGACCCGACATGGATCAACAATGCCGGGTGACCGTCCATACTGGATCGACATTGTCGATCGACCATGGCCAACGAGGTTCACCACGGATGAACAATTAACCACACTTTGAAAATTACATAGAAAGTCATTGTTGAGAAATCAATCTAAGTAAGCAAAGAACAAGATTTTTAACAAATTTGAATATGAAATTAACTGTCTCGACCCTTACTTCGTGGAATCTGCTCATATTAGTGTTTTTAAATGAAACTCACGGTTTCTAGTTAATTCCACAATATAATAAAAGTTATTGAAAATTCTAAAAAATTGACAATTGTTTCGATAAATCAATATCATCGTCAGAATGACAGAAGTTACATTTTACTTGATGCCTACCTGATGTTTAGTAGTTATTTTTAGCTAGACCAAGAAGTGACCTAACTTGTGATTGACTGAATATATGTTCACAGAAAAAAGAAGAAGATGTGATATTACAAATATTGAAGCTTACATATTTTTAGCCCTATGATGATATCCTGGGTATCATTTTTCCAATTAAAATCACTATAACTGTGCAATGATATAGAAAACCAGGAAAACTATATCTGCTGATCTTTACAATTATCACTTAAGAAGACAGTTTATTAGTGGAGAACTCCCTAGATTTAACTGTTCATTGACAACTTCATATTGTGGGTTTCTTAAATGTCTTCTACTGTCCAATTCTTCAAGGAAATCCAGTTTTTTTTTCCTTTTCACAAATGTGCAGCACTTCTAGTTTTGTGTTAGGTGTCATACAGGTTAAAACAACCAGATAAATCCCACTACGCAAAACATCTACTTGACACCAATCATTCATTGACACCTAACACAAAACTAGAAGTGCTGCACATTTGTGAAAAGTAACAAGAACTGGATTTCCTTGCAGAACTGGAAATTAGAAGACATTTAAGAAACCCACAATATGAAGTTGTCAATGAACAGTTAAATCTAGGGAATTCTCCACTAATAAACTGTCTTCTTTAGTGATAATTGTAAAGATAAGCAGATATAGTTTTCCTGGTTTTCTATATCATTGCACAGTTATACTGATCTTAATTGGAAAAATGATATCCAGGATATCACCATAGGGCTAATAATATCTAAGCTTCAATATTTGTGATATCACATCTTCTTCTTTTTTCTATAAACATATATTGAGTCAATCACAAGCTAGGTCACTTCTTGGTCTAGCCAAAAATAACTACTAAACATCAGGTAGGCATCAAATAAAATGTAACTTCTGTCATTCTGACGATGATATTGATTTATCGAAACAATTGTCAATTTTTTAGAATTTTCATAAACTTTTATTATATTGTAGAATTAACTAGAAACCGTGAGTTTCATTTAAAAACACTAAATTTGAATATGATAATTTTTTCAGTATTTAGCAAAATAGAATGCAATGTTCATAATGTATATGGTATACCTACACTGATATAATATTAGTGGTGAACAACCAACAAATTTTGAATATCCCAAAAATAAGAAGAATATGAATTTTCAATTTCGTAAGTTGCATACAAAGAACTTGAGTTTTGGATTGAGAACCTACTCTAATAAAAACGTAGACACAATACGCACCTACTGCCTGTGGAGCAAAGAAGCTGGAGAACTCCGATGAACCAACTAATCCGGTTAATGGACTGTTCTGTTGAGAGGGTGCATCCACATTGAAATATTTTGAATAGTCTGGGTGCGCATGACTTTCACCATCATCTTCACTATTGTATTCGGAATGATCTTCGGAGTCTAAGCCATATTCCTCTTGAGCACATGCATTTTGTACAAGCAACAAAAGAAATACCTGAAAAATAGACAGATATCACTCACTTTCTCGTATCAACGACCACATTAAAGTAATTTGAATTGATATTCACTTATTACTAGTTGGGTTTATTTTTGATCAAAATGGTCACTAACCTCAAGTGAAATGCTTCTAAGAAGAAGCATATTGTTCTTCTTAGGGACTGTAAGTATAACAAAATTAATTTATATTGGATGGGTAAACATTTATATAAAGTATTCCCACTACAGTTGTTAAATAATACAACGTAACTGAAAGCTGATTGTCTCGGTTTACAATCAATATTTCTTAAAAACATTAGTCATTCAACCGATAATGATTGAATACGTTCTTTGAAGCAGAAAAAGTCAGTTTTTAGACCAATTCAAAGTATTTGTATATATAACAAACCGATTGAATCTATCGAGAGCGGTGATGAATGCCTTAATAATTTTATTGGTGTTTGAGTAAACCTTTTTTATTTAGCAATGTGAATTCGTTGTTGAATAATTTCCGTTGGCAATCGCATAAATTGGATCAGTAGAGGTAGTTATTAAGTTGCTCATCAAATTGTGAAAAAAGGTCTTTGACACCTGAAATTTCATACATTCTGTGGTTAGACCGGTTTAATTTTCTTATATAATCCCAGTTATCACTTGCCGAATACTCTATTAGTCTCGGGCTGTTTTTGTTTGTAATTAATTTAATTATAGCAAATTATTTGAATCTTGTCCTTGACCATTCCTTGGTGATTTTTTGAATGTTACCACATGAATTATTCAAGAAAAAAGTTCTCTATTATTAGCTAATAAATCTGTAAATTCGCATGTATAGAACTTAAATTCAAGATTGATTGGTACGTCTAATTTATATGTTGCCTTGACAGATAGAAATATTGTAATATATTGTGAAATTTAATTGATCGTATAACTCTCCTGTCATTAGTGATGAAGTTGTTAATTTGACGTTTTCTAATTATATCTATAACTATTAAGTGAAAAAATATTACTCTTTATATGAATTGGGTGAAACTAATACTGAATTAGAGCAATGATCGTGGATATTTACAAGTTCCACTCAATTAAGAATTTGAAAAATATGATGATCTGCAAATTTTGAAAGTATTACTCTGTTTTTTAGTACCAAAGTGTACATTAACATATTTCTCCCCAGTTTTTTTCATTTGAAAATTGCTAGCCTGGTTCTTATATTCACAATTATTTATGGAAAATAATCAGATCTGTCACTAATAATTCAGTTCGTAGTTTGATTTCGAACTTAGAACATTATCAAACAAATTACCGGCCAATTCTCAAAGTTTTCAGTACTTTAAAACACCACACTAATGTGGGAAACCGTCAATTCGATATTATCATCAGTTTCTCCTTCAACTGTACCTAATATCTCATATTTTTGTAACGAGATTTTGTTTGAAGCATTTATGAAAAAAATTCTCATCAATTCTGCTCTCATTCCTAAGACTTAAATATGCATTAGATGCTTTGCAGCCTAAAATTCCAAAGCAACAACTTGTACTATTTTGTGACGGGTGATTCAAACAGCTCGGTAAATTGGTTGTACAATGAGCATGAAGGGACATACAAAATTTCATATAACTAGGAGTTGGAAATAAGTCATTTTTTGTTAATTGTACACTATACTTTTTCTATGACCGTCTGAATCAAACAAAACTCTAATATTTTTCATAAAAGTTATTATAATAAAGGTTCCTGCCGCCATTGTTGCATAGTTTAGAGAATTTTTTCTCTGAAATTATCAAGTCGAGTTCTTAACCCCTTGAATTAGTCATAAATGTTTTCTTTTGTACATGTACCTAACTACGTCGGTAAACAAAAAACACAAAATGTTCGAATTTTGATAACTCGGAAATAAGAGTACTTGATGCAGAAAAAAATGTTATAAATCAAGTATACCTGCGGAACAAGTTATCAACTATCGTGTCTCTTTGGAGAAGTTTATCACCTCTTACATCTAGCAGGATAGTGGCCTTCTAACGCAATGGCTTATTTACACATCGGGATCAGCACGTCAATGTGAAATCATCTTCAATATAGCTACTAATTTTCGATTACTCATTTTTTTATAAACGAATTTGGTAACAACTGATGTGAAGTGTCAAATTATTGGACAGACGTTAACAAACTTGATTCGATCTTACAATTATGAATACCTATATGATCATACAATGCGTTAAAATAATGACTGTCTAGTAGTTCATGAGAGTCGCGAGAAATGAAATATTTCGATACAGCTAGCCCGTGGGAAACGAAAATCTGTATTACAACATAGTAGGTTTCTTAATCGAAGACGCACATGTAATGTACATTTTTTTATGGTCGTAGAAAAAATACTTTATGATATTTTCTGTTTTATATGGATACAAGAATTTTACCTTCTGTCAAAGTCATCTCCATATTATAGTGAATATAGATAGAGAAATTCAGCCTTGTGTCAATGTTTACTTCATAATTCAGTACATCTAAGTCCCGTTGGGTTATATTTTGTTTTCCAGTTAAACTTCTCAGGCGCGTTCAAAATTTTATTCATATCAAAGCTATTTGTATAAGAACAGACTGCTGCATAATATCATATTTAAAAAGTCTAGAATGACCATCCAAGTTGTCACTAATTACTTTGATTTTTCTCATATTTTGTACTCCTGTCTGTTTTCATTGTTGTTATAATTGTATAGAGATATCAAAATTTGGCGCATATTCGCTTCTTTAACAATTTATAGTTTTGAATACATTGACGCCTATATGAAAAAAAATTCTTAACGCGTATACGTTTCTTCTGATTTTAGGATAGCTGTTCTATGAAGACCTAAACTGAATACTTCTGTTTATTGGAACTACATGTCATAAAAATAGAAAAGCACCCTCTAGTGTACACGTTTTAATCAATAGCAAGTTTGAAATAATTGATTCAACGGAACTGGACTTACTGTAGGTTTTTCAAAACAGGGTTCTTACTCTTCTTCACCTCTTGTTTTGCATGAATTTTTTTTCTAGAAGTTGTTATACAGATTATTTCTTAGTTACTCTGGTCGAAAAAGCTTTTTGATAGAGACACTAGGTACAGTGAAGAATATATTAGATTTCAGGAATCGGAATATGGTTGAGGATTTATGAATTCGAATACTTAATTCAAGCATTTTCTGGAGATTATTACTCGTAAGTAATTGTATTCAATAGAGAATTTGTAAATTGTAACTTGAACTTTCTTTGCTATCAGAGGTCGCAGCCTTCTGTCCTATCCCTTACTGCCTCGGTACGTCACTTCTGACACCTTTGAAACCTTACGCTTTCTTAGGCGTTAGACTCGACAACAAATAAATGCAATTAAAAAATACACCAAAATACGGAAACCAAATAATAAGCTAACAGTTGAACTAATAAACGACCACAGATAGATAACCTGAAACTATCACAACGATGATAAACGAAAATGACTAGACGGGCAACACAAAATACGGGTCAGATTTCTGTGACAAGCAATATGACATCACGCATACGCAGTTATAAAAATCAATAGAACTTTATTACTAACGACGTTACAGTTTTCATTAATATTTTGAAATTTTTATAAATCCACCGATTTCAGTTACTCGACAGGCACTATAGATGGCATGGTCTGCAGTGTCCCTAGCCTGATTTACACCTCTCTTGGATAGTTCGACCTGCGCGCTACCAAGTCTCTATCCCGTAGCAGTGGGAAAACCAATATTTCGAAATTTTGAGTTCAAAACCGGAATAAATATTTTATAAGCATGAAATCATTCCTCCACAGAAACCAGATAGGAAATAATATATATATATATATATATATATATATATATATATATATATATATATATATATATATATATATATATATATATATATATTAGAATAATTATGAGCCCGATATATAGCATAATTTCTACCCAGAAGCCAGAGTAAATGAAAATATACTCCTAAGCTAAAAATAATTATAAATAATCTTATATATAAAATTATTTCTATACAGAAGTATATAAGTAATATCAAATGAAAATATACTCGGAAACATAAAATAACTATTAAAGAAGGGAAACCTCGTTACATCACCCCCTTACTCCGGTAAAAAAATTAAAAGACGCAAGCATTGCTTGCTTGATTTATATTTTTTTTAAACAACTTATCACATATACAATTTTCTTAACTCTTAATACAGTCTTTGTTCCATAGTCCGGACTGGTGTTCTATGGTGCTGCTTATTGTGGTCTGGTCTGTTCGAGTCTGTAGCCTCTGCTACGGGCGCTGGAGCTAGGCTCAAATCCTCGTACCCTGGTATCTTGGCGCAGGCGGTAGTATCTCTCGTGTAGTCGGTTGATTATCGGCGGAGGTGACACGGAACATGTACACAACAAACTAAATTATTCAACGGTATTAAATCCTTAATGTAGATTCGGTTATATCGCTTGCCGGTTTCGTCTCGAAAGTCATATACTACTGGGGAGACGACGCAGACCACTTCGTATGGCCGAAAATATTTTGAGGCTAATTTCGCTAATGATCAACAGCTGAAGACAAAGTATTCTCCTTTTTCATAACTTCTTCTCCCAGGATGCATTTCCGATCTCGACGACGTAAATTATAATTATACGGTATCTTCTCTCGAAGTGGTCTCCGGGTTCTATACAGTTTCCCTTCTCAGGAATTCCGGAATATCGGGGTCTCGTCCCAAATTTAAAAAGGCCGGTGAAAACCCAGTCGAATCGTGTTTGGAGTTGTTCATCGCAAACTTTAAATCGGCTAATCTTACATACCAATCCCGGTGATCTTGTTGGCAATATTGCACAATCATCGTCTTCAGAGTGCGATTGGCTCTCTCAACCGGATTAGCTTGGGGCGTATACGGCGGTGTGAAACAATGTCGGATTCCCAATTCATTCAACGTATTCTTAAGTAGCGTACTATATTATACTGAGTTCTGTTATCGGTTAACACTGTACGGGGACATCCAAATATTGTCTGGTACTGTATCTCGAAATCATACTGCTGCAGAAAGATACTCAATCAAGATAAACGTCCGGACAAACTCAATATGGAATGCAGTCATCTAAGAGATTGATGATCGGAAAACCGTGAAATGGTAGCCCCCTAGATAAGGACGCATCTTTTTAATCCCCCAAACAATGGTGACGGAGTAATTCTTAAAGCAGGGCTCAGCGTGCGACATGCATATGGTACCTAATGCTCCTGGCCATTCTTCTGTTAGGTAAGGGCGATTCCGAAACCATATTCGGAGGCGTCGGTCTGTAGGGTGAACGGTATAAAAAATTCAGGATAACTTCTAATGGGTGCTTCTGATAGGCAGGTTTCAATATTAGCATAGGCAGTTTCTTGTTCTTCAGCCCACTTCCACGCTGAGGCTTTCGGAGTAATTTCATTGAAGGGGCCACATTTTGTGGAAACGATGGCACAAATCTCCTGTACCAGGATGCAACTCCCAAAAACCTTCTTAACTCTCTGATACTCCTCGGGCTGCAAATTTAATTATAATCTCGCACTTTTCTGGATCGGTACGGATTCCATCTCCAGTGACTACACGGCCTAAGTTATTCATGGACGATAAACAGAAGTGACATTTCTCCGGGTTCAGTTTCAACCGTGCTCCTCGTAATCGACGGAATACCTTGTAACGTGTCGTTGAGACATGTTTCTATTTACATCCATTATTTTGAGCGTTACTTATTCGTCGGCTACTCCCACCTCTAATTCCAAATCGGTCATGTACGTTGCAGCGGATTAATTTCGTCTTTAAAGACGTCTTCCTATCTCGGCCTCTAAATCGACTTCATAGTTGACTAGATAAAAGAAACTTCTGAATTCAGCTTGGAATTAGTCCCAGGTTGTGAACCTACTTCGTTTGTTGCGGTACCAAGATGTGGGTTCACCTGATAATAATTCCGGCAACAACGTAAGCAAATTGTCTTTCTGGACATCCTCTGCCGTACATATTTCTTCGATTCTTTTTATAAACGAGGCAGGATCTCCCCGGTTTCTAGAATACACCTTCCAACTGTGTACATCAACAGGCGGGGTCGCCATAACGGTAGAATGTTCAGTTTCGTGGTCCGTAGCGGATTTTGAGAAATATCTCTTCATCTTAGAAAGTTTACAAGCCTTTTTCGTTTTTCCGGAACGTTTCCCGCGACGGGTCAATTTCTCTTTGCTAGCTGGTTATTAAATTCCTTGTTAGCAAGTATATCCAACCTACACGATGTTCTATGGCTTGTTCCACGGGACTTACGATCGGTAATTGGGTCGGTGCTGAAGAAACGGGTAGTGTTTCCTCAGCAGCTTCCCGTTCAAATAGGAGAGCAATGTTCAATTCATAAGAATTTCCTCTGGACATCTATTTTTACCTTTTCTTCCTCTATATTTAGTAGTTTCATTTTCTCGTCTCTGCTTCACCTTCACACCTTCACAAAAAAAATAGAATCCCAAACAAAATACAACGGTTCCTGTATTAGCAAACAATCAGAGTTCATGTTCAATCAGTAATAGGGCGGAAAACAGTCAAAACAGAATAAAACGTTTTCTCTCAACAATCAAGTCCCTGCTCGGGCGCCAAAATGTGACGTGATCTTTCTTTGCTATCAGAGCTCGCTGCCCTACCCCTTACTGCCTTGGTACGTCACTTCTGACACCTGTGAAACCTTACGCTTGGGCGCCAGATTTTTAACGTGGTTGTCTCCACGATCCCTTGACTTCTTCGATTCTTTTTATAAACGAAGCAGGATCTCCCCGGTTTCTAAAATACACCTTCCAACTGTGTACATCAACAGGCGGGGTCGCCATAACGGTAGGATAATGTTCAGTTCCGTGGTCCGTAGCGGATTTTGAGAAATATCTCTTCATCTTAGAAAGTTCACAAGCCTTTTTCGTTTTTCCGGAATGTTTCCCGCGATGGATCAATTTCTCTTTGCTAGCTGGTTATTCAATTCCTTGTTAGCAAGTATACCCAACCTACACGATGGTCTATGGCTTGTGCCACGGGACTTACGATCGGTAATTGGGTCGGTGCTGAAGAAACGGGTAGTGTTTCCTCAGCAGCTTCCCGATCAAATAGGAGAGCAATGTTCAATTCATAAGAATTTCATCTGGACATCTATTTTTACCTTTTCTTCCTCTATCTTTAGTAGTTTCACTTTCTCGCCTCTACTTCACCTTCACACCTTCACAAAAGAAATGAAATCCCAAACAAAATACAACGGTTCCTGTTTTAGCAAAAAATCAGAGTTCCTGTTCAATCAGTAATAGGGCGGAAAACAGTCAAAACAGAATAAAACGTTTTCTCTCAACAATCAAGTCCCTGCTCGGGCGCCAAAATCGGACGTGATCTTTCTTTGCTATCAGAGCTCGCTGCCCTACTCCTTACTGCCTTGGTACGTCACTTCTGACACCTTTCAAACCTTACGCTTGGGCGCCAGATTTTTAACGTGGTTGTCTCCACGACCCCTTGACTTCAATCATAAAGAGTTCCAGGTAGCCTCAGATGGAGTTACGGTAAATTCCAGGGGTCTAGTGTTCTCAAACTGCGGAGGGGTTATTGCTAGAAAAAAAACGTTCTCGCTAGTTCTTCACAGGAACTGAATTGTTTTATTTATGTGTTTGAAAAAATCCAAAGAAATTATAACCGGTACGGCAGAAACAAATCAAAACAAAGCGGCAGCGGAGCGGTGAACAGTTTCTAGCAGTCTCTAATTGTAGTCAGCCAGCACTGTCTCTTCGATTCGAATCCAATATTTTGAAATTTTTAGTTCATGACCGGGATAAATATTTTATAAACATGAAATGATTTCTCCACAGAAACCCGATAGTAAATAAAATATACTCGGAAATTTAGAATATTTATAAACCTGATATATAACATAATTCCTACCCAGAAGCCTCCAAAGCTTAAAATAATTATGAATCTTATATATAAAATGATTTCTATACAGAAGTTGGAGGGTATAACGGGTATAAGTAATATCAAATGAAAATATACTCGGATGAAAACACTCTCTCCAGAGAATAGTCTCTCTCAAGAAATTATGTACAAACCATTATATAATCAATGAATCACTCGCGGAGTGCAACATGCAACTCTCGTTGTATACATTGGTCGAAATAAAGAAAATGATAGATCACTTGGAGAGTACATCACTTGCGGTATAGACAATGGGGTCGAGGAAATAATATAATCGATACATCGATTGCTGGCTCGCGGACTATTATTAGGCCAAACCTGAAATGACGTATGTTTTTAATTTTTAGCGAGCCCTTGCCACACTTTAGATGATTATGGGTGATAAATTCTTGATTTAGGTGGTACAGCTGACGTGTAAAATTTTCAAGCATAAACTTATAATAATGAATTTCCTGAAATACTAGAAATGGTCATACCTATAGTTGATGATACAAATATAACAGATCATTCGACATTAATTCTACAAATAAAACATAATAACAAAAAAAACGAACAAGACAACGAAACGTACAAAAAATACATTGATTACATCCGACTGTCAACGATTTTGGGAGAAATTAACTGGAATCCTGTGTACTCGCAAAATGACCCAAATACTGCCATATATATGTTTCTCAAAATAATCAATAATATAATGCAAAACTGTACTAGATTTAAAACAACCAGAAAGGAATCTACGAAAATAGCAAACAAGCTTTGCAAAATCCTAATAACTTAGAGATCAAAAATCGATATCTTACTTCGAGGAGTAGGCTAGCGAATTTGATTGCAAAAACCAAACAAATATATGAAAAAAACTATATTTAAAGTGATGCGAATAATTCTAAAAGAATATAGGCTGTCGTTTAAGAAATAACTGGCAAAAAGCAGATAACAGTGAAAATGGATGTCATAAAAACGAGAAGAGAGAAAATTTAACAGACATTAAGGATATAGCAAATGAATTTAACAATCAATTTATGAAGATGGGTGCGATATTAGCACAAAAAATAGATAAAAATCCAAACTTTATTTTTCGTACATATAGTTTACCTCTATACGATAAACTCATACTGATACCAGGGAGATTGTAGACATTATAGAACAACTAAAAAATAAAAAATCGGTTGGTAGCGATGGAATAGGTGTAGATTTTATAAAGTACATTGGTGAACACATTTCTAATCCGTTGAAATATATTATAAATATGAGTATTGAGACTGGATATTGGTAAACGCAATTTAAAGAAGCAGTGGTCTGTCCAATTTATAAAAAAGGAAATAAAGCAACACCAACCAATTATAGACCCATATCTTTGATACCTCATTTAACTAAAATATTCGAAAAAAATATTAAAAAAAGATTGAACGATTTTATTGACAAGAATAACTGTATCTCAATGAAACAATTTGGATTCAGAGAAGATACAACTACGGACGATGCAATATTGGGATTAACTAGGGAAGTACACAATTGTCTTTGTGTTTTTATCGACCTTAGTAAAGCCTTTGACATGGTCGACCATTCTATCCTGTTCAAAACGTTAGAAGCAAACGGGATAAGCGGTAATTCAATAGTCATCTGTAATAATATGTGAAAATTCGGTCATGTAACTATTCGCTGGAGTTCTAATGTAATGGTCCTAGACCCAGAAAACACCCTGTTCGCTTCGCTGTATTTCTGCTAATAAAATCCCGCTTACGTGTAAACACACATGCGCCAAATGGCCCTTAAGCAGTGGTGGGAAAAGTTTTTTGAAGACGGGCCACTTGTAATAACTAGACAATCGTAGCGGGCCAAAGAATAATGATTAATCTTTAAAAAATTTATGTGTTCTATAAACATATACATATATTATTACATACACTTATTATTTTAATAGTAAAAAAGCAAAAGGGCGGAAAATTATAAGCACAAAATATAATATGAATTTAGTGTAGTTCTTGATGTGAAGTATTATCACTTTATTTTCTGGTGTAATTACTGGTTGATGGTGCATGAGAAAAATGAAATTGATACTGTTTCATCAAAATTTCATCATAGTCCGGTTCCGTTTGCGAAGCAGAAATTCTTAAAACTGATGAAAGGTGCTCATCTGTAATTCTGTTTCTTAAGGAAGTTTTCCTAAGCATCATTGTTGAAAAGATTTGTTCTCATATATAAGATGAGCGAAACATTGTCATTATCTTCATTGCATGAGTAATTAGATTTGGGAAATTATCTGGACTTAAATTTTTATAAAATTCTAGTAATGGTACTGTATGAGAAGTTTGTTTCAGGAGAGTATTACGTTTCAGTTCTATTAACTCAAGTTGAAATTTTGCATCAACTTCTTCGTAATTAACATCGAATGATGTCGCAAAAATACTAAACTCTGGTTCCATTTTTCTAAAGTCCTGAAATGTCCTTTCAAATTCTGAATTCGTATTTTTTAATCTTATTGTTTGATATAGTGAATTTTAAAGATTGTATTCTTGGAAAATGAGAAAAATCAGATTTAGAGATCTGATTAGCAAATAATAATAACTGTAATTTGAAACTTTTCAGGTATTGCCAAATATCGTGAAGAAACTGATTTTTCCCTTGCAATTTGAGATTAAGTTTATTCATGTGTACGAGGAGGTCTGTGAAAAAAGCGAAATCAGGAAGCCACGTTTCGTTTTCAAAGACGTCAAATTGATTATAAATGTCTTTATCAAAAATAAAATTCACAATATAGTCTTTCAAATCCCAAATTCTTCCAAATACTTTTCCAGCACTTAACCAATGAACTTTTGAATAATACAGGATATCGGAATGCTCAGGATGTACGGACTCCAAAAACTGTTGAAACTGGCGATGTAACAATCCTCTGGAACGAATCATATTTGCTAGTTTTACAACAATATTAAGTATATTGGCAATATCTAAAGCCGATTTACAGAGAGCATTCTGCTGTATAAGGCAATTCAAAAAAACAACATTATTTTCCGGAATTAAATTTCCCAACAAATCCTTGATTGATTCCAACCACATTAGAAGCTAGGAGAACCATCTGTAGTTACATTACATAACTTATCAATAGGTAAACGGAGTTTATCGATGCAATTTTCAAATTCACAAAATATATCGGCACCAGTCGTTGTTCCTTTTATTGACTGTAGCCCTGCAAGTTCTTCTGTAATTTCAAAGTGGGCGTTGATTCCTCTTACAAATATGAGTAACTGCTCAGTATCGCTGATATCTGTACTTTCATCCATGGTAATTGAATAAAAAATAAATTTTTGAGTTTTTGTAGTCAGTTGCGAAATTAGATTTTTATGAATATTTTCAATTCTCTCGGTGATTGTTCTTCTTGAGAGAGACAGTGACTGAAAATCATTTTTCTTTTCAGGGCACATAATTATAGCACACATCTATCATGCACTGCTTTATAAATTCACCATCTGGAAATGCTTTATTAGATTTAGCAATATTATAAGCCAACACATAACTGGCTTTCGTAGCGCATCTTTGAGAATGATTAGCTATCCGAAATAATTGTTGTTGACTTGATAAATTTTTTATTAAATCTTCCGATTTAATTTTTTTCACCTCTTCACTTCACGATGAGAAAGAGTAGTTTCCATGTTTGCTCTTGAAATGGCGTTGAATGTTATATTCTTTTAAATCTGCAACAGTTGTATTGCAAAGTAAGCACACAGGTTTTTCTTTAAATAAAGTAAAGAAATATTTCCACGTCCATTCTTCTTTAAAAACTCGACATTCTGAATCCACTTTTCATCTTTTAACATCAATTTTAGACGTTACCTACTACGGAGAACAACGCACAGAAACGCAATTGACGGAAGCTTACTGCTAACTAATGCTCTTGCGCGGGTGTTTGTTAAGGCAGTGGGAGTTTCGGGAATTACACAAACAATTACTAGAGTCACAGCGGGTCGTTGCAGATGGCTGACTAAGTCGTTACCTAACTGATCTTCAGACGGCCTCGCTTGTATTTATACCCACCTGCAAGGATTGTTCGGGAATTGGATTTTTCCGGTTCTTCCGAGAAAACAGAACAATGAATCGAAAATGCGAGAGTGTCTGGAAGTTTCGAGCGAAGATGAGTCATCTGTTTAGGTCGGATAGATTTGTCCAGAATACTACTGTGTTTTGAATATCGCCGCAGGTAGTTTGGATGCGGGTCGTCACATTTCGAAGTAAGAACGCGTTCAAACATTCTCACGACGGCACTCTTAAACGGGCCGGATTAAACCTTTCCGCGGGCCGGAATTGGCCCGCGAACCGTAGTTTCCCCATCACTGCCCTAAAGGAACGAGAAGGCAGTGTAGCTGGCTGTCACTACCCACGATTTCGTTGGAAACAGGAGTCGTCGGCTCCGGAAAGAAATATCCGGTAGGGTTGGCGTTGGTAATGAGAGGTCTTGTGCTATAGGGTCACGTCAGTTAAGGGGGTGGGTTGAGGAAAAATCATACGTGTAACTCTTATGGGTATATGTTATGTATTCATATAATCATACTCTCCTGGTTGAGAAAATAAACTAATCGATAATGATTTCTTTAGCGAGTTTATTATAAAAAATAAAAAAATTACACTAATTGACAAACGCGTCAGGAATAATTCTATGTAAAGTCTTGTGACTGTAAATAATGAAAACCAATGATAGGACCGACAGAAAACTTGCGAAACCATGTTACATTAACGAGAATGAAATGCAGAATAAAATGAAGTTTGTTAGTTTCCAAAATAATCGCCGCAACCTAAATGTTCCCCACACCTTATATATGATACTTTGAAATTATCAATTTAGTATTGAACCTCAAATGTGCTCCCTATCCCTGATTTATACGGAGAGGTCACCATTGAATACTCGTATGCGATATAAACTAACATAAATTATACAGCTAGTATCATAGATGCGAGCAGACAATGCTAATAATTTGACCAAACTACAAAAAAGTCATAGTACACAGTTAGTATAATTTTTAAGTTTGACTTATAATCATACCATCACAATAACTCCGACGGCTACGACTCGCGTTTCGAACAAAAGAACAAAAGAAACCCTTGAGAGCGCGTATAGTAGACGTCTCCTTGTAATTTTCTTTTCCCCCTTTCGAAAAAAATTACACTTGATAAGTTAAGACACTACGTCTTAATTATATGTTACTTAAACCCTGAGGACTCCTCAATGTCTGTTATCCGGGAACCCAAAAAAAAACTAGACCGCTTCCGACCGTGCGTTTTCACCAACTGCCACTTCATCTGTTACATTTTCGTAGCTTCCGTATTTTCGCTATCTCAGCTTCGTTTTATTTTCTTATACATGTTACTTTCTGATTGGTTGTCCCCTATCGTTCTACGGAGTTGCATAATAGTTTTTTCGCCTCGATTGAAAATGAGTTTTTATTCGATTCCGCAAAATTTCGTTATTTTGACGTAATTATTATTTCCTGTTAAAATATTCTTTTTTTGCAACAAATTCAGACTGCTAAGCTGACTGTTTCTTCTTTGGTCTTATGTCAATGTCCTCTTTCTTTCATTTATCCGTTACAATATGAAATACAATTTGTTATGCAGGGTGATGCTCCCTATGTTTCGTTCTTTGGTATTTATTACATATCTCACTAATAGAAAACAACTGGTTAAAATCGAGAACGAATTAACTACCAAGAAAACAATGAAATATGGAGTTCCACAGGGTATCATACTGGGACCAGTTGTATTTAATCTTTCTATAAATGAATTGTTTAGTCTAAAAACGACAGGGGATATTATAGGTTATGCAGATGACACCGTAATATTTTATGAGACGGAAACCTGGGAACAACTACAAACGAAAGTTGGAACCTACTTAACTATTGTAAAGGACTGGTTCGATTATAAGCTTATGACAAGATATTTAGAAAAGACTACATTCTTACTTTCCAGTTGCAACGCTTCTGGCAGCGCTCCCTATAAAAAAATAACTTTTTCCAAATAATGAGATAGAGGGTACTTACAACAAATATTAAATACTTGCGAGTATACTTAGACACTAATCTCAAAATGGAACTGTCATATAAAATATGTTATAAGAAATCTACAATTCATATTATATAAATGTGATCTCCTTAGAAAATGCGTACCCTTACCGCAATTTAAAAAGTTATACTACGCGCTTGTGGATACTCATATTAAGTACGCCATTACTAATTGTGGTTCGGCTCTGCAAGTGCATATACTTCCCTTACAAGTTTTACAAAGAAGATTTTTACAAGTAATAATGAGGAAACGTCACAGATCTTCATCTGATAGTATGTACGAAGGATCACAAATTCTCGACCTAAGGCAGCTCTATTGTTACTGTACCAATGTCAAATATAACTTTAGCAGTAATAAAGAGAAGCCTGGTAGTCATTAGTATACCGGTCGAAATAGTAGCTAACTCAGTTATCCAGTTGTAGTTGAAGAGTTGAAATCTCAACGGGCGTATTCGTATATGTCAATAAAGATGTACAACACTATACCAACATTTTTGAACAGTATATATAGGAAGCCAATCTATAAACGAAAGTTAAAATCATTTATATTAAATAAACAAAGAAATTTTATTTATAACATTAAGAGTACGTTCATAGAGTAACGGAATTGCAATATACTAACCCAATCCAGATTATCCTGTTTTCTTGACCATACAAATGAATCTCAACGAGTCAGCATCAGCATTCCGTTTGAATCCTGATTGTGTGTGCCTGCATGTGAATGTTTGATATAATATGGCAATGGGCAAGGAGAGTGTTGATATCTGTGAGTGTATGATCATGCTTGTAGGTAAACATTTAATTATTAGCATTTAATTTGCTGGCTATGTATGTAAATGTTTATGTGTAAGTTAAGATTTATTTGATATTTATATTTGTACTTTTATATTTACATTTATTGATGTATATTCATATTTGTACTGTTGTATTTACATTTATGTATATATTATTATATATTTATTCATTTATATTAATTTAATAAGAGCCTACTTTGGAGTGCTATTTTACTATGTATTTTAATATTTGAGATATAGTAAGTAATTTAATTGTATTTTTCGCTTTCTACGAATTCCCAATTCAAAAATACTACACAAGTTAGAAAATATTATAAATTTGTTTAACTTTTTAGCACTGTATCTCAGGGATGAGATTCGGCACTTGACAATTGTCAGCAACAGGAAACTGTAGGTAAGATACCAAAGAAACACAAGATGAACATAGACAAATGATTTTAATTGAACATAATTATGCAAATAACGAAATTATTATGAGTTAAAAGTTTATAATTCATATTAAACTCTATAGAATATTATAGACGAAAATCTTCGCACAAAAACGCTTTTCATAAATTATTAATAATATTGAATTCAAACGTATCACGTAAGTTTCGCTTGATTACTTATTATTCTAAAAGTTCTGAATGCATTCACAACGATTCAACCTCTACCCTCGCTATTGTTAGCCTTGTCGTTGGTCGTTGTGTGGTGTGGTGCTCTGTGATGATTATTATTTAGTTTACAAAATGAAGGAAAAAGCAAAGTGGTTGGGATGTATTATCATAATTTATTGTAAGAATTTGGTGAGTATTAATTTTTTTAATATGTGTTTAGTGTTCTGTGTCCGATATTTAGTGGAGATTGAATATCTAAGATTAATATTTTTACTGATAAATAGATACCAAAGAATATAACCTAACATATAAATATATCAAAAATGTTTTATAGGAGAAATACAATATATACATGAGGAATAGAGTTTATGGTTGGTTCTTCTTGACCCTGAATGTGGTGCATCGGAGAAAAACGATCGCCTATGATCGAATAAGCGAAATTCAGATGTGGAAAATGATGTGATGTGAATTATTTCATCAGTAGAAATATCTTATCCACAACAAGATATGTGAATAGTCATCGAAGATTATATTAATAAAGGTAATTGTTCATCTTACCATATCTAGACGCTATCACCATTTTACACTTATTTATTTATATACGAGTGATAAATTTTTGTTAGTTTATTGTACAAAACTTTACTAAACACTTTGGTTACCTTTTTACTTGAGATATCTAAAATTATTTCAGTTTTTTATAAAAATTTGGAGGAAAGAAATTTAATACGTCCTCCATTTATTCAAAATATACCGCGTCTCCCTACCTCAAAATCAACAACATTCCAATGTTTTTTACTTTTGTTTTCCATCGTTCATTTGTTGATAAATAAACATCGTTGTTATTGAATCAAAATATCTGTTTCTGCGTTATAGTAGACAAATTCACTTTGTTTTTATGCACTTCCACTGTCACTCCGAAATACTCTATTCGAGCTATTAACAGAACGTTGTTTTGCGTTGATATTTTGACCTTGAAGTTTTATACAAATAATTGAATAGTTTACGCAATATACAGGGTTTCTGAAAGTGTCTGCAAAATATTAAATTGTAATAATTGAATTTTATTTCAAAATTCATGTGATACCATATACAGTGATGATCATAGTTATGTATAAAATTTTTGTTTGACGTAATTTACTTGTTACTGTTGTATTTTTAATATCTTGAAATATACTTTAAAGAAAAATAGTTACAAAATTAAATAGTGATCTTTTATATCATTTTGTCAATTGTATTCTATTTGTAAATATTTCTTGTCATATTTAAGCTATGTTTTTATGGATTATTTCCTTTTATCGAATATTCACTACTACTATTACTTAGATTCACATTTCTGAGTGATGTTAATGATTCAACATAACCTAGTAGATATATTTCACTTTAATATATTTATATTTTTGTAAGCACATTGCTATTACGAAACAAGTACTTAGGTCCTTATCGATCATTTCTACTTTATTTGTTTATATTTCTAATTGTAAACAGTACTTATCTATTGTGTATTTTTTTAAGGCATCGACTTCTGAGGTCATTAGCCTTTTACGCACATGTAATCACATGTAAGAATGCATGTCACAGTTTGGAGTACATTCCTGTTTCTTTTAAGAACTTCAAAACCTTTTTCAATGTATTCCATTTGTCTTTCAGGCACGTTTGAATATTATTCGGTAGGGCAAGTCTTTGTCTCATTACATCATATTGAGGGCAGTCTATGATAATATGTTTTACTGTTAATCTGGATCGACAGTAGTCGCATCTAGGTTGTCTGTCTCCCGCTAGCATGAATACGTTTGTGAGGCGGGTATGCCCGATTCGTAACCTGGTTATCACAGCCTGATCTCGTCTACATTGGTGAGGCATTAGCGTCCAAGGGGTGACCTTTGTTTTGATGTCTCGAAGTTTGGCATCTGTTCTATTCCACTGATTTTGCCATACCTCCAAGAACTTATGTTTCAAATGTAGTTTTATGTCGTCTGGTCTCACAGGTATATTTTCTATTATATCTGCTTGCGCAGCTGCTCTAGCTGCTCGATCTGCTTCTTCATTCCCTTCAATTCCGTGGTGACTTGGGATCCAAATGAACGTTGTGGGTTTACCGTTAGTTTGAAGCAGAGTCAGTATCACCAAAATAATTTGGACCAGCGGATCTTTGCTGAATGGATTACTCAAGGCCTCAATCGAACTCTTGGAGTCAGTACAGATTATGTAATTCTATTTTTTTCCAAATTCAACATATCGTAGGGCTTGCATAATGGCGTATAGCTCCGCAGTATACACGCTGGTTTCCCTGGGCAATGCCCATGAATGGGATTTTCCAAGCGTAGTGAATGCCGAGCCACAGCCTCCCAGAGTTTTTGATCCATTTGTGAATATAACTTGGTCTCCTGGGTATTCTGTTGAATTCTGCTCTAACAATTGTTCGATTGACGTCTCCTTTTCTATGTATCCCAATATCCATAATTGCATGTAATGGGACGATCTTCCAAGGAGGTATTTCTGGTGGACCGAAATTGAGAACATTTGGAAAGGAATATTGCATGTAGTCAAGATCCTCTTTGAGCCGGATACCTGCTGGGCGTGTTATTGTCGGTCGTCGTTGAAACAAGTCGTGTTCCTCATCATGGTATGGTGGATAGTTTGGATGGTTCGGTTGAGCCCATATTCCCATACAGTAGTTGGCTAGCAGTTGTTTTCTTCTGATACTTAGAGGTGGGATACTTGCTTCAGCAGACAAGGATGCATAAGGGCTCCTAGAGCTAGTCTTAGAGCGGTGCATTGTATTGACTCTAGAACTTGGAGCCTTGTTTTTCGGGCTGATTCATAAATCATACAGCCATATTCAATTTTGGAGGTTATAAGTGCCTTGTACATCTTTAGAAGGACGTCTTTATCACAACCCCAGTTGATGTGTGCTAACACTCGTAGAGGATTCAGTGCCTTTTTACATTTCAGAGCAAGTTCGTTGATATGAGTACTCCAGTTGAGCTTTTTATTAAATATAAGCCCCAAGAATTTTACGTTGTGTCTACACTCAAGATCGTCATATAGTTTCAGTTTTGGATCTTAGTGAATTGATCTCAGTCGACAGAAGTGCACGCAATCCGTTTTTGTACTGGAGAATTTAAATCCCAGATATTTTGCTAGGCTAGAAAGAGTGTTTATTGCAGCCTGCAGGGTTGTTTCTATTTCGGCCATTGTCTCGGCCGCGCTGAATATTGTGAGGTCATCGACATATAAGCATCTTCCTATAGCTTGGTTAAGACTATAAAGGAGTCCATTGACTGCTATCGCAAACAGCAGTACACTCAGGGTGGATCCTTGAGGTACTCCATTTTCTAGATGGTGTAAGTTTGATTGTGTTAACCCATTGCGTACTCTGAATTTTCTATGGAGAAGAAAACTCTGTATGAATCTCGGCATACTGCCTTTCATTCCCCATTTTTTCAGTTGATCGAGTATGTTGAATCGCCAGGTTGTATCATAGGCCTTTTCTAAGTCGAAAAATATAGCCACCATATGGCTTCTGTTAGCAAAGCAGTTTTGAATTGTCCTTTCCAACATGAATAACTAATCAGTTGTGGATCTATGATTTCTGAACCCTGCTTGAGAAGTTGATAGTAGATTGTGTATTTCCAGATAACATCGTAGCCTTAGGCTTACCATTTTTTCCAACAATTTGCTGAGGCAACTCGTTAGTGATATGAGTCGATAACTTGCTGAAGATGTTGGGTCTTTTCCCAGTTTGAGTAAAGGTATGATAATAGCTTCCTTCCACATTTCTGGGTATGTTCCGTTCGACCAGATTTCATTATATAGTTCCAGTATAATGTGCCTTGTTGATTCTGGTGCTTGTTTTATGAAGTCGTATGTGATTCTATCTCCTCCTGGTGTTGAGTTAGTCATTTCAGACAGTGCGTAATCAAACTCCAAAGTAGTGAATGGTATGTTGTAATCTGAGGTAATTGATTTCTCTCTCTGAATATTCCCTATGTTGTTGAAACTCGTGGTCCAGAATAAGTGTGCTACTGGCAGTTTCGAATTCCTGAGCAATTTTTTCTGCGATTTCTTCTTTATTTGTAATCGTTTGTCCATTTACTATGAGAACTGGGGTGATATCTGATACTTTTTTTCCCATAATGGCACCAATTTTCTTCCATACCTGTGACACCGGTGTCTCGGATGTTATAGTAGAGACATAATTTTCACACGATTGTCTTTTACTATCGCGAATTTTTCGCCTAGCCAAAGGCTCGTGACTGTTTGAATTCGATCATATTCTCTTGTGTGGGTGATCTTTTGAATTTGTTGAATGCTTTATTTTTTTCTTTTATTAAAAAAGCTGTTTCTTCGTTCCACCATGGAAACATTTTGATCCTTTAACGTCTTTTGTTTGAGGCACTGCTGTCAGGGCGGCTGATATGATCTTATCGGTGACTATTCTTGTGGCTTCATTGACACCTATAGATGGCAATTCAAAATTTTCCAAGTTCTCCTTGAATAATGCCCAATTTGCATTATCGAGTTTCCATCGTTTCGGAATGGCATGTGTTTCGGTTCGACCCACAAATTCGATAGATGTTGGGAAGTGATGTGTCAAATGGTCGCCGTGACATTTCCACTGAAATCGAGAGCGGATAGGTTATTTGGTCTTTGGTTCAGATATTCAAAAGGATCAGGTCATTATCTGGTAGGTAGATGTTACAGATCGATAGTTTGATCGGAAAATCCACACGAACTGTAATAAGTTGAAGCCTAGACTGGGGTAGAATTTGTCTGTTGGGGATGTTTTCTTTGATAAGTATTGCAACTCCCGCTCTGGCTCTGAGGTGTGGAGCAGTATCTTTTCTGTACGTCGTATAACCTTTGATATCGAAAATGTCCTGTTGTTTCAGGTGAGTTTCTTGTATACATATACAAAACGGTGATTTTCTATTCACTATATCTCTTAGCTGAGGATAGTGGTTTTTGCAGCCGTTACAATTCCACGAGATGAGATTCATTACATTATCCATTAGGATTGGTTTGTAAATATTTGGACATTTACTTTTAGTACATAGAAATATAATGATATAAATAAATCATATATACATGTATATGTTCTTATCTAATATCACAGATTTTAACACAAATCACAAAAAATGATACTAGGTAGGTGTAGTCGGGGCAGACTTTTTGGATTTACCCTTTTTACGACCTCGCCTTGGTTTTGGTTTTTGTGAGCTTTCCCAGTGAATGCTCACGTCAGAGTCTGATTCCTCCACCGCTGATATATCTTCGGCAGATTTATTTGGAGTACGTTTCCTTTTTTCAGCCGGTGTCACAGATACCGTCGATGTATCACTCAAATCTGGTACTGAATTGGTAGTTACTTGTGTAGCCTTGGGCGGGATATAACCCTGTATGGGTGGAGGCATCAGGTTCTTCATTTGTTGGTATGTATCACTAACTATTTCGGTACAGATTCTAGTTATTTCTGGTACAAGTTGTTGAATAATTTCTTCTATGGGTTGTTGTGGTGCTCTGGCAGCTTGCGCGTATGATGTATGATTCATTTGTTTGGGTAAGTTCTCTGTCACTCTTCTTCTTGCTTCTGCGTATGGAATAAGATCTTCCACTTTGATTTTTCGTATTGCAGCTTCTTGTTTATATACGGGACAATTTCTCGATCTAGCAGAGTGTTGTCCGTTGCAGTTGATGCAAACTAGAGGTTCTGTGTATGGAGAGCCTTAATGTGAGGGTTTAACACATACGCACATTTCTTCTTTATCGCATCTTGTAGAAGTATGGCCAAATTTCTGGCATATAAAACACCTAAGTGGTGCAGGGATATAATTCCTAACGGGAAGAGAGTGTATACCTGCTAATATTCTCTTTGGAATAGTTTCTCTGTTGAATGTCAGTATAGGTGATGCTGTTTCCTCTATCTTATCTTCTTTCTTTACTGTAATTCTTTTAACTCAATCACACCTTGATTTTCAAAATTTTCTGTAATTTCTGTTATCGAACATTTCAATAGATCACGACATGTTACAACTCCTTTTGATTGAATGAGTGTTACGTGGGGGAAGACAGTTATGTCATACTCATGAAATTTTGTTAATTCGAGTAACTTTTTTGTTAGAGTGGTTGATTCAGTTTCAACTAATAGACCATCTCGGATTTTCTTTACACTCTTTACTTTTCCTATTGCTCCATCTAGTGCTTTTTCTATTAGGAAGGGGCTAAGTTTAGAGAAATCTCCTTCCACACGTTTCATTACCAAAAACCGTGGTACAACTTCCATATTTTCCTGGCTGGTCAACTGTAGCCTTATTTGGCTGTTTTTATCACCCCGACGGGCAGTAGTCGATGTTTTAGGTGGCATGTCACCAATCATGTCCACATTTAGAGAGCTGGACTGCTCCTTATTTGGGTTTATATCGGGTTCCATCATAGAGTTCCACGAGTACGGGACGAAAAGTAAGTTGACCGCAATAGTGCGCCCTTATCGCGGCAAGGCTTATATACAACAGGGTGTGCCCTTTCCCTGAGGTTCAAAACGTTCACGGCTGGATATCCCCCAGTCATTCTTTCCTTCGCGACGTTTCCAAGCTTGAGCTTGGAGATTTTTTCTCGAGGTTCACTCCTCTATTGAGCTATCCTTAGCTTCTCTGCTCACTCTCAACCTTACCGACATGGGTGGCCCTACCAGGAGTGTAATACTCCCGTCGGCATCGCTCTCCAGATCATTGCGGTTACTGAGCCCCCTCACCAACGTCAAGGTTCCACAGCTCCTTGAGCGGGGTGAATTATTATTATTATATACCTGGATATTTGTGAACATTTTCGAGGGGCCCCGTACCTTTTTGCCACGGAGTATATGGCTGATGGTTATAGATTCTAGATTTATGTATTACAGAGGACTTGTTTCTACATTTTGGTATATAAATTTATCATTAGAAAGAACCCAGACATTTTCCCAAAATCAGTGCGCACAGCGCCCTTGCGCCTCATTAAAAAAAGGGCGGGCGAAATTTGTATCATTCAAATGGTACTGGTAAGATTTAACCATTGTCAGTCATAAACTCAATTTTTTTGTTTCTTATTTCGACGGTTGCAGCGGGTGAACCCCACATTGTAGAAGACTGACAACCGGCAAGCGTCGGATTACTTTACTGAAATCTTTGCATTCCCACTACCCGCAGTCGTAAACTTATGACAATTTTTGCCCACTTTTGGATAACAGGTTGGTAAGTCCCCTACCCTCATTTCGCCTCATAAATCATGTATTTCGAGAGCCTCTGTAGCATCGTCTACATCCATAATACAAGTTTTAGTGGTCAATGGGCGTAAACGTAGAAGAAACACTGGCTCCTGGTCTATATTGATTTTCGAATGTGCCGATTTTAAACAAAAGTTGATAAAAGTACAAACTCTGTTGGCAATTTTCACATGTTTCTTATACTTATAAATTAGGAAATCATTCCTCCCATTCTATCATTTACAAATAAGTCAAAGTAAAAACTTAGCTAAATATGATGGCCATTGCTAAACTTGAATGGAACTGGGTGGTAATTCCCAAATGAATACGCCCTCGTAATTGATAAAAAAATCAAATATTTCCATTTGAACAGGAAACGAGACATAAAGGATAGCAAAAGAATTTGTATGGAAGGAACTGGAAAAACTTGGTGGCAGATTCTGGGTTTGGATATTGTAGAGAGGTATTGTTAGTGATATTTAATTTCTAACTCCAATAATGGTATTTTAACAAATATGGAGTAATAATTAGAGATAATTAGATATAGTGGTAATGGAATAATAAGTAATAATGAATAGTGTTTGAATTAGGCAACTAATTCCATAATATAAATGTATTGAGTAGTAAAATACTATTGTGTCCAATTTTCATTTTTGACATATAAATATTTTGCATGTCACATTAATTGTTAAATCTGCAATGAACATTAAGTTCAAGTACTTAAACCTACATAGAAAAGCTATTTCCAATCTCACATCAATGTTTTATTATTTAGTGGGTGCATATGTTTAAATTTTTCAGAGATATTCCAGTCCAATCGATTGGATCATTATATATAAAAATGCAGTCAACGACGAATACGCAATTATTGAGAGTATTCATCTAATACAGCGTTATTATTCAAATATTTAAATATAGTTTTTACAGGCAAATTCAGTTGATAATTGATTCTATTACCACCCAACAAACAATGAAAGTTTTGGAAGTAGCCGGCCCATTGTGCAGTACTTGCAGGGAAAATGATGAAATAATGAATGAATTTGGTTGACACCCCATGTGGGGTTATGCCGCGTGTGCTTTCTAGATCCGCTAAATTGGGGTGGATCAGTCCCCGTTATGCCTTAGAATTCTTTCACTTATGTCTCTCCATAGTTTCCTATTTCTTGCTTTCTCCTTCCAGTTTGTTATTCCTGCTCTATTAAGGTCCGCCTCCACCTCATTTTGTCATTTTGACCTGGGTCTACCGCGTCTCCCCTTTCCCCCTGGATTCCACAGCAAAATATTGTAGGTTACTGATTTAGCTCCTTCTCTCCATACATGTCCCAGCCATTAAACTCGTTGTGCTTTTATTCTCTTTACAATGTCTGCGCCTTTTATTGCGTCCAAAATTTCCCGATTCGTTCTTATTCTGTATTCATTTTCATCTATTTTTACAGGACCCAGTATTGCTCTCAACATCTTTCTTTCAGTTATTCTTAGTTTTTCCTCTTCCTTCTTTGTTGTCGTCATTGTTTCTGCCGAGTATATCATGATTGGCCTTATCATCGCTTTATACATATTTAATTTTGTTTGCTTCGTTAAAATTTTACTCTTAAGTAGCTTTCTATTTGCATGATATGCTCTGTTTGTAGCGAGTATCTTTTCTTCAATTTCAGTAGTTCTATCTCCAGTATTGTTAATCATAACTCCCAAATATTTATATTTTTTAACTTCTTCAAATTCATAGTCGCTGATTTTTATTTTTCCTTTTTGGTTCAGGTTCCCAAATCTCATTAGCTTGGTTTTACTTTCGTTTATTTTTAGTCCCATTTTTCCTCCCTCTGTGACTATCTCCTTTAGCATATTTTCCATGATTCTTCTTCTTTTGGATACAAGCACGATATCGTCCGCATAGGCTATTATTTGATGCCACTTGACCTTAAGCTACCCTTGTGTAATTTTCTCATTGTGTGTTCTAATGATAGATTGAATAGCGTTGTGGGCAAAGAGCCACCTTGTCTTACCCCTTTATTAATCCTAAATTGATCTGTTTCTTCTTTTTGCGTTATTACACTGATCCTTGACTCATTCATGGTCATTTTGATTAGTCTTCTCAGTTTTGCGCTTACTCCTTGTTCTTTTAATGCCTTTATGAGTTCACTCGTTTTGATTGAGTCGAAGGCTTGTTGAAAGTCAATTAATAGCATTTCTATGTCTAATCTCTATTCATGTGCTTTTTCCATTATTTGTTTCAATGTATGAATAGCATCATTTGTTGATCTGCCTTTTGTAAAGCCGTATTGATATTGCCCTATCCCATCCCTTGTACTTTCCACAAGCCCTCTGTTAATTGATGTGGATAGTATTTTGTACGCAGTGTTTAATAATGTGATTCGTCTGTAATTTTTACATTCATGTTGGTCTCCTTTCTTATGTAGAGTGACAATTTGTCCAATTTCCCATTCTTCCGGCATCCTCTCCTCGTTCAATATTTTTTTAATAAGGTAATATATTCTTTTATGTAGAGTGTTCCCTCCATATTTGATTAGTTCTATGCTTATTCCATCCTTTCCGGGGCCTTTCCATTTCTGCTCTTATTTATTATTTCCTTGACCTCCTCAATTGTTGGTTCTTCTTCTGATATATCTTGTTTCTTATCTTCTGTCACTTGTTCATCTTCGTCCCAGTAATGTGGTTCATTTAATAGTTCCCTAAAATGATCCACCCATGATTGTTTATATTGGTGTTCTTCTTCTGTCAGCCTTCCTTCCTTGTTTTTTGTTCCTTTTGTTTTGCTCTTATACGTCTTGTTGTTTTCGTTAATTTTTTTATAGAAGCTTTTCGTATTTCCTCTCGACTTTTCTCTTTCAATTTCTCTGATCATATTATTTATCCATTCTCTCTTTGTTTTTCTAATTATTTTATTACTTTCCTTCCTTTTTTCCTCGTATTCATTCCTGTCCTCCGGATTATTAGTTTTTATCCATTTTAGTCTTGCTTTGTCTTTCTTCTCTACCGCAGTGTTGCATGTCATGTCAAACCACTCCTGTCCTCTCCCGTTTTTCTTCGCACCTAACTGTATTTTCGCTGCTGTTTCCAAACATTTCTTTATATTGCTCCATCCAGACATTATTGTTTCTCGTTGGTTTTCGCCCTGTGATAATAGTTTCTCTATTTGTATTGCGTATTTTCCTCTCATATTTTCATTTTCAAGTCGCTGGAAAAATGATGCGAGCGGCAAAATTTATCAGGCCAACTTTTTTTCTTCGGTAAAGGGCTATTTTACAGAAAAAAAAACATTGAAGGTCCATTATCTATCAACGGTAACTTGCCGTATGTATTATTAGTTAACATGTATAGAGCCATTACTAGTCCTTATATATGTCAACACTCTATAGTTCCTCTGTTTCGCAAAATGGTAAAAACATTTTTTTTCAAGTCTGTTTTTAACTGTTAACACTTCATTAGCGATAGACATTTGGCCCACTGTTGCCTGTTATGGGAAAATAATAAAAATCTAAAGTTTAGTGGCTGACAACTTCACACTGTATAATGCAAGGCACGAAGAGATGAGTCTTTTGGACATTTGGCACAGAATACTAGAATAGGTTAGGTGCAGTGATTTTGGCATGTATATTCTGTGTGGCGTTTTGGTATCAAAATTTTATTTATATTGAACTAGAGGACCCGTGGTGCTCCGCAGCATTAAGATAGCATTGTATGAGAGGGTGTAATTATTACATAAAATCATTTTGAAGTACTTCCTTCCAGACAATATTAGTTGTGCGTCGGCCGCTGTAATTGGAAAAAATTGAAAGTAAAGTTAATAGTTCAAAAGAAACGGCTTGATCCACTGAGTGTTCTTAGACTTCTGTTAGCAGCCTAAGTTAATTAGAACTTTAGTTATAGAGGTTTGAGTGACGGAAAATCTTGAAAAAATTGAATGTAATGTTGATTGTGCACGAATAACTTTCCTCAAACTCAACGAATGTAAGCAGTTGATAACTCAAAAGAAAGAGCTTGATCCACTGAGTGTTCTGAGAGTAATCCAATCAAGATCCACTCATTAGAGGAGGAGATATGAGAATTGGAATTGCTTGAGTGAATGTGTCCCATAAGAAATGTACAGGGAAAAATCGCGTTTGATTAAAACTTGGGTAAGGTGGGAGTTGAGTAAATTTCAATGATTGATGAGATATCTGTGTCTAAATCCCTTTCATTTAAAAAAAATTCAGGAAATCGGCCGGATAGAACGGACTACTGACTTCAGTGTTCATAAAATTTTTTCAATATATAAGATGTGTTTGAGTTATATATTTAATATATGACCACTGGTGAGATTTTATATATTCAAGAAGAAATAATTATATCGAAACAGGATGATGATCAAAGGTACGTATATTATACAGTAGTTTACATTACCCCAATTTTTTGCCGCCCTAATAGAACGCAATGATTGTATTAGGTACATATACAGAGTGAAAAGTCTAACTGGAACAAATTCTGTATCTTTATAAATTAAGGATTTTCACAAAATTCCTGAGACACGTCAATTTTTATTCTCAATGGGGCATATTACAATGAGATTTGTTTATATTTTTAATAATCTGGGGGGTTGCAGACACCCTCAACTTTTTTCTTAAATGGAAGGGTAGGTTGATTAATGTTTTATATGAGAGCTTTTTCAATGGCAAATACAATTCCATTTTTTTGTTACTTTTTATAAGCAATGTGTCGGAAAAAAATGAACTGAGAAAATATTTACTGAAATTACTTTAATGTATAGGTACATTTTTTCTTACTTGATAAGCCCAATAAAAAACCGGATCGATAGTTTTTTGGTCAATTTGAACTGAATGTGATTGATTTGTTAGTACTTGTTTGTATTTCAACATGTAAATAACAAACGAAAAATAAGAAAATGCCCTATTTAACCGAGACGCTTCGTATCGAAATTTTAATGATGATCGGATATGGGGACAGAAGTCGAACACACGCTGAAGTCGCTCGTTTGTTTACTGAAGTTCATCCTGAATTACCTTCAGTTAATCGAAGTACGATTAGCAAAATTGAAACTCGATATCGGAAGTTGGACCACGTAAGGGATTCTCCTCGACAAAAGCTTTTAAAAGTCGACGAAGAAGCCCAGTTGAACATATTTTTGGAGGTTGAGGAAAATCCTGCTACTCCAGCTAGGCAAATAGCTCGCGTTCATGGTGTCAGTCACACAAGCCTATTAAAAATTCTTAAATAAGTCAAACAGCACCCATATAAGTTGCAAAACTTAACGAAGATGATCCTTATCGTAGACTCGAATTTTGCGAACGAATTGTGGCTTCTATCGATGGTGGACAAAATGTTTTGGAATGGGTGCTGTTTTCTGATAAGGCTACGTTCACATTACATTGACACGTCAATCGACAGATCTGCCGTTATTGAGCTGACGAAAATCACTGTTAGTTGCGAAAATGCCATACCCAAAGGCAGGAATTAATGGGTATCTTATAGTAACGTAACCGGAGAAATATACCTTAATATGCTCTAAGAAGAATTGATTCCTACTGTATCAAATACCAAATTAAGAAACATAGGGAGCATCATCCAGTATAACAAGTGCATTTTATATTGTAATTTTGGAATTAAAGTAAGCGGACATTGACATACAAACAAAGAAAAAAACTGTCAGCTAAGCATTCTGAATTTGTTGCAAGAAAAGGATATGTTAACAGGAAATAATAATTACGTCAAAATAACGAAATTTTGCGGACTCGAATAAAAACTCATTTTTAATCGAGGTAAAAAAAACTATTGAGCAACTCCGTCGAACGATAGGGACAACCAATCAGGAAGTAACATGTACAAAAAAATAAAACGAAGCTGAGATAGCGAAAATACCGAAGCTACAAAAATGTAACAGATGAAGTGGTAGTTAGTGAAAACTCGCGGTCGGAAGCGGTCTAGTTTTTTTTTGAGTTCGCGGATAGCCTATTTTGAGGAGTCCTCAGAGTTTAACTAACATATAATTAAGACGTAGTGTTGTAACTTATCAAGTGTAATTTTTTTCGAAAGGGGGAAAAGAAAATTACAAGGGAGCGTCTACTGTACGCGCTCTGAAGAGTTTCTTTTGTTAGGAACGCGAGCCGTAGCCGTCGGCGTTTTTGTGAACACCCAGTCTGAGGATTGGTAAGTCAAATTTTAAAATTACACTAACTGTGTACTATGACTTTTTGCGTAGTTTGGTCTAATTATTAGTCTGCTCGCATCTATGATACTAGCTGTATAATTTATTTTATGTTATTTCATATCGTATATGAGTATTCAATGGTGATACCTCTCCGTACGAATCATGAATAGGGAGCACATTTGAGGTTGAATACTGAATTTTTACGATCAGAGTTTCATATATAAGGTGTGCAAAATATTAGATCACGCCGATTATTTTTAACACTAACAAATTTCATTTTATTCTGCCTTTCATTCTCGTTAATGTAACATGGTATCTCAAGTTTTCTGTCGATCATATAATTGTGTCTAGATATTTACAGTCACAAGACTTCTGTCAATTAGTGTAATTTTTCTATTTTTTCATAAAAAAATCGCTAAAGAAATCATTATGGAATAGTTTATTTTCCCAACCAGGAGAGCATGATTATATGAATACATAACATATACCCATAAGAGTTAAACGTATGATGTTTCCTCAATCCACCCCCCTAACTGACGTAACCCTATAGCACAAAGGCTTCTCATTACCAACGACAACAGGCAGCAGCGGAGGCCGAAGCTAACCCTTTCGAACATTTCCTCCAGGAGCCGACGACTCCTGTTTCTCACGAAGACGTGGGTGGTGACAGCCAGCTACGCTTCCTTCTCGTTCCTTTAGGGGCATTTGACGCAGGTTTGTTGACAAGTAAGCGGGGCTTTTGTTAGCAGAAATAGGACGGAGTCAAGATATTACAACGCACCCAGAAACCAGCGTGTAGGACCATTGCATTAGAAACCCAGCGAATAAATACATGGTGAATTTTCATAGATCATTACAGAGGTGACCTATTGTTACAGTGTTGACAGCAGTGTTTTTTTAGAATTATTGCAGTTTCTCTTTAGAGTATTAGTAAATTTATTCCCCAATAATTTGGATCCCAACTTATTTGACCAACGGATATGGTTTCAACAAGATGAGCCACCACCATATATTGCTCAAAATGTACGGACCTATCTTAGCGAAGTATTTCCATAAAGGTGGATTGGAAGAAGGGCCCAATTGAGTGGCCAGCAAGATCACCCGATCTTACTCCTTTAGATTTTATTATGGGGATATCTAAAGAGCAAGATTTATGCCACTAAACCTAACGACATCGCCGAGCTTCAACAAGGAATCAGGGATCAAATTAGGCAAGTAACGCCGGAAGTGTTACAAAATGTTCGGAATGCTATTTATAATCGGTTGGGATATTGTCAGCAACAAGGTGGAGAGAACTTTGAACATTAATTGCAATAGAGTAATTTTAGTAAATATTTCCTTATTTCATTTTTTTTCCGACACATTCGCTTATAAAAAGTAACAAAAGAATGGAATTGTATGTGCAATTGAAAAAGATTTCAAATGAAAAATTGATCAACCTACCCTTCTATTTACAAAAAAGTTGGGGGGTCTGCAGTCCCCCAGATAATTAAAAAGATAAACTTCGTAATATGCCCCATTGAAAATAAAAATAGACGTGTTTCAGGAAATTTTGTGATAAACCTTTATTTATCAAGTTACAGAATTTGTTCCAGTTAGACTTTCCTCTCTGTGTATTTATTCAAAATGTCAAATCGTTCAACAAATGTCATATTCCATAGAGTTAATGTTTTTCATTTTACTTTCTACATTTACATATTTTAAATACTTATACAATCTTATTGAAAACTTCATTCAAACCCTAATATTCACTTCTTTAAAACAAATCACAATATTAATTTACTTTGACAATAAGAATAATGGGTTATTATTGTTTCATTCATATGCAACAAACGTTTTAAAATTATCTCTTTTAAATATGGAAATTGTTTTTATGTCACCTATATTCTTATAAAGCTTATTTTAATTCTTCTCTATAACCATACAGTTAGATCCTTTATATGCTTTCTCTATTGAATAGTAAATAGTACAGATTGTCTCCTTTTTAGATCATTTTAAAAAAAAATTCAAATTCCAAAAATTTTAATTACTTGACATATTATTATTATTGATAATTTTTTTTTATAAATTGTTATTATATATTATTTTATAAGATGGAATCGAGACTTACCTTCGGCCGCTCTTTATAGGTTTAATTTTAATTTATAATTTTATCTTATGAAGAGTCGAAAGCATGTTGACCTCTATCTTCGACTGCTCTTTAATATTATTTGAACTTGTCTATTTATTATTTGAATTGTTTATAGCCGGAGACATGTAGACCTTTTCTTGTTGTGTTCATGGCGCATATAAATAAGTTTATTTTAACTGTGGTTTTATTAATTATTGAATTGTAAATATACTGTATATTGAGAAATTAAATGATTTTTGAAAACATATGTGTCTTAATTTACTGTTTCCAGATATTTTGAATGAATGAGGTGAGTCGATATTTCTAAATTTATTAAGGATAGTATATAAAATAAAAATGCAGAACACTTTACAGAAAAATAATTTTAATAAATTGTTGAGATTGAAATCGTAATTAATTTTAAACACCAAATTTTCTTGATACCACCCCTGTACTCTTTACAGTCAGACGCATGGAGTGTTCTTGAACATATTTCCACTGCGTCGGCGTGACGAAAATATACGATTTTGCTTCGTTGAAAGCGAAGATACACATTTGTGTTTACAGTCTATTTCCCACTTATGGAATGTTTATACAAATTAAATGTTCGTTATGTATACGTTGAAACTATCAAGATAATATTCATAAACAAAACCATACGATTGCATATACATATATATATAAAAATAAATAGGAGTGATGTGAAATTAGTATAGTGATAGACAGAAGATGATAATGTATGCAATAAGAAAATGGAAGCTAGATGAAATTTACATATAATGTGAACAACAATGATACAAATTAATTATTAAAAGTAAGTACATAGTTATTTATTAGTTATGATTTATGGATATCCATGTACGTAAGTTCTTATTATGCATCATAAAATACTCAGGCCTTTTAATGAAATTTCGAAATTATTTTATTGTTCACTATTTGAATGTTTTTATTTTTATTCATGTTGGAATTCCAAATTAATATTAAATTAGCACAGACCTTAATATATCCACTGTAGAAAGCTCCATATTGCTGGATGGCGTCACCTCTTTTCTTGAAGATCTCTTTAGCGAAAGAGATGCACGTTCGAATAAACTCCCGTTCTTACAAACTGTTTAAATAGCTTATAGAATCATTGAACTTTTTTGCAAATTCACATGTTTTATTCCTTTTTTAGTAAAATTTATTCGGAAGCCTCTTACATAGATGCTAACCCTTTTTAGCTACCCACGCCACTTCACTTTTTTGTCGCAATCAACAACTCTCTCTTGTCATAAAATTCATAGCCTTCTATTGACACTTTCTTTCAAAATAATTGTTTGTTTGGGGAATTATTTAGCTCTAAATGTAAATTAGTTCTTTTAATTGTCCTGGATGGTATCAACACTTATTTGTTTAATTGTATATAGTCTTAAGGGTTTTATAAAATGTCTTTTTTCACTATTGACAATCCCTTATATTGTTAGTTATCCCTTTTTAAGGTATTTCGATTTACATTATTTTACATAAAACTTACAATCTAAATATCAAGTATTATATATATATGCAAATGTATAGTTTTCAATTTTCTAATCTTTGTGATTGTTAATCACATATAAATTCTTATTTATTTTCAAATTTCCCTTTCATAAAAATTATTCTATTCGTAACCAATAAATTTAAGTTGGCAATCAATTTAGTAATTTTTATGTTACTTCCAGTTGAGTAATATGCATACTTGCAAACTCTTGTTGACACCTGACATGGCTACGTTCCGCCTGTCAATCAAATACTTTTTATTTCAAATTACCTTTTTAATTATAACCCTTTTTACTTATTACCCATAAATATTGATACTCATTTATTTATTCAAATACTAATTCCTTTTGTTTTCAGGTTTCAAATGATGCTACATGGTAATTAGCTGGATGTTCATATGGCAGTGTTTTGAACAGTCTAGTAACTGTTACCATCAACGTAATGTTGGATTATTATTAAGGTAAATTTTTGTACTTATTCACATACTGCTATTACTAGAAATATCTTTATTCACTATCCTTTTTATTCCTATTAATATAAATGCTTTTCCTAATATTTGGTAGTATAAATGCTCACTTCATTCAATTCAATCATCTAAAACTAGTTTTTTTTATATGTAACCTTCAATTGGCCTTACCAATTTTAGATGGTTTCAATATATATATATATATATATATATATATATATATATATATATATATATATATATATAGTTATATAAACGAAAGCTGAAGGGTAGTGACCGTTGCACACAAAACTGCGAACAATCTAGTAGGGATGCGGTCAATATAGGGCTGATCTTGTCAGCTTTGATGTGGTCTCACTTTTTACAAATTTACCCTTAAATGTCATTTTAGACAGCATTTCAGCACATTGGGATGATATTCAACCTCATTGTCCACTGACTTTATCAGCTTTTAAGGAGGCACTCCAATTTGTTTTTGATTCTAACGTTTTCGTTTTCAATGATAAATTTTATAAACAGGTTTTTGGCACCCCAATGGAGTCCACTATATCACCAATATTAGTTAATTTCGTTTTGAATGACCTCATTGAGCATTCTATTGATTCTTTGAGTTTTCCAATTCCTTTCGTCAAAAGGTATGTGGATGATTTGATTCTCGTCCTTCCTAATGATAGAGTACATTGAATTTGTTCAACTCTTATAATGAGAACTTACAATTTACTATCGAGAAAGAAGAAAATTGTATTTTACCGTTTCTAGACATGAAAGTGCATAGGGGAGATGATAATATTATAAGAACTTCTTGGTATAGAAAACCAATATATAGTAATAGATTTATCAGTTATTGGTCATGTGATCCTCCCAAAATGAAAACAAATTTAATTCTCTCCCTTCGGGATAGGGTGAGAAAATTATCTCATCCAGATTTCCTGAATAATGATCTAATTGCATTGGAAAACATTTTATTTCAAAACTCATACCCTCGAAGTATGATAAACAAATTGTTAAACAACACTCCGACAATTTTTATTAAACATAAAGATGTTGTATTTGATTCAGCCCACAGTACAGATTTGTATTTTGGTTCACTACCATACATACCTGGTTTAACACCTGACCTGCTTAAAGTTCTGAAGGGTTCAACTACTGTTAAGGTTGCAACCTATAATTTATTTACGATTAACAACCTTTACACTAAGGTCAAGTCAAGGTTGGGCTTAGGGGAGATGTCTAATCTAGTTTACAGCATTCCTTGTAACGAATGTGATCAAATTTATATAGGCCAGACTTCTAGATGTTTATGTGGGAGACTGACTTCACATAAGAGCGACTGTAATACTGGAAAGTTGTCTTATTATTTGGCGGAACACGTTATTGTTGGTAAACATACTATGAGTTTTGATAATACTAAAATACTTGCAAGGGAGAAATATTACAATAAGAGACTTTTTCTTGAGATGTGTCACATACATAGAAATTAAAATAACTGTCTTAACAAAATGTCCGATCTTAATGGACTTAGCAAAATCTATACCTATCCATTAACTTTGTAGAATAACTAAGTTATTTCATTTCTTGACTTCAACATTTATATATCACCCTGTATATTATTTTACAACACCAATTCATATCATCACTGTATGAGTATATTCGATATCTATTCTGCTAATAATATCATTAGAAGAATTGGTCTTTTTTTATTTCGTGACAAGAACCAATAATTTCCAACTTTGAAATAGATAACTTTCTCCCTTGGTATATCGTTTTCAATATTCATTCTGACTGTATTTTAATTGTTGTGTTAGTTCAAAGTTTTTACATTTCTACATGATATTGTAGATATGATTATTTTAAATGTTTAGACTGTCAGAAAATTGTTTTTATCTCGATTTTTGTTAATTAATTTCATGCTCTTGTTAAAACTCTTGTGATGTTCTTGATGGATAATTTTCAAAACTTATTTTGGTGAGTCAATTGTGTTTTTTCCAAATATTTGTTTAGCTTTATTAATTTGAAATTTTTTTTGTCCATTGTAGATGTTCTGATGAAGGAAATAAACAATTTCAGAAAGCTCAACTAGTCAAAAAATAGTTTTCTTTTGATCAGCCCTATATTGACCGCATCCCTATATATATATATATATATATATATATATATATATATATACAGGTTGTTCATTTCAGGACTTCCCCCTCTAATTTTCTCGAAATGTGTGTATTTTAAAAAAAATCCTGGGACACGTCAACAAATATATGGTCAACTTTTTATCATAAAGGCAACGCGCCTCCTTTCACCCCCCCGCCAGGGGGACTTGCCAACTTCAAAATCTTAAATGGGAAGGGGTATCGAGTTATACCTCATTTTAAAGGTCTTTTTATTCTCTACACGTCGGATTTTTTTTTAATTGATCGATTCTTTGTCGAAATATTTAGGAGAATCTGTTTGCTGCTTCGTACCATTAAAAACTGCAATTGTTTGTTTTGTTATTCCTTTCAACTTTTTTGTATCAAAAAATGCAAAAAAATTTTTTTGATAGAGAGAATAAAAGACATGATACCTATTGAATTGTTTACCATACTTACCAGTTGTGTGAAAAAGCAATTTATTAAAAATAGTTTACACTTAAGCTGAAAAAGTTGAAATAGTGTGAATTTATGGCGCCGAAAACCAATGTGCTCGACGAACTGCTGCAATATTTAACGAAAGTCACCCAGATGTCCTAAATCTAAATGCCAAATTTACTCAAACAGGATCTGTTGCAAATTTAAAACATAATCAGCCAAGTGTTTCAAATTAAGCCACTCAAATTGAAGTGATAGGTTATTGTGGTATGAATCCTAATACTTCGTTACGTACCATTTCTGCTGCAACTGGAATTTCCTTAGGGTCTGTCCACAAAATTACAAAACTCAATAAATTCCATTCCTATAAAATGAAAGTATGTCAAGAGTTAAGCGAAGACGATTTTGACAGAAGAATTGAGTTTTGTGAACAAATGACTACAGTTATTAAAAACAATGACGAATTTTTAAAAAATATCTGCTTCACTGATGAGTGTACTTTTTATTTAAATGGTATTGTCAACAAACATAATTGCAGATATTGGAGCAATGAAAATAACCATGTATTTGTCGAAGGGCACACCCAGCATCCCCAAAAAATTGATGTATGGGCCGGTATACTAGGAAATCAAGTAATTGGCCATTGTTTATAAATGGAAATCGAAATGGTAAGATGTACTTGAATATGCTAGAGAATACGATCAATCCGTTAATTACCGAAGCATTTGAAAATCAACTGGATAGAAATGGCAACAACTTTCTTGACGAAAATGAGTTATATTTTCAGCAAGATGGAGCTCACCCCATTATGTGCTTTCGGTCCGTCAATGGTTAAACAATGTATTTCCCGGTAAATGGATAGGGCGAAGAGGACCTATAGAGTGGCCAGCTAGGTCCCCAGATCTAGCACCATGTGATTTTTTTTCTATGGGGACATTTAAAATCACTTGTTTACACACCCCCGCCACAAAATATAGGACACCTTCGACGAAGGATTACTGCAGAATATCGAGCAATTCGAACAGAAGTGTTTGAAAATGTGCGTCACGAACTTGAACAGCGGTTATACCATTGTTTGGCCAACAATGGGCAACAATTTCAGCAATTATTAAATTGAAAATCTGTGTACAATATTGTAATTTAGTTTTGATAAAAGGAATGAGAATAAACAGTGGCAGTTTTTATTTTAATGGTACGAAGCAGATTTTCCTAAATATTTCGACAACGAATCGATCAATTGAGAAAAACAAAAACCGATGTGTAGAGATTAAAAAGACCTATAAAATGAGGTTTAACTCGATACCCCTTCCTATTTAAGATTTTGAAATTGGCAACTCCCCCTGGCGGGGGGTGAAAGGGGGCGCGTTGCCTTTATGATAAAAAGTTGTCCCCTTCGATATATTTGTTGACGTGTCCCAGGATTTTTTTTTAAAATACACACATTTCGAGAAAATTAGGGTGGGAAGTCTATATATATATATATATATATATATATATATATATATATATAAACAAATAATCAATGAAAAGATTGAAGAATAACGCGTGAAATATAAAACAAAAACAGAATTAGCGGGCATATCACGCAAAAGAGGTTACAGAGAATGAGTGGTAACCGTAGACATGCATGTTTCTGGCTCATTAGCCTTCATCGGTACGGCATAACCAAGAAAAGGTGTACAACTTGGGAGCAAGGATGTTAATTGAAACATGAGAAAACACAAACAACGGATTTCAACAAGATAACCAAACGCACATTTGCGCCTTCAAATGGAAGATCCCGAGTTTTCAAGACAACAACCAACAGAGACACGGAGGCGTCTATAGCTCTACTGTCTAAACCTTCTGACCCTGGAAATAGACAAATAATCAATGAAAAGATTAAAGAATAACGCGTGGAATATAAACCAAAAACAGAATTAGCGGGCATATCACGCAAAAGAGGTTACAGAGAATGAGTGGTAACCGTAGACATGCATGTTTCTGGCTCATTAGCCTTCATCGGTACGGCATAACCAAGAAAAGGTGTACAACTTGGGAGTAAGGATGTTAATTGAAACATGAGAAAACACAAACAACGGATTTCAACAAGATAACCAAACGCACATTTGCGCCTTCAAATGGAAGATCCCGAGTTTTCAAGACAACAACCAACAGAGACACGGAGGCGTCTATAGCTCTCCTGTCTAAACCTTCTGACCCTGGAAATAGACAAATAATCAATGAAAAGATTAAAGAATAACGCGTGGAATATAAAACAAAAACAGAATTAGCGGGCATATCACGCAAAAGAGGTTACAGAGAATGAGTGGTAACCGTAGACATGCATGTTTCTGGCTCATTAGCCTTCATCGGTACGGCATAACCAAGAAAAGGTGTACAACTTGGGAGCAAGGATGTTAATTGAAACATGAGAAAACACAAACAACGGATTTCAACAAGATAACCATACGCACATTTGCGCCTTCAAATGGAAGATCCCGAGTTTTCAAGACAACAACCAACAGAGACACGGAGGCGTCTATAGCTCTCCTGTCTAAACCTTCTGACCCTGGAAATAGACAAATAATCAATGAAAAGATTAAAGAATAACGCGTGGAATATAAAACATTATTGTTTTTGGAAATGGCTTTCATCTTCCAAGAAGAAGGTTGTATGAATAAGAAGACTCACATTCAGAATTTGAGTAATCTCTACTCCCTCCTCCTAACGCTTGATAAGCACAATTGGCTTCATATTAATAACAATAATAATAATAATAATGATAATATTAATAATTTTCACTAGTTTCCTACTTGTGTCATAATGGTAGGTGTTCCCCCTTTATTAAAAGATCCATAATAATATTAATTATAATAATAAATAACATCAATAATCACATATTAATTCTCGTAATGAGAATTTCATTGGAGTGATATTTCACAACAGTTCCATAATTTTGGTACCACCCCGGTATTCTCTGGAAAGTTTCAATTCGATTGTTTCAGTGTCTCGCGTCATTGCAAAGATCGATTCTTTTCATTCATTTAGTAATGATGAATGTTGTACTTAACCTGACATTTTCCTTTTCCGCCCTCATTCTCACAAGTCCGCGTGGGTGTGTGGATTCTCGATTTTTAATGTTTTAACTTTTTACTTTTCAATAATGTTGTAAATTTGAACCAGTAGTAGGCAAATGTATTGCCGACTGGACCTATTTCTCTAATGACTTGCAGTTGTACACTTTTCCTGTATTCAAGATCTATGATGCAATCTCGATCAATGTAAGTTGTAGAAATGTTTGTAAGAACACTTTTTATAATTTATGTTTTTCTTTCCTTATTGTAGTTCCCTGATGATGTAAATAAAGATTTACGAAAGCTTGGGGAATTGAATAGAGTGTATTTTTCCTCTTTTGCTGCAATCCCCAAAAAGATATTTTTCAATTTATATATATATATATATATATATATATATATATATATATATATATTTGTAGTATTTCTTCTTAAACCATTATACAGGGTGTCCCGGAACTAATGGGAAAAAAGTCAGGAGCGTATAATCTGAGCTAAAATAATGTTAGTACTTCATATAAACTTTTACTATGCAGGCCCTCGTTTTCGAGTTATAGGCCTCCAAAGTTTTAATTTTGAATTTGGTTTTTATTTGTATTTTTTGTACTAGTTATTTGATCTTTATAAAATTCACGGCAAAGCTATAATGTTTGTGTATGTTTATTTTGGTAAGGTGAACAGATTTACAGTAGTGCATTGAAGCCAGGGACGGACTACTCGCTATGGTTAGTGATCCAAAAATTTTGCAGGTATGGCACACCCTGTATGAAATTATCGAAATTCACTTCCCCACACATTAAGCTAACGAAAAGGTACTCTTGTTGGAATTCGATAAAATGAGCCGTTTGGCTAATATTTACAGTTTTATTAATGCACTACGTACCAGTTAACGCATTCACCATTTTTATAAGTACACAACGAGGTAAAACTAACTTTTAATAGATGTCCAAAATTTACCTAGAGTAGTACAAAAAAATAATTTAACGATAGCAGAAGATGAAAAACATTAACGACTTATTAATTGGAAAGTTGGTAAAAACTTTTTAAAGTGTTTTTACCGTTTATCAAGTCACCATAGGATTAGTTGTCAAACGTTGTGTAGAATAGTTCGTAGTCAGTACTTGTCAATAATTCATAAGTCCTTAATTTAACAGTTACAATAGCAGAATTCGCTTTTATTGAGTACGCAGATAAACATCTAATGTATGGACTGGCTCCTCGAAACTGTTTAGAGGCCAAAATGCTTTATGAAGAACATTTTGCAAACAGAGCATTGCCAGACAGACGAATGTTTGGGCGTATTGATCTCAGGTTACAAGAAACAGGTATGAATAAGTAAATGTAATTTTCCATGTATACAAATCAAAATTTTAAATTTTAGGAAGATTTTCGCCAGAAAAAGCTGGAGAAGGTCCAGTACGAAGCATACGTACTGTGGCAGTTGAACAAGACTTGTTAAATGCAGTTGATAATGAACCATCGAGTTTTAGAAAATTATCAAGAGAACATAACGTCTCGAAATCAGTTGTTCATCGCGTCCTAAAAGAACAGCTGTCATATCCTTTTCACATGAAAAAAGTACACCGTATGACAGTGGCTGATTATCCTGCTCGACTTGAGTATAGCCAGTGGTTTCTGCGACAACAACTAGCAGACAACACATTTATTAGTAACGTTCTCTATACGAACGAACCGGGTTTCACCAGAGATGGAATCATAAATTCTCATAATATGCATTTATGTGATGATGTGAATCCACATGGCATTATCCAAACTAGGATCCAGCATAGATTCATGGTTAATGTTTGGCAGGAATAGTTGGCAATAATTTTATACAGCCATACTTTATTGACGGTACTTTGACCGGTCAGAGATATTTGGAGTTTTTTGCAAAATGAGTTATGGAACCTGTTTGATGATGTGCTACTACAAACTCGTAGGAATTTATGGTTCATGCATGATGGGGCCCCTCCTCATTTCAGTTTAGATGTACGACAGCATTTACACACAAGGCTTCCTAATACATGGATTGGTCGTGGAGGCCCTTTTCAATGGCCACCGCGATCAGGAGACGTTAATCCTATGGATTTCTTTCTCTAGGGTTATCTCAAAAGTAAGGTATATGCAACACCTGTGCAAACAAGGCAAGATTTAATAGACAGAATTGTGTTACACTGCAATGTTATTAGAAATAGTGTGAAATTTCTCTTTCAAGTGCAAAGAAACAACCTTCGTAGACTTAGAATGTGCGTGGAAGTGGGAGGAGCTCATATTGAACATTTATTAGAATAACGTTAGTTTTTGTTGTTGTTTAGGAATTAGTTTTAATCTAATGTTTTATAACTTGTGTTTTTTGAGGTTTTCTTAATGGTTTATTAATGTTATGTTCGTAATTTTAATAAAAAGCAAGTAAATTCTGGACTTCGTATTAATAAGTTAGTTAGGTAGATTTGTACGTAGTGCATTAATAAAACTGTAAATATTAGCCAAACGGCTTATTTAATCGAATTTCAACAAGAGTACCTGTTCGTTAGATCAATGTGTGGGGAAGTGAATTTCGATAATTTCATACAGGGTGTGCTATACCTGCAAAATTTTTGGATCACTAACCATTGCGAGTAGTCCGTTCCTGGCTTCAATGCACTACTGTAAATCTGTTTACCTTACCAAAATAAACATACACTTACATTATAGCTTTGCCGTAAATTTTATGGAGATCAAATAACTAGTACAAAAAATAAAAATAAAAACTGAATTCAAAATTTAAACTTTGGAGGCCTATAACTCGAAAACGAGGGCCTGCATAGTAAAAGTTTATATGAAGTACTAACATTATTTTGGCTCATATTATACTCTCCTGACTTTTTTCCCATTAGTCCCGGGACACCCTGTATATTTATCTTTTTTGGATAGTTCTTGGGTATAGGTCTAGGCTATAGGTAGAAACCTATACCCAAGAACTATCCAAAGAAGATATATATATATATATATATATATATATTATTATAGAGTGAAACACCCTGTATATCAAACAATAAAGAATTAAGATTGTGCATTGTAATCTAGAAGAATTTTTTTTAAGTCAAAAATTTTTTAAAACATTTGAATGGAGACAATCTGTACGATCCACTATTCGATAGAGAAGGCATCCAGAAAGGACAGACTGTATAATGTACGGATAATTGCGAATAGGTGTGATAAACAATTTATGTGAAATAAATTAACCAAACTTTTATTAAAAAGATCAAGTATCAGAATTTGTTCATGATAAGAAACTAATAATGCTTTATTCTCTAAAGTCAAGCTAATCTCATAATATTTGTTGATTAAAACATTAACGTAAGTTAGTGTAGCTGTTTAGACATAACAGAGCAGAAAAGTATATAATAATGTGAATTTCAGAGAACATGACTCATAAAAAAAACGAATTTCCATTTTGCATATATATTTAAAGGTAACAGCTGCCATCTATTAAAACATTAAGAATATTCATTTGACATACATACTTAGAGGTTAGGAAATGTCATTTTAACAATACTAGGAAATATTATTGAATGAAAATAATATAGGAAGTCTAAGCAATTAAAAACCTTAGAATACAATATCCTGATATAATGGATGAACATTTCACTGGTTGAAATGAAGAATTTGAGTGATAAAATAAATAGTCAAATTTAATTGGTAAATAAACATTTAAAAAGGATCATATCGGCGACAATTATGTTGCTAACGAAAAAAAAATCGGAATGTAAAAAGGTTGTTGATTATGGGGTCTATTGACTAGAAGTTTTTTTTTGGGGAAGAAAAATTTGTAAGCAGAAAAACTCTTTGGTAAAGAAAATCATTTTGAAATTATTTGGAAGATAAAAATTTGACTATAGAATTCAAGAACAAATACATTATACTTACAAGATATACATCAGTGTAAGTAGTTAAGTTTATATTATTCATTAAAAAAGGAATTGTCGAATGTTGTACAGTACTAACCATGATTTTTATTCTATAATATGGTGTCTTGTGTCTTGTGGAAGTAAAATAGCCACAATAGCTTTTGGAAAACACTGAATAATGGAATTTATATAAACTGCTTGGACTTTAAATGAAATACAGCATCGATTCCTGTTCTGGTAGAAACGGAATGCCAGCATGGAGTTTTTCCAGGAGGAGAATCTGAAACAAATAAAAGAAACGAATTATTGAGGTGAACAAACAAAACAGTGAAGTGAATAAGGTAGTGCAAGTTAATTTATTAATATATTAAAAAGTCAAGCGTACTTACCAATTTATGCAAAGAACTAAAATTTTGTGACGCATAGACGCTTTTAGGAGTGTATTTCGCCATTTTCTAAAAATCATATGTTTATGAAGTTGTATAATTGTATTTCACTCTTATAATAATATCTCACCAGAGTGCGTGTATGTTGTATGAAAGAGTCATCCTTTTAGATAGTTGAATTTCTTCAAGAACACTGTAATATATTTATTTTCATTAAATTAAATATCGTTTTTCCTTTGAAGAACGTTTTAAACTATTTTTGAGTTATTCAGTTATTCATTTCATCTGGTGACTTGCGCACCATCTACTTACCATAGGCAGAAGCTCTGAATGACATCTATTGAATTATGCAGATTTGTTTTAAGCAGGACAGGACCGTATTTAGTTTGGAATCATTGAACAAGTAACATATTCTGATTAACAAATTTATTTTTGAAATATAAAGCATTTATTAACTTTGGCGCTAATATATATAAAATTCTAAAATCATTTTATCCTAAATACTTGAACTCTACCCTGAGATGAGAAGTTTTCATGTTAGTAATATAAACTGTTTATCATATATATAAAATCATCAATATACCGGGCAAACAATAAACTTGAAGAAAATTTAAACTAAAATAAAATAAGTATAACTTTCTTATTACACCATAGCCAATTCATATTAATATGTCACCGCAACGTGGGGCTATAGTCCATCTATTATAAAGTGACGCACCAAACAAAGGCGAATAATTTAAAAAGGATTGAAACATTTTTTTTTACTGTATTAAAAGAAGAATGACTTTGAGAGATGGGAAACAAGTAGGAGGAGAAAGTGGCTCTGAACAAGAAAGGGAAGAGAGAAATCATGGAAGAGGAGATTTCCAAGTACAATATTTGGAGCAAGGAAGAGAACGTTCAGACGAAGATATTCCAGAACAAGATCAGGAAGAAGAGGATGCAACATTGCAAGAAGAAATAGAACAAAAGTCTAGACAAGAGTCTAAAAAACAAACAGAAGAGGATAAACAAGAACCTAAAGAAAAAAAAAGAGCAAATGGACGTAATGAGTATGTTCCAAATGATGATGAAAAGAATGGATCATAATATGAATAGTATCGAAAAAAATATGCGGGAAGATATGAACAGAATAGAAGGTAATTTGAATGGGAAAATGGATCAGAATAAAGAAGAAATAAAACAAGAAATGAACACAAAGATGGACCAAAATAGAGAAGAAATGAAACAAACTAAGGGACAAATAATAAAATTAATGGAAGAAAAATTGGGACATTTTGAGAAGATATTGGAAAAATCAAACACATACATGGAAAATAAAATAGAATCCACTAAACAAGAAATAAGAGGAGAGGAGATTAAAGAAATAACGGAAATAGACAATTCACAGATTAACAGGATTAACAAAATGGAGGAGAAAGAAAAGGATTTCAAAGAAGAGATTCAAATGGATGTAAAGATACAAAATGAGAATATAAATGATGATACTATAGAACAAAAATTAAGTAATAAAATGGAATTTGATCAAGTAAAAATACAAAGACAAATAAATGAGAAAATGATAGATAGCAATTTTCAGAATCTAGGAAGTGAGGAAGTCATGAAAATTTATGAAAAAGAGATTTATTGGAAAATAACAGACCCAAATGTTAATACATTAAAACGAATAGTGACATATGGTAAGACAAATAATAATAATAATAATAGGGGGATACAATTTAATTGGAAGTTAGAGGAAATGAATAAGATATTACAAGAAACCAAGGAAGAAATAGAACAAACCATAGGACAGAATATAGAAACAATAATTTATGCAGAAAATTTCGAAATGAGAGTAAAACTTGGCAGAAATATAAAGATAATTGATCCAAGAAATTTTAATAGGATAATTAAAAATGAAATGATAGGAAGTGAGAGTATTATGGAAAATGAAATAATAAAAAGAAGAAACAATAATATGAAGAAATTGGAAACGCAAATTTTGATGAATCTATTGGTAAAAATTGATGAGATAGGGGACAACAAAATTGAAAGAGACATAGTGGAACATTTAAAGAAATTTAGGATACGAGAGGATCGAAAAATAAGAGAAGAGGATAAGACGAAATTTAGGAAAAGAAAATAAAATTGGATAAAAAGGCTGTATTATAGGACTGGAATCTAGAAAACGAATAAGGAATTGTAAAAGGTCAAGAAGGGATATAAAAACCACATGTAAATAAAAAGTTTATAACTAGCAAATAATAATTTAAAAAAAACATATGTAAATATAATTTTGTACATAGATAGCAATTAGGATACGTGAAGATATAATGATGAAATACAGAAATAATTACATTAACAGATATAATAACAATGGAGATTATAAAAATAACAATAATTATAATAACAATTCAGGAAATAACAATAACTATAATAAGAACGATAGCAACCAAAACAACTATAACAGAAACTTTAAATATAATAACAACAAAAATAACAATTACAGAGAACAGTATTCAAAGGAGAGAAGATAGAGTGATGACATATGAACATCCAAGGGAATATATTAAATTTGAGGAAGATTTGGAATTGAAAGGAATAATGGGATTGATAAAAATTAAAGGAAAATTAAATGGGAAATTTGTTAAAATATTAATAGATACAGGTTCGGAAGCGTCCATAATAAAAACAAAACTGATTGAAGAAAACATTGAAAATTATGAAAATAAGCTAGTTAAAATACCAAAAACTACATTAATAGGAGCAAACGGAAAGAAATTGTGTGAAGTTAGCAGATCTATAATACAAAGTATTGAATTAAAGGATGGGAAAGAAGTTGAGATGCAATTATTGTTAGTAGATAATCTAGAATCAGACATAGTTATAGGAATAGATGAATTAACGAAATATAAAGCAAGAATTGATTTTGAAAAGATGGAGATTGAATTAAATGGTAATAGAATTGAATTTGAAGAAGAAAATATAGAAGAATTGGAAGTTGAAGAGGATAATAAGAAGTTATGGAATATAGAAAGGATTGGAAATATGGAAGTATTGGCAATTGGAGAGGATAATAGGAAGTTATGGAATATAAAGAGGAGTGGAAATATGGAAGAATTGGAATTTGGAGAGGATAATAGGAAGTTATGGAATATGGAGAGGGATGAAATAATGGAAGAATTGGAATTAGTATGTGGAAATAAGGAATATGCTGAGAAAGTGAAGAATTTAATAATTAAATATAAAGGATTAGTTGAAAAAGAGATGAGAATGGCAAATAACTATGTACATAAGATAGAAGTTAAGGGAATAGAAAATTTCAGAATAAGAACATATCCCATACCTTATAAATATAGGAAAGAAGTTGATTCAGAGATACAAAATATGCTAAAGGATGGTATTATAGAGAGATGTAACACAAGAAATATAAATTAATAAATTGTACCGATATAAGAGACTCTGAGAAATGTAGAAGTAATAAGTCGCATAACGAACATTAAAGAATTTTCAAAAATGGATTTATAACATGATTTTTTAAACGAATTCCTTTGGATGAAACTTGTAAATGAAACATGTACCTAAAAATAAAATAAGAATTTGTATACATATTTAATTATGGTATTGTAAATAGATTTAAAACTATTTGAAGAGGATACTGCAACACAGAATTCCAGAATCATCTCTGTAACAGCGACCTGAAATAAGAAGAAATGTATTATTAGTAATATATCAGACAGGAACAAACAAATGTGTGCGAAATTGAAACCACCTTTCGAGGGACCATATGTTATAGATAATGAAAACGGGATAAATAGCTATGTTTTAAAATATATGGAAAATGATGAAATAAGAGGTGTCTTCAATATAAAGGATATATATAAGTACAATAACTGATGAAGAAGTAAAGAAAAAGCAAAATAGTAAATGTTTAAGGTAAAATTTGCGTTCATAAAATTTTTCAGAACATCAAAATTTGATAAACGCAAAATTTAGGGGATGTTATTATAGAGTGAAACACCCTGTATATCAAACAATAAAGAATTAAGATTGTGCATTGTAATCTAGAAGAATTTTTTTTAAGTCAAAAATTTTTTTAAAACATTTGAATGGAGACAATCTGTACGATCCACTATTCGATAGAGAAGGCATCCAGAAAGGACAGACTGTATAATGTAGGGATAATTGCGAATAGGTGTGATAAACAATTTATGTGAAATAAATTAACCAAACTTTTATTAAAAAGATCAAGTATCAGAATTTGTTCATGATAAGGAACTAATAATGCTTTATTCTGTAAAGTCAAGCAAATCTCATAATATTTGTTGATTAAAACATTAAAGTAAGTTAGTGTAGCTGTTTAGACATAACAGAGCAGAAAAGTATATAATAATGTGAATTTCAGAGAACATGACTCATAAAAAAAACGAATTTTCATTTTGCATATATATTTAAAGGTAACAGCTGTCATCTATTAAAACATTAAGAATATTCATTTGACATACATACTTAGAGGTTAGGAAATGTCATTTTAACAATACTAGGAAATATTATTGAATGAAAATAATATAGGAAGTCTAAGCAATTAAAAACCTTAGAATACAATATCCTGATATAATGGATGAACATTTCACTGGTTGAAATGAAGAATTTGAGTGATAAAATAAATAGTCAAATTTGATTGGTAAATAAACATTTAAAAAGGATCATATCGGCGACAATGATGTTGCTAACGAAAAAAAAATCGGAATGTAAAAAGGTTGTTGATTATGGGGTCTATTGACTAGAAGTTTTTTTTTGGGAAAGAAAAATTTGTAAGCAGAAAAACTCTTTGGTAAAGAAAATCATTTTGAAATTATTTGGAAGATAAAAATTTGACTATAGAATTCAAGAACAAATACATTATACTTACAAGATATACATCAGTGTAAGTAGTTAAGTTTATATTAATAATTAAATAAGGAATTGTCGAATGTTGTACAGTACTAACCATGATTTTTATTTTATAATATGGTGTCTTGTGTCTTGTGGAAATAAAATAGCCACAATAGCTTTTGGAAAACACTGAATAATGGAATTTATATAAACTGCTTGGACTTTAAATGAAATACAGCATCGATTCCTGTTCTGGTAGAAACGGAATGCCAGCATGGAGTTTTTCCAGGAGGAGAATCTGAAACAAATAAAAGAAACGGATTATTGAGGTGAACAAACAAAACAGTGAAGTCAATAAGGTAGTAAAAGTTAATTTATTAATATATTAAAAAGTCAAGCGTACTTACCAATTTATGCAAAGAACTAAAATTTTGTGACGCATAGACGCTTTTAGGAGTGTATTTTGCCATTTTCTAAAAATCATATGTTTATGAAGTTGTATAATTGTATTTCACTCTTATAATAATATCTCACCAGAGTGCGTGTATGTTGTATGAAAGAGTCATCCTTTTAGATAGTTGAATTTCTTCAAGAACACTTGTAAAAGTGTAATGTATTTATTTTCATTAAATTAAATATCGTTTTTCCTTTGAAGAACGTTTTAAACTATTTTTGAGTTATTCAGTTATTCATTTCATCTGGTGACTTGCGCACCATCTACTTACCATAGGCAGAAGCTCTGAATGACATCTATTGAATTATGCAGATTTGTTTCAAGCAGGACAGGACCGTATTTAGTTTGGAATCATTGAACAAGTAACATATTCTGATTAACAAATTTATTTTTGAAATATAAAGCATTTATTAACTTTGGCGCTAATATATATAAAATTCTAAAATCATTTTATCCTAAATACTTGAACTCTACCCTGAGATGAGAAGTTTTCATGTTAGTAATATAAACTGTTTATCATATATATAAAATCATCAATATACCGGGCAAACAATAAACTTAAAGAAAATTTAAACTAAAATAAAATAAGTATAACTTTCTTATTACACCATAGCCAATTCATATTAATATATATATATATATATATATTCCATAACTCAGTATTTTTTTACAAAATTTGTCAGGCAGTTTTATTAACTTAAAGGGTACATAATTGTGGAAAGGTCCTTTAAATTTGTCCAGTCAGGGGCGCAGTACTTGATTAAGGAACCTTTTGTGTCTCCTATATGTGAGGCCACTAAACAAATTCTAGTTTTAGATGTATTTGTCAGTATTATAGAGATTTGTATGTAAAACTAGTAAATTCGGTTCTATTTTAGTGCTTGTACTTGGTTAAACTGTCTAGTTTAAAACTAACGAAAAATAGGCAAAATAACCATGTTCCCAGCGTTATTAGTGCGAATATCGCTTTCAGAACTGTTGTTTTTTGTATTATTAACAGTATTTTTTTGTGTTAGTCAGAATTTTTATTTTAATATGAATTGTCTTTTTTTGTTAGTTGGAACAGAAACTTTTAAACTATTTTTTTTCTTATTATGAACTGTATTTTTTTTATATTATATGTGTTTTAAAAAAATTCATTGTCTTGGAATATTTAACCCTCAAATATGGAAACTCCCATTTAAAGCCATAATTTTGGCCTCTGGCAGAGAAACTTTTATTATCTATTAAATGGCTTGTGTTATGATTCCATATATAGCGTATTGTAATACAACAATCGACATTGTAACTTTTCTCGTGGAAAATTCCTTTCTTCCGAATTTGATATCATACTATAGTCAACAGAAATGAATTTCACCTACTGCATAGGTCGATCAAAATTGAAAGTGAGAAATTGTCTCCAGGATAGTTGCATTGTTTAGTGTATGTAGGTACGAAATCTAACTTCATGGCTGTTAGGCCAATGAAGTATAGCAGTGGAAATTAAATTGTTGTCCTTCAATGGGCCTTTACAATATCAGTGAAAAAGTTGATTGGCCAGATTCACTAAGGAAGGAGGACAGTTAATTTCCCAGACCAAAATGTTTGCTGGGCAGATTAAAATTATTTGAAAATCCCAAATATATATTCTTTGTTATACATAATGTGAAAAAACGATTTATAAATTGAAACAACTCTGCCAAAAATAACTAGATTAACCTAAAAAGTTGAAGCCTTTCGAATTTACCGAATGCAAATTGATTTTTTCAAATATGTTAAGATTTTTTGAACAAAAATGAGATCCATTAAAATAATTTCCGGTTTCTGACTTGTAAACAAACTAGACAATATCTACAACTTCTTCAAGGTATTATAATGATCCAATTAGTCTTTAAAAACAGTTCCTCCGTGATCTCTTTTAATGTCGTCACTAATTTTTTCAGCTAAAGTAGCACATGGTATTGTAGAGTGCCCTGCAATAAGCTCAGGATATACACTAGCATCCGCTACTCTCAAATTTTTAATGCCAAATACTCTCAATTTTGAATCTACCACAGCTCCCTTCTTAGGGTCTATACCCATAGAACATGTACCTACCATATGTAGACCAGGAAAAGCTATCTGTTTCAAGTTACAGTACCAGTACTCTTTGGACTTCTCCGGGTATTTTGCACATGCTGGTGGTGTATCACCAATATATTGAACATTATATTTTTTGTAAGCTTTGGTTTCTTTAATAAGATTGAAAATAAATTTCATACTTTGATATACGTTAGCTATGTCTTCATTATTTTCATCAGAAAGAGAATTAAAGTCTATTCTCGGATATTCGTAGGGATTATTATTTTTAAGTCTTACAGTACCAACTGATTTAATGGTAAAAAATTCTGCGCCTATCAATAGTGTTGTAGTATTTGAATCTTTCACTGAATTATTCAGCATTCCTGTTAAATCTTGAGGAACCAGTGAAAAAATTTCGAAGTCGGACACCCCCGTTTTATTTTTTTTTAATTGATAAAAACCTAAAGCTTGAGGTATTGAAGGAGGATATGTTAAATATCCAGTGCCTCTTAAGTACTCCGCTAATTCCTCAATCAGGGTTGGTTGATGAAATCTCATATTTGTAGAAAATGGTAGCAGATAATCAACATGATCTTTCAATTTACTACCAACCTCTAAATCCTGAATAACTTCAATATTCATATCCTTCAAATGCTTTTGAGGACCAACACCAGAAAGCAAGAGGATTTGAGGACTGGCAATGGTACCAGCGGATAGGATAACCTCTTTTGAAGCTTTTACTCGATAAGTATTACCTCCTTTGGTGAACAAGACACTTTCAGCTACCTTAGTCAATTTATTTATCTCAATTTTAAAAACGTAGCTCCGTGTAAGAACTTTTAAACTGGGTCTTCCAAGAAAAGGACTTATGAATACCGATCCAAAATCTTCCCTTTGCCCATATCTGGTAAATCGTTGAATATAAGTGTAGCCAATCATATTTGGTCCATTGTAATCAATCAATTTATATCCCAGTTCACGGTTGGCGTCAAAAAATTGTTTTGTAAAATCGTTAACGGGCAATCCAAATTCTACATGTAATAAGCCAAATTTACCGTGATACAATTGGTCTACTGGGGCTTCAGTATAAGTTGAATCTAAATGTTCAGTTTTTTTAAAATATTTCAACAAATGTTCATAGCTCCAAGAGGGATCTTGAACCAATGTTGCTAACTTATTGAAATCTCCAGGTGGACCACGACAGTAGACCTGTGCATTGATTAAAGAGCTTCCACCTACACCTTTTCCACGAGCTATTGAACAAGTTTGGTTTGGATTGCCTGAAATTAACAATAGTATCAGTGAAGAAAAATGATTGTCATCATCAATATACAATAAGTAATTAATTTCCTAATCTGATAATTAAATATGTAGAGGCGCCAGTCTGATCTCAACGTCTCAACGTTTACTATACAGATACATTAGAAATATTCCTTATCATTGGAATATGAAGATGTGAATATTCCAAAACCGTTTTTTGCATTTCTCGAATAAGAGATGAAGAAGTAAGGGATTGTGATCTGGAAAACGTTCTACATTGAAAAAAAAACTAACCAACGACATTGAGGTAAAAAGTGATTAGGTTGCTGAGTTACGTGCACGATATAAATTTGAGCTGGAACAGTCTGAAACGTTTAAGAGCAAATATGGAATTTAAATTTATTATTGTTGCCTTTTATATGGAAAATATAGATCAAAATAACCACATTGATGTGTTAGGTCAGTCTTTTTTAGCTGGGTACATTCTAATCCAAAAGTAGAGTTTGGATTCAAAAAAATTGAGTTCGTTTTCCCTATTAAAGCTATAAAAGGACAGTTGAATGGGTGCATATTTATTTATATACGTTGTTGTTTGCCTGATATGAAGTTGAGGGGATGGAACAATGCTGTAGGCAGATGCTAGAAGTTCAGAGTAAAATAAGTGACCAACTAACGTTCATGTTGCTTTTCAAATGGCATATCTATAAATGAAAATGGAAGCAATTTCTCTTACCAAGGCAAATATTTTTCTGAGGAACAGATGTATATGCCCAATTATATTTAGTTGAATTATGGTACAAAAAAAATCCAGGGACTTGAATTAGGCCTGCGTCAGTATAATCTCCTGGTTCTATTAAAAGAATTCTCCATGTAGTTATTTCTGACAATCTGTTTGCTATTATACTGCCACTGACTCCTGCGCCAATTATCACAAAGTCATAAGTACCATAATCTGAAATTAAAAAAAAACATTCTTTAGATGATAATTGAGAAAATATCGAGTTAATGTGAATTCAATAACATCGTTACTCATTTACTTTTGAGAATTTCGTTAGACATGGCCACGATGGTAGCTCAGTGAAGGTACTCCCCCCCCCCCCTCCTCCATCGAAATTTCCAACAAAAACATACGGTCGTAATGCACTCCTAATGCACCAATATGCTCCATGAATGATTTTCTTTGCACTACATTTTCCGAGAGATTACAGCTATTTGTTTATGGGGGGGGGGCAAATACACGCTAGCAACCGCAATATATAAAGGGAAGTTGCCCCCCTCAATGATAATTTTCAAAAAAAAACAAGTGGCATCGGAATCTACTTATAATGCACTAATTTTCACCACCAAGAAAAAGAAAATCGCCCCTCCCACTTACTTAGTTAAACCTCAATATATAGAGTGAAGTTGCCCCCCAATGATAATTTCCAAAAAAAAACAAGTATCATCGGAATCTACTTCTAATGCACTCATTTGCACCACCAAGAAAAAGAAAATCCCCCCTCCCTTTACTTAGTTAAACCTCAATGTATAGAGTGAAGTTGCACCCCCCCAATGATAATTTTAAAAAAGCGCCATCAGAATCTACTTCTAATGCACTCAAATTCACCACCAAGAAAAAGAAAATTCCCCCTCCCCTTATTTAAGTAAGCTGTATTATAACCAAAACAAATATTAAATAAAATATTCATTTGATTTTAGGAATACAATTAAAAATTTAGTATTACCAGAGAATTACACAATTTTATCATTAGATGTTGTATCTTCATATGAAGGGTCCAGTGCCACAATGACTAATGTCCTAAAACATTTTGTTCGAATTTGATTTAATTACAAAATTCTCCTGTGACTTTTCATTTTCAACTTTTCCTGTATAACACCATTCAAACTTCATTTCATATGAAAAACCACAGATAATTGTATAACAATTTCGTTTCTCCACACAACTACATGCGTCGGCTGAGTATCAGCTGTCATATGACAGTTTCATTTAAATCTCTATTTTTTTCCCATTGGTTATATTCTCACATAACGTTCCTTATTATCACCCTCTTAAAAACACACATAAAAATATCCATAACAACATTTATTCAATTTTTCATCATCATAAAAGAAACCGTTGTTGGTCAAGTTACAAAAAAAAGCATTAAGAGACATAACACACATCTTGTCATGAATCAATCATAGAAAAGTGAAAGATATCAATTGTATTATATAATAAGCGGTTGTGATATTCTTATTTGTGACGCAATATGAACGAAATGTAAAACTATACAGATATATAGTAAAGGTGCATGTAATCATCGGTTATCATTTAATAAAACATTCAATTCATCGACGTGTAAAAGTATTTATCATCGTCACATTACGGCGATTGGTCCTTCAGAGCTCAGTACAATATAAGCAAAAACGTCATTCCGCAATATTGCTTTTCCATCAAAAGAGGAAAACACAAAACATGGCCCTTCTGTAGCCGGATCAAACCAGAAATAAGATAAACAAGAATTCAATCCTGAATTGAAAACAGATTTGGCGGTACAAATCCACAAGGAAAGTGAAATTCTTCGAGACAGTACGCAAGTTCGCAGTGGAAAGAAGACAAACAAGGTATATATGACAAAAAAAATTTTTATTACATTGTTAATTTCAAATTTAGTTTGGACATTTAATGACATTCTTTCATCAGAACTTTGGAAAACAATCATTTAGATCATAAAATATTACTGTAATACCTAACATGACACATTGATTTGAATTTTATGTCAAATATTTCTGTCAAATAATTGAGATCATTGATAAAATTGATTCATTAAAAACACAACGTGCTAGTTGTAAGGCAGCAATTACACGTATTCATAACTGGTTTCATAATAATTTGGAAGAATCAGACAAGTATGCTTTCAAATCACGCATAGACAATTTAGATAAATACTACTCTAAATATTCTGAAATTCAAGATCAAATAGAAATCATGGCCTTAGATCCTGAATTAGAATTTGATGATAGAAGCCAAATTGATGAAAAATATTATGTATTACACTCTAGACTACAAAATGCTTACGATAAATTAAATTTTAAATTTAATCAAATTACTCAATCAACATTACATTCTCATAATGAAACACATATTAGATTGCCGTCAATAGAAATACCGATTTTTTCTGGAGACAGCATAGAATATAATGCCTTTATAGAACTGTTCAATGCATTATTAGTAAACAATTCCCGGTTGACATCTAAAATTGAAAAATTTCACTATTTGAAATCATACTTGAAAGGTGACCCGCTAAATTTAATTTCGGAATTACCAGTAAATGAAACTAATTTTGATGTAGCTTTAGACTTACTAAATTCCAAATACAATAATATAAGGCAAATTGTTACTGCCCATTTTAACCGTTTAACGGCCTGTAATAATATATTAAAATGTAACGCACAGCAATTAAGAATATTCACATCTGAAACTAGATCTATAGTAAAATCATTATTAAACTTAAATATCAGTAAGGAAGATTTATTCGATGCTTTAATTGTTCACATATTGAAAACAAAACTAGATTATAGTACTAAAAGATCTCTTGAAGAAAAAGAGATTGATCATCATTTAATCACTAGTGATAATTTTTTTGATTTTCTGGAGAAAAAATGTACCGTTTTGGAAAACTTGTTGACCCAAGATCCTAAACCTGATACATCCCATCATGATCGTAATCAGTCTTCTAATGTGACCACTCTACCCAACAGGGTAACCTTACTTTCAAATCAACACTCACTTCCTGAACAAAACTCGCCTGATAACAATGATCAACGCAATCAACCCTCGTCTAGTGCATATCACAGTCCCCCCTACCCATCTCCAACATGCTCATTTTGTAAAGAAAAGGCCACAGAATTTATTCATGCCCCCAATTTGGGATGCTTTCCGTTCCTGATCGGAACAACTACATTAGAGATAACAGAATGTGTTTTAGGTGTCTAGGTTATAAACACACAATCCTTAATTGTATTTCGGCAAAATCATGTTCCATATGTCAAAAAAGACATCACACTTTACTCCATTTAAACAATTCTCGCCCTAGACAAAACTCTGACACAAGACCTGTCGACAGAAATAGCACTCCGATCGTCGCCATGGCCCATTCCTTTCATTCCATATTAAATGAACCATGCAACCTACACTCTCTCGCAACCCAACCTTTAACTCAACATTCACTCGCTGATCATTCGTTACCCAACTCACTTAAAAGGGACACCTTTAATCAGCTCTCTTGTAGTACAACTCATAGCTCTAACCCTATCAACATTTCAATATGCTCATTCTGTAACAAAGCAGGTCATAAAATTTATTCTTGCTCACACTTCAGAACACTCTCTACACTTGAGCGCAAAAAATATATACTAAATAACAAAATGTGCACAGCATGTCTGGGCTAGAGACACACGTTCACCCATTGCTCGTCTACCGGTGTATGTGCCATTTGCAGAAACAAGCACCACACTTAACTTCACTTATTCCCTCACATTCACAAACAAAACACATCAGGGAGATCTTTGAACATAAACCCTAACCATTCACCACCAATGCAAAAATATCCAGAATATTATCGTCAAGAAACTTACTGTTCTGGACAAGACTCATTCACAATACCTTACGGATAACCCCTCTCATACTCATTATACTCATTTTTCTGGTGTGACCACACCACTTTCAAATCACAACTTACCCTCAAAAACACTCTTAACTCATAAAGAAATAATTTTCAAAACAACACTTACACTCGAATAAACGATTCACTTTCTTACTCAACGCTCTTTCAGTGCAGGATAGCACTCATTCATTACTTAAACTCTTTCTCGTCAAGAAAACAAAACCTTTAGTCCTCTGGAAGAGGACAGTGAAACTTATATACTTGACACTTAAGAAAAACATAAAAAAACTTTGTGAAAAACTTAAACTTATACTTAGACATTGAGAAACAAATACTTTAACATTTAAAACCCTGGACGATTAAAAAAGCTTAGACACATGAAAATTACTCTTATGTGAATACCTGGATAAAGGTATTGAAAAGAAGAAGATAACTTGGTTAAAAAGATGAAGATGATACTTGGTTGAAAAGATGAAGAAACTTGGTTAAAAAGAAGAAGATGATACTTGGTTGAAAATATGATGATACTTGGTTAAAAAAGAAGATGCATGGTTGAAGAAGATGATACTTGGATAATATAAACACTTGGGTGGCGTTTAGAAGAAAACGGCATCCCCCCTTACTCATATGTTACTTAAACAATCACATTGACGATACTTTGAAGTTAAAAAGACTTGACAAAAACATTATATACATATCTTACCCTCCTTTTCTTGACGAGAACAGAAATAACTCTCCTTTACCTTAATTAAAACATTTTAAAAACTCATTCTTGCCCGCAAAAGAGTCGGGTCCCCTTAACACAAACATCTATAATCATAAAAACATATCCAAAAACAATCTCAAAAGAGTTAGAAAAAACTCTCATCATGCTTATACACTCGTGGTCACTACCTTACATTTACTTTCATGCTAACTCACACTTACATTATTACTGGCACTCGCATACAATTGCACCTTAATCAAACTTATACTCATACTCATATTGGCAGTCACATTTAAACTCACATTCGTAATACCTTTACATTTATTCGTATTTACATTGCATACATTCTTATCATTTACAACTCTAGTCCACTTCTAGAGTATATTGCTTACATTATTATCATTCACACCTCTAGTCCATTTCTAGAGTACATTGCAAACTTTCGTACCCTTAAAAAACAAGAACTAGCATACATCTAGACCTCTTGTTCATTCGTCACATTTATGACGTTAGAGTCCTTACACCATTCTAACATCAAAAACTTATCATTTCTTATATTCATGATATTAGAGTCCTTACAACACTCTAACATCAACCCTAAACATTCATTCGTTATATTCATGACGCCAGAGTCCTTATACCACTTTGACACTAACATTAAGTTATTTTTACAACCCTATACATTTATATAATTATTTACAATTATTCAATTTCAATCATGATCCTGTATCAGAGCCCTATACACTCCTCACGCTATCTAATTCTTTCATTAACATCAGTATTTGATGTCTGATATCAGTCATCTCTCACCTTTCATCCATTCTTCCCGCGCCCCCAATATGTTCGAATTTGATTTAATTACAAAATTCTCCTGTCACTTTTCATTTTCAACTTTTCCTGTATAACACCATTCAAACTTCATTTCATATAAAAAATCACAGATAATTGTATAACCATTTCTTTTCTCCACAAAACTACATGCGTCGGCTGAGTATCAGCTGTCATATGACAGTTTCATTTAAATCTCTATTTTTTTCCCATTGGTTATATTCTCACATAACGTTCCTTATTATCACCCACTTAAAAACACACATAATGATATCCATAACAACATTTATTCAATTTTTCATCATCATAAAAGAAACCGTTGTTAGTCAAGTTACAGAAAAAAGCATAAAGAGACATAACACATCTTGTCATGAATCAATCATAGAAAAGTAAAAGATATCAATTGTATTATATAATAAGCGGTTGTGATATTCTTATTTGTGACGCAATATGAACAAAATGTGAAACTATACAGATATATAGTAAAGGTGCATGTAATCATCGGTTATCATTTAATAAAACATTCAATTCATCGACGTGTAAAAGTATTTATTATCGTCACATTAAGGCGATTGGTCCTTCAGAGCTCAGTACAATATAAGCGAAAACGTCATTCCGCAATATTGCTTTTCCATCAAAAGAGGAAAACGCAAAACACATTTAATTCTTAACCAGTAATGCCATTCGGTCACTTGACTATATAGTTAGAAATCTTGTTCACAAACTTCGTTATATCGCTTGCAGTACCGATATACATATGTTCTTAATATTTTGGCTACACAGCTAGAACGCTCAACGTCACAGGTGTTCACGACCATAACTATAAATGTCGCACTGACCGCCATAATGGATGTGAAATCAGCGTCGATCCCGCCAATTGTTTTGTCATTCTATGTGAGTCTGGCGTTCTGTAAGGTTATGTTATACTAATTTTAGTGTTCTCATTCTTAATATAATGATTGAGAACAACGAAATGATCAAAAATACGAAAAAAAGAAAACTGACATGAAGAGTGAGTGATGTCTTAAAGAAACTTCTCCTGCAAGGATATGAAATTGGCGATGATTGCAAGTGTAATTGTTTTAAATGTTTTGAATTGATACGTGAAGAGCAGAGGACAATTTAATAATTTCGATACGGAATATTAGCATGGGGAGGTGCACTAAAATCCCACATCCAACCCCTTGAAGTTCTACAACGACGATTCCTGAAAATTATTATAAGTAAAAACTCAAGATATCCAAGTGATCTACTATTTCAAAAATCAGAGATACTCGACCTTAAACAGCTCTATTACTACAATGTCAACATGAAGTCAAGTTTTGTCGTTAAAATGAGCAGCTGCGTCGTTTAGGGCTCATAGTCAACCTCTCATTTGCCACAAACACTGCAATGTATAAATATTGTGTTCAAGAGCGTAGCCAGGATTTATAACAGGGGGGGGGGGCAAACCACGGTCCATGGTCATCCAAAATTTAAAATTTTGGGATAAAATGAAAAGGCAAATGAAAACAAAACTTTGAGATAATAAATATACTTAAATTAAACTAATAACATTTTTCTTGGGTTTAAACTAAATTTATCCAAAACTTTATTCACCACTAGGCAGTCCTGATTTTCCTTCAAAAACACTCAACAAGCACAGCCCAGTGAGTATGTCATCATCCATTGTACTCCCGAGCCAGATTTTTACCCTTCGTAGGGTACTGAACGATCTTTCCACGGTAGCAATAGTGGATGGGAAAGCACTTAATATTAGCAGTCCGTGCCTTGTTGCAGGGAAAAAACATTAGCTTCCTCCAAAAAAAGCAGCCATATCAATGTCCTTTAATTTGTCCTCTGCTAAATTCTTTTTCTTCCACATATTGTACCACGAATCTAAGTTTGCAGAGACATCACCCAACTCATGAAATATTCTGCATTATTTTTGAAATCTTTTAAAGCCATTTTGAGCATGCTTGGAGGATGAAGATAAGTTAAAGCAAACGTAGGTGTATTTTCGTTGGAGAATCTAGCATCCAAAGACGAAGTTGAAGAATCAAGATAGGGGATAATTATTGACCGCTTCTAGTATTCAATTGCAGACTGAGATTGTGTATTTCTTCTTTGTACTTGCTTTTGAGTGACTCGTGGTACTGACAACTCAACCCCTACTTTCTCTGCGATATCAAGGGATTTTTTAAATAAATCATAAGAAATATTTTCCACATCTTGTCGATCTTCTTTGATTACATCTAGAATATCATCAATATGTTTCTTCACAATAACCAAATCCATACTTTTACCTTGTAAAACGTTTACAACGGGTTCCAAAATTGCAGAGTACCTTGCAATTATGTTTAAGACTAAGATGAATATTGGTTTAGTCACTGCACAGTGCAATTGGTAGGCAGATTTACTTGTTGCTTAGTTTCCTTCGACTGATAGATGTTCTAGTGATTTAATAATGTCAGTGAAGCTTTCTGAAAAATGTATTATGCTCTTGTATTCTTTCGACCGTCTGGTCTCACAGAGCCTTGAAAGATTTGGAACCGATTTCATACGGGCTGGCGATTCACGAAAGAATGTTATTATGTCTTCAACCGTTGCAATTGTGTTTCTTTTTTCTGATAGCTTGCTAGTATCAATGACCACAAGATTTAGTCCGTGGCTGGAGCAATATTAAATAAAGATCTGGCGTTTTTTTAAAAAATGGCCTGTACACCACCTTCTTTGCCGGCTATCGTGGAACACCCGTCAAATCCGAATTCCACACAAGTATCGGCGGAAAAATTATCTTCTAAGAAACTTTGAGTTGCGCTAGCGATTGTAGAAGCCTATTGACATTTTAACTCAATGTCGCCTACAAATTCCTCCCTGATTATTTTTTGGCTTCCATCGTAGAACCTTAATCCAATAGAAAGCTGCTTTTTTCCAGCGATATCTGCTGTTTCATTAGCCATTACAGTATAAGCTTTAGCCCGTTTACATTCTTCGATTATTTTTTCTTCGATAACTTCACCGCAAAATTGTATGATCTCATTTTGAATTGTTGGTGAGGTATAGACTGCGTTTTTTAACATTTATCTAAGTGGCTCCTTAGCTTCTCGTCACCAGAGTCAATCCTCAAATTTAAAAGGACAAAGAAAACTCCCTCATTTCCTTACTTTCCTCTAGGCGGCAACATTTATTTATTTACTTCAATCGTCTTATGGTACCCTATTTGCAACTGGACATCAATAGGAGCATTTTCAAAAAATGCTTTTGCAGCAGCTGTTGAAGATTTGTGGTAATGGCTGCCAACGTGCTTCCTAGAATCTTCGTGTTCATCCTTAAACTCCATGCAAGACCTTACCATAAATGACCCCAAAACTCCTTCAACTGTAGCAATTCTTGACGGAAATAAAACACAATACAAACATAGAGCACCTTTCAAACGACTTGAGTACACCAGCCATGGAGTATATTGATCTAACCAGCAATGGTTAAATTTTCTTCTGAAGTGAATGGCATCAGAAGCAAAATCGTAATTGGATGATGGAACCCAAGGGTTTGTCAACAATTCCTTCTTTTTTTCTGAAGGCAAGTTATTGGCACAACTAACATAACGACCAATGTCATTTTCATGGTAGCCATCGCGATCTTCAGATTGTTTAAAGATCCCAGTTCCAGAGACAGCTTCATGTAGATTTGAAGAACTACTTGAGCCTCCTTCAAAAATCAATTCCGATTTTGATGTTTCGGCCATTTTATTTTCATCTTCATCACATTTATTGCTTCCTCTTCCACTACTGCCATCATGAACTTTTTTCCGTTTTTGACCTAAGAATAATAACGAAATATCATTCTTGTCCTTAGTCCCTAGTATAAAAATTAGTATTAAACAAAACTGCCATGTAATGATAGCTTATAATGTGGTTTGGATATACTATATCAGATGTTAATATTAATTCTCTAGATCAAAAACACAAAATGAAATTAATAGCACGTATAAAGTGCTGTTTGATCTTTAATATGTGAAAATTTCAAGTTCTTATACTTAGTCCCATTTGAGATATTAGCTGTCAAAATCGGTGCATTATTGTAATTTTTGTTATAATTAGATTCAAAGGCTAAAAAGTCGGCATCATAATAATGAAAAATATATAAAATTATAATAATAATGCACAAAATCTTTTGCCAAAGCTAATGAAAATTGTTTCACCAAGATACAAGCAAAGAGTAATTGGCAATTTTTTAAAGGGCTGCAATTGATTTTTTCCAAACGTTGCGATACAAAAACGGCCGACTTTCTCGATTTTCTCGAACTCGAAGAAAACCAGTGGCGTTCCGTTACACTAATAAATAGGACACTGTCGCTAGACAATTGCACTTACACACCAACTCAATAGTTGTTATAAGACTATTTATTTCGGATTCTGATGTAGGATTGTGTATTGAATGTTTCAAAATAATTTCACACTAAAACTACTTTAAATTAATTTTAATTAATTAGTAGGCTCAAAAAATTAAGTTAAATGGAAACAAAAAGAAAGTGACCATTTTTTTACCATTTTTCTCAAAAATGTTCGACTGTTAAGTGGTTGAATCGGACACTAATAATTGACGTATCCTGAGAGTAAATCGAACACTCCTTTTTATCCAATTCTGGCGTGGGACAATTCTGGTGTGCATAGATCGAAAACGCTATTAATATATATTTAGCACTATGGCAGTTTTTCAAACAGCTGAAATATATTTTAGTGACAAAGGACACGCGAATAATTTCATTTATTAGAGCTCATTAATTAATTTTAAAATGTTCATTGAAGCAACCAAACGACCGCAACAACAAACAAAATATATAAAACAGATAACAAAAAAAATATGCAGAACAGAAAAATAGGTATATTTTAGATTTAATTTTTTGTTTACTAAAATTTAAAAATTATTTAATTTATTTTTGCTTCCAGGGAGAGGGCAGTTTCTCCTCCCTGCCCTTCGCTGGGTACGCCCACGCTTGCGTTATAATTCATATCCTACATTTATTAAATTACACTTATATGGAATTTACTACAAAACTACAAAACTGTTTTAGGGCTTATTTGAAAGATTGTTTATCCCTCACTGAGATATTTTACTTTCTTAGTTGGAAAAATGAGCAGCTGTAACTTCGGTTCTATGTATTTTTTCAAAGTATATTGAGTTGTAAAAAAATGTTTTCCGGTACTTTGCCTTATATGGCTGTTTTCGTAATTTTCAGTAGTTCAGGAAAAAAAATAAAGCAACGTTGTGAATGGGTTTATAACAAATTTTATGTTAATTAATAATTAAATTTGCAAAAAAAATGTGTTTTATTTGTTACTATATAGATAAATGTCAATTATGATTTTTTTTAAATTTTTAACCAATTATATAAACCATTCAAATATGAAAAAACGATTGTAAATAATTAAAAATGGTTGTTAAGAAAATATCTTTTTCTTAAAAATCATAACATTCTCAAGACAACAAAATTGTAGGAAGATTTTTTTAAAAAATCAAATTAGTCTATTTGTTTTTTAAAAAAAATTATAACCAAAGGACAGAAAAGTTCAATAATATCTTCAATTAATACAAAACCGATAATATGACAGTAAATTCAACAGCAATACTTCGATTTTTCATTTTTGATTAACTGAAAAAAAATATAATAAACAGATTATAAAATGTTTTTCAATTTTTATGACGTGATGTAGAAGTTGTAGAAAATATTGTTCATTAACAATCGCCTAACTTGGTGGAAAATTAACTTTAATAAAAATTCCTAATGGTAATAAATTCTCCGAAGTTTTCTGAACAAAACGTGGTTTTTTGGAATTTTCTAATTAATATTTGATAAACTATTTGTGCCGTACTATCTTTTTACTCGCGCACACATCTCTAAAATTATGTACGGGTACCTACGCTCAGCGTTAAATTAAAATTATTAATAATGAAGATAGAGATCCGGGAGTTTGGAGTTTTTTATCGGAAATGACCTCCTCTTTAATAATATTTTCTTTCAATTTCTTAAATGTGAATGGTTCATGGGATATAGACCAAAATCAAAGTGACTTTTTTTTCTCTTCCTAATTTATTTTAAACTTTCACAATTTTTTATGTGCTAATAAAAGCTTTCGACACATTTTTCTATGGAAAATTTCGAATCCAATAAGCTATCACACGTATTTTTAAGAGCTTTATCTCTATTTTTCGCTTGTTTGAAAAAATAATATTGATGTCATTCAGTATTAGCAGTGCAAACATGTGAACGTCGAAATCACTTCTCTCTCAACGATTGTACCTTGTGCAAGCAATAAACCTTATTATAACGAGTTTTTTATGTCCTTTCCAACATAAAATTTGGTGCCGACATGAAGCCGATGTGCAGTGGTCCCCAGATTATAGTTTTTGGTGGTTCCATCAGATTTCGTGTGAAATTTGTCAAATCAGTTCGCGGGTACGACCATAATCCAATATTTCATCTTCGTCACTTTGGACGCATGTTCCATGTGTCGCCCGGAAAGTAAGTGAGAAAATATATGAAAGACATAGATAAGTGATAAATCAGAATCTGCGATACTTCAACGGAAACTGCTTATATTGTTTTAATGAATATATATAAGCACAGTGCAAACATTTTATATTTTCGGTAAAAATCTACGATGCCGCCAAAGGAACACGAGATTAAGCAAATTAAAGAGGCAATCGGATTGTTTAAATAGTTGTTAACACGTACGGAAACCTTCATAAACGAGCAAAAGATCCAAGTGGTCATAGCTATTGAAGGCCTACAGGTCCGTCAAGAGGAGTAACAAAAAAGCTTGGCAAATTACAACAAGGTGTGTCTTGACTTATTGATCATAAACTATGTAGAACCTGGTTCAGAAGATAAGATCGAATAAATAATTTTCAGAATCATGGCGGACCTTAATCGAATTTGTCTAGAAACGAAGTCAAATAATGGAACTCCAGACAAGACTCAGCCCAGCAGGCTTCCACAACTGAAAATTAAACCATTAGATAGCAGCAAATCTTTCCGGGACACCTTTAAAGCTGTTGTTGATCAAGATTATTCATTAACGCCAGTGCAAAAACTGTTCTATCTTAAACAGTATCTCTAGGATTAATCGATGGTTTACCATCAACGAACGAATGCTGTAAGCTGCCTTTAGATCTTTTAGATACAAGATACGAGAATAAATGCTTAGTAATTACTCATCATTCAAATTCGTTATTGGATTACCAGCGAATCTCAAAAGGGATATCATCCCAACTTAGACACTTTGTACCTATAGTAAGGCAGCATTTGGGGCCACAATGGGATATGCTTATTATACCTATCTTTCTGAAAAACTTGACCCTTTGACTTCCACAGTTTATCACTCCGAACGAGATGCTACCAAATTGCCTACAACAGAAGGTTGGTTAAGTTTTATAGAGAGAAGGCAAATTTTGTAGCAAATCAAATCACAAGTTGTTTAATTGTAACGAATTTAGAGCACTGAGTGCAGAGGAGCGTATTGACTTTACTCAAAAAAAAATGTTTATAATTTGCTTAAATTATCCTGCTAATAAGTGTAAATACCACTTAAGTGCTCACTATGCAAAAGTGAAGAGCATAACTTTTTATTGCACTTTGAAAAACATTTTTGCAAAGTCTGGTAGTAGTGATCAGGACAATTCTATTGTTTTGTTACCAACAATAAAGGTTAACTTCAAGGCTCCAAACGGGTCCTATCTCACAGCCAGATGTTTGGTTCACAGTGGCAACCAAATCTGTTTCATAAATGAAATTTTATTAAATAGACTGAAGATTCCTTCATTCAATCATGATGTGAATATCACAGCTATTGGTCAAGTTCAAAAGCCAATCAATAATGCTGTCAATTCATTATTACACTCGAGACACGACAATTTCAGCTGCAATTCACTGTTTTCTGTGGTAGACAACATTACTTCATTTCTGCCTCAGACAAAATGAGATCTTCGGGATATCAATATTCCTTCCTCAGTCAAATTAGCCGATGACGAGTTTAGTGTTCCTGTCGAAATACAATTTCTGGTTTCAGCCAACAAATTTTTCAAAATGTTGCTGGCAGATAAAATAACTTTAATCAGGGACTTATTTTAATTGACTACAAGATATGGGTACATAGTATCCAGGGACAAAGCGTTACAAATCAGGTAGTCACGCATGCCATAATAAATGATTACAAAGTAGACTCTTTCTTACAAAAAATTTGGGACTACCAAGACATTCCCGAAATCAAAACAGGGAGCATTGAAAAGGATGTGTGCGAAATAGATTTTAAAAGACTGTCTCACTTAATGAGAATAGGTTTCAAGTTAGCCTTCCTGTAAAAATACCTATAGAAGAGGTTTGGTTAGGAGACTCATTCAACATACCGCTGCAAAAAAACGTTTTGTGCAGAAAAAATTCTAAAAACGAATATTTACTGAATAAATACATTGAATCTTGCAAAGAAGTTGATATATTTGAGTTGGGAAAGCCTTTAGATTGTTTTTATTTTATGCCTCTTCATGCCGTAATAAAAGAGGACAGTGTTTCATGCCGTAATAAAAGAGGACAGTGTGATAACAAAAGTTCTCATTGTCGTCAACGGCAGTTCAAAATAGAGTTAAATTGAGCCTTAATGATTATATGCAGGTCCTGTTGTACAGAAGGAACTTTTTGACATCCTCCTACTATTTCACACATACAAGTATGTAGCTATGGACATTAATCAAATGTATAGACAGATATTGATAGACCCTGCCTTCATACACTTACAACTAATTTTGTGGGAAGATAACCTCAACGATCCTGTTTCATGTTTGCGGCTTAACACTGTGGCTTATGGCCTGACCAGCTCCAGCTTCTTGACAACAAGATGCTTGGAAGAATTGGCTTCACGACATGCCAGTGAGTACCCTTTTGCCACGACTTCTTTTCTTCTTTGAGTTTTATTTGTAATCGACCAGTCACCGAAGTCTTCTTGCTGACATTGATGAATTTAGAAATATAATTGAGTGTATCAATATCCACAATGTTGAATTAAAGGTCAATGCCCTCAGCCTTCAGTTGAATTTAAAATCAGATCAATTCATAATTACTATGTCTAGTGGTAAAATGTTTAATAATTGGACAAAGCAAACTGTCCTCAGTTTCATAGGTTAATTCCTGTTGATAGAGTTGTCGACATATTTGTAGGAAGGGATAGTCCTGTCAGGTCAGTACAAATAAAAAACAAGGTATTTTCAAACTGAAGCCATTGATAAATTTGCTGTATTACCTATACACGATAATTAACGTGACTTGTCATGTAAATAACTGAGGTTATTTAATAGTTATTTACTAGTTATACCATGTTCAGGAGAACCAACTTTATATTAGCATAAGAGACTGTTAACCATATAGAGGTTTATTTAATTAATTTGAGTTTTCTTTCTTTATATCCCGCGGGGGAAGTTTATTGTTTAAAAAAACATTAATAATGTCATTCTGTATTAGCTGTGCAAGCAATAAACCTTTTTGTAACGAAATTAATTGTTTTTTATGGTCTTTGGAACATCGCTAAAGTCAACTTGTCGACTATACTAATTTTCTGCTTTGTCTATTATTCCATACATCTTATACTCCAACTTGTTTCCGATACTTTATCATGGTGAATGTTGATCGTTGTAAGATATTACATTTTAATTTCAAAGTTGTCACGTACAATTTCATCACACTATTTTTGGAAGTTTCATTTTATTTTTTCAAATATTCGTAAAATTATTCTACATATTATCTCTATGTTTGCGCTATTTTTATTTTCTTTAGGATAAATATAGGTACAAATCACGTAAGATATATAGTGCGAACTTTAAAATTTCGGCTTATCCTTTGATTTGAATACTGTCATAGTCCAGTCAACTTTATAATTTAAATTGCTTATTAGACGATATATTCATTTAACATTATAATTTCAACTGACAATTGTTAAAATGTATTTAATAATTTTATAATTATTATGTACATCCTAAATATAACACCAGATAATGAACAATACCTTATATCTCGTTTTTTTAACAAAAAATAGTAATAGAATTATCAAATAACATATTATTTTTTCCATATTTTACTGAACCATAAGTTTATTTTGAGATTGAAATTTTTTCGAACACGCACGTGTCAACCAGCGATAAGCAACGCTCACTATTTAGTTGATTGGCTAGCATCAAAATAGAGTGTAGTGTGTAAGTGGTATTGGTAAAAATATAACATAACTTAAAAGGGATATACCATTACATTTCAGCACTATATGTTTTGCGCGTACTATACGGCTTGACAACACAATCTAAGCATACAATTGAAATATACAAAAAGGGATTGTAGAAGCGGTACTAGTATCGATTGGTTCAAGAAGAGACATGCCATCAAAAGTTTCCGGCGTCAGTTGTTAAATGGCAAAATTCTGACGGAATCGGTTTCCTACGGACCTTCATCACAAAACCAACTTACTTAAATTCAATCAAAAGACTGTTAATAGTGAGGGGATTACTTCATTCTTTGCACTTTCAGCCTTCCTTTCCCCACACCTTGCCATTATTGAACTGAGTTACGCAAAAACACACTATATAAAATGGGTTCATAAATCAGAGATTTGATAATTGGTATCAATTTTCTGAATAGAATTAATAAGAATAAAAAATATATAAGATATATATTGTAAGTGTCCCAGAGCAAATTCATATTATAGTTTGGGTCAATACTATTATGCAATACCATTCTCTCATTTCTTGAAAGATACTTTGTAGTGACATCAGGTATACAGTTTGTTGCTGATACTATATCTTCAATTGACTACTTAACAATGAGAAACTACATAAAGTTCTATAAAACACAGCTCGTGATAAACCCAATTACAATGTGCATATAAAATGCTTATCAATTTTATGGCGATGTTTGATACCAGTGGATATAAATATTATTTATCAAGAAGTATTTGGAATTTTAGAGACACCAATAGTGATCAAAAAAGCCATTTAGGTCTAGTTTACTAAATAAATCCTCAAAGTTATGTGGCATTACTCAATTTTTGATGATTCATGTTCAAAGAGAATCATTAAAAGATTCAAACAAACTTTCAAACCCATTATCAAATCTTACGGAAGTGAAAAATGAACTCATCATCAATAGTCCTTTTTGGCCTACAGGCTTGAAGCAAAGAAGACTCTGGCATATGCAGGATTAAACTATAATACAATGGAAATACAAAAAGAATTGATAATTAGTATATCAATCATGATTGAAGTGAGACAAGAATGCATACTCTTTTCAACTCTCTTTCGAACGCATTTAGAAAGCGCTTTTAAAAGCGTACCTACTAGAAAATTTTCAAAATTATGAGGGAGTAAACGAATAATTCGTGAATATACAGTTGCAATCAAGAAGGTTTGCTAACTCCTATGGATGCAGTAACACGAGAAGGAGATTTATCAGGCATCAAAATAATCACTAATGAAACAAAACCAATTGTAATTTCGTAAATAAGAGATGTACCCACCAAATATGAACACATACAATAAGCGAACAGAAGATGAGGAATTTGAGAACCTCGGATACTGGATAACAATGATTTGAAGCCTGAAGCAAAAGTATGCTGCTGCATGAGAAACGCAAGGAGGGCAATCATTTGTAGGTACGAAGTCGTCTCAATAATTTTATGTTACAATGAGTCATGGACTTTGGAAGAAAGTATTAATAAATTTCACTGTACTCTGTCTACACAAGAAATATGGTCCAATAACATTATCTCCAATAATATCACATTTAAATACCATTTTGTTTGAGTAGATATCACATAAGGATTTTCTCTTGAATAATAGTGAAAATATGTCGATTTAAACAATCATTTTTATGGAATGTCTCCATATCCCCAAAAAGTACATTATCAAAGTGATCTCTTTGATCACGAATTTTTCTTTGATACAAACGTTTATTCTCCGTCGAAAGTTATCAAATAACTACTGAATTGATATGGGTACATATTATTCAAAATATTTTTTGTACTCTCCTAGCTTGTTGCCTGTTTCCTGCAAATCCTTATCCAGAAAAATTAATTCTTTTTTGGTTAAATTCATCATAAGCATTTCAAATTCCAAACGCAAATAACAAGGAAACTGACCAAATAAAAAAAAAATATTAATTTATAGTTGGTTGACAAATAAAACATAGTTAATCCTGTCAAACACTGTAGTCATTGTCAACTCTAAAAATATTCTTACGCTGTCAATAAATATTCTAGACATATACCAATATTTATGTATAAGGAATGCCTTATAAAAAGTAAAAGTAATTTGTAAGTTCTGTAACGCACCTTTCTGCTGCAAGTGAATTTTGCCAGAAAAGGGTTACAATGACACCCTTCGCAGAGCGGTATACATCTATCGCCAATTCTCTCTTAACGTAGAGAATACACGTTGGTCGTTAAAAGCTTAACAATGATCCCAGAGTAGCAAAGGAAAAAAGTTAAACCTGGGAACGTGCTAGAAAAACCCTTACACGAGCGACAAGAGTATGTAACTGGCTTTAATCGTTACACCCTTCGTGATTTGATTTAGAAATTATCATTTATCAACTGATTTACATGTTAAAGACCTTGTCTTTGTTTCAAGGAAATAAAAGAGGAATATTTAGCGTCAACATAATATCTAGTTATATTGCACAAAAACCTCCATAAATTAAATAGAATAAATTTCCTTCTCTTTTAGTGTCAGATACGATTGTTGAGCAATCTTAACTGATACACATACATTACGGTTTCTTTTTTCTATCTTAATCTGGCTTTTGTTTAAATGGATTAAAATGTGCCGTATAGTTTTAGAAATTACAAAATTGTTAAATTTCAAACGAAATACGATGACTGATAACACCTTGCAAATATTATCGTAATAATTGGACGTTACAGAGATCAGTCAGTGACTCTAATTTGACTGAAACTATTGTTATTAATTAATATGAAACATAAAATAAAACAATGGACAGAATTGTGAAACATGTCTAGCGCTCGGGCTTCTAAAAATAGCTTTCACAACTAATTTCTAAATTGTAGAAATCAGGTTCCAAAAACAGATTTCTGAACAGAGTTTCCTATCTTCCGGAAGATTCCAAAATCTATCTAGTACAGAGGCATTTTCAATTGTACTAAATCAATAATTCTAGCATAGATTGAAAGGGTTTGATAAAGTCAGAGAATAAAATAGGAAATTAGTAATACAAAATCACAACGTTTAGAATCAAGAGTGACTGCTCGTCACCCGCGCTATGTCACGTCTCGACTCCGCCCTCTTCCAAATATTTTTGCGCTAGACGACAGACACTCTTATACCGAAAATTTCGTATTTTTCCTCTCCTCCCAATTCAATTTTTTTTAATTAGTTAAAAAGTATATTACCTACTGGCAAATCATGCATACATTTGCCATATAATTCATGTATGATCTCCCATTTGCAGCATCAATGATAATTTTACATATATTTATTAAAAATATATTCAGTTCTAAAAAATAAAAGTTGTAACTTTTGTAAAAATATTTCTAAAGTAGAACGTTGGTCATGTGTGTATTCGATATTTCGGTAAAAAAATCAATGTCGCGACCGGTGATTCATTACTTGCAGGTGGTAGTGGTCGATGATTAAATTTCATCCGCCTTGATGCCCTGAATCTCGTTATGCTTGACGTTGTTCTCAACGTCATTCATACGCAAGGCTGTGAATGATCTATTTGCGAATAGTTCCTAAAAATGATATTCTCGAACACCGTTCCTAAAATCATCGAGTCTCTCACAACAGCGTCAGTTGACGTTACAATAAAAATTTCATTTGGTTATGTCAAATGTAAGGGTGCATTCAGATGCTACGTCGGGCGCGTTTTATGCGATCAAATGCTTACATTTGGTAAATAGTCAGGTCGTTCAGGTGTTAACGGTAAATTTTACCAATCGTCCAACCATTTAATCCAGTCGACACATGGGTAGAATATTACCCGCATGCGCTTTGCATTTTATAATGCATGATTGAGAAGTTAGGGTTATGTTTCCAAAATTACAAGTAATAAATTAATATTCAACGAGACTGTTTACACTTTTTTCTACACCCACATGTATATTATCCATTTTCTGCACAATTTACAGAATGGAAATGTAGGCCATTCCGGTTAACTGAACGGATATGATTTCATTTACATCCTAGAATGTATATGAAATCCATCAATCAGCATTTGCATTATTGCATTTAGTACCCGTCAACTCTTCTTTTTTTCAATTTCGAAGTAACGTCAAGATAACTTGTTAAAATATTTCTTTGGTTGTCAAGAGAAATATTAGTAAAATTAATGATTCCAGTGATGAATTAATAAATATTACTCCACCAGATATTCGTTTAGCCGCAAAGGAGACATGTAACACATCATTACATCAAAAAGTAAATATGAACTTTGTTACAAAAAGTTCATGGATTGAACTCTGGTAAACGGAGTTAAAAATATATCAGAACATATTATCACTGGTTATATGAATGAAATATCAAGTAAAGACAAGCTTTCAACTCTTTGGACAACATATTCTATGTTAAAAATGATAAATATTCATAGTAACATTGACATTTAAAGTTACCCTAAATTGCGTTGTTTCTTAAATTACAAATTTTCTTCTAGAAGCATCGGATCAAGAATATTTATTCACAAAAGTAAGTTTGAATGAAATAATCAATACAAATTAAAAAGAAGTCATTTAAAAGTAGTTGGTGTCTAAATAATGCTGTATATTATCTTGGTATTGTTTTAATAAGGTTGAGATGGATCAGTCTGTTAACGTATGTATTTACCTGTATACGGAAGGGAAGGTAGTTCGTTCAATCCCCGCTGCATACGTGTTTTTTATTGTTGAGTATTATAAATAGTAATTTTCATAAAATTTTAGGTAGTGGTCATTTTTGGAATTTCTAGTGCAAATAGTTAAACTTTTGGCACAGTACATAGTTTAAAAAATAGTCACTTTTTGCACGATCGTAGAAAAAAACATTTTAGTACATTGTGAAATTAGCTTAATTATTTAATCTTTATTTTTAGATGGATACTTATTGCATGCAGATGCACCAGAAGTATCAAGGGTGTGTTACATTGTACATAATGATGCAGATTCTCTTATATCATGTGATTTAGAATCTCCTTCAAATCATTTAAATGTAAGTAAGCATCCACAAAATAATTTTTCGAAATGCTGCATTGATTACGAGCATTTCAAATTCGTATTATTGTTAGATTCCACTCAAGCAGAGGATGAAAGATGTAGTGAATGGTCGAGAAATGATATATTAAGATTGATTGATGTATATAAAATAACATTGAGAAATTCAATTCAACCACTATTCGCAATGAAAAAGTTTCGGCAGACATATCCATGGAAATTAAGAAGTTTTCTACAGAACAATGAAAAAATAAGTTTAAAAATGTAAAGTCTCAATATTTAAAAAAAAGATAACATGAGTGATAGAAATACAGGCAGTAAAAAAATACATTTTGAGTATTTTGATGAATTTGAAGAGTTGTTTCGAGATGACCCCAATGTTGTTATACCTATAGCAATTACTAGTTCATCAAAAGATGTCTCTGCAGATGAAAAAATAGCGTCTGTAATCTGAATTGTAAACAAAATAATGTCAAGGAAGAGAGAAAAATAAAACTGGTTCTATTTTGGTTTATCTTGAGTAATCTTCAAAATTGAATGAAAGAAAGAGAAAAAGAAAGGGGAGGAGGCACAATTATAACTATGAACAAAGGAAAAAGCCAATCAAATCTTTAAATAGATATTTGGAATTTATAATGAACAACAAGAGAAAAAGAAGTAGTAGTGATTCTGAATAAATAGGTATTGGCGACTTACTTTTAAAGAAATAATACTTATGTGGTTCTTTAATACAATGTGTCTTAGCTTATTCCTATGTATTTATATATTTTTCAACTGCCTTCATGTCTAACTTAATTCTCATAATTACACAGAAAATGTTTTACCCGTTGTTTAAGCCAATCAAATGCCTTAATTTTGACAGGTTGCTATGACGATAATCTAAATTTTCCTGAAAATTTTCCGTGATTTTAAAATTAATTTTCCACTTTTTTTTGTCAATGGTGAATGAAGTGATGAGATGTGGGTTTTTTTCACTAATTGTCTCTGTTTCATGAAATAATAACGAATAATATGATATGGTTTTTTTCGTCTCAACAATGGATTTATGGGTGATATAAGGAATAATTTCATGAAAAATATTAAATATACATTTGAGTAGATCTTTTTGTTCGAGATTTAAGCCGAAATTGTCCACCAAATACGTTGAATATTTTATGTTTCATGATAAATTTGAGTTTGCTAAAAAGGAACAAAAGTTGTATGATTTTTGGTATAAGGCTGGAAAAATTGGGCCAAGTCTTATAAATTTTTTTTCTTGCCAAATGATTTTTCAGATCAGCTCAAAATTAGTTGGAAAATAACTATGTATATATATATATATATATATATATATATATATATAAATTTTATCTGAATAAATTTCAGTCAATACATTAGAATTATTTGGAAGAGTATTTCTTTGTAAGTATCAATTGAAAATAGAAAAAGGTGGATAAATTTAATATACGACATGGTATTTTATGTGATATCAAAAAATCTTTTGATTTAAATTTGATAAGGTACTTCAATTGATTATTAAATGGGAATTTTATTCTTTCTAGAGTAACTTGAGACGTGTACATGGCGCAAAGTTTCACTGACATCCGTAGATGGCAGTTTTAGTAGTATTGAAACTAGATACTATACAAAAAATGTTTTTCGTGGGTTCTATCAAAGCCAAGGATTCAGATATAAACTTACCTATTATGGCATCATATTTAGGTTTATACATGTAGGCATTCGTAGGTGCCGTAAAATTTAAGGATTGTTCAACAGATGTCTTCAAGAGATTGATATAGTAGTTAAACGTTCCCAATTGTGTACTGCCCAATTTTGTAAAAGTTAACAGCAAAAACGGCGTAATTGGAAAAAAATTCAATTTGCAATACTTCATTTTGGTAAAGTGAGTATTTTCTCTTCTTTCCGCTTTTATATATCATTTTTAAATTCGATATATAATGTAAATTAGGTATAAATAATTAAATATCATACGATAAGAATGTTTTTTTATTATGAATATATAAATAAGTTGAATAAGTTTTACATATAGTGCAATAATTTAGTGCATAGCTATACTTGATAAAGAAGAAATTGATAAACAATACTCTCTCATAAAAAGTTATTATGTACTTATTACATAACGAGTATTCAGGGACGTATTAGATAAAATTAGTTAATCATATTATTATATATATAACACCAACAAATAGAGACGAAATTATGTCAAAATGCTTTAATGTAATCACAAACCATAAAAACAATTATACCAGAAAAACCATAATATACAGCAACAGTGATTACTTGAAAAAATAAAACAAACAAAAGTCTTTTTGAAAGAAAATCATGATCGATGAAATGAAACAATATATTTTGTTTAAAACTTCATTTATTTGAACTAATGTTCAATTTATACTGGTTGACGCGTTTCACTAACACAATAATTAGCCAACTAGTATTAGAAGACCTAGAAAAAGATGTTATAGATAATCTTAATATTGAGCTACCATTCCTTTATAGGTACGTTGGCGATTGTTTTTTAACGATCCCTTATAATAAAGCTGACTACATTCTAGAGCGAATTGATAATTATCATGACAAACTGAAATTTACAATCGAGACTGAACAAAATAACCAAATTAACTTTTTAGATCAAACAGTTTATCATAAAAACGACAAAATTGAAACCGAATGGCATACAAAACACACTTGGTCAGGTAGATATCTCAATTTTGATTCGCAACATCCCTTCACAATTGAAATTGCTATTGAACAGCTATCCACAGAATCTAGTGGACTACATATTTAAGAAAATAATACATAAAAAGTATAACTCGCAAAAACAAAAATTAAAACAGGAAAAAACGAAAACTAATTTTTTAATATTACCCCATCTAGTAGAAAAAATTCAAAATATATTTAAAAATTAAAGTCCCTGTAAGTCATAAAGCACATAATCTATTAAAAAGTAATTTCAGTAAATTAAAAACTACTATCCCCAAAAATCGAAAAACACATGTGGTATACGAAATACCCTGTAACAATTGCAATGGAGTATACATTGGCCAAAACCAGTCTATATCTAAATAATAGAATCAATGGTCACAAATATGACAAAAAATATATAAAACTGCTTTAAGCAATCACATGAAAGAAAACAATCATAATTTTAATTTTGAAAACACAAAAATACTTAAGACTGAAAATCACAAAAAAAACTGAAATTCTATGAAATGGTATGTATTCAAAAAAATAAACATTGCATTAACTCATAAACTGAAACAAATAATCTAAGCAAAATGTAGTACAACTTATTACACTAACATCTCTCAGTGTACTATACTTCAATATATATTTCAGTATTAATTTGTATATATTTCATGAACATAATTAAGTACATACCAAAAACAAAACACGAAAAAAATCAACCAAAACTTGTCCTTTTATTCTCACCTTAAGTTCTAGATATCTATCACGTCTTTGTGAATGTTGTAATTCATAATGTGTTGTTTTTAATAAATGTTTCGAAAAAATAATGACTTCCTCATATTTTTGAGTAGGATATGAATATCGTTTTATGGTAAGCTATTTTCTTACAAACATTGACACTGCTTTTTATCTTTTTATAGTATTTTGATAAAGGCTAGACTGTATAGCCGAAACGTCAACAAATATGTTTCTCAGACTAAATTTCCATTAGATTTATAATAAGTACCGAATCTCAAGAATCTATAAAAATCTATATAAATATATATATACATACATACATATATATATATATGTGTATATATATACATATATATATATATATATATATATATATATATATATATATATATATATATATATATATATATATATATATATATATATATATATATATTATTGTGATTTGTATTGGGAGAGAGAATATTAAAATTATTGTTTAGTTTAGTTGATATTTAGTTTTTGTTTGCCCGGTATATTGTCAAATTTAAAATTAATTTGTAAGATAATTATACTTTTTTCATGAGAAACTCCATAATCTCAGAGTAGGGTTTAAATGTAGAAAAACAAAACAATTTGAATTTCTAATATGAGCGCCAAAGTTTAAATAAAGTCCCTATATTTCAATAAAGGAATTTAGTTAATAAAAAATATACTGGCTCTATTATTTCCAATTAAACTCTAAAGACGGTCCTGTCTGTTCACTGTTGAACCTCTCCACGATTCACAGATGTCAGTTCAAAGCTACTAACTGTTGAAACTAGATGGAGTAATCACCATAAAGAAATGAAAAATCTTAAGAATATAATTTTAAAATGTTTTCCAAATGGAAAAACGTTATTTATTTTGTAGAAACAAATACATCATTCTTTTACAAGACATAAATTTGTGAAAACCTACTATCTAGTATGATCACTCATTCAAAAAAAATCATACACTCTGGTGAAATATTATTTCTATACATGATTTAAAATAGGCAACATTTTATACAAATTTTATAACACGAAATCCGTTATATCAAAGTCTATGACAGAAAATGGCAAATAATAAAACTTATGAGCGTCTATGCAATATCAAAGTTCAACTCTTTGTACAAAATCGGTAAGTTTACTCTACCTTCTTTATATATAATTAAAATAGTTTTAAATACCTTTGTTCACTGTATTGTTCAATTAATTCACATCAATGATTGGTTTTTATTTTGTTTTAGGTTACCTCTTGGAAGACACCATACAATTTGTCCAGCTTGCATAATATCAAGAATCAATGCTATATTTCGTCCACATCAATACATTTTAGACAAATCCCATAATCCAAAGCTTTCTGAAAAGTATTGTGGAGACACCGTTTCCATAATACAACATTTTACTTAATTACGTCGATAAATTTTATGGTTTGTATTCAATTATAATTACCAATTTTCTTCTTATAATGTGTATATCTACTTGATTAATTATATTACTAATTAGCTTTAAAGTATAATGTATTCCTTTCTCTAATTTTCATACCAAATTGTTGTTTCTCCGAAAGTTTTAATAATTTTTCTCAAAAATTTTGCTTCTTAATATTTTTCTGCTACCAAAAAGAAAAGTACCTAGTGAATAGTCTACATTATCAACAAAACTGTCCCCATTCATTTTTTTTTATTATTAGCAATCTGCTTGTCGCTGATGAGAATATTTTAAACGTATTCCACCAATCAAAATTGGTTATCAAAATTCTTATTGAAAACCTTCATTTCAAATAGTAGATTGTCCATCCATAACTTTAGAACATTCTGTTTTGAGTTTCTTAAATGATTATAACCCATATATTACTCCCTTAAATTGTATTTCAATAAATTTTTAAAATGACAGTTCTTATTTTCTAAAATATTTATTCGGAATGTCAAATCGTTTAACAAGTGTCATGTTCCATAAAATTAATGTTTTCATTTGACTTCCTACCTTGACATATTTTAAATAGTTACATAATCTTATCGAAAACTTCTTTCAATCTCTAATATTTACTTCTTTAAAACAAATCATATTATTATTTTACTTTGACAATGAGAACAATGGATTATTATTTTTATTTATATGGAACAAACGTTCTAAAATTGTCTCTCTTAAATATGGAAATTTTGTTATTTCATTTCACCTATATTCTTATAAAGCTTATTTTAAATCTTCTCCATAGTTATACATTTAGATTCTTGTATACATTCTCTATTAAATAGTGAATAGTACAGATTGTCTCCTTTTAAATAATTTAAAAAAAAATTCAAATTCCAAAATTTTTAATTACTTACAGTGTGTAGTCTATTATTCCATAATTCAGTATACAGAGTGTTGCAGGTTTCACTCTATGTTAATATATATATATATATATATATATATACATATATATATATATATATATATATATATATATATAAATAATAATTATTTTTATATATATTTTTCAATTTAATTTGATTTAATTTATTTGATGTTTTAATACATGTTGGTTGTTTGATATTTATTATTAAACAAACTTACCTTCGGCTAGCTCATAAAATATCTTTTATTAATGTAATTTAAAATTTTAATATAAGCCAGAAGCTTGATGACTCCTCCCTTTGAGTTCTTGGCGCACACTGTATGAATATAATTTGATTTGTATATTTATTTAATTTATTCCTGAAATGGTGGTTCAGAATAATTTCATATAGAAAGACTGAAATATCTCAATTTTAATAACTTTATTGAGGACATGAAAAGAATAAAAATACCAACACTTCTCTGATAATTGATTTAATAAATTGTAATTGAGAAAAACTTTGTAGTCTTTTGAACATTTAAAATTATTTGATAACCCCTACATCCTATGCAATTCTGAATACATATTAATTCACTCTATTGCGCTTGCGCATAAGTTCAACGCATGCGCTTATATACTTTATTACAACAAGAAGACGCTATTCACCGTCCATGCAGTGTATAAACGGTTTACGCTCTCCCAGCGTGTATACAGATATGAAAAGTTTTAATACGTTATATCAATTTAAACAAAGCAATTACATATATATGAACTTTTAAATAATGTGTGTAAAGAACATAGTATTAGACAGAACAGTTATGCATGCATTAAAAGATAATAAAAGTGGAAATTATGTGAAATTTTATGGAACATGTGAACAATGAAAACGGATTAAATTTTAACAAGTAAGTACAATTATTTTCTTATAAACTATATTGCATGGATCTCCATGGAGATAAATTATTATGCATTGGAATAGATTGTTTTTAGGCCTTTTATTAAAAAATCATTATTAGAACGTTCTGGATATTAAAGTTAGTTCACTGTTCGTGTTTAAGTGGAATTCCAAATGTTTTAATTAAAATACACAGACCTTAGTTCATAATCTTTGGATGCTACTTGCGTCTCTAATTTTCTTGACTATCTCTAAGTAAGAGATGCTCCTTCAGAACAGCTTTTTCTTTTCACGGGATCTCCAAAACTTATTAAAGTGTTTCTATTATCTTTTTGAGGAATCTTATTAACTTCTTTAATTAAAATTTCACAAATTTCATCACAGGAGATTTATAACGATGCTAGCTTCTCCATCTCACCAAATCGACTCTTTTGTTTTTCAAAATCAACAAACTTTATTCTTCCTAAATTCAAAGCTTGCTTATCTTTGTTTTAATAATACAAATTGTCACTTCCTATGTCTTTTAGTTGAAAAAAGTAATTGTTTGATTTTTAAGTCCTGGAGGATTAACACCCTTATGCACAAATGTTCACTTTGTATTCAGAATTTTATATAAGGTCTTTTTCCTAGAATACATTAACAATTTTCATCATTATCCCGTTTTTACGGTTTTCTCATTTATATTCATTTTAACATAATCTACAATCTAGATTACTGTTTCATATCTATGTAATTGATTATTTTTAAATTCTTGAATTTTTAATGTTTTTGTCTTACTCAAACTATTGATTATTTTTGATTTTGTTGTTATTGTTCTATATAAAATGAATAATCAATAAATTTAAGTTGGTAATAGAATTACTAGATTTCATTACTTCCTGTTTATAATACATTGCTTTTATATATGTTTGGGCTGTGATCCATTTATCATTTCTCATGAAGCTTTCAACCCTTTCTTTAAATTGTTAACTTTTATTATAAACACCTGCAAATATTGATAAGCAATTATTGAAATAGATATTAATTGATGTTGTTTCAGGTTTCAAGTTTAAACGAAATTTTATTTTGCTGAAATTCATATGGCTGTGTTCAGATCAATGTGGAACTTATTGACATTGGCGTGAATCTGGAATTAATTGTGCAGGTAACTTTTGATACTTATTTAAATAATGTTGTGTTTAGAATTTCTATTCATAGTCCTTTTATTACTCAATCATATTGATATCTGATATTATATTTATGCATATTTCACTCTTTCTATTGATTCCATATCTGAATTGTCAGTAACTTTCATAAGGTGGTTGTGTCTACTGCTACACCTTCCTGAATAATAGATACATTTTTAATGTTTATTTATTTATAACTATTTCAAGAACTAGAGGACTAGTTCAATATATATATATATATATATATATATATATATATATATATATATATATATAACTTAACTTCTAATTAACTGAAACCGTGTTTTCAAAAACTAACTTTATTTCTAAGACAAAACTAACACAACAATTTCAAATACAAGACTAATATTTTTATTATAAACATGAATTCAAATAACCTCGTAACAAACACAAACTAAGCAATTCTACAATAATATAAATACTTGATCAGCACAATATACTGTCCACCTAAGGGCAATGGCGTGGGTGACACCTCCCCCTTTAGAAGGAAGCTTCTCCTGGAAGCTGGATCCCATCTTCCGTTGACTCCTGATGACTCTTACTTGTCCTTCCTGAATGCTTCCTCTTGTACATGATCCACAGGAAGGCCACTATCAATGCTGTATAAAGAGGAATAGTCCAAATACTGGGAATGTGCAAATTATGGTTTTCCGTGAATATTGGCGTTACCAGTTGATTTGGAATATCCTTTATATTTAAACTTTTTTAAATCAATCTTCATTAGAGAAACGTGTAATTGATTTAATTTAATTTAATTCATGTATTACAAAAGGTTGTCCAAAAGTTTTTTGTTGAAATATTAACTCTTGATTTTTAAATATAATTTTACATGCTGAATTTTCAATAAAATAAATGCCTTTAAGAGTTTTCACTCCAGTTTCTTGCTTACATTTTATGATTTATCTTTCTTCTACCGGAAATATTGCGAAAAATTGATTTATCTCCGGAATAATTTCAATGTGATTCTTGATTATTTCAATTTTTGTATATTGACAAAATGTAGAATTTCCTGCTGGCAATATGTTTTCTTGGCATCAATAATTATTATTGTCTTGCAAAAATATCTCTTATCTCAAATATTTTCGTTTTTAATATTTTTTCATTAAACTGGATGTTCTGGATGTCTTATTAAAATTATCAATTATTTGGTGACTAACAGTATATTGCATTTTAGTTTGAGTTTGCAAGTTTTCTTGATTTTGTTTTAAATGTTCCATAACTGAATTAATTCTTTCTCCATCTTCAGAGTCTAAATTTCCCGTAATTGTTCTTACTATTGATCCAAGACCGTTAATTGACCCTCTCTTTGGTCTATCTAAGGTTGAATGAATATTAATGTTATCAAATTTATCATCTAAACTATTCTTAGTGTACTCTATTATATTTACAATATTTTCTGTTTCAGTTAGAAAAAATGTATTATTAGACATATTATATTTAACGTGATTATATTGTATACTTAACTTATGGTATTCTACTAATAGTGGACTTAAATTATAAAAATGAACGAAAGTATGACTGGATTTCTGCAGCTTGGCATATGCAAGATTTATGAGAAGTATTCCCAAGTTATTGGTAAAATCTTTTATTTTGACTGTTGCGTCTCCGACGGTGACGAACCTTAAATGAATTTATATGGAGTTTTTTTAGGACGTTTTATGTTTGAAAGATGAATATTTTCTGGAGCATTTTTGTGTCTAGCAGCGATTTTTGCTGTTTTTAGTCGGATATTTTTGCTTTTAATTTCTTCACTTTTATATTTATTTTTGGTTTCACCTTGTGCCTGTTTATTACGTACATACACTTTAGTGGGTATTGTATCTGGTAATTCTACTCGGCTTTTATTGGCTTTAGAGATTACTTTTGATTTGTTTTCCTGTAATTTCTGATTCAAATTTGGGTATAAAATTTTTATTTTATCTTTATGATTTTGTATATAACTATTAACTACTTGTCGATCTAATTCTATATTGAAGGGTGTATTACTATCTATGTGTCCTGTAATTATTTCGTTAGGTTTCAATTTTGTTGCAGAATGAACGCTATTGTTATAGGCTAATAATGCATAGAGTATTTTATTTTCAATAGTCTCATTTTTAAAATCTTTTCGATTATTCAAAAGTCTGATGTGTTCAATAATCGTAGAGTGGAATTTTCCGGCAATTCCATTTGATTCTGGATGTTGAGAACTTATAAAATGAATTTTAATTTTATGCGTTTCTAATAATTCATTTACAACAGAATTTTTTAACTCAGTTCCATTATCCGAAATTATTTGTTCTGGTATACAAGGGTGTGTGAAATATTTAATCAGACTATGAGCTACTTCTATTCCTTGTCTAGATTTTAATTCATACATTTGACCATATTTAGAAAAGGAACCTATTATCGTAAGAAATTTACTATTTTCTAAGGTTATCGTGTCTAAATGCAAAATTTGGAAAAGTTCAGTAGCTGTGGAAGTAACATTTAAAAATGGTTTTATTGGTTTTCTATCATATTTGCTTAACTGGCAAACTTCGCATTCGTTTATATAAGTTTGTATAGATGTTCTTTGATTAGGTCAATAATACAAGGTTTTTAATTTATTTTCAGTTTCATCTAGACCTCTATGATTAGTCTTACCCTCGTGGTAATTTTGAATTACTTCTTTAACTCCATTTAAAGGATCGTCTATAAATTCTTTATTACATTTAACAAAGTCAATTTGAGAATCTTGAAAGTGATTTTGTAGAACGACACTGAATTTTTCATAAATTGGGTCTTCGAAATAAATAAAATATTTGTAATAAGGTACTATGTATTCTTTTACGAAATTAATCACATCTTGCTCGAAATTATTTTTTGATAATTGTACAATAATTAATTGTTTATTTCCATACAGTTTTATAATAGTGGGTATGGCTGGTTCGAAATTCACTTCTGTAAATATTAATTGATTTTTACCAATATTTATCGCTGAATCTGAAATTGGTATACCGATTACAAGATTTTCATCATTTGTATGAGCTGTGATGTCTTCGTCATCATCCTCATTATTGTTACATTCATTATCCATTTCAACTATTAGAGATCTATTATCATCGGGAGATGATGAGAGTTTCTTATTAAATTTGTCCATAAAAACTAACAAATTTTTAGAACAACGGGGTTCTTGTAATACAGTTTCATTAATATTTATTCAAATTCGGGACAAACAATCGCTATTAGTATTTAAAGCACCTTTTTTGTATACGATATCATAATCATATTCTTCAAGCGCCATCTGACAAGCGTCGAACTTGGATCTTTAAGTGAGAATAACCATTGAAGTGGTTTATGGTCGGTAGCTATTGTAAATTTTCTACCAAAAAGATACGGGCGTAAATATTTCGCTGCCCAAACTATGGCAAAAAGTTCTTTCTCGATTACAGAATAGTTGCATTCTGAATCATTTAAGGTTCTGCTGGCGTAAGCCACCGGTAAATCAGAGCCTATTTTGCCTTGACTTAAAACATCACCTAAAGCATAATTGCTGGCGTCTGTGGTAAAGTTAAAGGGTTTTGTAAAATCTGGATATTCAAGTATTGGTTCATTTATCAACAGATTTTTACACATTTCAAATCATTCGACATAATCTGTATCATGTACATTGATAATTGCATCTTTTTTCAATCTGATAGTTAATGATTTAGTTAATTTTGAAAAATATTTTATAAATTTTCGGTAGTACCCTAGTAGTCCAAGGAATCCTTTTAATTGTTTTGAATTTTTCTGGTATCGGAAATTTTTGAATTGCTAAAATTTTATCTGGGTTTGGTTTTACACCTTCTGGCGTGACAATATGTCCCAGATATGCAACTTTTTTTTGCAAGAATTCGCATTTATCAATTTGTAATTTGAAATTAGAATCTCTTAATCTATTAAATACTTCTATTAAATTTGTGATTTGTTCTTGTAAGCTGGAACTGAACACAATTATATCATCAAGGTACACCAAACATTTCTCGTTCTGTATACATCTTAGGATATCACTGTACTCTTGAAGTAATTTCAATACAGATTGTTTCTCCTCAGAATTCATATGTTCAGTTCTCACTTTCGAAACATCGAATTTAACATTTTCAGATTAAATGTTATTAAAGTTTGGGTTGAGGGCTGCTTCGTATTCATCGAATGTCTCAACACTGATAGAAGGGCTTAAGTCTACTCGGAAGTTGGATTCTGAAGGATTTAAAATTGTACATAAAGCTATATTATTTTCAACTTTTGTTAAACATTCCGGGATTTCTAATTTCCCAATTCGAGTATATGGTACCATTACCATTTTTTACATTTTCAATATTTAATTTAATTACTTGCTCACAACGTGGATGCACTACTATACAATTCGTGGATCCAGTTTTAATGTCAAAGTAATTCATTTTAATTTGTATATAAGGAGTCATAAGCAAATTATTATTTAAGTTAATAATTGCATTTAGTATTTTTAAATTATCTAATCCTAACAAACAATCAAAATGATCGTGAAATTTGAAAACGCAATATTCTAAATCAAGCGGTTTCCTATAATTAAACAATTTTGGGATTGGAATAAATGTGCAGAAATTTTGTTGACTGCTACCAAAGGCAGATTTTACATGGAATGGTTTTTTGACATAAGATTTTTTGAAATATTTTTCAGCTACAGCTGGTGTCACAAAGCATCTTGTGCTACCACTATCAAATAAAACTTTTAGATTTTGTTCTGGGAAAATTATATAGGGTAACACACTTTCTAAATTATTTAAGTTTAATAATTCGATAATGTTTGATTTGGCTGGTGTCTCTAAAAAATTATCGGATTCATCATCATTAATACAATCGGAATCGTCTATATTATGGAGTTCTTTCGAGATAAAATTTCTAGGTTGATTAGGATTGTGTTGGAATTTTGATAATTTTGGAGTTAGGGTCTAGGTGTGTTTCTGGTAGACATACTCATTGGAGTTGGATTTGAATATCTTTGATTTGGATTAGGTTTAAAAACGTTATGACCATTATAAGAAAAACTTGTATTATTCCTATTAGAAGAATTATAAGAAGTTGATGGACGATTTTGGGGGTTTGATACGGGATTCCGATGAGTGTGTTGATAATTCTGCATAGAATTTGGCTTAGGAGGGGGCTGCCTATGTGCCACATTATTTTGGAAATTGGTTTTATTTTTATCTGAATAATTTAGCGTATTTAAATTTGAAAAAATATTTTATAGATGATTATTCTGGCTCATATGAACTTAAAAATCATTTGTAAGGACATATATATATATATATATATATATATATATATATATATATTATAACGTATATGTAAGGTAGAAACATTATTATGAGACAGAATAATTAGAAATTGCTATATAATAAAACAGTAGACTATATTTTACTAGGGAGATAAGAATGAGATATTAAAATTGCTCATATTTATTAGATAATTGTAAGTATCTTCACTCAATTTGCTAATACAGCTTTCATATAATTAATAATTCAAGGAAACTCTACAACTTGCAAAGAATTAAACAAAAAGAAGCATTACCTTAAATCATAAATCCGAAACCATAGAATTAAGATCATCCATTGGTATCAAATACTTTATAAGAATATAACATTTGACACATAATCTGAAAAAGAAATAAGAATTAATAAACATTCAAACACTATTGTTCAATATTATAACACAATGTTTACAAAGAGATATGATTAGAATATTTGACGCTGTAATGTCAATATGTTTCAATGACAAACGCTGACATTAGAGTAATTTCATAGAACTAATAAGTTTAAAAGTATATAAAATGAATGTAAATAATCAGTATAGGGAATATTGACAAATTGTTCAAAGAATTTATGTGAATGGCTAAATATAATCGTAACAATAATTAATTGTAATAAGAAAATTAAACTAAGCATTGGTATATTAAAGACTATTGTATTTTATCAATGTAAACTATTCGTCCCATTACAACCAAATGAACTTTATAGTAAACAAACAATCAAGTGAAACTTATTTTGATAGATAAGTAAAGACATTTAAGAGTAAATTAAAATGAAATCATAAAATAGTGCGTTAAACAAAAGTGATTGGTTAGAAATAATATGACGGAACAATTTCAATCAACAAACAAGGTATAACACACATTTTAAAGATAGTGAGCTGAAAAAAAACAAAATACTGATTGTTTGTTGAAAAAAATTGAGGAAAAAGAGAGTTGGTAGCTTGGCGTCGGTTCGAGGAGGTTGATTGGAGCAGCGTCCCGGAAAATTTTAGAAATTATCCCCAAATCATGATATAAAAAGTAAGAAACCAATATCAAAATATACTATAGTACTTACCAAGTATATACAGCTGATTTTCCTGAGAGAGAATCAATTCTTCCAAAATTTATCCGACTAGAAACTTCGGAAGCAGCGTTCCAGATTCCAGAAAAGCCATATCCTAGTTTCAGGACACAAGGTCAGTGCGCATTGTTATATATAACAAGAGTTAAGAACTCACTAATTACAATCCAGTGTTTAAAAATCTCATGAGTAAAATAAACTTGGCGAAAAAGATATATCTGAAAAGGAATCATAAAAGAAACTTAATACAACTATACAATTAAATAAATTTCAATAGTAAATGGCCAATCTAAATAAACAAAATTAAATACTTACTCATTTCAAATAAAAACTTAAGAAAGATGCATCTGATTTCATCTATGTAATATTTCTAGTCTATGTATATAAAACTAATAACTTTTTCTTGTACCATATTGTAACTATCTGTATGCATAAGTCGTTTCACATAAATTCTGTACATGTGCTCTAAATATCAAATATTCGTTGGTATAACGTTAAGCAGGTTATAAAATCGAACAGGCGTAATTCGTATATGAAGCGTTTGTTTAATGCACCAACACGTGATGCTTTAAGCATGCGCATAGCATACCATACATAAATGGATCGATAATTTTAACTACACAGAGGCGTCGTATGATAATTTTTACAATATAAAAAAAACTCGTTAATAAATAATTAAATATTTTTACAAGTAAAGTGTTTCTTTTTATTTAATGACGAATTTATTCAACAATAGAGGAACCCAAGACCTGAGAGAGTTTCATACATACATACATGCTGAACAAATACCTTAAAACAATTAAATTAAAAAAATCAAAATCAAATAGAGCTAGCCTTATAAAAAAATAAAATGTGTAGGAGTATTCAATAATTTTCATAACTACAATAACAATTAAATTTAACAAACCAAAACAATTCAACAATATTAAAACTCTAGAATAGAGGAGTATATGCAATAAATTGGCTCCCAACAACGTGGTGCTATTTGAAAAATTGATATAATAAATACTCTTATCATAAATACTCACACTATGCAACAATATATATATATATATATATATATATATATATATATATATACATATATATATATATATATATATATATATATATAAATATATGTATATAAAGAAGATGTAGGAATATCGCTTATTATGTAAACAACAACAACAAAGATATTCATGGGTAATTCACGCAAGAAGAAGAAGGGTTATTGAAACATGCACCCCAGACATGCATGTTTCTGGCTAATTTGCCGTCTTGAGCACGGTATAACCAAATAAGGATGTGAAATTTGGGAGCAAAGATGTCAATCGAAGCATGGGAAAACACAAAACAACGGATTTCAACAGGGAAACTAAACGCTCATTTGTGCCTTCAATTGGAAGATACCGAGTTTTCAATGCAACAACCAAGATCGACACGGAGTCCTGAACCTTCCGACCCATAGTAAATAACAAAGAAGATGTAGGAATATCGTGTGATATGTAAACAACAACAACAAAGAGATTCATGGGTTATTCACGCAAAAAGAAAAAGGGCTACTGAAACAGAGTGGTAACCAGAAAATCCCGCTTTGAAATATTACAATGTTGTTGTATAAGAGCTAAGTGTTCGTCAAAAATGGTGATATTTAAGGCTTATGGAATATTAGTAAACTACAACAACATAAAAATATTTCAAAGCGGGATTTTTTGGATACTATCAAGTACTTATACAACAATACTTACTTTTCATTCAATATCAATTTCTATCAACAAAAAATTGGACTTTCGATGGGTCGGGCAGCCTCACCAGTAATAGCTGAGTTAGTCATGAACAAACTCTTGTACTATATAACTGAGACAATTGATTTTGAATTTCCTTATCAATACGTGGATGACTTACTTACATCTGTCTCTGCAGAAAAAGTACAGCCTGTACCTAATATCTTCAATTCATTTAATTCTAACCTTACGTTTACGGTCCCCATTTCAGACAAATTGGTATTTAGGAATTTGGACCTGCTCATAAAAAAACAATATCCTGTTAAACTTGTTATTAAGTTGTTATTTTGTACCAATGATGGTATTTCTGGCCGTAAATCAATTACCTGCCACTAATGAAGCAAAACCCTTGAGGTATGCTAAATTACAATATATACATAATTCGTCTCCTTCTTTCATACGTTTGTTTTCTAGTTATAACATAGTAGGGGCTAATTACAATTGTAAGAAACTCAATCTATTCTACTCCAATTTAAAAGATGAAACACCAACATTACAGAAGTCTGGCGTAGTATATGGCATCCCTTGTAAATGTGGGTTAGTATACATAGGGCACACTAGCCAAAAATTGTCGAAAAGACTAGCTTTACAATAAAGGTATTGTAAAAACAAACCACAGGCTACTAGCCTTAGTATACACGTTAAGCAGAGTGAATACAGGTAGCAATACGAAAATGCTGTTATTCTAGATTCAGAAAATAATCTATTTCAGCGAAAGATATTAGAGATGTCTTACATTACAATACAAAAATATTATCAACCACAAGAAAGACGTAGATGGGTTAAGTTTAATGTAACACATACTTACTTAGCCAACAATATACTGAACAAAATAAGTGGCCGGAAATATTCAACCATTGACATAATTGATTCCATTGTATAGTACATATAGTGTAGAGGCAAGAATGAGAGTTGGCAGAATTCGACCTGAACTACTCCAATTACACAATGACATCAGTCATCTTTTGACATTTGTCGTTCTGCTTCTTCCAGTTCCCTGTTTCATTAGTAGTCACAGAAAAATAGTTCAATGTAAATATTTATCCATATTTGCTGAGGTAGACTCTGAATAATACTGACAACTGGTTACTAATGTCAGTGATTTTAAACAAGTCTTTGTACATATTTCCAATATTTTCAAATTGGTTTTGAATTCAGTTTTTAAATGCTTCCAAATGTAATCTTTCTCGGCTTCTTGTCCATCATACTTTTCATTAAACTGACGAACTGGTCAAATCTGTATTCGTCACCTTCTTCTTGGATGTTCCTAATTTTGTTATATCCTGAAGTCTTCGTTGCTGCTTCATATTCAAGAGCAGCTGTCAATGCGTCAACTAATGTTTTGGGATGGGCAAAGCGCGGCATCCTCTGCATATCGGGGTCACGTAAGCCATAAATAAAGGTCTGGATACCCAGACATTCCATCATGTTCTCTGCTGCTGATGGATAAGCAAATCGAACGAGTCGGGCAATATCCACTTGAAGTGATTCGTCACGTTTCTGCCTTCGGTTTTTCAGCTGGGATTGATACAAATGTTCTAGATGTTCGTGACCATATCGCATGTCCAACCTCTTCTTCAGCTGCTCGAAATCATCCGTTTCTTCCAGAGGTATCGTCTGAAGTACATCTAAGGCATCTCCCCGAAGCGTGATAGTTAAGTGCACTGCCTTCTCTCTATCTGACCAATTATTCACTCTAGCGGCTGCTTCAAATTGTTTCACATAATTGGTCCACAACATTTTTCTATCGAACGTTGGCCTTGACTCGGGTAAAACTACCAATGTCTTCTAACTTAGGTTGTGTTTCTGGCTTGCAAAGTTCTGTTTGCTTGGTCTTCTTTTCTTTCGTTGGCGTGTTTTGAGTCCTTATATCTGCCATATTTTTTTCTAAATCCTCGCTTTTCTCGTCCATCGTTGTCATCTTATTCTCAATCTTCTCGTCCATCGTTGTAATCTTATTCTCGATTTTCTCGTCCATTGTTGACATTTTAGTCTTAATTTCACAATTTCAGATTTTAGAGACAAAATTTAATTTTCAAAGTCAGCGGCAATGTCGTTTTTCATTGATAAGATATCGGCAGATATATCGTTCTTCAATGCAGAAATCTTCTCGTCCATGTTAGCCGAAATATCATTCTTCATAGTAGAAATATCGTTCTTCATATCAGAAATCTTCTCGTCCATGTTAGCAGAAATATTAGCGGAAATTGACGATATTGAGGTGGAAGCCTTGTCAATAAATAAGACTGTTTCTGGATCAAAGCCGTCATTTTCCAGTGCCACTTTAAGTCTTTCTACTAATTCACTTTTCTTACCGAATGTTTTTAATTCACGATCTTCCAATTCTGCTCTTAATTTCGTGACTTTCAGATCACATGGTCTCTTGGCAATTTTTACGTAGCAATTTATTTATATTATCCCACTTCTGACACCAATGTAATGTTATTCTAATTTATTCAAACAATAAACGGGTGGGATATATTTTAAACACACGGCTACTTACTGATTTATTCAAACACTAACTCACTAACATTTAATTTATATATACTTAACTTATCACTTAAATTTAATTCATATGCACACAAACTTGATTATTTATTTATATTAGCACTTTACTGTTCGATGTATTTTTGATCACTTTATCAACTAACTCCCCGCTGATCGGTCCTTTATTCATATTTATGCATTTTTTTACTCGAAAATTCCGGACTGCGGCTTAATCGAAAACAAATGATTTTCTGGCATTTATCTAGGTAAGGCTGGTCACAAAAACAATGTTTAGATGAGATAGTCCTAAACAATTGAAAAAAACCCTGCGTATCCGCCATAATTTTAACTTTTATACCTGGCTTAGACAGAGTCGGATTTAGGGACTATACCAGTGTGCAGTTTCGTAACAATACTCAAGCCATAATTAGATTAGTGAGTTTTTATAGTGACTTTCTAGATAGTTTTGTCTTGTGAGCGTTTTTTAAGTGTTTTTGATTATTAATTAGTTGATATTGGTCGACTGTAGTAGACGTACTCAATTATATTAGTAATCTTAATTTGACAACGTTAATGTCAAAATTGAAGACACAAGTGGATGTATAGGATCTATGTTACAATTTTTGAAAAATACGTTTTTTTCAATGTATGATGGTTTTAAGTGCATGAAATTCGTTTGCGATGGGTTTCGTGCTTCTATGTATCAAAATAATGAAATTATCACGTGATGAAGGATCTATAAAGGGGAAAGGAGGGTAAGATGACGATGGTAAGCTTAAAAAATTCATAAAACTGTTATTTTACGTCTAACAAAATACAATCAATTACAACATCATTGGCTGATATTAGTATTTTACATATTTAATTTAGATTAGTTAAGGGTTAAGAGACGTTAGACAAGGAGACATTGTGTCACCCAAATTGTTTACACTGATGCTAGAAGACGTCTTCAAGAGCCTACACTGGAAAGACAGAGGAATTAATATTTCGGGAGAAAAACTAAGTAACCTAAGATTTGCTGACGACATTGCCATTTTTGCCCCAAACAGTGAAGAATTACAACACATGCTTATAGAACTACAACAAGAAGCAAGAAAAGTAGGCCTAGAAATGAACATTTCTAAAACCAGATTCATGACAAACCAACGGACAAACATAGAGAGTATAAATGTGCTAGGACAACAGGTAAAGAAGGTGAACTCTTATGTCTACCTAGGTCAAGAGTTAACATTGGGTAAAGCCAATCAAGAACTTGAAATTAACCACAGAATACATCTAGGATGGGCGGCCTACGGGAAGATGCGACACGTCTTCAACTCCAACCTACCCCTCAAACTAAAAACCATGGTTTACATGGAATGCATTCTCCCAGTAACAACCTACGGATGTGAAACATGGGTCCTAACAAAGAAAATCTTAAATAAATTAAAGATACACCAAAGATCAATAGAACGAAAAATGAACGCTTAAAGACCATAAAACCAATGAGTGGATAAGAAATAGAACCAAGGTAGAGGACATAGTGAGGCGAATAGGTAGTCTTAAATGGAACTGGGCCGGACATGTAGCCCGAAATGAAAACAACTGGAGCGGAAAAATAACAAGATGGAGACCTTGGGGGGAGAAAAGAAGCACCGGCAGACCACAGCAAAGATGGTATGATGATATCAAAAGAACAGCCGGACTTAACTGGAACCAAGTGGCACAGAACAGGGAAAACTGGAAAAATATGAGAGAGGCCTATATCCAAAGGATAGAAAACGGCTAGAAGAGAGAGAGAGAGAGAGGGAGAGTTAAGGGTTAATATTTGGACTGAAAATTTTGAAACATATCTATCTACGTCATATTCGTCATCTTATTTTGTATGGAGGGTAAGATGACGAAATGTGGAGGGTAAAATGACGAGGTACTTATTCTAAAGAAAACAGGTAGGTATACCAGAAAGTAAACAAATAAAAGTACAATACGTTTATTTTGAAAAAGATGCAACACTCATCACATATAGTTTACATGCACCAATCACGAGTCCATTGTTTTACCTTATCCATACCAGGGCATTCAGCGTGAGCCCACTCCTTACACCTACTACAGGAATACCATATCCCATATTTTCCCCTTTCACTGCAGATAATGCAATCCCTTTTATCCTCTGCATCATTATCAGTGTCAGCATAATCAATAGCTATTGACGAGTCAGAAGAATTGTTAAACCTCAGCTTTTTCTTGATTGTTTTTTCTTTAGTTTTACCCACTGTTGGTTTTTTATTGTTTTGTTCTGCTTCTATTTTGTCTTTCACCTTTCTTCTGCTCTCGTATTCTCCTTTTCCTCTCCTGTTCCACTTTGTCAGCTTCCTTTCTTCCAAGACCTTTACAACTGGTGTACTGGGTCGTTTTGATCTTACTTCAGCAACAGGTGATTTAGGTAGTCCCTTATTCAATAAATAATCTGATCTATGAGGGGGTATGCGAGCAGCTATATCTGATGTAGATGAACCTGCCGTAGTTGGAATAGAAATTTCTGAAATCTCGTTAGACATCTGATCAAATTCTTCAAGTCTCCATCCTTTTAAACAGATTGTGATGGAATTTCTGGAATATCTGGTATTTCTTTGAGCTCTACATGTTCCAAAGCAGATGTAGTTGGAATTTTAGTTGGAATATGTTTATCTCGATCTTTTGTCAAAGAGGCCTCAAAATCAAGTTAGTCAACACCTGCCTATCAATAGGATATATGCCAGTGGCTCTGAAGCCACTCAGAGCATTTGAAACAGTTGCTGCTTTTAAGTATGCTTTACCAAACATATTTGAAATGTCATATAATGTTATAAGACGATCTGGATTACTTGTCAAAAAATCTTCAAATGCTCGTGAATACGCTGTTTTGAGAGGTCCGAATATGAACACGTCTAGCGGTTGCATACGATGACTAGTATATGGTGGAAAACCAAGCAGAATAAGGTTATTTTCCCGGCACATTTAATTACCTCCAAAGAAACATGACTGGTATGATTATCCATTAATATTAATATGGGATTTTGTTCGTTTAAATAAGCGTATTTAACAAAATGTTCTAAATATTTTACAAAATTTTCAGATGTCATCCATCCAGAAGGATGAGCTACTGCCCTGGTTCCTTCGGGTGCTCCATGTTTAAGAGCTGGTTGCATCTTAGCTCTTGGAAATATAAGGAACGGTGGTATACATTTTCCAATAACATTGATGCCACAAACAGCAGTAACGTTAACTCCTCTTTCTGCTGAAGAAATCTTAACCACTCGACGATTGCCTCTTGGAGTTAATACTTTGGGATCCTCGGTAGGTACTGAGGAGAGCCCGGTCTCATCTATATTGTAAATCTGGGTAGCAGAATATGAATATTTTTGATGAAGTTCTTTGTACAACTTAAAGAAGGCTTCCCCGTTCACTTTGTTAAAAGTCATTTATCGTTCCTTTTTTTGTCCTCAACACGATGAACCCTATCCAAAATGGTTATTATTTCCTATTCTCTAGATTTCAAGAAATATAAATTAAATTTTTTTCGAAAAAAAGTGCAGTGCAAAAAAGCATGTTTGTGTTTGCGGTCAATAAGCCCGGGGGATTCATAGACGATCAGGAGTGTTGGTGAAGTTAAATCATCTATAGATCTTCCAGAGAAAAGGTAAGTTACAACACTTGTTCACCTCTTCTAAATATGAGCAAAATGTGTAAACTTTATATCGAGGAATGTCGAGAGCAAAATCTTCCTGAGGCATATTAGATAAAAAAATGTTCTAACAACATATTGTCAAGTAGATTTAATCTCGCATTTGGGCAACTACGTAGTGATACCTGCAGTACTTGTGATTCAGGGGCTAATACTGATGAGCATCGAGAATCATATAAGTTTGCATTCGAACAACAAAAGAGAGATAGAGAGAAATCCCGTTGTAAAAATAATGTATGTTATGCACCAATGAATCTGTAACATACAATGCCTTTACCAAAGTTAACAACTTCAAAGGCTTTTTATCTTCGACAACTTTGGTATTATAACCAAAGCGTACATTCCGTAACTGCCAGTGGCGAAAAAACATACTCTTTTACTTGGACCGAGAATATTGTCTGTGAAGGAAGTATTGAAGTTGGAAGTTCGTTGTACACGTTTGCCAAGCTTTTACAAAATGACATAACGCCAACCCTTTTGATATTACGGTCCGACTCTTGTAGTGGACAAAATAAAAATTTCAACATTATTATTCTATATCGATATATGATTTCCAAAGATATCTTTACGAAAATTGACCACAAATTTCCCGTGGTTGGTCACTCTTTCTTAGGGTCTGATAGATACTTTGGCAGAATTGAAAAGAAGCTCAGAAAAACAGAAACTGTATTCTTACCGGATCATTATCGGGATATAATAAAGTCTTCAAGTATGAAAGGTTCCATTGTTACCAATGTGACAGACCACTTTCAAAATTCAGAGGAAATTGCCATTAAACTACATTTAACAAACCAAACCCTAAATACCCTCAATGAGAAAGTGAGATAATGTGGTGTGGATTCGAGTTGAAGAATATGGTAGCTATCTTTGTAAGACATGTTTGGATGATTGTACACCATTACTTAAGGTAGATCTTCTAAAATCAGGTCACAACAAAATTCAGCCCGGAGAATATGAACTTACAAACATTCGAAATAAATCACACTCTTTGACGAAAGAAAAAATTTTGAATTTGGAAGAGCTACTAGTTTATGTAAAAGATCCGTTCAAAGTCATTTATCGCAACATAATAGAAAAGTTCAATATAGAAAATACGAAAGAATCAAAAAAGAAAAAACGAAAAACTACCTAAGATTTAACATAGATGAACCCTTCATCAAAGTGGTGTTAACGGTAGATTAGTGCATAAAGGATCTATATGTATTTTCTATGTTATACTTCAATTTTTGTTATTTAAATATTGTCACTTAATTTGTATTAATAAAGTTGTTTGATGCTAAAAAAATGAATTTGATTAGTCCCATACAAACAAAGTACCAAGCGATCAATTAATAAATCATTTTACTCGAAATAATTTTTTTGTTACATGAATCCTTCATCCACTTGTGTCTTCAATTAATAGTTTATTATTTACAAATTTACAAATGAATCATACAACTGGATTATTGTGTGAACTTCGACGCTATTGAGATCGGAAGGTAATCACGAACATGAGTTTGGAAAGACGTTGTTTCGGCTGGATCAGGTAACCAATAGTAGCGATTGTGTATCTCTCTGTATCTGTGAAAGTTGGAAGGGTGGGTAGACCCCACAGCCCTTAGGCCACAATTGGCCCATTGTGCATCCTTCTGAGGTTCAAAACTTCCTTCTAGCTCGTCATCCAGCCTACTTCTTTGAAGTAGGCGATAACGTCGCCTGAATTAAGTTCCCTCATACTGGCGTGTGTTAGCCTGTGCTCGCCGAATACATGAAACCTAAGATGAGAGTGTCTAAGATTCGCAAAGAATATGCTCGACAGTCTCATCTTCTTGCTCACATCCTTTACAATGTGGGGTGTCAGAGAGACCCAGTCTGTGGAGGTGTTTTCGTAGGTGGCAGTGACCAGTCAGAATACCTGTGACTGTTCGTAGGTTCCGCCTGTTCATAGTCACGTATTTTTTGGCTACTTTGCTGTCCGGATATTGTAGCAGTTCCTTGGCAAGCCTGCAGCCTTCTGCGTCGTCCCATCTACCCTTAAACTTATTAAGGGAGTGTTCCTTTAATAGGTCGGCCGTCGCTGACCCCGATAGACCAATGAAAGTGCCAGGTCCCAAAGGTTTTTGGGAGGCTGCCTTCCTGGCTAGCGAGTCTGCATTACGGTTTCCTTTCGATTTCTCATGGCCCTTTATCCACCCTAAAGTGACCGTGTTATTGTTACAGGCTTCGATTAAGGCCATGTGACATTCTAGTAATAGGCCTGATGTGATACGTGGTCTGTTCAGGGCTAGTAGTGTTTGTCTACTGTCCGTAAGGAGGTATAAATTATTATTAGTGGCTTTCCTTTTGGTAATCTCTTTTGCAGCGATGTAGATAGCAGTGAGCTCTGTTGGAGCAACACTTGCATTGCAGCCCATTACCCATTCTATGTTCAGATTCAGGGGTCTGGAGAAAATTTCACATCCTGAGCGCACATTTGATTTAGACCCATCTGTGAAGATGCGGATTGCGTCTTCTCCCGTTGGGTCTTGTACGTTGTTTTCAAAGCTTAACTTGTAGGGCCTGTGGGAGGCATATCGCGGTGGAATCGAATCCGTATTGGCCTGCAGCAGTGGGACCTCCCTGAGGGCTTCATGCCACAAGTTACGTCTCAGTTTACCGGATCCTACATCAGGTAAAGCGGTAAAGCGTAGACGTGTCATGGTCATCAAAACAACCTCCTTGATGTATATGTCAAGGGGAGTGAGACCGAGGATTACCTGCATAGCTCTTGTTGGTGTGGTTCTCATGCCTCCTGTAGTGTTGAGGCATGCTGTTCTTTGGATTTGATCCAGTTTACGGACGACTGTCAGCTGGTTTGCTTTAGCTCCCCGGGCAATCGCGCCGTACGTTAGCATAGGTCTGATGATGGCAGTGTCGATCCAGGCAGCAACCCTAGGTGACATTCCCCAGGTGCGGCCGATGGTTCTACGACACAGCTCATAAGAAATATATGCTTTTTCAACTCTGTTTTCTAAGTGAGAGTTCCACGTTAACTTACTGGCAAAGGTGACCCCTAAATATCTCACCTCTGAAGAGAAATTAAGTTTGGTATCTAGGAGCTTTGGGACTTGATGTTTTGCAAGCTTCCATTTTTTCATGAAAAGAACCATCTCCTTCTTTTTTGGAATCATTGACAGCGAATGGTTTCTGCACCATTGTTCTAGGATATTGAGGGCCTCTTGCATTAAAGAGCAGAGTGTCTCCTCGAATCTTCCTGTTAGCAGAATCACTAGGTCATCTGCGTATGCTATTGTGTAGAAGTTGCTTTCGTTGAGGTGGCTGACCAAGGAGTCTAAGACTATGTTCCACAGTAGTTGCGAGAACACCCCTCCCTGTGGACATGCTTTTACAACCAAGCCTCTGATGGTAACATCATCCACACTAATTTTTATTGCTCTTTTTGAGAGCATGTTATATATCCAGCCATTTATGGTTTGGGGGATATTTTTGTTGTAATGTGCATTACTATTTTAGAAAAAGTGGTTCTATCAAATGCTCCTTCTATGTGTATGAATACACCCAGGGTGGGCTCCTTATTTTCCAACGATCTCTCGATGCGGCCCGCTACGAGATGAAGAACCGAATCGGTGGCTTTTGCTGGAGTGTATGCATGTTGATTTGGATGCAGTGGATTTTGTGTTATCACCACATCTCTTATGTATCGTTCACACAGCCTCTCCAAAGTCTTCATTGAAAACGATGTGAGGCTAATGGGTCGATATGCTTTTGGGATGGAATGGTCCTTTCTTCCTGGTTTTGGTATGAACACGACTTTTACTTCTCTCCAACCTTTTGAAATATACCTTAGTGCCAGTGAGGATCTGAGGATTCCTACCAGGTGCGGCATTAGGTCATCCAGGCCCCACTCAAGTAGGGCTGCAAAAACCGACTTTTATAAGTTTTGTGCCCCAGAAAATCAATGAAGATCTTGTTCTATAATTTCAATGGTGTTTGAGAATTAACATTGGCATTGTTTTTATGACGATTTCAAGAGAATACTTCATCAAATCAATACTACGGCAGCTAAAATATAGGTTTTGCATGATATGTTTTCAAAAATAAATGAGATAATACTTTATCAATACACAGTAATTGACTTTGCTTTGTTATGAAATAAGAAAGTAGTAATATAGTGTTCCTTCTAAGTTAAGCAACACTCCGAAACCTAACACCCAGTATATAATAGTCGGCAGTGCCGTAACAGCGTGTATTGTATTTCATCTATCTCCGTCCTCCATCTTGTGTTAATGACGTAAATCATTATGCATTGTGTGTCGTCTATGTTCTGTGCGTGTGTGTGTGTGTGTGTGTGTGTGTGTGTGTGTGTGTGTGTGACGTGAGCAGTACATTCATACGATTAATTAAATAAGAAAAAAAAATTCTACGACGGCGGGGAATCAATCCGGCTACCCACTAAGTCAAAGCCGTGTACCTTATCTGATACACCACGGAGACCATTGTAATATAAATGAATTTAATCAAAAATTTACGATTTTAACAAAAAAAGTCTCACAAGAGCGTTACACACAATAAATATTCAATCGTATAGAAGAGCCACAAAAAATAAGTTAAAAAGATTATTAAAAAAAGAAAACCCCTACAATAGAAAAAGAAATCCTACCACGGCGAGGAATCGATCCGGCTACCCACTAAATCAAAGTCGTGTACGTTATCTGTTATCATCATTATAATACAAATGATTTTAATCAAAAATTTACGATTTTCACAAAAAAAGTATCATAAGAGCGTTACACACAATAAATATTCAATTGTATAGAACAGCCACAGAAAAATAAGTTAAAAAGATTATTAAAAAGAAAACCCCTACAACAATTCGATTCTAGAGTTTAATGAACTCATCAAACCCGCGGTGAAAGTTAAACCACACTGCCATTCATTTCAAATGCAATATATAGTCTTTAAGATGTTCATTATACAGGTTGTGTGTATGTGGTGATAATTCGAAGTAAAAAAGAGATTATGACGTTCGTTGATGGGGATTATTGTAGTTGATTGAGCACATACAAGATGTTTTGATAATAAATATCATTCATCTCAAAAAACAATTTATTATTATTATTAATATATATTATTTACAAAGGTATACACTATTGAAAAACCAGCGTCGGAGATGTTCTACGTTTATTTGTGTGCAGGTGTACAATCCAGTGGCGTGACAGGGATTTGGATTACGTTCAAAGTTTCCAGTAGCACATGATGTACCGTCAAACTTGCAAACATCAATAATATGTGGAAACACATTGAATATATGACATTTCTTTAGTAGAAATTGTGCTTTTTGTTGTCCGCGTACGTATATGGAATCTGCAGAATACAATCGCTTATTTTCCAATATCATCCCATTTGGAGTACTCAATGTCACCCGAAGAGTATCGAATACCATGCACATTCTTCTCCAAGTATGACACAGTCTTCTTATCTTTGTTGCTTAACGTAGCAATCGATTGGGGTGGTGAAAATATATAATGACTCTGTTTAAATCCAATTTCGATGGTAAGTTTTTTGGTAACAAACAGACCATCTATAACGAATCCCTGAATGTCGACTATTGCTATTATCATGAATATGACTGTATATACAGGGTGTCGACATAAATATGTCATAAGGGCACTCTGGTATCATTAGTCGGATTGAAGTCGAACAAACGGTATTATGTAAGATACGTCACTACGACGTTGGATCAATATACAGGATGTCGACATAAATATGTCATAAGGGCACTCTGTTATCATTAGTCGGATTGAAGTCGAACAAACGGTTATTATGTTAGGTACGTTACAACTACTTTCGATCAATATACAGGGTGTCGACATAAATATGTCATAAGGGCACTCTTCTATTATTAAACGGAATTTTCATCGAACAAACGGCATTATGTTAGGTACGTCACTACGACGTTCGATCAATATACAGGATGTTGACATAAAGATGCCATAAGGGCACTCTGTTATTATTGGTCAGAGTTTCGTCGAACAAACAGAATTATGTTAGGTACGTCACTACGAAGTTCAATCTATATACATGGTGTCGACATAAAGTTGCCATATGGATACTCTGCTCTTATTGGTCGGATTTCCATCGATCGAACAGCATTATGATAGGTACGTCACTACGACGTTCAATCAATCAATATACAGGGTGTCGACATAAAGATGTCAAAAAGGCACCCTGCTATTATTGATCGTATTTTAATCGAACAAACGGAATTATGATAGGTACGTCACTACGACGTTCGATCAATATACAGGGTGTCGACATAAAGATGCCATAAGGACACTCTGATATTATTGGTCGGATTTTCATCGAACAAACGGGCAGGTATTTGAAAATATCGTTGGAAAATATAGGGAAAATAAATGAAGAAGAAGCAACTCACTGAAACTCATTTACAAATGGTACTTAACAAAAAGGTTAAATTGCAAAGGGAAAACTTGTTGAACTGTTATATTTGTTAAAATATTTAAAACACCATTTAAATTAGGGAAGTAATATTTACCTCGGAAAATGATAAAATGCTGTATACACATAATATAAAATATTGAAGAAACGTTGTTTCAATGTATACTCAAATTTCTGGAGTAGACTGCATTTTACATGCAATGTGTCATCTGTCCAGCAAACCCTAAGAAAACTTGTGTTACCATGGTAAGACGTAATACCATTGGTTGTAAGCTCTTACAAATATATTTTTATAGTAACCCTTTAAAAAGTAGACATTTTTCATGTCATCCTTTTTCGCTAACACGCCGACATAAGTATATTGGTTTTCATAGTTTATGGTTAACGCTGACATCTTATACACACCTGCTGGGTCTAGGTTTGCCCAATGGCTATAAAAAATAGTTTTCTAATCTCTGCCTCGACTGTGTGATCTTCCATTCTTTCTCCAGTAGACTTCTATATTCTTCCTCTATTGCAGTTGTCTTTTCGAGAAAATCTCTGCCTCTTGGTATCTAGCTCATCCGTTTCCTGTTTTCGTTTCCTCGCCGATGTAATGTAAGCTTGCGACAGAGAGTTGATTTCTCTAATATTATAAGGACAAAGTTTGTTTGTTTCATTGGTTCCGTTCCTCAAAACACGTGCAACCAAATTATCTGTAGAGATTAGTCCAGAGTCCTGTATGTCGATTTCTTTCAGTGTAGTAGAAAAATATATCATTTTTACATGCTTTCTCATGGAAAAACAGACACAAATTTCCTCAATCGCGGGTCTTTTTTTTTAAATAGTCTTCATTTATAAAATTATTTATCCCTAATACAATATATGGAAAATTACAATATATAGTGCCGATGTTCTGGCCAACTTTCCCTATATTTTGTGTGTCTGACTGGTGAATATGGCTCCTTACTCTATGGCAACATCCATTTGTTTTCACTTTCTGCAATAACTTTGTCCCTCGAATAGTTTGTGACTCCCAGAATATTTCGGCTAGGCTATCCCTGAAAAGTAGCTAAAAAACAGGGTTTCAAAAATGACATGGGGTTTTTAGACTTGGGGACGGCAACTTGGCTGACGTTGGTTTTGTGCAATTTTGTTTGTTTGGAATTTGTTCACATGCTTGTAATAATAAGGGTTTGGAGTTAAACAACCCAATTATGTAATTAACGTGCCATGCAGAAGCCTACACCCACTATCTCGGATGTCTCCTGCGCGATTTGCGTCTATGAGATTCTTACGATGATCCTTTGGCAGACAATGATTATAAAAGTTCGTTTAAATTTTGGTTATAAAGTCTTTGATAGGGGAAAGATCAGCTTTTTCATGTTAACTATGTGTTTCTAGGTAATCTAGGGTAACAACAATTTTGTTTGATCGCCATCCGAAGATACTTGTTTCGTACCACTTGAAGTTGTGTTTTGTGCCGTTGTAATAAATGGGTGCTGCATATGTGAGTATTGATCGAATTATGTAAGTGTAAGTGAGAATTTTGTTGTGTGTTGATAAATAACTGTGTGTACAAATGAGTGGGTAAAGTTTACTCATTGCAATCTTGGCCTTGCGCACCTGTTGCACAATATGAGCGTTGGCATTTGTATTTCCTTGTATAGTATACCCTAAATATTTTAGGGTATTACTAGGCCTAATATTGTGCCCATTTACGCGAAGCTGAGATTGCAACAATGTGTTTTTTGTAGTTATCCTTTTGAGTAGTAAATACTCCGTTTTGGATTCGTTGATGACTAATTTTTGTTTGTGTAAGTATGGTAATATTTTTGAATTTATGTGTGCTTGTGTTGTTTCCAGTGCCTGATCAGGATTCTTTGCAGAGGCAACAAAGCAAGTGTCATCGGCATACATTGCGGTTAGTAATTGCGGGGATGTTGGTATGTCATGAATGAATAGGGAGTATAGCAAAGGTGATAGCACCGAGCCTTGCGGTACTCCTGCTTGAATTTCATAGGGTCCAGCTCTGTGGTTATTTATTTTGGAACAAAAAGTCCTATTTGTTAGGTAGGAATATAGTATTTTTATTAAGTATTCAGATGTTTCTAAATTTATTAATTTATAAATTAATCCCTCGTGCCATACAGAATCGAATGCCTTTTGAATGTCTAGAGTTACCATAACCGATTTGTCTTTGTTTTGGAAACCTTTCCTAATATGATTAATTACTCGAATTATTTGAGCTACTGTACTACGGCCACTTCGAAATCCGTATTGCTCGGTGGGGATTATATTTTGTTTCTCAACAAATTGTTTCAGTCTATATAAGATTATTTTATCTATCACCTTCGCTATATTGTTTAGGAGGGATATTGGTCTGTAGCTATCTATATAACAATGGGGATGACATTGGCTATTTTGAGCATATCGGGATATGTTCCTGTTTTGATAATAAAATTCGCAATGTAGGTTAACTGAACAATCGCTTCCTTTGGTAGGTTTTTAAGTAAGATGTTATGTATGGTGTCAGAGCCGGGTGATGTTTTGTTTTTGAGTTGTTGTATAGTGTTGTATATTTCGGTGCATGTTGTTAAGTTTTTTGTATTTAAGGTGTTACGTGACTTCATGTAATGCTGTACTTAATGTGTTTGTGATGTCTTGGTGATATTGAGTATGTTGAGTGTGATTTACAAAGTTGCTTTGGAAATACTCCCCGAACTTTTCTGCGATATCGGGGGTGGGAGTATATGTATGATCTTTATAAATTATTTTATTGATTTCGTTAAACTTGTTTTTGAAATACCGCTCGATTTTCCATAAGGAATTATCGTCTGGTTTCAATGTACTTAAAAATTCGGCCCACTCGTTGTTTCTGAATTCTTTTACTAAATTATTAATGTTGATTTGTTGTTGCTGTAGTAATTTATGATCGTTTGTGTCCCTTGTTCTTTGCCATATTTTTCTTAATTTATTTTTTACCTGAATTGATTGTATTATGTTGTATTATATTGTTTGGTAACTTGTTGAGCGTATGTCTTATTTGATTAATTTCCGTAGTTTGATCTCTAGCTTTGATTATTATGCTTTGCAAATTTATTATTGTGTTACTCAATTGTTGGGAATTTTCAATTTTGTCATTTATTTTTAGGTTATCATTTATGTATTTTCTATACTTGAGCCAATTTGTTTTTTTTGTAATTGAATGTTGTGGGATAGTTGGTGTTTTGGGTATTATGGGAGATTTTGAGATGGATAAGGACAGGATCGTGGTCAGAATTTAGGTCAGTGAGAGTTTTTATTTTTGTGATATTATTTATATTATTTTCCTATTGCTATATCTAATATGCTTGGAGTATGATTGACCGCATAAGGAAAATAAGTCGGTTCATCGGTATGAAATATATCGCACTCCGAATTATCGCAGAATTTCATGAGCGTATTTCCATTAGCGTTTGAGTAGTTGGTGAATCGATCCCACTGCGGATGTTTGCAGTTGAGATCACGAACTACCAAAACTTTGTTATGTGTTTTAAAAATGTTATGTAAGTCTGCGTGTGTGTAATTTTGTTGCCAGGCGAGTTGTAAGCTCCCACAATTTTGATTTTATTATCAAAAAGGATCGCGATATGTTCAATTGAAGTATTGTTTTGTTCCATCATTTTGAAATTTATACCTTTTTTGATTAATAAAGCAATACCGCCACCGCCGGTATTATCGGTGCGGTCTTGTCTAATTAGACGATATTTTGAGTTTCTGAAGTTTACAGTTTTGTGTGATTTAAAAAATGTCTCCATTAAAAAGAAAATGTCTGGTTTGTGAATTTCGAGAAAATGTCTGATTATGGGTAATTTATTTTGCACTCCACGTACGTTACAAAAAATTATTTTGATGTTATATCGTTTTTGAAAATCTATTTTTCCACATACCTGCCTATATGTCATAGTTGTCTATTCCAGTCACAAAGTTATTGTAGATCGTGAACTTATCCATTTTGGAGGTCGCTTTTTTCATTTCTCTCGGTAGATCTCCTACTGCTCTTGCAAGTTAATGTAGATTTACCAGTGAGTGTAATTCTCGGAACATTTGATTGATCTCTGTAAATTTATTTATGTCAGAGTTTATCGTTTGATTTTTGGATTGAGTGGTAGGTATAATTGCTTGGGGTTGTGAAGTAGTCACTAGGGGAGTAGTTTGGGGATGGGATTTTGTGGACAGGCTAGGAAAATCTGAACTATATTTAATCTGAGTCCGGGGGTTGGTTTTTGGAGGGGGTGCAGGGATGAATTTTTGGGGGGTGGGTTTGGTTTTTTGGTTTGCTGATCGATTCTCTTCTATCCATATTTTTCTTTTAATGAATTCTGGGCAGATTTCAGCATTCGCCGGGTGATCCCCATCACAGTTGACACATTTTGCCGGAGTGGTTCTTGTTTTTGTGCATTCAGGTGTGAGATGTGGTCCCGCACACTTTAGGCATCTGGGAGTTCGGCCGCAGTTAGAAGTTGCATGTCCCCATAGCTGACAAATGTGACATTGTATAACGGGTTTGTTTTGTCTCCTAAACTCCCAGAGTACCCTTGTGTGCTCAATTACTCTCACATTTTTATTTAAATAATCGATTGTTACTTTATTGTCTGTTACTACTTTTTCAGTTTTTCAAAGTCGCCTACATCTTTGGTGAACACAATTGATGAGCTATTTGTATATTTTATCTCAAATGGCATTTTGATCTCATCTTTTAATTTGTTGACCATCTCCCGATGGTGGGACACGTTCCCCTCAATAACAATTTGGGGGACAGTTGTTGATTGTTTTTTTAGTCACTTGGGGGGTGGTTTTTGACCTTTTGGGCTCTTGATATGTGACTACTTCCTCCTCGTCTGTTGATACGTCTGTAGTGATGAGTTTTCGAAATTTGGTTTTTTTCCTTTTTTTTGTATTGTTGTTGATGTTTTTTTGAGTCATCATCTGTTGTTTCAGATAGAGATTCGTAAGTATTGCTAGTTGGTAGTGGCTGTTTTTTACGAATGGTCTGACTGAGTATTTTATTAAATGTTGCTTTTTTTTGGATATTGAAATTCTGTTGTGTCGTTATCATTTGTGCCATTGGGATCGTCATTATTTCATTTATGTCTTGTCTTGGTTTGCTGTTATTACTATATAGTGATCTGGCTTTGATTTGTGGTGCATTTTTGTTCAATGCTTGATATTGGGAAATGAAATTGTCTTTGCCCTTATTTTCTTCGCCTTCAACTTTGTCCGCCCACGATTTATTCGCTGCTTGGTGAACGATTGCATGTACCGTTGCTGTCTGATTTGATGCTGATTTTACACTCTCGTCATCGTCTGAGGAATTTTGACTATTTTTCGACCCTATTGTGTCATCCTCCATGTTAATAGGATTTTCAAGATTAATATTGCTATTGTTGGGGGTCGATGTGCTATTTGTGTTATTACCACGACAAACAGGTATAGTTATATCCGGATTCATAGAATTATCATTTACTTTAGAATGATCGTTATTTTCTATACACTTTTTCTGTCGTACTATACACTTTTCTTCAGAGCTATTTCCTATACACTTTTTATTGATTTTTATTTCTAGACACTTTTTATTATCATTACTTTCTAGACACTTTTCTTGAGATGTGGATATGTTAGTGCAGTCTTCTAGACACTTTTCAGTGTTTACTAGACACTTTTTATTTACGCTAGAAATGTTTAGCGCTTCGGTTAATTTGTTAATGTCAATCGCGTCTAAGCACTTTTGTGAAATATTAATGTCCGTTAAGTTATTTTTATTTGTACTCACCTGATGTGGTTGTTCGTCCTCTTTGTAAGCAATTTTAAGATAGTCCTTATTTCTGTTTTTTAATTCAAGGGTTTTAGTTTTTATTCTGTTTATTTCATCGGTATATTTCGATGAACTAGTGTTATCATTCGCGAGGGCTAATGGCCCTTGTTTATCACTTAGCCCGAACTTCGCGTCACTATTTTTATTTATTTCGTTTTTTTTGGTTGCGAGAAGTTCTATGTGTTTACCGGCCTTTTTTTTTTAAATTGTGCTTGAACGTACCTTTTACTCTTGAGGATTTGGGGGAGGTTTTCACTGTTACTATCGGTTTATTCACGCACAGATTAATGTTTTTATTTAGGTTTCCACTTGAGAAAATTTCAGGATTGATAGCATTAAGAAGTTGAATTTTTGCTTTCAGACGCCGGGGTGGTTCCTGTTGTTGGAGGAGATGGTATGGATAGGTTATCAATGAGCACTGACCCTATTGATTCCCTTTACTAAACACTGTACTATTTATAGACTTTGATGAAAAAAATATAAACGCTTTTATTCGCAACTGCAGATCCAATACTCAAACTGTTCGGCTTGAGAATTAGCATGTCGCGGGTCTTTTTGGCAAAAAATGTTACCGTTCAATCTTCCGCCCGACTAGTGAAATCATTATTAACAACGTTATATGGTACCTTCAATGATTTGTTTGTTGTTTGTCAGATGAAAGTTTGATAGACAATATCACTTACTAAAAAATATTATGGGTAAAAAGTAACAGAATTGCTCAAATACCTTAGAAATTTGTTACTTCCAGTATCAGTTTGTAAAGATAATGGTCTTTTTAAGATGCCATGATGATGATCATCGAAACGTCGCTTTAGATTTTTTTTTCCATTATTTCTCTCGTAATATAGACGCTTTCGTTTTTCAAAGAGCTCACGCACGCTCAGATAAGACGATTCCTCGTTAAGATGACATGATGATGATCATCGAAACGTCGCTTCAGATTTTTGTCCATCTCCCAGTGGGTATTCGGCTAAATCCATTTGCCATAAATAATCTATACCTTTAATAATTGTACGTCTGAGCGGATAATTTGAATAATAGACAGTTGTAGAAATAATATAAATATTTATAAAAGTTTATTGTTAAGTGTTCCACTAGTTTCACGAGAATAAACTGGCCTGGGCAATGTATTCTTTTAACCGTTTTTTGAAGTTTGAACAGTACTTTGAAGCGTTGTTTATTCGGTAGGATCCCCTGTAGAAAAAATAAAAAAAAAATGTTTATTTATGAAGTTTAAGAAAAAATGATAAAAGACATAGGTACTTAATCTTTCGAGAAGCTTTCTGTGCCACCGCTAGCTCAGGTGGTAGATTCTTAAAACTTAAAACTACCAGTATTCAAGTGTTTGAATCAACAAAATAGTCATTAAATCCCCAAGGTTTTGTGTCAGTATATACCATAATTGGACCATTATTTTGTCATCGTAGGGACTTTATGCAATTTTTCGTTGTGACACCGTAAAAACAGTGTGGTATTTGGAAACAATAGAATTTTCAATAATTTCAATTTGAGATTTTCGATATGTTTAATTTTGAAGATTTAGATTGATTATTTTTAATGAGTTTGAATAAATTGTAATCAGTTTTGAAGGAAATATTCATGTCAGAAGTTTCTAAAAATGATGGTGTTCCAAAGTATGTTAAGCTTGTAATGCGTATTGCCCAGGTAAGCCCAAAGGAGACAGAGTTCGATTAAATTAACTGATTTATTGCTATAAAAAAATATTATTTACAATGCTAAAAATAAACTAAAATACAATATTCTATATATACATCACTTTGGTACGTAATGATATTGAAAATCACGTTCCGACGGTCCGCACTCCTCTGTCGATCGATGTGTACTGACGATGTGAAAGTAGGTAGGTATAACGGTGCGAAATTTCTACTGTGGTATACGGGATTCTCTATGTCCTATGAAATGTTCAGACAGCCAAAGTTGAGAACAGCCGATAGATCAATACTCCGTCTCAGGATGTGAGTATATCGTTTATAGTCTGGTCGGTCTGGTCGGTCTGGTCGGTCTGGTCGGTCTGGTCGGTCTGGTCGGTCTGGTCGGTCTGGTCGGTCTGGTCGGTCTGGTCGGTCTGGTCGGTCTGGTCGGTCTGGTCGGTCTGGTCGGTCTGGTCGGTCTGGTCGGTTTATCGGTGTGTCGCTTTGTCGGTCTGTCGGTTACGTTGAAATCGGTATCTGTATCTGGGTTGTGCGGCGTGTCTATATCTGGATTGGTTGTCGGGTACATGTCTGGGCTGTAACTGGGCGGATTTTCTGAATTAACTACGTTGACTGGGATATATTCGCTGTTCGTCTGAGTTTATTCCAATTATGGCTTCAGAAGTGAGATCTGGTAGGAAGTAAAATTGTGCTGTTCTCCACGTGTTCTGTATTGCACAATGTATTGTATAACTGTGCTGTATGTGTGTCTGTTTTCCGTTTGCGAGTGTTACGTACACCTCTTTCTTGCGTGGTCGTAGTCCTAGTTCTTGTACGAACTGTAAACCTTTGTTTCCTATGTACGATTTTACTGTCCCTGTATCGAGTAATGCATGGAGGGTTTTCCCTTCCTGAATGGTCATTACGGCGTGTGGTCTTCTGTCTGGGGATCGGTTTTTTGTCTCGTTGACCGTGGGGGTCTGTATTGGGGAAGCTGGAGTGCCCCTGGTTTGTTCAGATTCATTGCCGTTTCGCGGTTGTTTTCTGCAAGTGCAATCTGTTGACGAGATTCCTATCGATCTGCAATGACTGCAGAATAGTATTGGGCGTGAACGGCATACCCGACGGTTATGTCCTCTTTTCCCGCATCTCCAACAGCATGTATTCCTATTGAAATTCTGTATTCTGTGTTCTATATTCTGGCCGGAATATGTGGGATGTATGGAGTTAACCTGTAACTCGTAACTGGATTTCGGTGTTGGTTTGTCTTGAATCCGAATTTCCTTTTGGATATCTTCGTGATCGATGACTAATTTTGTCAGTTCTGCCATCGTCTTGCATTCCCCTCTTCTTACGTATAAGCGATGATTGGGGAGCATGTTTGAATATATCCTATCTATGGCTTGAGTTTCGGAAAAACCGTTGTGTCTTCTGATGGATGTCTGGATGTCTAACAGGATTTCTTTGAAAGTTTCGTGTGTCTGTTGTCGGCGGTTACGTATAATGTCTTATAGCTGTTGCAAGTTGTTATCTCGGTTGAAAAATGTTTTGATGTCCCTTGTAAAATCTGTCCATCCTGTCCATTGGTTTTTATTGTTTCTGTACCACAACGTTGCCTTTCCCTTCAGAAAAATAGGAAGTGCCCGAAATAGGTGTTTGTTTTGTATGTTGTAGCAGTCTTTGAGTTCATTCACCGATTCCAGGAATTCCATTGGGTCTCTGGATCCGTCATAATGTATACCCCATTTTCTAATTATCTCTAGAGCCTGCAAATCCTTGTCCTCCTGTGGTTGAGTAGGTATTATTGGTTCAAGAGTAACGTTACTTTTGTCCTGGATATTTGGTGTCTGTGTGGCGGCCGTCCGTAAGTGGTCCACTAACCTGGTTCTTAGTTCTGACATTTTTCCCGTCGAAACTAACCCCCTGGATTCTAACTCTGCGCGGATATCTGGTTGTCGTAGTCTATAAACCCATCCCACTTTTTCGTCTGCAACTTTCTAATCCATACGCTCCATCATCGCTTTCGGATGCCATTGTCAGTGTTTATTATGATGTCTTAAAAAAACTCTATCTTTCGAATTTGTACTAATATTCTGGTTATAAAAATTCTTTTGTTTCGATAATCTCTGCTAACGGGGCAAAAAAATGTTGATACTGGGCTACGCAATTTAATCTTTCAGCTCGGGCGCCATTCTGTAATGCGTATTGCCCAGGTAAGCCCAAAGGAGACAGAGTTCGATTAAATTAACTGATTTATTGCTATAAAAAAATATTATTTACATTGCTAAAAATAAACTAAAATACAATATTCTATATATACATCACTTTGGTACGTAATTATATTGAAAATCACGTTCCGACGGTCCGCACTCCTCTGTCGATCGATGTGTACTGACGATCTGAAAGTAGGTAGGTATAACGGTGCGAAATTTCCACTGTGGTATACGGGATTCTCTATGTCCTATGAAATGTTCAGACAGCCAAAGTTGAGAACAGCCGATAGATCAATACTCTTTCGGTTATAGTCTCAGGATGTGAGTATATCGTTTATACTTAGTCAATTCCCAACTTAAGGACTGTCTCGGTCTTATAGGGATGTAGTTATTCTGACGTGTCAATACCACACCAGAATTATACTAACATTGGGAGCGATCGTTTACAGACGGTCAATACCCGGATCAACGTTTGCAAACCCTATAGAGATACTGCAGAGTTTTCGATGCGTCAATACCGCACCGAAACAACAATCGTTCTCGTTTCCGTCAATACCAGAAACCAACGGCCGTTCAAGTGAATGATGTATAAAAGTCGAATCAATACTTCGACTTAGTACAACACTCCGCGGTGAATTGTGTAAAGCGTATAAGGTTAAAGTCAGTACCTTCGACCTACGCTTCGCACTGGAGGCGGCTGAACTTGTAGGAGCTGGAGTCCGTGAACCAAGTTGTCGTCTTGTCTGTTGGCTTGCATTTTTATATACATCTTAGCGGTGGTGGTGGAAGTCTCCTTCCCTTCTGCTGTTGATTCTTCGTGCGCATCTTGGCGTGGGTGACTTGCTGTTCTGGTGGGGTATCGCGTCATCACGGTGTTAACTGGTTTATTGGATCGATATTTCTAGTAATGAATTTATATCATTACAAGCTTTTAAATTGCTTATTTACGACTAATATATAATATAAGTATTATACTTGTCGTTTTTGAAGTATAATGCCATATAATAATCCCTTAGGGAATAATGGCGAGGGACTAATAGTCTTTATTCCCTCTTGTACTCCTATCACAAAATTTCTCGAATTAAATAATACCATGGAAACAATATAACCAAACTCAAAAGTGTCAGTGTCAAACGCGTAGTGTTTGTGTATTTGTATTAAAATGAATGAAAATAAAGAATCTTTCACTTGTACACCACCAGAAATTGTACAATTAGCTGCAGCAACAACATCTATCTTAATACCAGAAACATCGAAATCCATTTATAATAAAACGTACGCATCGTTCAACGAATGGCGTCTTCGAAACAAGGCAAACTCTTATTCCGAAAATGTTCTGCTGGCCTATTTCGCCGAATTGGGTGCAAAATACAAGCCATCTTCATTATGGTCATTCTATTCAATGATTAAATCTGTGTTGAAGATAAACCATGACGTTGATCTGGAAAAATATAAGAAACTACGAGCGTTTTTAAAAAGAAAATCTGAAGGATTTCAAGCAAAGAAATCTTCCACTCTGACCCCGGAAGAAATTAGGAAATTTAATGACAGAGCTCCTGATGAAATTTTTCTTTTGCATAAGGTAAATGTTCATATTTAATCTGATATATTCAAAAACTCATGTTCTTTTTTGATTCAGGTTATATTAGTTATTGGAATTATGGGCGCATGCCGCTCAAACGAGCTTTATTAAGTGAAGATAGAAGACGTGAAGGATTTCCAAACAGAGTTATTGATAACAATACCCAAGACAAAAACTAAAATTGTACGAAAATTTACTATAAACAGTACGTTTTACAATATTGTAAAGAAGTACATCGATCTCCGTCCGTCACATGTAGAAACCAATTCATTCTTTCTAAATTATCAAAAATCGAAATGTACAATACAACGTATAGGAAAAAACAAATTTGCAGACATTGGTAGACAAATTGCCAAATATTTAAACTTGCCAAATCCTCAAAGTTATACCGGCCATTGTTATCGCAGATCATCTGCCACTCTGTACATTGATGGAGGAGGCGATATAACTGGATTGAAGCGTCATGGGGGCTGGAAATCCACCCAAGTAGCTGAAGGATACATTGATCAGTCTATGAGAAACAAAACAACTACAGCAGATACTATTGCCAAACAGATAAAATAGTAATGAAGCAACTTCTACTTTTACAGCAACCGAAATTCCAAATATTCGTGTTGAAAACTCTTCCAAAGTTAATCATAATTCACGACCAATTCACTTCATTAATTGTACTATCACTAATTTAAATGTTATTGACAAATAAAGTTGTTCATTAAAAATCTAAAATAAATAAATTTGTCGTAAAAAAAGTAGAGTATACTACTCGCAATAATGGCTATTATTCTCTCGGAATGTTACTCCCTCGCCGCTAGCGCGGCTTGGTTCGTAAAAATTCCTCGAGAATAATAGCTATCATTATTGACTCGTGGTATAATCTACTATTTTTATTATTTTTATGACAAGGGAATACTTCTTCTGAAGTCTGTTTTTCCATGTTTTCATTTATGATCTTGTCAATTAAATTTGGATCGTAATAATTATTAACTGCTATTTGTTCTATGATATTTAATTCTTTGTTATAATTATTAATATTTAATGGGACTGTTAAGAGGCTGTGTATCATACTATTGAAAGGTGCTAGTTAATGACTGAATGGGTGGACCGAACTATTATGAATTGTATTATCTGTATGTGATGGTTTATTAAATATAGAAAAATAATGTTTATTATTTATATTTGAAATTGTAAAGTCTAAAAAGTTCATAGACTTATTTTGTTCAAGCTCTACGGTAAATCTGATATTATTGTGAATTGGGTTTATGTAAGTAATTAAGCTCTCTAATTGTCTATTTGTACCGATAAAGCCTAGCTAAAATGTCGTCAACATATCGGTGCCAGTACATAAATTTTTTACTAAGGGGGTGCTCATGAATTATTTTTTCTATATTATCAATGAAAATTTCTGCTAGTAGGGGGCTGAGAGGGTTACCCATAATGAAACCGTCTTTACTGTTATAAAACTCTCCATTGAAATGAAAATAATTTTTATTCAAACACACTTTTCATGAAGTAATTATATCAGAGTGAATTATAGGATTAACATTATTGCATGTGAGCAAGTTATCAACAAGAGTTATAGTTTCTTTAGGAGGTATACTAGGGAATATATTTGTTACATCGAACGATATGAATTTAGAATAATGGGGTAGTATTATATCTTGAATATTATTAATTAATTCCGTTGAATTTTTAACTGAAAATCTTGGTTTGAATAAACAATATTTAGAAATGACATATATGAGAATCTTTGAAATTTTGAATGAAGGTGCTGTGAAATAAGAAACAACTGGTCTGATTGGTACCCCTCTCTATGGAGTTTAATTAATGAATAAAGTTAGGGTGTTGCGGATCGGGTAAAAATAATTTATATTTTTCTTTATCGGTAATTATTAATTTAGCGTTATCTACCGCAAATTTTATTTCTTTCTGAAATTTATTAGTTGGGTCTTTTATGAGGGTCTCAAAATTGCTTGCCTGAAAAAACTTGTTGGTTTTAAATATATAACCTTTTACTAAAATATTCAAATGTAATGCATGAGAACAAAAGTTATTCGTTTATTTTCCTGCCAGAATAGCTACCACAAATATACTATAACTGGTATGACGGAATGTTGACACACGCATAATAACGAAAGAGGTTGCTACAAATGCCTTATTATCGAAATAAATAATTGTGTATCTGCAAAGAGAAAAGAAGACACCCAGAGAAAGAAATTGTCTATTATCTTACTGATTTTAATATACAGGGCGTACTTGGGGTATTTTTATTTTTCACCAATATTTTTTTCATGTAGAAAACATCATCTCTAAAAAAGCGGTTGTAATTAAATATTATTTTTATTTGTATCAACAACACAATGAATTACCTACCTTATCCACGGTTAATCCCCTCTTTTAAAGTTATGTGCATTTTCAAGGATTTCTTTAATATAATTATTCAAATTTAATTCATACTGTTGTTAATATCAATATAAATATAAAATTTGGATATGCGGTATGCTTATTATATAGATTATTTCTATTATTGTTATAAAAATTGTACTATATTGTAATGAAACTGCTTAGAGAAATTTAATGCCATATAACAAAAATTGTACTCATTTAAACCAGTGACATGGTGGGAGGTAATACGACGCTTGGGTTTGAAAATTTTACCACGCTTACGTTCAAAATTTTTTGATGGAAACCAGGCCACTTTATCTCTTTAAAACAATTGAAAACAATATTTTGAGTGTCAGAAATGCCGTTTGTACAAATATTATTCTTAATAATAATACAGTGCTTTTGCGCACTAGTTTTATTTTAACACGCGAGCCGTAGGCAAGTGCCTTAAAATACAACGCATGCACGTGTGCCGTAAAACATTTTATCTACGTCCGCATTAAGAAAAAATGAAATATGTGGTTGAAGCGTGTTAGAAAACATATAATACGTATAATTAACTGTTTTGGTTAACTTTTTTTACAGTTAAATAAATACATTGCATACAGTGCCCAATGTTAAAAAAAGCGTACACTTATTAGAAAAGCAAAAGAAATTTATCATCTTGGTGTAAAACCGGCTCATGTGAGTACGGTAAATTAGAGGAATGGTGGATCATCAAGAAACATTCAAAATACCCATCTATAATTATTCTCTATTCTTGTTAGTTTGTGAGATACAGAACGATAAAGGGTGCAAATGAAAAACAAATTTTATTGCATATTTTCTCGCGGAAGGAAAATACAAATTTAAAATTTGTGTGGGTTATGATATCTTCAACGTATATCAAACGTAATAAATTGTCAAATTCTAATAAGCCAGTGGCATGGTACTAGGCATCGTGAAGTTTTATTCTACAATATTCGTGATAAAAAATTGTAGGAATCTACACATTTTAGAATCGGTTGAGAATATATAGGGTGTTTCTTAACGCGGAGTTATCACTTAATTTCGGTCTGCAGCAAGTTATTTTCTTATCTGATGTCCCATACAAGTTTCAGCTGTACAGGACAACTAGTTTTCGAGATTTGGTGTTTAATCAGTGAGTGAATTAGTGATGTTTCACTTTCATATATTTCGATCAGAGAAAAAATTTTATTCTTGATATCAGTTGATGCATTGGAATTGCTAAACTTTTTAATCATAACCACCCTGGCAACACATTTTTCATGGTTTTAGCCTCATAAAAATACTAGTAGGTAGTTGATATAGACCTATCCCGTCACTATAAAATTTTAATGCAAAATTATTATCATATTTATAATTTCAGCCCTAATTCGGTGAAATTGTTGAATACTTTAAATAAATAAAACTAATGAAATTAACTGTCTCGGCCCTCACTTCGTGGAATCTGCTCGTATTAGTGTTTTAAATGAAACTCACGGTTTCTAGTTGATTAACTAGAAACCGTGAGATTCATCAAAACACTAAATAAAACTAAATTTCACAGCTTTTTAAAACTATTGATTTTACTATACCTGTTTCGCAAATTGTAATGTCGCATATTCTCCTGACGATGCAAATTACAATTTGCGAATGTATTTTAAAGAAGCTGTGAAATTTAAAAATTTAATTTTATTCATTTGAGACATTACCGATGTTTTTTGTTGCTGGTTCTGATTTTTGCAAGGATTCTACCATTTATGTCAAAATATTAAAAAGCCAATAGTTTTGTGAATTTGATTGCGTCTTATTTAGCCGAAAGTAGCTACATCTGATATGATGAGCATTACGAGTGTTGTAGTCGCGGGTATCTGAATTTCTAGAAAACATTGACTGTCTCCCATGAATTTCAATTAGAGTATGAAATGAAAACCAAGACGGTAATGGCATAATTTTGTATTTTATGAAAAACTATTGACAATGATCCCTGAAACCAAGATCAGCAAGCACCCTTATCGCCTTTTTTGCATTCTAACTACTGTTAAAGCATGGGAGGAATTACCCCAGAGGGTGATGCCATAGCTAATATGCGAATGAAAGAGTGAGAAATACGTAGTTTTGAATGTACCTGAATTAGTAATATTTTTCAACTGTCGTAAAATGAATAAGGAACTTGAAAGTTTTTTGTCTAAATGCTCAATATGTGCCTGCCAACTTAGCCTGTGGTCTAGGACTAATCCAAGTAATTCTACATTTTTTGTTTTTTGGTGAAATGACAATTGATTTCTTGCAGATATATGCATGATTTAAGTTTCATTATTATTTAATTTCAGTTTCTTCGATGAAAACCATTCGTTTGCCCTGTTACTAACGCAATCTAGAGAGGCGGCTAAATTCGTATTATCTTTCTTCGAAATAATAAATGTTGAATCGTCCGCAAATAGAACCGACATATAGGGTAACATAAAACGGCTCAGATCATTAATATAAATGATTAACAAGAGGGGGCCTAGAACCGACCCCTGAGGGACTCCAAGACTTACCTCCAGAAAATCTGATGTTACACCATTCACTGTAACACATTGTTTTCTGTTTGACAGGTAAGAACCAATAAGCTTCAACGGAATTCACCTAACTCCATGATAATTTAATTTTTTTAAGACAATGTCGCGAGAAACGCAGTCAAATGCCCTTGAAAGATCGCACAGCATTATGGCCGTACGGTTACCACGTTCAAGTTCTTCCACTACGCCACTTACAATATTAAGAACTGCCTGGGTGGTTGAGCGGCAATTTCTAAAGCCAAATTGGGAGCTACTGAACAATTCGTTTGAATCAAAGTAGTCATACAGCTGTTTTTTTATTAATTTTTCAATGACTTTACTGAATATTGAAATAATACTGATAGGGCGATAATTATCGATTACGGAAGCATCGCCTTTTTTAAAAAGAGAAAACACTTTGAATAGTTTGATAATATCGGGATATATATCGGTGTTAAAATAAGATTTATGAGTTCCGTCAAAGGTTTTGCAGCAATAGAATTGGTCTCCTTCAAGATGCGGCTATTGAGTTCATGATTATCAAGACAATCAGAATTTTTCAATGAACTAATGGCTGAAGAGACCTCAAAGTGAGTGACCGGGTGTAAATAGAATGAACCGCAAGGTGACGTCATCACAGAAGCAGGGACGTCATCGCGATGAGTGAAATTCAATGGAAGGGGGGATGAAACTAAGATCAAATGGAAGGGTTTTTTATTTAAAATTCAACGGTGATCACAGTGAGGGTACTCAAGTGGATAATTATACCAAATTTTCAGATGAATGTTTATTTGTAACAATAATCAGAACATTTCGACTTTACAGTGATGACTTTATAAAAGATGTTCAAAATGGCCTCCGTCTGCAATAACACAAGCATCGAACCTTCTAAGTAGTTCACGTGTACATTCCGCAGGTATCATCTCTTGCGTAAGGTTATTACCAGCGGGTCTAACTTTATTTCTTAAATCGCTGTTGTATACAGGTTTTTCATTATAAACAAGATCTTTTAAAAGGGGTGATAGGACCGACGATCGTGAAGGCCATCGTAAGGGTCCATGAGTTCCAATCCATTTGATTGGAAATCCAACATGAGGATAATTTACTAAAATGCCGCTATTATGTGGGGGTGCGCCATCTTGCTGCCATATCAAATATCTTAATTTTCTTCATTGCGATGACGTTCCTGCTTGTGTGATGACGTCACAGATACCCGATATACCTCAGATGGAATTACTGTGGGTCCTAACCCAATTTCCAAATGAACCTCGTCAGTTACAGCCTAAAATATTGGGACACCCTACCTACATACGGAGTGAACTATCATAATTAGGTCAAAAGAATTTATGATGATCTTAATAATATTTATGGTCGTTAATCTGTAAAAATGAATGAACTGAACCAATTTATACACAAAAATAAGATTATTGACGTCTGCATCTATCCTGAACAATCCTCATTCTGGGTCTCGTCCGTGATACGTTGATAGTGGTTCAGTTACTAATGGACATCTGACATACCTTTCATTATAATTAAATAGATATGTACACTAACTACTGATGACAGAATTAAGAAGTAAAGCCATAACTAGACAAAAAACAGAAAACTAATGTCTACGTGATATATGTTAGCGTAGACATACGAGTATAATTACTTTATAGGTATTTACGGAAACTTGATCGGGTTAGTGATCTACATCCGACATTTATAATTTTGCGTTCGTTTACTTGATCCGATGGAACTAACCTCTTTCGAAAAGTTGAATAGGTTATGGAACGAGTTAATACCATTCAACCCTACTAGAACGGTAGGGTAACTTGGGTTATTGTGTGATTACTAGAAACAAAAATTCGAATTTTGTTAAATACATAACCTCTCACATGAAAAAATGGAGGAAGTGGAAAATGTGTTGCACTTCGCTATATAGCGACAGCTCAGGAATGGTTTCTAGAACTAGACTCATTTGCTAATGAGAGAGCTTTCAGTCAACATTATACTCGAGTTTCAACCTACGGTGTACAAGATGGGAAGAGAGATCCACTTGATAAGCAATTAAACGTCTGCACACAACCTTAACAACCCTTATTATTGGTCTCGTTAATAATAGGTAGACAGTGGTCTAGACAATGATAGACATCTAATAGACCTCTCATTTCAGATCATCATGAAATGTCTATATCAACTACTTATGACAGAAAAATTTTCGCTTGAATATGACCATATAATGTGATATGATAATAATACCATTCAATATCCGATGATAGACAGGTGTTTATAATAGGTGAAATACTAAAAAGAAACATTCACAAAAAAAATTTAGAATATTATAAATACGGTATTACATCATAGTTGTCACTAATATTACCATATATACTTAACGTAAAAGTGTGCGCAATCGAGTAATTTGGAATTGTTTTCTTAATATTGCCAAATTTAAGTAAGATGTAATCAACGAGCACGCCGAATATCCATAGTTGCCACTAATAAGAGGAAACCGAAAAATTAACACCCCACTAGATGGCGCTCAACGCAGCAACTTTGCAGGATCCATGAATATAGCAGAATCAGAACAAACTCAATCGTCACTTGTGGTGACATATGCACAAAAATTACAAAGTAGGTACCAATCGAATCAGCTTGAGCTATAGAATACTAAAATTGCATTGAAAATTGTGGCATACGTGTGCACGTATGCCACAAAAGACACGTACGCCACTAATACTGCCTATGCACGCACAAGTTGCCACTAATATAGGGACACAGGCACACACACATACACACACACTCACACACACACACACCAGCATCATACCGCCCACTCTGCATGCTGGACACAACCGGCAAGATTCTGGAACGCATAATTAACAGGAGAATCGAAGCAGCAGTCGAACCGATACTTTCTGACAGCCAATATGGCTTCCGAAAAGGTTGCTCCACTCTCGATGCAATTGACATTGTCGTCAACTTAGCCAAGGACGCAATCACAGGCACCAGATGGTATAGAGGTACAAAGAAGTATTGCCTGGTAGCAACATTGGATATCCAGAACGCTTTCAATACTGCTAGGTGGGATTGTATCATGAAAGCTCTCATTGAAAGGAACGTGCCACGATATTTACTAAGGATCGTAGAAAGTTATTTCACCAATAGAATACTAAAATACGATACGGAGAACGGCCCGAAGGAACACAGAGTCACTGGAGGTGTACCCCAAGGCTCGGTACTAGGCCCACTATTGTGGAACATTATGTACGACGGGCTATTGAAACTGGCACTGCCAAGAGAAGCTAAACTCGTGGCATACGCTGACGACGTTGCCATAGTGATAGTCGCGAAGCATCTGGAAGAGATAAATTTTGTCTTTGACACCACTTTCGAGAAAATGAGACAATGGATGGAGACAGTTGGCCTAAAGTTAGCAGAACACAAGACCGAGGCAGTACTCATCACTAGTAGAAAACAGGTGGAAACTATCAGGCTGAGTATCGGAGAACACGATATTATATCACAACCGTTCATTCGGTATCTGTGGATAATGATCGATGCCAGGCTCAACTTTAAAAAGCAGGCAGAACACGTCGGTGCCAAAGCGTCAGTAGTCAGAGCGAGCCTGTCACGACTGATGCCCAACATAGGAGGACCAAAGCAGAAGAGGAGAGCATTACTGTCGTCAGTAGTTACATCTGTTCTCACATATGGATTACCTATCTGGGCGGGTACACTTTGTATACAAGAATCCCGGAGGAAAATCGCGCCAGTCTACCGGCTGAGTACCTTAAGAACAGTCAGCGCATTTCGCACAGTGTCTGAGGATGCAGTATACGTTATTGCTGGGATGCTGCCAATCGAAGTACTCGCAGAAGAAAGAAGTGCTCTTTACCGACAAAAAGGATTAACTACGCTGAGCGCTGATGTACAAAGAATAACAGAACGGCGGAATAGTATACGGCGATGGCAGATACTGTGGGACGCTTCAAAAAAAGGAAGGTGGACGTACCGCATTATACCACAATTGGATATTTGGTTAAACCGAGATCATGGCAAGGTCAATTACTACCTGACACAAATGATCTCGGGACATGGCTGCTTTAGAGCATACTTGCACCGGTTTAAACATGAGGACTCTCCAGAATGTCCGTCCTGTCCTGGAGTTAGGGAGGACGCGGAGCACGTGTTCTGTGTCTGTCCCCGTTTCAGCACAATACGCAGCGACTGGGAAGCTACCGTTCATTCGAAAACACGACCAGAGTCACTAGTGAAAGCTATGCTATCCTCGGAGAAGGCCTGGGAGGCAACAAGTCGATTCGCAACAGAGGTACTCCAAGAACTTCGTCGTTTAGAAAGAGAACGTGCAAAAAATCGAAACGCGTGAATAAAAAAAAATTGATTTAGACAGACAACCTCGTAGAACGAAACCACCATGAGTTCGACTTATAGAAGGAAGGGCGATAGCTAGATCCTCCCTCTGCGAAGTAATGCCTAACGGTGGTACCGCGGGGGAAACAGAGGTTGGAGACAGAGGAGGTTTTTAGTCGGTATTGAAAAGGCTTCCGAGTCCGACATACCAGGCAGAACAACACCAAGTCCTGACGATACGTAAAAGTATTTTCCTACCTCTATAAAAAAAAAACACACACACACAGAACATAGACGACACACAATACATAATGATATACGTCACAGAATACAAGATGGACGACGGAGATAGATGAAATACAATACACGCTGTTACGTCACGGCCGACTATTATATACTGGGTGTTAGGTTTCGGAGTGTTGTTTAACTTAGAAGGAACACTATATTACTACTTAAGAAAAGTAGCAGTGAATGAAACACAGTAAATGACTTTGCTTGGTTTTGAAGTAAGAAAATTAGCTTTAGATGTTGGACTTTTCGCAACATCAAACATATTATAAAAAAACAGAAACTCGTAAAATATTATTTTGATTTCTTATTTAAAAAATACACTTAAGAAAATCCTTTCAAAATTACAAAAATAACTAACTTTCATAATTTTCTCAACGGAAGGGGCACAAGTATTCGAAAATATTTATCTAACCAATATCAAAAATCAAATCAATTGCAATCCGCATAATTGAATATCAGAATCTATATCTGCGACTTCTTGTTCAGCACTTACCAAGTGCATAGAAGCTTCGGATTCTGGCATTGTTTTTCAAAACACCCTTCTGCTAGTGGGCATTAGTGGTACCAAATCTTTGAGAAGTTTTGCGTTCTTGGATGCTGCAATGCCATGGGGGCGAAGAGTTTGTGGCCTAAAAGTCATAGCGTTATGCATTTTCTGTATAAAATCCAACACCTTATATTCATCTGAAAAATCTGCTTTATATTGCATATACTGGCTTCCTTATGTGAAACAGACTTCAACTAATTCATCCAGAAGAAAATTCTTCAATGGATCATCTTGCTTTCTTGCACTTCTTTTCTTATTTGACCACATGTGAAACTTATTTAATTGTAGAACTTATAATTTTGTTCTGGATAATTCGAAGGCTTCTACCAATTCTTGGAAATCATATATGTTCCTCTTCCGTAAGAGTTTATGCTCGATATTACCGTGGATGCTGTCTGCGCTCATATGGGTATGGCCTTTGGTGAGATATCGAATAACAATTTTATTCGGACCAGTTACACGATTCACTTCAGTCACAATTGAGGTGTACAGAACCCAGTTCTTATTATGAGCAGTACAATTATCAGCCCAAAATACAAAATCCATAGAATCTCTTTCCTTCTCAATTACTTTGAACATAGCATCCACAAGCGATTCTGCTCTGCGTCCTTCCAAGGCTTCGTGCCATAGTACACAGTAACTTTTATTACAGTGATTTTTGCCTAAACTGGTAAACGTTTGATTGAAAACCACCAGTCGACTTATGAAAAATGCAGTCTTCTAATGGGACATTAGGGGTAAAATAATTACTTTTTGTAAATCCATAGTTTAAACCCGTTTATTTGTTGATTCATCTGAGTTCTTTCTATATTCGAATATTGCTTCTGCAGCTTTGGCACGGTGTACATCGAATTTATTTTGGATGTTTTCACTATCTTCGTTTCCCAAAATGATTCTTAGAGAAGAACACTCTTCACAGGCATCCGACTTGGGTTGACGAAGAGAAATATCCATTTTTTTCATAACTTGCCTATAAACCTCAACTTTACATATATTCGGATGTTTTAATACAAAATCATCGTACATGATTTTAATCGTGAGGTCTCTGGGCAAATATCTCACATTAGTAGCGTTCTTCCTCCTATAATGTCTCACGCAAGGCTGAAACGATTCAATGTGGTTTCTTATTACATCTCGGTCAACTTCCGGTCTATAGCTTCCTCCTCTACACTGCTTCACTTGATCTCCGCATGGGCTCGCTTTCATTTCGTGAACTAATTCGGTTATGAATGAATTACTAGAATATCCTAAAGTATTTAGGAACGTCAGTCTGCATACTGCTATTTCAGTATAATCTGAAAGTGGTAGAGTAAAATGCCTTGATTCAGATCTTGTATGTTCGGCTAAAGCGCTTCTTCGTTTCTCTGGAACTTATGTTAAATGTTTGCTCAACCACTTCCGTCTACTTGTGTAGTCTAAATTCCAGTTCTTGTTCCACATATCATAAAGATGTTCTGTGAGACTTTTACACAGTTTTCTGCATTAACCTCTACTAGTGTTACGTTAATTTCGCGTGCTGACGTGAAACAGTTATTGCACATGGAAAGTATAGAGTATTAAAAAGCAATCTGCGTATTAGATTTATATATTGATAAATAAAGCAAAATTATGATCGGTACCTAGCTCTTGTAAGAGTGTATGGATTCCTGAAGATGATATAACCCCCTAAATAATTACCTCTCCCCAAGTATCCAGCACATAAATAATTGATTAGATAGCTAATACATTTAATTCGGTAAATTGCAGAGAAGAGTATTGCGCAAAGTGTAGAAAAAAGTCCATAAAATAAGCATTATTTTAGTTTATAATAATTGAAATGTCCCACGAAGGGGGTACTTATCGTTAAATTGAAGAAATTGACACTGTAGAATAGCCTCCGTAAATTCCACTAGAAAACAGCTGTATATTTTAGCTCCCGATTACTTTCCATCCATTATTCTAATAGTGGTTTCAATAAATCCACACTCGTATTTTAATTGTAACAATTTGCCTTGTAATCACCCATGAAGAAAAACGCCTAAAGAAAGAAGAAAAAATGCATTGTGCTAACCTTCAAGTAAAAATTCACAAAAACTGACCTCTCGCACAGTAACCCTTATTGCCAGAGACGTTTGATTTAATTCTTCTTTAACCCCAACCAGTTATATCCGCATGCATGTGTAGAAAATTGTGTAAACCACAATATCCCAAATTACAACAATTTTAAAGAAATATTTAACAGATTTGTCTACAGCAATCAAACTTAATATTAAAATATGTCTTTACCAGTTGTAGGTGAACTAACTATCCTTTCGCTTAACACAAAACCCACATTCTTCACTCGTAGTCGCTTTTTCCATGTTTTTGTTGATACGGCAATTGTAAAACACAACCAGTTCAAATGGCTTTTACTACGCTGTTAATTATACCGGCTGTCCCGATTAATTAACGGAAAGTGATGAAATATATTACGGATATACTTAAATTTATTGCGGTGAGAATATTGGATTATTACTACACCAGATGCATGTTAGTTCGTAACAATAGCTCTCATAGGATGCATCTTTTTGTTTCTATTGATTTTTTCCACTCCTACTGTTCTTCTTCCATTTCTCCAGTACTTTGCTCTTCCATACCTTCTTCATTGTTTAGGTTTTCCTGAACAGTGTTGTTCTGAAAAATTATAACATACCCAATTTTTGAAATATAAACTGGTAAATGAATTTTACTACTGAACCGTCACGTTCAGGCACCTTATTAGTAAAATTCGAGACTCCCGTTTCATTTCGGCCATCTCCTTCATTTCATATATCTGACTGACTATTATCACACTTTCGCTCTAAGAATAGGTTAGTGTTAATATTGTGAACAAAAAAAATTAACAAATTGAACAAAGATAATTCCACTGAGGAACTTAACATTTTTATATGTCCAAGTTATATCACTTACTTTTTGTTCAAAAACGGATATATTTTCTTCGCAATGTGATATTTTTACACTTCTTATACTCTTAGATTCTACAACGTCATCATTGTATTCGCTGCTGCTGTCGCTAGGCTCGTATTCTTTGTCTAGATCACTATCATCCTCCGGGCTTTCAAGAAAGTTTTCAAGTAAAGAATCAGTAATGTCACAGAATTTCTTTAGTCAGTCTAGGTAAATTTCTTTTTGATCTTTACTTCCAATGTTGCTGGTAAATAATGATGAAGTTTCATACTTAATTACAAGAAATCGTAGTAGTGATGAGTCGATATCCTACAAGAAAAAAAATTTGAGGATAATATTTCATGCCAATTTCGTGTTGATACATTTACCTTCTTGGAGCGAAACCGAGCAGAAACGATGCAACAATACTGTTTGACGACGACATCCTTCCACGACGCTTGGTGTGTCCAGACCGACTTGCACCTGCAGTTAAACTCTAAATTATAATGGTGGGGATACCCCACTTAATATCGAATTCTACAAATTCCCCACTACAAAACACAGTAACAACAAAAACCATGGAATTCTCGGTCGAACTATCCTACAGTGCGGACGTATCGATTCGAGTTCTCTTGCGATAAGTGATTTACTTACCTAGCCGTTTCTTATTATTATTTTTTCTGTGTTATATATAATTAGTGTAGCAACGATACTGTAAGTAGCTTTTATCTAATTATTTGTTTTGCCCCGGCTCTGAAGCCCAGATATCCGGTGGCCAATATGAAGAAGGGGGCATGGACCCACCTCTGCGATCAACGAGAAGAAATTGTCCTAATGTGCATGTGGAAGAAATTACATTTTCTGGAGATATTGATATGAATAGTGAAAATAACCAAAATACGATGGATTTAACAATTTTTAATATTTCAAACGAAACGGTGAACAAAAAGAATGATGATACGGAGTCAGTAAAAATCTTGCTTATAGGTTCTAATATATCAAGTAATGTAAACAGTGGTCGTAGGCCAGTTAATACAGACAATAGATTTCTACCGACCGATTTAGGTCCATACTTTATTTTTGTAGAGCATTTAGAACTAAGTATTGGTCGATTACATCCGATGAAATTAGGTGAAAAGTTGTAAGCGCTATCAAATTATGAAAATAATATTACTGAAATAACTAGTGTTGGAAAAAATCGCGTAAAAATTGAAGTAAATTCGAGTAACCATGCTAATAAATTAGTACAAGAACCATTTTTCAAGAAAAATAACCTGATTGCATACATTCCAAACAATTTAACTGAAAAACGTGGCATAGTAAGATGTGTTGACACATCTCTGAGCGAAAATACTCTTTTAAATATTATAAAATCGAATGTGTCAATTAAAAAGGTACAAGGTTTTAATCGAACAGTGGAGAAAGATGGCGTTATACAGCGGGTTCCTAGGCAGATGATAATTGTAACTTTTGTTGGCAAATTAATCCCACAATTTATTTACATTAATAAAGTTAGGTGCTCTGTCGATACCTATGTTAGTCCGGTCATGCAATGTTATCATTGTCTTAGGTACGGTCATACATCGTCTCAATGCAAAGGTAAGAAAAGGTGTAAAAATGGCGGATCAGATGAACAAACTGATAATTGTCCGAATAGCTGTAGTAGATACTGTGTTCACTGTCAAACTAGCAACCATTCCTCTTCATTCAAGGAATGCCCAGTATATATAAAACAAAGGAAAACCAAGGAAGCTATGGCTAATTTGAATATATCATTTAAATAGGCTGAAAAAGTAGTCGATAATCCCAGCTACACCAGCATTATCCAAAAAAATAGGTTTGCTCCACTAGCTAATTCAGAAGTTGATTTTCCCACTCTAAAACCTTCCAGTTATCAAAATCGTTACTCTAGCAATCCTCTAAAAGGAAATAGTCCAACCTCACCTACTCCGGAAATTAGCTCAAATCCTCGTAAAAAGAGAAAAAGTAATAATACTCTATCTGACTTCCCTCCCATTCGTCGAGAATACAATACCAGCTTTTGTGCAGGTCCTGTATTCCAGTTTAGTCAAAAGAATACTGAAAGTGATTTTGATAAATTTGCCTATCAACTTAGTTCTAAAATAAAAACCATGCTTGAAAATTTTATACGAGATATGCCTCAATCTTCTTCATGTGCAATCAATAATAAGTTAATATTCAACGAAAATGATATTGATAGTAAAATTAAAAATATTGTCGATAGTTCATTCAACTAACCATGCTCAATACTAGCTTGAAAATAGTTCAGTGGAATGCCAGATCTTTAAATTCCAATAAATTTTCGTTAACACAACTTAATGTTGAAGACAATTTTGATATTGCTCTGATATCCGAAACCTGGTATAAACCAGCGGATGTCAAAAGGTGTCAAAATTTTAATATAATAACAAAAGATAGAAGCAAAGGACATGGTGGTGTGGCTATATTCATATCAAACCCAATTAAATATGAAATTATTGAATTTGTTAATAACTTCAATCCCAAAATAGAAGTATGTGGTATTAACATTACTAGTGGTGATGAAATATTGACAATTATAAGTTTTTACAAACCTTCGACAGTTAAAGCAACTGTACAAGATAATATCAATTTATTTAACCAGATTAAGCACGAGTGTATCATCGGTGGTGATTTTAACGCTCATCACGGAATCTGGGGTTCAGAGCCGTGCTCGACAGATGGTAATATACTAGTTGAAGCGTTAGATTATTTTCCTGCTTTAGCTATAGCTAATGACGGTTGTGCCACAAGAATTTCTTCTCCAGGACAAGCTAAATCTACTGTAGATCTGACTATTTTATCTTCAAAATTGTGTTCTTCATTTACGTGGTCCGTTTTATTGGACACATATGGTTCTGATCACTTCCCTATTAGCATTGTGATCAACGATATCCAAAAGGAAACTTTTCCGGTTAAGCGTACTTCTAAATGGTCAGCGTCCAACGCTAATTGGAAGTTATACCAAACCTCTATCATTGAATCATTCCAATCCGTCCCTATTTGCAACGATTCTAACGCCATGATATCTTTTCTCACTGATACAATAATGGCAGCTGCAAATAAGTCTTGTAAGGTAATAAAATCAACTACTCATAATCCGACTAAATACGTTCCCTGGTGAGATCAAGAATGCCTCGCAGTGACAAATTCTAGGAAAAATGCGTTAAAAGCTTACAGAACAAACTTAATCCCTTATAACTGCATTGAATATAAAAGATTAGATGCTATGTGTAAACGGTTATTCAAAACCAAATCAAGAACAAATTGGGCCAAATTTTGCTCCTCACTTAACAGACAAACTCATCCATGCGACATATGGAGAATGGTTAATAACGCTCAAGGTGTCGAAAAATCTTGTATAGTCAACGAAACATTAGTTGAAAACTTGCTTCAAAAAATTGCACCCGACCAATAGACCAATAACCTGGCCTATCAATTGTCCAGAGCAACATTGTTCACTAGCACCGATAAACATCAATGAAATAAACACAAGTATTAAAACTCCTAAAAAGTCAAGTCCAGGAATTGACGAAATTGATCACCTTATGCTAGGAAATATGCCGGACGTAGCGTTACAGTTCTTATGCAAAATCTATAATAATATCTTGATGAAAGGAGACAATTGCGACTCTTTAAAACAATATCTTATCGTTCCAATTCCGAAGTTAAATGATTCAACTGCCCTCAGACCCATTGCCCTTATGTCTTGTTTATTAAAAACTTTTGAAAGGATTATGAAAATTAGACTGGAATGGTGGTGTGAAAGCAATAATGTTTTTCCAGACACACAGTTTGGTTTTCGTAGGAAAAGAGGCACAGTAGACTGCATTGCACATCTAGTCACAGATATTCAATCAACGTTTACCGAAAACAATTATCTTACTGCATTATTTTTGGACATTACAAGTGCTTACGATAATGTTCAACTGCATTCTCTTTTTGATAAATTAATTTAAATTGGTATTCCATCCAGATGCGCGTATGTCTTGGTTGAACTATTTATGAATAGACAAATATTTATTCGGTGCAACAACCAAATTCTTGGCCCACGACTTGTTTTCAAAGGTTCACCGCAGGGATCAGTTCTAAGCCCGCTACTCTTTAACCTATATACCTTAAACGTACATGTTATGGATATAGAGTGCAACATATGCAGACGATTTCTGTTTATATGTAAAGGAGAAGACTTATCAGTGCATTGAAATTCTAAAAGTCATTATGCAACATTGTAATAAATGTTTCTCAGATCTAAGTCTACACCTATCACCTAAAAAATCTTGTGTTGTATTCTTCACACGACATCGTCTACCAGCTGTTTCCAACCTGCAACTCACTAATATGACGATATCAGTTAATAGAAATTATACGTACTTAGGTATCACACTGGATTCAAAACTAACTTGGAATGGTCACATAAACCAATGTATTGTCAAATGTGAAAAAAGTTTAAACATGCTGAAAGTTGTTAATCTTTACGATTGGGGCGCTGACCCCAAAACCAATCTTATATTCTACAGGGCCTATACGAGATCCATCTCGGATTATGGAAGTTTTTTATATGGCTCAGCCACAAAATCTCGCTTAATCAAATTAGATAGAATACAATTCAAGGCTTTACGATTGGTTTTAGGTGCTCTCAAATCCACACCTACTAACACACTGTTGGCTGAATGTGGTGAACCTCCTTTACACCTTAGGCGCTTATTTCTTGCAGAGAAATTCATTCTCAAATGTACATCCAATAACCAAAAAGTACTTCTACAGAAGATAGGTCAATTATCAGTCAGCAACCTAACAGAAAAATGGTGGCTAAATAAAAACTCTCCAATTTCAGCTATTGCATATCCCTGTCAATTAATAGAGCCGAACAAAGTGCTTTTTCAGCGCTTTATGACATATCTTTTTTTTCGTGTACAGTAGTTATACCTAATTACGACGTACCAAGTAGCTACTGCACAACTATGGAAGAATACTTTGGAAAGCTGGGTAATCTCTGCAAAATATTTACAGACGGATACAAATCTTCTTTAGGTGTGGGATGTGCTGTATACATATCTTACGAGGAAACAACACTACAATATGAATTAAATTGTCATTGCTCAATCTTCACTGCAGAGCTATTGGCCATATATTATGCACTATATTGGGCTTTATACAGTAATCTCCGATATCAAAACTTTGTCATCCTTTCGGATTCCCAGTCAGCTTTAACAGCCATTAAAAACTCTGCAAGAAGTATATATCGCAATAGTATAATCGTGAAAATATTATGCATATTAGTTGAATTAAGACAACTTAACAAGTCTGTAACGTTTATGTGGGTCCAAAGGCCACTTTCAAATCTCTGGAAACGAAAAAGTTGATCAACTGGCGAAAGCCGCAGTTCTCTCCGGATCGGAAGATCTTTGTTTACCATTAAGTGACGTCATTTGCTCAAGAAAAGAGAGTATGAGACACAATTGGGAAATAGAATGGTCACAATTTTGCAACAGAAGCAATAATTCGTACTGAAAAATACACCCCACTCTTCCATCCACAAGACTTGAGGAGCATAGTCATCATATAAGAAAGATTAACGCTATGTACTTCAGATGTCTCGTTAGTCATCCAACAGTACGCGCATACCTTTATAAAATTAAAATGAGCGACTCCGAATTGTGTGATTGTAATCAAAGTTATGATGATATTAATCATTGGATGTTTAGCTGTCAACATAATAGTCAAGCTACAAGATATCTGATGGAAACTCTGTCTAAAGAAAAGGTTCCTCTCCCACAAAGTCAAGTTTCTCTGTTATTTCTCAGTCGGCGACATACTATGGTTCGCACTATATTATGGGGATTTCTTAAACGTACCAAAAGAAAAATATAAAAACCAGTACAACTGTATTTTAGATATGGAGTGGTAGAGGTTAGTTGTAGTATACCTATTGTCTTTCCTTTGTAACAATGATATACCCCCTTACCGTTGCCTTTATTGTGTGTTATAAATAAAGTCGCTATGACGGGCACCTTAGAGTAAAACGAGTGTCCATGTCTATCATCCTTTCTTCTTCGTTTTCTACGAATTCTGTTGTATAGGGCAATGAATGATGTGTGACTTGGATATGAGTAAATATGTTTGTTGCGACATGTCCTTTGTTTCTGTTTTTATGTCATATTACTTATTTACTTAGTTCGTGGCTGAATGGGATCCAATCCCAAAGCCAAAAGCAAAAAAAAACCATAACAAAACGCAGTAACTGCCCATCAGTTACTGTCTTTTGATATCGGCTTTGATACATACTGTGTTTTGTACTGGTGAAATAGGTTTCAGGAGAGCAGTTACTGTGTTTTGAATGCATTGTATTATCATTATTTATTGTACGATTTTAGTTGGCAAAATACCGAAATGTTCATGAAAACACAGCAACTTGTGAAACCTGATAAACCTGCGTTTTGACCAAAATGTTAGTTACTGTGTTTTGTTATGGGACAGCCGAAATACTAGTTTCGATAATTAACGTATTAAATCGTTCATACGTAAATGACATGTCGCGTCACAGATGCTTTTTGAAGCCTTTCAATGCCACTTCCCATAATCCTCCAACACGTGGTGCCTGGGGAGGATTAGCCTTGAAGCATGTAGAAATTCTCAATATTTTTATACACTCGACTACGTCCGTTAATAACCCAATATTTACGACGTATCGAGTATTAGGTTTGCTGACTTCCACCTTGCAGATGTTTTTTATGAAAAGATATCATAACTGGAATGATCACGTGTCTAATGGACCGAGGGAGCCACGCTGGTGAATTCTCCTATAAACAGGAATTTTATCAGCATCATAGGACTAGTTTGAGATGTACTTTGTGAATCTGCAGAACTTTGGCAAACCGGAATGGTGAACACTGTCAATGTCTTAACTATAGTGTACGGAAGCAGTATAAACTTTACACAGTGCTCTATGAGCCTGTTTAAGAGTTACCAAGTCTCGAATAAGTTGCTTCTGACCTTCTTGATTGATGATCTATCTTGCATATTTTCTGCTTCCTGGTCAGAATACTGTTTTGATTGTAAAAGCGGTTGCTTTTGCAGGATGTTACATAATTATAAGACACGTTATTGAGATAATTTTAGGAGCATATGTGTTGAACCAAGAGTAATAAATATTCTCCAATATCATCTGGACTAATGTTTTGAGTAAAAAAGAAATATTATGTTGTGTGCCATCAGTTTCCATAATTTTACTGTTACTTAATTATCTAATGAAACGACTTTTTCAAAATGTGAAAAGTTTAGTTTTGAAATTTCAAATAAAAAATTTAGCCAAGAAATTCTTACATAGTTAATATAGTTTTATAACAACATTTACATAAAAATGTGCACTGTTTTGAAATATTAATTTTCACAAGTCATAAATATTAGATGTGTTATCGACCAAGATACATTATTGATGAAAAACACAATTAGCAAGTATGTCAGTAATTGTGTTAACAAATATATTGATACCAAGCTCATATTTGCATTACAAAATGAGTCCGAGCACAAAGAAATTACAGTAATGAAAAATACTGTTCCAGCAGGGTTGGTATGGCTTCTCCGGCTGTTGTCATCCAAATTTATAGTCACTTAAAGTAGAATGCACTCAATTATTAGGTCATGGTATTAAACTTGAGCTCCTTTTAATCAAATTTCATTAGCAAGCTACTGATTTTGATTCAACTGAAGTGAAATAAGGCAGAGTAAATGCATAAGAAAAATAAGGAGTGAAATGTTCGGCGGTAGACGTTTCGCCTCGAAATGTTTGCTGTGAAAACGGTACCAAGCTGTGGCTGTGGAGCGAGTAGGATCTGTTCAGTACATCTTGCGAGATCTGCTTTGCACTCATTATGATTTTGGTTGAGGAAATTTTCTGTCTGTAGAAATGTAGAATGGTTTGGTTTGTTCCTGCTGGGTTATTTTCAAATTCAAAATATGTTAAAATGTAACTGAGATCATTATTCAGATAAAGGGGATATTCTGCTGAAAACTGTGACTTTCGGGCATGATCCACAATTGATACGATCTTAACTCACTTAATCCGTCAATTTTATTCTTTCGAAATCAAACCATTCCTGATAATATTTTGATATAAATTTGATTGTTAAGGAAATCCTAAGAGATTATGATGCAAATATAACAGAATCGTTATTTTCAGACACTTTTCGCTACGCACAAACTTCAAGCTGAAGGAAAATCCAAAAAAATATTGAAAATTTGGTTTATTTTCCAAAAATATTCTAGCTTGAATACATTTTAACAAATGAGAATCTTGAAGTATTCTATTAGGAAAATAAGAAATTTATCCAACGAAACTTCTTTATTCTTATCAATGTGGTTATAAACTTTCCATACCTCCACTCCAATAACCAAGAAGCAGCGCAAGGATCTTCAGTTTCACCATAATTGGTTTTGTTTTCATCTGAACTAGTGTTTCCCTTCCATTCTTGCATTATATTTTCTTTTATCCAACTAATGAAAATAATGGAAACGCACTATTTGGAATTTTACAGCCCTTTTTGGAAATAATTCAATCATTTACACAAAATATTTCAACAACATTCACAAATTCAAGATGAAATTCAGTCCTAAGGTACTCCGACTTGAAATGCTCGAAACGTTATATTTTTCCATACGAAATTCAAGGAGAGCATCATTTGACTTGTAACTTTAGTGAAGAAATGTTATTATTCTACGTTCAATTCACTGTGTCAATAAACTTGTCTTGATATTTGTTGATATATGCGATCAGCTCTATGATCGGGTACAATTTTCATAATATTGTGTTTGCGAACGCACACTTGATGTTTTGACTTTATGTCATTACCACAGAACTGAAAGTTGTCGAAAACGTCAAGCCAGATTGCTATTTCTGTATTAAAGAGACTCATGTATTTTCCACATTTTTTTAGCCATTATAGTTTTTAAAATCGTTCGTGTTACACTGGTACCCACTAAGTCTACAGGTATTGGGCTCAGAGTAATCCGTCGTAAAATGTCTGTGAATAACGCAATTTTAAACGAAAAAGTTCGGTGTTTTGGCTTTCGACAGAAAAAGGCGGTAAAAGTCGGAATCTTGTGGTAGTTAGAAACAGCGAAAAATTGTGAACATGTCCAGAAATATTATCACACAGAAGCCGTTGGACGCTACGGGTTAAGGAAAATAGGATTTTCGCATGAAATGTTTGTTGGAGCACCATGATGTTGTTCATGCACTCTCAGATAATTCTCCAATTGTTACGAGCGTGTTTGTTACTTGAAAGAAGAAGGACCCTCGTGGAAGAAATCTGATAAGACAATATCTGGCTGATACTGTGCTAGAAACAATCAAAAGTTAGTCCACATCAAAAGAAATCATGAAAATACTTTCCCAAATGTCTGAAGTTGCCTCACAAGTGCATTTAAAACGGAAACTCAGAAATATGAAGTATAACAGTGAAAATTCTTTGGGTGAATACTTTATGCAATGTGAGAGGACAAAAGCCGAAATAAGAAATGCTGGACGAAGGACAGATGATTAGGAAATAATTTCGGAACTCCTATCACAGAGCCTTGTAACGGTTTTATTTTTCCTATATTTCGCCCTACGAAATCGAATAATTTCTATCCCAGTACGGCCCTGGCGCAACAATAGTTTCGTCGAAGCGGAGGATATCGTTCTTTATGACCAATAAATATCAAAACAACTGGACGCCGAAATGGTTTGTTACGCTTCAATCTTGATTTTCATTTCAAGTAAATAACAACTGAAAATATACAATAGTTTTTAATATCGCCTCTAAAAAAAATGTGCGATGTGCAAACAATAGTTTTTAGTATCGCCTCTAACAAAAAGGTACTTTCTACGAAATTCTGGGTAGACTTCGTATTTGGTGAATTTATGGCCTCGATTCATTTTATATGATTTGTTATATGGTTTTGTTTAGAACTAGCTTTACCGTTATTTTTCGGGAAGAAATTTAAAAAAAAAGGCTGCATATCCCCAAAAATCTCGTGACGAGATTCAGTCTGCGACGGATACTTGACCAGGGCAGTTCTAAAGTTCCGAGAGTGTCAACTCTATTTACGTGTTGTATTTATCGTTATTTAAGATTAACATATCGTATCACATCGTACCAAAGTATCGGTATTTCCTGTGCTTAGTCGGCGAATTAATATTACCGGAGTATCTGTTTATTATGCTTATTACCGACAACTAAGTTACCGAAAAATACCGAGTGTCTGGGATTTGTTCCATTACGTGGTGAGAGTAGATTACTTATTACAAGTATTGTAATTAAATCGAATCAAGTGTCATCACCCAAGCTGATTACATGAATAGTATTGTCGTGATTGGCTGGAGACTGCTGTTCTCAAGTATCGTTAATAATGATTTTATATGTGAATCGCACCCTTTCTTAGCCGAACGAATAGGACAAATTTCGTTTCACGTCAAGTTTTTTAACTATAATAATAACACTACCGTGTTAAGACAATACTATTATGCTAACTAGTTTTTTATTTGTAATATTATCTGTCCTATGGAGAATATCAATGTTTTATGTTGTTTTATATAATAATCCTCAAGAAATTCGGCGTGCACGCTTTAAACTAGATAAAATTATCTTCCGTTTTATTATCTTGACCTAACTTTTATGAATAAACGGAAAATAATTTCATTAATAACTTATCTTTACTATTTATTCCTCGAACAATAACCAAACGACTCGCTGTGTAGTGTTGGGTGATAATTTGTTTTATTGTTTTTATGTATATATAATTTTTGAACGTATGTAAGATTTTGTATCTTATTGTTGCTGTCTGTTGTTGGTAACTAGTTATGCATGTTCCCAAATTGTAGATTTTTTTATGGTTCTGATCACTGACTCTCGTCAAACATGTTAATAAACTGGTTAACATAATTAACGCGTTTTAGTGAGTACTTCCCTAACCTCCACAGACACATTACCAAAAATACTCCATTTTTTATAATTTCTCTCTCTTATCGCAGTTTTTGAAATTTTCCCTGTGCTTAGCTCTCCAACCAAAACAAGAGTGCCGTTCACATACGTCTTAATTGTTTATCGCCCACTAACGTTCCAAATAATAATACTTCACTAGGTCATATTTGTATCATCTAAAGAAACTTTGGAAAAAGTTGTACCGAACAGTTAAGACGGTAACACAATGGCACCTAACATCGTGAGGCTTCGATCATATATGTCCGTATCGAAAATTTGTATTTTGTTGCAATATTTTATTATATATCGCCATCCCGTGTCTGTGAAAGTATACAGGAGACTCACTCAATTTCCGAAATCATAGTAAAGTGAAGTTTAACGTTTACATATATATAATTAAGTCAAATTCTGTCAAATTCGGATCGTTTTGAAGTCAATCACGTACTCGTAGAAAAAGCAAACTATGAGTTGGCGATAAGAAACATTTTCACGGAACGTCCCTTAGCGGATAAACGTAAAATGCCAAAGAAAATTATCGATAAAGAAAAAAATGCGTTCGGCTGTAAAATTGATTTATAGGCTTACTCTACGTCCTATAATGAGGGAATTGAATAAGTAACGAAAACAATTCAGTTCACTACCGCGCAAATATCGGTTTTCGAAGGAACAAGTAATGATTCGGTGTACAAAAGACTATCATCGAGAATCGCTTCTCTATCTGGTCGTACAGATAGACTAAGAATTGATGTTACCGACCCGGTTAATGTTAAATGAAAAAATTAACTTCGCGGAACTTGTTTAATGTTAGAAGAAGATTTATGGTCCCGTCTATTACCGACAAGCTCGCATGCCGACGCCGCCTCAACGACATCGTCTGTACCGGTAATAAATATCGCCGTGACCTATGTCAATTAACATTGCCTTGCTGACTGGAATGTAAAGTTTAACGGAGAATCCATTCAGATTTTCCCGTTTCTAGAAAGAATCGGGGAGCTTTGTGAATCCCGCTCCGTAGACAAACCCACTTCATTTGAATCAGTTACCGAACTACTTAACGGTAACGCGCAGGTTTGGTTTCGTACTGCCTGCAAAGATATTCCTTACTGGGATAGTTTTGACCGGGAAATTATTAGTAATTTTTCTACGCCCTATCTTTAAAGTACCTTGTATTTCATCAGTTTGCAGCGCTTAAAGTGGTTGTTTATGGTTAGATTGAAAAAAAGTAAAAAAGCGTTAAAAAGAGTGCCATAACGTTAACTTTATTTCACGCTTCCCATAAGCTAACACAATGAATCTTGGCGGGGCATCGAGGATGGACTTCTAAGATACTTGGCTGGGCATCGAGGATGGACTTCTGAAATGCTTGGCTGGGCATCGAGGATGGACTTTTATGAAACTTGGAATACATATAATTGTAATTTACCTAAGGAGCAAAATTACAATATCCCAAATTTCTATTTGAATTTAATTTTTTTGTATAGGGCTGCAGAAAAAATAATGTATGCAACATGTGCATAAAGTGTCTTTTTTCAATCATGGAATTGCCGGCTCGTGCGGTTAACTTTTTCCAATCGTGAAAAAAAGTACCACTTTATGCACTTGTTGCATAATAGTAATTTATGCAACAAGTGCATAAAGTAGTACTTTTTTTCACGAATGGAATGGCAATTCCATGAGTGATAAAAAGACACTTTATGCACATGTTGCATACAATATTTTTTCTACAGCCCTATACAAGAAATAAAATTCAAATAGAAATTTGGGATATTTTAATTAAGCCCCTTCGGTAAATTACAATTATACGTATTCCAAGTTTCATGAAAATACATCATCGATGCCCAGCCAAGATTCATTGTGTTAGTTTTATTGAAGTGAAACTTTTTATGGGACACTAGCGTTTTGTCATGAGAGTTAACTTGTCGAGCTAACAAAACTGTTAAACTCCTTGTGAGAGAGGCGGAAAAAATTAACGAAGATTCGCACAAAGAGGAGACGCCGAAAATAGTCGCAGGGCATTGTTTATTGATGGCGATCATGTTATTCCGTTTATCAATCCCCACTTCGCTGCGCGAACGATAAAGTGAGAACGCATTCGGGGGGAAAAGGATACCAAAAGCGCTTAATAATTTCTGCAGATATTGGTATAATCCAGTGCGAAATTAATATAGAAATTGTTTACCTTTAAAATTGAGGCGATAAAAACTAGCAAATTTCTTTGCATTGTGTATTTATTTGTATTATTTTGAAAAAAATATGTAATAAAACGTACCAAGAGTATTGAAATATATTAAAAAAGGAAATAAACAGGTATACTTGTCCGTACAGATAAGTTCTGTACTCATTAAAGTTTAAGCATAAACTGTGTTATCTCCTACTTTCCGCATTGAGACCAACGCGCATCGTGGGCGTGTCCACTTTCAAACTTTCAGCTATATTTGCTAACCTGTACGTAGAAGAGCAAGTAAGTCTCAGTTCATCAGAGAAAGTCGTTGTAACTAGTGTTGCTTTATTTATGGAAATATTTTTTTTTGTAATTGTAATTTAAAATTATTTTTTGGTAAATGAAAATGAATGGACAAATAAAAGTTTATTAACAATAGATCAACATATAGTTGATATGATTAAAGAAGCAGAAGGACTGTCTATTTATACATTCAATTGCCAAAGCTTACGAGCTCATAAGTTAGATCTGAAGGATCAAGTCCTACAAAATTGTGATATATTATTGTTATCTGAAACATGGATGAACGATGATGAAAATATAGAAATTCCAAATTTTAGATGTGTTATTAAATATAAAAGACGACAAAGAAGAGCTGGAGGGGTTGCAATATTTCAGAAAAATTCAGATAGTAATAATACATTAGAATTAACTGATAACAATCATTCATCACCGTATGATGCTGAAAATCTAGAAAGATCACAAGAATTAAGTGTCGGTGATTTGTGTGCAGTAATATGTACAACTGCAAAACAATTATCTATAATTATTATATCAATATATATTTATCCGAAACAAAAAATTAATGAAATTATCGAGTTTATCTTCAACAAATTATTATTATATACTATACCACATGCATCCGAAGCTAAATCAGAAAAAGATAAGATTCCAATGATCTTAGCTGGAGATTTTAATGTAAATTTTATTGACAAGAGTTCAGAACCACTCATTTCATTTTTATATGATAAATTACAATTAAAAATAAACAATGACATTCATATTTCAACAACAAGATATGGAACTTGCTTGGATGCTGTTTTTTCAAGACACTTGAATTCATTGAGATCTGAAGTATTTGCATCCTACTTTAGCTATCATCAGCCAATTATTTCTATTTTGCCAAATAATAATGACAGTGCAGATAAAGATATTTGAATCTGTGATTTATTAACATAAGTCGTAGTAATTACTTATATAGTTCTTTTCTTAATGTAGAATGTTTATGTATATGTAATATATATATATATATATATATATATATATATATATATATATATATGTATATGTCTATTAAATTATTTCATATTAAAAATATTTTTTAATATTGTTTTTATTCTCAGTTATTGTCAATGAAGATACAAAAAATGTATGCGTCAGTCCAAAACTAACAGCGTCAAAAGTGAAACTTTTCATGTAATTTAAAAACTGTCAATGAGTGTACAAAAAAATACATTGCAGCAAAGAAAAATTGACTGGAAATTATAATAAAAATGATTTATAATAAAAATCAAGAAAAATCTACAGACTATCCCGAATTAATTACTACGGAAGTTTCACTTGTACGTATATGTATATAGTTTTATGTATATGTAAATAATAGTACGTACAAGTGAAACTTTCGTAGTAATTAATTCGGGATAGTCTGTAGATTTTTCTTGATTTTTATTATAAATCATTTTTATTATAATTTCCAGTCAATTTTTCTTTGCTGCAATGTATTTTTTTGTACACTCATTGACAGTTTTTGAATTACATGAAAAGTTTCACTTTTGACGCTGTTAGTTTTGGACTGACGCATACATTTTTTTATTCCAAGTTTCATGAAAGCTCATCCTCGATGCCCAGCCAAGATTCATTGTGTTAGCTTATGGATAGCGTGAAATACAGTTAACGTTATGGAGCTTTTTTTCACGCTTTTTTACTTTTTTTCACTCTAACCATAAACAACCACTTCAAGCGCTGCAAACCGATGAAATACAAGGTACTTTAAAGATAGGGCGTGGAAAAAGTTAATTTCTCACATCCTCATTACGACGACCAAGTTTGGGAAAGAAAAAATCTGAATCAGCTCTTATCTTTTCGGCCCATTGAGAAATTCTGTTCAATCGATTAACGAATGCTCCCGCTGAGGCTACCAAAGTCCGGTAACTCAGAAAAAATATTTTGCCGTAATACAGTCAACAGCTGGCTCTTCATGATATCGCTAGTGTTTCGCAACTGATCTCGCTCTGTAGGACACTCAAGGAAAATAACCCCACTATAGCTCCCTCTTCTACCCCAAAAGTTTGTTCAACAATTCAACAATTCAAGGTCGCATAAACCACCTCGGGAAAATATTGCTACTCCCCCCCCTTTAAGAAATGACCTTTTCTCATGTCCCCATATATGCTGAAAATCCTGAACGGAGAATTAGACGAAATGTTACGCTTAGATGTGGTCCGCCACTCCCAAAGCCCGTGGAGTTCCTTAGTCTTACTTGTCAAAAAGAAAACGGGTGAGTACCGTATCTGTTTTCATGGATATCCCTTGAAGGAAGTCATTAAACATGACTCTTATCCCTTACCGCATGTCGATCGAATTTTGGCCATGTTACGTGGTGCAAAATATATATCGTCTATTGACCTCCGTAAAACTTTCTGACAAATTCCCTTGGATAAATCGTCGTGTGAAAAGACTGCTTTTAGTATTACCGGCCGTGGTCTTTTCGAATTAACTGTCGTCCCCTTTGGTTTGTGCAATAGCGCGCACACACAGCAGCGTCTCGTAGATACTATTTTCGGTACGAGCCAAATATCTTCCGTTATTTGGACGATATCAATATAAGTACCTCCACTTTTGAAGAAAACATCAATCTTCTAGCAGAAGTTCGCGAAAAATTAAAAGAGTCTAATTTAGTCGTGTATGTTAGGAAGTGTAAATTCTTTAAATTGAGCTTCAAATTTTTAGGTTATATCGTAGGTGACAATTCTCTGAGGACTGATCCCGAAAAAGTATCCGCGATTATTAATTACCCCCGTCCGACTACCGCTACCGAGATAAAACGATTTATGGGACTTTGTTCCTGGTATCGACGTTTTATCAGATACTTTTCCACTTTAGCTTCCCCGATAAACGATTTGTTGGAAGGCAAGAAGAAATCGCAATATATCGAATGGAATCCGGATGCTGAAACACCCTTCCTGAAGATTAAAGAAGCGCTTATTTCTTCTCGCGTTCTAGCTCAACCTGACTTCTCTCTCCCATTTGTTATACAGTGTGACGCCAGTAACTCTGGTATAGGCGCAGTCCCCACACAAGATATTGATGGTGACGAAAGAGTTATCGCTTATGCTAGTCGCTCCTTTTCTCGTACTGAACGTAATTATTCCGTTACTGAGCGCGAATGCCTCGCAGCGATCTTCGCAATTGAGAAATTCCGTTCCTATGTAGAAGGTGTTAATTTCCTTTGGCTCAGCAATCTCCAAATTCCCTCTGGTAAATTAGCCCGTTGGTCGATGCGTCTCAGACAGCACAATTTCCAGTTATTTTATCGAAAAGGAACGTCCCATTTAGTACCTGACACCTTAAGCAGGATGTATTCCAAGGATGTTGCTCCAAATTCCGCTATCGATGCCGTCCGTGATCCCGTTACCGACTCCATTGCTTGGAAGAATGAGATCCATTTCTTCGAGATGAACATCGATAAGGTTGACCCGTGGTATGAAAATCTTCGCACTAACTCTCGAATTCTCCTAGTAGTTACCCCCAATGGAAATTAGGAAACGACATGGTTTTCAAATTCGTTTCGTCTACTCTCCTCTTCTCGACCAATCAAGTTGAATAGAAATATCTCGTCCCTGAATCCTAGAGACTCGATATTGTGAGATCCCATCACGAACCCCCGTATGTGCCCACTTAGGTTTCTTCAAGACTCTAGCCCGTGTTCAAGAACACTTCCATTGATCCAAAATGCGCCGCGATGTGCGAAATTATGTACGTACATGTCTCGTGTGCGATGCCCGAAATTTCCCGAATACGCCCCAATCCGGTTTGATGAGCCGTGAAAAGAAAGCGGAGTTCCTATGCCAAATAATAGCTTTAGACCTTATTGGCCCACTTCCTCGATCCAAAAAAAGTTATACTTGGCTCCTCGTGGTAGGATATTAGTTTTCTAACTGTACCCTCCTTCAACCTCTTCGGAAAGCTTCAGCCATGAATATCGTCAATTTTCTGGAAAACGAAGTCTTTCTTATGTTTGGTGTTCCGTAATACGTTATTTATGATAATGCCACTAATTTGAATGGTGCTCCTCTCAAAAATGTATGTAAGCGGTATTAAGTACAAAAACTTTGGTTTAATACCGTGTACTGTCCGCAATGTAATTTTGTTGAGCGTAGCAATTGCACTATCGGAACCGCTATAAGGTGTTACATTGAGCAACACACTAATCGGGATAGTGAAATACCCAAAATTATACAAGCCCTGAATACCGCCAAACATGAAGTGATGAACCACACTCCCGCGTTCCTTAACTTCGCTTCTCACGTTCGTTCCATTATCTGGAAAATACTATGGAACTAGTTCCAATACCGCAAAAGATATTGAGATCTTACCTGGTGATCGCGGCACTTATGCCGGCAAAATCGAAGGTCATGTATTTAGGCAAGTAACTTCTAATTTGCATCATGCATACGAGCGCAGTGCGGAAAGTTACATCTTAACCCCTTACCGCATACTGGCCCATTTATGGCACAAAGCGTGTTTAGTCTATTTATAAATATGTCTGTGTTTATAAACACACTCTGTGACGCACAGATATTAGTTTGATAAACTATGGCATGGTACAATAGCATTGTAGCGATATCTAGTGGATACATTCGAAAGTTACAATAAATTTTTTTAATGGCGCACAACAGCTGATGATCGTTTGAGAAATTGACAATTACAAGTTGTGTATTGTGAATATTATTGAAGTTTATTGTTTGAAAAAATATTGTAAGTTGAAAGTGTGGCTTTGGTGATAGATTCTTGAGGTGAGTTTGTGTTTTTTTATATATTAGATACTAGTTATTGCCAATATTTTCTCTGTGCCATATATGTCACAGTATGCAATTATGACATGAATATGACTGAACCAACACACTTTTTTATATTTGGTTTTTAGGTACATAATGGACCCAAAATTATTTTATGGCGGATATAAGTCAACCGTTCGTGATATTCCAGATAATAGTGAGGATGACATGTAAGATTCTGATGATGAAACTTTTGGAGTAGTTCCTGATACTGAATCACATGACGACTATACTGAGGAAAATGAAAATACTACCGATATACCTATTCCTGAAATGAGTGATAGTGATAGTGAGGATGATATGCCTCTCAGTGAAAGACTAGAGAGACTAAAGGAAAAGAAAAAGAAAAAAAAATTATTAGATTGGCATAATGAAGAACTAAAGTTTTCTGATGCAGACACTGCATTTTTAGGTAATTTGGACCTGCCTCCAGAAATAACTGAATTGTATTCTCCTATTCAATTTTTCGAGTTTTTTATAACAAATGAAATTTTAGACTACATAGTTGACCAGTCATGTGTATACTCCACCCAACAATGCCCAACAAAACCACTTGCTCTAACAGTGGAAGATTTAGAGCAGTTTATTGGTATCGTTATTTATATGTCTGTTGCACATTTACCAGCTACGAGGATGTATTGGAGTACAGCTTTAAAGCACACGTTAGTCGCAGATGTAATGTCATGTAATAAATTTGAAAAAATTAAGAGATTTTTACATTTCAATAACAAATACGATTTTATACCAGCTGGTAACAATCGACATGACAAATTGTTCAAAATAAGGCCTCCGTGAACGATTGTTGAAAGTTCCTAAAGAGGAATTTATGGCTATAGATGAACAGATAATTCCAACAAAAGCAAGATCCAACATCAAACAATATAACCCGAAGAAACCCCATAAATGGGGTTATAAAGCTTTTGTGCTTAGTGGTATTAGTGGGTTCTTATATGACTATGAAATTTACGCTGGAGCACAAAGTAATATAGTAGAAAATAATTTTCCTGATTTAGGAGTTAGTTCGAATGTAGTTGTTCGGCTTACAAAGACTGTACCAAGGTATAAAAATTATAAAATATTTGCTGATAACTGGTTCAACAGTGTCCCGCTTATGACCTATCTCCATAAAGAAGGTTGCCTTCTTTTAGGAACAGTAAGAAAGGACCGAGTACCAAACTTGAAAATACCAAAGGATGAAGGTGATGAAGAAAAGTGGTCGTGGTGCTATAATTGAAAAGGTTGCAGATGTAGATGGTGTTCCCGTATCCGTCACTTGTTGGTATGATAACAAAGTTGTGACTATGATGTCGACTTATGTTGGTAGTACTCCTGTCAGTGAGGTGCAACGATTCAGCAAAAAAGATAAGACATATATAACTATACCACGTCCCAAGGCAGTTTCCATATATAACCAATATATGGGAGGAGTGGACCTTCTTGATTCAATGTTGGGTTATTATAGAATAAAACTACGATCGAAGAAGTGGTATATGCGAATATTTTTTCACCTAATCGATCTGGCATGTGTCAACGCTTGGATTCTTTGGAAGCGAACACATCCAAACGTCCCGCTGGCTTTGAAGGATTTTAAATTAGCTCTTGCTGAATGCCTAACTTAAGCAAATAAATCCCTTACTAAACCAAGAGGTCGACCAAAACTACCGATTGAAGGTGAGCTACAGGCAAAAAAGCATCGTGGTCCAACCACAGATTTCCCAATTCAGGAAGTTAGAACCGATAAGCTTGACCACTGGGGACATTGGCAAAATCAGAGACAAAGGTGCAAATACCCTGGATGTACTGGAAAAAGTTTCATACAATGCGGGAAATGTCAAGCTTTTCTTTGTCTAAACAAAGACCGAAATTGTTTTTTTGCATTTCATAATGATTAGTAATTTACCATTTCTTAATCACATGTTGTGCCATAAATGGCACATACCCTTATTTCATATCCATATCTTTTCAAAATCAAAATAATTTTTTTTTTCTATTTTTCCTGTCTTTATATACAGGGTGTCCCGGGACAAATGGGAAAAAAGTCAGGAGAGTATAATATGAGCCAAAATAATGTTAGTACTTCATATAAACTTTAACTATGCAGGCCCTCGTTTTCGAGTTATAGGCCTCCAAAGTTTTAATTTTGAATTTGGTTTTTATTTTTATTTTTTGTACTAGTTATTTGATCTTCATAAAATTTACGGCAAAGCTATAGTGTAAGTGTATGTTTATTTTGGTAAGGTAATCAGATTTACAGTAGTGCATTGAAGCCAGAGACGGACTACTCGCAATGGTTAGTGATCCAAAAATTTTGCAGGTATGGTACACCCTGTATGAAATTATCGAAATTCACTTCCCCACACATTAAGCTAACGAAAAGGTACTCTTGTTGGAATTCGATAAAATAAGCCGTTTGGCTAATATTTACAGTTTTATTAATGCACTACGTACAAATCTACCTAACTAACTTATTAATACGATGTCCAGAATTTAATTGCTTTTAATCCAAATTACGAACATAACATTATTAAACCATTATGAAAACCTCAAAAAACACAAGTTATAAAACATTAGACTAAAACTAATTCCTAAACAACAACAAAAACTAACGTTATTCTAGTAAATGTTCAATATGAGCTCCTCCCACTTCCACGCACATTCTAAGTCTACGAAGGTTGTTTCTTTGCACTTGAAAGAGCAATTTCACACTATTTCTAATAACATTGCAGTGTAACACAATTCTGTCTATTAAATCTTGCCTTGTTTGCACAGGTGTTGCGTATACCTTACTTTTGAGATAACCCTAGAGAAAGAAATCCATAGGATTAACGTCTCCTGATCGCGGTGGCCATTGAAAAGGGCCTCCACGACCAATCCATCTATTAGGAAGCCTTGTGTGTAAATGCTGTCGTACATCTAAACTGAAATGAGGAGGGGCCCCATCATGCATGAACCATAAATTCCTACGAGTTTGTAGTAGCACATCATCAAACAGGTTCCATAACTCATTTTGCAAAAAACTCCAAATATCTCTGACCGGTCAAAGTACCGTCAATAAAGTATGGCTGTATCAAATTATTGCCAACTATTCCTGCCAAACATTAACCATGAATCTATGCTGGATCCTAGTTTGGATGGATAATGCCATGTGGATTCACATCATCCCATAAATGCATATTATGAGAATTTATGATTCCATCTCTGGTGAAACCCGGTTCGTTCGTAAAGAGAACGTTACTAATAGATGTGTTGTCTGCTTGTTGTTGTCGCAGAAACCACTGGCTATACTCAAGTCGAGCAGGATAATCAGCCACTGTCATACGGTGTACTTTTTTCATGTGAAAAGGATATAACAGCTGTTCTTATAGGACGCGATGAACAACTGATTTCGAAACGTTATGTTCTCTTGATAATTTTCTAAAACTCGATGGTTCATTATCAACTGCATTTAACAAGTCTTGTTCAACTGCCACAGTACGTATGCTTCGTACTGGACCTTCTCCAGCTTTTTCTGGCGAAAATCTTCCTAAAATTTAAAATTTTGTTTTGTATACATGGAAAATTACATTCACTTATTCATACCTGTTTCTCGTAACCTGAGATCAATACGCCCAAACATTCGTCTGTCTGGCAATGCTCTGTTTGCAAAATGTTCTTCATAAAGCCTTTTGGCCTCTAAACAGTTTCGAGAAGCCAGTCCATACATTAGATGTTCATCTGCGTACTCAATAAAAGCGAATTCTGCTATAGTAACTGTTAAATTAAGGACTTATGAATTATTGACAAGTACTGACTACGAACTATTCTACGCAACGTTTGACAACTAATCCTATGGTAACTTGATAAACGGTAAAAACACTTATAAAAAGTTTCTACCAACTTTCCAATTAATAAGTCGTTAATGTTTCTCATCTTCTGCTATTGTTAAATTATTTTTTTGTAGTACTCTAGGTAAATTTTGGACATCTATTAAAAGTTAGTTTTACCTCGTTGTGTACTTATAAAAATGGTGAATGCGTAAACTGGTACGTAGTGCATTAATAAAACTGTAAATATTAGCCAAACGGCTTATTTTATCGAATTCCAACAAGAGTACCTTTTCGTTAGCTTAATGTGTGGGGAAGTGAATTTCGATAATTTCATACAGGGTGTGCCATACCTGCAAAATTTTTGGATCACTAACCATAGCGAGTAGTCCGTCCCTGGCTTCAATGCACTACTGTAAATCTGTTTACCTTACCAAAATAAACATACACATACGTTATAGCTTTGCCGTAAATTTTATAAAGATCAAATAACTAGTACAAAAAATACAAATAAAAACCAAATTCAAAATTAAAACTTTGGAGGCCTATAACTCGAAAACGAGGGCCTGCATAGTAAAAGTTTATATGAAGTACTAACATTATTTTAGCTCAGATTATACGCTCCTGGCTTTTCTCCCATTAGTCCCGGGACACCCTGTATATTATTTCCGGTCCTTAATATTTTTTTCAAGCAAAAAAAAAATCATGCGGTAAGGGGTTAAGGAGGCGCTCTGTATCTTATAAGGTAGGCGATAAGATATGGCGACGTAACAAAGTTTTGTCCAGCACTACCAACCAGTTCGCGGCCAATCTAGCGCCAAAATATATTCTGTATACCGTCAGAGAAAAACTCTCTAATCTAGTCTACCGTCTGAAAGGCCCAAATGATTCCAAAGCTGGGAAGTGGCACGTTAAAGATTTGAAGCCGTTCAATGATTTTGATCCCGAAGGTCTTGACGCGAGCTCGGATACTGAGGAAAATTAACTCTAATACCCTCAGTCTCACCGCATTCTCTTTTAGTATCGTATACCGTCCCGCATATTTTCGATAGCGTACCGCTACCGACTATCGTTCCGTTTGTTGCGACAATCCTGTCGAATATTGTATCGTTTCTTGCCGATAATTTTATCAGATCACTTATCGTGGCCGTCGAAGATTTTGTTGTCGAATACCGTATTGTATCGTATTTTCTTTACTTGATCCCGTTCGGCTATATCGTTTCTCAAATATCGTTACCTTCGTTTTTTGTCAGTTATCGTATCTGTGGTTCTCTATATGTGTTCATGGTTCTCTTGTTCCCAAAGACCCCTACCGATTATAACCCTACGTTCTTGTTGCCGCCCCTTTTCATTCCCGTCTCGGAGGAATAGAAACGTTTTCTTTGTTTTTAGTAGAATCTCGCGTACTCGGTTCCACTCTTTGGAGGGGGCTGTGTAACGTTTTTATTTTTCCTATTTTTCGAATAATTTCGATCCCAGTACGGCCCTGGCGCAACAATATTTTCGTGGAAGCGAAGGTTATCGTTCTTTATGACCAATGAACATTAAAAAATTGAGGAACAATATATCTCTAGACGCCGAAAAGGTTTGTTACACTTTAATCTTGATTTTCAGTTCAAGTAAATAATAACTGAAAATAAACAATAGTTTTTAATAACGACTCTAAAAAAAAATGTGTGTTGTGCAAACAATAGTTTTTGGTATCGCCTCTGACAGAAAGGTACTTTCTACAAAATTCTGGGTAGACATCGTAATTGGTGAATTTATGACCTCGATTTGTTTTATATGGTTTTGTTTAATAACAGCTTTACCGTTATTTTTCGGAAATTTTTTTCAAAAAAAAGGCTGCCTATCCCCAAAAATCTCGTGACAAGATTCAGTCTGCGACGAATACTTGACTAGGGCAGTTGTAAAGTTCCGAGAGTGTCAACTCTATTTACGTGACGTATTTATCGTTATTAATATTAAGATTTCGTATAGTATTTCCTGTGCTTAGTCGGCGAATTAAAATTACCGGAGTATCAGCTTATTGTGCTTATTACCGACATTAGGTTGGCTGGCGACTGCTGGACTCAGGTATCGTTAATAATTATTTTATACCTCCCTACTTGGAGTAAATCGCACCTTTTCTTAGCCGAAGGAATAGGCCGAATTTCGTTTCACGTCAACTTTTTGAACCATAATAAGAACACTACCGTGTTAAGACAATTCTATTATGCTAACTAGTTTTTTATTTGTGATATTATATGTAATATTATCTGTTTTATGCTGTTTTATATAATAATCCTCAAGAAATTCGGCATGCACACTTTAACCTAGATAAAATTAACTTCCGTTTTTATTATCTTGACGTAACTTCCACAGTGCCGATGTTTTTTATCTATTTTCAAGTATTTCAGTAACGTAATATCATCCTACATTTTCTTTCATGAATAAACGGAAAATAATTTCAATAATAAATTGATTTTTTGTTCGCAAACTCCGCGGCATTTATCGTTTGTATATTTATATAATTTTGATTCGCATATCTGTTTTGTTCATTGGAATTTATCTTTACTATTCATTCCTCGAACAATAATCAAACGACTCGCTGTGTAGTGTTGGGTGATATTTTGATTTATTGTTTTTATGTATATATTAATTTTTGAACGTATGTAAGATTTTGTATCTTATTAATGTTTTCAGTTATTGGTAACTAGTTATGCATGTACCCATATTGTAGATTTTTTTATGGTTCTGGTGACTGACGCTAGTCAAACATGTTAATATAATAAATAAATAATTTTTTTTATAATTTATCTCTCTTATCGCAGTTTTTGAAAAATTTCCTGTGAATTAAAATTTCTGTCGCCCTTTAGTTACCTTTCTGGTTGCTTAACTATCATAAAATAAACCCACGACTCTCAGCTCTCCAACCAAAACAAGAGTGCCGTTCGCATACGTCTTAATTGTTTATCGCCCACTATCGTTTCAAATAATAATATTTCACTAGGTCATCTTCGTACCATCCAAGGAAACTTTGGAAAAAGTTGTACCAACCAGTAAAAACCCAAACATCAGAGCGTGGTGTCGGCAATAGACATCTTGTTTTCACATGCTAGTAAAATGCATGCAGAGGAACACAGGAAAAAATTAGACAGTACGGATGAAAGCAGTTGCACTGCAGCTTTCTACTGGGGTCACAAGAAAGTCATGAAAAAGTTCTCTTCCAAATATTATGCCTGTAGTAAGCCATGTACAAGAAATCAGAATACTCTCCTAACAAGGACAGCAACAAGCAGACTAATGTGACGGAAGAAGAGAAAGGGATTGCTTTCACTACTTATTTGTCAAATAATAAAATTCTGCAATGAGGACATGATTAATTTCACAGTTGATTCAGTTTGTACAAACAATTTAGTTACCCAAGAATATGAAAAGATTTTTACTTGCAAAGGGAATGTGGATCACTATCTAGGAGTACGTCAGTGTTTAAAAGCAAATACTGAAGAAATTTTACAGTTAAAAACAAAGAATGGTTCAAAAGTCCATCTAATAAATGTTCTGGTAAGCAATACTTTAACGCACAACCTGCTCTCTGTAAAGAAAATGGAATTTACAATTCCGAAAATTATTATTCAAAATGAGATTTTTGTGTGTGAGAGCAACGATGGTAATGTCAGGGAAATTGGAATGTGAGAAATATGTTTTGAGACTGTTAGTACCAACATGAGAAAGTAATATCACTCAAGTAGATGAAGAGGATTTGTGGCACAAGATTCACTCACCGACTCTATTCGCACTAACCATCTAATACCATTTGTGAAGTATGCCTTCAAGGTAAACAAATCAAGAAACCATGTAATAGTTTATCTGATGATAAAAAATGTAAACAATTTATCGAGTTCATTCCAAGTTATGTCTGCGGGACACTAAATCCTGCTAGTCATTATAGTAACAGGTACTTTATCACGATGGGCAAGAAGCCGAGAAAGATCAGATGGGGGAATTGTGGCGAGCTAGGGATTGTACGCAGTTCGTGCAAGCGCCCCAGGACTTCTGCAAACCAAGAATCGTTCCAAAGACCCTCTCATACTGATAGCTTCTCTCAGATGTCGCAACGACAGTGTATATGTGGATGGCGAAGTGAATGGTAAGAAATATGCTCTGCTGGTTGACACTGGAGCAACTAGAACCATTATACGACCAGAGATAATAAACCCCAAGAAGAAGCTTCTACCAACGAGACTGCGACTGCGGACCGCCACAGGCGAGAGTGCCAACGTTCACGGGGAAACACAAATCCAATTGGGAATTGGCGCAGAAAAGTTCACGCATAGCTGACATTGAAGAAGACGTGATTCTGGGAATGGACGTAATGAATGTGCATGGTTTCCAATTAGACTTTAGAAACAGAACCATTAAAGTGGGTTCCGAGGAGGTATTCCATTATCCATATGAAGGCAGCGCGGTGTTGGCAGCTATACAGGAAGATACCGTTCTACCTGCACGAAGCGGAATCATGATAGTAGCACGGCTGCAGGGAATCATGGAGGAAGGTACACCGGTGATGATGGAGCCAAGGAACCACGACGAAGAAGTTGGCAAAGGAGTACTAATTGGAAAAGGGTTAGTTACGTCGGCAAAAGGGATCCCAGAACGTGTGATAAACGTGAATGATAACCCAGTTACCATCAAGAAGGAAACCAGGATTGGATCCTGCATACCAGTGACGTCTATAGTTCGTCAAACAACGACCACTGACAATTCTAATGCCAGATTTGAACAAATGTTATCAGTAGCTGGTCAATCTTTGGATCGAGCTGAAAAAAAAAATGAGTGACTTTGTCTTGCAGTATAGAGACTTATTCGTACCAAAAGGAGGAAAGACTGGCAGAACATCAGCCGTCAAACACAAAATCGATACTGGTAATGCTAAACCAATTAGACAATTAGCTCGAAGACTTCCACGAGCGAAAAGAGAGGAAGATGAAAGAATAATTCGAGAGGTGGCAGAAGAAAAAGTAATAGAACCATCTACTAGTCCAGGGTTTTCTCCAGTAGAGCTCGTCAAGAAAAAGGATGGAACAACGACATTCTGCGTGGATTATCGCCAGCTTAACAACGTGACGAAGAAATACAGCTATCCTCTGCCACGAATTGACGATACGCTAGATACTTTGGCCGGCAGCACACTGTTTTCCACCTTGGACCTGAAGTCTGATTATTGGCAAGTGGAAATGGACCCAGAAGACAAAGAGAAGACTGCTTTTATCACCGGATCTGGATTATGGCAATTCAACGTCATGCCATTCGGGCTCTGTAATGCGCCTGCGACATTTGAAAGACTCATGGAAAATGTCTTGAGAGGGTTGTCTTGGAAGACATGCCTGGTCTATTTGGACGACATCGTCGTACTGGGGAAGACATTTGACGAACACCTGAAGAATTTGGAAGACGTATTCAAACGACTCCAAGCTGCCCAGCTCATGGTAAACCCGAAGAAATGTCAGCTGTTCCAAAACCGAGTCAACTATCTAGGTCATATAGTGAACAATGAAGGAGTTGCGGTGGATCCAGATAAAATTGCTTGCATTCAGCAATGGCCGCAACCAACCGACAAACATCAAATTAGGAGTTTCCTTGGAATTTGCACGATTTATCAGGAAGTTTGGAGATATTGCCAAGACTCTAACGCGACTTACAGAAGAAACAAGAGCTTTCCAATGCGCCAATATTAGGTTATCCATAACCAGAGGGATACTTTATTCTTGACACTGACGCAAGCAACGTAGGAACTGGTAGAGTGCTCTCACAGATACAAGGAGGACAAGAAAGATTGCTGGGATATTTCAATAAAGTCCTCTTCAAACCAGAACGAAACTACTGCGTCACAAGAAGAGACCTTTTGGCGATAGTGAAGTCCGTGGAACACTTTTACCCGTATCTCTATGGTAGGAAGTTTTTAATCCGGACTGATCATGCAGCACTCAAGTGGTTGATGCAGTTCAAGGATCCCGAGGGCCAGATCGCTAGATGGATTGAACGAATTCAAGAGTACGATTTCAACATCGAACATCGAGCTGGTGTAAGTCACCGAAATGCTGACTCACTGTCCAGACGGCCGTGCCCAACAGACTGCTCCCACTGCAACAAGGCGGAATCTAGGGAAGCTACAGTTTCAAGAACTACTGTAGTCAATGAAGAATTGTCACCCACCAGGATCAGAGAAGATCAGGAGAATGATCCTCATCTGAAGATTATCCGGCAATGGAAGAAAGAAAATCGGCGACCTACCTGGCAAGAAGTGTCAAAATTTTCACCGAAACTCAAGGCGTATTGGGCTCAGTGGGACTCTCTTGTCCTCGAAGAAGAGCTGTTGAAAAAAGTCCTTGAAAACGATTATGGTTCCGAGAAGAGGAGACAGCTGATTATCCCGAGAACAAGAGTAGCTGAGATACTGAAGAAGTTACACGACAGTCCATCGGGAGGTCATCTGGGAGTGGAGAAAACTCTCCAGCGAGTCCGTGAAAGGTTTTATTGGATGAACAGCTCCGACGATGTGAAGGACTGGTGTAGGAAATGTACGACTTGTGCTACGAGTAATGGACTACATCGCAAGAGTAAGGCACCCATGAAACATTAGAATGTTCGAAGCCCTTTCGAAAGGATTGCTTTAGATATCGCTGGACCATTTCCGACGACAGAAAACGGCAGCAAATACATACTGGTTGTAATGGATTATTTCACAAAGTGGGTGGAAATTTACGCTATCCCGAACCAAGAGGCCACAACTGTAGCAGATGTATTGGTGAAAGAATTTATCAGCCGATATGTAGTGCCCTTGCCACAGCGACCAGGGAAGAAATTTCGAAAGTCATCTATTACAGGAGATTTGCGAGAAGCTGGGAATGAAGAAGACCAGGAGAACAGCATTACATCCACAGTCAGATGAAATGGTCGAGAGAATGAACAGGACTATTGGAAAATACCTGTCCAAAGTAGTATCCAGCCATCAGAGAGATTGGGACCAGTATCTTTCCCTATTCGCATTGGCTTATCTATCTGCCGTCAATGAGTCCACGGGTAAAACACTGGCGAAAATCCTGTTTGGACGTGAAATGAGGCTTCCTTGTGACCTGGAATTTGGCTGTCGGCCTGGAGAAGATCTAGCAGGTGAAGACTACGTGATCCAATTGAGAAGAAGGCTGGACGATATTCATGAATTAGTTCGAACAAATCTTCAAGTTGTCAGCGACAGAATTAAAAGTCGGTACGACACGCAGGCCACAGAAAGCGGTTTTAAAGAAGGGGACAAACTGATTTATTTATAGTTTTAATCTGTCAAATGTCTGTAAAATGTCCGTAATGTCCCTTAATGTCTGTCAATATGTCTCAATTACAAAATCTATATAAATGACTGATATTAAATACTCCTCTTACTCTACTACTGATAGGATATTTCAAAACATAATTGATAATTCCATTTTCAGTGTCAATTACATAAGGAACTTCAAATGGTAATTATAGTTTTGTACATTTATTCTCTTTTCTATTTGATACTTTCAATACTTCTTTTCTTTCCTAAATGTTTCTTTTTATTCCTTTCAATTTTCTTTGTTAAAATTTTTTTGCAGCTCTTTTCAACCTTCTCAATTAACCTATCATATTTTTTTAGGTTTCCATAGGCGATTTGGCAATATTTGTTTCATCAAATACATAAGAGAAACTGGTGTGACTGTGCTTGGTATTACACTCATATAATCATCCATTATCGGAAGTTGTTGTTCCCATTGCTCATGGTGACTATTTGTTGAGATTCTAAGATATTTTATAACTTCTCTAATATATCGTTCGGATGGATTAGCACAAGTATGTCTTACACTCGTATATATGGGATTTACATTGGATTTTCTGAGCCAGGTAAGGATTCTTCTATTATTCAGGTATGTTGCATTATCCATTATACAGTTTTCTGGTATTCCTTTTTCTAGGAAATAATCCGTTGAACATTTTTGGACTACCTTTGTTCTTGTACCAATACTCCTGCTAGTCTGGTAATAGAGGCATCAGCTGTCAAAACACATTGAATTTCATATATAGGGTGATAAACCTCCTAATTCTCTACAAATTGTGCGTTAATATCCTGGAAAGCTTTTTCTCTTTGATCTGTCCATTTTACATTTTCCTTGAATAGTTCTATTAACGGTATTTCTTTATTCCTTGAATCAGGATTCATCCTGTTATAGTAATTAAGCATTCCCAAGACTCCTCTTAATGTCTTCAAATTTCTAGGTTTGGCATATTCTTGTATTATTTTTATCCTTTGGGGATCTAATTGTATAACATTTTGGTTTATTTTATATCCCAAATATATTATTTTTTTTTATAAAACTCACATTTTTCTTTACTTAATTTTAGGCCTGCAGAATCAAGTCTTTTTAAAATGGTACCAATATGAAGATGATGTTCTTGTATATATTTGGAAAAAATCAAAACATCATCCACATAATGAAGAACAAATGATTCATGCTCATTTAATATTTTATTTAGTGCCCTTACTAATGAACTACATGCACTTTGTTCACCAAATGACACAACACAAAATCTACAGATTTCTCCATCTATGGAGAAAGATGTATAATCCCTACTATCCTCTTGCAATGGAATTAGAAAAAAGCCATGTTTCAAATCTAGACTTGAAAGTATAGATGTTTTTGTTATACGTCCCAACATAGATTCAACGGACATACGAGTAGGTGCTTCATATTGGGGTTTTGAAAATTTATTTTCTATTTCTAGCGTCTTATCAAAGTCTTAATTCTCCATTTTTCTTAATTACTACAACAATAGTTCTCACTTGATCTTTATGTTTATACGCGATAGGATATGTTTCAACTTTGAAATTTTCAATATCTTCAGTCACTTCTATTTTATGTACATAATCTTTTGCAATTCTACTCTCCTTCAAAAATAAATTATTATATTCATCCAACAAATTTATTATTTCTTCTTTTCTATCCTCTGGACAATCGCCTCCCTGGGATATCCTTTTTTTCGTGATATTTCTCGAATGCCGGCTCAATCCTTAAAAGATCTTCGGGGAACATGTCTAAAAAACGGTCACAAAAAAACCCAATTGACCTTCTCAGAGCTCGACGCGCTTGCCATTTTTTTAAATCCGTTAACATCAGGTTACAGGACCGTACTTAGTATCTACCTCGGTGTGCGAGTTCGTAACATTACCCCCTCCTTAAAAGGAAGTTCCTCCTGGAACTTTTGTGTAGCCGAGACTGTATATTTGAATCAGTAACTGGCCCCAATTCTACACTTTACGATATTATGGAAGTAACAGGGCACCGACTTCATCGGATACTGATAAGGCTGTAGCTGCAAATTAATATCTGGATACCGGTATCTTGCAAGATCACCTCTACAATGTTCCTGATGACTCGCCAATCCAACTGGTCACTCGCTATCTTAGTCATAGCCAGTTACTTCACGCTGGATTCCAACACATGGTCTCGGAGGTTTCGAAGTGCTTCCCACACATCGCAGTTGGTAGAAGGATTTTGAAATTCATTTTTAGTAACCACGTAGAAGACTTACCCCGCATTGTGTTCCAGTATCAATGTCTTGTCAGGGGCTGGAATCTGGTCTTCAAGTTTTTCCAATTGCACGAACTGCTTTCGAAAGACGGTTGCCGACCCTCGTGCGTTCTTGATACGGGCGGAGATGTTGTATGCCAGTGAATAATCTTCCAGGAGAGTGAACAAATCTTGTCGTTGTTCTGAAGTGACTCCATATCTACCATTCCCGGTACCTCTATATGCGCTCATAAATTCATCGAAGGTAGGGTCAGACACATCTTGAATATGGTTTACTCCTTTCTCTAGGTCATGGTCTCCTTCGAATGGCGTTAGTTTTGGTAAAATACTTTTGGTTTTCCGTTGGGGTCTTGCTCATGCGATATATAACATCATTGATCCTTTTCTTGATTAAATCTGGACCTTCCCAGGATTTTTGTAATTTTGGAGAAAATCCTTTTCTCTTCGTCGGGTTGTGTAACCATACTCTGCTCCCTTCTCTAAAACCGCCTACTGTGGTCTCCGTGTCGTACCGACTTTTCATTCTGTCGCTGGCAACGTGAAGATTTGTTCGAACTAATTCATGAATATCGTCCAGCCTTCTTCTCCTGCTAGATCTTCTCCAGGCCGACAACCAAATTGCAGGACACAAGAAAGCCTCATTTCACCTCCACACAGGATTTTCGTAGGTGTTTCACACGTGGACTCACTGACAACAGATCGATAAGCCAATGCGAATAGGGAAAGACAGTGGTCCCAATCTCTCTGATGGCTGCAAACTACTTTGGACAGGTATTTTCCAATAGTCCTGTTCATTCTCTCGACCATTCCATGTGACTGTGGATATAATGCTGTTGTTCTGGTCTCCTTCATTCCCAGCTTGTCGCAAATCTCCTGGAATAGATGGCTTTCGAAATTTTTTCCCTGGTCACTGTGGACTTCCAAGGGCACTCCATACGGATGATCAATTCTTTCATCAATACATCCGCGACAGTTGTGGCCTCTTGATTCGGGATCGCGTTAATTTCCACCCACTTTGTGAAACAATCCATTATAACCAGGATGTATTCACCACCATTTTCTGTCGTTGGAAATGGTCCAGCGATATCTAAAGCAATACTTTCGAACATTACACTGTTTCATATTTGCCTTTCTCTTGCGATGTAGTCCATTACTCGTAGCACAAGTCGTAATTTCTTCTCACCAGTCCTCCACATCGTCGGAGCTGTTCATCCAATAAAACCTTTCACAGACTCGCTGAAGGGTTTTCTCCACTCCCAGATGACCTCCCGGTAGACGGTCGTGTAACTTCGTCAGTACCTCAGCTACTCTCGCTCTCGGAATAACTAGCTGTTTCTTCATCTTGGAACCATCATCGTTCTTTAGGACTCTTTTCAACAACCCTTCTCCCAGGACAAGAGAGTCCCACTGAGCCGAATATGCCTTGAGTGTCGGTGAAGATCTTCATACTTCTTGCCATGTAGGTCGCCCGATTTTCTTCCTTTCATTGCCGGATCAACTTCAGGTGAGGATCCTCCACCTGATCTTCTCTGATCCTGGTGGGTGACCATTCTTCGTTGACTACAGTAGTTCTTGAAACTGCAGCTTCCGTAGATTCCGCCTTGTTGCAGTGGGAGCAGTCTGTTGGGCACCGCCGTCTGGACAGAGTCGGCATTTCGGTGACACATCAGCTCGACGTTTGATGTTGAAATCGTACTCTTGAAGTCGTTGAATCCATCTGGCAATCTGACCCTCGGGATTCTTGAACTGCATCAACCACTTGAGTGCTACATGATCAGTCCGGATTAAGAACTTCTCACTATAGAGACACTGGTAAAAGTGTTTCACGAACTTCACTACCGCCAAAAGTTTTCTTTTTGTGACACAGTAGTTTCATTCTGGTTTGGAGAGGACTTTAATGAAATATCCCAGCATCTTTTCTTGCCCTCCTTGGATCTGTGAGAGCACTCCTCCAATTCCTACGTTGCTTGCATCAGTGTCTCCCTCTGGTAATGGTTATCTTAACATCGGCGCCGTGGTTAAATGCCTCTTCAAGGTTTCAAAAGCCGTTTGACAGCCTTCGCCCCATTGGAAAGCTCTAGCTCAAAACTTCCTGTTAAATCTTCTATAATATGTGCGAAGTCCAAGGAAACTCCTGATTTGATGATTGTCGGTTGGTCGCGGCCATTGCTGAATGGAAGCATTTTTCTCTGAATCCACCGCCACTCCTTCATTGCTCACTATATGACCTAGATAGTTGAATCGGTTTTAGAATAGCTAACATTTCTTCGGGTTTAACATGAGCTGGGTAGCTTGGACTCGTTTAAATACGTATTCCCAAATCTTCAGGTGTTCGTCAAATGTCTTCCCCAGTACCACGATATCGTCCAAATAAACAAGGCACGTCTTTCAAGATAACCTCTCAAGACATTTTCCATGAGTCTTCCAAATGTCGCGGGCACATTACAGAGCCCAAATGGCATGACGTTGAATTGCCATATTCCAAATCCGGTGGTGAAAGCAGTCTTCCTCTCTTGGTCTTCTGGGTGCATTTCAACTTGCCAATATCCAGACTCCAGGTCCAAAGTGGAAAACAGTTTGCTGTCGGCCAAAATATCTAGCGTGTCGTCTATTCGAGGCAGAGGATAGCTGTCTTTCTTCGTCACGATGTTCAGCTGGCGATAGTCTACGCAGAATCTCCATCTTCCATCCTTTTTCTTGTCTAGCACCACTGGAAACACCCATGAACTAGTAGATGGTTCAATTACTTTCTCTTCTTCCATTTCTCTAACTATTTTCTCAGCTTCCCCTCTCTTCGCTCGTGGCAGTCTTCGATTTGATTGCCTAATTGGCTTGGTATCACCTGTATCGATTTTGTGTTTGACGACTGATGTTCTACCAGTCTCTTATCCTTTTGGTACGAATAGGTCGCGATACTCCAAGAGCAATTCTCCCATTCTCTTCTTTTCGGCTCGATTCAAGGATTGACCAGCTACTGATAACATTTGTTCGAGTCTGGCATTAGAATTGTCGGTGGTCGTTGTATGACGAACTATAGACGCAGGATCCAATCTTGGTTTCCTCCTTGATGGTAATTGAGTAATCTTTCATGTTTATCAATCGTACTTGAACCTCTTTCACCGACGTAACCAATCCTTTTCCAATTAGTACTTCTTTGCCAACTTCTTCGTCGTGATTCCTTGGCTCCATCATAACAGGTGTACCTTCCTCCATGATTCCCAGTAGCCGCGCTACTATCATAGTTTCGCTTCGTGCAGGTAGAACGGTATTCTCTTGTACAGCTGCCAACACCGTGCTGCCTTCGTATGGACGAAGAAATACCTCCTCGTAACCCACTTTAATTGTTCTATTTCTGAGGTACAATTGGAAACTATGTAGATTCATTACGTCCATTCCCAGAATCACGTCTTCTTCAATGTCAGCCACTATTACCGTATGCGTGAAATTTTCTGCGTCAATTCCCAATTGGATTTATGTCTCACCGTAAACGTTGGCACTCTCACCTGTGGCGGTCCGCAGTCGCAGTCTCGTTGGCAAAAGCTTCTTCTTGAAGTTTATTCGATCGGGTTGTATAATGGTTCTAGTTGCTCCAGTGTCTACCAGCAGAGTATATGTCTTGTCATTCACTCAGCCATCTACATACATACTATCGTTGCAACATTTGAGAGAGGCTATCAGTATGAGAGGGTCTTCGGAATGATCATGGGTCTGTGCTGCCCCCTCGTAGCCGACCCGTTCTAGTTTCCCTCTGACTGGAGTTCTTGGTTTGCAGGAGTCCTGGCGCACTCTCATGAACTACGTACATGCCCTAGCTCTCCACAATTCCAGCATCTGATCTTTCTCGGCTTCTTCTCCGTCATACTTTTTATCATACTGACGATCTGGTCAAGACTGTCTTCGTTACCTTCTTCTTGGATGGTCCTGACTTTGTTATATCTCGAAGCCTTCGTGGCTGCTTCATATTCAAGAGCAGCAGTCAATGCATCGAACAATGGTTTGGGATAGGCTAATCGAAGCGTTCTCTGCATATCGGGGTCACGTAAGCCATCAATGAAGGCCTGGATGCCCAGACATTCCATCGTATTCTCTGGTGCTGATGGATAAGCGAATCGACCTAGTCGGGCAATATCCACTTCATACTCTTGAAGGGTTTCGTCACGTTTCTGCCTTCAGTTCCTCAGCTGGGATTGGTACAAATATTCTAGATGTTTATGACCATATCGCATGTCCAACCTTTTCTTCAGCTGCTCGAAGTCATCCGTTTCTTTAACTGGTATCGTCTGAAGTACATCTAAGGCATCTCCCCGAAGCGCGATGGTTAAGTTTTCTGTCTTCTCTCTGTCGGACCAGTTATTCACTCTAGCGGCTACTTCAAACTGTTTCACATAATAGGTCCACGAAGTTTTACTATCAAACGTTTGGGCCTTGACTTGGGTGAAACTGCAATTGTCTTCTATCTTGTTAAGTATTTCTAACTTGCAAGGTTTTATATGTTTAGTCTTCTTTTCTTCCTCTGGTGTGCCTCGTGTTCCTGAATCTCTCATCTTTTTTTCTAATTCCTCGATTTTCTCGTCCACCGTTGTCATTTTATTCTCAATCTTCTCGTCCAGCGTTGTCATCTTATTCTCGAATTTCTCATCCATCGTTGTCATCTTATTCTCGATTTTCTCGTCCAACATTGTCATCTTATTCTCGATACTTATCTAATATTAAGGACGGAAGTTTATTTTCGACGTCAACAGAAATGTAATTTTTCAATGATAAGATGTCGGCAGAAAAGTCGTGCTTCATAGTAGAAACATCATTATTCATATCCGAAATCTTCTCGTTCATACATATTAGCAGAAATTGACGATATTAAGGTGGAAGCCTCGTCATTAAATAAAAATATTTCCGGATCCAAGCCGTCACTTACCAGTGCCACTTTGAGCCTTTCCACTAACTCCTCCTTACCGAACGTTTCCAACTCGCGATTTTCCAATTCTGCCTTTAGCTCTGTAACTTTCAGGTCACAAGTCCCTTGGCCATGTTTACGTCTTATTTATTCATATAATTCCTCTTGTGACACCAATGTAATGTTTTTCTTATTTATTTAAACGTTTTTATTACGGGTGGGATAAATTGATACACACACGTTATGTCTACTAACTTAAGTTATTTATTCACTACGCTATTCTCTTATTTATGTTTTATACACGGTATATTCACTTACATTAATTTATATAAACACTTCACTACTTAGACTATTTACTTGTTCGCTGTTTATATCACGAGATCACTTAATAAACTGACTTCTCTCACTGATCGGTCCTTTATATATTAGTGCCTTTTTTCTAGATAATTCTATTTTGCGGCTCACACACTAACAATCGCCTCCCTCAAATGTTCTTTTTTCTCGAGATATTTTTCCAATGCCGGCTCAATTCTTGAAATATCTTTGGAGAACACGTCTATAAAGACGGTCACAAAAACCCCAATAGACTTTACAGAATTCGGCGCGCTCGTCATTTTTTAAACTCCGTTAACATCAGTCTACAGGACCGTACTTAGTATCTACTTCGGTGTGCGAGTTCGTAACAATATGTCAACATAATATGACAATTCCGGTTTTTGTATATCCTCATTTGGAAATAGGCTTTTAATTTTATATGTATTATATAAATAATCTTGAATCTTCTATCATAATATTCACAACTGTTCCTTTGTTATGATTATATTTCATAAGATATGGTAGGTATATCGCTGATTTCTCAAGTTATTAGTTTGTCCTTAACATTCCTCTATTAAATTGTGATTATGTCTAAGATTCCGTGCTGCGTTATGTTAATTTATAACATTAACACTTGTATTTGATTATTGCATTTAATTATTATCATTACCTGACTTCATTCTGAAGTTTTTTACCTTAGTGTTTTTAAATGAAACTCACGGTCTCTAGTTAATTCCACAATATAATAAAAGTTATTGAAAATTCTAAAAAATTGACAATTGTTTCGATTAATCAATATCATCGTCAGAATGACAGAAGTAACATTTCATTTCATGCCTACCTGATGTTTAGTAGTTATTTTTGGCTAGACCAAGAAGTAACCTAACTTGTGATTGGCTTAATATATGTTTATAGAAAAAAGAAGAAGATGTGATATTACAAATATTGAAGCTTAGATATTATTAGCCCTATGGTGATATCCTGGATATCATTTTTCCAATTAGGATCAGTATAACTGTGCAATGATATAGAAAACCAGGAAAACTATATCTGCTGATCTTTACAATTATCACTTAAGAAGACAGTTTATTAGTGGAGAACTCCCTAGATTTAACTGTTTATTGACAACTTCATATTGTGGGTTTCTTAAATGTCTTCTAATTTCCAGTTCTTCAAGGAAATCCAGTTCTTGTTTCTTTTCACAAATATGCAGCACTTCTAGTTCTGTGTTAGGTGTCAATGAATGATTGGTGTCAAGTAGATGTTTTGCGTAGTGGGATTTATCTGGTTGTTTTAATCTGTATGCTCGTAAGTGTTCACTGTATCGTATTTCAAAATTCCTAAGGGTCTGACCCAAATAGACAGCATTACATTCTGGACATTTGAGTTTATATATACCTGACTTCTTTAATAGTGGTATTTTTGTTTTTACATTTAACAATTTTGTACTAACGTTACTTTCTGTTTTAAAAGAAATTGTTGTATTCGTTGCTGAAGATATTATCTTTGAAATATTATTAGAAATATTTCCTGCATATGTGATGGTTTTATAAGTTCCAATATCATCAGCTTGTTTAGGATATATCAGTTGTAATGCCACGTTTTCCTCTTTTTTACTAATTAACTTATTTATCATATTTAATGGATAACCATTAGATGTTGCTATTTGTTTAATTGTATTAATCACTCTATTAAAATTACATTTGTTCATAGGAATTGAAAAAGCTCTATGTATCATTAAATTATATGCTGCTAGTCTGTGTGACATAGAGTGGAATGAAAGAACTGCTTTTAAAATCCTTCGTGTTTCACTGGTACATACTAACTCTACACCGTTGTCGTCGTTTTTTTTGATATACAGTAGTTTTGACCGTTTTATATTTAATTCCATTAACTTCAAATATTTCATTGTCTAAATTAAAACATTTATTTTGTGCGATTGAGACTCTGCCTTCTCAAATTAGAAGTAATTTATATCATTTTCAGCTTTTCATACATAAGAAGTAAAACAACTGATATACTAAATTGAATTTATTTTTCTAAATATAAACTGATGCTTATAAGTAAAAGAGAATGTGACAGGTTTGGTTTACGGGCAAGACAGGGCCTCTAGTGTGGGCCTATCACATTTTTAAACAATACAAGACTTAAAATACCTTGACAGCGCTTAATTAGATTGCCGTCTCTTTGGTAAATTATTACACATTTTACAAAAATTGAAACATAATTTACAATTCGTGATTTTTTTCTCAAACTTTCAAAATTTATTAAACCATATACACATCTATTTTCATTCTTAAGGGCCATCATGCGAAATATTCACTAGTAAATGTTCAAATAGAAAATTGCAACTGAATTGAAAAGTTGAGTAACAGTTAGTGACATCGTAATAATAAGATTTTAGCAGTTGATGACATAACATATGGTCAACAATATTTCCAATTTTACAATTTAATTTTTAGATTCAGTAATCTCATGAAAAGTCTACGATGGTAGATATTTAAAATTTCCATTTGGGAAATATTAGATCGGATAACTAACCGTAGTTATTTTTATCATTGCAAGTTTTTCAATTTTCAAATATGTATTTACAATTCAAACGATAACTGAAAAACCAATGAATCAAAGCTGAATGAGTGGTATGAAACATAGTGATTCTAGAAAAAGTCACATGGATACGTTAGTTCTACTAAACAGGAAATTAAATAATTATCAACCATATGCAAAATATGAACATAGTAAATATTAACACAATTTGATCCTTAGTTATTATACATTTAACTCTATTTCAGGACAATCGGTATTTGAATAATGGAAATTTAGTCGTTCTTCGCTTGAAGTTTATCAAAATTAAAACTATAGGTGGGTCAACTAAGGTAGACGAGGAATTTCACAAATACATTATGAATATTCGGAAATAATGTCATAGACATTTGATAACATGATAAGAAACAACGATTGTCCTGAAGAAAATCCAATGTTGTTTAGAGTTACTCCAAATCTGTACCAGTTACATAATTCTAAAGTGCAATTAGTAGCGGTTTGCACACAACGTTTTTGACGGTATAATTATTGGATTAACAATTTGAAGTATAATTATTTTGATAATGTTCTATTGAATAGAAGATTTTTCCAGTATTCCTTCTCAAGTTTGAAACTATGAATGCGGAATTATAAGATTAAACTCTCAGAGCTTTGCTGATATGAAAACAATTTATGGTAATTAGATTCAAAGCAACTCAACTATAGAATTCCATTATATTTTTGGATCAATATTAATGATATGAAAAAAATTAAGAACAATTTCAATTGAAATTTATGTGAGTGATAAGTTGAATGATTTTAAGTACGTTTCTGTGACTAGTCAATTTTTCTTTTTGTTTTTAATTTGAAATTTTCAGGCGAATGTACAATCGTAGTTGCCATTAAAAAGATTGAATAACAAAAAAAATGTCAACAATCTGCAACAAAACATCATATTATATGTCTCCTTACAAATTATTGGTAGACTACTAGAAATAAATTTTCAATCCAAGAATAACTTTTATTTAAACAGATGCTATTTTAATAACTCCTCATGTATTGCATCTTGAGAAACCATGAATGTTTCAAAAAACCTTTGGCTTCGTTACATTTACATACGTAGAGGAGTGAAAATTTACAAATGGTTTCTGTTGATATACTTAAAATATCTCAAGTCAACGGAATCAGAATTCTTATAACAAACCTCATTGAAAAATTATAGTATATATTCGGTAGGAACGGAAAGATCATTTGAATCAGCACATAAGTATTGACGATGTTTAACTTATCCATACCTATCGAGCGTAAGCTGGACAAAAAATATTCAGTCTACCATATACTCGATTTCTTACTGTTCCAATAAAAAATATCATTCTATTTTCGTATCGAATATGTGAAGACAGAGAATATTATCTTTTATTTAAAAAGGAAAAGAAAAAAATATTCTAATGTATTATGAAGCCAGTAAATAAACATTACCTCGTTTCTACAATAATTCCTTATTGGATGGATATAATAGATATTGTTTACGAGTCTAAACCTCAGACTCATACTCATTACAGTCTATTACACAAGAAAACGCAAACGTTTGAATAGTTGATTCACATCGTTCCAGTCAGATTATAAATCTTATTATCAAAATATTAAACAACAGTTTGTTAAAACACTTATTTCGTTTTCGCGGCTTAAATGCCTCAAATAATGCTTTGTAAATAAAGCCAAAGATATGAAAAAATCTATAATAATATATGGTAACATGTAAAAGGTATGCACATTGAAGGGATTGTATGTTTTATGAAAACAATTTCAAATAGAAATCCACATATATTTTCCGATTGTACACTTATTAAGTATTTTGTAAATATTGAAGAAAGATATCACTGTTTTCTCACTTCATGAAAATAGTGTCGTGTCAACAATTGAACACATAAATGGTATATTGTCAGTAGGTTTCAGTGTTGTTACCTACTTAATGATAATGATTAGGCTCTCGCCTATCAAAACCATAATAAATGAAATGGAGCTATCAACAATACTTCACAGTATGGTAATTTCAAACCCAAGGGTAATTGGTGGAAGGTAACATAAAATATGAACATTCATTATGTAGAACATAAAACATCTAAGAGGTCTCTAGTCCAACACCTCTGTTTGACTGTCTAGGAAAAGTAAAGGGGCTCCTTGATAAAGTACATTTTGATTTGGTACGTTAGAGAAACTGTGGATGAATTTCTGTTGTCAAACAAAAAACGTTTTGTTGATTATTATTTTTTAATGACATCCATTGAATTCATTGCTGTTCATCAATTGTAATGATAAAATAGAATTGGTTCGTGGTTTCTTCGCAACAATACTAGGTATGAGCAGTCATTATTAGATAGAAATAAAAAAACAACTGCTGAAATCGAAAAATATAATGGTTACCGATTAAATGAAATAAGCTATATTACTGTATGTCAGTGCTTGTGAGTTTCATGAAATGAGTTATAGGCCAAGGTACAGAGATTTTTTCATGTGAAAAGTGTTATAAGAAAACCAGCTACGCAATTGCTTGGAGAATGTAATGAGATGTTTTCCAATCGACTTTATCATTCATAACTTTGTTATTAACCATTTCATGCAAAATATTTTTTGCTCATAAAATTAAATCTGTTAACGTAATCATGATAGCGTTAGAAAAAATGAGTAAAGGATGAAAACACGAAGAAAATGAGACATCGAACAACCCGATCGGATTGTTAGTTTAGATGAAAATCGGGAAAACCCGACCAAAGTGCAGTTTTTCAAAAATCCATAACTCGGTTATCCGATACATAATTTTCAATCTGTGGTCATTCGACTTTTATACTATGCTATTTTCCAGCAGGCTTGAATACGACAGATATGGTCCGATTTCAGTTTACAAAAACAGATTCGGAAATAGAATTTTCATCCTTCAAAACGTTAATCTTGGGTTTCCGATATTCTTATTTGTTGCCGAGACATTCAAATCAAAAATCACGGAATACCCGCGGAGCAACAGTATTACTCTATGGATATAGAGATGGCAACGATTTATTGAAATAGGAGAATAATCGATTATCTTATAACAATTGAACGATTACTTAAGTGATATACAGTAACTCGATTAATCGTGTTATATTGTATATGTCTACTTGAAAGTGAAATACAGAAATATAACTTCAAAATTATAAAATGCAAAGATGTGCAACTTTCTAAAAATGGGTTTATGATTTCTTTAAGGTATTTCTAATAATTTGAACCAAATTTTATTTAAAAACATTAAATTTATGTCACTGCCTAAAAGTAAAGCTTGGTTTCATTTTTAAAAAATTAATCGAACTATATATTAATAGATTATTTGCTAATAACTGCTATCTCTACATATGTGATTCTTGTTGCCTGCTGATCTCCCCCACTATTCTACTATTATCGGGCGTTCTTCCGTTTCTCGTTATGTTCAGCTTCATTTCTAACATATTTTTTAGCGTTTCAATCAAAAACCAATATGAACGATTTGAAGTATGAAAATTCTACTTTCGATATCGTTAATTGAAATCGGACCATACCTGTCGCATACAGACATGGTTAAAAATTGCATAGTAAAAAATGTAAATGCCCAGAGACAAAAAAATTATCCATCGGACAATGCCGAAGGATCTACGCTACAAGTTAAAAAATAACCGAGTTTTGAATTTTGGAAAAAAACTTCAATTTGGCCGGTTTTTCCCGAGTTTCTCCTCAACTAACGGTTCGATCGAATTGTTCGACCTCCCATTTTCTTTGTGTTTATATTCTCTACTCTACTCCATCGACATCATCATGATTACCCTGACAGTTCTATCATTATAAGCAAAAAACGAAAAGAAAGCAATTTGTTGCATAAAATTGTTAATAACAAAATAAGCAATTATAAAGTGGAGTGAAAAACTTCTGAGTATATCATATGAAACTTTTCTCCAAACAATGCCGTAGCTGGTTTTCTTATTTATAACACTTTTTACACAAAATGCTCACTCCAAATCTCTGCAGCTTGGCCTATTATACAAAATTGAAAATTCATTTAATATACATACTCAAAATTGAGTTACATTTTACGTTATGGGTTGTCACATATATCTGCATACTTCCATATTTTGCGTGCGAACTGCATATTTATTATTCAATCTAATAGTGATATTCACCATTTCAACTGATTCAAATTCTTGTAAGTTACGAAAATGTTTGTCTAAGAATAGTTGATGCTCCCTCAATGATTAAAATGGAATTTTTTCTCACAAGAGAGTGAACCAGGATAATTATCTGATGAAGATGACTAGGTTATTGCAATGTTTTGCTGTGAAAATTATTGTATTGATTCGTCAGACCATAATGTTGTCATCTGCCACGATTATTTTCGTGGAATTAATCAGGATCAATTTATAATCAGTTGCTTGATTTTGAGCTTATTTTTGAAATTTGCTTTTCAACTGATAACAATTGAAAAAATTGGGTCATCGTAATCGTATTATATTGGTGGGTGAGGCAGGTATTAGTCGGAGAGCCTGTGAACATTTCGCGTCAGCACTCGAAGTAAGCTAAAAATTTGTAAAACAGTTGCCATAGGGGTAATAGGTTGCCATCTTGAACGTTTCAATAGCGGGATAGGCAGAAAGGGGAGTAAGATCTCACTCAATCAGTTTAATAGAGAATTACGCGAGTAACTTTGCGGCACTAGTAGCCATGTTAACAACAATTTACCTATTTTTCGAACACAGGACAATCAAAAGTAGATGCACTAAACTTATAAAGAAACTTTCATCCCAACTACAAAAGAACATACCTGAAACAGACGTTTCAGAAACAGAAACAAACATCAACCTACTAATCCAAAAATCTACCTTCTCTTTCTAATTTTTTATAAATCTCCATGGCTCTTACATCAATTTTGCAATGGAATATCAACGGCTTTCATATGAATTTACCAATGCTGCAAGTTATCCTATCCAAATAATAGCTAGCGGAGGAGTAACAATATTTGTAAAAAATTCTCTTCACGCTGACGAAATCACAATCCTTACCAACCTGGAAGTCGTAAATATTAAACTCCACACTAACCCAACAATAAATAATTGCAACGTATATATTCCTACAGCAACCCAAGTGGATGCTGAAGAGCTAACTGAGTTATTAGAACAAATTCCCCAACCTAGGATAATACTTGGTGACTTCAACGCCCACAACTTTTTGTGAGGATCAACATCAATAAACTACAGAGCTCGCTTACTAGAAGATATTATCGAAAATGCTCATCTATCTATTCTAAATGATGGAAATGCAGACAGGCCAAGGCTCTTGTATTGACCTCATTATTTGTGATCCTACCCTGACTCCGACACTTTCTTGGGATAGGTTGGATTACACATACAACAGTGACCACTATCCAAAATTGAACAAAAAAGGCAAACTGGACTCTTTTCGAGATCATAATTGCGAATAATATGCCAGCTTACACAACATCAGCAGATAGAGACAATGCTTTAGAAAATTTTGACACCATTATTCAACGAGCAGCGGACCTATCGCTCGGAAGAACCTCGTATCTAAAACGATGCAATCCAGTGCCATGGTGGAATAGCGACTGTGAATCAGTAATCAAGAGTAACAAAACTGCTTTTGACAGATATAAAAGAAACAGTACTACGGAAAACAGAATCGAATTCTCAAAAACGCAAGCCAAAGCTAGACTTACCATAAAAAACGCTAAACACAATTCCTGGACAGAATACGTATCTACATTAAATTCTGAAACACCCATGATTGACGTGTGTGGAAAGATACGAAAAATATCTGGACGGTACAAACATCATAATATAACCCTGGAGAAAGAAGGACAGATGACCTCTGATAATTCTAGAATAGTTTCAATACTAGCTAACATCTACAAAAATCTTTCCAGCACAAGGTAATTACGATAACACATTTGTTGCTCATAAGATGAACAGAAAGAGGTGATAATCCAATTCGACCAAAATGAACCTATGAATCTACCCATTACCAAGAAGCCAGATAAAGTTCCTATAATCTTCCTAAAACATCTTCCTCCAAATGTCCACGAATACCTCCTCAACCTGTTTAATACCATTTGATTGCAACACAATTTTCCTAAAAAATGGCATGAATCCAAAATAATACCAATACAAAGATCACAAAGCATAAAAACGGATATTGAGTCTTATGGACCTATATCTTTGACATGCACCATGTGCAAACTGATGGAAAAAATTATAAACAACAGGCTACTGTGGACTTTAGAAAAACGAATCCTTATCATACCGGAACAAAGTGGTTTCAGACAACATCGATCGGCCTTGGACAATATCATAGATTTATAGAGTGAAGTCAATGAAGCATTCGTCCTAAAAAGTAGCTGTTTAGCCGTTTTCGTTGACATTAACCGAGCTTTTGACATTGCTTGGCATGACTACATCATAAAAAGTTACATGAATGGAATATACAAGGCCACTGCCTAGTTCTCATTAAAAACTTCCTGAAAAATCGAACATTTGAAGTGAGAGCCAATCGTATCACCTCCGATAAAACATATTTTGAAAATGGCATACGCTGTTCATCGTCGCAATCAACGACATCTTACAAAACTTACAATTATCTGTAAAAGCTCGATTGTACGCATATGACTTTGTGTTTTCTGTCAAGGGAAAAGTTTTAAATATCTCTTCTCTGAAACTCAAGCTTTCATTAAAGATTTAGAAATATTGTCACAGAATACTGGTCTCACTTTCTCAATAAAAAAGACACGTTATACTCTTTTGTCAAGATAGAGGGGTATACCAAACCTACCGACCTTAAAACGCAATGAAGGAATAAAATCAGAAGTATCAATCAAATTTCTCGGTATTTTTTTTGACCACACACTTAGCTGGAATCTTCACATCAGAAATCTCCTCTTAGCTTGTGACAAACGACTAAACTTGATTAAAACGGTAACAAATAAAGAATGGGGTGCAGATCGCCACACAATGTTAACACTGTACCGAACACTCATAGTTTATTCAACAGCCAACAAATCAATTCTGAAAAAACTCGACAGTTTTCACAATTGAGTCTTAAGTACGCAGCTAATTTGAAATCCAATACTCTCCATCCTACCTTTCCAAATCTATTTACAAACAAACCTAGTACGGCCAAACCTTTCTATGCAAGAACTAGAGCCTATCTTATCGAGCTAAAGTACCCGCTTCCCGAATGTTTCCCTATCGAATATCTTCACGCTTCACCATGGAGAACCAAAATCATTAAATTCATCACCCAGCTTACCTCATTCGACAAACATTGCACCAGCTATATGCTAATTAAAGTATCACTAAATGACATACTTGATAAATACCAAAATTTCGTACATATTTATACCGATGCATCCAAATCTCAAAATGGTACAGGTGCTGCTATTATCACAAGAACCTCGAATTCAAAGCTCCTCCACTTTCATCTGCTTTCTCTGCTCAATTATATGCAATATACCGTGCCACTCTCTTCGCTTATAGTTGAGATAAATCTAAATACCTGATACCCACAGATTCTCTTAGCTCAATCCATGCCTTCCAAAAAAATTACACCACGAATTCTTTGGCAAATGAAATCAAGCGGGAACTACAATCTGTAGAAGATAAGAACAAAGATATACATACCACTTTGTTGGATTCCCTCCCATATTGGAATAAAAGGAAACGAAGAAGCAGATCTGGTCGCTAAGGAAGCTGCTAATATTGCTAGTGCGGAGTGCGTGAGATTTCCAACAAGTGCCGATATAAAAACAAGCTTAAAACATAAAGTGCTCAATGAGTGGAAAAAAATTGGAAAACTTCTAGAAACAAGCTACGAGAAGTGAAAGACAGTGAAACCATGGTCAGTGCTACCCAAGAATCGTAAAGACGAAATTATTCTAACGCGTCCATGCCTCGGTCACACGTGGCTGATATAGTTACGTATTTGACACCAAGGTAGAACCCACATATAAAAACTATAAGTGTAAATTAATTGTTAAACGCATAATATTGAATAAATACGTCACAAACTTTTTCTCGCTCGGCCGCTAATGACCCCAAGTGCGCCATTTATTTCAAAAGGTTATTGCAATTTATATGGCGGGATGATTTTATATTTTTTTACATTGTACTAATGGTTTCATACGAAAAAAACCTATTGATGTAACGCTTCATTCCGGAGATACGTTCTATTCTCCGATTTAACAATTTTTCTACGATATATTTTGAACAACTTCATTTATTAAAAAAATACACATACAAAATGCAATTTCTCGTTAAGCGTAAAGAAGAAAAACTGACCATCGGCAATAAACTGCAAAAAGTTCGAATGCGGCATGATTAGCTTGGACGCCTATTGACTATCTCGGTAAAAAAGGAAATTTACGTTGCTAAAGTTAAAGAGCTGCAAAGTTTATCTCCACCGCACGTTGACCTCGTCATTTAGTATGAATTTTTCATGCTACTTCTATTAACTGTTGTCCCAACAAATTTGGAAACGTGGCAAAAGAGGTGCTTCAATTACTCGCGAGTTTCAAAGTGAAGCGTATAGATATCGTTAGGGCTCGCTGTATTTTGAACCCGACATAAAATACTTCAAGCGGGAATCACGTACCAGCAATTCATCTAGCTATAGTATCACAGGTCCCAATCAAAAACGACCTGTCCATTTTCAAATGAATTACGCAATAATTATTTCAAAGAGGTGCTCGTCCAATTTTTCATGGATTACGGGACTAATGATGAATTTGCGCCATTTATTAGCAATAAATTTATAAATGTCAATTTCGATCATTGTAATAGTTTCGAAATTAAGAACGAGAAGAGAATACCATCTATGAATTTGGATTTTTCATGTAACCAACAAGACGAAGGTGATACCAAAATGATTTATCACGTGACTAAAATGGACAATAGCTGTAACGTCATTATTCGCTCCCCCGACACCGACGTTCTCATCATTTTACTGGGCAACATGCCAAAATATCCTAATTAACACACATATGGATGGAGGTCGGAGTCGGAAATTCTCATAGATTCACTGATGTCACAGAATTGCTTTCATCACTTGCGGAAGAACTTTGTCGGGCTTTGCCTGGATTTCGTGCTTTAACGAGCTGTGATCCCACATTCTACGGTAAGATAAAGCTGGAACCACCATGGCCTCTTCTCAAAAAATCTCCCGATTATCAACAAGTAATTGCAGATCTAGGCGAGGTTTAACTAGATCCCAGTGTTTTCGGCACGCTACAAGAATTATGTATATCGCAGGTATAATATACCAAATGTCGATAAAGTTAATGAAGCACGCTAGGAAATATTCAACAAAACATACAAAGTGGATGACTCGAACGAATTATTTAACAAAAAAATTCGTAATTTGGATGCAACCAGATTTCCACCATGCTGGTCAGAGCTACAGCATCATTTGTTGCGAGCAAGATTTATTGCCTGTTTATGGTCATACGCGGATGTGAAACAACCAACTGATTGGCTTCCAAAGCATTATGGTTTATACCTCAACGATAACGAGAGTACGATGTCATCTGGCACGAAGTTGATCCATTACCCCGACCATCAACGACGTTATTATTGAGGAGGCTGGCGACGACGACCATGTGAGCGAAATAACGCTGGATGAAAATTATGAAGGTATTGTCAAATCATTATAAATTTTTAAACGTAACCAATGGCGATATTGTGATTTTTCCACGGAATTGTTTCAGCGCAACAACTACAAAGCGAAATCGTGCACCAGTCGTCCGACGATGACATTAGCAACGATAGAAAAAAACACAAGTCTGATGATAAATGTTACACAGCGACGGAATATGAAGACGAGCCTGTTTAACTTTAATGTTATTATTTATGTGTTTATTTTTTTTAACTCCCTAATAAATATAATTTTCATGATAAATCATTCTGATCTTCATCTTTAATAATAATCGCTCCTTTTTCGAAATAAAAGTTCAATGATCACAGATTTAATAATATTGCCCATTGATTAATCCATTACAAAAAAGTTAAATATTTTGTTATATATTTGTTTAATAAATGAAATAGTGAAAAATATATCGTGAATTAATTGTTTAATCGGTGAATCTTCAAAATGAAGCTTGACTTCAATGTTGTTTATACTTTACTTTTATTTGGAATCATTCGTATAAAATCATCACGCCATAGAAAATGCAATATCTTTTGAAATTAATGGCGTACTGGAGGTCACTGGCAGTCGAGCGAGGAGAAGTTTGCGAAGTATTTACGGTGTATTCTGCCCCGAATTTTTGTCTGACACTTAAATTACACGGTCAAAAGGATCTCTAAAATAACATATTTAATTGTCAGATGGAACCGAATAATGAAAATTTCACTTAAAAGAAATTACATGTTTGGGGTGCCATCACACCCCCTTATACCTGAGATTTTTGTCTGAAAACTTTTATAGTTATTCATATACTGTAATTCAAACATAACAAGTTTCAACTAACTTGCAATAATAACAATTTCGACTACTATTGTACGACTTTAGGCTGATGTTACTGATCTTACACCTCTTTCTTCCCACCCCCCTATCGAAACGTTCCAAATGGCAACTTATTACATATATGGCAACTTTTTTGCAAAATTATAGCCTACTTCGAGTAATGAAAGAAAACTATTCGTTAGCTCTTAGACTATATCCAGAAATGCTCCAACTATAGACTGATTTCACTACACTTCCTTTGTTCTCTAAACTGTAAACATGTATTACTCAAACATTAAGATTTTTCATCCTACGTTTTAAAAGAGATTTGAAAAACAATCTAAATCAATGAAATTTTTTGAATTTCCTTCTGCAAATTGGTAATTCAGTCATATCTATTGCCATTATGACATTTCTTCTCTACGAATACCAGTTTCATGGGTGTACCGAATGTAAAAATTATTTTATCTAAAGTATGGTTTTTATTGCACTATAAATATAATGAAATTCTTATTCATTTCATATGATCAAGAATAGCACGTGTATTAGCTAAATAATTGAAATAATTTAAAAATTATCAAAATAATCACATTATATTTTTCGTTTTTCTATTAATGTGGTTCATTAATGGTGGTAAAAATTCGTGACATTTTCGGATTGTTAGCTTAGTTAGGGACATTTTTATTAGTTTGTCGTATTATGATGGAAGACGTCATTGAAGACTTTAGACGTGCAAGAGTATTTATATTAAAACTTCTGTATGTATAGGAACATTATTGAATTGCTAGAAAAATGTTGTACACTATGTTTCTGTCTGTATCTTCTTATCGCAAGAAAAGTTATCTGAGATTTATTATCAAGGGCCCTCCCAGATCACACTTTCAGAATTGTGTAATATGCTATAATGTGTTATGCCCAATAATATAAACCATGCAGTATATCTGACCATATAGAAAATGCCAATTGTGGAATTTCTACTATCAACATTGGTACAATAAAATTAGGGTGAAACTTGACTAAAGTGAATCAATTACTATTCCATGAACAGAATGAATCAATAACAAATGCTGGTGTCTTGCTTTCCAAATAAATATATACTTCTTTGTTATATTAAAAAAATTTCGATTTAGATACATTCTTTCAAATAGCAACTGTTAAATATACATGTGAATAAGTTATTCAATTCACTATTAATTTATTTCTTTTTAGTCTAATTGATATGATAACGTGCGCTTACAAATTAAATCTAATAAAACATATCTTTGGTGTATCTTAGTCGCTAAAATATAATAAAATAAAATATACTATAGACAATAAAAACACATTAAAAGTTATAATGTAAATAAATAACATAGATTCTTCGTAGTATTCTGAGACCAATGTATATTTTACAATAAGTATTTTCATGATTTTAATTCATCTAAACACAAGTAATTTTACAAAAACAAATACTACAAATATCTTATCTACACACGTTCATTATTCTTCCGTACGGGTTCCACATTTATACTCATTCGTTCTCTTCTGGTTATAGGAGGCCATTTTATTTTTGATTAGTTTAGACATAATTTCAGGAGTAGAACTGTAGTAAAAGTTGAAGTTAATCATGAAAATCGTGAAAAATTATAAAATAAAATTTGGAAAAATGATTATAAACTGCTAAAGTTTTATCTACTATCGTTTTTCGAGTACGAAAATAATATTCATGTAATCAAACAACAAAACCGTAAATAACAAATTTTCAGTTGAATAGGCGTTTCTTTACAAGAATCCTGAAACTGCGATTAGGGTATATATAATGTTCAATCCTCAATCCTCCACCTGGGAATACTCTATGATTATTTTTAGTCATAAGTAATGGATCAGATGATAAGATCGCTAGTAATGCTTGTTGAACTTACTTATTTTCTCTAATAAAATCACTAACCATTTTTTAATTAAGTTACAATAAACTTTTCCTAAAAATTATAGTTGATAGGTAGCAACTCAAAATTAATATATATTATCTTTTTTAAATATGTATTTAAATTTTTTTTATTCTCAACATTTTATATAAAAATAATTCGTTTTCATTTGAAAAGATAATTTGTTATTTTTAATAGAACACGAAACATTTTCACAAATATATACATTTTTGTTTTAAAATGAAAACATTGTTTCTTTTTATAATCACTCTTTGAAACAAAAATAAAATAGCCATCCCATTCTACATATTAGTACAACCTGGCGGCGACTAATCTAACCTAAGTTTACATTGTGGGTAAAAATGTTCTCCGTTTTCAAACAAGCGCTTCCACTTTCAGTTGGAGAGTTTGCTGAAGCCAAAGAATTAGCTCTAGTCGCCGCTAGAGGACTCCGACTGCTTTGGTCTGTATTTGTATTTGAGTTTATGAAACCGAGATGTGTTGGTTCATTGCTGTTGATTCCATTGGGGATAATATCGTTGTTGTAATAGTATGCGCTATCTGAAATAAAATGGACATGAGTTAGTCACCCTGCTTTTAATAATGTATAGGTAATAAGATTCGATTGATAGGTAATTGTAAACTACCGCTAAAACAAAACACGGTAGATTAAATGGAATCAAATTTTGTGCTAAAATGAATGTATTTGACTTGAGTTCTTTGGTGAAGTTTCCCCATTGCGAATGGTTTGGCTTGGATCGGAAGAAATGGCGGTACTTAGTAGAAACTACTCTCATTAAACATACATACAGTCAGTTAGTTACTAGACACTGATCAATTAAAACCCCCCCTCAACGGTACCTTCGCTGACAGTTCTCAACTCATACGGACTTCATCTGTTATTTAGTTTGTTTATAATGCTCTACTTTGTTAGTGTACGTGTCCAACAATTATTATTGCATTGAGAATGGGATATATATATATATATATGTAAATATATAAATATATATATATATATATATATATATATATATATATATATATATATATATATATATATATATATGTATATATATATATTATAATGGATTGTTATAGTTGTATACTTTGCCGACAATACCACTATAATTGTTATATTATCAATTTAATATATTCAACTCTAGTATAGCTAGCTCAGTAATGAAGTAAAGAAAATTTTTTATGTATTTATATATTTATGTGGAGAGCATGAGAAACTCTTACTACTCTTTGGGATCTGGAAGTGATTTTAACTCTATATCTACAATATTTTACATATATATGAATCATTCAAATAACTGATATTATATTTTTTATATTATTGGTGCGCCTATGTATAGAAACTTTCAATATAGCAATCGATTTTGTCTCACAATTAAAATAGATGGAAATTATCAGTAGAATAATCGATTCCAACTGTCACTCATATCAGTTGAAGTAATATTTATCTGAACATAAACAATAGTTTCAAGAATACCTTTAATACAACAACTATATTATATTGATCAAGAATTATGTATTATAAATTTAAAGTAAGTGATGAACTATCTTAAATACTAATATAATATTGAAATGTCAAACAATAAAATATTTGTTAAATATAAATGGTAAGTACTCAAGTCTATGTTATTACCTTTCTTTTTTAATGCTTTTAATATGTTTAATAGTTTCAGATACTAATTCTTATTACTTTTATTATAAATGTACATCTCTAACCCGAATGTTGGTACCAACAAAAACAAAAAGAAACACTAACCTCTCAACCACTAATATTCCTTTCTTGAAATTCTGTCTGTTAAAAAACCATGTCATGCATACATATGTCGTCCAGATGGAGATGTTTTTTTCTAGATTTCTTGTTACAGGTACCACGTGTTTGTAATTTCTATTATTCTCCAGCTTCGAATTCCCAATCAATGCTTAATATCTTATTCAGGTACTTTACATCACGATTCCGTACCACATCAACTAATTATTCAATTTGAAATGACTCTTTCATTTGTACCATAGCCTCCAATAACATGTATTTTTTTATATATTGTATATATCTTCGTAGAAATTATGATTTTAATATCCTTATACTAGCTATTTCGAATTAATATATGGAATATATGGAATAACTCACTTCTTTATACAATAACATAATTCTCTCTTTTAAAATTCTTCAACCATTTAAGTTTTCTAATCTCCGACTTCCATCATTATTCAAAAATCAACAACCAACCCGCCTTTTTTTATTTTTCGTTGCTATCCGAAATCATAAATATCTTGATTTCAGATTCATTTTATAATTCCTAATATATAATTACAAACCATAAAATTCACATCTTTCTTGACTCAATAAATATAGATTTCTATGGTTCTGCTTCTTTTTCAATTTATAACCTTATTCCAGTCAATTGATAAAATTATTTTGACATTTCTGACATTATTTGATATATATAACCAAAACTCTCTAAATGTTAAATAATTAAGTTATTACATGTTTATTTATTGTAACTATTAATAATGTTCAATGAATATTTTTCGAATATGGATTACATGTTTCTTTTAATTAAGGAATTTTGATTTATAACTTGTTATTTATTACTTACAATGGATTTTCGATATGCTTCTTAAATGAACTACTGTATTTAAAGGTAAATCTTATCTTTTTTATTCAAATTTCTTATTACTATTGCTCATATATTGTATTCCATTATGAATAGATTACTTCATCAATAAATTCTTTTGGTATCATATTAAAGATATTGAATCAAATGTTCCAAACTTCAATATATTTGTGAGAGTGAGAATTTCAATTATACTTCCATCTAAGTAGTGAAGAACTATCTCTTCTATATATATTTTTTTACTTTTATAAGGTAATAGATATTATGTATCCTGATCAAAATAGGTGCTAATAATTCTCTAACACTTAACAGATGATGTATATATGCTCCAGAATATTTTGTACATGTAAGACATATACAGTTTTTTAAATACTGCATTAAATCTTCTGTATATGGGAAATATTTTCATTAACCGATACCGGTTTATATAATTCTGTGTAGTATGCTGATATGAGTTATATTATTTTAGTTTCTGTGTTCTTGAATTATGTTCAATATATATATTTAAATATATATTTAAGGTACCCTGGGACATCAAGGGCGATTCCAGGAATAATTTCTGGGGGGGGCTATCTTTGTTTTTTGAATGCTTCTACTGCTTGTGAATGAGTCATTGAATGCTAATAATTTATGCAGTAATCACCATTTTTATCCATACAGAAATTTTCGATACATCGATACAAACTCTTGACACATTTTCTATTCTTGCTTGTTCAGGTTTATGTTCGTAAATGATAACACTACTATTACTAGTTAATTATGTCATAAACTTCAAGAAAATATTTTAGAATAGTACCCTGCAGACCTTTAAATAATACAGCATTCATTCTCTATGGTACATTTACAGTATGTATCTAAAATCATTCAGCCTATAACCGTTTTTATTACTTAATAGTTCAAGTACCTGGAAGTGTGACCAAGATTTTAAGAAGATCGTGGATCACTGGAAATATATTTGGGTCACAAGCATCAAATACATTCAATACATCTTCAGGGAATTTCAAGTAAGCTCTCAAACTCTAAACGACTAAAGCAAGTACAACAAAATAGAGAAAGGTTGAGCCCAATAAAATTGAATCAACTGTATTCTTAGGCAGACAAAATATACACTAAGGAGAACATCGAGATAGTGAGCGACTGGATGAAGCGGCTGTCCTAGTATTGAGGGGAATTTTAGATAATTGTTAAGATTCAAGATATCTTCAGGAGATTACAACAGCGTCTTCAAGGGCCACATATATTGGTAATACCACTTCAATTGATTAATCACATGTTGTGGTGAATAAATCGTTGAAACCATACAAAATCTAGTCCGAAACGCAACAACAATAAAATTCGGGAAGATTGTCAAATTTATTGATGCCTATGAAAATTTAGGAACCGTTAGTCCAGATCAAGATGTGGCTAGTGAGCAACATTTAAGTGGAGAGACTCTAGGAAAGATTGTTGTAAATATACCACATGATTTGGCTTTAGACCCGAACGAACCTATCTAACCCCTGAGCATCTAGAGCTAGAGAGGGAAGCTACGATGGTCACCTACAGACGTTCAACGTCAAGTAGCTATGAAAACAAGGAGCTACAAAGATATCACACGGGTTTGCTGAGTGAAATTAGAAATCACCACATACTTGGAATGATCCCATGCTCGGTACAACGTCCTCTTTCCTGAGAGAGATAATTGACGTAGGAGTAACAACTTCTTTTGATCTCAGACGGTCGGCTCCAAAACCGAGAACGGCGTATGAGCAGGAGTTTACGGAACTAACCCAAGAGTTAAAATCTTATTAAATATTAGCAAGTTCACCACTATCTTTCAAGCAGAAATTATAGCGATGGAGCTGAGCGCCAGAGAGCTGAGTAACAGTCATCCGGTGAACAGGTCTCTTAAAATAATCTCAGATAGCCAGGCAGCTCTAAAAGTACTGACCTCCAAACGAGTGAATTCTAATCAAGTTTGGAACTGCATTCAGATCCTGGACCACCGTGAGCGGAACAAAGTTATTTTCAGCAGGGTTCCAGGGCATAGAGGCATGGAGGGCATGAAAAGGTCAACGCGCTCGCCAGAAAAGGGACAGATTCTGCCTTACTTGGACCCGAACCCGTCGTTGGCATTGCAATAACCACTGCCAAAACTGCATCTCAGAATGGGCCAAGCGTAACACGCTTAGGCTCCGTAGAGACAAACCGAGGCTCACACACTCGAAGTCGTAAACCCCTCTAAGAAAGCCTAGCAACAGGTTATAGAATGGCGTAAGGCGGATCTACGCATTCTGTCAGAACTGTTGACAGGACACTGTCGTCTAGGAACATGCTTGAGAATGATGGGTCTGCAAGAAAAATCGGACTGAGGGTTCCATTATATGGAAGACGAAACAGCAGAGCACATTCTCTGCACCTACTCTGCACTGGAAAAACTCAGATTGCAGACCTTCGACTTTAGCCGACTGGAGCTCACGAACTTTGAAGAAGTTGGGCATAGTACTACTATCTCATCTACCATCTCATATATTAAAAGGTGTGGACTGTACAGCGATCTCTAACAAAGTGTGAGCCAAAATAGACACAGCTGGGTCGCAGTAAAAGACGTTACTTATTTACCCACTCGCCTATAACTGTAAACCGTATATAAACACATACGTATGAGTGCATCAAAAGCTGTCAATATGTAGTGGAAGATCTGTTTCGATCTCTTTGGCGATCAATGTCACTGATAAAAGTGAAAGGAATTGAGACTTATTATTGTCGTTTAAGCCTGAGAGATGTAGGTACTGAAATTGCTGTGTCTTATGAACTAATTAGGGTTTTTTGAGTGATTGCTTTGCTTGAGCACTACGTAATCCATCATTTGAGATAACTATCCTATATTAAAAATGAATTTCTATCCAAAAACTCTATGGAACAACCACCTTACTACCCTGATACGGCTCTACCTTGATTTGCTATTTCATAGAACCTGTTTGCAGTCGATAAATGACGTAATAATTGAATCGTGCCGGATACTAGAATTCATAAAAATCAAGTGACAAATGATGTGACGAATGGATGATTTATTGAAATAATTGTATTATTTCGGTGATCTACTTTGAAGCCTATTATTGATGCATATTATATGTTTCATTGAAGAGTCATTAATATGGTTTTCAATGTTAATTTTAGATGTTTACAAAATTCCATACTTGCCATTTCAAATTGTTTCACTATATTTTGTTTTTGTGTGAATCCTGAACAATTATAGTTCAAACTGATCGAAAAAATTATGTCAAGTTTCAAAATATAAGTTTCCTTCAGGCAAGTTGTTTCAATTTTATTTTATTTCAAAGCTATCATATTAGCAGTGAAGCAGTGATAATACTGATGGAAGTCAAGGTAAATCAGTTCGTTGTCGTGGACAAGATGGAATAATTTTAAGCAGCTCTTCACAGAAGATGTCTCTCTATGCTTTCAAAAGTACTATGACCATTCGCAGCGAAAAGAATTCGTTGAATGGATTTTTGAACATCCAAAAGTTCACAGCAAATTTAAGAACAAACTCTTCCTATTAATGATTTATTTAATCGTCAAAGTCGCTACATTTGAGGTGCGGAAAACCCACTTAGTAGATAAGGAAAGGTATTCTCAACGTGTCACTATTTGATGTCGATTTTGGGTTGAAGGCACCATAGAACTATACCTTACCGGAAATGAAATTGTTGAAGCAGGGAATATAAATGGTACCTACTCGATATAGCGACATAATAAAAGAGTTATTTCTCCCTAAATTAGATTATATTGTTACGAAACAGCACACTTGTATAGACCCTAAATCCGACTCTGCCTAAGCCAGGTATAAAAGTTAAAATTATGGTAGTTACGCAGGGTTTTTTCTATAACTGTTTACGACTATCTTATCTAAACAGGTTTTTGGTGACCAGCTTCATCTAGAAAATGCCAGAAACCCATTTGTTTCTGAGTAAGCCGCAGTCCGGAATTTTCTAGTAAAAAAAGCACTAATATAAATAAAGAACCGATTAGCGGAGTTCAGTTTAGTTGATAACTCGACATCGTGAGATAAACGGGTGAATAAGTGAATATAAATCAGTTGAGTGTTTATATAAATTAGTTCGAGTGACTATACTGAGTATATATAAATTAAGTGTTAGTTATTAGTTTAGTGTTAAAATAAATTAAGTAAGTGAACCTACCGTGTGCTCCAAATTTATCCCACCCGTTTACCGTTTAAATAAATTAGAAAAACATTACATTGGTGTCAGAAGTGGGATGGTCGAGAGAATGAACAGGACTATTGGAAAATACCTGTCCAAATTAGTTTCCAGCCATCAGAGAGATTGGGATCAATATCTTTCCCTATTCGCGTCGGCTTATCGATCTGCCGTCAATGAGTCCAAGGGTGAAATATCTGCGAAAATCCTGTTTGGACGTGAAATGAGGCTTCCTTGTGACCTGGAATTTGGCTGTCGCCCTGGAGAAGATCTAGCAGGAGAAGACTACGTGAACCAATTGAGAAGAAGGCTGGACGATATTCATGAATGAGTTCGAACAAATCTTCAAGTTGCCAGCGACAGAATGGAAAGTCGGTACGACACGCAGGCCACAGAAGGCGGTTTTAAAGAAGGAGACAAAATATGGTTACACAACCCCACGAGGAGAAAATGATTCTCTCCAAAATTACAAAAATCCTGGGAAGGTCCATACTTAATGAAGAAAAGGATCAATGATGTTATATATCGCATAAGCAAGATCCCCAACGGAAAACCAAAAGTAGTTCACCAAAACCGATTAGCCCCATTCGAAGGGGACCATGACCTAGAGGAAGGAGTAAACCTTATTCAAGATGTGTTTGACCCTACCTTCGATGAATTCATGGGCACGTATGGAGGTACCGGGAAAGCTGGATATGGAGTCACTTCGAAGCAACAACAAGATTTGTTCACATCCCCGCCCGTATCAAGAACGCACGAGGGTTGGCAACCGTCTTTCGGAAGAAGTTCGGGGAATTAGAAAAACTTGAAGACCAGATTCCAGCCCCTGGCAAGACACTAAAACTGAAGTATAATTCGCGGTACGTCTTCTACGTGGTAACTAAAAGAGGAATTTGAAGATCGATCTAGCTACCGCGATGTGTTGGAAGCAATTCGTAACCTCCGAGACCATGTGTTAGAATCTAGCGTGAAGAAACTGGCTATGCCTAAGATAGCGAAGAACCAGTTGGATTGGCGAGATATCAGGAACATGGTAGATATTATCATTCGAGATACCAGTGTCCAGATATTAATTTGCAGCTACAACCCCCGTTATCAATATCCGATGAAGAAGATGCCCAGCTATTTCCATAAGAACGGAAAGTGTAGAAATGGGGCCAGTTGCCGATTCAAACATCCAGTCTCGGCTACACAAAAGTTCCAAGAGGAACTTCCATTTAAGGAGGGGGTAATGTTACGAAGCAGCACACTGGTATAGGCCCTAAATCCGCCTCTTCCTAAGCCAGGTATAAAAGTTAAAATTATGGCGGATACGCAGGGTTCTTTCTATAACTGTTTACGACTATCTTATCTAAACAGTGTTTTTGTGACAAGCCTTATCTAGAAAATGCCAGAAAAGAATTTTCTTTTGAGTAAGCCGCAGTCCGGAATTTTCTATTACAAAAGACACTCATATACATAAAGGACAAATCAGCGAAGTTCATTTCAGTTGATAATTCGACATCGTGAGATAAACAAGTGAATGAGTGAATATAAATCAGTTAAGTGTTTATATGAATTAGTTCAAGTGAATATACTGAGTATATATAAATTAAGTGTTAGTGATTAGTTTAGTGTTTAAATAAATTAAGTAAGTGAACCTACCGTGTGTTTAAAATTTATGCCACCCATTTACCGTTTAAATAAATTAGAAAAACATCACAATGTTGATGTTGACGACAGTGGTCCCAGCTATGAAGTGCCAATTGTGCGAATTAACTACATTGGATCTCTTTTCGTAGGGTTATTTGAAGTCAAAAGACTATGTCAACAAGTCCGTAAACAGGCATGCAGTAAAGGAGGAAATTTAACGTCGTATCAACATAGTTTAGAATCATTTATTAAAAATGGTAATGGACCATTTTGTCAAACATTGCATAGAGGCCAGCAAAGACATGAAGGCAATTTGCCTTATGTGTTATTCTTTACAACAACATATCTTGTGTACTTTACTATTCAACTAAAAAAATAATAGTTGGAGCAAAAAATCAGGTTTTTATTTTAATTAAAAACTTGCATCAATTTTAGGTCATCATATTCATATTAATTTTGTCGAATTGTCATTAGAATTTATTCGACGAATTTCCGTTGAAATTTATCGATGAAAAGATTATAATGTATCTCGAATAACTAACATGATGACAAAGAGAAGAGATGTGATTAGCCAGAGAAATAAAATCCGATCAAATAACGTATTGATGAACAAAAAACTTAGCTGTGAATGCAGATAAAATTCACCTTTTTGTTAGCGGGAAAACGGGATTGATATATCCGTACATGAACAAGTCAGTAGTATAAGAACAAGACAAAGACTCAATATATTGCTAAAAGTGTAATTAGTCTGGAGTTCAATGAGATATTGTCTGGACTTCATTAGCCTCATTTAAAAAATATGCTACCGTATCGATACAAATTCCAAAGAATACTGTTAGAAACATTCGAAATTGGCCATTTAACGGAAATGTAAAACCCTCAACAAGAATTTATATAACACAAAGATACTATCTTAGTTCATGTAATGAATAGTAAATAAAAATAGTACGGCTTTATATGAGTATACAACATTCTTTGTTATATGCATTAAATATCTAACTAATTGAATATGCGTGTAGATGTTAGAAACCTATCAATTTTTTCCAAAATGACTACAATACTCACTGTTTACTTACTGAGTAACCCGCTAGACGCACTACCATATCCGTAAGTGCCGTATGCCGCGCCATACTGGCTGTAGGCCGTGCTGTAAGCGTAATCAGTTCCTGGTACCATTGTAGTTCCCGCTGAAACAAAATTTTATTTTAAAACTATGCAACCTCAATAAGGGCATGTTTGATATTTAGAAGTTTTGATAAGGAGTACAATTCAGTAAGAATTATACAAATAAGTAATTTATGATGGAGATTACTTATATTTCATAACAGGAAGGAGGAGTCAAACAAATCAATCTCATAAATCATATCCGTCTCAGTAATCCTTAAGCTGCAAACTACGAGCATCAGTGTGTCGCCGGGTACGCAAAGGTGTGTTAAGTTACGAAATATAGGCTTTTGAGGAGTGACAGTCCCGCGGCTATAACACATTCTAATTTTAACAAACAGTTTTTTTGTTGCATTTTTGAGTAGAAGAAAAGTATTCTACAGTTTTTCTTTTGAGTTTCTGAAGTTCTATAGTTTATTAAAATTTTACAGATGGGTGGTTACGAGAAGGAATTAGAAAGGATGAACAAACGAATCATGGAGTGTTTAGAAGAGGAGTCAGAGGAAGAGAAAGTAGAGGATTAGGACGACGATTTGGAAGAAGATAACATAGAAGTACATGAACAAAATTTAGATACAGAAAAGGAAATATCCGATACCGAAATAGAACCAACAGCTAATCTTCCACATTCTCTGGGAAAAATAAAAAAAGGTCAAAACGTGCCCCTCCTTCGTCTAGAACACGTGCAGAGAATTAGATAATTTATTTCTCGGGACCGAAAACGGCTGTAAGAGATTTGAAGTCTGCTATAAATATATGGAAGTATTTATTTGATTTGGAGATTATAGAACAAAGTGTACGCTATACTAACTAACATATCGACAAGCAAATACTGAAATTTGGCGACAGAGCCAGGCACAAATGTTTCTGAGGTGCATTGTTTTATTGGACTGTTATATATATATATATATATATATATATATATATATATATATATATATATATATATATAGCTTGCGTGTTAAAGTCTGGTCGGGTCAACATTGATGAGATATGGAATAACGATGGAACTAGAGTAGAAATTTCTCGGATTGGTATATCCAAATCTTGTCTTTCTTTCGTACTTCATAATTTGCGATCCGACGATATGGATACCAGAAGGGAAAGATACGAAGTTGATAAATTGGCCCCAATTAGATGTATATTTGATTTGTTCGTTGAAAAAGGCAAATCTGCGTACATACCCTTCGAGAATGTCACTATAGATGAAAAGTTGGAGGCATTTCGCGGAAGATGTGGCTTTCGCCAATACATTCCGAATAAGCCTAACAAGTACGGCCTAAAAGTATATGCACTGATGGATTCTAAAACATACTACGCTTGTAATTTGGAAGTATATGTAGGATCTCAACCCGCAGGACCATGTGTTCAGGATACTTCTCCTTCAGCCGTTGTTGAAAAACTTGTTGAATCGCTCAAGAATTCCAAAAGAAGTGCAGTTGTGCGCTCCGAAACGATAAATAAATAAGTTGTTAAAAACTAATTAGTGTATATTTCTCAGTGAATCAAAACAAACAGTAAGAATATCAGTTTAACTTTTTATTGATCGTTAGTAAAACAACAATTAATAACTAAAAGTGTATCTGATATTGATATCAGATATTAATAGTATTTAGAAAATATTTCAACAGGCCCCTTTTAAGGGTCGCACTTACAAGTAAGTGATGCCAGTTATTCTGCTGAAAATCTTCTATAAAATATGAATAACTCCGGCATGGCGAGTACCTCTGACTACAGGGGTACTCAAAATTATATATCAAATCAAGAAAACTCTTTGAATCCCCCAACTCCGTCTTATTCTACATTAGTACAAACGTCCAAATATCCCGTCAAAGGAGCAAATCATCATATTCCCCGCTATGGAAGAAGTGAAAATCCACGAATACATCATCGCCCTTGGAACCAAAGATATAATTTTCTCATCTAAAATTTCGAACAACAGAGTATGCATCTATCTCTCTAGTCAAACCATAGTGGACACATTTCTAAATAAAGGAGGAGAAATTGAAGTTAACAGTCAAATCCTCAAAGCTCGCCGTTTGATCTCACCATCTACTCGATTAGTCATTTCTAACGTATGTCCAACAATCCCTCACAACATTATAGAACAGAGTCTCAGAGATCTAGGACTATCCCTGATGTTACCTATAACATTTCTTCGGATTGGAATTTCACAACCCGAATACAGCCACATATTGAGTTTCCGCAGACAAGTCTTCATACAACCTACTCCTAACAGCAATAATAGTTCTCCTTTACCTGAATCGATTCTAGTAAACTATGATAATACTCCATACCGTATTCTCTTTTCTGAAAATAAACTCATGAGCTACAAATGTAAGAAGAATGGTCATATTTCTGTTAGTTGTCACGAGACTGTTACTGAACCTATAGCCGACATTCTACAAGAACAACCAGTAGAAGATATAATTCCTCAAGCTCAAGAAACTCCCTTGAATATTACTGAACCTATAATCAGCCGTATCAAAGATAACACAATTGAAGATTTAGCCCCTCAAGGCCAAGAAATCTCCACCTTAATGAACACCTCGTCGCATAAGAGGCCTCATTCAGAGGTCAGTCCACCGATTCAGAATCCAGCGGAAGAGTTGGAGTCTTCTTTCATAATTCCCATTTCTCAGGCTCAGAAGAAATCGAAGGCTCAAATACAAATCCAGTGCGTTGAATTCCTGGTTTCTCCTGCCAAACATTTCTTAGAGGACAATTCGTATAATTTTTCACTGGACTATAGTCAGATTCTTAGTTTTCTGGAGAACTCGTTCGGTTCCCCGGACCCCCTCAGTGTAGCCCGCAGGTATACTGGGGAAGTTCACGCGCTCCTAGCTATACTTACTAAGATATCTCCAGCACTCACCTGAATCACAAAATTGAAAAAGAACATAAAGAAAAACAGCTCAACAGAGAACTAGAAAGCGGCTCTAACATCTCAGTGTCTGGAAGCGGAAGTGATATATCTCTAAAAACATTCTAAGACCTCCCAACTCCATATAGGATTGGCCACACTAGATACCCGCACCAGTTTCTACTGATAAAAGACAACCCCAGAAGATTTGTTTCCTGTCACGAAGAACTGGACGTTAAACACATAACCATGGAGTGTCCCGACTATAGTGAGGAGAGATTAACTTGCTACTAAGGTTTTTAGAATAATAATCTTCGTGGTTGATGCGGTTTTTTCTTTGAATAATAAAAATTCCAAAAGAAACTTGACCTGTGATAACTGGTTCACTAGGATTCCGTTAGTACGCAATTTATATTCGAATTACAAGCTCACTTTTTGGGGAACGAGCAGGATAAATCCCCTTAGAACTTTGGAAACCAGTTAAAAGGCCAGTTGGGATAAATGCGTTCGCCTTTGATAACATCATGACATTGATTTCATATATCGCGAAAAAAAACGTACTGCTAGTTTCATGTCTGCACCACGACGACCGAATTGATTAATCCACAGGAAAACCCGAAATGATAATCGACTACAACAGCACCAATGGTGGCGTAGACACACTAGATGAGATGTGTGCAGCTAATGACTGCGTCAGTAATACCAGACGTTAGCCGATGGTGATTTATAATTATCTGTTGAACGTTGCAGGAATTAATTCTATGGTGTTGTTTTCTTTGCAAAATCCAGGCAAAAACAATAAATTTTAACATATGCTTGCCTCGGAACTAGTAGAAGATCACATCCGTAATCGCGGATTACAGGTCAATAATCCAAGAAGCATAAAATGTTTGGGACACCCTAGAGAGGTAGGTGCGAATACTGCGACAAAAGAAAAAAACAGACCGACACGATTCTCATGTAAAACATGTGGAAAGTTTATTTGTTTGGAACATGTTACTTGCGTCTGTGCAGATTGCTATTTAGATAAAAATTACTTGTTAATAATATAGATATGTATTTTTCAATTAGTTTTACAATATTTATGCATTCTTTTTTTTTGGTTTGTGTTCAAACGGTTTATGTGTTCCGAGTTTTACAAAAGTTATCAATTATTCGAAATAAATAATTTTATTCTGTAACAGGAGAAAAATTTGGCATTTTATCTCTGTTGACAGGTAACAAAATACAACTTTTCACGAAATTACTTTTTTCAGATTCAGAGAAAACTCGGAATCAGACATTTTTTAACTTTATATTTTCCAAAATAACTACTAAGTAATCACTGAGTTCGCAATTTTTGAATCAAATCACAGAATTAAATTGACATATATTTGATTACTTTACCGTTTTCCTTAGCAACGCAGGTCTAATTGTCGCTATTACTACAACAGCTTACTAGTTAAAAATTCAAATTTCATATCGATAACATTCCGACTTTAATATATTGTAATAATATGTTCTTTGACTATTAAACGTCGTATTTCCTGTCACAGGAAAAAATAGTTTATTATACACGGGAATAATATTAGATTTTAGCTCTCGGTTTTTTGTCTCCCTCCGCTTTGCGTCGGGAGACAACATAACCTCGAGCTAAAATCTAATACTTTTTTCCCTTGTATAATAAATAACTATTTATGTACTACTTATGCTTTCAATAAAAACAACCAACTTACAACCAAATTGTGACAAAACAAAATTGTTGAGGCCCATTTTGGAGTGCGGACTCTCAGTAATGCGGCAGTGATCGGTAAGAAAATCGTTACGGAAGTACCGAAATGTTAAATTACTAGACGTTCAAAACTGGGGAGGACAAAAAACGAAATCAATTCACATAGGTTAATACCGAACAATAGAATGGAAAAAACCCTATACATCGTTAAAAAGGGTTGTATTGTTTTGGATCAAATATAGGGATAATTATTCACAATCTTTGCAGTAGTCAAAAGTTAATAATTGATATGAAGAAACGGATGAGACAGAAAGATGTGGAAAATGGTATCAGATAAGGCACGGGCTTCAATATTTCTGTGTTACCGACGAGCAGTTCATATTTCAAATGCTATGAGCAAACATAAAAACAACACTATCAAATATATCAACAGTGTATATGCCACTTAATAATATCTTTAAGATTATTAACAGTAAAAATACTTTGTCTTTGGTTGACATACAGATTAATAATGATAACCTTTTGTAAATATTTTTACCTTACAACATGAATTGATGTTATTAGAAGGCCAATAAAACATTTAATATTTCATGAAATTAACTGTCTCGACCCTTACTTCGTGGAATATGCTCATATTAGTGTTTTTAAATGAAACTCACGGTCTCTAGTTAATTCCACAATATAATAAAAGTTATTGAAAATTCTGAAAAATTGACAATTGTTTCGATAAATCAATATCTAAAGTTATCGCTGCAGCACCGACAATACTGGTATAACTGAGTTGAAAGTTGTAGAGCCGTTGCCGATATTCGATATCGAATAGTGGTAAATTACCTGTGGTCGAGTAACCAAAATTAGGCAACATCGTCGTATAATGTTGAGATGCTCCATTGGAAGGCTGGAGCACCGTTAAGGCGGCTGGATCAGGTGATCCGGTATGAGACGCGGGTTGACTTCCTGGTTCAGCGGGTAACGCGAGCGGTAATCCAGGTGATGAACCATCTACAGCAGCACCCAGACCGACAACGCCACTGTATGGAGAACTAGTTTCAGCTACAGCATGCAATAACAAAAAACCAAATTAGCAAAAAAAACAAACAAAATAAAAAAATAAACAAATAAACCAAAATCATGCTTAAAATTAAAATGTAAATTGAACCAAATGAGGATTTGGTGTTTCCATTAATAAATTTAACGCCTTTCGAATGAAGCTCTGCAATTCATTTGTTAATATGTAACTTTTCATATTTTAATAACCTTGAATTTCAAGTTTTTCATTTACCAATGTTTTAGATTAACATTGAATGTTTTTTGTTAGAATTACACTCGTTGATATTCTATGGTATTTCATTAAAAATTATATCATATCAGAATTCATTTTTCTTGAGATTTTGATGTCAAATCCTTCAAAGTTATTTCTGGAATTCAATGAGAAATTCATTTACTGAACCAACAACATAAATTGGTAAACTAGTTTTAAACTTTGAACCGATGAATCCATACACGGAAAATACAGAAAATGTTGTAGCTGCTTGTATCTGGAGCATTTAAAAATAGAATCGCCTTAAAAGTGAAGGTCAACGCTGAAAACGCAATCCATGAAATTGGGAATTCCAGAAAATGTACTTGTATTATATGTTGTTTGAGTAATCTATTGGTACAGAAATTTCACCTTCTGATTATCAATATATTGTGTGAATCAAAGAATACTATTATTTTTATTAGGGTATTACTGTAACTTTTCGCCAGCCTCACAAAAAATACTTTGAAGAATACCCCGAAAATTGGAATAAAACGCAAATATTTTAAGAAGGTGCGATAAGACTGGCTAAGGAAAGTTGAACTACTAAAATAACTGAGAAGTGCAGACTTTTTTAATAGATTTCCCGAGAAGGTAATGCAGCACAAGAAAAAAAGCACAGATGGAGTATTTACTGATACTAGAATGAAATTGGGCTTTTGCGATATATGTATACCTACTGAATAGTGAAACTCGTGTGACTGTTTCATTTTTGCGGATGGTAATTATAGTATAGGTACTATGAATAATTTGGATTCTGCTGTAAATCAACACGGATAAATTCTTTCAGATTTTTAAAACCTTTCACAGACTAGCGCAATATCTTTGCTAAATTATGTAAATTTATTTGAACTTGATGTCAATGGCGTGGAAAAACCAAACAATCAAACAGATACAATTTCATTAGAGAATGAACTTCCAAGATCATATATTATTAGTAGCCGCTGTTTGCAACGATAAATTTGAACAGAAACAAAGTAACTACATGAGAACTAACAAATGAATTGGGGGGAAATGGTATTGTTAATAACTAATGTGATAGTATCTTGTTAATTGAAAAGCCCAATGCCAGATGATGTAAGTACAATAAGCAACATAATCTACAATACCATAACTATATGCTAATACATGCAAAAATGAAAATAAACGACATGCAAATATCTGAATTCAACAGAAGCACGTCTAATCCAGGTGCTTGAAGTTTATAAACTTATTATTAATTAATAATATATAACATGAATGACTCAAAATAATATTATGACTGTTCTTCCATAGAAGTTTTCTCTTTTGTAGTCTATACTTTAGTCTTTGGGAGTTATTGAATTTGTACATAGCCTCAAATTTATGTTTGATATATTATTCTGTTCGATTTCGGTTTTGGATACTTAAATCAAATTAAAGGAATTACAGGGGCGACCGGAACCTGCGTTGATGCATACATTTTGATATGGAATCATATTATTTAATATGGAATTAAGAAATTTCAGTGTGTAAACAGTTTGATTGGTAAAATTTCTTATGCCCGTATCAGTCGAGTTTGACATAGCTAACTCGCATAGCATGTGAAAAGATAGGTAAAATTGTGAGTGTTTTCATTTATTTACAATAAACGGCGGTGAATCTTATTGAAACGTATAATAAAATAACCACACTGACTCCAATAAAAGCAATGAATTGTGCTGGTAATCATAGGCGCAACTAGAAGGGGGCTGGGGGCTAAGCCCCTCTAAAGAGCCGCAAAGCCCCCCTAACCGGCCAACCCCCAAAAGTACCTATATAAGAAATTAAAAATACATGATGCAAAAGTTTAAAAAATTACAATTAATAGAGGCAAAACAAAATACAACAACAGATCAAACGTTAGGAAAAATAATAAATGAAATTTAAGCTTGTGGAATGTACGCAATAATATGCGATGAAGCACGTAGCTTTAATATGGAACAATTATCACTATGCGATAGATGCGCAGAGGGGCTAGAAATTAAAGAGAGATTTTTAAAATTTATTTATTGTTCGACACAAAGAACAGCTTCCGATCTTTTTGTTTCAATTACAGAATAATTGGAAGAACTTCAAATTTTTAACCTTTTATTGATAGGCCAGTCTTTGATGGTGCTGCCGTTATGTCTGGTCATATTGGGGGCCGTCAAGCAAAGATTAAAGAAAAGTATGCCAGTACCATATACACTCATTGCTTAGCTCACAAACTAAACTTAGCGCTAATAGATGCTTGTACAAATATACACTCTGTTGCAATATTTTTTAATACATTGGAAGCATTACACGGACATTTTTCTAATCCAATTCACCATGCTGAATACAAATAAATCCTCCTCAAACTGGAAATTTAGCCTAGCGAAATAAATCAGTTATCAGATACAAGACGGCATTGTAGGTACAAAAGTTGCAACGCAGTCAAGCTTGGATATGATGCAACTGTAAAGACCCTGGAAAATGGAATATTGGGTAAGAAAGATGTTCGATCAGTAACTGCGCTTGGTATACTAAAAAATATTAAGGAAGCATCATTTTTGGTGACCCTTTTTGTTTTGGAGGAAATTCTGAATGTAATAAACATTTTATCGAAAAAACTCCAGGAAAAAGAAGCAACTCTTGGTAAGGCCTCAAACGTAATAAAGGGTGTTATATCTTCTTTAGAAAACACGAGGTCAGAAACCTATCATGGTAACCTCCATACTTCTATTGAAAAATTTTCTGAAAAACATGACATATCGTTGGAACCACAAACATCAAAAAAAAACTTTCTTCCGAGTTAAAAGATTTTGTGACGGATTCAACGGTGGGAGCATTGGAGAATTCTGGTGATGTACCAGTTTTGGAGTTGAAATATTGGAGGTCGACTGTATTTTATAGAATATTAGATAGTGTTGTTGGTTTTTTAAAAAAGCATTTTCTGAATAAAGTTTAAAATTGGCCGAATCGATTGATAATTTCTTTATTCTGGAATACGAGGGTTCAACTGATTTTATTAATCATTATTATGACATTCTAAAAATTGATAGAGGTATATTAAAAGCAGAAATGTTAATACTGAAAAATGTTTTAAAAATGTCAAATACGCAGATTACATCTGAAACAGTAAAAAATGTACTGTCTAGAGAAACCTACCCTAACTTTTATAAATTATTTCAAGCAGCGATTATACTACCAGTGTCCTCAGCTACCTGTGAACGATCATTTTCTATAATGCGCAGAGTTGTTACCTATTTAAGATCCACCATGGGGCAAAGTCGATTTTCAGACTTGGCTGTATTATTTATTGAAAGAGATTACGACATCGATTTGGATAAGGTGGTGGATGTTTTTGCCAAAGAAGAACGCAAAATTAATTTGAATTAGGTTAGGTATATTTGTTAAAACCTATAAATTTTTTATTTTAATGTTTACCTTCAAATTATAGCTTTATTTTTGAATAAAATATTTTTAGTAAAAGTATCAATATAATTTTCATTAATCGTTTACCTAGAACAAAATAGTGATTTTATAAAATTAAAAATTTCCCTGAATAAAAAAATACCTGCGGGGATGGGCATAGTATTTAGTATAAATTAATGTTAAATTTTGGCAAAAGTTGGGCGTGGTCCAGAAATTCTTTCTTTGCAGGTCAGAGCAGCCGCCCGCAGGAGCAAACAAACGTTTTTTGTTACTGGCAGTGCACTTTCAGCGGGGCACCTGCGATGACCTCCCTTCTAGTTGGGGCTTCAGCCCCCCCCCCCCAAAAAAATCTTATGCTACTTGCGCCTATGCTGTTAATCGGTTATCCAGTCATGGACTGCAACTAATGAAAATTTTTTGACTGGGAAGGTTTTTACGCAGCTTAAATTGAATTAAACAGTTCCTTTGCAAGTTTTTGAGATCCAGAGATATTTGGCAGACTTAAAGTAAAGTGTCGATTTCAGGCGATCGAATTTGTAAACGATAAGCCATTTTTAATAATAATAACTTATTTATTCTCTTTCCTTTTTTTTCTCCTCTTTTTTTTTAATTGCATTCAGAAATATTCAAACTTAATTTTTTGTGTAATTTTGCGGTTCGTTTCTATGCAATTCTGCGAGTATTCTACGGATTTGGAAACATATTCAAAAACTGATCTGAAGCTCGTTTTGTAATTTTTCATACCTTGTAAATCGATACTTCATGAGAATCTTTTCATTAGATAGAAATGAATATGTAGCAGTGACAAGACAATTTTCAATCGTCTTGAACTATTTGTAGCCAGTAAATGTTATATTAGTTGACTGTGAATTATATTCCCCAGTTTTATTATTCGTAGCCATAGCTTTCTTTCGATTTCTTTCCAATTCATAAATTAAAAAAAAGGAATGGATGAATGCATTACAAATGGATTACTAACTTCTATAAATGATGGGATTTTTTTGTCTAAAGAATACAGAAGATTTCCAAATGAAAACAATTTAAAAGTTCAGTACCCAAATCACAGAAATTATTTGGACACATTATTGAAAAAATCTAAACAAGATTATTATAAAAATAAAATGTAAAAAACAATTACAAATAAAGAAATGTGGAACATAATAAATTCTTTAACAAATAAAAAAACGTAAGCTTAACTCTTGAACAAATAATTACCAGGGAAAATAAAATACTCAAAAATTAACTCGATATTGCCAACGCATTTAACACATACTTCATTAATGTTGGTAGAGTTCTAAACAGCAAATTAACACCATCTTCAGAAATCACTGATGACGGGCCAAGTATCCCTCACACATTTTCATTATATCCTACGAATGAAAACGAGGTTATGGACATTATACAAACATTAAAAAAAAAGAGACACAGGGAAATATGGTATATCAGCAGAAATCTTAAAGTCTGCTTCTAAAGAAATATCGGCTCCTATTATTTACCTAATTAATAATATTTTCGAGCAAAGAATTTGTCCTATATATGAGATCGGAGATCATAAGATCTTTTCTGTAATCACTAATCTGGCCAAAATAGTCGAGAAATTATTAAGGTATAAGAAATTATTCTAAAAATTTTTAAACAATAATCCATCTCGTTTCACAGAAGGAAAATGTACAAAAGACACTATTTAGACACTAATATCAGGAACATATTGCTCGCTAGATAGAATAAATATTTATTATATTAGTGTTTTCGTGTATTTGGCCAAAGCGTTTGACGATGATAATCATCAATAGTTGCTAAAATTTATGAACAATTTGGGTTTTAGAGGTATTCCTCTAAAATGTATCCAGTGATATTTGAATAAAAGACCACAATACGTTAAAATTGGGAACTATATTTGTGAACCACAGTATGTTGAATGTTGAGTTCCTCAAGGAACAGTCTTGGGACAGATATTTTTCACTATGTACATAAATAACTCATTTTCTATCAAATCTGTCGGAAAAATAATTAGTTATGCGGGTTATACCGTCATTTTTTATAAGGCGACCTCTCTCAGACATTTTATTGGTTAAATTAAAAAGTTATCAACAAATTACAGTAAAACTGTTTTCTTGCCCTTTGCTCCTAATTCTTTGGAACTCCCAGCATTTGACCAATTCAACGTAACTTCCAATGGCCAAACTGTTAGCATATCCTCAAAAGATAACATAAAATATCTTGGGATTATTATTCATCAACACTTAAGATGGCAAGACCACAGTAAGGAAGTCATAAAAATATTAAGGATTCTCATATTAAAATTTACATCCCTAAAAAGATATTTTGATTTAAAACAATTGAAAGTACTTCATAATACATTGGTTGAATCAAGAATTTCATACAGTCTTCTTGGATAGGGTGGTGTTCTGTCATTTAAGGAAGAAAATATTGCAGAAGTATATTATTAAAATTATTTATGGAAAGCCCAAGTTATATTCTAGTGAACTATTGTTTGGCGAATGTAAGATTATGGATCCTAAAAGATTATACTTTTATAAACGACCGTCATGTTTTCACAAAAATATAAATATAATGAAAATAATTGGACATAAATATTCAGCTCATACTAAGAACGATGGCAGAGTACAAATAACAAACCCGCGCTTGACTATTGGTCAACGTAGCGTAGATTATATTCGTGTCAAAGTATAATATAACTATGTACCTCTTCAAATAAGAAATATAAATTCAAATTTTAAGTTGTTTAAAAATAATTTGAAAAAGTTTATTCATTCACTCAGAAGGGACACTGTTTTGTCAATAATAAATTTTCAAAACAATTGATACCTAATTGCTTGGAAATTGGATCATATTTCGATGTATATATTTTTGTAAATTGGTAGATTGTGTGAGTTTTTATTTCATTTTAATGTTACCCGGCAGAGTATGTGAAGGGACTAAAGTGTGATTTACCACATGCAGGCTTGCTTTTGTGGTCATTCTTCTGTTTGTTTGTTCAGCACGTTTGTATGACTTTTATCTACTTCTACACTTGTGTACTTCAAGTGAACAAACATTATATGATTTTGACAATTAAATGTCGAAGAAGTACGTTAAATCAACTAGAAGCTGAGCTAATGTTATATTCAACTTATCAGGTCTATTTTATACAAAGAAAGTGACATGCGCCGTCTTTCGAGTTCTGACTCAATAAACATCGTATGCACTATATTTGGCACAAAAAATTTGACATAATTGGCAACGTAAGATTCCAATTTTCCAAAGATTTGACATAATAATCAAAATAGACTCATTGAATCCTCAATGTAAAATAAAATGAGAAAATATACATCAATCATCAAGATATAAGTGTAACTATTAAGCAAAAGCTAATGAATAATTAATTGTTGAAAAAATATCAAATAAATTGCGAATAAATCGCTCTCCAACTAAGAGATAAACTGCGGAAAAGGAAATAGGCACCCATTCAGATATTCAAATAGCATACTTCTCATTAAATAAAAATGAGGTCTTTATTTCATTAGTTTTATTGACGTTCCATTTGCTATTGAGTGGAATCAATAATAATAAGTGGCTACAAACTATTTATATGCTTCCAATAAGGAAAAAAGAATCAGAAGATATTCAATATTTTTTCATTCAAGCATCACCAATTTCCATTTGTCTGTGAATGAGATTGAAATAAATAAATGCATCGTATAATATTCCACTATCGTTTTTCGTTACTGAGTATTTCGTCAAATTAATTACCGCAGTATTCTATTAGTCAGTATTCCCTTAATTTCAGTATCTACAGTCTACCACTATATTAGAATAGGTCTCATTATTATTATATGTCAATTCTAAATTTCAGGTTTTCGTCCTGTTAATCTCAAGTGATTACTGAATATAATTATGGGAAATAGATCCAATTTATTTATTGTAAATTTGATTAGTTTGCAAGCAGTCAAGTTTAGTACTGAAGACGATAAGTTGGTTATCGAAAAGCGTGTCAGACAGAGTAATTGTGAGTGTTGCAGTACTGCTAGTAACTAGTGTGCTCAGTATGAACGTCACCAACGGATCCAGAAGCTTGCGACGATCTTTGATAATAGGTTTCCACTTAACCAAACAAAAAAATGAGAGGGGATAAAAAATGAGAGTGGCCAATCAGCATTATGGTGTTCTCAATATTTCAGTTGTAATAAATTCTCAGTACTCAAAATATGACTGACTTTTAAGATGTCAACTAAGTTCCAATCAAATCTGCACTGAGTGAAAATGGAAAATAATTTGTTTGATAACACCTACTTTGTGAAACTTTTTTCCAGTTTATGAACCCAAAGTTGTTAAAACTGTTATTTGATAACAACTACTATCATTGCAAATTTTCCATGAAAGCTGTATCCTAATCCTCAATAGGTAAGTAAGTACATTTTCAACTGACTTTCAAAAAATTAGATGTGTGTATGTACCACGATGATACAGTAACGTAATTCTTCAATAATTATATGAGGTCTACTTGCGTAGTCAATGGACAGGAAAAAAATTCCACAATTTTCTTCTTATTTTTCGTTCTCTAACTATTTTGGAAAATTATTCAGATTTCAGGTCCTTTAACACCAAATAAATTGTTCGTATCGTTGCGTCATCCGTAAAAGCTAAAACAGTTCATTGAAGGCAAATCAGCAGTGAATATGGAAATAAGAGAACAAGGACATCGGCTTCAAGGGAATTAGGTAAATTCCATTTATCGCTGTAACTCCCCCAAAAAATTTGTATTCCTGGAGTTTCATAATGGGATGAGCACACCAGTGAAGAAACTGAACCAGTGAAGAAACAAAAACCTATATTTTTGAATTTATTAAGAAATGAGTACTTCTTAATTTCCCGCGAATTTGATGCCATATATGTTTTATTTTACATTTTCAGTTTTATATTTTGTCTTTTCAGGACCAAAATTGTTTATATTGATTTAGTGAATACCTATTTGTACAATAGAATGCCTTAAATACTTCAGAAACGTATGTGTTTCGTTATTGGAATCTTAAAATTCCTTTACCAAATTCCCTGTTTCTTTACTAGGCTTTTTGGTATTTTTTTAATATAAAACTTGTTTAGAAAATGATCTGGTATCGTATTTGTTTCACAACTAGATAAATAAAGCTCTGCCATCTTAGAAAAAGAAGAAATATATTTTTATTTACATGCCACAAAAAGAAACAGTGAAAATAAAAAATCCCTTAACTGTTTCTTCAATGGTGCTTTCATCCTAATTAGAAACTAACTAACACGTAAGGAAAATAAGCTCCAGGTATATTTCAGTGTTATGCCACCAGTACAAGTTTTCACATGCGTAAACATTTGAAAAAAGGCGATATTCTAACATTGGTGCTAACTAAGCATTCAATTATAAAGAGATCTATGCGTTATGAAACTGAAGGAATGAAAAAAATCCCTCCACCATAGGAATAGATCAATCACTATGAAATAGTGTACCTGATGTCCTTATCAATACTTACCGGAATGATAAGGAGACATTGACGGATCCAGTATCCTTGAAGTTTCTATTTTCATTTCGTGCATTGTTATTGGAGCCAGAGGTGTTAATGAATTGGAACCTAATATTATTTTGCATTAATTACAACAAATCAAAACACGAAAATATACCACCACCAGTGAATATTATATTTCTTAATAAGGTTTTTGTTAAAAATATTAGTTCGCAGTTACTCAACGAAATATGTTCTCAATAAACAACTCACACTCTATTTAATTTAACAAAATATATCAGAGAAATTTAATTAGTACCTTCAGAATTGAAAAATGGTAATTAATGACGCTACTTTACGGAAAAAATTATATTATGCATACTATAGACTCCTTTTCGTAATATTCTATTTTTTTGTGTATATTACAAATTTCGAGTAATAGAAAAGATATATGAATATATACCCCCAGTGGCTATCAGTTCAGACCAACATTGAAACAAATTTCACAACATGCCAGATAGTTAAATAAATACTTTTGCAAAAATTCGTTTTAGACATAAAAAATAAAATTCATCTCAAGAAGCATGGATTAAGGTTGGACATGGTTTTAATGGTATCGTAGTTTCGTAATTTTCGGTACATCCGCTATTCGTCTGAACATATACGAGTCTATAGAATTCGATTGATACCATCGATTTTAAAATAACTGTTGAACATAACGCTCACCCGCTTTCCATGTACAACAAACATATAATTTTAGTACAAATTGAATTTGAAATGACTCGCAAAATGAGAATGTATACCATCACCGGATACCACTCTCTAAATGGTAAATGGTAAATTGCAAGGCAGTCTATACATAATAAGGTCTTCTTATATTGATACCAATCCACTTCCTTTATTGCATTTCATTGCTTTAGAAACTTCTTCATCCAATGTGTGGTATCTTAAATCTTTTAATGTCTAGCTACTTCCAATACTTCGAATGTATTGCTGCTGAAAGTTTCCAGGACTCTACGCCATAAAACATTACGAAAAATGAGGCATTTTGGGTTTCTTAAATTTATTTTGATAATTGTTATATTCGTTCTAATGAAATGAGGACGTTAAAATGCAAAAAATTAACTAAATCACCCAATCGAATATGAACATAATTGTGCAAAAGAAATTTGTTCAATCAAACTAAACATGCTTTTATAAAAGAATGGAATGAATGAGATACTTTGTATTTATGCATATTGCATCAAATAATACATTCACTTTTACGATTTTATATAAGTGATTAAATGATTTTTCCAGTTTACTAGTTTATAATCTTAAAGGTAATTAAATATACGGAAAATAACAAACTACACTATAGTTATGTAAAATGTCCTTACCTAATGAACCAGCCAAAGGAGGCGTATACAGATTCTGCGACGACGCTTGGCTCATTGTGTTTATGGTCTCGTAGATATCTGACGCAGAACTTACGTTATTAACACCACCAAAACCTCCATGAGTATCGTAGTATCCTGTCTGTCCTGTAGTTGTGCCCGCTCCCCCTAATTCAGACAGTAATTTGTGCTCGTCTTTTATGTTCCATTTTCCCGGCGTCCACAGCTAAAAAGTTGAAAGGTAGACTTAATTTCTGCTTTAAATTAGCAAACATAATTTCATTTGCATTAGGAGTTGTAAAAATCAGAATGCAGAATTTTTCATTCTCGCTAAACCAACAACATTATCAATTTAAATACAGATATTCAAATATCAACATCACACAATATAAGTTCAGTAATCATTATTTTTAAATAGTTGCAATGGATGTTAGAACAGTATATGTTCTATGAGAAAATTGTCACTTATTTTTCTCAACCACTTTTGGATGAACAATGTATAGTTAGACCGTTTAATTCACAAATTCAAGAGGTTCAAAATTCTAGCAGTGAATGTACACTTCCATCACGTATTAGATAGCTTGATTTTTCTTTGATTAACTTATTAGGCTTCTTCTATTTATACTTGAAGTCCTTCTATTTCAATTTTACGGCGCATTCTCCTTGGGGTATAAGTCATTGAAATTGGGGTTTTCTGAATTTTAATGTATGGTTTCTCAAATATCCGAGTTCGTCATTTTTTCTTCAAAATGATGGTTTTTAGTTTCCTCTAATGAAGCTGTTGCTGTAGATTATTATTTTGTTAGTTTGTTCCGTGTCGTGTTCTAATGCTTCACTGATAATAAGTTGTAGAAGTGTAGCAATTATAACAAATTAAACAAGAACCTTCATTACACATTCTTTCTTAGTAAATTTAGTGTCAGCTAATGTAGAACAATAACCATTTTAAAATTCATTAAGAAACTTATGTCAAATCTATATTGACTCTGTTTCTTTCATGGAAAAATATATTTAAGCATTCTTAAAGCAAATATCGAGATATTAGTGTTTTAAATGAAACTCACGGTTTCTAGTTAATACCACAATATAATAAAAATTGTTGAAAATTCTAAAAAATTGACAATTGTATCGATAAATCAATATCATCGTCAGAATGACAGAAGTTTCATTTCATTTGATGCCTACCTGATGTTTAGTAGTTATTTTTGGCTAGACTAAGAAGTGACCTAAATTGTGATTGACTTAATATATGTTAATAGAAAAAAAAAGAAGATGTGATATTATAATTATTGAAGCTTAGGTATTGTTAGCCCTATGGTGATATCTTGGATATCATTTTTCAATTAAGATCAGTATAACTGTGCAATGATATAGAAAACCAGGAAAACTATATCTGCTGATCTTTACAATAATCACTTAAAAAGACAGTTTATCAGTGGAGAACTCCCTAGATTCAACTGTTCATTGATAACTTCATATTGTGGCTTTCTTAAATGTCTCCAATTCTTTAAGGAAATCCAGTTCTTGTTTCTTTTCACAAATATGCAGCTTTTTGTGTTAGTTGTCAATGAATGATTGGTGTCAAGTAGATGTTTTACGTAATGGGATTTATCTGGTTGTTTTAATCAGTATGCTCGTAAGTGTTCACTGTATCGGATTTCAAAATTCCTGAGGGTCTGACCCAAATAGACAGCATTACAATCTGGACATTTGAGTTAATATATACCTGACTTCTTCAATGGTGGTATTTTGGTTTTTACATTTTGTACTAACGTTACTTTCTGTTTTAAAAGAAATTGTTGTATTCGTTGCTGAAGATATTATCTTTGAAATATTATTAGAAATATTTCCTGCATTTGTTATGGTTTTATGAGTTTTTATTTCATCAGTTTGTTGAGGAGATATTAGTTGTAATGCCACTATTTCCTCTTTTTAATTAATTAGCTTATTTATCATATCTAATGGATAACCGTTGGATGTTGCTATTCGTCTAATTGTATAAATCTCTCTATCAAAATTACATTTGTTCATGAGAACTGAAAAAGCTCCATATATGATTGAATTATATGCCGCTAGTTTATGGGACATGGGGTGATTGGAATTAAATGGAATGATTACATCAGTCGGTGTTGGTTTTCGGTAAATTGAATAATCAAGTACATTATTAACTCTTTGAATTTTTTAATCAAGAATATTGATTGAGCTATTTTCTTCAATTTCTAATGTAAATTTAATTTTTAGGTGTAAATTATTGATGTGGTTGAAAAATACATCTAATTGTGGTTCACTACCCATAGAACAAGCTAATATGTCATCTACATATCTATACCAAAATAAAACATTTTTCGATATATTACATTCAAAGATCTTTCTTTCTAAATTGTTCATAAAAATGTTTGCCAAAATATGTGATATAGGGCTTCCCATTGGTAAACCTTCATTTTGAATATATATCATATTGTCAAAAGTGAAATAATTTTGATTAATGCATACATCAAATAAGTTAAGTATATCTGATATTATTCCTGGATTGATATTTTTATCTTCTAGAAATTTCCTTACAAGTATTAGACATTCTTTAGGAGGAATTTTAGTGAACATATTAGTCACATCGAACGAAATAAGTTTGTAGTTATCTTGCAAGTTGATTGCTTTCAACTTTTTGATTAGTTCTATTGAATTTCTAATTGAGTACTGAAATTCATATCCGTAACTATTAAGAATATTGTTGAGTCTATTTGCCAATATATTATTAGGAGCATTAACATAAGAAACTACAAATCTAATTGGTTCCGTTATTTTATGTAATTAAACGGTTCCATATAATTGTGGACAATGAGGATTCTTATGTATGATAGACCTTTTTTCACTTAAAAGATAATTTGAATTATTAACAATATCCCTTACATTATTAGAAAACTTTTTTGTTGGGTCTGCTTTAATAACTTTTACATCGCTAGATTCTATAAAGTTATATATTTTGGAATTGTAATTTTCAGTTGTCAAAATGACAGTTGTGTTCCCCTAATCAGATTTTGTAACTGATAGGTTCATATCTTCTACTTTCTTTTTGATTGCATTCAAAACTGTAATGTCATTTCATGTTTGACGTTTAACTTTTGAAGGTTCAATATTATTGATTAAATTAGCAATTTTTAATTTCTCATAAAGAAAATTATTTGAATTAGATTTTAAAGTTATTTCTGACTCTGTAGCTATAATTTGTTGAATATTATTCGTAAATTTTGGTAGTATGCTGTACTTTAAGCCTTTATTTAAAAATTCTATTTCACTATCTGTAAAATTAGTGTCTGAAAGGTTTTCAAATCGTGGTGCAAAGTGTGTTGGTATGTAGGTACTTACAGTTTCATGATGTTTTGAATATTGAATTTTATATTGTGTGTGTTCAAGATTCTGTAGCTTTTTTTCTTGGTTCTTAAATTTCTTATGCTTCATCGTGCTGAGACTTTCTCTAATTTTGTCATCCAAACAGTCAAATTCTACTAGATGTAATTGGAATGTGAGTCCTTAATGTACAACTTTTATGTAGTTGTCTAAGGAGTCTCTAACTTTGAACCATTTCTTACATTCTTCTTTTATCCAAACTCGTTGAGTACATTTTATAGCTTATTGTGCTTAAGGTGTTTCAGTGTGACATTTTATATTCACATAATTTGGTATTACCTTTTTCCTAAGGCATTATTGGTTAAACCAAATGTTTTGTGATGTTTTGTAACGTTTTTTGTGCAAATAAATATTGTACATGTACTCAAACGATACGTTTGCCAAATTTCTGAACGTTATGATCAAGATCTTGTTATAAAGAGCATACGATTTGCTAAGTTATCTATTAATTTCAAGTTCAAGTGGCTTCAGACTCATCAGGCTTGATCCATTTATATTTCCAGTCATACTTTAAAAGTTATTAATTCGCCCAACACTCAGCCAAAGCTTTTTATAAATAGAAATCTGATATTTTATCAATGTGAAGTAAGCCTCCAATTTTAAATTATTTCATCTGCCAAAATATCATAAAATCATTTGTTGGCAAATGAACCTCATATTTGGTTTTTTGTTAAATCTTCAAATATTGATTTCAACCTAGTCACTTATATAATATAATAACAAAATTGAGCATATTCTTCACACATTTATTTATTATCAAAACATTTTAGTCAACAGTAAAAACACAAGAGCTTTTTTTTTATCGGATAAATTTCTCTTTGCAACGAAACAGTTTTGCCAATCACTAATTTTACGAGAAAAACTGACATGATAAAATCGCGACACCGAAGGTGGAGCGATTTTATCTAATGTCAGTTTTTCGAGCAAATTTAGTGATTGGCAAAACTTTGAGTCAAAGAGGAATTTATCTAATAAAAGAAAAGCTCGAGTGTTTTTTGGCAAGATAAATTAACGACAGAATATATGGATGAACAACAACAATAATTGCGACTCATTGTCATTGTGTAAAAGTGACGTCCGCTTACTAGATATTGAGAAAGAGAAGTTTTTATCGCGATAAAAAAGGATGCACCTTTTTTATCGATGGCAAAGTGACAATAACATTTCCAGGTATATGACATTTTAACATTGGAGTTAATTTATCATATGTATAAATTTGATTTGAATGAACATCATTGCTCCATCAAATGCCTAATAACTCATTTTCTCCTTGATTGACATATTTGCATACGACTTTTGACAAGAATTACTTTTGTCACTTCTCTTAGTTACATCTCTTCTGGTTCTTAGCTATTAAGTGCTGCTCTTCTACCTACATGACAATTAATTGAACATGTATAGTACAAAGTATCGCTTTCCTATTCACTAGCAAACTAAAATTTATTGGGAAGAACACCAACATACTACTTCCAATAAATTAGATTTCATCAAAGATACATCCAAGTAATCAACTGAAATTTATGAAAGCTGGTGTAATTGTGAAACCCACATCGTTAACATCAGATAGTAAATAAACTGTTTCCGTAAACAGAATATTCGATTAAATGTAACAACTAGGGTAATTAACTTACATTTGAATAAAGTTGGTCGCCATTATACTGTGATCTCTGCCTCTTATAGTCATCTTCCGGGTGTCCATTTAAGTCCTTGTTTTCATCTGAAAAAATATACAAAATTAAATACAATCGGAAACATGTGGTTGGGCTACCAGAAATAATTGTTTTAATATTCGATTATATACTTATATATCAAATATGAATTTGGGTTAGTTAGTTGGAATTGAATTCAGTTCTATCCTTCATGAAAATAATTCGTCGAGCATAATATGAAAATTAGAATATCAAAATTGAGTGTTACAACCTCGAAACACATTATAATTTATAATAAAATTTGTTATATGTTTATTATAATATAATATGTTAAGTGAGAAACGGTATTTTCAAAAGAGATGTTAATTGATTATTATTATAATTATTTTAGTTTCTATTTTCGTATCTGTTTATGTATTCCGTGACTGTACTAATGAGGATTACAACAAAACCCTAATGGTTCAAACGTACACTATCTCCAGTTATATATAAATAAAACATGTCATGGATTTGTTTGTATGATTATAACTTTCTCAATTTCCGCAGCTCTGCAAATGTTACCATCAATAACATCCTCAATAAAAGTTAAACCCTCCACAGGTCAAGTATCCCAGTGGAAAACATATTCACCTAGGAATACGAACAACTTTATAAAAGATTTAACTGGAGTGGACAGCGCTCTTTTCATTATCTCAACACAACCTATTTAATTGTGTTCACCATTTTCTCTTGTTCACTTCACTTTAGCAAAATGGACATCGAAATGGTAAAGGGTCGAAAACATTGGCGTAACGAAAAAAGATCTCAAGAATTGTTTCATGGTTTCATACGTTCTTTGAATACTTCGTTCCATTTTCACCAACTAATAGAAGTTCAACAACAAGAAATTATACATAAATGATTATTGTATTGTGAGTTATTATCTCCAAGAGACTCATATATTGTAATTAAGCTGTGGGGTTTGTATATTATGCAGCAATAAAGGAGAATTCAACTCAAGTTAGCAAAAATATGTGGAAAATAGAATTGAAAGTAAAGAATTTTTGAACCGAAATGAACTATAACTCAGTGGATACGTAAATATATTTATTAAAACACTATTTAATTATTTTGTGTACCATTTCCACTATGACAACATATTACATAGTTCAAACTGAAAATGACTTTAATTGTTAAATTAGCAACGTCAAGATTGAACTTCCATAATACTCGTATATCTCAGTAGCTGCAAGCACGACCTGCCTACTTGGTCCCATCCTTCTCCAATCCTGAATTCCTAGGGCATTCTGATTTTTTAGAATATAATCCCTACACCTGTGTCTGGGTTTGCCTAACGGCCTATTGTCTGTCGGGTTCTCTTCCTACATTCTTTCAATGAAGCGTTCGTTCTGGGCTCTCGGAACATGTCTTTGCCTTTGGACTATTATTTCATCCATTAGTCTTGGCTTGTTATATATGCTTTCTAGTTCTTCGATTGTTCGGATTCGATATTGCCCAGTTATCTAATATATTATAGGCCCAGATATTCTTCTCAGTGTATTCCGTTCGAAACGTTTTAATAGTAGTTCGTTCTATTTCCTGATGGTCCAGGTTTCTAAACCGTATATTATGACAGGTCAAATTACAACTACGGATGTGTAAATTTTGATTTTCGATGAACTAGACAGCTCCTTCGATTTTAATAATTCCTGCAATTCATAGTAACTTAATCGCTCCTTGAATTATTGCACTGCCTATATGATTTTCTTGTATTATGGTGACACCAAGATATTGAAATTCTTTTACACACTCAAAATTGTATATATCCATAGTTATATTCTATCATATTCTGTCTCTACCTGTTCTGCAGTTAACGTACATATATTTAGTTTTCTTTTCATGGATGTTGAGAGATAATTTTTCGGTTTTTATTTCTATTTTTAAAACTTTCATAATATCTTTAACAATATTCAAGCATACTGAGGAATTGGTTGAATGGTAAATTGGATTATATATCTATTCTATTCAAAGGTTTATGATCCATTGTCGAAGTTGTTTGTGACACAATTGTCCTCCATCTGTCATGTAGTTTGTTTGTAAAAATAATGAACAAGGAAAATTTCTCCAATTTTGCATTACAAATCAAATTTGGTGTGCCAATTTAATCAGAATATTTCCTGGGCTTTATGCAACGTTTGGGAGAGCAAAATCGTCGAAGAAGACTATATTTGGGAAAAGACTGGTCGAAAACGCGTAATCTCAGGATACCATTGTGAACAAATTGCTGGCAAAAAACTCAACAAACTATACTAAACAATAACTGTTTTTCTTGACATGGCCCTGGGCGACATTTCGCCTTTAGAAAACTAAAATTATTACTTCAGGCACCCGCTTCCACTCGAAATATAATAAATTTTGAATGAATAATGGGTTTCATTCAACGATTCCTGGTACTTTCTCACACATTAAAAGATGTAAACCATATTGTATTCCAGCAGCATTAGCTTCATTAACATACGTATGGACATGGAACTGAAATGAAAATATGATAATAGATATTGAAGGGTACAACAAAGCTTGGTTCTGTGTTTCTTGAATCATTTGGCCAAACGTCTGGAAAAGTGGTTTCATACAGAATCAATGCAGCTTTTTTTGACTAATTTATGGAAGGATAATCTGGAGTTTATGGTTCATTTTCAAATACAAGTTATTTTCAGAACTTGAAAGAGAGTAATCAAAACCAAAACAAATTATTGGTATAATTTTTTAATGACCTATATTGTGGGATTCTTCACAATCTTTATCTTTTAATACTCATACATTACTCAAATTTGATTTTTTCCTTCTCATGACCAGTTTAATCTCCCTGTTGCTTCCTTGCTCCCTTGATACTTCTTTTGTCATTAAGTCAAAAAATATAATAACCTTCGTATAAAAGTTTTGTTTTCCGTCCCATACGTTCGATTTTGTGAATAATTTTACCACCCGAATGTTGAATGGCCACGTATAACCCTCAACGTGATATAAATAATTCACGTAGGTTTTTCATTAGCTTTTGTCACAATTATCCTACTTTCTGGTATACAATGTTTATCTCTCATTCGGCAACACAATAACCTTAATCAGTTTCTCGAATTATCAATTAATAAATCCCGTAATGAGTATTTAATCGATCTGACGCTAATTAAATTCTTCCGATCCTGTCATAATTCTCTAACTGCGCCATTGGAATTATAGAGAAAGAGAGACGGAGGGAGACAGAGAGATAGAGGGGAAGAGAGAAGAGAACAACGTGGGTGAATTAAAATTGTATCGTGGCTGAAATGTTATTTACTTGGTATTTTAGATTCAAGCCACAATGCGTATTGTTTCAATAACAAGAATTTCAATGGGCTGGCCTAGCTAAAATTAATAGAGAATCCTCTATTAATTTTGCTGCACGACAAAAGTGTTTATTGAAGTTGTAAATTGAATATCCAATTATATTTTTAATTTATTTGGACTTTATAATCATGTCATTGTTTTACGTACAATCTAATTTAATTAGCTAAATATTCGATTTATCATTGATTCCGGAGAAATGTGGTATTATTTTTGGATTGTCTGTTGAAGCGATCATGAATGGCTTTGTTTCATCTTTATGAATATAAATAGATGTGCATTATTTCAATGTTCATTGTATTTTAACTTGACTGGCTCTGTCGTAAATTGTTCCATATTACTGAAAATATTAGCAGATAAATTAAAATGATCAAAGAATTTAATTTCCACACTTTAGCCCCTACTCCTATATCTTCAAATAATATTGTCTATAATTAAAAGTGATTATATTTGAAAAATGGGTGTTAAATTTAAAAAATGAATGTGTGGTTTGAATATGTATTACTATTATTTTCCCCATTATTTCAAACTATAAATTGTTTGTTGTTATTTTTCATATCTCAAAACGAATAGAAAATTGTTTTTCTATTTTGAGCACTACTTCAAATGCATTTTGAAAAATTTTACGAAAGATATTATTAAAACATTGTTAATTTCGAAGTAAAATTTTCAACCAAAAGTAAAAGTACACTAATTTGAAGTACTATTTTTTCGTATTGATACATTTAGAATGAATACCTATCCCATGAAATTTTTCATTTTTGTTTATTGATCACTTCGTATTTGTAATGAGTGGATTAATACAGGCAATTCTACATTTTAGCCTATGTTTGTGATTTACGGTCCAAAAAACGTAGTAGATTCGTTTTCATATCTAGATATATGCATATCTTATCAGTACTCACCGAATTATTGCCCTCTAAGTTATTGTTACCACCACCACAGTCTTACTAATCATTGAAAAATCTACAATTTTTGGAGATATATCGTCTTGAATATTGTAAATATGTGGATATCATAGTTATAACTGATATAAAATGAACGTTATCTTTACAACAATCATTCTCAGTTACATGTATAAGCGTTGAACGTTGAGACAGAGTGTATTCGCTCGGAGGCTGGACGAGAGTAGAGAGAGCGAGAGAGAGAGAGAGAGAGAGAAAAGAGAAATAAAAGAGAAATCAGCTAATTTCGCTTCCAAAAGAATGAACTGGTGAGCAGGCCACTCAACAATTGATATCAAGCAATGGAACTCATTCCTGAGATAACAATTTCAACACTACGTTTAAGAGAGTATGACTATGGTAAATAGATGTCATTCTTCGAGTCTCATAGGACTGTTATTTTATTACTCAATATCGGATGCATATCCAAAAATGCCCAATTCAAATAAGAGATCATTTTATTCGTTATACGAGATGTTTTGAGACTCGTTTGCACAGGTTCATCCGGAAATATGTGGTGCAGCATGGACGTCAAACTAACAGAGAAAAATTCATCACAACATTGAATGAATAACAAAACAATGAATGTAAGTATTTGGGTGTGAATGTTTCTCGAAACTCAACTCAATGGTACCCATTCTCACGGTCCATCTGTAATGGACTTTCCTCTTTCAATGATTCAGAAATTTGCAAACCTTATAAAGTGGTGTATTGCCCAGCTGAACTAGATAGTTACGCTAAATTGAATAAACAGTTTAGGTCCTAAAAGTAGCTTTTATTACTACTTGTGACCGTAAAACATGAACGAATCAGTTTCTTGTCAATTCCAGTGAACTGTCAAGTCGAGTAAATTGTCAAATCCAGTAATTTGTGAAATCTGATAATAAGTTAAATCCAGTAAATTGTCAAGCTCTATAATAAATTTTTAAGGGACACCATATTAATTTTTAGACACTATTAACTATGATAGAGTTTCATTTATTATATTGCTAAAGAATTGTCTGTCTGTTGTCGTAATCCGTAAACTCTTTCATCATCAGACAACAGCACGTAAATTTTTGGTGCTAAATAGTTAACGTTTCTCTGTCCAATAGGTTTTTCACTACGTGGTAAAACGATCCCTCCATATCTACTAGTTTTGTAACGATGTTCATAATGTATAAATCTTATTTTACATTGGAATATACACAACAATATTTTTTTTTAAAGAAAATTTGACGTACGTCTTTTACCTGGGTATCTAAATACAATTGATTCGATGGATATAAAATATTTGTTTGGAAGATAATTCTTAAAAACCATTTTTGTATAATATGAACTCTGTTTAAGAAACAGTCCCTCACTCCACCCCAACCCACAATTCCACAAAAAATGAATGATTCCAGCAGTGAGAAATATAAGTCTTTTAATTCTTTAGGTTCAAGAATTTATTTTAAATACCTACTTAAATTTTGGAAGATGGCCTCTTATTTCTTTTACTATATCATCACATTTTAGATCCCATCTCAAATAACGATCAATTGTGATACCAAGATATTTTATTTTTTCTGCTTCTCCAATGTGGTTTGTCACTGATGTTCAGTGTTCAGTTCATGTTTCTTATTTTTCTTTATTTCATAAACCATCACATACAGACATTATAATTCATAATAGTTCGGTCCACCCATTCAATCATAAACTAGCAGTATGGTACACAGACTTCTAACAGTCCCATTAAATACTAATAATTATAACAAAGAACTATATATATATATATATATATATATATATATATATATATATATATAATATATTTATATATATATATATATATATATAATATATATATATATATATATATATATATATATATATATATGAATATATATATAAATAATTAGGATCCAAATATAATTGATACTATCATGAATAAATATATTGAACAGAGTTTAGAACAAGTATTTCCTTCTAATATAAATAAAAATAATCAATTTAAATGCTTAACATATTTTGGAACACCATTCTTAATAATTTTAGAAAGTTTAGACACGAATATTTGCTTTAAAACTGATTATCATTTATCCAAACTCATTAAAATAACAAATCTAAATCTTCAAAATTAAACAAATCAGAACTTTATAAATTTTAAAACTAGAATTTCAGGACACACATGTAGCTATGACAACAAAAAAATTGATTCTCACTATTGAAATCATTTATTAGAAAACCAATACACTTTCGACCCAATTTTTGAAATTTGGCATATGGAAAGTAAATCCTCTAGAATGAATCTTTTAGAAGCTGTTGAGATAAATAATTGCAAATATTCAGGTAACCTTCTTAACGACCAAATAGATACCAACCACTCTCCCTCACTAAACCTATTTACCTAGTAGAAGATAGTTTACTAATGATTGTAGGGAATAGGAATTTCCAGGTGAACTTTTTCAATGCCTTTGTTAATATTCGTAGAACTCCATATTTATGCACTATATAAATTAAAAAAATCCATTATATCTTCACTTGTTTGATAAAGCTATTGTGTTAGCGAAATTCGTCACAAGTTTAAATTGAACATTCGTTCGAATATATTGAAGTTTTAAATAAATTAAATTGTTTTATTTCATCGCTCAGTATGGATCTTCATTAAGGAAATGCCTCATCTATTCAATTTTTCATATCTTATATCTTTTATCTCATTCTCTTCCAGCGCCAAAATTATGATTCTAAAACTTCCGATAGATATCCTCCTTGTAGCGAATTAGTTTCTAAAATCGAAGGGTGATAACAAAAGTAGTGCGTGGTTAGCAACGATACTATCAACGGTATTAATAAGTGATTGTGTTCTAAAATAAAGTGTTTTATTTGTTAATATGAAATATTATACGCAATTATGCCTATATTGGTGAACCTGCCAAGTAACGCAGCGCAATAAAAAAGTGAATTTTGGATTTTTTCGTTAACGAGCAAGAAATTCCTACTCCACAACATTCTAACAATCCTTCTTATTGTATGCGGCGATATCCTTTTCAATGTTATATTTATCGGTTGCCTGGGTTGCACAATCTACAGCATCTTGCAACATGTCTTTACTCATGTCGGCATTTTAATCACTGCTTTATGGACAGTCATTTTCAATTCCCTTTCGTTTGAAATCAATTTTGGACAGTATTTGCAAGCCCTGATTTTTTCTTGATTTGCGTTGCATACAAAGATTTGCCAAATTACGAATATATCTTACTGTTTTACATTCATATAGTTCATAATAAATTAATAATATAACTTTCAATACTCATCTATCTATTTATGCATTGCTCTGGCTACAACCCTGTTCTCAACTGTAGTTTTAATTGAATAGAGATGACCAAACTTCTGGAAACCTAAGGTTTACACAATCCCTCCTGTATCATAGCCGGTAGACCGTAATGTTGTTACAATGGTTTCTGCGATGGTGATTAACCATCAGTCATTTCGTGACATTATTGTTTGGTGATTAATTGATTTACAGATTATGAAGTACCAACACAGGATTTGGTCTATAGATATTACACGCCAACTGAACCTAGACCTATATTGTTTACTCTTGACATTAATTACCCGAGCAAAACTTTATCGATACTCTTAGTTTATGGTAATATTTCTTTATTTACTTGGTTATCTGCTTGATCAATATTCTATCTAATATATACATTATATCTTAATTAATATTTGTTTATTCACCAATTCAATAAAAGTATTTCCTTTGTCCTCATTACTGCAATAATGTTATCAACCCCTATTTAATAGACTAGTTGTGGCGAAACTTATTTTGTAGATACAATCACATTAGACATTAATAAAACATTTTATTTCTGAGGAACTGCAAACTGGTTCTATGAAATATTCTATCAAATATTTGTAGTGATACCTGGAATAAACCATCATATCTTCGTGAAATAAAACAATGATGGACGTTGTCAGAAATCAACTTCGAAAATTATGACCAATGACGTACATTACGACTAGCTACAATTCAAATAAACTATTCTTTAAACGAAATTGAATATGAATCAAAGGGACCAGAAACAGAAAATGTTCATCGCTAGCATAACAATACGTGACTTTACTACAACACTAGTCGATTTATTTCAAATGTACCCTTCAAGTTCCCCATGGACCAGTCAATATAATAGCAATAACATCGCCCCTGTCAGACACAGTGGCCCGTCGGAATATTGGTCGATATCATCGTGAACAAAATATATTTATACTCTGCATTATTCCAAATAACAAAAAATTGATAATCAATAAACTAAATTTTGAGTCCCAGATTATAAAATTGAATATGGGTAAACTATTGCAATTAGATAAGTAGGTAAATATTATCGCACCATTCCTAGATCTAAATCAAAACTTGACTGAATTCAGGTGTGGATAAAAGACTGTAAAATATATTTTACATAGCACGAACAAACCTCATGTTTAAAAAATCAGTTTTGAACGTAATCAGATGTAAAAGCAAAACTACTGGGTACTAAGTATAATAATTTTTAATATTATAAATTTGTCAACTTAGCGATAATGGCAGTAAATCTGGACTCTGAGTTAAATCAATTTTATTGTAATTCAAAAAATATTTTCCTTTGCAGAATGTTGGAATTTGTGAACAAATTAAGAGTTCAAAGGAAATTTTCAACTTTTTCCTTTAGAGAAAGTCACATTGTATGAAATTGGTTTTTGACTGCAGCTAATAGTATTCATTGGTTTAAAAATGAATTGTAGTGATAATATTGGGGGATGAATAAATCAAACTTGTAGATTTGATTGAACGGAGATGGTGTCCTCCATCACTGCAACTCGCCGAATACATGAAATCTGAAATGAGTGAGTATCTGACATTCGCAAAGAATGTGTTAAACAGTCTTCTTGTTCACGTCCTCTACAGAGTGGGGTGTTAGACAGTATGTGGAGGTATTTTCGAAGGTGACAGTGACCAGTAAGAATACCCGTGGCTATTCGTAGGTTGCGCCTGTTCATAGTCACGTATTTTTAGCTACTTCGCTGTCCGGATATTGTAGCAGTTTCTTGGCAAGCCTGCAGCCTTATGGGTCGTCTCATCTACCCTTAAACTTATTATGGGAGTGTTCCTTTAATAGGTCGGCCGTCGCTGACGCCGATAGACTAATGAAAGTGCCAGGTCCCAAGATTTTGTGGGAGGCTGCCTTCCTGGCTAGCGAGTCTGCAATACGGTGCCCTTTCGATTTCTCATAGCCTTAATCCAGCCTAAAGTGACCGTGTTATTGTTACAGGCTTCTATTAAGGCCATGTGACATTCTAATACTAGACCTGATGTAATACGTGGTCTGTTCAGGGCTAGTAGTGTTTGTCTACTGTCCGTAAGGATGTGTATATTATTACCTTTGGCTTTACTTTTGGTGATCTATTTTGCAGCGATGCAGATCGCAGGGAGCTTTGTTTGAGCAGCATTGCAGCCCATTTTATGTTTAGATTCAGGGGCCTGGAGAAAATTCCACATCCTGAGCCCACATGTGATTTAGACCCATCTGTGAAGATGCGGATTGCGCCTTCTTCCAATGGGTCTTGTGCGTTGTTTTTGAAGATTACCTTGTAGGGCCTGTCGAAGGCATATCGCGGTGGAATCGAGTACGTATTGGCCTGCAGCAGTGGGGCATCCCTGAGGGCCTCATGCCACAAGTTACGTCGCAGTTTACCGGATCCTACATCAGGTTGTTTACCGGTAGAGCGTAGACGTGTCATGGTCATCAAAACATACTCCTTGATGAAATTAACTGTCTCGGCCCTTACTTCGTGAAATCTACTCATATTAGTGTTCTAAATGAAACTCACGGTTTCCAGCTAATTCCACAATATAATGAAAATTGTTGAGAATCCTAAAATATTGACAATTGTTTCGATAAGTCAATATCATCGTCAAACTGATTTATCGAAACAATTGTCAATTTTTTATAATTTTCAACAATTTTCATCATATTGTGGAATTAGCTAGAGACAGTTAGTTTCATTTAAAACACTAAACTCCTTGATGTATATGTCAAGGGGAGTGAGACCGAGGATTACCTCCAGATCTCTTGTTGGTGTAGTTCTCGTGCCTCCTGTTGTGTTGAGGCATGCGGTTCTTTGTATTTGATCCAGTTTACGGACGACTGTCAGCTGGTTTGCTCCACAGGCAATCGCGCCGTACGCTAGAATAGGTCTAATGATGGCAGTGTATATCCAGGCAGCAACCCTAGGTGACATTCCCCAGGTGTGGCTGATGGTTCTACGACACTGCTCAAGAGAAATATATGCTTTTTTAACTCATTTTTCTAAGTGAGAGTTCCACGTTAACTTACTGTCAAAGGTGACCCCGCTTCCTTTTTCTCGTGAAAACAACCATCTCCGTTTTTTTCGGATTTATTGACAGCGAATGGTATCTGCACCATAATTCTATGATATTGAGGGCCTCTTGCATTCAAGCGCAGAGTGTCTCCTCGAATCTTCCTGTTAGCAGAATCACTAGGTCATCTGCATATGCTATTGTATAGAAGTTGCTATCGTTGATGATGCTGACCAAGGAGTCCAAGACCATGTTCCACAGTAGTGGCGAGAGCACCCCTCCCTGTGAACAACCTTTTACAACCAAGCCTCTGATGGTTACATCATCCACACTGATTTTTATTGCTCTTTTTGAGAGCGTGTTATATATCCAGCGATTTATGGTTTGGGGGTTATTCTTGTTGGTAAGTGCATTTGTTATTTTAGGAAAAGTGGTTCTATCAAATGCTCCTTTTATGTCTATGAATACACCCAGGGTGGGCTCCTTATTTTCCAACGATCTCTCGATGCGGCCCGCTACGAGATGAAGAGCCGAATAGGTGTATTTTCCTGGAGTTTATGCATGTTGATTTGGATGCAGTGGATTTCGTGTTACCACCGCTTCTCTTATGTAACGTTCGCACAGCCTCTCTAGAGTCTTCATTGAAAACGATGTGAGGCTAATGGGTCGATATGTTTTTGGAATGGAATGGTCCATTCTTCCTGGTTTTGGTATGAACACGACTTTGACATCTGACCAACCTTTTGGAATATACCTCAGTTCCAGTGAGGATCTGAGGATTCCTACCAGGTGCGCCATTAGGTCATCCAGGCCCCACTAAAGTAGGGCTCGATAAATTCCGTCCGTTTCCGAGGATAAAAAGGGGGAGAAGCCTGAGATGGCCCACCTCAATCTATCCGCGTCGACGATCTCTCGTGATATACGCCAGTCGTCGTCCGTCGGGTAGTGATTCTCATCATCCTGCCAGGCTGCCGTATTTGTGGTTCTGGAGTCAGGGAAGTGAGTTGACATCAATAATTGAAGGCTTTCCTTTAGGTTGGCAGTTTTTGTGCTATCCTCTTTGGTTAGTATACCGATATGACGGTGGGGATCTTTTGAGAGGGCTTTTTGGAGTCTAGCTGCTTGGGGGAAATCGTCGATTTCCTCGCAATAGATTCTCCATGCTTCTCTTTGTTTTTGTCTAATAACTTTTTTATACTCCTGGAGGTGAGACTTGTATAAGTTCCAAGCCTCTTCAAGTCTGGTTCTTTTAGCCTTATTAAAAGATTTCCTCGCCGTCCCCCTGAACTGGTCATGGCACCACCACGGAGTGGAGACTCCATCAAGATCGACCCGCCTGAGTGGGCAAGACATTTTATAGGCGTGCATCATCTCACGTTTGCTTTTACTGTGTCATCGCCCACAGTGGATCTGATGACCCTATTTCTTAGGCTGGCCTCTATCCAGTTGCATTTGATTTGTGAAATATTCCTACGCAACAGTGATGTTGTTGTTAGTGACGTTGTAGGAACGTTGTTTAACGCCTCCTTTATATCCAAGAACGTGCCTAGTGCCACCTCTTTGTCATCAGTTGACTTTGTTAGGAGTCTGTTAAGATCATCCAGTGCGAAATCTTTAGACTTTTCTGGTTGATAGGCGTATTGACGAGCACTCATGGAATAGATTTTCAGTCTGTGGTCCCTAATATGTCCATCCACAATTTTTTCTAGTGATTTATGCGGGAATAAGGATATGCTATATGACTTGGTCGTTTGGTCTGAAATCTTGCCGATCCTAGGCCGATAGACTACTGTCGCATTTTGCCATACTCCTAGTACATAACCCCAAGCTTAATTAATTAGAATATTGCATGAAGACTGCGGCTAAGTCAAACAAACCTAATTAAAAATTATATTTTGCGAAATACAATATAATAAATGTAATATATGTTTGTAATGAACAATTGACTGTTGACCATCGTAGACTTTTCAAATAACCCAATACCAATTGATTTCAATTTTCTGTCAATTTTATTGGAATTTCGAATCAAAATTATACATATCATCTGTACTCTAAGTTCATGGCCAAATTGTTGAGACATTGCTAAGAACATGTTAACGGAATCACGCACGAGAAAGAAAATGGAGAACTAGGAAGGCAATATAGAACGAAGAAAAGATTAGCAACTGATCAGGCTGCAGTTTCAAGGCAGACCTCTGTACAGCAAAAAATACTATTCCACGAATTAAACGATAAATAGCGATAGAAAAAGATTGAGTCGTCAATTGATTGCTCAACAGTCAAATATTGTTTGTTTGCCGCTGCAACTGACAAATCTTCAGGTGAAAGCGTATCGTCGTCATTTTGGCAGATTAACGTATCTGTAAAATTGGTTTTTTAAGTTAGCTTTAATATAAATTTCATAGCACAAATATCCACAAATCTGTGAACACATATGACTTTAAACCCATCAGAAACTCCAGAAAAAGCCCAGAAATTCGGTTTAGTTTATTTTTCGGACCTTCAGAATCTCAAAATAAGGATTGGGCAAATACGTCCATTTGCCACAATGCCGACGATATAGTTGAAGATACGTATTGAAATTATTATGACATGACTTGTATTGACGGGTGAAACTGATAAATGGAAATATAACAAAACACGAATCGGGTATAAGTTGACGGCACTTGAAGTATCAGTAATTGTTGATAAAATTTCATTCAAATGGTACTACAACTACTACTACAAGACTACTTCAGTAACAAATTTAGGTCATAAAAATATATGGGAGTATTCTGGGAGAACAATGAGCATAAAACTAGGCTTAATAAAGAAATATTAAGTTTGAAGTTAACCCCTTGTAATCTTAACAGCAACGTCGACAGATCTGATATTTTTATTGAAAATGAATCAACACGGCATCCAAAGAATTTGATGAAATCAATGTAAAATATAATTATGTTCAAACTATTTAGGCTCCAAATTTTGAAAACTTTGTAATAATAATACTGTCAAATATCAAAGAGTTTGACCACCGCCTTAAACATAATATTCGAAATGAAGGATCCCGAATTTCAGATTTTGATTATTCTGATGATATCTTCCAATATGAAGAAATTGTTTTTGATATCAAATATGTATATGTAGTAAGGCTTTGGTATTCAAATAAACTTTTTGCGCAGTAACAATAGATCTACTTTGTAATTCTCCGGAAGCCAAGTAAATTATATACAAAGACAATTTACTCAAGCTGACCACAATACGTATATCCCGTTCTAGCAACACATTAAATGAATGATTTCTGGCCGGAAGATGGTTAGTTGGTTACAAATGTAACTCAACGTGGACTTCCTTCATCTTAACCGTCTTTGCAGAGATGTCTTGCGAATTATCAAAGTTCATAGACTGTAATTATAATAGTTGTGAACTTGTTTATTGAGGTATTTAGGAGTAATTTGGGATGGTACTTCCGACCTTTAATAAATTTATGATGGTGGTATTATAAATTACATTTAAGTTAAGGAATTTCCAGTAGCTGTTTATGAGAATATTCAATTGAATGTCCAAATTTTATATAAAGAGAATGAAATATAATTCTCATTATATCGAGGAAAAATTACACAACGTTTATTGAAAGATTGTTATTACCGTTTATTCTTATTACTTTGATTTTATTTTGAAATTATTTTTATATGAAATGCTTAGGGAATGTCTGACATTATCAATAAAAAAAATTATATGAGGAAGCCGCAATATATAAATAACTGTGTTGTTATTTAGTTAAACTATAATGGTAATTAAATTTAATACTAAGTTTCAAAAGAGATAATCAGTGAAATCAGCCAATTAATAAATTGTGCATCGTTAATTAGTTACCTAATTGGCAATAACAAAAAATATTAGATAAAAATATGATGAATACATCTACAGGTACGTAATTTGATTAATTTACGACTTTCATGTGTTTTAAGAGGATGCCAGCGTCACGCAATTGCAAGAAAATAGTGATATACTGTCCCAGAATACAAACGGTGCTACCAAATTAACACTCCAGACGTTATTAGTGAGACAAATATTAATGAAGCGTTTTATCCAAATATTAACAAGAAACGAGAACGAAAGTGTTTGGTTTATTAAAAGATTGTGTGATACTTATTATGGTATAAAATTAATCAAGGAAGCAGTTTTGCGAAATAAACCACTTATGATACTCAGATTAAACTAGATATTTCGTAGGATCTAATAAGGTTAACAATGTTTTCAGACATTTGATCGTTTCATGTAACGGAGAATAAGGTATGTAGATTAATAAACAACAAATATTTCCAGGTAAATATTATATCTTGAGCTATTGTAAGTATTTCTAAAAAAATTCAGTTATTGTTTCTTAAATAAAATTGGTTGTAATTGTTATTACCACAACTAAACGAATATTTTCAGAATTAAATTGGCCTTGTGGTAATTGCGAAGGTACGTTGAAGGAAAAACTTCAATCAGGGACACCTAAGGATGGCCTACAAATTTATAGACGTAGAGGTAAAAGCAATACATAAATGAAGATATAGAGGAAACCATGTCAGAGAAAAAATCGTCCACTAGATGCTTTGAGAAACGAAAAGAAAATAATGACATTGCAAACATAAAGTTGTCATAAAAAAATCACAATTATAAATTGATATAGATGATGGAACTAGGATATTATCAACAAAATATTTCAGGTATACAGAGGAAATGCGCATTGTAATGTATCTTAACAAAGAAAATGTTTAAATCGCACACTTCATTTCAATTAATAATTAGGTTTAGAAATGTAATTGTCACCTCAAGGAGAAAGTTACATTGTATTATTCCGAAAATTGTAATTTTATGAACTCCTTTTTATCTAGTTGATTTGATTTACCAATTCTTCACTAATGACATCAGTTTGTTAATTTAAAATTGACCTTTTTTTCACTTGGACACTCCATATATCAAACGTATTACAGTTTGATACTTCTTGATATAATACAAGTCGTGAACACACATGCATTATTACGGCCCTTCACGGATGGTGAGCATCCATGGGTCCGATTCCATGGCTGCGCACAGACCGTGAGATTTATAAATTTATATTTTGACTATTTCATTCTGCAATTTAGGGGAATAATATATTGTTAAAAGCCCTCACCCATCTCATTTGGATCTTCCTTGGGTATCAGATTACTTTTGATTAAATTTTGGTTTTCTTTTTTATAAATGTCAACTTTGGTTTAATATTTATAAATTATCCTTCTCCTGATTTATAAATGAGTACAGTTCTGTATGAAAGCGATACTGATAGTCATTCCCCCATATCTGTCAAATGTTATTAGTTGCTACGAGTATTATTGCATACTGACTGTTATAATCGTTTGTTCAAGTGTATTGTTATTGTGTCTAATGAACTTTAAGCAGACAAAAACGAGCCAACGGTAAAATCTCAAAAAATTGTGATTTTCAACGGCATTAGACATTTTTTGTTCGATTTATTTTGATTTGATTCAACTACAATTGGCTTGAATATTTTAAGACATGTCTTTTCATTTTGAAACTTTCGGTTACTAGCCAAATTAATAATGCCAATATTGATTTAGTCAAATTGATAATAGCGCTTCCACGAATAATTTATGAAGAAGTAATTTCTAGCTCTTTATCATGCACTTGTTATATTACTGTTAATTATCCGCATGAATAAATAGTTGGTGCAATATTGCATGCTACATTCAATTCAAGTTAAAAGTCTGTTTTAGGGTATTCCACAGTTAGTTTTAACATTTTAGTTGAAAAAAGATAGAGAAAGTAATAGGTTTTTAGATAGGAGGTATCAAAATTCACAGAAATTATGAACACGATACATAAAAACAATATGCTGATGTATGTAGAAGTATCAAAAGTGGCTACATCTACTTTTGGAAGAGCAATCAGACATCGCCAGACTATGTCTACTACTAGAATTTCACATATAGTTTGTCTCTGAACTTGAAATGAAACATTTGAACTAAAATGTAATTCCTACCAAAATGAAGAATCCTTTATCAATAGAAAAAATGAAATAAATGGTAAGGGAATGTTAAATAGAGGTGTGACTCTCCATATCCAGTCAACATGAGAAAAACAGAAACTACTCATAAAATATAATACATTAAACAATATGCAATTGTATTAAGAAGTATAAAAAGTGGCTATATGTACTTTTTGAAAAAGTAAAACGACATCATCAGACTACGTCCACTACTAGAATTTACAAATAGTCTCTGAACACAAATTGAAACATTTGAACTAAAATGTGTTCGAATTGATTCCTCCTACCAAAAATGATTAATAATTTTCAATGGAATACAGAAATGGTAAGATAATTCCAGATAGTAATGTGACTGCATGCCAAGTCAACATGGGATAAACAGAAAGTATTTATAAAATACAATAGATAAAAACAATATGCAGATCAATTTAGGAGTATAAAAAGTGGCTACATCTGTCATGAGTGTTGCCTATTATTTAGTTAGTTACGTATTAGTTTACAGAACTGTTTTTGTTGGCATCATGTAATACAGGCCTGTCCAACATGAGAACCATGGCCTCGCTTTTTGCGACCCGCCGAGTGGGCATCTAAATGTATGAATTACCCTCAAATAGATGAATAGAAATAGAAATGATCGTTTGAGAAAGATAAATCTGGACTTGGTTAATTGTATTACCATTTGCAAAGCAAGAAAACTAACATATGCACCGTCCAAGTGTATTAGTGATACAACTTGTAACGGGACAAAAATAACGCTACGAATTTTCTACGTGTTTTGACGTCAAACTTGTCATCGGATATCATTTAGTTTACACTTCTGAATGAGAATTTCCATAATGTGAAATATAAGCGTACACCCTATTAACCTTTCGGAACTCGCGCGCGGACTCTCGCTCCGCAGCTCAACTTATCCTAGGTTAATTCTAAAATTCGTAACTCGAGGAGCTTGCTCCGCTTAGAATCTTCTTTCAACGCTGCACTGGCTAAGCAGTAGTGCACAAGTCGTTGATTAGTGGAGCTGGTTGAAAAATATTTAGGTCTGCGGACTGTGAGTCCGCATGCGACTGTTAGTGATAAATTTCTTCTCGGATTTTTTTACAAAAGAAAAGTATGTTTTTATGTGGTTTTTTATTTTATTTATAAAATAAAAAAGTCTAATAAAATAAATGAAGGGATAAGCTAATTTTTACGTCTTTTTAGGATGGCCTACTCTTGGGAAAAGGAACAGGCACGCCTGAACCAGTTGATGATTGACTGCCTGGAAGAAAGCGATAACGAGTTTGATGTACAATTTGATGATCAGGAGCAATTTGGAGAAGAAGACCATGTTGAGGAGCAAGACCTTCACACAGGCACTGAACAAGAGATATCGGACGTGGAAGAACCAGAAAATTTGGAAACGCCATGGGAAGGGCAGCCTATGTTTGTTGGTAAAGACGGCGTTACGCATTGGGCAAAGCATGTCCCTAAACAAAATGTAAAAACTAGAGCGCAAAATCTAATCAAGCACCTCCCAGGAGTGAAAGGTGCCGCCAGGGGTTTGAAAAGAGAGATTGACATTTGGAAATATTTTTTTACAGATGACATTTTAAATTCCATTGTTTATTATACAAATAAACATATTCAGTTGGTTAGACCAAACTATCAGCGGGAAAGGGATGCTAGAGATACGGATATCGTGGAGATTCGAGCATTGATTGGTCTATTGTATTTAGCAGGAGTGTTGAAGTCAAGTCGTCTACATACAGAAGAGCTGTGCTGAGCTGTGAAAATATTGCAAATCTTTCAATAAATTAGTTCTTCAAAATTTTCAATTTTTTAAATGTGACTAGTTGCCTAATGAAACAATAGATCAGTTCGTCGCTTCTTTGAAACAACTGGCTGCTATTTGTGAATTTAAAGAGAAGGATGTCATTATTCGAGACAAATAACTGTTTTAGGTATAAGTGACCCTAGAATTCAGGAAAAGTATTGCAGTTTGCAAACTTAAATGTGGAAGAACCTATCAACATTGCCAGATCAATGGTAAGGAGTGTTAACACACAAAAAGGAATAGGTAGAACCAATGATTTGGATGCGGTAACAGTTGGTACTATTACAAAACAGTTTTCAAAAAATGTTCAAGCTTCTGACCGAGACTCTGGAAAATGTATACCAAGACAATTCTCCAAAATGACAGTCTCAAGGTAGTGAACATTGTAGTACCTCAAAAAGGAGAGAACAATATCATCTGTTTGAGCCTTCAAATAGTACTTAATTTAAATGTGGTAAGTGCGGCTTAAGTCACTACAATAAGAGATGTCCCGCTTTTAGACGAATTTGTACTGACTGTGGTCAACCTGAACATTATCGTAAAGTTTCTCAACAAGTTTTTAATATTGGACAAAATTTGGATGTTTGCACGTGAGAACTCTTCTTGAAGTCTTCCTGTGATGATCAAAAGCCTGATGCCGATGCTGACTTTAAAGAAAATAAATATCATGATTTCCAATTGACATGGACTGATACAAAAGATCCATAGCACTCAATGGAATGGTTTGCAAAAATTCAAATTAATAATTTGTTTATTGATTTGAAAATCGATACAGGTAGTTCTGTTAATATTTCAAATCAAAAAGACTTTAATTCACTCAAAATAAGTATGAATTAACTTCTTATTATGGCGATCAACTAATTGTTGTTGGTCAAATAAGTTTACCTTCTTCTTTTAAACATATAACAAAAACTTTGTCTTTTTATGTATAAAAAGATGTTCTGTCAAATCAATTTTAGATCTTCCTTGATAACATAATAAACCACAATGCATGTAATCTCAAAAACTTGAGCGAGTATTCTACACAGGTATATACAAAAATTCTTGATAAATACAAATACTATCAAACAAATTATAGCTACAGAGTCAGAAATAGCTTTAAAATCTAATTCAAATAATTTTCTTTATGAGAAATTGAAAATTGCCAATTTAATCAAAAATATTGAACCTTCAAAAGTTAAACGTCAAACAAAAAATGACATTACAGCATTAAATGCAATAAAAAAGAAGATAGAAGATAATAACCTAACAGTTACAAAATCTGATAAGGGGAACACAACTGTCATTTTGACGACTGAAAATTACAATTCCAAAATATATAACTTTATAGAATCTAGCGATGTAAAAGTTCTTAAAGCAGACCCAACAGAAAAATTTTCTAATAATGTAAGGGATATTGTTAATAATTCAAATTATCTTTTAAGTGATTACGAAAAGAGATCTATCATTCATAAGAATCCTCATTGTCCACAATTATATGGAACCGTTAAATTACATAAAATAACGAAACCAATTAGACCTGTAGTTTCTTATGTTAATGGTCCTAATAATATATTGGCAAAGGAGATCAACAATATACTCTATAGTTACGGATATGAATCTCAGTATTAAATTAGAAATTCAATAGAACTAATCAAAAAGTTGAAAGCAATCCACTTGCATGATAACTATAAACTCATTTCGTTCGATGTAACTAATATGTTCACTAAAATTCCTCCTAAAGAATGTCTAATACTTGAAAAAAGATAAAAATATGAATCCAGGAATAATATCAGATGTACTTAATTTATTTGATGTATGCATTAACCAGAATTATTCCACTTTTGACAATAAGATATATATTCAAAATGAAGGTTTACCAATGGGAAGCCCTGTATCACTTATTTTAGCAAACATTTCTATGGACAATTTAGGAAGAAAGACCTTTGAAAGTAACATTTCGAAAAATATTTTATTTTGGTGTAGATATGTAGATGACATATTAGCTTGTTTTATGGGTAGTGAAGGACAATTAGATGTATTTTCATAGCACATCAATAATTTACACCCAAAAATTAAACTTACATTAGAAATTGAAGAAAATAGCTCAATCAATTTTTTTGATTTAAAAATTCAAAGAGTTAATAATGTACTTGATTATTCAGTTTTCCGAAAACCAACACAGGCTGATGTGACAATTCCATTCAATTCCAATCACCCTATGTCACACAGACTGGCGGCATATAATTCAATGATACATAGAGCTTTTTCAGTTCCTATGAACAAATGTAATTTTGATAGAGATATTAATACAATTAGACCAATAGCAACATCCAACGGTTATCCATTAGATATGATGAATAAACTAATTAGTAAAAAAGAGGAAAAAGTGGCATTACAACTAATATTTCCTAAACAAGCCGATGAAATAAAAACTTATAAAACTATCACATATGCAGGAAATATTTCTAATAATATTTCAAAGATAATATCTTCAGCAACGAATACAACAGTTTCTTTTAAAACGAAAAGTAACGTTAGTACAAAATTGTTAAATGTAAAAACAAAAATACCACTATTAATGAAGTCAGTTATATATAAACTCAAATGTCCAGAATGTAATGCTGTCTATTTGGGTCAGGCCCTTAGGAATTTTGAAATCCGATACAGTGAACACTTACGGGCATACAGATTAAAACAACCAGATAAATCCCACTACGCAAAACATCTACTTAATACCAATCATTCATTGACACCTAACACACAACTAGAAGTGCTGCATATTTGTGAAAAGAAACAAGAACTGAATTTCCTTGAAGAATTGGAAATTAGAAGACATTTAAGAAACCCACAATACGAAGTTGTCAATGAACAGTTAAATCTAGGGAGTTCTCCACTAATAAACCGTCTTCTTAAGTGATAATTGTAAAGATCAGCAGATATAGTTTTCCTGGTTTTCTATATCATTGCACAGTTATACTGATCTTAACTGTAAAAATGATATCGAGGATATCACCATAGGGCTAATAATATCTAAGCTTCAAAATTTGTAATATCACATCTTATTTTTTCTATAAACATATATTAAGTCAATCACAAGTTAGGTCACTTCTTGGTCTAGCCAAAAATAACTACTAACATCAGGTAGGCATCAAATAAAATGTAGCTTCTGTCATTCTGACGATGATATTGATTTATCGAAACAATTGTCAATTTTTTAGAATTTTCAATAACTTTTATTATATTGTGGAATTAACTAGAAACCGTGAGTTTCATTTAGAACACTATTAAATACAAAAGTGTTTTCTCAGGTAGGTATATGTAAAATAAATCCACAGTAATTATTAAAAATTATTTTAGAGATCATATACTATGCATAAATCTTATTTCTTTCATTTATCAATATGTTGTGTTACTTTGTGTTCTGTTAAATTTCAACTCCTTTATATTTTTTAACAAGGGGTGTGTGATGTATGTTTACGTTCCATGTATGTAATTTTTGGTTATTATAAACATATGACTGCAAATCTTGAAGGCGGTCACTTATATCCGACTGTCTGTCAGACCTAGGTCTGTCCGACCGCCTGACAGACCTAGGTCTGAGATTGACGGATCACACACACTCACAGACCTAGTTCTGTCTCAGTCGTCAATTTACCATGGCTACAGTGAATGATTTAAATTTTCTCGCGTTATTTTTCGTAGCAATAGCAGATACAAAACGAAAACAGCATGGCAGACAGTAGTGAAAGGAATAGCTCCAGAGGCTTCACTTCTTGCACTTTTCCTGACAGTAATTTTTTAAATTTTCATTGTTGAGAAATAATTAAATATTTATTATACATTTTTAATTATAAAAACGTGTTTCTGCAAAAAAAGTATTTAAAAAAATAAAATGAAGAACACATGGCATGTCAAATATTTTTCAAAAACTGAGTAGTCTGCGAACTAACTGTAACCGCCACTCACGCTCCGATCGCGATATACCAACCTAGGTATGTCAAACCTTGGTCACAAAAAGATTTGATTTTTGATTAGACTCTAGACCTCTGAAAGACATAGAAGTCGGAAGTTTTTTCCGCTACACACGTACCGACTGTCTGAAAGACAGACAGTAATTATCCCCATTATCTTTGAAAAAACTGCATCATTTGCAAAATTGTCTCTTAAACAATTCGAAAGGTATCCGATGAAACGGCTAAGAAATTCTCAACAGAGCGGAAATCGAAACGATTCTGCTTTGTGATTAGGAAGTCCACAACGCTATATTGCATTTAGTATAAATCGCATCAGCGTGAAACAAGTGAGTGCGGCCTTCCGCCTCCTCTCTGACCAATCAGCGCCGGTGTCGGATTATGAAGACATCACACGGGTTGCTACGCGACCGCGAAACCCCCACGGCCAACTACCCTGAATGAGCCGCGTCGCCAAACCCTCGAAAAACCTTTGAAATCCCGATCGTGCATATGTTTACGCAATATTTCGCCATAACACTGGAAAATGTGAGACCTTCACGGAAAAAGATCTCCTGGGAAATTTAAAAATTCTTTCCTTACCTACGCATACGATATGTAAACCTCAAAATAATATCAGTTTTTTTCATGAATGTTCCTAGTATGCAGTGATATGTTTGATATCTCAATTTCATAGGCTGATGTTAAAATTCGTAAACAATGTGAAATATAATTCACAGGGTGAGATATAAATATATAAATAGCTATATTTAATAACCCTCCGCCTTCCAGGTTTAACTTCCATACTTATTTGATTAAATTAATTCTCAAGTCACATTAAGTGTTTATATAAGCAAACTTTGGCAATAAATATGCCTAGAAAAAGTTATATCTTATGATTGTTGACCATATGAAAGCGACTATTTTTTGTTCAATAAAACTTACCATGATCGTCTATCCTTTTCCGTTTTATACTATTGCCATTTGGATCGTGTTGTAAACCTAAAATACCATTTATACTATAAGCACCCGATCTGGGTTCATTCAGTTGGGTTGCTGGCGCGTGCGCGATCACAGATACAGGTCCTCCACTAACTGATGAGGCAGCGTTACTTGTTGCTATTTGGTGCGCATGTTTTGCTTTCTCAGCAGCTTTGTTTCTTACAATCCTGAAAGAAAACACATAAATTAGTAAAATATCACACATCTAGTTGGCATTCCTTTGTGGTTAGTAGAGGATTGTCAAACATCAGACGCATAATGAGTAATGATATTTAAAAAAAATATTTTTACAGGCTCGATATATGGTGCTACAAATGTATGATAAAGGTTGATCATTGATTAAGGTGACGTATAAGGAAAGAACGATATGTATTGCATCAAACCCATCACATACACACAATAACTACAAAAAGTTGATCAACGTAACGTAACTGAGCCATTGGTTTACTATTATTAGAAATATAATTTATTAAATTCTTATAATTCCCTATTTACAAAAATTCTAAAGATGCGCAAATGGTAATCATGTATATTCCGGTGCTTTAGCGATCCATAGAATTCTTCATCGGTGGTAGAAATAGCTCCTTGCTAATTTCAGCATTATCTATCAGTTTTGGTGTAGGTTATAACTTTGTTTTCGGTATATAGATTTGGCAACTAGATCTTTCGGCTAGGACTTCCCTGAAAAGCAGCTGAAAAACAGGGTCACAAAAATCGATTGTGTTGATGGTTTTGGAGAAGGCAACACGGTTGACGTTGGTTTTGTTTTGATTAATTATTTCGTATGTTTGGAGTAATACGGAACATTCTTGGGAACTGAGCTGATATACTCCTATTTTGGTGTGTGTGGTTGTTGAAATTGGATAACTGATCTATGTGATTAACGATCCATGCAGAGCCCTACACCCACTATCGTCGATATCTTCTGCGTGACTAGCGGTTTTGAGTCTATCCCGAAGATCTTTTGGCATACAATAAATATAAAAGTTAGTTGATAATTCAAATATGAAGTTTTTGATAATGGGTATGTCTGCTTTTATCATGTAACCGTGAGGTTCTGGAAAGTTTAGGATAACATGAATGTTCGATCGCCATCCGTAGGCACTTTTTTGTGCAGGGAGTGCAAATTGTATTTTGTTGCTGTGTAATAGACTTGCGCGGCATATGTTGATATGAGTCTGATAATTTGCTTGTATATGAGTATTTTGTTTTGGTTTTGAGTTTGCTATGTTTACAAATGAGGGGGTATAATATGCCCATTGTAATCTCAGTTTTTTATATTTGTTTGGTAATTTGTGCATTTGCGTTGGAGTTCCTTTGCAATGTGATATATTTTCGGTATTGCTAGTGTGTCCGTTTATGTAAAGCTGGGATTGTAATGAGCTATTTTCCCTAGCAGTAACAAATGCTGCGTTTATAGCTAGTTTTTTTGTGTTGATATGTCTTTGTATGGTTTCGAGTGCCTGATCAGGATTCTTTGTCGATGCTACAAAACAAGTCTCGTCAGCATCATAGTCGTCAATATTTGCGGGGAGGTTGGAAGATTGTGGGTGAATAGGAAGTATAACAAAGGTGATGGAACATATCCCTGTGGTACTCCAGCATGACTGATATATGGTCCAGCTGTGATATTTATTTTAGTGTGAAATTTTCTAATGGTTAAATATAGCATTAGTTCTTACATGTTGTAACATATAAAAATATTTGTGAATAATGTGTTAATGTATTATTTTCTCAAATTTCCATACAAAACTGTAGAACTGCCGAATAAGACGACTTAATGTTCAAATTATGGGCTGGCAAAATGTGTACGTATTATAAAACGACTTATTCCTACAAAATTTCAACGTTTTTCATTTAGTACAGAAAAGTTCTTCTTAAATATTACACTACCTAATGCCATATTATGAGTAACTGTATGCAAATTACTATCTCCACCCTCAGTTATATTGTGGTGTAGTAAATGCGTAAAAGTCACAACTACCAATTTCGAGTATTCATACATAATGTATTCAAGCCATTAATGAAAGCAAAACGTCATCGTTGCAAACTTCGCAGCACGCGACTGTTCACGTGCTTGGACGAGAAACACGAGTCCGCGGCCTAACACTTCATTCAAAAGTTATTAATCCTTAATCCTCAATATATTGAAGGGTTTTATTTTAGTTGAATGAGTTTGTCTAGACCTCGAAATGATTGAGAATAATAACATTTTATGAACAACTTATATATATATATATATATATATATATATATATATATATATATATATATATTGTGTTTATTCCTCTTCATTTATACAAACACAGGATTATTGGTGATGCTGCTAATTAGAGGGTGAACTTTTCATACTTTTAGTTCAAGCTTTCGGAATTAATTTTTCCCATTTTCAAGGGTACAGTATACGAGATATATTATAAAGATTGTACATGGTAAATTGTATATAGTGTCAGGAAGATGTATTTGAATTTTTTGAAATAATTGTTATTGTTATTGTTAGTTTTTTGTAATTAGAATCTTGGTTTAATATTATTAAAGATGAGTTTTCTCATCTTAAGGAAGCGCAGTTGAGTCGTTTTTTGTATATTCATGGCCATTAAGTATATTTTCAAGATGTTGGGTTGTCATATCTATATACTTTTTGGGATAGTCTAAACATGGTATAGAGTATATGATACTTGATTTTTTAAAGCTTTTATTTGACTTTTTAGCTTGGAGAACAATGGTGATAAAGTATTTTGTGCCTTATGACAAACCTTTACGTTATGTTTAGATAATATATAGGTTAGTTTTTCTGAGAGTTGATTTATGTATAGTATTGCAATATATGAGCTAGTGTATTGGTTTGTGTTGATTGGATAGTGATTTTTTGTAATATTGTTTTTGTTTGAGATAAAATAAAATTTTGGGACGATATTCAGGTAATGTAAGTTTAACGGTTCTATCTACTAATCCTATGATTACGCTGTTTTTATGTGAATTAGGATGATTTGAGTGGTAATTTAAGTAGCGACCTGACGATGTTTCTTTAATAAAATGTTGTGATCCAATTTTATTTTGTGTACTTTTAATAAGTGTCATGTCCAGAAAATACATGGTATTGTTTTGTTCTATTTCCACATTGAATATTTGGATGAAAATTATTGAAAGCAGTCAGAATATGATTTATATGATTCGATGGTACGGCAGCTAAGCAATCACCAACTTTTGAAAAATAATATATCGAAATTTATTTGATTAAGTTCAATTTCTTCAAGGTATTCCATTATAATTTGTGCGAGAGTTGATGAAATTGGTAAGCCCACTGAATTATTTAAAAAAATAATTTTGATATTGAAAAAAAATATTGTTTCGGATTAGCATTATTCCTTTTACGAATTCTTCATATGTGAGAGTTGTGTGTTCTTTTAATGCTTTCTATTTATGCTTTAATATATGGGTTATTACTTCGTTTGGAATGTTGGTATACGTCTAGAGAAATCATGTTACAATTGTTTGGTTGCTCAACAAATATTAAAGTTTTTAAAAGGGGGATTAAACATAAGGAACTATTGGGCGTAATGGTATATCTGATTTATGTAATATAGGTAAACGGTAAACTCTTGGTAGTATGGCATTATGTGTTTGTAATTGCTCAGCTTCCATTGCACTGATTGATTGATTGATTGTCCAAAAATGTTTTAGCAAATATATTATTTTTTTCTTGAAAAGAGTTGGTTTGACCTGCTTTCATTTTTTGATATATATTTGTATTGTTTAATATTTCGTTAATTTTTTAGTCAAAACCTTTAGTGTTCATTATGACAAATTTATTATTTTTATTAGGTTACTTATTACTGTGACTATAGGGTAATTTTTAGTGAAATGTTTGGTTTTTAATTTTTTTTTGTGTATCTTTCTGTATTTTATTATTGTTCTTACCTTTGTAAGGACGAAGTTTTATTTTGTGGTTAGTGATAGCATTAACTGCTTCGACTCTAATAATGTTTAGTGTTTGTTCAAGGTTGATTTGCAATCGCGGTTTCAATGCTAGCAATATACTATATGCAAGGTAGCTCATTTTCGGTATTGTATGGAATCGCAAAACTTTTACCCAACGCCAATACATCTGCTATAACGGCAGGTTTGTATTTGATAGATTTTGAATCCATCTGGTTGTCTCAATTTCAAAATCCTTGCATACGTTTTGTGAAATTGAACTATTTATTTAGTTTTTATTATTATTTCATTTCCTTCAAAATCGCTCTCAGTCCACAGTACTACAACTTGATAAAAGTAATAAAACTGTCATAATGAATACTAAAAATAATGACACAAAAATTAATGAAATATTAGACAATATAAATATATATCAAAAAATAAAATCAAATAAAACAAAGTTTTTTCAAGAAAAAAATATTGGCATTGTGTCATCGATTTTATGAACTTGATTAGTTAGACAGAGATACATCACATTAATGTCGATTCAAACAATGGATAGAATAAAAGGTTTCACAAATCAAAATAATGCAGCTTGTGGGGATTTAATTTTAAAGCGGTTTATACTGAGAACGCAATAATTCTAGTTGTCTAGCGCCTATTCTAAATCACAATCAGTTCGAAACCAATCAGCTCTTCATACGAATGCGAATTATGCTAAACCTAAATCACTCGAATTAATAATTAACTTGATATGCTGACAGAGTGTGCTACGAGAGTCGCAAATTAGCTTTCAAATGATACAAATTCATTGTCAGTTCGATTGTTGTATGTGGTCGGTGTCACGTGTATATTTTCGAAAAATATTAACTGTGAGAGAGGTTATTGTAACGAGTGACTTAGTTATAATATACATATGAATTCTATACATTTATTACGATTATAAATATTTCAAACTAAATATGAATTATTTTCCTGAAATATTTATAATAAGTTGCCTCGCCTGAATTTTGAACTTCAACTTTTCAAACTCCGTGCATTATTGTAGGTGTAGATGAATCGGTCAAAACTTCCTCCATATAAAGTAAATTTGTTTTATCACTATTTTTATGGAACTGATTTTAACTATCTCTCATAAAATAAAGAAGTACAATCCCATATGTTTAATAATAATAATAATATGCAGTTTCATTTTATATTATTTTTAAATGATTGCTTTTGTTTTTGTTTAATTTCCATTTCTTTTCAGTAACTATTCACCTTAGCTCATTGGTTTACTACGGCTACAAATGATAAAATTTACTTGTATTTTTTTCTTAGTGTAGACATTTTGTTTACAATTACAAGTTTATTGTATGCATCTCAACCACAAAGGCAATAATAAACTCAGAAAATGATAATGAAAAAAACGTAGAACTATAAAATGTCTTAAAAACTATATAATGCTCGATTTTTAGAAAAAAAATAAGCAACTCAATGTTTCGGAAAATTTCTTCAAGTTCACATTCCAGTTAATTTGTAATTAATCCAGACAAACAACAATGTACAGGAAACCACTCAAAGCCTCAGTTACACTTTTAATCCTGGAAATTACATTTCAAAGAGGAGGGTATTCGACCCACTGAGTCGGCTTTTTCTAACAAATCTAACGACAATACAATAGGAAGCAGACAATAGTTGACACTTTCAATACAGCAAATATTTGCTCGAGAAACCCGAAATGCTGTCTTTATCCGTTCAATGTAGAAGTCAGTAGTGCCATCTTTTTTCAAAGTAGCAGCTGCTGTGTCAATGTCGAGAGCTGTTATGTTACATCTATTAAAATAGAGTTTGATATTGTACCTGAAGTGGCATAGTTCATTAAAATGTTTAGGTGATACTGTAGGGGATATTTTCGAGTGGGATTTTAATAGTTAAAGGAGCTATATTTATATGAGGAAGTAGATTAATGTTAATCGTAGTTTCACTGCAATTAAACGGGTGGTTATTAGTTTATCATGTATTTAAAATAATAGTTGATTACAAACGGAATTGGAGTCAAACTTATCAAACTTTATTGACAACAAAGTAATAAGTGGTGGTAGTAATAAATTGAAACAAAAAGATCCATCCATATGATATAATGTGATATAAACGAATTAAGAAAGGTTTCTCGTAAATTTAAAATACAGTCATTCAAGATTAATACTTTAAACACTTTGAGTAAAATATTTAATTTGTTCTATGAATGTTCTATGTAGTTATCCCATTTCTTCTGCTTCTTGATGTAAGAATCTCTATAGCTTCATTGGTTAATCGGCATAGAGTGAGTTTAGCGTATCTATTATCATTTTGAATGTATTCAGAATAATAGTTTATTATGAACTAGAATTGGAGTCAAGCTTATCAAAGCTCATTGACAACAAAGTAATATGTGGTGGTAGTATTAAATTGAAACAAAAGATCAATCCATAGGATATAATGTAATATAAAAGAATTAAGAAAGGTTTCTCGTAAATTTAAAAGTCAGTCATTCCAGATTACTACTTTAAACACTTTTAGTAAAATATATAATTTGTTCTTTGGATGTTCTATGTAGGTATCCCGTTTCTTCTACTTCCTGATGTAAGAGTCTCTATAACTTCATTGGCTAATTGGCATAGAGTGAGTTTAGCGTGTCTAGGTCAATTTTCCATTGTCAATTGTTGCGTTGAGTATTCAAGTGGATAAATATTCAGCTTCCGATTTGAACAGAAGACGCTAAACAGTAGCATATTTGTTCTACTGACAAGACCCAAGAAGGTTGAAACCGCTCTATAGCTTATGCAATCCTCCTTTTGATTGCGCACCCAAATTGGTCATTGCGGCCAGAATCTGGTTCAAAAACTGTTATTTTCGATCTGGTATATGTGCAAGTAGAAATTTCTGTCTCCATAGATGACTCAAATTGAATATTCCTCATGAATAGTGTGGAATTTGTCTACATTTAATTATTTATTTATATTTTAATTTCGACGAATTAGATGAACTTGAATGAACACATTTTATTTTCCTTTTTCGTGTATGCAGTGTCTGTATGGAGAAAAACTATATTTGACGAGTTGCTGTTAATGTGTATAACTTGTTCTGTGTAATTTGTTAGCGTATGTACAACGTACTCGGACTTTTACTGCCACTGATTTGCATTCATGGTGTGTTAAGAATAGTGTAATTTCTGTAAACAATGTTGTAGATTTGTTACTCTATACTATATCATGAAAATATTCCCGCAGATCAGAGTATGAAACTTTTATTTGCATTTAGAATAACATAAAAGAAAAATGGTTGTATGATTTGACCATTATCAAAATAACAGAGAATTCGGAAGCAAGTAATTTACCTGGATTTGGATGATATCAAATGCAGTTTGTGCAAGCTTTGACCCGAAACTTTTATTACCTCAACTGTCACGAAAATGTCTTACAAAAGTTCAACAATTCAAATAATAAGTATATTAATAAAAATAATACAGATGAATTATTACCAAGCTCATTGATTTATGTTCCATTTGAAGCCTTTTAGCTAAAGAATTAGCTATAACGAACTATAAAGTAAAAAATTGCCTGGTTCATGGTTGATAAAAGTGATTACTTACTTGCTGGGGGAGATCATTTTATGTTTTAGCGCTGACACGTGCTCATGAGTGATGTCGCGAATTTACGAGCACGTGACCTCATATTTTGATATTTTTCATATTATTCATGGTGCATTTGTCTAAGTAAAAATATGGGAAATTTCTTGGTAACCGCAATTTGGACATTATCAATTTAATACAAAAAAGAATAAAAGTAAAAAACTGTCCGACGTATATATTCACACACGAATATTGGAATGGAGTGATACTTGCACAATGGAGGTGGTTGTTGTGGTAAATGTGATTAAAATAATGAAAATTTAGGTATTCACTATTGCTTTGTATTAAATAACTAGCGTCTTGTTTCAGATTTCAGTTATCATAGTTCGAATAGTTTGATCTAAATGTTAATTAATATTAGTAAAGCTAGTACTATTTCTGAATTATGTTTAAGTTTTTATTTTCGGTTTTCTTCTCGTATTTATATTGATGATATCTTCTTTATTTATTTTCAAACCATCTATTTATGTAGCTTTTTTGTAAATCGCTATTACCTATGTACAAAGGCGCCAAGCTTACCTGCATACCTATTAGCACTATAAGGGGTCATTTTGACCCTATCTTTTTTCCTCATATAAATATTGCAGAATCAGCAAGAACTAGAAGACTTCACTACATACTCATAAACAAGTTGGCGCATTTGGCACAAGTTACAATTTTAACAATCTTTCCAGAACAATTTCCGCACGCAAACTTGAGACACTTTTTACATTTGACGACAGTCTTGCTTCCTTTGCACTGTCTTATAATCCGACTTATATGTCTCATTTGCGATGGTCCTGGTTCGGTGTCTTGGACAACATCAAAGGTATTTTTACTTCGATAATACGCTGCTTACTTTCTCTCCTGTACTTTCGTTGTATAAATCCCAAGCATTTATTGGAGCGTAATCAAGAATGCTATATGAAAAACTTGAACGGGCCAACAACGTGAGCCAGCTCTGGTGGTGTTACTGCCTAGCCATCTGGTCAATAATATCGACTCCATATTTTGTGCTTTTTAACAGTTTCTGGTAGCTTTTTTTCAGTAGAGCGAATTGCAATATTAGAGTGCATGGTATTTAGAATGAGAACATTTTTATTTTTCTTTCCCTGGTATACAGATAGTGTGCAGTTTTCATACTGCTAATGTTTTGTATCGTAGAGGGGTGTTTTACGCAATTTTATTTTAACAGGTATTTCTTACCGTACCTACTATTGTAGTTTTAGCTTGTTGCAGGCGCTTAGCCAATTTCACAGTCGTAAATAAATTGTCTGTAGTAACATTTCTGCCTTCATTCAAAAATTGTTGCATGAGAAGCCAAACCACATTTTCGGGAAGGCTTTCATCTGCAGGAAGATGAGCAATTTTTCCTAGATAGGGAAATATATATTTGAATTTGGCATCACTGGGTGTCCAGTATTTGATGCCAAACTTATCCGATTTATTAGCAATATATTGGGTGAATGGGCAACATGCTTTTGTGGGAAATAACTGTTCGTTAACTATCACAAATTCGCCGGCTATGTAACAAGCAATTTTCAATAAACCGATCCCAAACAAACGATGCCAACGCAAATTTATCCGTCTCGAGGCGCTCAGATCGAGATTGTCGTTCGTCAAATCTCAGATATCGCATTATGATACAAAAACGGTTCCGGCTCATTGTTTTTCCAGAAAATCCTATTCCCCAATCTTTAGACAATAAGAGATGATAAACCATTCCCCCACATTTATAAGACCCACGAACATACAGCAAAGCAATACATGCACCAAGTTCTTCTAGTGTAATTAACCAGCCATTTCAGCCTATGTGCAAATTTTTATGTGTCGTAAAATTGGTTCAAACACGATCAATCGCCATGAACTCAACACATATCCATGAATTATGTACCGTTTAGCATACGGTGTTGGTTCTGGAGTTTTTCTAAAACTATTCGGAGCGGATGCCCTTCCTGGAGTTTTACCTTCAATGTCAATTACCTTGTACTCTGTTTCATTGTCACTGCCAAGAAAATTGAATCCAGTGGCAAAGATATTGGAACTAGCATTCGCTGTTGATGTTTGAAGACCCTTTGGCGGACGTCCACGCCCAAGTCCCTGCCCGCGTCCCCGCCCTCTACCTCGCTTACTTTCACTATCGGTTGTTTTAGCACAGTTTTATTCATTTTGTTATCTAGTATCTTGATGACTAACTGAAACACCAGCTGCAACAATGGAAATTATAGTTTATACAGACATATAAAAAAAACAATATATACTTTAAGTATATTTTATTTTTACCTCGGAACGGTCATTTTGATATTGAAAACTAGTTGCTTGGCTACCCGCCAAAGAACATTCTGCAGCTGAAAATAATACCTTTATTTCAGAGACGAGCAAATAAGACACATAATTGTTTGCTCCGAAGTTAAGAGCTCTTCAATAATGTATGTACAAAAAAATAAGCATCTAAGATAATTGGTCACGAACATTCGGTTGCTGTATTTCCGCTTTTTGTTTTGCATTCTTTGCTCACTTCATCAGAATCGTATGATTCACTGGAACTCATTCCTCTTGGAGAATATACGGATTCGTCGTCTTCGACGTTACTGTCATCTTCTCCACCAGAGTCATCCATTGTCATTTCGTTGGCTATTTGTTCAAGTTCAGAAGCACTGAGATATTGATTACGCCACATTTTTATAACACGTGTTTGCTCGCACTCACTTGTAAACAACAACTGAATCAATCAATCTAACGGAACGACTGTATGCTGATATAGGCGCGCCTCACTTCGCATGAACAAATGACGTATTCGACCACTGGGTGGGGGAGTAATTTGAATATTGACCACCACAAAAAACTTTTATTTGTTCAGATACACATATGTAATATTTATGTATGATATCAATTCAGACAAGCATTGCAATATTTATCCTATATTCTAAAGATAGGGATCAATATGACCCCATGCGGCGCTAATAGGTAAAAGCCTTAATCAAATAGGAATGATAGGCAAAACAAGATTGAGCTTACTTGTACGTATTTATTACATAAAAAGATTGAAAGTCAAGAATTCTTAGCCTTGGTTCACAAGATCCAGAACAATGAATTTTTAAAACTGTCAAAATGACCCCTTCGGAGCTACTGGTGTTAAAGTATTATAATTATTATATCACCCAACTATCCTCATATCATCATGATTTATACCAAATGGTATAGTGTTACACCAAAATGTTATAAAAACTGAGGCATCTGTTAATCTTAGTTTATTGATTATTTTTTAAAATTCCAATCTCTATTTCATTGATATGAATCGTAGAGCACGTTTTAATTCTTTCCAAATCTTAAGTAGTGAATATATGTACTCAACTTTTTCTGGGAATTCCCATATCTTATTTGTTATTCCATATGGAGACAGATCAAAATTATTTTTCCTTGATTACGAATTTAGTAGACACATGTATCAAGAGGTGGCCAAATACAAAATTAGTTGTGAGATAAAAATAAACCGAATCTGTTTATAATCTAACAGTTGTTTTGTAGTTATTACACGGCTCACTAAGTGATGAGCAAACATACACAGTAGTTGTGATCACAATTACATCGCAATATTTGTAATAACACACAATATCCCGGTGATAATATCTTCTTAATTTAAGATACATGAAATAACAATATAGTTTGTTTTGTGGGGGGTACTAGATGAGTTTCGTTTCTGTCGATAAAGTGTTAAATTGAAAAATTCTTTGATATTATGGTTTGTGAAATAATCTGAGTATACGAAATATATAAAGTTTGGCATTCAATCGATCATGAGAGTAGTTAAATGTTAGATTGGATTGGATTATAGTTGAATAGCATGAACTTAGTATATTATTGAAGGCTTGCTTTTATACAATTATCTTCTATTCATGTATTTATTGTATACATTTGTTTTTTACCAAAATATTCGTGTTTATTTATGTATCAGAATTTTGTTTGCATAATGATTAAAATGATGAAGAAGAAGTATGCATATCAGATAGAAAAAGGTTCTTATATAATTAGTCAGACCTAGATATTATTTTTTGTTGGTTACCAAGTGTCGCCAAAAATGTATTAAATTGTTTTTGTTTTGTTTTGGACAGAACCTGTACTCTTTTTATTTATGGTTTTTAACGCACGAGCTCCAATTTTCTCCATTTTATGAATATGCGAGATGGATAGTTAGTCCTGCTATGAAAAGTCGGCGTAATGCAGATGTCATAACCCAGATGTGAACGCTCTTTCGTTGTTATATTGTTGTATAAGTGACTCTTTCTTTTTCCAGCGGTATCATAAACAGAAGATGAAGATCGAGAATAAAAATAAAACAGTTTTATTAGTTATTAGTACCGTCTCATTCAAATTATCATGAAGGCAAATAAAACTATTACTACACAGTTTATGGAATGAGGAAGCAAGCAAAGGATTTTTAAAAAAAAATGGTCCTCAATTAAATTGGCTTCTCACGATATCCGTGTCTCATACGCCTTATCAGACACTACAAATTCCAATACCGACCTGCACCAACGACCAAAACACATTCACATTTTCTCCCTTTTTTCAGTCGCTTAGATATTTCTGAATTTCTACTCGATAGACAACAATAAAACGTTACTTCTATATTCAATTCTCTTGATACCAGGGCCGGTGCTAGCAGTTTGGCCGCCCCGGGCAAAGAGGTAAAATGCCAGCCATTTATAACAAAAACTAAAAGAGATAACCTAAACTTCTCCAAATAAAACGTGAGCTATCAATAATGTTGAAGTTTTGATTAGCCAAAAATACTAATTTATTAATTTATGTTTTGGACACTAACTTAAAATTAGGGTTGCACAGAAAATAAAAGGGTAATTTTTAGTGTATAATTATAAAATATTGATATTAAAAAATACTAAAGCAAATTATAGAACCACTAAATATCAAAACTTAATTACATATTAAAAATACATTTAAGCCGAGAGTTGAACTTTCTATTTTTTAATCTGTAGTTAAACTTTCAAAAATTTCTTTAACATTAATTTCTTCAGCCAGTTCATGTTCAATAGTTATTGTTGTTAAGCTGTTTAACCGATCTCCTGTAGGTGTGACGCGTAAAATGTTCTAATTAATTTTAATTTGGGGAAACTCTTGTCTCAACTTGCTACACTTATTGAGAGAATAAGCAATCCAGAAAACTGTGGCGAGATTTGGAGCAAAATCAAAATTCTATATGATTTTCAAAATATCGATTGGACTTTCTTTTTTATTTTGCAATGCCAAAACCGATATTATCTGGTTTCTCAGGCCCAGTGCGTTTATATCTGATGAATTCTCCACAGTTAACACTATTCCTAGATCATTACAATACTTTAGTTCGTCGAAAAGGAGTATCTTTCAAATCACAAATATTGTATAGAAACTGGAAATAGTTGCTGAGGGTACTGATCAAGTCAAACCTGGATTCAAGTGCATTAATAGCTTTACTTAATGTAAAAAAATAAATTCTGCCTTATATTTCAAAGTAGGATCATCTAACGGATCATCTCGTGCCTCATAGTGGAAATTAACATTTCTTCTTTGAATTTTATGATGTGGTCGTATCAGTTCAAAATTAGCCGGTATGTCAATTCGTCGGCGAGTTCTCGAGCAAAGTAAAGCATTTCATTAAGGGCTGCGTCCGATCTAGGTTCGTGTGAAAAATCTTTGCAGTTTTTCAATAGCTCTATAGCAGATGGTAAATTGTAGTCTTTTGCCTGCAAGCGCTTACTTATAGGATTGATACAATTTAAGATTTTCTACTAAATTACAATGCAGCAAAACCACTTAAATTGTTTAAAACCACTTAATAGTCCAGAAGCATCCACTCTTATAGAGTTGTCAACCTCCGAATTATTACAAACGGCAAGTATGTACCTCCTAATTGACACCTTAGTGGTTTCAATGTATCTATACGGCTTTCCCAACGAGTATTAGAGGTTCCAATTTAAGCTCGTGAACATATTCTATTAATTTGGTTCATCGAAAAGTTTATGAGGAAACAAAGAAACATATTTTTTCGATAATATTTAAAAAATTGGCGGCTTCAAAGTATGCTTTTGCCATGTCATTAACTACCAAGTTTAATGAGTGGCTGCTACATGGGAAGTAAAATGCTCTTGGACTTATGCATTTATTCTAGATTGTACTCCCGATTTATTGCCTCTCATGTTAGCCCCATTATCGTAAGTCTGTCCCCTTATATCCTGCAAATTCAAACCCAATATTTCAAGTCTTACAAGTATTAGAGTTGAAAGTTCATATCCAGCCGATTTTTCAACCGGAAGAAAGCCCAAAAAAGCTTTCGTTAATTTTACTTTTTTAAATGAAACTAACTGTTTGTAAAAAAGCTCCACAATCTATTGAAGAAATTTCTAAAAAATTGACAATTGTTCCGATATTACTATCATAGTCAGAATGACAGAAGTTACATTTCATGTATTGCCTACCTGATGTTTAAGAATTATCCTCGGCTAAACTAAAAAGTGCGATTGATTTAATATATTACAAGGTAGGTCACTATGCTATACCTAGGGGAGAATGCCCTACAGTGGCCACCTTGTTGAACATAACTTTTTTCCCATTAGAAATTTTGAAAAAATAATTGAAGCACACAAAACTTTCATCATTTGGCCACAAATTGCCATAGCTAATTTTGCAAAAAATCAAAAAAACAACCTATTTCAAAGCAACTCACTTTTTTTCAAAAATGTGGCCACTGTAGGAAGATAGCGCCTACAGTAGCCACCAATACGTCTAATAGTGGCCACTATTTTTCTAAAGAATAAAATATCCATGCATAACGAGTCTTAAGGAACAAACTTTCAAGAAAACATGAAAGTGATATTTTAAAGAAGATTAATTATTTAAAAAATAAAAATAAAATCTTCAGTCTTCAGTTTGGTCGATTAGTTGATGTTATAAGGGTCCAGATCAATATCGAAGGAAAAGCATCTAGCTGTTCTTAATGTCCCTCCAGTATTTCTCGATTCAGGTATATGCAGAACAATGTCTGCCCTTTCTATTACAGAAACATCATCAACATTTGGAAAAACGAATTTCTTTTTCATGTATTTTCTTAAAAACGACACATTATATTCTTCATCAGGCAGTACCTCTTTGATTTGTCCAACAAAATATTTTATCGTTTTTTTGGTAGCAAACCTCACAAAAACAAAACTGCTCACTTTCAAAGGTCTATCGCCATTCTCAGTAACTGTGGATGAGGCAAACGAAATGTTCTGCTCACTCTGATCTTCATTCTCTGATGAGGTAGGGGAAGCAATTTCTGCTAATGGAAGCTTTTTTGTAACCTTGGACTTCATCTTTTCATCAAGTTCATCTTTGAGCTTCTGAATATTGGGGGTACTTGTTAAAATTTCGGTTGCCCTCTTCTTCCGTCCACGCTTAGATTGGATTTGTCTTTCTGGTTTCGGGAAAGCTCTCACCAATTCGGGTGTAAAGTATAGAGCACCCTCTTCATCACCTTGATTGATAATCGGATCCTCTTCGGTTGAGATCTCATCAACTTGAACAAACGTTGGAACTGTTTCAGAAGTAGAGGCAACCGGACTTGTTTCGTAGGTTGATTGTGAAGTAGATGGCTGAGGTTCAAATGGTATATCGATGGGTGCTGGCTGGAGATCAAGTGGTATATCGGTCACTGATGCTGGCAGTAATTCATGTTCCTTGAAAAAATTCTTATTAAGCGGATATATACCAGTACTTTTGAAAGCGGAAACTATATTTTGTGTGCAAAAGGCCTGGCCATAACTTTGGCTCAAAATCTTAGCAATGTTATAGATATCAATTCGTTTTCCCGGATGATTGGCAATCCAGACTCCACACTCCTCATTGAAGTATTTTATAAGTGGGTCGAAAACACAAACATCCATTGGCTGGAGCTTATGGCTTGTGTGGAGTGGCAATGTAAACAATATCACATTATTGGACTCTATTACCTCCAAACTAATATGTGAGTCATGGTTATCCATGATGATCAGGAGTGGTCGATTTTCAGTAGGATCAGCATGATTGATAAAGTGGTTTAAACACTGTAGAAAAATATCTATCGAGCTCCATCCTGACGGATTTGCTGCTCCTACACTTCCAGGTGAGGCTCCAACTAACATATGCTGTTTGAAAAATTTCCTTGGAAATACCAACAGAAGGGAGACTGAGTTAACAATTGCGTTTATTGCTCCTCTCATGCTGACTAGGGTTCCCCGCTCTGCCGAAGTAATCTGGCCGACTTGCTTCTGGCCTGATGTAGCAACAACCTTATTTGTACTCTGCACCGTAGTTAAAGCCGTTTCATCTACATTGTAAATCTGATCAGGGCCAAGTTTACGGAATAAATAAGTATCACTCAAATTTTTGAAGAGTTTGTCAACTACAGGCTTATTGAATACCATGGCTCTAGCTAGTGACGTTGCTTCAGAAACCCTTAATGATAAACTAGGGTTTCTCTTCATAAACCCGTTGAACCATTTGAAGCCAGCAGATATCTTTGCTTCCCATCATTAGGGTACCTTTTTCATGTAGAAAGTGCTTTGGAGTAATTGTCAGTTTCTCACCTTTCGCATCTACAAAAAAATTAAAGCATTAAAACCGAAGTCATTCCCACAGTGGCCACCCCTCAATGACTCCAAAAAGCAGTAGACACTGTTGGCTACATCTACCATGGCCACGTGGCCACTAGATACACAATTAATGCTATAACTATTACTAGGAATAAAATATAATTGATAATGTGCAATTTTACTCTCAATTTTGATGAAAACGTAACTTTTTGCGTCGCAAAACACACACATCTTCTCACTGCTCAAACTGCATGCGACTGACAGACGCATCGACACAGTGCAACGTGGCTGATGCTAATGCGCACCTAACAATGTTGGTGGCAGCACGCACCAGGATATAGATTCGCATAATTTTAAAAGTGTCCACTGAAGGAGCATGGCCACTGTAGGGCACTCTCCCCAACCTAAAAAGTTTTGTTGACCACTTCCAGCAATATAGATGTGACCAATTTCAAGAAATTCTTGTACAAGCGAAAGATGTAGCACTCTCTCTCGAAATTTAAAAAGACTTTCCACCGTTACCAACAGTCAGGAGGAAATTGAAGCCAAAACTGTTTGACTATGAACATCGAGATGAGACTCTTCATGATCTAAAAACCGCCTTTAAAATTAGTTTTTTTCTTAAAAATTATAGATCAAACTTTAAGCTCTCTAAAAAAACGATTTGACTAATTAAGTGTGTATAATAATATTTTCGGATTTTTTAGCGATAGATTCAAATTAAGTGACAGCGATCTTTTAAAACGTTGTTCTATTCTTTAAGAACGACTGACCGATCAGGATAATAAGGATATAGACTCCAATGATTTGTTTAACGAAATTAAAACGTTGAAGTTGTTGTCATTACCTGATGATACAGACCCTTTAAGTATATGTCAATATATGTTCGAAAACAATTTAATCTCCTCCCTTCCAAACGAATGCATTTCACTAAGTAATCTTCTGACATTGCCTGTATCTGTTGCTTCTGGCGAGCGATCGTTTTCAAAGTTAAAAATCATTGAAAATTATTTAACCCTAGGATGCATAGATGAAATTCTCGACAAGAATGCATAGCATGAGTCTCCAAGACTCTTATTTAAAAAAAACACCAATTTATATTTTACGTTTATTTATCATAATAATAGGTTAAAAACAAACGTTAGAAATTGAAATACATATCAAAATTTTTAATTCAAACATATTGTGCATACTAAAACACTGTGTTCTTTGCATGTTGGTTTATTACACTTAGTACAAGTCAGTGTACTCATTCTTCCAATTCGTGTAGAACATTGCGAACATCTTCTTTTCTTTTTCAAAACTTAACCAGCTAAGATATTCTCTTCTTCCGAAAGCGTAATAAAAAGTATCATACTACTTCTTGCAGTATTTGGAAGTTTAGGGTTTTCTGCTCTTCTTCTCATAAACGGTAACACTAATTCGGTTGCTAAATTTTTGATAAACATTCTTCTCTTGTTAGTTTTCCATCGTGGAAATTTTTATTCTCATGGGTGTACATAAAGTAAGCATTTAGTGCTACTAAATCCATTATGTTGTACCAAACTGCGACAGGCCATCGTCTTGTTTGTCGCTTTGTGGTATAGTTACCTATCATTTGATCCATATGATCAACACCTCCTTTACTTTTATTATAAAATTTCAGTATTTCTGATTTTTTTTTCCAGTACTCTCATTATCTACTGAATCGTCGTGTTGCATCGAGCTAAGACGTAGCACAGATTCATTCTTTTTTGGTACAAAGCTCACTAATGTCAAATCTTTATTGAACCCAAAAATAGAGGAATAAACACTTCTTTCCTTAGAGGCTTGAAACTGTTCAGGAATTTCCTTCTTGATTTTGCGCGAAGTTCCCACACAAGTTATTTCCATAAGCAGCAGATGTTGTGTTAGTGAAATACTTGTAAAAAATTGTCAACTGTTAAGTTCCGTCCTGAGTTTTTTATGGAAACAGTTGGAGCTTTTTCAACATTTTCTGCTACGTTGTGCTGTACTGGTTCTCTAGGTTGGCACCTTAAATATACTTGTCCATCAATGGCATATCCTGTTTCACTTTCACAAAGCCAAAAAAACTTTATTCCTTATTTTGCTGGCTTTGAGGGTATGTATTGTATGACACTACAACGACCTCTACAAGCAAACAATTGTTCATCTATGGTAACGTACTCTTTTGGAATCATTTGTGTTCGGCACTGAACTAAAAATAATTCCCATATAAGACGAATATGAGGAAATTTATCAGTTCCAAGTCTAACCGAACGACTTCTTTTGTCATCGAAACGAAGATACTTTTTTATATTTTCAAAACGATTTACTGCCATTGTAGCTTTCTACATTGGATTCGATATCTTATCAAGAAATAATTCTCTTACAGGAGTATCCCAATTTTTTTCAACACCAGCCAACAATAGCAAACCGAAAAAGACATTTATCTCATCTTTTTCTATTTGTATCCAAATCTCACCTTTTTTTTTCAAATTCGCGTTTTGCTTCTCGATTAGTACAAAGTATTATTTCATCAACAATTTCAGGCGTAATAAATTTATCCCATGCATCTTTGATACACCAAACTGATTTCTCCTTTGAGGTCCTGATGTAAATCTTACCCTTCTTTGTGAGGACTCAGTAGAATTTGGCACACAATTATTTCTTCCAATAAACGTACCATTTGAGACGTCTGAAGGTGAGTTATGATCCGGAATACTTTCTGTTTCGTTATCTGAAGAGCTTTCTCCAGTGTCACTAGATCCTTCAGGTGGTTGATATTGTTCGTCAGTGTCTCACTTTCACACATGCGCATTGGAATAAATACATACATCGTTGCCGATATAAATAGTATAGAACCGTCAAAACCAACAGGAGTCTGCCAGACTCATGATATGCATTTAGCGACTGTAAGTGGAGACAATTTTTTTTTGTAAAAATTTCTAAAATACAGAATTTATGAATTAAGTGATATACATTTAAATTAATGATAAACACATTCTTAAAATAGTAATGCTGTAGATAAAATACATTAGAATTTCTACCTGTTTAAATTTGTTCATGAGTCCCTGAGACTCATGTTATGCATCCTAGGGTTAAGATCGACAATGCTTCAAGAAAGATTGTCTGGGCTAGCAGTATTAGCAGTTGAACAAGAAATTTTTGATGGTATTACTTTTAGCGATGTAAGTAATCAATTTGCAACAGCAAAGTCTCGGAAAATATCGCTACTTGAATAGCCATTTTTTATTTCGATTTTATAACGAAGTTACCTAGGTATTTTTTATCAGAAGTATATGCATATTTTTTAAAATATCTAAGTATAAGTAAAAAGTAGTACTTATATACATGTAGACATTACGCAATATTTCTCTTATTTGTTCCTAAAAAAAATGTGATTTTTAGTTTTGGGTTATTTTTTAGTATTTGTAAACAACGTGTCTGTACCTCAAGCCTTTTTCGCACACACGCGCCAGTAGCCCTTACGGGGGCCCTGAACCTAACTGATATTTTTCTCTTGATAATGGTGACATCACTTTATATAACATGTTGATATAGTACCAGCTGACAATTGCCCAAAACGTTTTAAGTACAAATCAGAAGTGTGAACTTCAGGCTCGTACGAGAAATGAAGGGAAAGCGCCCATATTTTACTATTCATATCCTGTTTCTGAAACAAACTTATAGTCTTCTGCTATTATGAGATTTGAGCGTTCTCTCATCGGAGAACATCATGTTCACACACAATTCCATCCCGTAAGATGAGAATTCATTTAAATATTCAGCAGCAGCAAATGTTTAAATACGATTGTCCGTGTTTTCTATAAAAAAAATTTGGTTTTTGCTCGCTTATTAATGAACAGTTTAAGTCCAATTCTGCTTTTTTCTATGCCAAGTGTTGCAATATTTTGAAAATATGAATAACTTCACAATTGGGTTGTCCACACGGTACAAGTTTTAATTAACTCAGTACTCTCTTCAGTTTATTTGGCAGGTTGTTTACCATCAGGAAACATGATAATGAAATAACAGCTTTTCGTAATCCGTTAATAGTTATTATAAGTTGGGTAGTGTTACCAGTCACAGCTAAGAATATTGAGGAATTGAACTTTTTTTAGTAAATTAAATAAATTTCAAATTAAACTGCAATTCGAAAAAAAAAATTATTTACAACGGTACAGAAAACAGGAAAAAAAACATTTATGATTTATGAGTAATAAAACCAAAATATTGAAAAAAGTTGTAACAGTTATTCAATATGCTTTGTATATTTCAATATATGAACACTGTACACATGATAATGAATTCAGTCAACATATATAATGTTCTCAGAGTAAATAATAGTAGCCCAATCTGCAAAGAATGCGTGTATATATTATTTGTAGAAACAAAATGAGTGGTCTCGAAAACAAAAGTATACGATCTTGTCGGAAAGTTAAATCGCGTAGAAACAAAGCAGTCAAAACATAAACAACTGAAATAACAGTTTCGAGTTATTATCACAAAAGCTGTTGCGGTGCCACAAAAGCTTTCATTCGGGCGTGCTTGAAAGCTTAGCGCAGTAAAGCGGGTGGCAGCATTAAAACTCCTTCATTGAGCTTTAGATTATAGCTCCTTGTCCTATGGCAGTTCGTGGCCAACATTGATGCACTTTTATACTTCCTTTACGAGCGGCCATCTTACGCTTGTGCTTTTATTGAACCGGTGGTTTGATTACGCTTTTTCCAGTTTCACTTTCTGGAATATATATAAATCGAATGGCAAACGTTAATGTAATTGAAACTTGAAAGTTTTTAGTAGTTGCAATACTCTAGTATTAACACAAAATTGAAGCTGCTATCCTAATATAAACATGATATAAATTAGATAATTATACTAGACGAGCTTTGAGAGATGAATATCGAAATATTATGAGAAATTTGAGAATGTTGGTCAAATACATGCAAATTACGTGTGGAAAAGTCTATAATAAAATAAACTTTGATTAGATCAATAAAAATACAACATCCTGTATTACCACAGATAAATTATTGATTAGAATCTTTTTTGTAGAGAACAAATATTTACTTCATCATTTTTGTTTTACTATGGTGTGTTAATTATAGCGTATAGCAAATAATAAGAGTAAATTATTCTATAGCACTGGAGAACAAATAGCTTTTTACAGTTATGTATATTTCTTCTACTTTCACAAGTCGAATAAACAAACAAAAAATATTTTATTATGGTAAAATAACTTCCATACAACATGTATAATGTTAACTGAAGTTCCTAAAAAATGGTAGGAACACCATTTTTATTACGTTTTAGTGAATAGCTATATTTACAAAACACTATCTATCATCAACTTTAATAGAGAAACGGGAAAGATCAACTCCAAAAAATCTAGTGAAATATTCACAATTTCAATAACTTTCAAATAAAGTATTTTTATTTTGTACTTTTCCCAACGACATTTCTTGATATTTTTACTAATATCGAAAATCGAGGCAGAATTATATATTTTTGAAAAGACTGAAGAAAATTTTCATAAATTATGATTATTTTGATGAAGAGTTAATATTATTAGAATCTTGATAAACATTTAACACGTTTTTAAGATAACATCAAAAAACGACAAAAACAAATGTATGTAATTGAATATTGATTGGAATTATATGTTGTATACATTATCAATGACTATTAATTGTCATCTGATTCATATAGTTATGTCCTATATTTTATTAATGTTCCCATTGATATTTTGAAATTTCTTATATCACATAAACAGCTACAATGGATAATAAGGTTTGATTCACATTATATGTACGGTCGCGCTCCGCTCTCGGATCGGTCTCGGTCCGAACACTTACATGACGTTCACTGTCTTAAGTCGTCAATAATCGAAGTCCGTTGTATTCAGCTCGTAGAATCTAATGATATTAATAATAAATATTTAAATAATAATTAATGAATAGTATTTGATGTTTTATTGAATAAACATTGAAAAAATTCGTAAAAAATATTTAATCCCTTCTAATATTTGCCGCTAAAAATGTCATTGAACTTTTCCATCAAATAATTAGCTATTATGACATTTTTTCTCGATGAAGATGATAATATTAACAAAAGAAAAAGCAGAGAGAAAAATGTAGATGCACCTAAGTTTATTGCATAAAAAACGGAAGGAGAATATTACACTCTCTACCATCCTTTAATTGCTGGCGAATAAGGACCGATGAATGAAAACTGAGCGAACTGCGAGCGAAACGCATCCACACTACCAGTATTTATGGTCCAGTCTCGACCCGGCTAGGGACACTGCAGATCGTTCCATGTATAGAGCCTGTCGAGTAACTAAAATCGGTAGATTTCAAAAAGTTCCAAAACATTAATGAAAACTGTAACGTCGTTAGTAATAAAATTTTATTTATTTTTATAACTGCGTATGCGCGATGTCATATTGCTCGTCACAGAAAACTGACCCGTATTTTGTGTGTTTTCTCTAGTCACGAGGGGGTTAGGGTTCAGGAGCCCTAATGGTTGCCGCTCAGCCATTAATTGGCTTATTGTGCACCTCCACTCACAGGTATTAAGTAGAGTCCCATCCTAAATTCTTAGCGAACATTGAGATTCGTCGGAATAAGTTTTCCTGCATTCCCTCCTAATTTGTGCCTAAGAAGATATCCAGACAGGAGGCTCGCCTTCTGCACAGGGCACGGCAATCGAAGACCACGTGCTTTGCGGTTTCCTCTACTTCCCCATATATCCTGCAATGGAGATTTGTTATTTCAATCCCCATTTTCACTAGGTGTGCTTTGAATATCCAGTGGCCAGTAATGAATCCTACCACTTTTCGCAGTTCTTTCCTCCCCAGTCTAAAAGCGTTTGCTTTATAGGAACTTGATGGTCCTTTTAGCATTCTTTAGGACTGAGCATGTCCCGCGATTTTGTTCCAGCGCTTTTGGTGTTCAAGCGATACCCAGTTGGAAACAGTTTTTAGTACGGCGCTGTATGAAACGCCTTATGCTGGTTCTGGTCCCATGAGGGTGAGATGAGCTCATTTCTTGGCACACTTATCAGCTCTCTAATTTCCAGCTACCCCTGTATGGCTTGGCACTCAAGTAAGACTTACTCTATTGTCTTTTGCCAATGTTTTCAAGGCATTGTGACAGTCCCACACTATCTTCGACGTATAGCTGTGGCTTGCTAAGGCCTAAAGAGCCGCCCGACTGTCCGTGTTCACATAGATGGTATTTTTGTTATATTTCCTGTCCATGCATGTTATGCCGCATTCGATTACTGCAGCTATTTCTGCTTGAAATACGGTCGTCATTTTGCCAAGGCAAACACTTATGCTTTGCCTGGGTCTGACGCCGTAAACGCCTGCTCCTGTACCCGTTAGGGTCTTTGACCCGTCGGTGTACCAGGTGATGCTGTTCAACATGCGTTGAAGTTCTCCCTGGACCCATTCGAATCTGCCACTCAAGTTGACACGATATGGTATCTCAGTTTCCACGACCGTATTTTGTGTTGCTCATCCAGTCATTTCCGCTTATCATGTTATCAGTGGTCGTTTCTTAGTTCAACTGTTGAGCATATTATTTCGTTTCCGTATTTTGGTGTGTATTTCAATTGCTTTTATTTGTTGTTGTGTTGTTTTTATATTATTTTATTGTTATTAATTGAAAAGACAATGTGAAAGTGTATGGTCAAGGAGTGTAATGATTGCTGTACTCGGAAGTTTTATTAAAAAAATTAAGCTTTTTTGCTTACTAAATCAACAACCATTTTCTTTATTTTTATAAAATACAGAATTTTTCTCATTTAATCGTCCACTTTAGAGATCATGGTTGTCCTACATTAACTTAACTAAAAATTGTTGTATTACTAAGGTAACTATTCCTTTATACAGTTCTGTTCTTCCAACCAAGGAAGATATAAAGCTAATATGGTTGGAACGCAGTGGGAATAAATCATCTAATTTGACGACGAGGAAACAATGGAGTATATGTCCCCTTTATTTTCAAAAACAGTGTTTCTCAAAATTTGAAAAAGACATAGGCAGGTTATTAAAAAAGTTTGCTTTGCCGTCCCTGTTTTTGCCTGGTGAGTAATTTTTTTATATAAATTTATTAAATGTTATTCAGTATGTATATATTTTATATTATTCAATGAAGGGGATATAACAGACAATTTTTTGTTTCCCGTCAAAGTAGAAGAGACTATACAGGAGACGATCCCTACATATTATTCTCCAGTTGGAAAAGTTGAAATACCCACCAGAAAATATGAGAGGAAATTAACAGAAATTGAAGGTAAGTTTTATTGTATTCAATATTGCAGTTTTAAATGAAACTTACTGTTTCTGGATAATTCCACAATATATTGAAAAAATGTTAAAAATTCTAAGATATTGACAATTATTTCGATATTAAACATTATTGTCAGAATGCCACAAGTAACATTTCATTTGATGCCTACCTGATGTTTGATAATTATTTTTGGCTAGACCAAGAAGTAACCTACCTTGTGATTAACTTAATATATGTTAATATAATATCATACTTCTTATAGTCAATCACAAGGTAGCTCACTCCTTGGTTTAGCAAAAATAATTATTAAACATCAGGTCGGCATCAATTGGAATGTAGCTTCTGGCATTCTGACGATGATATTTAATATCGAATCAATTGTCAATTTCTTAGAATTTTTAACATTTTTTCAATATATTGTGGAATTAACAAGAAATAGTGAGTTTCATTTAAAACAGTAATATGAGTAGATTCCAAGGAGTGAGGGTCGAGACAATTAATTTCATTCAATATAAAATGCTATAATTTTGGACATTTTAAAATGTACCCATTGAAAAAATGATTATCTGGTTTTTTTTATGTTGTAGCAATTCCCTCCATCAGTAAAGATGTTGAGCCATTTCCACCTTCACCACACGTGGAAGCTATTCCCTCCAGCAGCTATGGGATGGAAGGTAGGTATTGAGTCCATGCCACCTTCACTAAATGTGTTGCGAAGGGAAAAAAATCATTTTTCAAACGTAGGTAGATAGTTTCAAGCAATAAATTGATAAATATGTAAATGTTCATAATCGTATATATGTAAAATTGACAATCTTGTCTATTATATTTTTTTTTTCATTTTAATTGATCAGTAAGTAGTGAAAATTGATTATTTTATTTAATGTCAAAGTTTATTCTAGTACATTCAATTAAGACATTCACAAAGTAAAAATGAATACTTTACAATTAGCAAAAGCACTATTTTTCCACTAATTACTTATAATTAGAGTTTACTCCTATGAATTTCCATATATAGCCTATGGTATGGCAATTAATGGGAAAGTCAGTATTAACTTTTGTTGAGTATTTAGTCTAGCGGTAACCAAAAATCCAAAATATCCAATAAAAACGAAAAGTAAAAAACCTATAAGTCAAAAAATAATTCAGAAATAAAAATAATCATTAATTCCAAAAAAACTCCAAAATTTTGATCATGATTTCAATAGTAAACACGTTTTCTTTTGTTGATATAAATTTTCAAGCATATTTGTGTGTTTACTGTTGTCATTTTATGCGTTTACTTATAGAAACGAGAAAGGATTTCCACAAGACGGTGGGATTTTTAAGAGCCATGAAGACCTATTTAATATTTCCAGTGAAAAAATAAAGGTATGTTTTAAGTGGAAATGAAAAGTTAGATATATTATATTAAATTTTGTACAGTCATAAGTGCTGTTTAGCACTCTTATATGTTATTGCTTGGTACCTTGTATTCACAGAGCTGGGCAGTAGTTAACTACGTTTCCTTTAAAAATATTTCAATTAGTTTTGTTCAAACAGTCTTACTAGTTATACTCAAATATTTTCTTTCACAGAAAGTTGCCAAAAATAGTAGTTAACTACTCATTGCTAACACTTTGTTTGATTAAGTAGTTAGCAGTTATACTCCACTAGTTTGTCCAGCTCTGTGTGTCTATACGAGTATAATAATAAATAAATTAATATAAACTTATCATAAATAATTTTATACTTTTATCTTGATTCAACATCATTCAAAAATCTAATGATACTCCAATCTAGAATGTATGTTACTCAAATTATTTTTAATTGTTGCACTATGGTTTTTACATTATATATTCTGTTTATTAAGAAAAGTACTTTGAGAATGAAATTATTTTTAAACCAAAATAAATAAACTGTTTATATGATTATTGTTTTATGTTTTCCATTTTAAGCATTCACGGTCCATCATTCGATATTTCATTTAATTTAACTCAAAATCTAATCATTTTTGAGTTAATGAAGTTGAATTGAAAGAAATTTCAAATGATGGACTATAAATTGCTATTTGGAAATAAAATGATTAAAATACAGTAGATTTGAATATACCGCCTTAATCTGAAATTACAGAAATCTTATCAACATCACTCAATTTTTTAGTCGACAGGCTCTTTAGATGGCGCCACAATCAGTGTCTCATCTATCTGTGGGTTATCTGTGGTCCAGTCTCGACCAGTCGAAATTATATTGCATTGATCAGAGTGTAGCGGAATTGGACTGTTCCTATAGTGTAAATAGACGCTTTGATTATTTTTCATTTGAGAATATTTTACCTCAACGGGAGTGGAACGCGGCCATACCTATAGTGTGAATCACGCCTAATAGGTTGGTGCTGGATGAACAACGAATTGGAAAATGATTCAACTCCAAAGAAATTCGTTATGATTGAATTTCTAAACAAATGAATTGTGATGTAACTTTCCATAATGGAATTCTGATAATGAAACAGCGAACAAATTCTGAAAGTTGTACATCTTCAACCAGCTGCTGAATTTATTAGTGTATTGAGACCTTGGGGAGATAGTATAATATGACATAATAACGTTTATTTTGCCTCATAGTATTAGTAAAATAAATATGTTTAACCACACTATGCAACGAATTGGTGACCGATTTAATATTTTGCAATCCTGAAAAATTCATTCTATGAATTGCATCGTTGACTATTACATAAATTCAGATTAACCTGATTTGGTACATAAAAAAGGATTTGAAAAAAAATAATGTTTCGAGCGTTTCGAATCCAAAGCAGAACAGAACAACAAATTGCTATAACAAATAAGTTATTACATTCAATTTTATTTCATCGTTGATACTGTGTGATTAGTTTTTCTATTAATTTATGGTATTTGATTTTATATAATCCCACTTCTTAGTTCTTTCGATATATATTTCATTCTTCCCATGTTGATTACGGTTAATATATTGCAGGTGTCATTCATATAAATTACTTGTTTGATTTTCTTCCTACTTACGAATCCCAATTCAACTGAATCGTTCTATCTGTATGCTAATTTGAATCACAAAACAAATAGAAAGATTGTGTTATTGTATTGAGATTCATTTTCATAGTAGGTATCCTAAAATAAATTTACGAGACGTGCAATAATGAAAATATGTAAAGAGTTCTAACAACTATTTTATTCATTGAGGAGAACTTCTAAGATACTGAAAATTTTGCCGGATTTATAATTAAATAAAAGTAGCTATTAGCTTTTATAGGCATTTCATGTTATCAAAATATCGCTCTAAATACGAGAGTTGACATCAAACTATAAAGTTTAAATAGTTGTACAGATGAGAGATATGAGACTAAGCATTTGTATTATTATGTAAATGGTTGTAATCAGAGTAGACGATTGATTTTGAAAGAAGTAATTATATCAGGAATTTAACAAATCTAATACAGTCGGAAAGTTGCTAGCATTTTGTTGTGTTGTGTATAAAATTATAACAATCCATTAATAAGTATTATATTCTCAATATTTTACCTCTTCCTTCACTTAAACCAATTTTATACTTATAACGAGGAACACTGGTATTTGCGATTGCTCTTTTGCTTGTACCAAATTCTATTTGAGTTGAATTCTATATGAATACAATATCCTTTCTCATAGTTTTCCTCTATATTCTCCTTCTTTTGTTTTACTTACTAGTGGGCTCCTAAAGTATAATCATTTAAAAGTATTTATAAAGCTTAGAGTATTAGTAAGTAGGTATATTGAAATTTGAGGAAGTTCATTTGTATAATGTGAAAACTTCCGCAGTGACGTGTAGGATTACAAAAGTTACCTGCATTCTGATTGCTTGTGTCAAATTAAGGTGGGGTCCTCTATTTTCCAGAGTAGGTTTGTTAATTTTGCAGTTTAACATGTGTGGCCAATTAAAACATACTAAATTTTGGATTGCGGTCCAATTATATGAACGGTTAGCAAATTTCCACGATTAGTTCTCCATTGCTTGATTCACTCTTCAGATAATAAAAAGGTATGGATATGTTTCCTTTATCAGAAATTTCTTACCAAGTTTTTAGTCTTTAAATGAACGTCAATGTTCTCCTTATAAGCGTGCTTCAAGTAATATTTTGGGATGGTGTAATATCTTATTTGAAGCAATGATAAGGATAAGCAGGGTGATATTAAACCATTGGCTTCCACTATAAATATTCGGTGCATACAAAAAATTTAATGAAGAAACGACAGTGGCATCTCAAAGTCCCCTACACAATGTAGTGCTGCCAGGAAATAGCAAACGTTTGAGTAGTGTAAAAAAAATAAATCTAAATATTTTTTTTTGTGAAGATGTGCTTCGACCGCTAAGGGTCATTAGCACTTACAATATCATTTAACTACATAGTAAATTACAGCATTACATTCACTAAATATCCACTAAAACATTCACTAAGTATTGACTAGATATAATTATAGAGTTTTATATCTTTTAGGTTTTAGGTTTTAGGTTTTTCTTCTAGTATAATAATTGTTTAATAATTAATAACTTTTATTACATTAATTATATCAGCATTTATTTAATAATGCAAAGTAATAAGAAAACGTTGCGAATTTGACACGAATATACAAAATGGCTTCATGAAATATCCCTTAATATACATGTCGAGTTATCAAACGAACTCAAAATATATGTAAATGTGAATTTGCATGACAGACAAAAACAAAAAATTCTCTTTGTGGAAGCATTAATCATAACATCAATGAGCTACTTTATAAACAAACGCGAAACCCGCAAACTAATAAGTCTCATTGCAAATTAGATTACGAGATCCAGAGCTTTGTGCTTTGGTAATACGGTAGTAGAAAGCTTTGCGGAACAGCTGTACATTCATCACGTTCCCTTTAATCCCGGCGATTTCAGCGTCATCTAATCGACTGGGCCAATAGACGGTACGGCCACTTAACTGCGGCTTCCTGTGTTCCTGTAATTGTTCCGCAAATTATATTTGTGGGTAGAACTATAAGCACTCGCTGAGGCAAATATGGTTATTTTGTTGTGTTCAGGCTGTGCTTTTGATGGAGATATATATCGGTCCCGACGGGAAGCATCTCAAACTTTGACGCTGCTTATTACTTGAATAGAAAGGGATTTGGTTTGGCTTTTGATATTACGGTTAACGGGATATACTTGTATAATTAGTCTCAATAAGGATATAGAGGAAACCATAACAGTAATACTATAATGCCACTTGAGGTAAAATCGTTTTCCTTATCTATTGCTATCCTTAACGGAGAAAATTGTTCTAGTATTTCAATTTTTGTTGATTGAATTAGAGTGTATCGCTTAGATGTTGAATTAAATACGTTAATTGAGTAGCTAGAGTCTAAATAGTGTTTGGAAATTATATTATTAAAATTATTTGATAATAATTTTATCAGAACCAGTGGGAATTTAGGGGGTTACCTGATTGAACAGGGGTATTGTATAATAAAACTTCTTAGAAACTTCATTAAAAATTTTCATTTGTAAATTTTCCTAATATATAAATATAGATGGTATACTTAAATAAATGTCGAAGTTTGAATGGATATTTTTCGACTACAAATTTGTCTTAACGTTTCAAGGGTTCTTCCATATTGAATCATTCTAATACAGTAGATAATATATTATAAAGTATAATTAATGAATTTATGGAAAAACTACCTGCTACTACCTTCAAGTCACCAAGGAAAATCATGAACAAACTTTCAACCACCAAAGAATCAGTTGATCAATTTGGGAAAGAAATAATTAGAAAAATCATTCACCTACTTCCTGTACAGCTACTGTTAAAAATTATGATAATTAATGTTACCAGCAAGATCGATTCTTTTGAAAAATTAGTTGGAAACATGGGATTCAGGTGGAGAGAAGTAGAAAACGATAGAAACGTATTGATTAAAAATTCTGATATTAAACGCATTTTACACAATTGTTAAAAGACGAATTTATCTCTAATGCTCCGACAAAATGCGGTTTAGTGATAGATAATGCCTCCTACCACAATGTACAGATTGATCCTATTCCAAATTTTTTATGGAAAAAAAGCAGCAATGCAGTCATGGCTACCGAATCAGGTATTTTTTATTAACTCAATGCTTTGAAAGCTAAATATATGCATCAATTGAAACACATAAAGGATACAGGATGTGACAAAGAAAGGTTACCCCCCTGGAGGTGGCAGATATAAAACCAATTTATGTGATCTGTCAGGTTCCAAAACATATTCGTACAAAATTTAATTATAATGTTTCCAGTAGTTTCGACATAATAGTAACAAAATGTGAATAAGTTTTGTTTTTTCAATACCACGTATAATGAAAACGAATGCCGTTACGAAAATTTTTTTTTGAGCGAACGCAGCTTATTTTGCAGTGCTCTACCTATCCTAGCAAGGGGGCCATATTTTTTAAGCACCCTGTATATTGTTGACACGCTTCTAGCGGAACATTAAATTTCAACACTGCGTTTACCACTATACCATCCGGAGCTGAGTCCTTTTGAACGAATATGGGCTCTAGTAAGGAATGAAGTAGCAGCTAACATAATACAAATCTCAACAAGTGACAAGTGAAAACTGGCAAGACATTTGCGCTCATGTCGAAAAAATTGAAGAAGAATATATTGGAAGAGAACACGTTATGGATGAGGTACAATGATTAATCATAAATGTTGGAGAGCAAACCAGAGAGAGTGAATCGGAACTGTCTGATAATGAAGCAAAATACGATAATTCAGGTTGCCAACCATTATAGTAATTTAATTATAAATGCCATATTCATAAAACTCTTTTATTTTAATGAAATTCACTGTTTCAACCCTTAGTCTGTGGAATTTACTCATATTAATTTTTCGAATGAAACTAATTCCATAATATATTGAAAAAATGGTAAGAACTATAAAAAATTTGACAATTGTTTCGATATTCTGACGATGATAGGAATATCTAAACTATTGTAAATAATTTTAGAATTTTTACCATTCTTTCAATATATCGTGGGATTATTTACAAACCGTCAGATTCATTTAAAAGGTAACAGTGTTTTATTTTATTATTTATTTTTATTATTCACCTATTTCACCTACTAAAAGTATATAGGTTTATTTAGTAATACTTTGTACTAAATCAATTTTCAACCGAACACTGAAGTTCCACAGTTGCACTAGTCGAGCATCAGTTGAGACTATACTTTCGGTTCCCACTTTTGGGTATAATCGACCCCCACGTATTTTGAAGGTTATAGACGTTAAGAAAATCAAACTACTCTAGCATATTACTCATCCAATTCCAATCCTAACAAATATAACTTTTCTTTAGAATACAACCGTTTTCATCAAATTACTCTCGTTAACGAAGATTCATACCGACTGACGCTTCTCTACATTTATAGTCATTTTTTCACTTTTCCGCCCAACCTATCTATGCGATAAAAGTATTGGTTTACCCACAAAAAAGTTGGAATTTTGAAATCAATTTTTGAGTTATTCTCACGTTTCTCATCAAGAACAACACTAAAAATGGCTTTTAGAAAAAAAATCCTATGTGTATGTCGTCGTCGTTATCGTCGGCCATTTTTCGTTACATGTCTTGTTAGCACGATGCAGCCTCCGGAGTGCAACAAATCACCAATTTTATGATTGAATATTATTCAGAACATCTCACAGATCAACCCTATTGATTTTCAGCTCCACACAGCCAGTACAACAGGTGCTATAGTACTATATGTACGAAATTTTTGTCATTTTTGGAGAAATCTCAGTTTGTTAGCACGATACAGCCTCCGGAGTATATACAAGTGACTAATTTTATGATTGGATATTATTGAGGGCATCTCAAAGATCAACCCTATTGAAATTCAGTTCACTATAGCCAGTACAACGAGTGCTATGGTACTTGAGGTACCAATTTTTTGTCATTTTAGGGGAATTGTCAGTTTGTTTGCACGATACAGTCTCCAGCGTCTATACAAGTGACCCATTTTATGATTGAATATTGTTCAGGGTGTCTTATAGATGAACCTTATCGATTTTTAGCTCACCAGAGGTAGTACAACGGGTGCTTCGATACTTGAAGGGCCACATTTTTGTCCTTTTTGGAGAAATTTCGGGTTTAGTACGGTACAGCCTCCCGAGTGTATACAAGTGTCCAATTTTATAATTGGACATTTTTCAAGGTGTCTCATAGATGTACCCTATTGATTTTCAGCTGACTATAGCGAGTACAGCGGGTCCTATAAATCCAGATATACTGCATTTTTGGTTACTTTTGGAGAAATTTCGGTTTGTTAACACGATACATCTCCCGAAGTGTATACAAGTGACAATTTTATCATATAATGTTAAGCAGGGCATCTCACAGATGCGGAAAAGTTAGTTTCAATCTTTAAAACCGATTATTCCATAAAATGTTTGTATTTGATTCTATAATAGGCTCTAACTTTGGCAAACACGTTCTTTCCCTGAAGCACTTCTCTGAGGTATGCAAATAGCCAGTAGCCACTACAGTGGGTAGAGAAGTAAATCAAAATGCATTTACTTCAATTTTGCCACTTTTCCATAGACTTGTGAGACAGTGATTTATATAGGTAAGACAGTACGTTTTTGTTTGCATTCGATGACCTTTCTCTTTTATCTCTCTAGTTAGTCGACTCAATATTACCATGCAAATTTATTATGAATGGTTCTTTCTTTTACTAGAATATTTGTTTCACATAGAACAGAAAACGCGAACCGTAAACTCTGACAATATAACATGAAAGATTCATAAAAATAAACGGTTTTAAAGATTAAAACTAACTTTTCCGCATCTGTGCCCTGAACAATATTCTATCATAAAATTGTTACTTGTATACACTTCGGGGGATGTATCGTACTAACAAACCGAAATTTCTCCAAAAATAACCCAAAATTAAGTATATCTGGATTTACTCTCTCTAGTCCACTGGAAATCGATAAGGTGTATCTGTGAGACACCTTGACCAATATTCAATTATAAAATTGATCAATAGTATACTCTCTGGAGGCTGTATCGTGCAAACAAACTAAAAATTCTCCAAAAATGACAAAAATTTGGTACTTCAAGTACCATAGCACCCGTTGTACTGGCTTTAGTGAGCTGAATATCGATAGGGTTCATCTTTGAGGCGCTCTGAATAATATCCAATCATAAAATTGGTCACTTGTATATACTCCGGAGGCTGTATCGTGCTAACAAACTGAAACTTCTACGAAAATGACAAAAATATCGTACTTAAAGTACGGTAGCATCTGTTATATTGGCTCTGGTGAGCTGAAAATTAATAGGGTTCATCAGTGAGATGTCCTGAATAATATTCAATCATAAAATTGGTGACTTGTTGAACTCCGGAGGCTGTATCGTGCTAACAATCTGAAAATTCTAAAAAAACGTCAAAATGTCGTACTTCAAGTACCATAGCACCCGTTGTACTGGTTCTGGTGAACTGAAAATCATTAGGGTTGATCTGTGACATGCCCTGACCAATATTCAATCATAAAATTGTTGACTCATTGCACTCCGGAGGCTAGTTATGTCTACAGCGTTATCAAGTGGGCACCTGTGAAACTGCATAATAGACACTTTTATACGATATTATATATTCTGTTTGAACACCATTTTAATTCATTCTTTGTATAACTCTCAGTACAGTCTTTATACATTTTTTGTATTATTTCTGCTCTTCGTTAAAATATATTTTTGTATAGTTAATTTTAGTTCTTTTTGAAAAGACATTTTTCGTAAAGAAAAACAAAACTGGCGCAGTCAGTAGGATCGCGCGAGTTGTGAAAACGTGAATTATACAGTGTACCGATTTCTACGGTTTTCGTATAAACTTTCATGACTTTAACGTTTTAACGTTTTGAGCGCGAGTTCTATCTACCCTTTCTGTGGGATCAACAACTGAGAGCAGCCTTCCTGTGGACGTAGTGAGAGCAACCAAAGAGTCGGGGAAGAAGATTTTCTAAACGTAAGTGCCGAATCTCCTTTTCTCGCCTTCCTATACCATTCTTTGGAATTAGTGAAGATATAAATTAAGATATTTTTATTATTATATACATTAAATATATATGAACGATTTGAATAATAGAAACGTTGATAATATTGTAGACGCTTTTAATAATATTTCATTAAACGAAATAAACAGTAACGAAATGGCTACACCAAAAATTAATTGGGATCTTTTCAGATCTAAATTAGCAAATATCAAACCATTTAACGGTGATAGTGAATATTTAAACAAATTTATCACTAGATGTGAGAGTTTAATTGAATCCTATAGAAATTTAAATGATGCCGAATTAAATTCACACTTAATAGAATGTATTCAAGAAAAGTTAGAAGGCCGAGCAGCTTCCATGGTCGGTAGTAGAGTAGAGTTAAATACTTGGCAAAAATTGAAAACTGCTTTATTACAGTGTTTTGCTGATAGGCGTGATATAGATTGTTTAGTACAAGAATTAATTAGAGCCAAACCTTTTAAAAATGAGCACCTTATCGATTTTGGTAGCAGGCTTCAGTTAATTCGTAGTAGTGTAATTCAGAGAATAAGTAACGACCCAAATATAAATGTTGTTGAGAGAAATTGTCAAATTATTCAATACGATAAAACTGCACTAAATACTTTCATAGCGGGTTGTAATGGAACGCTAAGAAATAATATGCATTTAAGAAAACCCACATGCTTAGAAGATGCGATGGCATATGTCGCAGAATTTGAAAATTTCGAAAGACTTTATGGATCATTACATGATAAAAATTTTCGACAAAATAATTCTAATAATAATAATAATGGTATGCAATATTCGCGATTCCAAAATGTTCAAAGGTCAAATTCAGACCAAAATCAAAATCGTAACCAATATCGAAATTTCGTACCAAATAACAGACCAATTAATAATCATCAACCTACATATAATAATTATCGATATAATCAACCCAATGTCTCAAATAATGTAGGACAAAACAGAGAATATTGGCCTAACCAACCGATACCTGTTCAACCTATCCCACAAAATAATAGATATTTGACGAATCGACAAGTATTTGGTCCAACAAAAAATGTTTTTAAACCTAACCAAATACCACAAAATCAGTTACCAAAACCTGTACCAATGTCGACAACGTCGCGAAATTTCACAGAAAGAAGTCGAATGCCTGTTAATAATACTAACAATAATAATAGATTCTTCCAAACAAATCCACATGTTAAACCAAATTTTATTTCTGAAGAATTATATTTAAATCAATGTGATAATCCAGAATATGATCCTAACCAATTTAATGAATATGAAGAAGTAGAATTTGATCAACCCGATACGAATGATGAAGTTCAATTTGAGGAAAATTTTCAGATAACCGGGCCTTCCAAAACAAAGACGTAGTTGAAATAAACGTTATTACCGCTAATCCTTTACCGTACATAGAAATTAAGAATCCCAAAGCTAGACTATTAATCGATACTGGTAGTTCTAGATCAATAATAAAACCTTTTATTGTAGAAAAATATTTTCCAGATACAATTTACCATTCCAATACTGTATTATCTACTAGTCTTGGAAGTAAAGATATTAGATTTCAAGCACTCGTGCCTGCATTTGCAGAATTAAAATGTAAAAATTATTTTATTAATTTTGTATTATATGACTTCCACAATTACTTCGATGGAATCATAGGTATTAAAGATCTTGTTAATATGAATTTAAATATTGACCTTGCGAACCAACAATTAGTAGGACCTAATATAAAAATACCATTTGAATTTAGACAACCTGATGATATAGAATTTTCTTTTTCAATAGACGCCGGAGAAAAATGTTTAAAAAATCTCCCAGTAAACATATATAATGGTGATATTATTGTAGAATCGCAAAGTTTAGAAAATATATTTATACCACAGTTACTAAGTACTGCCAAAAATGGATTTGCACCTATTGAAATCCAAAATCACACAAATAAAGCAATAACGATAACATTAAAAGAACCAATACAAGTAACTCCATTTGAACATTCTCAATATGAGTTATTTAAATTTGAAACTTTTGCTAACGATTTTGAAGAGAATAATTTAGCTAATCCTAACGATATTACTAAACTTATCCGAACAAACCACATGAATAAAGAAGAAAAACAACACATTATTAAATTATGTAAAGAATATTCCGATTTATTTCTTAAACCAGGTGATAAGTTAACTTTTACTTCGAATGTTAAACACGTTATAAGGACAAAAGATGAAATACCCGTCCATACAAAATCTTACAGATATCCGCACGTACACAGAGAAGAAATCAGGAAGCAGATACAAGAAATGTTAGATAAAAATATAATCAGACCATCTTGTTCTCCGTGGAGTTCTCCAATCTGGATTGTTAAAAAGAAAATGGACGCATCCAACATTCAAAAATGGAGATTAGTCGTCGATTACCGAAAGATAAATGAGAAAACCATCGATGACAGATATCCGATTCCAAATATATCCGATATTTTAGACAAACTAGGTCGAGCTCAGTATTTCACCACCCTTGACTTAGCAAGCGGATTTCACCAAATACAGATGAGCGAATGCTCTATTGAGAAAACAGCGTTTAACGTAGACGGAGGACATTACGAATATCTTCGAATGCCTTTCGGGTTGAAAAATGCTCCATCCACATTCCAAAGAGCCGTAAATGAAGTTTTAAAGGACCTTCAACATAAGATATGCATGGTGTACATGGATGACATCATCATATTTAGCACGAGCCTTCAAGAACACATCCAAAACTTAAAATTAGTATTTTCAAAATTACGCGAAGCACAGCTAAAGGTACAACTTGACAAATGTGAATTTCTACGTAAAGAAGTCGAATATTTAGGCCACATTGTAACCCCTAATGGAATAAAACCCAATCAGAATAAAATCAGGGCGATTCAAAACTTTCCTATTCCAAAAACACCTAAAGATATTAAATCGTTTTTAGGACTCTTAGGTTATTATAGAAAATTTATAAAAAATTTCGCCAAAGTAACTAAACCAATGACAATATGTTTAAAAAAAGATCATACAGTCGAACATACACCTGAATTTATTAATTGTTTCAATACTTGTAAAAACGTTCTAACGTCAGAACCAGTTCTTGCTTATCCTGACTTTAATAAACCCTTTGAATTAACGACTGACGCTTCAAAATTTGCCATAGGCGCTATATTATCCCAAAATAATCATCCTATTTGCTACGCTAGTAGAACTCTTAATTCAGCCGAAATCAATTATTCCACTATAGAGAAAGAATTGTTAGCAATCGTATGGTCATGTAAATATTTCAGGCCATACTTATTTGGTCAAAAATTCACAATATTTTCAGATCATAAACCCTTACAATGGCTTATGTCTTTGAAAGAGCCTAACTCACGACTTGTACGTTGGCGATTGAAATTAGAAGAATTCGATTACGATATTAAATATTTAAAAGGTAAAAGTAACAAGGCAGCCGATGCACTTTCTCGCTTCCCTAATATGAATGCTTTAGAAACTGCATCACTTGACGTTAATTTAGGTGATATTGAAGAAATTGTAAATCAAGAACTCGAAAGAATTAGTTCATATAACGAATCTACAAATCAACTTCCTAACTTAGACAATATTGACCTTACAACTATTTTAGACGAAAACGAAAGAAACGTATCAGATACCATGATTAATTCATCCCCATTGGACGAAGAAGCGAACCCCAATAATGATGACATCGAAACAGTACACACTTCTGTAGAAAATCCCATTTTATCAATTCCAATATCTGAAAAACCACTAAATATGTATAAAAATCAATTATATTTTACTAGCAATGAAAACCTTTCTTTCAAAGTTAAAAGAGAAAAAATATTCGAAAATATTCGCTTATATGTTACATTACCAGTATTAGACACTGAATCAAACGTAATAAAATTCATTAAGGAATTTATAAATCCTAACCAAAATTATGCTCTTTATCTCCAAAACGAACCCTTATCACGAATGTTTATAGTAACTGCGCAAAAAACATTTAAAAATTCAGCTTTTAAATTTATCATGTGTACCAAAATTCTCACTGATATTCAATCAGTTGACGAACAACGAGAAAAAGTAGAATATTACCATATAAGTAAATCAGGTCACAGAGGTATAAATGAAGTAAAAGCATCCCTTAGTCGTAGATATTATTGGCCAAAAATGATAGAAGAAATAGAACATTTCATAAATAATTGTGAAACCTGTCTGAAAAATAAGTATGACAGAAATCCCCCAGTTATAAAATTCAATTTAACACCCACAGCTTCAAGACCTTTCGAACATCCATTTAGACGTTTTTTATATATCGAATAAATCGTATTCAACAATCATAGATTCATTTTCAAGATATGGTCAAGCTTATCCGTTAGACAGTATAACAGGAGTATCTGTAGTTGAGAAATTACTTGAATTTATTTCCCATCACGGTCTACCTAGCAAAATTACGTCTGACCAAGGTACAGAATTTAAAAATTTCGATCTTCAAGATTTTTGCAAATTACACCACATCCATCTACATTTTACAACATCAAAAAATAGTAACTCTAACTCTCCAGTCGAGAGATTCCATTCAACACTAATCGAGCATTATCGATGCTTGCAAGAAGAAAATAAAAATTTGAAACCTGATCAACTAATAAAAAATTCAATTTTCTGTTATAATAATAGTATTCATTCAGTTACGAAATATACGCCTTTCGAAATTATTAAAGGTCACATAAACAATCCCGATCCTTTTGATTTAGACGATCATTTAATTATATTAACTTACGTACAAGATCATAAAGAAAATAGTAAAATATTGTATGAAAAGATTAAGCAAAATAATGAATCCACCAAAGAAAAGATTATTCAAAAACGAAATGAAAAACGCGAAAATCCCCCAGATTTTGCAAATCAAGAAACATGCTACGTAAAAACTAAACAGAGAAATAAAAAACTACCTAAATTTAAAAAGACGAAAGTACTAAGCCAAAAAGGTATCCTTATTAAAACTAATAAAGGCACATACCATAAAAATTTGACTAGAAAACCGAGGTTAGTAACAAACAAATTGTTACAGGAATCTAACGATGATGAACCTCCTGACATTGATGACAACATACATCATGATTCTGCAGATACAATGCATTGAAGAGGATGTATCTACCACTAAAATCGAGAGCCTAATCCTTCCAATCCAATTAGGAAATTCTCGTATTATATACAATAAACATACATTTATTCACTATGTAGATTTAGACATTATTTTTAAGCAAGTAAATAATCTAATAAAACATTATTATATCATTAAAGATAGTATTAAAATAATTAATAGTAGTAACCCCATATCGTATCATAATTTAGCACAAAGTATTTTGACAAGGACAGAATCTTTAATTAATTCTTTAGAAATAAAACTGAATAATCTATATCCCCATATCAGAAGTAAAAGAGGACTTGTAAATGCCGTAGGCAAAATTGACAAATGGCTTTTTGGCACACTAGATGCAGATGACGAAGAAAGATATAACAAAGCAATTGATTTACGGCAGAAAAACCAAAAAAATATTATTACAGAAGTTAATTTACAAACCTCTTTATACAAAAAACTTATTGAACACTATAATAAATCTATAAATATTTTAAACAATAATCAAGAGATACTTAAAAATAACTTAGAAAAAATTCAAGCTTCATTTTACCATAAAATAGAAACTCTTGAAAGCTATTTAAGTTTTCAGGGAATTATAACACAAATTAACTTAGATTGCCAGTCAACGATTACATTATTAGATAATTTAGAAAATGCAGTAGTATTTTCCAAATTAAACTCTCTTCATAATTCAATAATTTCTAGTACTGATATTTTCGAAATGATTAAGTATTTACATAAAATATATAACTCTAATCAAATTCCTAAATTTGAGAATTTATTAACTTATTATCAATTTTTGGGCACTCAAGTGTCTATATCAAATTCAAAATTAATTTTCGCTATCCATATACCTATCCTTAAAGAAAAAACCTACGAATTTTATCATATTTTCCCAGTAATCCAAAATCATAAAACTTTTACCCCTCTATTTCCCTATTTGGCACACAAGAATGAAGATAACCAATTCGAGAAGGAAGAATGCCCTCTTCTAGAAGACACATATTATTGCCGACAGAATCCTGTATCCCAAGATAATTGTACAACGCAACTACTCCAAGGAGAAGACCTCTCACATTGCCACATCATTGAAGTAAATTTACAAGAAACAGTCGTCGAACCAGTCACCGAAAACGAAATCTTAATTATACCCGAAAAACCTCAACAAATATTTTCAAAATGTAGAAGTAACAGATATATTCTTGTGACGTCTCCAATTTTAATCAAAATACCAGACTCCTGCGAAGTATGGACTAATAACCAGAAATACATTAATAAAATTCCAATTAGTAACGGCAAGCCGTTTATACTACCAAAAATTGAGATGCAAACGTTAAGTGGTTCCAGAAATTACCAAATTCCGAACATAACCAAAATAGACTTTGAAGAACTTAAAGAAATTAGCAGAATTTCGAAACAATTATATCCAATTTCAGAAGTGGAAGACAATCCGTATAATTACACAAGCATATTAGGAACAGTTATTGGAATTACAATTGCCTGCGCCTTAGTCTACATTTTCATTAAATATAGAACCCAAATTTTGAAGATTTTCAAGAAAAAACCAAAGGAAAACCCAACAGAAGATAAGAAAAATTCGAAAAGCCACTCCGTGTTTTTCGAAACTTAAGGAGGGAGGAGTTATGTCTACAGCGTTATCAAGTGGGCACCTGTGAAACTGCATAATAGACACTTTTATACGATATTATATATTCTGTTTGAACACCATTTTAATTCATTCTTTGTATAACTCTCAGTACAGTCTTTATACATTTTTTGTATTATTTCTGCTCTTCGTTAAAATATATTGTTGTATAGTTAATTTTAGTTCTTTTTAAAAAGACATTTTTCGTAAAGAAAAACAAAACTGGCTGTATCGTGCTAACAAGACATGTAAGGAAAAGTGGCCGACGACAACGACGACGACGACATACCCACAGGATTTTTTTTCTAAAAACCGTTTTTTCGTGTTGTTGTTGATGGAAAACGAGAAAATAACTCAAAAAATATTTATATTGCCTTCAGAAAATCTTTAATTATATCTTTATGTGTAGTATACTAGTTTTTAACGGACAAAAATTGTACCTAACCAAAAATTCACAATAGGGTGAATACGTATTAATTTTTTTCATTCTCCAAGGCAATAATATTTTAAAAAAGAAATAAATACCCTGTATTCCTGTCCCAATTATTAATGTATTCCATTTTTTTCAATTCCTAACTCTGACTTTAATATTAAAACTACCCATTCAACTATTATTACGTAATAATTTACTTTCAGCTTGTTAAAACTATCCCCTTGGGATAAGGTCATAAGAACAATCCATTCTATTGAAAGTCCCTCAGGGCGAAGTGGATGCTGTATGGTTGTGCTTTTGTAGTTAGTCCCCTTTCCAAGCGACACTATTATATACTTAGTGTTATTATACCCACTTTATATGAATGTTGTACACTGAGATTTGGAAATTCTATTAGAATTCAATTTGAAGAGGGTGTGCATTTTTATAATCTTTTGAATTTATATAATCGTAACTTCTCTTATATAAATGTTTGCAATTGGTAAATAAATTATAAAATATAAGGATTGATAGCAAAAATACCATACAAAAACAGTTTTGGGAATTTCCTATCTTTCTGGAACGATTGTATATAATGATATCGATATTGAAGAATGAAATGATTTGGTATTGACTTTTAATAAGAGGAGCCTACAATATCACAGCAATAAAACAAGAAAAATATCCAAAATTAATAGAAAATTCGGTAACAAATAATTATTACTATTATTATTTCAGAGCTTCATTTAGACTGTGCGCTAAGATATGTTTGATTAGCATCACCGGATGCAAACCATGTAACCGGTATGTTGTTGTTTCACTCAGCTACTTCTTTTGTTATGTTGGCGGTGACTTTGGAGATAATTCCTGTTGCTCATATAATGATTGGGATGACTTCCTTATCTGTGAGGTTATAATCCGATGGAATTGTGACATCTATTATCAAGCATTGTTTTTATTTCTTATTCTTCACTACCGGTCGGTTTTAACTGCTTTGGTTTTCCTATCTGTTTGTTATTTTTTTCGTTCCGTAAAAAAGAGAAACAAGTGCTCGTAACCATTTCTCTTCGATATTATGTGTGTTTCAGTGTAGTTACCTTCACAATGTTATGTTGGTCCAAGTATGGAACCTAGCCAATAGTATCTAAAATAATATTTTTGTGATTTAGGACAACTCATCGTTCAAAATAGTTCTCTCAAAACTCGTTTGACTGGTACTCCATCGGAACTGACTGGGTGTGGAAAACTGCCAGCATATAAAAATGTATGAGATTTTTACAAAACTTGGATATCAACGAATTATTTTTTAAGATTTTAGTAGCAAGGAAACTGGAATGATTGGAAATTAATTTAGTTCATGATCCGGAAAACACAGAATATTTTTCAAACAATACTACATGACATATTTTCTTGTAATATTGTTGTTATTTGGAATTGATAATAAACTATAATAAATAATGAACCTCAAACATATTATGATATCTTTATCGACTAAAAACTTTCAATTTAATCATTCTTACATTGAAGCTTTATGTTTTATCTATGTGAAGCATCAAATTATCTATTTGACAATAGTTTATGAATAAATCGACTCTTGCTTTCGGAGCACCACTTTGAAGCAATTAGAAGTTCCCGTAGCTCGCACCGTTTCGTTCCGTATCTAGACCTATCGAGTATCGAGTAACATTTTGACGTATGATATCTGGTCATTAAAAGAGCGATCAAAATGGAACAGCTTAGAATATTTGAGCTATGAAGATCGGCAGGTACGAGCTAGGAAAACATAACAATATGGATACCACTTCTGGATTTTCAAAAGATATGACAAGAAGAGTATACAAAAGAAAAAACAATATTGTAATGTACCAGTGTATGAATAATAAGAAGTGATAATATATAGCAACTCAGAATTATTCATTTAAAAACAATTCAACAAAAGACGAATTCATTATTTGCAACTTAACAGATACAGATCTTAAAAGACTCGATTGCAATACAAATTCTTCAGTCTCAAAATAGAGCAAAAAAGGGATGTAACCAACTAAACCCTATTAGAAACTGTAACTAGAAATAATAAAAAAACTTACATGATAATAAGAATAAAGAAGATGTAACAAATTTAACTTCACTTGAATCAATAATCACATAATTTCATTTCCAGTGGATTATCAGAAAAAACTTTTATCAAATAAAATGAGAATTGCCCGTTCTATTAAATACAAAAACATTAACTCGCACTTTTTCCTCGGGGAAAACCAAAAACAGACGTTGGAATAGCAGGAATAGAGCAATGGCACGTAAGTAATTGGACACAATGCAAGGCATCTGGCAATAGGGGTTACGTTTGGTACTCAGTCGGTGGGATAATGCGCTTAAAGATACCGCTACACCCCCCACATACAGATACACTTAGGGTTGGCACTTCTGCTCCTATTAGTCTTCAAAGCTGATAAGATCATATAGCCGTCTGAGTTTATCGTGGGCGTGAAGTTGGTAACAACGAAATGGAAACTTGTATGGATTACTTGTAAATTGTTTTACACTGAAAAAAGTAGATAGTTTACTTTTTAGAAATATTGACATGCTTTTTTTAAATCATCAAAAAGTTTGTTTTCAACATATTGAGTTAGCCTGCAAAACAAAATGATTTATTATTATCCAGGAGTAATTCACAGTTTTTTAATTCAATTGCACATTCCTATAACTTCCAGTATTTATCAAAATCAAGTTTGAAATTTTGATACTATAATTTTGCGCATGAGTGATCCTAATACTTCTTTGAAAGTCAGTTGAGCATCTATCAAGTTGAATTGTATTTGTGAATATTGTGCAAGCAACTGTTAATCGCTTTTTATACAGTGCCCGTCTAAAGTCTTCCCTCCCTATCTATTTCGTGAATCATAGAACTTAAATCAATAATTGTTTGGGTTCCTGAAATAGGGTACAAATGCCACGTTTTTGATAGTATTTCGTTACGTCATCATTCAAAATGGTGGGCGGCCGCCATTTTGTAAGATAATGTTAACTGGGATCATATGGCAAGTAATACTTCATTTGAATGCTCGTTCCAGGTCCTGTTCAATAACACCATCACGATCAAACTATTCCTACTTATTTGTGAATTGCAAAGCAAAAACGCCAAATTGTGAAAATTGTTACATGACATTAGTTTAAATAGGTTCTTTATGAGGACCAGTCATTACAATACTGACTTTAAGCATCAATTGAAGTAGAGACTGAAATACCATAGTAATGCAAAAGTTAACAAAGCTGTCGTTAAGATACATAAATGAATAATGATAATAATAATACAAAATAATTAATAATTAAAACAAACAAGCTTTAATAAGACTCTCAATATGTCCACCGTTGACTTCTTGGCAATAAAATATTCTCGACAAAAACTTTTCCCGAACGCGTTCAAGGGTGTCTGAAGAAATCGATCTGCTTTCTTCACGAATCCTTTGTTTTAGATCTTCAACGGTGACGACTGGCGTACTATAAACTCTTGTTTTCAGATAACCTCGCAAAATGAAATCAAGTGATATCAGATCAGGAGAACGAGCAAGTCACTCTAATAAACCCCGTTGTCCTATCCACCTACCAGGGTACTGCTCCTTTAAATATCGCTTTACTGGTCCATAATGGTGGGCAGGAGCACCGTCCTACTGAAAAGTTATCTGCAAGTCCTCAAGTATTTCAAGGATTAGGGGTTCAATAGCATTTCCAGATATATTTCTCCGGTCAAATGACAGCTCCAACAATGTAATTTCCTAGAATCCCTGTCCACACATTTATTTTTTGAGGGAACTGGGTGTGACCTTCACGGAAAATGTGAGAATTTGCACTCCAGTATCACACGTTCTGAGGGTTCACATTACCATTAAGAAAGAAGGTAGACTCGTGACTAAAACACACTGTTTTGAGATTATCGGGTTCGTGAGATATTTTTTTATCTATTTTCTCGTAAAATTGGAGCCTGCGATCTGGATCATCTTCTGTCAGCTGGTGGAGCATTTTCATTTTGTAAGGGTGAAATTTATGTTTCCTTAAGATCGTTTGAACAGTTTTTGGACACACCTCACAAGTACCTGCAACTTTTGAGTGGGATTGTGATGGGTTCACTATAATTTCCACAACTATTCCAATTTGTTTATCTCCTGTAATGCTTGGCCGTTCACTTCCCTTATCGTTATGAACGTTTGCCGTCCTCTGAAATTTTTCTAATAGCTCCCTTAGTTATCTACTTGATATTGGCCGATCTGGATGCATGTCATTGAACATTCGTTCGGTTGCGTGCAGATTACTTCTAGCTTCACCAAGAATTGATACCGCTTCCACTTTGTCCTCGAGACTACGTCTCATTTTGAAAAAGTTGTAGTAACAAAGAAAAGTAAAATAAGACTGAGTACTTAAGAAGTCTACTTTTAAATTAAAAAAGGGTAGTACATCCTTACAAAAACCAATTTTGACAAAAGTCAGATGTGTCAAAAATGAACCGAGTAATAGATCAATGACAGTAGAAATATTCAAGTGACCAATGAACACGTTCGTCTTGAGCAACTGGGCTGAAATTCACAAATAAGTAGAAATAGTTTGATCGTGATGGTGTCGTTCAACAGGACTTGGAATTGACATTCAAATGAGATATTACTTGTCATATGATTCCATTTGAAATTATGTTTCAAATTAGCGGCAGTCCGCCATTTTGAATGATGACGTCACGAAATACTATCAAAAACGTTGCATTTGTACCCTATTTCAGGCACACAAACAATTATTGATTCAAGTTCTATAGTTCACTAAATAGGCAGGGGGGAGACTTTGGACGGGGGCTGTATAGTGTAAACGTGAAGCTGTTGGATGTCTAAGAGACACCGATGCAAATACCAACTTCGCCTGCACGTGGTACATCCTGCTAGATAACAAACGAGGCTCTGGCGACCGAGTCGAGGCGGTATAACCTCAAAACCCCTGTCGACCAACAGCGGGGTGGACGAGTCAAGAAGGGAAGGCAGATGAACAGCAGAATACTGTCAACTGCATAAGGATGAGGAGGAACTCTGGACACCCACCTCATCAAAGATCCGACATGGATATGTCCCAGTCAAATTAAAATGTCTATGCTTGCATCCGAAGTAAGTCCTTCAATCGGATCTCCGGGAGGAACAGTTACAAGCAGAGACATTAAAGCTACGAATACCAAAGAAGCAGTAAGAATATCAACCTGGAATATATAAACCATGAGCCAGCATGGTAAAATTCACAATACAATCAAGGAAATGAAAAAAATGAGGATAGATATCCTTGGAATAAGTGAAATGAGATGGCCAGACACTGGCAAAATGTACATCGAGGATTATAGAGGTATCTTTTCAGACACTGCGAATGGGAGACATCAACAAACACGGTGTGGGTTGTGTCTTGAACAAGAAAATAGCGTAGTGTTTGAATGCCATATCAGAAAGAATAGTACTCAGTCAAATGAAAGTGAGTCCGGTTGACATAAACATTATACAAATATTCGCCCCTACGCTAGATAGAGAAGACGAAGAAGTAGAAAATATGTACACAACACTCAATAATATACTTAAAGAACTGAGAAAACATTTGTATTGGGCGATTTTAGCTCAAAATTGGGTAAGGACGTACATCTGACGATATACGATCATATGGACTAGTTGAAAGAAACAAAAGAGGAGACACACTTTAAGTTTTTGCAGCAACGAATGAACTCGTAGTAATGAACACTTGGTTCAAACTAACACCAAGAAGATTATACACGTGGAAGTTGCCTATGGATGAACCCTGAAGAATAGTCAGAAACCAAACCGACTTTATGCTACTTAGTACGTGGTTTATAAATAGCTGCCTATCTCTCGAAAGATATCCAAGAGCTGACATTGGATCAGATCACTATCCTTTAGTTGGTGTGTTTAAGGAAAGTTATGACCTTCAGAGACTCAAAATCCCGGCAATAGAGTGAGCAGCAGCGACAATGCTCAACGCCAACATTCAACCAAACGAAAATAACGACGTTGACATCAAATTACAACAGACAAAAGTAAAAAAAAATCTTAGATGATGACATAAATATTAAACTTGATGGAAGAAAGAAGAGTAGTAAAGGAAACAACGAAATATAAACGAATACAATGCATTATAAGACAGGAAATGAGGAAAATGAAAGAGAAGGAACTACTGGAAAAATGTCGGGAAATCACGACTTCAATGTTCACAAGAAAGTCCGAAAAGTTACAGGGAAATGTCACAAAAACAACTATGAAGCTTTGGTTAACGAAGCAGGAAAAATTATTTTTGACTCTGAGAAGAAGGAGGCCTGGAAAACCTATCTGGACAATGTGTTCCATGATATACGCAATGAACAAGATCCAATTGCAGCAGAAGGGTCGGAAATTCTGGTTAACGAGATTAGAGCCGCAATTTTGGAATTGAAGCTACTGAAAACAGCTGATCTGGACCAAATACAGAGTCAATTCCTAAAATTTCTGAACGAGGATAAAATAAAATGGCTGTCTGGAATATCTAACAGCATCTGCTTAACAGGAGAAATTCCAGCGTATTGGTTGAGATCAATCAGAGTTCATCACACTTTCCAAAAAAACAAGTGTGAAACCATAAGGTTTTTTTCGAAAAATGAGTTTGATGAGTCATCTCTTAAAGCTATTTCTCAAGATAATATACAAAAGAATATATAAACTTTGTGAAGAACAGTTTGCGTTTGTGAACGCCGCCGGTATAAGTGAGGGCCTATTTCGTATTCGGGTGCTGTTCCAGAGTTGCAGAGATGTGAGCTGTGATGTATCTGCTTGCTTAATCGATTATTAGAAAGCGTTTGACCGAGTCCAACATGATAAAATGGTCGACATACTGAAGAAAATAGGAATGAGTCAAAAATATACACAATTATAAACTTGTATTGGCACCAGACGCCAGATTTGGGAAACGACGCCAGTTACAGAACAAATAAAAATATTGCGAGGAGTGAGGCAAGGCTGTATCTTGTCCCCTCTCTTATTTAACGTGTACTCCGAATACATATTTCGAGAAGCACTCGACAACAATGAAAAGTAATCACATAAAACGGTACTGAACTTAATAACATAAGATATGTAGATGATACCATCATGTTTGTAGATAGCTTCAAGAATTATAAAAGTTGATGAATAGGGTGATCAATAGTACCTCACAGTACGGGCTGGAAATGAACATAATTAAAACCAAATTCCTTGTAGTAAGTGAAAAAAAATCAGGAAAGATAAATTATACATCAATTACAGTAGAATACAAAGAGTTAAGCAGTACACGTACTTGGGAACAATCATTGATGAGAACTGGGACAACTCACAACTAATAAAATGTCGAATCAAGTTGGCCCACTCAGTGTTGATCAAAATAAGCTCGCCTTTTAAAAGCCACAATCTGTCCTCAAATATGAAGATCAGACTCTTGCATTGCTACGAATGAATAAGGAGCCAGAGCTGCGAGATACCGTAAAATTCCTGAGTTTTCAGTATTTCGGCCGGTACTTAAGAGCTTACACACCACATTAACAGTAATTCACTTTTTTTTTAAGTTCATGTAATGTTACGGTCTCTGGAATTTGTCATAGTTGAAAAGGGAATTAAGTTTTCAATGACTTGATTGAAATTAGTAGAAAACTTGTAGATAATTTAAGATAAGAACAATAAAAAAATACAGAACAGTTTTTTTATTTGTTAACTTACAGACCCCTAATATGATATAAAATTGGGTTAATAAATATCAAGCTTCTTTCTCATTATTTGAGTTTTATTGATTTATTAAAAACTAATCTGATTTTTATTATAAATTTTCTTGTTTTTGAACCTGTACTTAATGGTTAACACATTACATTAACCATAATTTAAATTTTCTCAAATTGATATAATGTTATGTCCTTTCGAATTTGAAGCTAGACCAAAAACGAATGATTTTTTTAATAACTTGATCGTAATTTGTAGAAACATTGTAAATAATTTAAAAGTAAGAACAATAAGAAAATATATACAGCCTCGTGCTACTGTATAAAATAGGCCACCACAATAATGTTCACATCTTTTGTTTCTTCAAAGTAGCAGGTTTTGAAGAATTGCTTTAAAAAATCTGAGTTATTTGAATAATAAATAATCCCGCAAAGTGATAGAATCCATATTATGTGTTAGTAAATTAAAAATTTCTACTTCCTCTGGAAATATTTGTCAGCAAACAATTAAATTGATTCATATATGAAACATCCCTCTTTTGAATACCAAATGAAAAAAGAATGACGAAGTACTTAACGATATCAGTACATCTCAATACACATGTTACAATATGTGCATCAACACGACTAACAGTGCCGTATGTCGCTAAAAGGACAGAAAAAGGCATCGAACTGAGAATAATCGCACAGTCTGAAGTAGGGGGCACTATACAATTGTTGAATTGATGCACTAATATGTGATTTAATTCCCATCTTTCACTGAAAGTTTTTAGGGCTAATGTATCCAAACATATGTGCAATTCGGCATAAGTATTAATGGAATTTGAATTTAAAATGCTACGCAACAGGAAGCAAGAGAATATTTGTAGTTTGAACACAAATTTTCAGAAAATACTTGATAAGAGAACTGTACTATTCGTAAAAAAGAATTTCAAATTCTCTCTCATACTATTACAGGCAGAAGATTAGCAATAAAATATAATAGAATCCAACACATTATGTTTACTAAATGTCCATATGAATAAGTTGGAAAACGTGGAGAATCAAACTATGTTTATCATTGAGAAATATGTTTTATTTATATCATAAAAATTATGGGAACGAATGAATATTTTTTAAACTTAATAACATTTTTAGTAAAGTAATAGTATCAATAGCAGAAAATCATTCAGTAGGGTGATGGCAATTTGAAACGACCTTTAACTTTGGACAGAGGAAAACTTAAGGTAAAAGTAAAGAAAAGAGTGAAAAGAGGACGTTCGAACGGTGGCAGGGGACTTTGACAACGAGAGCGACTAGGGTTGAGAATGAACAGGAGAAAATCAATAAGAGAAGAAAGCCGGTTCCGGAACGCTCGGCTGATTCTCAGATTCGTGAAATCGAGCTCAAACCAATATCCGCTTCGCTTGGCGATGCTGCAAAATGGTAAGAAACTCCTACACTTGGGTACACTGGCAGATTTGAACAGACAAAAACTGTTAGTAATGAGTGCGACGTGAATTTTGCTTCGTATAATCACAGAGCGCAAATCTAATTGGTAAGATTTCATTATAGAACTATACAGGATATTATTTATCAATAGAATAAATCAATCCAAATAATGTATATCTTTAACGTATTGAAAACGAATCGTTATTTTTTATAAGAAACAATTATTCGAATGGAAAATGAAAAGTATGTTTTATATGAAGCCAATAGCATTATGGTATGTATTATATTTATATAATATATATATTTGAAACGGAATGTATTTTTGACCATTTGAATATTTTATTATATAATAATTTTATTTTTATAGCTTATTAAAAAGTAAGGACCTTTATTCAAGAAACTTCCTCTCATAAAATATATATATATATATATATATATATATATACAGGGTGTTTCATGAGGTTTTGGCCAGTATACATCTCGAAAACTATTTGAAATACGATATTGAAATATGGCAGTTATAAACCGTGGGTAGTATTACACATTTCAAGCAAACAGTTACTTTATTACGTCACATTTCGGGTCACGTGGTATCATTTTTAGAAAAGTTAGTGAGAGTATATTGCTCCACCGTTGTAAAGGTCTTCTTATACGACACCTATTTTTTTTGGTAGGTGTATAGAAACGATAAACAAATTTTGATAAAGGATTTTTATTTGACAAACAAATAGAGCTGAGAAACAAAAAGAATTGGAATACAATAACACTTTTAGGCAGTTGATGTTCACCTTCATTAATGCACCGTTCAAATCTTCTTTATGCGTGATCCTTTCTGGTGTAACAAGTTGGCAAGCTGCTCTGATTCTGTTTTTTAAATCATCTACATCGTTAGGAGCGGTAACATACACTCACTCTTTTAAAAATCTCCAAAGAAAAAAATCTAACGGATTTATATCTGGGGAACGAGCCGAACAAAGTATTGTACCATTTCTCCCAATCCATCTGTCTTGGAAATACACATCCAGATGTGAAGTTACTCGCTGAGCAGAGCAAAATGAGGAGGTGCACCATTATGTTGCCACCACATAGTCACTCTCTCATTTAGTGGTATTCTGGAGAAAATCTAAATAGCTTTCGCCTGTTAAAGTCCCGTCATAAAAATACAGCCCAATCACGTGGCCAATAAACAAACCGCACCAAACATTCTCCCCCCCCCAAATAGATTGGAAATGCGCTTCTCGCACCCACCTAGGATTTTGAGCCGACCAGTAGTGACAATTATCTATATTAACTATACCGTTATTGTAGAAACGGCTTTCGTCACTCCACAATATTTTATTTAAAAAAAAGGCCCTCTATGATTTTAGTTCACATTTCAGCAATGAAAGCGAGCCTCCTTTCTGGATCTGCCGGAGTCAGTTAAATGTATGTTGAAAGGATGATATTTGCATTGCATTAAAAGATTCTGGATAATAGATTCACTGATTCCTACTTCTTATTGCAAACTTCGAATTGACATGTGGGGATTGACTTGGATATAAGCAGAAATTTTAATAAAATGATCCTCTATTACAATGAATTACGTCGAGGATTTTGATGTTTTTCGGTTGGGAAAGAACCATGTCGTAACTTTTGTTTTACATAAGAAAAATTATTTTGATGTGTTAAGCCGGGGAAATGATTTCTATCTAAATTTCTAGCATGTATGCTGCTTCTTACACATTCCCCATAGATGATCATCATATTGTCGTTAGTGAAACGTAAAGGCATGATCAGTTTTGAGTCACAAAACTTTTAACAACAATAATACAATTCCCACCTACACTATCGTTTGCAAAAACGTAGACGCCTCGGTCAGCCTCTAAGAATTCGAAGAAATTCTTCACGACCAACAAATCCCTTTCCTCAAAACTTGGCGAATCATCGCCAAGGCCACCAATAAACCAACATCGATCTTCCGCATCGTCACCACATCCGAAAACCATTATCACCAGGTCCTCACCTCCGGCATTACATTTCATGGCCTCCCACATCAGTGCGAGCCATCCAACCCCAATCCGCTGCCCCCAGTACCCAAAGATTGCAGTCATTGTACGCAAACCGGACACTCCTCTGACACTTGTCGGTCTAAACCGATATGCCCTTCCTGCAGCCAAACTGGCCACCGAACCGAGAATTGCCCCACGTCCAAAACCCCTAAATGCACGAATTGCGGTGGTCCTCACCCCGCCTTCCATCCTCGCTGCTTCCACAGGCTATCGACACCCAAAACCCCCCAAGAGACCGCACCAGTCACCCTCGAAAAGCCACCAACTCCTTACGACCTCTCAACCGACTCCAAAATCCTTATCGAAATACTCACCGTCACACTCATGAATGCCATCCCTAACTCAAGAGATGTAATAGCCGAAACACTTCGTCACTTAATACCTTCCATTTATCGACACAACTGCTCTATAACAAACATAGGCAGGCGTGCTCACTTTGCTTTCACTCCCATCAGGAGCGAAAGCGATTCAAATTGATCCGCGAGCCCCACCCACCCCGTCGGTGCTGCAGGTTTTTCAAGTTTTTTCCTGTAGCATAGTGAATTTATTCGCTAGCCAAATGGGCCGACGTTCGACGAAATTTTTGGATTTAAGATTGTTATTACCCAACCCACACATACAACATAACCAGTCATTTTAAACTCCCCAATCCTCACCTCGAATTCGAAAAAAGCCAGCACCCGACATCATCCACACATCTTTCAATGTCTCCCAATCACTTTTCCAACAAATTTCAAATAAACTATAAAATCTCAAAAATTTTCTCCAACGGTTCTTATTAATTCTCAAGACATGGAAGACACCAAAATCCCAAAAACATTCAAACTCCCAACAATTTCAAACACCCACCTCGCTCTATTAACTACCCGCAACACAACGTGGTTCGTCTTATTCATTTTTCTACCTTTACCAGACACTTCTTGATTTCCCATTCCATACACCATTAAAGCCACGTTCGCTCAAAAACATCCAGTTTCGCTGCTGATTGTTCCTGCCTCTCTCTCCGGTTGATTTCTAGCAAAAAACAAAACCCACCCACAAAACTCCCCACACAAATTTTCCATACACCTTTTTTTTCTCAACTTCCCATACACTTTTTAAAAAACTGAATTTTCAGCCCTACCCAAATCTTAAGCCAAGTCAATACGCGCACACAAACCACCCACAAAAACACCCCCAACCAGCCCTGAAGAGGAAACGAATCCTATAACAGGGCCTTACTCCATACAAAAACATACCCAAATAAAACACTACAAATCCAAACTTCAAAAATTCACGGACTTCTCTCTCTCTCTTTTCCTGATAGGTGGATTTTTCGGGGAGAACCGTTTGCATGTCCACCATGTTCCCCTGAATTAAATTGAATGGATTCATTTTTTTGGAGCTATCTTAAAAGCTTGGTATATGCAACACCGATAAACACAAGGAACGAAATGAACGATTGAATCAACTTCCATTGTGACGCTATAAGGCAGAATCTTGGATTGCTCTTCCAAGTTCAAAGAAATAATCCTTCGTATACTCTGGAAGTGTGTAGAAGTGCAAGGTGACCACTTCGAACATTTATTATAGTTTTTTTGTTTTGTTTTTATTGGATATGTTGTATGCTAACCAACTAAATTTTTCTATATTTCAATTTTTTCCTTATGAAAGTAACAGGATGTTCGACAGTATGCAGATCAATTAGAAATAATTATAATTGATGATTTTTTTTTCAAAAAGTCTTTTTATGGCAAACGGTTTCCTTGGCATGTACAACGATCTAAAGATACCTACATATCTCCTAAACCATAAAGTTTATCGAGTTTAACAAAGAGTGCCTTTTTGTTATAAAATTGATTGAAAAATTTATTGTTACTATCTTTATAATGTACAGATTGTCCCTGTAAAAGTTACGGATTGTTAACCATTGGGCATGAGCCGCCCCTGGTCTTCAGATAATAGTGTAGAATTTTTTATTCCGTCAAACACACTACATGGACATACGTAATCACCCATCAAAAATTCATAATATTCCAATGTATAATTTAGAAAATATACTTAAATATAAATTCTGATTTCGCATCTTTAAAGGCCTATAACTCAGAAACAAGCGGTCGTATGAGGAATTTTTTATGTCACAGCATTATTTTCACGGCATCTACTCACTCCAGAATTTTTTGTATCAAGTCCTGGACCACCCTGAATATGAATATGGCTTGACACCCCATGTGGGGTTATGCCGCGTGTGCTTTCTAGATCCGCTTAATTGGGGTGGATCAGTCCCCGTTATGCCTTAAATTTCTTTCACCTATGTCTCTCCATAGTTTCCTATTTCTTGCTTTCTCCTTCCAGTTTGTTACTCCTGCTCTATTAAGGTCCGCCTCCACCTCATTTTGCCATTTTGACCTGGGTCTACCGCGTCTCCTTTTTCCCCCTGGATTCCACTGCAAAATATTGTAGGTTACTGATTTAGTTCCTCCTCTCCATACATGTCCCAGCCATTTAACTCGTTGTGCTTTTATTCTCTTCACAGTGTCTTCGCCTTTTATTTCGTCCAAAATTTCCCGATTCGTTCTTATTCTGTATTCATTTTCATCTATTTTTACAGGGCCCAGTATTGCTCTCAATATCTTCCTTTCACTTATTCTTAAATTTTCCTGTTCCTTCTCTGTTATCGTCATTGTTTCTGCCGAGTACATCATGATTGGCCTTATCATCGTTTTATACATATTTAATTTTGTTTGCTTCGTTAAAATTTCACTCTTAAGTAGCTTTTCATTTGCATGATATGCTCTGTTTGTAGCGAGTATCTTTTCTTCAATTTCAGTAGTTCTATCTCCAGTTTTGCTAATCATAACTTCCAAATATTTATAATTTTTAACTTCTTCAAACTCTCAGTCGCTGATTTTTATTTTCCTTTTTTGGTTCAGGTTCCCAAATCTCATTAGCTTGGTTTTACTTTCGTTTATTTTTAGCCCCATTTTTCCTCCCTCTGTGACCATCTCTTTTAGCACATTTTCCATGATTCTTCTTCTTTTGGATACAAGCACGATATCGTCCGCATAGGCTATTATTTGACTGCCACTTGACCTTAAGTTACCCTTGTGTAATTTTCTCATTGTGTGTTCTAATGATAGATTGAATAGCGTTGTGGACAAAGAGTCACCTTGTATTACCCCTTTATTAATCCTAAATTGATCTGTTTCTCCTTTTTGCGTTATTACACTGATCCTTGACAAATTCATGGTCATTTTGATTATTCTTCTCAATTTTGCGCTTACTCTTTTAATGCCTTCATGGGTTCACTTCTTTTGATTGAGTCGAAGGCTTGTTGAAAGTCAATGAATAGTATTTCTATGTCTAATATGTATTCATGTGCTTTTTCCATTATTTGTTTTAATGTATGAATAGCATCATTTGTTGATCTGCCTTTTGTAAAGCCGCATTGATATTGCCCTATCTTTTCCCTTGTACTTTCCACGAGCCTTCTATTAATTAACGTGGATAGTATTTTGTACGCAGTGTTTAATAATGTGATTCCTCTGTAATATTTACATTCATGTTGGTCTCCTTTCTTATGTAGAGTGACAATTTGTCCAATTTCCCATTCTTCCGGCATCCTCTCCTCGTTCCATATTTTTTTAATAAGGTAAATATTCTTTTATGTAGAGTGTCCCCTCCATATTTTATTAGTTCTATGCTTATTTCATCCTTTCCGGGGCCCTTTCATTTCTGCTCTTATTTATTATTTTCTTGACCTTCTCAATTGTTGGTTCTTCTTCTAATATATCTTGTTTCTTATCTTCTGTCACTTCTTCATCTTCGTCCCAGTAATGTGGTTCATTTAATAGTTCTCTAAAATGATCCACCCATGTTTGTTTATATTGGTGTTCTTCTTCTGTCAGCCTTCCTTTCTTGTTTTTTATTCCTTTTGTTTTGCCCTTATACGTCTTGTTGTATTCGTTAATTTTTTTATAGAAGCTTTTCGTATTTCCTCTCGACTTTTCTCTTTCAATATCTCTGATCTTATTATCTATCCATTCTCTTTTTCTTTTCTAATTACTTTATCACTTTCCTCCTTTTTTCCCCGTATTCACTCCTGTCCTCCGGATTATTAGTTTTTATCCATTTTAGTCTTGCTTTGGCACTCTCCTCTATCGCAGTGTTGCATGTCATGTCAAACCACTCCTGTCTTCTCCCGTTTTTCTTCTCACCTAACTGTATTTCCGCTGCTGTTTCCAAACATTTCTTCATCTTGCTCCATTCAGACATTATTGTTTCCTGTTGGTTTTCGCCCTGTGATAATAGTTTCTCTATTTGTATTGCGTATTTTCCTCTTATATTTTCATTTTCAAGCCTGTCCACGTTCCATTTCTTATTTTTATAATGTATATCAGATATTTTCCTTTTTCTTTGTTTTATTTGAGCCATTACCAGGAAGTCGTCGGAGTCTGCACACGCTCCTCTATATGTTCTGACATCTCTTATCGATGTTTGTTTTCTTTTGTTTACCAATATGTGGTCTTTTTGGGAATACACATTTTGGTCTGGTGATATCCAAGTCATTTTGTGATTTTCACTATGCCGGAATTTAGTACTGCTTATTATAAAACTCTCCCTCACTGCGAAATTACATAACCTTTGTCCGTTGTCATTCGTTTTCTCGTGTATCGTCTCCTGTCCTGCTACATGGCTTATCTAATCCTCTCTCCCTATTTGTGCGTTGAAATCTCCCAGTATTAGTATAGTGTCTTGTTTAGGAATTTTTTCTAGTTCTTCTTCCAGTTTTCCATATAATTCATCTTTGTCTTCTTTACTGCTACCTTCAGTTCGAGCATACACATTTAACAAGGATATGTTGAATGGTTTCGCTTCTATTCTTAAATATGCCAGCCTTTCATTTATTGGCTTGAATTCCAACACTTTTTGCCTTAACGCGCCAAATATCATGAATGCTACCCCATATTGCCCTTGTTTCTCATTACCTGAATATCTTAAACTAAAGTGATTATCTTCTATGCTTCCTCGCCCTCTCCATCTTATTTCCTGTATTGCAGCAATATCTGCTTTTCATTTTTTCAATTCTAAGCCTACCTCATGCATCTTCCCTGTTCTTAGCAACGTTCTAATGTTCCATGTGCATATTTTTATTTCCTTATTTCCATTTCTTCCATGATTTTTCCTTTTTGCGTTTTTGGTTTTTATATGTGTTTTTCTAGTTTTTTCTTTTTTCCTAACTGCTAATTGCGTGAGTCATTTTTCTTGCCGTGTCGTTATCTGTTGCTTTGTGTTATTTATTACAATATCGTTTACTACTTTTTTTCTAGCCTATTTTCATCTTTGTTCCATCTCAACTCCTCGCCGTTTATGATCACTTTATTGTATCCTATTTTTACATCTTTCCCATTTCTTTTTTCGGTATGTCTAAATTCTCTTATTTGTTTTTGTTTTTTTAACTCATTCTTTGTTAAGTCTACATTGATGTATATTTTCTCACAAGTATGATTTTTTAGCATAAATTTATTTTTCATAACTTCGTCCCTGTCTTCTTTCCTATCGAGTTGTATTGCGTGGGTTTTAGGGCCTATTTTTTTGACCGATGGTATATTTACTTTAATTTTCAGATTTTCCTCCATGAAATTTTGCATTCCTTCCTTTAACCGTTTTTGATCATCAGTGTCAACCGTGAGGCCGCTTATTCCTACGTTGTTTTCTTTTTTACTTTTTTCTCTCCATTCCATAGTTGTTCTTATTTCTTCTATTTCCTCCTTGATTCTCATGTTTTCAGTTTTTATTTGTTTATTTTCCTCCTTTAGACTTTCATTTTCTTGCATTAGTTTTCGTATTTCTTCTGAGGCACTTTTTTGTTCCGTTCTTATGTGAAGTATTTCATTTTTTATTTCTTTCTGTTCCTTCTTTATCTCTTCCATATAAGCTTTTATCTCGTTTTTCGATTCTTCTATATCATGTTTCATCTGGAGTTTTAACTCTTTCAGTAATTCCGTTATTCCTTCCATTTTTATGTCTTCCGTATTCTCTTCTTCACTTATGTATAAACCTCCTGTTAATTTGCTTTTCCTAAACACCTTTCCTTCTTCAAACGAGTTATCGTGCTCCAGTTTATCTCGTTTTCTATTCATCCAGCGGATTTGATGTTTCAAGTGCGGCTTGGCGTACCGCCTGGACCACCCTGTATATTTTTAATATTTTCAGAAAAGTTTTAAATTCAATTTTTAATGACTTCTGAAGGTGAGGTTATATTAAAATCCACCTCCTTTGGTAATGTGGTCGCTAGATCTTTAGAGCTTCAATAGTGATTCTAGTGAACTGGAATAATAATTATCTCATACATACTCGCAATAGAGTGTTTTTTCCATATTTTTTGTAGTTTATCCTGCTGAAAAACGGAAGCTTGCATTTGGAATAAAGGCACTTGCATAAGAAGATCAGCAAGATATAACGAGAGAAGAAGGTATACGGAACAATAAAACAGGAAAAGCAATCGTTGAAGACGGAATAGCACCAGAATGTATTAAATGGTTGAGAGAACAAGGAATAGATTTAATGTGGATAATGATCAAAGATGGGAGAACAAACAATAACCGGGAACATAATATAATAATACCTGCATAAAAAAAGGGAAACAAATTCAATGTGAAAGTTATAGAGCAATATGCTTGGCAGAATCACTCTATACAAAAATTTTAGAAAAAAGACTGAGACACTGCATAGAACTAAAACTAGAAGGACAGGCAGCTTTCAGACCGGAAGGACAAACCAGTGATAATATATACATTGTACGAAATTTGATAGAAAGAACAATCAAGAAAGGAGAAGAACTGTACCTGGTATTTATTGATTTGAAATCAGCATTTTGCACGGTATCTGGAACAGAAATATGGACAATACTAGTGGAAATGAAAATACCTAGAGGATTAATACTAGCTATAAGAAGCACAAATAAGATAGTTAGGGCCAGAATACAAATTGCAGGGCAGACATCAGAAGAGTGAGTTTATAATGGACAGAGGAATGAAACAGGGAGACAGTTTAAGCCCGTTACTGTTTATACTTATTATGCACAACATAGTTAAGAACATAAGAAGACAAAGCGAATAGCTGAGTACAATAATTGGATACAGAATCATGGGACCCGCAAAAATGAGGGGCTAACTATATGCCGACGATGTGGTTTTAATAGCGAAATCCAAAAAAAAAAAATTAATAAACGTCTGGTCTGCAAAGATAGAAAAATTGAAAATGGAAGTCAATATACATAATACCAAAATCTTGACTTCAGAAAGGGTAACGACATATGAATATCTTGGAAGCAAGCTGACAGAAGACGGGAAAATAGATGCAGAGATAACTAACAGGGCAAATAAATAACAGTCTACTATGCACTAAACACAATATGGGGACTCAAAAATATTGATTTTGATGTGAAAATTAAAATATATGAGGCAATTGCAGTACCAACTATAACATATGTAGCAGAAAATTGGAAAATTAAGGGGAGAGATGAGATGAAAATAAGCGCAATGGAGATGAAACACTTAGGAAGAATAGCGGAAAAAACTAAGTGGGTCAGGATGAAAATAATAGAACAAATAAACAAGAAACAACTGAACTGATATGGACACGTTTTAAGAATGAAGGCAGATAAATTCATAAGAAAAATAATGGGGGCAGGAAATACTATTAAGAAACGAAGGGGGAGACCAAGGAAGGAATGGATAGACCAAATAATGGAACTGGAGGCAAAAAGAGGAAAATATGAGAAATTTGGAAGATAGCAAAAGATAAAGAACAGTGGAGGAAATGAGTATAAGACGGATAGGGTGAAAGGAAATGAGAAGAAGAAGAAAAAGATATATACGTATATATAAGGCTACACAATTCGAATATTTGTTAATAATAAATTTTTCTATAATAAAGGTTACACAAGGTTCATTCGCCAGCATGTTTTGAAAATCACACAAGTGGGTCGTTATAGACAGGAGTCCTAATAGAATTTCAATATTTTGTTATTACAAAGTTGTTACACAAAGTATTAGTAACAAAGCACAAACAAGAAAAATGATTATAACCCTTCTTTGGTTGAGCTAGTGTATTCGGTAGGTCTATTGAGTATTGAGCTTAATTTCTATTTTAGAAATAATATGATACTTATTGATTATATTTTTGCAGTAGAGTCAGCAGAAATTCAAATTAACTTTGCTAGAATAACGTATTATGATTTTCCCGATATGTTTTTTAATAGTTTTGGTCTACAAATGATTGCCTATGCCTATGGTCATGAAGCGATAGCCCATAAACTGGAATCTTTGATGACGTAATTATAATTATTGTAGTCTGTTGTCTTCTTGATTGTGTCAATACTGATTTTTTGGATGAATACCAGCGAATACTATCATTTTTAGAATATTTTACTTTTGCCAACACATTATTTATCCAGAATGTGTGAAATCACATAAATTTGTGTAAGCAAATGAACAATAATTTCCGTTTATTTCGAAAAATTGGCACGTGTAAATCATTGAATGTGAATTGCATATAGGTGTGAAAAGTAAACTAAATTATTAAAACACAATTTCATAAAAATGATAATAATATCGATGCATATAGTACAGAAACATGGAGAATGACAGCTAAAACAAAAACTAGAATCGACAGAGATGAAATTTGTGATAAAAATAGAAAATAATAACAGGAACGATACAATTAGGAATGAAACACATAATCAAAACCAATAGAAAAAAAGATTGAAGAAAGACAACTGACATGGTTCGGTCACCTACAACGATTAGAGGAATGAATAATAGCATAACAGATCTTTGAAGGTCGAACATACAAGAAGAAGTCCAGAGGGAGACCAAGAAGAGCATGGTTAGATGTGAAGGTCTCAGCAAGTAAGAGAAACTTAAAATGGGAAGAGATAAAAATGCTAACACAACACACAAATGTGTGGAGAGAGAACTGGAGAAGAATACTAACGTACTCAACTCCACTAAAGAACTTTTATTAATAAGGATACAGGGTATACGGATTGAGTACGTATAATTTTCTCAAATCAAATTTAGGATGTTATATAAACAAATAAAAAATTTTGAACGCCTTTCACAGTATAGAGCAAAAAATAACATGCATAAAAATACTAGAAATACAAACAGAAATTATTTATTTTCGTGGCACTTATAAAAATGTAAGACCTAAAAAATATGGTTGGAATATGAAATTATTATTATGATTATTATAATTAGTTTGGACAAGATAATTGGAAACGAATACACACCTATAATTAATATTAGAATAACTACCCACTCTCTTCACATTTTAGATCTCGTTGGTACGACGGTTCGTCTGTGTGTAAATAACAATATACATATTTTTCTTATCAAGCAAGGTGAAACCAAAAATAGTTCTTTAATTGAACCACATATTAACTCTAACATACATTAGAAGAAGAAATCAGAGCCCTCCGAATTTATGGAATCAAAATAGATTTTTTTAAAAATCTCGTCAGCTACATATTTTTGTTACAAAATCGCAAACTGGTGTAGTCCTTGAAACTGATCTTGTCCCATCGAACATTTAAAATGTTCAAATATTGGCGAATGGGCTATATTTTTTGAAAGGCACTGTTTTTGGTTGTTTTTATTGAAAGCTTTTTTTTATTGAAAGGGACTTCAATATATAAGGCGAGTACCTGCGGCTCGTTAGTCAGTTCACAGTTTAATCTAATGCGCGAGTAGACTGGAATATAAAGTAGTACTTAAATAGTGTATTTGAAACAGAAATTAGTATTGAAGTGTGCATATAAAGTAAATGTAAGTGAATAAACAGTGCATTAATAAATTAAGAGTAAGTAAATTTACCGTATGTATAAATCTCTCCCACCCATCAGAATAAAATGTTTAAATTAGTAGGGAAATATTATAATATTCCACAATAAGAATGGTTAAATGAATTCTTCATTGGGAAAAGAATTTATAAATTACAAAATTTGTGAATCCTGAATCCCGCGTACCAGTGACGTCTCAAACAACGACAAGTAACAATTCTAATGACAGATTCGAACAGATGTAATCAGTTAGTGGTTAATCCTTGAATGGAGCTGTGAAAAGGAAAATGGGAGAATTTCTCTTGCAATATCCAATTCGTACCACGAGGATGGAAGACTGTGGAGGAATATCAGGAGTCAAACAAAAAATTGTAACTAGCGAAGTCAAGCTAATTAGACAATCAGCTCGGAGACTACCACAAGCGAAGAGAGAGGAAGCTGAAATAATTATTCGTGAAATGGAAGAAGATAAAGTGATAGAAAACACTATTAGTCCAAGGGTGTCTCCAGTTGTGCTCGTCAAGAAAAAGGATGGAACTACGATAGTTAGCGTGGACTATCGCCAGCTGAACAACGTGACGAAGAAAGACAGCTGCTGTTTGCCTCGAATCGACCATACGTTAGATAACTTGGCTGGCAGCAATTTCTCTTCCACCTTGGATCTGAAGTGTGGTTATTGACAAGTAGAAATGGACAAAAAAGACAAGGAAAAAGCTGCTTTTACCACCAGATAAGGATTCTAGCAATTCAACTTCATGTCATTCGGGCTCTGTAATGCGCCCGCGACATTTAAAAGACTAATGGAAAATGTTGTTATCTTGGAAAATATGACTGGTCTATATGGATGACAACTTAGTACTGGGAAAGATATTCATTTGAGGAACGCCTGAAGAATGAGAAGATGCATTAAAACGGCTTCAAACTGCCCAGTTCATGTTAAACCCGAAGAAATGTCAGCTATTCCAGAACCGAGTCAACTATCTGGGTCATATAGTGAGCAATGAAGAAGTGGCGGTGGATCCAGAGAAACTTGCAGTCATTCAGCAATGGCCGCAACCAACCGACAAACAAGTTGGGAGTTTACTTGATCCACTTGAGAAGAAGGATAAACGATATGCAGGAATTGGTTCGAACGAATCTTCAAGTTGCCAGCGACAGAGTGCAAAAATGGTACGACGCGCAGGTCACAGAAAGCATTTTCAAAGAAAAGGACCAAGTATGGTTGCACAACCCGACGAGGAGAAAATGCTTTTCTCTAAAATAACAGAAATGATGGAAAGGTGCTTATTTAATCAAGAAGAAGATCAATGAAAGGGATTTTAATATATAAGGTGAATACATGCGGTCCGTTAGTCAAAATCAGTTTAATCTAAGTACGCGAAACTGAACGTGGATATTAATTAGTAAATAGTGAATAGATGTGTATTTGATATACAAATTTGTAGTGTATGTTAATTAAGTGCATAAATAAATTAAGAGTAAGTAAGTGTGCATACATATCATGATAAAATGCTTAAATAAATAAGGAAAACATCACAATATTCTGTAGTAACCATGGCTGAATCGTTTCTTCATCAAGGAGCGTATTTAAAAATAACAAAATTTGTGAATCACCCAAAGATTTGATGGAAACTGTGATACTCTAAGTCTGCCCGTACTTCGGTGTACAATGCAATTAAAATCAACATTTTAATTCTGATATTTTTTGTCCCTAATAATTTTTATTACAGCTAGATTTCATCGAAGTAGTGCACCATTATTCTTCAAAACTTCTACAGTGGGTATTCAAATATTCAGTTCTTGCCGCGGAAACTATCGAACGTCAATTTTAATATTAATGTAGAATAAAGTTTCACATTATTGTGTTCATGGAATTATCAAAAAAGTACCTACACTATTTTGAGAATAACAGGTAGGCCTTTAATTTCTGGGTCATTTTGTTCTGGTTAATATTTATTTGTAATTTTTACAATGAAATGAAAATATTAATCTCGCAATTAGGCCAAATATATGACTCTCCAGCGCATTAATAATATAATTTATAATAATAATAAAAATATGTTTTTTGAGAAGCAATAAAAAAATAGGGAAGTTTCGAAAACAACAACGTGTACGTGAAATGGAGTTTCAGTTTTGTTCGAAATTATACAAAAGGAAAATACGGACGGCCGTTTGAAGGTTATTAAAATAAGCGAAATTATTGTGGGGAAATATTTGAGGATAACTCTAATAATCTGTTAATTTTCACAAAATTTTAAGCTCTACAACCGATCGATCACAAAGTGATAATATTTATAAGCACTCCCTGTAGTAATTCAATTTGCCACATCGCAATAATTTTTTGGTGGCGTATTACATTAGATTGCGGCATAATAATACACTCCGTTTCGAATTTTAACTGCCGGGGCTCCTCGGGTTGGGGAAAAGTTAGAAGTCAGCACTTGATCAAAGCCCCCTAAGATTTCGCCACACCCTCGATCGTTACTCGAGCGGAACGTTTGCCATCTAAGTAAGCGGCTTTTTTACTGTACCCTTTGAAGACCGTTTCCCCGGAGTAAGTTATTATCCTTCAGACAATGACGATGTTATTCATGCTATACAAATTTATCCGGACAAACATATTTTCGGGTGTAGCATAAAAATTGGATTTTTGGTAGGTACTTAGTAGAAACGAAATGTATTAGTAATAAGAAATTCTGGATTTGAATTTGGAGATATCATATACTCTTATGTCGGATAAATACTGTTTTATGAATCATATGTTAACTATCCCTTCAATTTGAGATTGAAACTCCAATAATCATTCTTATTGATAAAATAAAGTAACATAACATTTCAAAGAGTTAGAATAACTGTAATATGAAAAACAACCAATTGAAAACAATGTACAAGACACAAAGTATCAAATCATGTATTGTCCAAACTAAATTGATGAAATTATTGCAAAAGTTGAATTGAAACTTAGTCTAATGGATTAGTTAATTCATCAAGGATGCCGTAGTTTGTGTTTTAGCACTATAACCAAAAAATTATTTGTGACATCCTAAATCATATCGTTTTCCAACTAAATCCCCTATTTTTCAAACACATTTTACACTACCATTAGAACAACTCTAACACTCTCCTATTACTTGACGCGTGTTTTGTTTGCAGAGAACAAAAATAATCTAAATATGTGCTAAATTTCCGGCATTATTCTACCGTCACTCAAATATTGGCGCCCAAAGAAAATTTTCTCACAATAGAATTCCAGCTTTAACGAGAAAATTGGCTTTCGCTATAAACAGACAGACAGGAATTGTTGAATTGTTAAGGACTGTATCTGAAAGTTGTTTGTTGTCTATAGCTGGATGTAAGAAGAGCTTGAATAATTTTAATAGGCAGATTCCTAAAAGTCCACATTGAAGCTTATTTAACAAAACAAAATCACCATATAAGGATCAAAACTAGTCATAGCGTTAATTTACCTCCAACCTCTTAAGACGATATCGTGATTATTGAATATCACTTCAAATAGTGGAAAAGTTTTATGTTGGTTTAGTAGTAGTCTAAAGTGGCCTAGATGGCCAGAAAAATAATTTGATACACACTTAAGTACATACTTTTCCGCTTGGTTTCATTTTAATGGTCTTTTTGCCTTCCTTATTCCATGTTCATCAAATCATGATCACAATGGAATAGTTCAAGGTACAAGCAGCAAAGTATTCCATACTCAATAACCATATAAACTTTTGAATCCATACGATATTTTGTAAGGACCAACGCTATGGGTTAATTGGAAATCGAATTGGAGCTATGTCGCTATTATAAATAATTTCATAGGTTCATAAAAATATTTACGAGATTCTCATAATTTTTTTTATTTTAGCCACTGCTGTTTCGACCTATAAAAAATTGAAATACGATCATTCCTAAAATAATAAAGTCATTAGCGAGTTGTCAAATGCAATAAAAACTGAATGAAAGGAAAGCGGAAAAAGAAGCAATTTTCTGTCCTTAATAACCAAAACTTAGGAAAATGATATTTGCCGTGTAGATATATTCACAAAAAGAGAACAGTTGATCTCAAGACAAACTTGGAAAAACAATTTCTGAATCTCTGCCGTTCTAATTGCGATGACATAAAAACACCGCGCGCCAACCTATTGTTTGGAGTAGTCTTCCGCTGTTTCTACTCAGCATGGCGTCATGTCCGTTTCCGGGAGGACCCCGCGCCCCCCGCTGCTTTGGACCAGTATTTATCATTTGTTTCATTGTACAAGCCAAGATGACATTAACCATTAAGCGTATAGTTAAAAAAGAACCATAAATTGTGATTCATGTACAAGGTTAAGTGGTCGCCAATTTATATGTGTATATCTTTTGTCTCCCCTTCTTTGATTTTTTTGTCGAAAGTATAACCGTAAGTTCATTATTCTAGTAGAAGGAAGCACGATAAGTGTGGTATTATAAGTTGACGAGATCATTTTTGTGGCAATATGCGTAAAAAATAATCATTTATTGTAAGATCTTCTTTATGACATTTACTAGAAGTTTCCAGAATGAATTATTACAAAGATGAGCTTCCATATTATGCATTTGTATTTGATAGTATTCTACTGACTGTTACTTTCTGGATTGTTTGAAGTGTCATCAGTTATGCCCATGTTTGCAAAGCTTTCATGTCATTATATAGGATCGACTATATATTTTTTGGAATTGTCTTCATTTTCAAACACTTTTTTTGAAATTTCGGAAATTCCTAGCTTAGTTAGTCTTCTCTATGCAGTTATAAGGAACTTTTCATCTTCAACATCATTCTCTAAAGACATAGGGGAAGATGGGGTATTTTACGCGGCGGGTAATTGTACGAGTGTTAGCGTTAATCTTTCTTATCCGACATTTTTAATGTTATCAAATGAAAATGAGATTCTTACTGGTAATTTTTACGTTAATCTTATGTTGAATAGAACATTATTCATAATCTCTCTATAACATACAAGTAGTTACTATCGTATGGGGTATTACTACGCACAAAAGGAGGGTAATTTAACGCTGCGTACTATTTCCCGATGCAACGTAAAATTACTACGATAGCCTTGTCTTGCTTACTTAAGTCTAATGATATACCTAATGTTTCTTTGTTTGCAGATGCCTAGAATATATGTTCGAAAATTTCCGACTCGTGGCAATATTGCAGTTGAGGCATTTTAAACAGATTTAGATCCGATTGCATCAGGCAAAAAAAATCGAGTTGGGCGGAGTTTCAATATCCCTGAGGCGACTCTTTGGTACAAAATAAATATGTCTAAACTCGGTTGAATGCCTATATTTGTCGAAGAACAGGAGAACGAGTTAACTAAACATATTTTAGAGTTGTCTAAAATGTTTTTTGGTATCGCTATTGGAGACCTTAGACAATTTGTATATAAATACGCTGAGATAAATGGAATCAGACACAATTTTTGTAAAGAGACTCAACTTTTGCTGGGCAAGACTGGATAAATCTGTTCTTCAAAAGAACCCAAGAAAAAGGCTTGGAAAACCGGAGGGTACAAGTATCAATCGACTAATCGCCTTAAATATAATCAAAGTCAAGTGATTTTATTTTAATGTTGCTCCAGTGTTGGATGAATATAAATTTCAGACAGATCGGATGTACAACGTTGATGAGACTGGCATAACTACGGTATAAAAACCATCAATAATTTTAGGTCTGAAGGTCAGAAACAAATTGGCTCTGCAATATCTTTGGAAAGAGGAAAGACTGTTACAATAGTTTGTGCAATGACTGCGGCTGGATGGCATATTCCACCAATGTTCATCTTCTTCAGAAAGCGGATGAATGTTCGAATTCAAAATCATAACAATATGCAATATATCACTGCTCCGATAATGGCTGGATATACAGGATGTCCCAAATAAGAGTGACTGATTTCAAACATAAATGGCCAGCTTATTAATTGCTTCAAACAGATGGGGTTTTCACTAGCTTCACTAGTTTATCAAAGAGATTTTTTTAGGCTTAATTTGCATTTCATCTCATTAACATAGGGTGTTTTACTAACGTTGGTCAAATTCAAAGGGGAAAATATGTATTATTTTAAATAGAACACCCTATGATTGTTGATCTCATTCGAAAGAGCAATCATTCTCCTTTCCAAAAATGTATATATTTCTATCTTTTGTTTCACTAACAACAATGATATCTGAGGTTTCATGTAGTAATACATTTCTAATTTTTAGTTTCATATGAACGTATTTTGATGCATAAAATCAACCGTGACCGTTTAACGCAGAACAAAATCATTTAAGTCGGTTTCATGTGGTATGCATTTTTAATTACGTAAATAATTGCCAACCAATCTGACAAAAGTTTTTTGATTAAGAAAACATAATAACATTATTCAATACATATAAAGAACGAAGAACAAAAAAGTTACAATAAATGCTGCATATGCCTACCTTCTTCGTTTATGCATAACTGTAAGCGAAATTTGAAATTATTCGCCGAGATAATGCACACTAAACGTTTACTTTTGGACTATCTCTCTGAAATTCATTAAAAGAAATTGGTTTTTGAGAACCCCATGTTCTACAATTACGTTTCTTAAACATGCCATTAATGTGAAACGTTGCTTCATCAGACATAATTAATAATGCATTGGGTTCGTTTCTTAATAAGTCAAGTAAAGTCTCACATACCATTACTCGTTTTTCATAATCTGACTCGTACAATTCTTGATAAGTATAAATTTTGTATGGAGTTAGTTTTAAAATTTTTTCATATCGTTGAACCCCGTATTAAAAGTATTTATCTATGCTTTAAACGTCACTCTTGCTAAGCTCTAAAATTCCAGCAATTTTTCTAATTGAAATTTTATGATCGTTATCATGTAGCACTTCATCAATTGACATCAACTTGTTTAGAAGACCATCATTATTTCTTGGTTTTTTTGAGTTTCGATAAATTGGAAATACTTACCATATTTTAATTATATTCACTGACGGCGGATTTTTCATAAATATCCTTCTGAATATCGTCCTTATTTGAAATATTGATTTCGTTTCTGCATAAATTATTACGTTTTGAGCTTTTCCACTCACTGTATAGATCATTTTGAAACCGACTTATATGACTCACCAAAATTACTATTGTCAAACTTGCTGATTTTGTTGTTATGCGTCAAACGATCATAGCATGAGTTGATTTTAGGCATCAAAATAGGTTCATATAAAACTACTAATTAAAAATGTACTACTCGATGAAACTTCGCATATCTTTGTTGTTAATGAAACAAAGGATAGAAAACTATACATTTTTGGAAAGGAGAAATATTGCTCTTTCGAATGAGATCAAAAATTATAGGGTGTTCCATTTAAAATAATACATATTTTCCCCTTTGAATTTGAACAACATTAGTAAAACACCCTGTGTTGATGAGATGAAATGCCAGCCAAGCCTAAAAAAATCTCTTTGATAAACTAGTAAAAACCCCATCTCTTTGGAACAATTAATAAGCTGGGCATATATGTTTAAAATCAGTCACTCTTATTTGGGACACCCTGTATAATGAGCTGCTTCATGAGGGGTTGAAACATTTTAAATATCATCCATCTCAATCCAGAGTTACCGGTTTTAGTAACAGTTCATAACCATACCATTCATAATTCACTGGAGATGTATTCATTCTGTAAAGCTCATCCACCTCATCTCGTATACGTACCATCCCCTCACGTCCCATAGGCTACAACCTCTCGATCTAATATTTTTTAGCGCTTTCAAAGGAGCCTATAATCCGCATCAGAGAAAAACTAGCTTCCTGTTATCTGAGAGACAAAAAGTAAATTCGGAATCAGTTCCTATACCTGGAACATCAAAAGCCAATATTGGTTTTTCGTATTTATTACCACTACCAAAGGCCTAGTTGATCTCAAAAAAAACTAGGAAGTGTACAAACAAACGATCTGAACTCCTGACAGCCACTCCAATGGAGGAGGTTCTCGAAGAAGCTGACTTGAAGACAAAGACAAATGTGATGAACTGGACTATGTTGATCCGACTAGTACAGAGAATATCTCTCTGGTTTGTGGCTAATTTGGGAAGGATAAAGAACTGTGGTGTCAATGTGTGTCCTGTTTGGATTGGGCGCGTGCCGACTGCATTGCCAGAGATGGTTCGAAAGAATACATATGTGATATATGCATTGAACAAATAGTTTTAATTATAAGATAAATATCATCCATGCTACAAAAAACATAAAAGTCATCCATACCACATATAATACCAACATTATAATGTTTTTATGATAAAAAATTGAAGCTTTTAAAGTTTCACAATTTGGAAAAAATTTCCTGCTACCCCACGCAAAATTACCCACTGAGATGAACAATTTTACGCACCAACGCAAAAGCTGAAAGTGCTAATTTCAGAATGTGTATTAACAGTTTGACTATTTGAGTGTTATAGACGTTTAGGATTAGATATCAACTGTTCACTTTATCAATTCGAACATTTTTAATCGCTTTGTAAACAACGATACAGGTAGTTTGGTTTTTGTGCGTAAATTTCTCCCACCTTCCTCTAATTTTTACAAGAAAAATCAGAAACTCCAATCAAATCGAAAGTTTCTACTGAATTCAACTCATTGCACTGGTAATTATTATATATTATACTGAAAATACTTTTCCCAATATTAGAGACTATTATGATTTAAAAAACTGGCTTATGGAAGGTACCATATATGAGGGTGGATATCAATTTTAAATAGATGTTAGAAATGACTACTAATATAAATAGGTGGTGTGCTTGTGAGATATTAGGTTTAATTTTTGGAGAGCTAGGAACGGACACGAAGAAGCCCAACAATACAATTATTCATTCATAAACGAGGACTATATCTAGTCCAGAGATGGTAAAGATAAAGCTACAACCTTTCCAGAACATCTAGACAACGTATTTCCACCAATTACTCCTGCATCATATACCGAAGGAAATTATGAGCTAACATTAGCAAGACAGCAGGATTAAATATCCACCAAAATACTACAAGAACTGCCTTAAAATATGATGAGCTATCAAGGTATACCAAGGCTATATCAACATCAAATTATTGTTTTGTTTATTAAGTATCCCAAATTATCGTGTCATATAGACAATGCGTTTGCAATCAATGCTGCTGAAAACCTTTGAAAACATTTATATTAAGAATTTCATTATGATGGAAGCCAAAGAAATCTTCCCAAACCATTAGTTTGGTTTTTGCGATAAACGAAACAAAAGAAGTGCATGGATTCATCAACAAAATGGATGAAAATCTGAATACAAAGTACTGCTCTGTTTTTATCATAACTCAGGCTTTGCTTGCGTATGATGTGTTTGGATTTTGCGATAAACTTAGGACAACAGAAGAAGTGCATAGACTCAACAACCAAATGAATGCCAACAAGTACTGCTCTGCTTTAATATATCTCAGGCAATTTATAAAGTATGACACAGCGACTTACAAGTCAAAATAAACAAGCTCATTTTTACAATTGACTGCTGAAATTATATTCAATAGAGTCACTTTGTGGATTAGGAGAATTTAAAAGCAGCTTATGTTCCATTCATTCGGAAAGTACTGTACTTCAACCAACATTATCTCTCTGTTAACAAGAAGTACCACAACGGTAGTAGAATATGCTTATGTCATTGCTCTAATAGCTGCCCACACAGACCCAACATAGGCCTTAAAGAAATAACGGAAGCTCGTTGTTAGAATCAACCAATAATCTAAATGATATCCAGGAACTTACAACAATCAATCATAGTTTCTAAAGACATTCGGATTTTTGCTTCTTCTAATAGTTGATTTAAATGTTCTTTTTCCAATTTACAAAAATTTAAATGAAACAATTATTTTAAAATTTTCATTTTATTACGATTATTGGTATTATATACACTAATGTAATCTGTTGAAAGGCGAACATGATCTTCAGCCAATTCATTACATTATCACATTGTACCCAACGGAGAATAAACAGAATCCCATCTGTTATTTTATTAATCAGAAGACTACTGCTGTGATATGTTATAATGGACAACCCCGATGGGACGACCGGTCAAATTAAATGTGTCAAATCAGCCCCTTGCACGCCTGGCCTACGCGATGTTATCTACGCGCATACATATAGGGGGTAGGTATGATTGCTGCGCGATTGTTTCAAATGGATTGTGTTGAGTGGCTCTTTATGTTCACTTCGATTATCAGACTGGATTGAGATAACGCTATTTTATAAATTAACCCTTAATATTTATTGCTTAAATTGGGGAACAATTTTTAACGTACGTTGTTTGTATAATTAGGAGAATAAAAATTACTTTATTTGCTTCCAACGTTCTGAGGAATTGGGATAATATTTTAAATAACTGTACTTCCATTTTCTTTTAACCTGAATGATGTTAATTTCATTATAAAGTATATTTAATGTAACTGCATAATTGCAAATTGTTTTCTCCTGTAGATTGTCAAAGATTTTGAGGCATATGAAGTAAGTACATCCCACGAATTTGGGTTTGGCGCAAGTGTCAATTTTGACTATATTGGCAGAAAAAACAATCATTGTAACTTAAATATCACAAAAAATAAGACTTTCTTTTTGTACAAACAACTTATCTTGATTAACATTGATTATGTATAGGCACCTCTAAAAATTTACATCCAATCTAGGATGAACCATGGAAATTATCTACTCCACGGTACAATGCAATCAGTAAGTTTGAGTACAGTTTGTATTTCATAATGAGCCCAAGCAAATCATAGTAATTCATTTGATATTTATACAAATATCAAAAAGTACACTCACCTATTAATTGAAGATACACTAGGTACATTGTCTTGGGAACAAATTCCTTCAGCTAGGAGCCTATCACGAATTTCCCAGGCGAACATAGTGGGGTTTTCCCGTTTGTAATTGGCTATAGCGTCTACGACTGGAGGAGTTGCCACTTTTGGTTTTGAACCGCCGATTACACCGGCCTTAAAACTACCCGTTTCATAATACCTACAAGAAAAGAAAAACGTAATAAAACTATTGTCTGCGGAATGTACATTATAAGAAACCTAAGCTATTGAATCAAAACAACAATACAAAATTACATGAGCTACAGCCACCATTTCAAGTACCAACTACCTTCAATGGCTCAGCCATGATTACTGATTTTTTCGTGGGATGTTGATATGCAATGTAATTTGAGTGATAGATCAAACTGAACTCACTGTTTACTACCACTACACTAATACACACAACTACACTGTTTTCAAAGACCGAAGTTAAACTGTTTATATTCGAACTCTGAATACGATAACTTGGATATCGAAACGGTCGTCAGGCAGTGTAATTGTTAGTGTTTGTCTAGTGGTAGTGAGCAGTCTATTCAGTATGAATATCTCCAACGGTTCCTGAAATGTCCACTTAGTGTCTTAGATCAATTACTAAGTTATTGGCATTACTGCAGTCTAAAGTTTGGAGTCACAGGGAAAATATTGTAAAGATAGAGAGGTACAAAATATCATTGATACGGGTTGATACCAAGAATTAAAATAGGTGAAGTATTATTCCAGAAAAAAGCACTCACTTTTCCCATCAGTGGTTTTTAGAAGAGCATGAAAAAATTTCGGAATCAAAATTCTACGGTTACATTAACATATTCTACTATGATATATAATTTCTTGATTATTAAGTGTAAAAATCTAAGGTATCATGAAATGCCTAGTAGTATTCTTAAGACCGAGGATAATAGAATCTTGGTGGGCGTGGAAGACAAGTTGAAAAAATGGGAGGAGTATGTTGAGGTTATTTTCAATGACGCACCGGCCCCTAGGCAACGACGTCAACGAGTCTAGCCCCAACGTCACGGGAGAAGAAGTAAGACGTGCTATCAAGCACCAGAAAAACAACAAAGTCATAGGGACCGGAACGCGTAAAGGAAAACGCCTGTATAGTACAGAGCGCGAGATCCGCGTGGCGCTCTGGATCACTCGTGGCTTTGTTTATGAATACGCTGCGTGGCAGAAGACAAATCTCAGAGTGATACAAAGCCAATCAAATATTTAATATGTCTTTGTGGAGTGTCCATATTTAACGTGTTTAATTAGGTATTTCGACACACTGCATTTTCATATTATTTTCATTAATTTGGCATATGATTCTGAATTTAAATTATTTTTTATTTAATTGAAAACAGTGCGGCGAAATACCCAATTAAACACAATAGGTTTGTTTCGTAAATTTTAGAATCTATTCATTTCTACCTTCATCTTCCTAATAAATGATAGATATTCTTACAATAAAAGTCATATATGCATGGATCATTATTTTTAATAATCAACGAAATATAGAACTAGGTTCAATGTAATTTAGCATTTGGTAGGTTATGCGAAATGTTGCTTCCAAGGCTGTGCTTCCGTTTTAGTTTTCCAATTTTGGAAGGCCTGCCAGCTTGAGTTCTCCCAGATTGAGGCAATGCTTTTTTTTGACGTCGCGAAATTGACGTTGGCTGGACTCGAATTTTTCTAGATTTTCTCCCGCATATTCGACTCTTAGCTTCCAAAAAGTTTCAAATTTGGGAAGGGGTTTTCAGGCTGTTCATTAGTGTATTGAACTTAATGATGGATAAAGCAGCTTCTGGGCTTTGATTGCCTTCGAGCGTACTTGTTATGCGATCAAATTCACAGCACATTCTTATAATCTCCTTTTTGAATCGGCTTTCACTCTCTTCGGCATTAATTTGTAAATCCATTGCTGTTGCTAAGTCTACTTCAGCAGGAACAGAATTAGTTGATTGAACTGAGTTTTCAAAGTTTTCAAGATCAGTTGTGTTTGAATCCATATTTCTATAAAATTCCTCTGGTGCTGAATGCCCAACAGCTAATTTGGCTAATTGTATTCTGTCATGAACGCTTAGAACTGGAGACGTTGTGAATAATATACCAAATTTTTGTTCTATTGCGCATAGGTGCTTACAGAGTTTGCCATCTGTGCTTGATGGACAATCACAAAAAGCAATTTTAGCATTCACTGTATAAAATCAATTGGAGTCTTTATCAGATGCAACAGGAAAATTGTATTGTCCCTTTGATAAATAATGTTGATTTCTTTTGCTCTGGAGCACATATTTCTATAATCAATTTGGGGTTTAGATCTTCTTGAATTTTCAAATTCCAACAATTATCGCTTATAGTGGTTTTCGAAGACATTAATTGAAACTTCAGTCTAATTATTAGTGTTGTTACCTCTGGTTATTATATTATGACTGTACGAAATACACCATTCTTTTCTACGGACCCACAATTTCTCCAGATGATCATATAATGTTACTTTGTACTATATTATTACTCATCAAGAAATCATAATTCTCTTCTAAATCTTCTAATGTTGGAGCGTAAAGAATGTTCCTAAACATTTCCATCACTGTTCTTCTATCCTTTTTTATGTTATGGTCAGTTTGCCAGAGCCATCTCCATAAAGCTTGACAAATATGCAATGTACACAGAAGTAACATGGAGTTCGGAAATACAGCTGATAACGCATTGCGCTCGGATGCACTGTCATCAGTCATAAACACTTTTGGATCGAACCTTCTATTTTCTACTTCGATAGCTTCAGTGGCAGACGCAAAAGCTAAAGTATAATTCGCTTCAGTTTGGACTGTGTGAAGAATGCACGCGATAGGAACGACTCCTGTTTTGTTTGAAGTAAATAGAAATGTGACACAAGTATTTGTCGTATCGCAAGATCCGCTGGAGTCCACGAAAACCATTTCAATGGGAAAATGTTGAAGAAATGCGCGTTGCATTATTGGAGTAACAACAACTGCAATAAAACTATTTTCTTTGATGACTAGTGCACCGCCGGATTTCTGCAACAAGGACTGTCTGTTCTTGAGAACTTCTATCATACTTTTTTCTTCTCGACTGCCGTACTGAGAGAAACGCCACTTATCATACAAATACTTTATATGCCTGTCAGTAGGATTTTCTCTAGCATTAGCAAGAATATATGCTGTACTCACATTCTGTATTTCCTTGGTTTCTTCAGAACCAGATTCAATTATTTTCATTTCAAGATAAAATCTGGCAGCTGACGGAGTCATTCCCGAAATAAAGTATGACTCAAAAATTTCTTATACTGTTTTGTTCACATGTAAGTATCGAAAAGCTTGTCCCTATAGGAATGTTCAAAATTTATTTTTATCACTACGTTAATTTCGTCTTTTAACAGCACACCATATTTTATTGTGTTTCTATTAATTTTTTAAATTTAATGTCTATTTGTGCTTTGCAATTTTTGTTTAACTTCACAAGACTGCCGTTTTCGTTCAGCTACTTCATTCAATGATGAGTGTTGACACACGTATAGCTTTCGAAATTCATAGCGAGTTGTATTAGGATAACGTCTTGACCGTTATCCAGTTTGTATTGGTCGAGTATGAAAAATCTTACCCAATTGTCACATCATTCATCCACTGTGCCCTCTCCTGAAAGCTTACACTGCACTAAAATACTGAACTGCTCGTTGTTGTCCACAGTGGTTATATTAAGAATGTTTACATTTTGGCACAAACGCCCGAACAAACTGTTTAAGGTTGCTTCATCCATGGTGCACGTGATAGAATCAAGACAAAATCGAAATTATAACCTATGACAACGTGAACGTGTACTATGCAACTAGTAACTAGTCAATATTACGATTCCAAGTCAGCAGGACGGTTGCTCTGTATCGTACTGCGATTTGTCAGACGCAACGCAGCGTATTCATAAACAAAGCCACGAGTGATCCAGAGCGCCGCGCGGACCTCGCGCTCTGTACTATACAGGCTTTTGCCTTTACACGACCGGAAAAAATACGCGCGGAAACCTTAAAGCTGATCGTAAACGCAGATAATGAAGGCCTAAAGCTCCTCACAGCTTATTTTAAGTCTACATACAAAGCTGGCAAAATACCAGTAGATTAGCTGATGGCGACATTCGTTACTTGACCTAAAATATCGAAAGCTGATAAATGCGACGACTACCGCACGTTCAGTATAATGTCGCATTTTCTCACAGTGCTTCTCCGTATTATACATACCCGAATATACTCTAAGTGTGAGAGGCATTAGCGACACGCAGTTCGGATTTAGAAACGTAGTTAGTACGCGTGAGGCTCTTTTTTCTCTGACCATTCTCACACAGCGATGTAGGGACATGGACATCAAACCAGAAGTTTGCTGACATTCAAATCCACCAGTGAGGATGCGGAGGACCTGCGAATTATGACTCAGCTGTATTGGAACCAAATCGCAGAGGTGAGAGCAGAGGGTACAGCATCTGACGAAATAGAAATTCAGAGAGGCGTTTTCAATATCTACTCCGAATCGTTGTTCCGAGAGTCACTCGACAATGTAAAGGAGGGAATTAAGTTTTAAGGAACCCTCATTATCAACATACGCTTCGCCGACAATGCAGTTGTGCTCGCCGATTGTTTCCTAATTCTCCAGCACCTGATGGACCTCATCGTCGAACATAGCGCGCGGCACGCCTTCACATGAATGTCACAAAACTAAGCTGGTAATGTTTTTCCAAGTCACGGCAACGAACAATTTTTCAATTTAACAACGAGGTAGTGGAGCAAGTGCCTTCTCGTGAAATACCTCTGGCATCTTGTAAACGAAGCCAGCGATCCTAAAAAAGAAATCCTATCAAGAATCGGACAGGCCAGGCTAACATTCACTTCTATGAAAAATGTTTTTACGGATCTAAACCTGAGCCTACAGCTCCGCAAACGTATACTGCGTTGTTACATCTTTCCAGTCCCAATCTATGGATGCTAGAATAGGACCTTCCACAATTTATAAGAGTATCGCATTAACGCATTCGAGATGTAGATGTATCGTCGAATCTTGCGTATCTCCTGGGTAGACATAGTACCAATGGGGAGATACTCACACGAATGGATAGGAAGAAGGAGCTCATGATGGCCATCAGAGAACGAAAGCTCCAGTATATAGGACACGCCATGGGGAGCGAACATTACTACATCACCCGACTGGTCATCGAAGGAAAAATCGAGGGCAAAAGATCAGTGGGAAGAAGACAGAACTCTTAGCACAGACATCTGCATCAATGGTTCCGAAGGACATCTATAAATATATTTAGAGGTGCGGTTTCACGCACCATTATAGCCAGCTGGATCGCCAACCCTCGAAAGGAGATGGCGGCCTAAGAAGAAGAAGTAGTTCACCATCAATATTCTTCAAAATGACAACAAATATTCTGAAAACCGAGTAATAGATGTTGACCTGAAAAATGGCGCAGAGTCGCAAATGAAGAAGTTATAGATAGAGGCTTTTACGAAGTCAGTCTAAGAAAAATCTATTCTAGCATATTTTTTTCGCGTCACATTCTCACAGTCTGGTATTTATGAACTCGATGAAGTATTTCTCAAATATTCTGACGTTTAGAATAGGGAGTTGTGACTACTTAGAGGATGCTAGTGGTTGTATAATTTATAGTTATCATATCTTTTGAAAACTTCATTATTAAGCAACAGAAATACGGAAGGAATAACTTGCTTCCACTTTTCCGCTCCCGGAGTAACCGTATTTTGATGCCTCTTCAGATATATAGCCAATGTCGAATTTTTTTGATAAATTTTATAAGGACACTCTCAGTTGCTCAAATCACTCAGCTCATTCCACGTGAAATATATATCATAAATATATTTATATTTTAGGCAATTTTCAACTAAATATCTCACATTTTTTCTGTTCAGTAGAGTAACAATTTTATACATTTATCAAACTAAGTGAATGATATAATATTTAAGAAATGATAAAATAAGTGACTTTTATCACCACAATGAACTGAAAACCCTATGTTACAAAGAAATATGAGCAACCGAAGTGAAATAGTTCGGCCATTGTGAAGTGTTGGAGGACGGTAGCTTAATGCAGTTGTCATGTAATTTTTTGACGACACGTGTCAGTACACTCTGTTGTCCCACACAATTTCCAAAGAACTAATCTAATAAATTTACGGTTTTAATTTATTAAAACGCTTTCGAGCTTTGGTAAATGTTTGTAATTCTGTCAAACAACTGAATAAGTTAATCTGTGTAATGTACATCGAGCGTAGACAATTGCAGCTAAATAAAAAAGAACAATAAAAAATACGTTTATTTTCTGTATCAAGACATTAAAGTAATATGGTTGGTGTGCCTTTATTTTCTTTTTTTATTCTTGTATGTTATTATTCATTCAATCACGAAGATTTAGTGTTGTATCGATCGGGACTAAGCATAAGAAAAAATATTTAATTTGATGCTGGTGCTGTTTTCGTAATAATATTCTTTGAAATTATAGCAAACATTCTAATTCCTATGAATATTTTGGAAAAACCCTACAGTTAGCTGTTCAATATTGTTAAGGTTATAATGAAATAAGTCTTTGAATGTTCACTTATACACTTATACATATGTTGAAGTTGGAGTGGTCGCAGTGAGTTTGAATGTCTTCTATTCCATCACCAGTTTATTTATTTTTCATTTACATGATACGAAATAATCTATACAATAATTAACTGAAATTTAAATGATCAAAATTTGGATAGTGAAATACCTATTACATCAGAATAATAGAAAAAGAGGATTTGTTTTGTTAAATGGAACAATTCCATTATTCCATTATTGTTAAACAAACCAAAATATTGTTCGAGTGGTTGGAATAAAATAGCATTGATATGAAATAAATTGATGAATTCGATTATCGTAAAACACACAGAGATATGATTAATAAATGATACAATTGAATTATGGGTAATATTCGTTGCGGGGCGGTTAATGCTAAAGTAGATTGCCATCATGGTGAACCCACACATAACTGAATCAAATTTCGGTTGTAATTCAGTTATTCTATATTAACTGAAATGATGTCATAAAGGGGTCTGTACAGTCTCTGGGGATTATATCATAATATTTTGTATAGGGTTGCTTTAGAAAGATTATGTTTCTGCTGACATTTCGCAGATTTTCATCACGTTCATTTGAACATCGTAATTTTAGATGATAAATTAATTGTTTACAGTAATAGTTAAAACACTTTTGGGGAAATACTCTTTCTTCATGGTTTTAATGTGGTGAGATAGCTATGGTAATATTCCCGATACTATATATTTGAAGCTGTTATTTTCCTGAATCGTATAAGTTAGAGACGAGAAAGTTCTTGTGTTGAGAATAGTATCAATTTCTGTTATTTGCTATATCATCATTTTAATTGAATATCTGTAATAATTAGGAAACTGCCCTAATCATTAATTAATGCCTGAAATAGATTTCGCCTGTTATATTACTTATCTACAAAAGTCCTAGCGGTATATAATGAATCGATATATGGCACAAAGCCTGAGAACAATAACATTGTCATTATATCTGAGTCGCAAGTACACTTTCTATGGACAATAGCTTATATCGACATATTCCTAGCTCTGCTAACAGAAACTGAAGTGATCACTATTTTACTTCAAAGATTTTAAAACGTCCAATGTGATCAAATAAATGGAGCTACTGCATCCATATGATTTTTTACCCGATATACTTCAATTTAGTGATATTTATCTGGACAATTTTGGATTATAAGCTTCCATATACCTATAGATTTTCAAGAATCAAATATTCAATGAAGATTTGAAGACATTATTCCCAATATATAGCTGGTATCAATGTAGTTTGGTCCAACCATTGTTATTTTGATGGAAGAAATTATAATTACTAAGATAAATAAATTATAGTTAATAAAAATAAAAAAACGCTTTAACTAATAGCAAATCTAAGTAAAAAGTAGAAAATAAATTTTAAGTATAGTAGGGTTTGTGTTACTGCAATATAAAATCAAAAACTCAATTATGACTAATAAATTTGGAATAAAATCAATAAAAAAAGAATATAGTCAAAAAGCATGTGGAGCTCCATATTAAACGTGAGAATCATTTTATTAGTTGCTATTTACAAAATTTGAGTATAGGTAATTGCTCCCCGCGCTTTTTATTATATTTATTTTTTTTTGTTAATATCTACTTTTTATATTGATCTTATTCCAAATTAATTCGTCATAATAACACACTTTGTTCCTGGAATGTTCTTTTTAGGCTCCCAATGGTCGCGAATGTCCCAACTTTAAATATGATGTTCCGGGAATGTCTTTCACATGATATTCAATAAATGTTACATGCGTATGTTTCTGGAACATACTAACTATAATATAATATATTCACAAAATATTGCAACTGGTCCTACTGCCCTGTTTTGAAAATCGATAATTAATTTAAATTTGCTGTTTTACATGACATACATTAGTACATATAATCAAATATGTAGATTACGATTTTTTCTAAAATCTACAAAAAATGGAAGTTGATATTCTTTCATTACAAGAGAATGGGCTAACTTGTTTACTGGGTGTTAGTCATAGAAGAAAATTTCCAAAAGAGAAGAAGAAAGAACCTACGTAAAAGGCCGTTTCGTTTTTCTCTGGTTTATGGTTAGTGCTTTGTTTTAACCATAAATCACCTACGTTTTACTGACTCCTGGATTGTGAGCTGAGGTTTTTACTGTGTTGTAAATTTTGCTGACTGGAATAAATTCTCGTTTGAGGTAATTGCAAAACAAATTTTATTTTCTTGGCATACACTTTTGGTAATATTCGAAATGAACAATCCTCCTTAAGTTTTCTGCAAGGTACAAACGATAGCTATTCATAGTTGTACCTCCAACACTTCCGACTTCAACCCTGAATCGATTATAGGTGATGTGAGCAGTGAATACAAAAGACTTCAGACCTAATACACTTTTTAAATTATGAAAAACTCACTGAAGGTTTTGTATTTTCGCAAAAGCAAAACTTTCAGTCGATTCTTCAAAATATAGTTTAATTGGCAAATGTTTATTTCAGTTTTCCTTCGTTTTAGATGCAATGCAAATTACATCAAACAAGCAGCAGTATGATTTGAGGGAGAAATTCAGTAATATTTTATTCATGGGTACATTTCCTAGACTAATTTTGACAAAAATGGCGAGACTTTCTTAAAAACATGAGGTTGAAGTATAAATTTGTTAGAAACAAAATTTTATAAAATTAAAAATAAGGTTATTTTAGGTCAAAGTCCAGTCTACTTGAAAAATTATTTACAGAAAAAAAAAACGAATTTCTGTTTTGTATAAGTAATGCACATGTATTTTGTTACAGAATTTGCATAAATAACCAAGTTAACTGAAAATAAAAAAGAGAAAGAACTAGCTATTGGAGCATGGCTTAGGTGAGCCCAGAAAACATAACAGAGGGAGGGGTTAAGACAATTTCATTATATAAAGTAATATAACAATTTGTTCTATAATGAATTATTTTTCAATAATTTCTTGAAAATCCTGTAGTTTATCCCATAAAACATCCAAAAAACATCTGAATTCGTTCTAAAATTGAGGTTCCGGTAATGTTCTAGAAACAATCTGGGAACATTCGTGAAATGTTCCAAGATTGTGTCCAGGGTATGTTCAAAATGCTCACAAACTTCTTTCCGGGAACATTGTTGGAACAATCTGCGACTAAAAACAACTTTCTCGGGATCTAAGTGTTTGTTGCCGAAGTATGTTTCAAAAATGCAAGTGTGTTATTAGGGTAATTGACTGTTCGATTTTTAATTGCATTAACACAAACTCTCCTATACTATTATTTTCTAGTTTTAGTTCGATTTGCTATTAAAGCTTGTTGTTTTAGTTTTTTCAACTATAATTCATTTTCAGAATTCTTAGTCTCAAGACGACAACAAAAATACTCATATCAAGAATAACGATTTCTGATATATTTTATATTTGACAATAAATATAAATTTACTTCATTCTTATTTACATAACCTTTCCATTCCATCTAAAGTATCTCTATTACGTGAAAATTCCCCTGTTAACTTCGAGCGTTAAATCACCGAATAATAAAATATTTATTCCTCCTAAGAAGCAATTGTATTTCTAAGTTATCGCAGACGAGAGTCAATCATACGGAGCATCTCGAAAGAAACCATAGAAATTTCGTCTATGAACAGAAATCTAGATCCACCGACTAATCTTGCTGAAACACACATTTCACCGGTGTTCTATGGATCGTAACCGCTTAACCTGCAAACGAACCAAAGAATATTGATTTTTTTATCCTGGTGATCCTAGTCAGGATCTTAGCATGAAATTACGAGATTATTGTATTATCATCGGCTCTTGACCCCTGTATAAGTTAATCACACAAAATTGGTGAAAACTAAATTGACAGATTCAGTTACATAGATACATACATGTTAAGCGTGTTAAAAAAGGAGCACTTTATTCAACAATTGCTCACTTCTCTAATTTTAAAATATTTGAATAATAAATTCAGTTTCTAAATAATACTTATATCAAAACATCAAAAGTTTAGTAGGGCTCAGACTTGTTATCTATTTTTTCTCCCCCTGTCGTTGATGCCATCTTAATTATTTTTCTAATAACTGCAACAATATTTCTTTCTATTTGTGGTGAGATTTTGATAGGCTATCCCATTTTGAAAGTGGGTACCACCATAATTTGTCAACATTTTTTCTCCTTCTACTACAACGTTTTTAGTTGCTTCAAAGTAGTATTTCAAATTTTGGGAAAACCAAAAGCAGTTATTATAGGGATACACTGTGGTTGCTCTATGAGTTTCATTGAGTTCATTGTGATGTACCGCCTAAATAATTTGAATTGATTTGGGGGCACAGAAATTTCAGGATATATCTCTTAGAATCAAACCAGAATTTCAAGTTACTTTGCGTATCCGATGAGTGAGTACAGAGGACATTTTTATCACCTTAGCATTCGAGTTCCTGTACTTTTTATTTTGAATATGATTAGTTGGACAGATGTAAGTCCCTATCAAACAGTTGATGATGAAACAAGTAGGTGAAAATCATAATATAGTTCAATAATAATAATACTTTATTCATCCTTTTTGATCATAGTACATGATATAGGACAGGTCAAACAGAGAAGAGGATATTACGTTGAATACGACTTACTTATTACACACTCAAATTAAAATCGTTTGTTTAAAAACTCTGACACATCATAGAAACATTCGACAGTTAAAATTTGTTTAAGTTTTTGTTTGAACACATTGAAATCGCTTTCTCATCTTATACAGCTGGGCCAATGATTCAGGAATTGAATTCTTTTATAGACAGGACTTTTTTCAAACAATGAGGTTTCATGTTTTGGTGGCCGTATAAGTTTTCCAGATCGGATTGGGTAATCATGAAAATCAGAATTGAGACTAAATTCACTGAAATTACTTTTTGCATATAATATGCACTTGTAGATGTAAATAGAATAAAAAGTTAGTACACCGAAATCTTTAAAAAGAGTTCTGCATGTTTCTCTAAAATCTAAATTGAATATTAGACGGACAATCCTTTTGTGAGAAATAAAAACCCTCGAGGCATTTACCCCCCCCCCGCCCCACAAGTTGGGGTAGGGACTGATCTTCAATTCTGACAATAAGTTTCCGGGCTTCTAAGTATGATTTCAGCCACGATAGAAATTTGCCCCGAAATCCTAAATCTCGAAGTTTATTTATTGCTATATCAGCACTAACCGAGTGAAAAACTTTTGAAAGATCAAAGAAGAGCGCCCCCACATACCTCTTTCTATCCAATGAGGTGTGGATAAAATTAAGCAGAGCTATGGATGCACTCTCCGTCGATCTGCCAGGTAATAAACCATGCTGATGGTCCAATATAACATTATACTTTTTGAGGAGATAAAACATTTGTTTATAAATACATTTTTCTATCACTTTACATATCACAGTTTGAACAGTTACTGGCCGATAATTGTCAAGGATGAGAAGGGTGTCTTTTTTATGTATTGGTGAAACAACTCCTAACTTTAGACTTGGTGGAAAAGTTTATGTTTCCACTGAGTAGTTGATAATATCTGCTAGAGTGCATGCGATTTGTGGACCTATACTTTTAATGATTTTTGTCGAAAGACAGTCAACACCCTCGTCGTTAACATTTTTCAAGCAGTTAATTACATCCAATACATCTTCAGGGATAACAGGTTTGAAATAAAAAGTATTAGCGACATACATTGTTGTATAACTTTCAAAACCACAGTTAGCAAAGTGGGTATTTATTGCTTTTTTAGTATTCGTTGCAAAAAAAGTGGCAAACAAATTAGCAATTTCGTATTTATTTTGAGTTATTTTACCATTTATATCAATGGTATCAATAGTAGAATGTCTCTTTTTTCCAATTTTATGTTGTACTGTTTGCCATCTATATTTTTGTTTTTCTTTCACATTTTTATTTTCTAGACTTTTTTGGTAGAACAATTTTCTTGATTTGTTAATTTCAGTGACATAAACCTGTTTTAACCTCTTATAATTTGGATGATCATCGGGATATACGGAAAATTTTGTTAACCTAAACAAATTTCTAAGATCACTACCCATCCGCACAATATCGCGATCAACCCATGATTTTCTGGTTACATTAGATAGGTTTTTATGGTAAAGTTGGGCAAATAAAATCAATATGGTGACATATAGTATCTAAAAATTCTTTATATACAAGATCAACACTTGAGATGTTTGTATCACTTAGATATTCGTAGATGAGTTTGTGAACTCAGTAAATTGGATGCCGATACATTCCTAAAACTTGTCTTTCTGTTATTCAGCTCATTCTCGCAAAATGTACATAATATGCCCATACGATATTTTCCATGAATGTTTAGTCCCAAATGATCACCAAGCTGCATATCAATCACGCTTTCATTGTATTCAAACGTCATATTAGTTAAAAAGTATTCAATTTTAGTTTTTGTAGTTTTCATGTTTTTATTTGTGAAAATTATCTGAATAATTCATAACCACTCCAAACCACAATGAAAAACGTTTATCAAATTGTTCAATGCTGGAACTAAACCTTGATTTATATTCAATATAATTATTGTTTAACAATCAACGTTATTTGGCAAGAGCAATAAAAAACTACACAAATTAGAAATATTGGCAAAATGTAATTATCTGTTGGATTTTTAAATTTCCTTTAAAGTTCTAAGTTAATTTCACAGCTAGTCAAATTTATGTCACGCCAATAATTCCACTTTCTAAAGATCTTGCGGTTTCAAACTGCTTATCGAGAATAAAATATTCAAATGTTTTTCAGAAACTTCCATTTTCTTCAATTGAATATAATGTCTTTGTTAAGTATTTATAATTATAAAAATTCTATGTGTCAAGTCACGATTCCAATCCCTATTGAAATAAATAGTTTGAAGCTTTTCAGAGACAGGTTGCGGTTTAAGAATGATCTCAATTGGATATATTTAGTTTTGCCCAAAATTGACATTCATATGATTAAAACTATGAAATGGATAATGACACGATGTAGTACAACAAAAAGAGTACCTACGTTTTGTGTTAGGTACATTTTGTTTCTCAGTGCTTTTTTCTGTGATACCTCAAATATCTGCAATGAATTTCACATCAGATTCGTATCAAAAATATATCGATAGTATAATCGATTGTGACTGCAACATATGTATTCTCAAATGATAGCATTACAGCGAGTTTTTCAAAAGTTATGGTCTGTGGTGTTCACTATTTTAAAACACATATTCTCGTGTTCTTATGAACCAAATTTTTGACCTCTATTACTTGTCATACATATTTGTCAGCACTAAGTTATCTAACTTCACTTAAATATTAGTAACCTATTAATGTTTTCATTAATTTGTATTGTATTATATCTCCTAGCTCTTTCACTATTGTTACCTCACAAATAATTGAATCAATATTATGATTATTATACTGACACTCACTGTATTTTGAATATATCTAAGTGTAACACAATCAGAAATATTGATTTACTATAATAGTTGCATCTATTAAATATCAAATTCACTTTCTCACAGAAACCATTTTTTTGATGTACAAATAAATATATTCCTGCAAGCCACGATTTGCAATAAATATAACGTATCTTTACCCACGGCCTCTCCTATTTATATACTGAACAAAATATCTACAGTATCCACCATCCCATAAAACATCTCAAACAATAGTGGACATACGTTCATTTTTTGCCGCAGAGCCGCGTAACAACTACAGATGATAAATGCGAGGTCCCCATGTGGTCCTTGGCCATATAAAATAAAGTTCATCTTTTTTGGAAACGAGCACTAAAAAACGGGAAAACATTACCAGCAGGTCGCATGATCGCGTTAGCCATTCCTGCTGAGTGAAGCCGGATAGAGAAAACCGGCAACAAGGGTGGTAAAGTCGGTTTCTGTGACTCGAAATGAAATCATAGCAATAAAAAGGAAGTGGGGGGGATTAAAAGGAAGTTTCTTGGGATTCCTAGATATGAAAAGTTCAGAAAAATATACCAAAGTTTGTTGAACTGTGACAAATGTAGACATTAGAATGATATTTTTGACTGTGTTATTCATTGATATATTTATTCAGTCAGCTAAAATGCGACAATAGAATTGAACGAAGTAATATAACAGACATGTAAATAATTATATTAATAGAATCATGCACTATTTAAAGTACAGGTACAAGTTCAACAATTGAAAATAATTAGTAGATGATAATAAGATCGAAAATTTACAGGATCATTAAATAAAGACACATTAGATATGAAAGAAATGCTGGAACACGTCGATTTTTGTACTGTGGGGGACACATTTTCACGATAAGTCATATGTCATTTGTCAACCTTCCATTTCCACAACCACTTATTCCTTAATAGAGAATATACCATGTCAAGCACATGTTAGGCACGTTTTTTTACATCATATATTCACCATTGGTTGACTGACGTCAGTCTACGCTGCACTGACATGTTGGAGTCACCAATGGCACATAAAAAATGCAGTTGTTATTTACATCATTATATCTAACTGACAATCGATTTTAAAATTGATTGTTGTTATTAGCAAAAATTAAGGAAACGAATGAAAATACTTAGAAAGTGTTGCAGTTATTTTAGCCTCCAGATCTCGGAGTAGCAGTTCATCTGATAGTTCCGAGGATAAAATAATATGGATGTTTTTTTGAGGTTAAGCTGTCATTTTCTGAATCATTAAATTGATCCACCACCTAGAAACAGTGGTGGAATGGTTTGCAACTTTGGTTGATGTTACAGTAATAAATGAACACGTCATTTCTTCAATCTGAAATCTACCAATGAATATAAAAACATAGTTGGTGGATTGGTGGATCTACCGGTGAATGAAAAAACGTGCCTAATATGAAAGGCATTTAGGTGGAGTATTCAGAGATAATTATCATTAACGCAACGCCTATGGTTTGGTGATGTGTTATTTTTTCTGTCACATTAAGAGTAAATTGAAACAAAGTTGGCTAGAAATTACTAATTTGATACTGACAGTTTATTTAATATTGTTGTTAGTTAATAATTTGGGTACTTTAGGACTTTAGGTTACTTCCAAAATGGTGATTTTAAATATCGAAAAACATCATTGAGGATCATTATTTCTGAATACCATCTGAATGCCTTTCGAATGATGTGCTACACATGAAATACTCCCTATTCAAAAATAAGTGCTTGGGGGGGGGGGGGGGTGGAATGGAGGGGGTTGACAACTGACAGATGTTTTATCACAAAAATGTGTCCCCCTTGGAACAAAAATCAACGTATCTCAGCATTTCCTTAAAATCAATTTCTAATATTGATGTTCATTCCATTCATCTTTAACTATATTTGATGTTTTTTCTTCGACCTATTACTAAATTTGTCTTTGTGTTCTATCCAAGTTTCTAGTATTTGATTTATTTTAGTCTCCAATTAGTTATTTTCATTTTTTATTGCTCTTATATATTTTCCCGCACTTCCTCGTAATATTTTTATTTTTGTCCAAAATCTCTCTGAAGTCTCCCTTCAAAATTCTTTCCAGGAGGCATTTTTTTTAACTGCTTCTTCTACTATGTTTCTTTTCTCGTTATATAATTCCTTATCTTATTGTATTTTTGTGTGAAGGTATTTTTTCCATGTAGTTCTCTTTTCGTTTACTAATGTCAGTATCTCTTTGCTTTACAAATTAGTTCCTTTTCAATGTTTACTATATGTCATTCAGTTTTCCAAATTCCCTAGCTATTTTTTTCCCTATATTAGAATTTTGTTCCCATGTTTCATAATTTACGTATTGCTATTTTATTGTACCTTACTTCATCTGTCTTCATTACTTTTGCATAATATTCCACTACTACCAATCTGAGGTTTGCTCCCATTTCAGCCTCTTTTCTCATCTCTATTTTTTCACCATTTTTGGCAGATTTTTTGCATATACCTGCATATACGGTGCAAAGAAATATTTATCTTTTAGTTTTTGTTCCCTTATGGTATTTCCTATTATTAAATCGTCTCTTTGACAAAAGCCCATCATCTTAGGACCCTTTCCGTTCGTTATTTCCTCTCCATAATCTCCCATACAACCCATTCCTGGAATGTAGTTTTTACTAATCCTTGCGTTCCAATCCCCCATAATTATTATGTTTTCGTTTTGCTGTCTCATTTCATCCACTATTTCTTGTAATTTCATATATAATTCTAAAACATCTTCTTCTCCTGTTCCTTCAACGTATGGATATATTTGTATTATTTTTAATATTTCTTTCAGTCGTATACTTTGGACCAGCACTCTTGAATTTATGTCTTTGGCATGTTTTACCTTTTTGTTTACTTCCTATGTTAAAATCATTCCTACTCCTTTTTTCGCTACTTGCTCTACTTTTACTCCGGACTAATATAGTGTGTGATTATTCGTTCAAAGTATTGGTCGTGATCCTTTATTCATTGTTTCACTTATTGCTAAAATATGTAATTTGTTGTTTTTCATTTCCTCCGTTATTCCGATTTCCTTTCCCGTTAATGTATTAATATTCCACATGTCTTTATTTATATTATTCTTGTCTGTACTATTCAAATATTGTCTATGATTGTTTTTACCCCATCGACTGCTCTGATTATTACTATCCTCTCCCCTATCATTATTGTTTTTGTGTTTAGCTTTCCTTTTAGTTTCTTCTTCATCCCTATTACTAAAACTACTTCTATTCTTACGGCAATACTCCTTAGTACTATTCGTAATACTAGTATATTTGTTTGTTTTCTTGTTTTTGGGTGCCCTTTATGTATCATTTTCCGAGTTGGTGCTATATCTTCTTCGTCTTCTATACTGGGTTACCACTGAAGGTTTTGGTTTCTTCTTATTGTTTGCGTTCCAGTTGATCTAAAGTATATATTGTATCCTCCACTCTTGATTTATCATATATTATATGTGCTCAATATACTTTTTCTCTAGCTGATTTTAGATAGGGGATAAGTGATGTCTGTTTATTTTGGATTGTTTTTGGTAGGTCCTCTGATATCCATATATTTTTCTCTTTCAAGTTTTAGGCTTCGTTTCTTATTTCTATTTTTTCATCTTTTCTTGATAGATCTAGACATAGTGGTCTATTTTTGTTGCCTGTCTCATTCTTACCGATTCTTATTATTTGTATTATATCCGCTGCAATGTTTATTCAAACCTTTATCTTTTCCGAAATTAGCTTAATTTTGTTTATTTTGCACGTATCGTGTTCTGCTTCTTCTATTCCATATACTACAAGGTTCGATTTTTTGTTCCATTTGGGTGACTTCGTTTTCTGATTCATTATTTTTGTTAGTTTTTTCCTTTATTCGTTGTTAATTGTCCATTTTTGTTTGGTTTTTCTTTCATCATATCCTCCATCTTATCTGACATTTGTATCTCGCTGCAGGTTAAATACCAGAACCCTATTGGATTCAGATCCCAGCCCAATCCAACTCTGATAGTTATTCAGTCTGGTGTGATTTATTCTTTTTAGAATTATGATTCATAAATTTCTAACGTTCAATGTAGTCAGTGGTATTTGTTCAACGACGACAGTTTCTCAGTATTTTTCTGATTACTTTGATAGCTATTTTTACTAATTAATGTTTCATATGTTAATTTATTAGGTTAAAAGTATTGTTTTTTTTTATATATAATGAAATAATCGTACTTCTATTCGCATTGTTGATTTCAATTTACACTTATTTGCAGTTTGTGCACTTTTTAAATTACTTTTAAATAAACTAGCTGAATCATTTTGGCACATTTCACCAAAATTTTTGATAATTTCGGTCACCAACTCTTAACGCTCTTTTCAGTATACTTGCCAGGACCGAACTCCACTTTATCATGATCCAAAATGAAAAAGTTCTTTAATGATCCAAAACATTTTTATGTGATACGATTGAAATTCATTTCAAATACCACGAAAATTCTATAATTAACCCAAATATATATCCTAAAAAATAATGACGTAGAAATCACAGTAATCGATTCACACTATTTTGTCAACAAAGCCAACAGCAACGTGTTTCTAACTAAATCCGAATATCAAAATACTTAATTTTAATCTCAATCTATAACGCAGTCTGTGCTAAAACGAACTCACTATGTTTTTGCCTTCTTATTGAGTTAACTAAATTAGGTATACTATGTTTGCACCATATTGATTAGAATTGATTAACTTTTTGTGAAGAGATTAGAATTTTCTGATGGAACATGTCTCAATATTTCAATCAAAAATGCCTCCTATTTTCGACAATTAGGACTAGATAAAATTTTTCCACAACTTTCATCTCCAACTTTTTTAAAATATTTCATTCATTTATTCCAGCATTGAACCTGGCCACATAAGATATGCCCATCGATTTCTCTTGCATATTTATATTTTTGATAAGGGAAGATTCAAAATGAACAATGCCTGATTATCACCGGAAGACTACTTGGCACACTCATATCTAGTTGTCAAATCTTTCTTATACGGAAAATGTAAACACTTTTTACAATACGTGTGTTTGACCAAGAAAGAAGTTTTGAAGTCTCAATATGATTTGAAACGTATCTGCCAGATGAGAGACTCGGTACACAGTCTTTGAACGGTAGCTATATAATTTGTCATAATACCAATATAGCACCAAGCCTCAATCTTTAAACTAATTGAATTACGTCTAATCATTGATTTTAAACAAGATTGATGCCTTTAAAATACCAAATACCATTGAACTAACTGACACGCGTGGAAGATGCAAATGTGACCAATCTGGTGGGAAATATCAATTCTAATTATTCCCATGTGAAAAGAACTTATCACTGAATACAGTTCCAAATCCTAGACACTGAGCTGTTTTTAGCATCAGTAGATCTTTATCTAGGCTGCTTATTGAATCCGAATCTGTTCATAGGTGACGCTACGTTCAATAAGCTTAACCAATTCCTTATTAATAGATGATTTAATTAAGTAATATGATTGAGTTGCAAATATGATCACCATGTTACTCCTCACATGGGAAATGAGAACATTAATGACGCCAATACTCAGAAAAAGTTTAGTGAAATTGTTTATTACGTAACGTGTGTTGTAAGAAACATTTTACGCACGAACGGGAAAGTGAGTGCGTAAAATGCGTTAACGTACTATACTTTACCTACGACCCACTTGTACTGGTGTTTACAATCTTATTAAGGTATTTAAAGTACATGTAAAAACGTACATCCTTGATGCCCAGCCCAGTTTCGTAAAAGTCCGTCCTAAGTAGTCTTTATTTTTATTAAAAATGTATGTAGAGTTACCAAAATTGCATAAAATAGCGTTAACACCTCTCGACTAAAGTGACATTAATCCCTTAGATGGATTACTTCCCTCAGGAATCAAACACCACCTGCGGGATTAAATGGGCCACTTTAGTCGCTTGGTGTATAATATACTATTGTTCACTAATATGAGATAGATTCAGACAGCTAAAAGATGCGGATTGAATGAAACGGAACCAATTATCATATAATTCCAAAAAACTCTTAGTATTAAATGCAATCTCATATCTAATAAATGTTATCTAACATTTATATATAGAATAAAATTCAACATCAAATATCTAAGTAATACATTTTGAATAAAATGGCTACATCTATTGACAGTTGCTAAGTGGTTGCTATGGAAGCCGTGCGATTTACTTCACAGCCGTGCGTTTTTTTTTACCGTGCGTAATAGACGTCTTACATTGATTGCCGACTGTGTGTTTTTGACTACTTACAGGGGTGGTCGTAAGTAAAAATTATTACAAAACTGAAATAATCAATCTTCGTATTACCTTGGTTTTTAATCTGTCAACCATGATTGTTATGTTCCTTAATGGAATTAAGTTTAAAATCGTAAAAATGATCTTCTCGAACTCTTTCTAATTCATGTATGTTACATCCGCACGGTATAATACCAATAAATCATTAACTATATAAATTACCAACATTTGTCGTACAACCAAAAACATCGTCGTAACACCAACATTACAAACATTCGTAAGCAATTCATCCATCTGTAACGGCGACTAATTATTGTATGTTCTAAGAAACAGTAAGAACTTAAACGAGCCTAAAGATAATTACAATTCGCGAGTATTATACAACTGCCATTTTAACAGGGTCTTCATCACATGTGTCACATCAAGGCGGCATTGTAAATTTTCTTTTACACCGTCACATGTAAAGAGCTAACATATGGAATAAAATATAATATAATGGCAGACATTGAGGTGTATTTTTGGTGACTCCGTGGAATCTTTTCGGATACATTTTTCATTAGACGTGATAATTTATGGCGTTTTTATTTTGTCTCTCGGCACTTTGACGATATGCGTAATATTTCATGTAGCAGCATGTTGTTAATTACTCTTAAATTTTAAGTTTAAATATACATGTAGGTATAACTACGATGCACTTTCTTTCATCGAGTCTTATATGAAATTTTCATCAGGACAATGTGTATCAATCTCTTCTATTCAACTGGAGATTGAAAGCTTTGCGAATTTAGACAACTTGAACGAATTAGGCGTTAATGTTACGGAAAATTGTTACTAAAAAAAGTACATACCTTGATAAAATTTTAGATACACAACCATGTGATACCCTTAACTGTCTGGAAATATCACAGGGTCGTACTCCATTGTGAGCTAATTCAACTATCCTTTGCCTTACTACGTCCGGTAAAGGCCTACCGTTAACGAAAACTCCACCCAGTTGGTTAACGCCTCCATGACCTGCAATCAAACATATACAATTGTAATAATTCCATAAATAAAATCACGTAACAGTTAAAATGTCGAAATATCCGTATACGGGAACATTATTGTTGTATATAGTTTATTGAAACTCATTATAATATTATATGATATGATGTGATGTGATCATTGCTCAACTAATTAGAATTTAAGTCAAATATATCCTCTCTAAATAGGATTTATTGTTATTGCAGACTGATAGACTGAAAACTTTAGAGAATACAAGTGCAAAGGAACAATTTTATGCCATAGTACAGATGCGTATACATATATCTGTTGTTGAGGTGCGACATGATAAGTACAGAAGCAAAATTTTTGTACTCATATTTTGGAGAGGTGTATAATAATAATAATAATAATAATATTTGAATATTATTTGGAAGATTCACTACTTCCTGGGAAATTCAAAGATAGAACAAGAATTCGAATATTTTAGAAGAGCAACCCAATTAAAAATTCCACTAAATTGGAGTAATTGAGGTTTTTCAAAGTCTACGAACTCGAACGTAGTTCCTTCAACGCATATATTCAAACTGGGGTAACTACATTGTTGAACTTTAAACTAAATAGAGCACCTTTGTTTTTTTACATCCATAAGATCGTCACTAATATTAGACCATTTCCATGACGTTTTCAAGATGCAAGTTCCATTCTATGATGTATTTGAGTCTGGGAAGTATTGAGAATTGATCAATCAGAAAGTTCTCATAGAGGCATTGTAATTTCTTCGTCTCGTGGTTGGTACACCTGTTCAATAAACTCATGCAATGTTTGAGCTTCATTTGTCATCAAGTTTTGTCACATTGCTCCGTTTTATACGTTCAAGTTAAGGGTTTTGTTTATAATGGATCGAACTGAAAATCTGTCTTGAATTGCTAATGGAGTTGCTTGTGTGGAAGCATCGAAAATTTTCATAAAGATTACGTTATACAATTCCATCAAATACACCTGCAAACGTTTGAAACAGTGTATTAAAATATGTAGAGGAATTTGCTTCGCTTTTCAAGTAATGTGAACATCGTTAAAGAAAATTTTTTATTCGATTACAAGGGACCTTGCCCCTAAATATCATTGAGATCGACTTTTTGCCACCTCCAAAACTGAAGTTAACGACATTTTCAGTCGATAAAAAACATGAGAGAATACGATATAAATACAACTGTTGATTCCTGAAAATGAGTTCAAATTCCCCCTTTCATTTTTCTTGTTACTACTTCATCTCTCTCGGTTTGCACTGGGCCAAAAGTTACATATTATTTTCATCTTCGTATAAATAATGAATGTATTGCACCACATGTTGTTAGCAATTATCAACCCCAAAGATGCATTGAACTTATTACTAACTAAATAATCCAATATCAATCATCAAAACATGAAATATTGTCGTTTTTGTCAGATTCTCTTTCGCTTTTTCAACTTTTTATATAATATAGTCCCTTTTTATCCATTCTTCCCAATATCCAAATCATTATGATCTATTAGTTGCTTAGAAGCTTCAGTTCATTTCTTTATCCATGATTTTATTCATTCTTTCTTCATTATTACAAATAATTTTGCTGCTATTTTTGTTCTACATTCCTTGTTTCCTGTTTCATCCTATAATACATAACCAAAAAATCCATTTCTCTGATTTGTGAAATATAAATTTTTGAATATGGCAAAGTGTTCCCTTGGACTTCTGGGAATTATAAATGTGAGGACTTCAGTAGCTCATCTATTAGAAATATTTACTTTACTCCAAATTAGTTGCATTCGAAGTTAGCTGATTCTCTAAACTCAAATATTGTGAGAAAAACATATCTTCGTATAATAAATTCCCTGTATTAGTCAATACTACTACGATTTTGTATCTTAATACGTCTCTGTTTAAAGCCGATATGTTACTTATGAAAGCTTGAATAATAATCTATTGAAATGTTTTATGTGCTAAGTTTGGCGTATATAATATAGTATATCAGAGATATTGTTTGTATTTTCTTCAATTTATCTACAAGAACTGTCACAAATTGTTTGGATTAGGAGGACTAGAACTATCTAGATTGAATGTTGTACGTATGTACTTTTTCAAAATATTCACTATAAATCAATAAGCTAATTCTCGTTGGAAAATTGTTGTGAAAGAACGTAGATTTTCAATGACAAATAACAACCTACTGAAGTAATTCCGTATGCAAACAAAACTTTCCATATGCAATGAAAATCCGCCAAATTTTAATTATAGATATTGTAAATCAAAGTTTTCAGTAAGAGATGAGAATTTGAGGTAATTTTAAGGAGACAAATGAGATAAAATAAATGCAAGGGAAAATTTGAGATTCAACTGTAAAACAGAATGGAATGAAGAAAATTATAGGAAAAATTATGAACAGTTATTTCATTCCTTGGAAGCCACAATAAATAAAAGGTAATATTATAGTCAATAGCAGTACCTACTGATAATGATGATATAAATAGATATATTGTTAGCACTAGTTCATGAAAATTCAGCCTTAGAACAAGAATCCCTGACAATAAATTTGAAAAATATATATTGTTTTAGTAATTACATATAGATAACCAAAGAATCTAGATATATTTAGTATTGTGATAAGGAACACTACAATTTTATTACCGGTAGATCGAAAACGTGGATAATAAAATTGTTGTCCTACTCTATCAGAGACTACCCATATTCAAGAATAAAGTAGTTAATGAATCTACAATTTATTATTTTATCCCTTTTTCGCGTGGGTTTTCATATATCACCATCATAGATATCACCATCATTATTCGTGCCTAACGAATGAATAAAAACTGGGTGATAATGATCGATTTCCAGGTGCAGTCGGAACATTTTCCAGGTAAGGAAATAAATAAGCAGTTAGAGGATAGGGCAGCCTATATCAGCCTAGGCATGTGAGATCTCTTCTCTGAATAGAAGCCACACGTAAACAATTTTATATAAATTCATTTACCGCTAATTATTTTATTCAGTTGTACATTGTTATTTTGGTAGGATGTTGTGCATCACTCTCACTCCTGTAATAATATAGGCCTAGACATTTCAGGTTGTTTATCCCATATTAGTAAAATATCAAACTTTCTCAAATAAAAATATCGACAAGTGAATTTGTACATTCTTATTAAGCTCTGGTCATGAATAACACAATTTGGATCGGCACAGATACCTATCTCATAATCGTTTTGTACTTTAATAAACAACACTTACATAATTGTGGATAAGTTAATCCTCCTCACACTACTCATAATATTTCTATACGAAAATATAATAAATTAATGGAAACCATAATGTATTAGTGTTATAAATGAAACTCACGGTTTCTAGTTAATACCACAATATAATAAAAATTGTTGAAAATTTTAAAAAATTGACAATTGTTTCGATAAATCAATATCATCGAAACCATTGTCAATTTTTTTAGAATTTTCAACAATTTTTATTATATTGTGGTATTAACTAGAAACCGTGAGTTTCATTTAAAACAATAATATGAGTAGATTCCAGGAAGTAAGGGTCGAGAAAGTTAATTTCACCATAATGTATACTCAAACGGACTGTTTTTTCAAATACCAATTAGAAATTGGAATGCTTTTAGGTAACATATTATTCCACAATATGATTTATCAATAGCAAAATCCGGATTCCGAATAGGTTGGCAGCACTACTTTAAGAATATGGTGCAGTAGCACAACGCTAAAACAAAATTATTGCATATGCTTCATATCTGCATGTAATGTATTATGTTGAATATTATCACAGAAGATTATTCATAATGATAAGATCTATTAATCGAATGAAAAGTCACGTCTTTACGGTTTGAATAAGGAAATGATATGCAACATTCTTAACATAGATAGATTAAAATTAGCACTTAACCAAAGTGACCGTGTGATATAAAGTTATATATGATTGAACGAACCAATTAAACTAGTCAACTCTTATTAACTCACAATTTTTTCATTTTGCCGTCAACTTCACAGTTTATGGCTTTTTGCTTTTCAGATTCTAGAAGGTGATTCGAGTATTCGGTACTTTGTGGTAATACAGTTTAAAAATGTTGAAATATGATTATTTTTATTTATTATGGTATTTTGAAAAATTGTTGGTTATAGTGCGGTGTAGTGAAAATATGCTAAAGTTTACTATTGGAATTCTCAGTTTCTAATTTAAGGATCTCATTTCTTATTCATCTTCCTCTTCATATTCTCCTTCGACTTCTTCTTCTGCCTTTTTAGACATTGGATTGGGGTTTCGGTTCGTTAAGTACCCATGTTTTCTAGTCAATTCTGTTTCTTGCGATTATTTTATAATTCGTCGAATGTCTTTCCATTTTTTAAACCTATTCTTTCATTTGGTCTATCCTTCTGGGTCTCTCTACTCATTTTTCATTTCAGTTGATAGCTTCCGCTATTTTTTGTAATTCTATGCCTTTATCCTAGTAACATATCCATACCAATTGAGTTGTTTCTTCCTTATTTTCGTCATTATCGGCATTTATTTTGTCATTTTAAACCTATCAAATTTGGGTTTCCTACTATCCTCATTGGAATTTACTGTTTCGACACTTACTGTGTGGAATCTATTCATATCCTTGGATGTTTCATTTTCGTACCATTTAGTTGATTTTCATCTTTTTTCTCTAATGTCCAATTTTTACTTCCATATATTTGTGTCCTAGTATGGTTTTGTTCAATGAGTAGTAATTTTTCTTCGATTTATTGGCTCTGTTTGATAATTTGACATCTATTTTCATTTTATGTCACTATCCTCCCTAGATATTCAAATGTTGCTCGTTCTAATTGTTTATCTTTACACAATATCTATATATTGTTTCTGTTATCCTGTTTCTCATTTTCGATCATTACTTTGATTTTATCGATGTTCACCTCCATTCTCATATTTTCTATGTCTAGTGCAATTATTAATTAATTTTGGCATTTCACTTTTCGAACTTGCTATTAAGACTGCATCTGCATACAGCAAGCTTAGTGGTTTGAACTGTGTTTAAATTATTATCTTCATATTATCCATCAAAACAATAGATAATGGGCTCAGACCATCTTCTCATTTTATTCCTTGGCTGATCATGAATTCGTGTGACTAAGATTTGTATTATTGCCCTCCCTGGTTCGAATGTGCTCCTAATAGCGATTTTCAGCTCAGTGCAACTCAAATTTTTATTCTCGGTATATTTGCGAAATGTGTACCTACGTATGAAGATTCAGCTAATTCTAGAAACAATCAAGATAACCTTAAAAATCAAAGGAAGTAATATTATGAAATTAATAGTTATTTCAACAGGAAGTTTCATACAATGTCTCTCATTCTCGAAAAATGATACATCAGTCTATCAAAATATATCACACTATTTGAATAAATGGTATGTATTACTATCAGTCATAAAATATTCGTATTTGTATTGTTTTAGAAACTTCGTTTGAACAAATTTTCCCTATTTTCTCTTCTCGGAAAGTATGATTATTTCTTATTGAAAATATTATTCGACTTTCTCGAAGAAATATGTGAAGAAGCTGAAAATCTGTACCTATTCTTTTTCAAAAAATTATGCAATGATTGTCAAAAGTATTGGCAATTACAGGACGGATCAGTATACTTCCATGTAATGACCAAATTAATTCGTTTAGAAAATTACAACACATTTGTGAAAGAAATAAAAATGTGGAAATGTAAGATACACATAACAAAGCTGTTTTATAATTATGAAATGTAGGTAGTTATTGAAAAAGATAATTTTGGAAGGACTAAACAAATCATGAAATCTACAATTCTATATAAGGGTTGAATAAACAATATTCCACACGAGTAGAAACAATTCTACGAGTGCTGAATTTATAATTCCACACGTGTTTAAGACTATACTTTTTCTACGACTATCAAATAAAAAATAAAACATAAATTGAATTCCTAACTCCTTCATTTCTGGAGTAGGTGCGGTGAAATCATCATTGCTGTCAGTATCAAACACTAGATAGGAATGAAGCCATATAATAGCTATGATATAAATAAAATTGTATAAATTTACTAACTTGCTATGCTAATCATCAATTTTAATATGAAATTTAAAATAAAAAGATAATTAAACAACTTTGACAATCGACATTTTTGACAGTTGACAATTGTTGCTAACTAGGGTTTTCTATTTTCCTCTTAAAAATTGTTACAAAATACACTTATGTAGCACTTCTGGCACAATTAATACTTAACGACCATGTTAGTCATTTTACGTTCACTTTAGAGGATTTTTTATGAATTTAGATATTTCTGCACCACTTTTACTCTACGTAACGCAGCTGGTGTAGAAAACGGAACAAGCCTATTTTCTCTTTCAACCAAATGAAGGGTAATATTTAAAGGGCGCCGCAAATATTCATTCCATATCAAGGGCGAGAATGAATATTTTTGCCCTAAGGTTAGAACGAAGCTATACCATGATCAAAAACTAAGTCGGAATACAGAAATTCAATGAAAGTCGTAAAAAAAATATTTCGAAAATAGACGCTCACTTTTGAGCTGAATATTGTTCAATTTCTCACATAGGATTTCAGCAAAGTAATGTTTGATTAATCTGTACGATAACTATTACTGAAATTAGTTCAGATTATCCTAATATCGCGCTAATTTGTTCGAAGTATTATAATAAAATTATTCTGGTGAGTATCACCTTTTGGAATCTCTTTGTAGAATACACTGGCCAGAAACAATACAAAAATCAGATAGTCATCAGCCTCATTTGGTCGCTTCCGTTAGATGCGACTTGTATTTCTGTTCTTCACAAAGAATGTTGTGGTGGCGAGTCTATTGTTCCGTTTACAACATTTTATTTTTGTTGCGTGTGACTGTGGCAATATATAATATTGCTAAGTTCTAAATATTTGTCGTTATATTTGTTTTCATTCAAGCCGCAAATGTACAACTCCAAATGCATGAGAATATGACAATTTTTACTTATTACAGGGACTGTTAGTAAACTATGTTTTATATATCTGCAATGTCATACATCTCAACCATTTGGAGTATATTTAGTCATTACGTAGATCTCTCTATCTCTTCATATTATCTTATTTGCCAATATGTTAAGAGATCTACATATACAGCGACAAGCAATTGGTTTTGTTTCAGTAGATTGTCCAGTATCTGACAAGTATAAAATAAATATTGCGATGTATTTTTATATCGAACTAGATACCAGTGACGTTTTAATTGCCTATCAATACTGAACAATTTTAGAACCGGTTTTTTGCTTTCTTAATCAGCGAACATTACTTTATCCAGAATAAGTGTGTAGATGCATTCAAAACAAAAGTTAATCTTAGAAATCCGGAATTCGAAGAAAAATCTGATTCGTTAAACTTTAGTTCATTTTGGGTAAATCATCTCTTGGTATTTGAGCTTAGCTTACTCAAGCGCCTACGTAATAGTTTTGATCCTTCAGGCCAGATCTCAACATTATTTCATTGAAAGTCTAGAGCAATATATTTTATTAAAACTTTATCTTACATTCCATATAGTTCAAGAAATAAATGTAAAAGTGGTGCATATAAACGGTCGATACTTGTCACGTTATGGTGGACTATCATTTTGTTCAAGTGAGCATCGGTAATGTAGAGGAAAGTCAATGAATTATACCTATGGACGCTGAAATTTCTGCATCTCAGGATTTCATTCGTAACATATTTAACGTCTCCTTGAGCATCACAATAACTACCATCTCACAAGGTTATCATTGTGAACGAATTTATACCCAAAATCTCAACCAATTTTAACAGAGAACCATCATATTCCTCTGATATGTCTCAGGCCGACTTTTTTCCCTTCCAAATCTCAAAATACCACTCCTAAGCACCTGGTTCTACTCACTAGAGAACTTAAGAGTAATTCGCAATGATAACTGAAATTAATTCCTAAAAATTGGATTATTCGTTGATGTGAGTTTATTATTCAGGAATGGACCTACATTGTAGAATAGATAATGATTCTGGATAAATAATACATGTTTTGTCTCTCTTGGATATTTTTTACCTAGGTAGTATATGTTCATATAATCAGAGAATCCACTCAACTGACATGTGAGAATATACATTTCATTAAACAAGTATCACTTAATAAATGTTGAATATCTATTTACTTACCAACACACTGAACACGATTTTAAAACCTTTTCGACACTAGTTTCACAAATCATGAAATAGAATTTTTAAATAAAGGCCTAAAGTACAGCATACCATCAAAATTCACGAATAATATCAAACAAACATTAGCTACAGAATTAGAAACAGCTCTAAAATAAAATTCATAGCTATTTGTATACCTATGCGTGAAAGTGCTAGTTTTCCGGGCCGACACAAGAAACGGCGAGTTGTAGCCGGACCTTGGCCACTTCTGCAGATCCGGAAAACCACTTTCGCGACGTAGAAGACATAATAGTCTTTATCTTACACATAAAATGATAAGATGCTAAAATGACCAAAAGAAAGGTGGGAAATATTTTGACTGTACCATTTAATGTTATGAAATGAACGAGTCATAAAAAATGGCAAACGATTTGTTGAAAATAACGTTTTCGCAGTACCTTGCAATGCAATAAACACCAATCCATAAAATATTTATATTTATGGTTATATTTTCCTTTTGACTTTTCAGGTAGCAAATTTAGTGTAATCCCTTCCAATGTGAAATAACTGCCGTCGGATTCGTCCAACCCTAAAGGTACATTAATTATAAACAAATTAACAATTACAATTAGCTGTAGAATCTTGTAAGCTGTCATTGCAGTTCAGCATTCATAATTGAATATATTAATATTTATACTTAACACTTTAGCAAGCGCAAAATTTATCTCATTTTGTGAGGTTAAACGTTATACTTATTATCATTTTCTGCACTACTTTGCCTGATTTTATGGCTTTGAGACTTCTACATTGACAAATTATTGTTAAGCGTCAACACTGTCAATTGTTCTAGACCGTAATACAAAGAGAACGCAACTCATAACCAGCTAATTATTACATTAATTTTCTCTTTGTGATTGCAAGATTCAATGACGTTCCGAGATTAATTTTTCTTAGCACTAATTGTAATTGCATTTTGAAAGAAGCTTTAAGCCACAATTTGAAATTTAAAAGTGACAGTCGCGTCGTCGTTTATAATAGGGTGCCATCTAGTGTTATTTTTGTGAAGTTGTTTTCCCTGCCTAGCCATTTTTCTTGCCTAGCCGTGCAAATACCTACTTTCCCGTCCCGATGGAGCCACGAAAATTGGGTTTTCGAGTAGTGTAGGATAAAACATAATTTTCTCTGTGAGAAATTACAAATTGCCAATTTATTCATTAATACTAAACGTTCAAGGCTAAGTGTCAACCAAAAAATGACATTTCAGTTTTAAATTCAATTAAAATAAAGTAGAAAATCATAACCTCACAATTACAAAATCTGACAAAGGTAATGCCACTGTTATATGGAAAACTGAAGATTATAAACCCAAGTAAATAACTTCATAGAATCTAGCGATGTCCATATTCTAAGAGCAGACCCAACAAAAAAGTTTTCTAATAATGTGAGAATGATGTGGTGGTTATTAACCCCGAAGGTCAGAAATAATTCTTATGAACTTAAACCTCTGACAGTGCTGTCACAATCCCAATTGATAATTAAAATAATCTGAAAAATCCATAAACATTACACATTATTGTTATGAATAAAGTCAACTATTTGTATAACGCATCGAATGTTTAAAATAACATAAGCGAGTTTATTTACTATAAAAAGAAGTAATGTAAACACAGAAGACTACAGTTTTAGTATAAACGAATTGATTTGATGTATATTGGTTTGTACATTTGAACTCAACCATTCGTATACTATACACGTAATGCATTTATTGTAATTTCAGTAAGGTATACGTAGTGATGAATAAAAAACCAGTGATATTTGATAAGATGGTTTATTTCCACCCGTTGTTTCCTATTGGGGTAAGTCCACGTTTCTATTAATTCATGGAAATCTCATACAAAGCATAGCAGTCCTGTTGGGATATTCGTTACCAATATACATAAACCACATATTGTTAGTAATTAAAATTATTTAATAAGTGATTATGAAAAGAAATGCGTCATAAATAAAAATCCTCAATCTCCAGAATAATATGGATCTGTTTAATTACATACAGTATCGAAACCAATTAAAACTGTAATTTCTTATGTTAATAATCCTAATGATAAATTAACTGAATATCTAAACAGTATACTTAATAATAATGGATATATCTAAATACTCAATTAAGAATTCAATATAATTAATCAAAAAATTGTGAACATTCAACATACAAGATAACTCTAAACTCATTACATTTGATCTTCCAAAAGAATGCGTACCACTTGTAAGAAAATTATGAGAAGATGAAAATATCAGAATTATTTCACTATTGATAATTAGATATATATTCAAAATGAAGGCTTACCAATAGGAAGCCCAATATCATCAATTTTGGCAAACATTTTCATGGACAGTTTAGAAAAAAAAATCGTTGAATATACCATTTCAATAAATATCTTATTTTGCGAGAATTTGATGTATTTTTCAATCATATTAATAATTTACACTAAGGAATTAAATTTTCATTAGAAGTTGAACAAATAACTTGATCAATTTCCTTCATTCAAAAATTCAGAGTTGATACTGTACTTGATTATTCAATTTACAGAAAACACTATATAATTCCAATCATCCCATATCACATAAATTAGCAGCATACATAGAGCATTTTCAGTTCCTATGAACAAATATTATTTTGATAGAGAAATTAATGCATTCAAACGAATATCAACATACAACGGTTATCAATTACATATAATAAATAAATTACTTAATAAAAAGGAGAGAAAGGTGGCATTATAACTAATATTTCCTGAAAAAACTTAAGAAATAATTAATTACAAAACCACCTCATATGCTGGTAATATTTCTAATAATATTTCAGAGATAGTAATATTTAGCAACAAATACAACAATTTCGTTCATAACAGAAAGTGATGTGAGTACAAAATTATTATATGTAAAAACAAAATATCCCCACTAAAAAGTCTGGTATATATAAACTCAAATGTTCAGAATGTAATACTGTGTATTTCGGTCAAGCCGTTAGAAATTTTGAAATTTGATACACTTACGAGCATTCATATTAAAACAATAATAGAAATCCCACTACGCAAAAATCTTCCTGACACCAAACCTTTGTTAACACCTAAGACAGAACTAGAAGCACTACATATTTGTCATTAGAAAAAAGAACTAGATTTCCTTGAAGAATTAGATGACACTTAAGAGACCCACAGTATGATGTCGTCAATGAACAAATAAATCTAGAAAGTTCTCCACTTTCAAACTGTCTTCTTAAGTAATAATAATTGTAAATCTTAGCAGATATATCCAGGATATCCCCATAGGGCTAATTATATCTAAGCTTTAATATGTGCTATATGATATCTCTTTCTTTCTTCTTTTCATATATATTAAGTCAATCACAAGGTAAGTATATCACTTCCTGGTCTAGCAAAAAATAATTATTAATCATCAGGTAGGAATCACATGAAGTGTGACGATGATATTTAGTAATATGAAAACAATTAAGTTTTTAGAAATGGTATCAATTTTCATTACATTGTGGAATTATTAAAAAACAGTTTCAGTTGAAAAAGTGGTACGAGTAGATTCCCACAGTAAAAGTCGAAAGAGTAAATTTCACCTATTTGTTTCTTGAATTAGTGATACAATAGAATAAGATCCGATAATAGTGCAATAAATATTTTTTAACCTACACTACCCGAAAACCCAATTTTCGTGGCTCTATCGGGACGGGAAAGTAGGTATTTGCACGACTAGGCGAGAAAAATGGCACATAATGGCTAGGCAGGGAAAACAACTTCACAAAAATAACACTAGGTGGCACCCTATTATAAATGACGATGCGGCTGTCACTTTGTGATCGGTCAACGGAAAAGTTTTGTAACGAAGTTGTGAGTTAAAATGGCGATTAACAATCTCGATTGTTAATCGCCCTTATGAATATATTTGTTCGTTAAATAACTATAAATTTCATATAAAAAAAATTTCACCCATTTATCTTATTATTCCACTCGATTTTTCAAATTTTGATATGACTAAAATAATCAAACCACTTATTTTGATGCCAATATTTAAAATTTCATTATTCCGTATTCTCATTACAAATATACCATTATAGATCCAATAAGCCCTCTCCGCACTATTAACGTCAAGTTCAATAAGCAATATCAGGGTAATTGTTAAATAAGTGTTGAAGTTCTACATCGAAGGGTTTTTATCTAATTCATCGTTATCAGTGTCAACGGATACGCCCTAAAACACTCGACAGACACATGTTATGATACTTATCTGCTTATCCGATTACCTATTCACTTGGGGGTGCTGATCTATATCAAAACACTTGTCGGAAGCTTGTTTGAATCATTTTATATAGGGATCTGTTTTCTTTTTGTTGGTAAAGGTAAATTATTAAAGAACCGATTAAATGAATTTCACTATTTGTATTTGTCCTTGTTATTATTTGAAAACTAATCATCTTATGAATACATTTAGAGTTACTTTTTGATAGTAAAATATTCAATATGAACCATTCATGTTGTTCTGATTTTCTATCAGTTTTTAAAGTCTGTGAATTGTTTGAATCCAGCATCCGTGTCAGATGCAACAAAACGAATATATCCTGTGGTAAATCTGGATGGTGTATTAATGAAGATAAACCAAAATACGGTTTGCTAATGATAGTCAGTCTTTCGGTTTAGTAGCAAATCTGTGTGTAGGGTAGAGTTAAGAGAAAGGGTCAAACCATTTATCACAGCGACCTAACATTCTGCTTCGTCATGTTGGAAGTTTGTTACTTGCAGTATGAAATTTCATCCACTCAGAATAATTTGTTAGATAAATCTTTGTCATTATTTTTATACATGGTTTGAATATTTTCGATATTTTTTTTATAACATTCAAAATGTTCGAACATTTAGGTACCAATGGGTACATACAAGATACTGAAAATTTCAATATTTCCCAATATGATTGAAATTGGAAATATAAAAAAGAAGCCAATATCATTCTCATAGATAAAGCCCTATATACAATAACTTAAATTACCATGTAACTTGTTATTTACCCTTAAGTGGTATAGTGATTTAAACATAACACACAAGGTATGGTAGGGTCAAAATTTAACTATTTATTTTTTTATAACAAAAAACAGAAAAACATACACGTATATATGAAATTATTCCAATATTTTTTCTATTTATCGTTTATATAAGAATTAGTTTTTGGTATGGCTTATACAGGATGGAAAACCAAACAGCTGTATTTATAATTTTAAAAATTTAAACAAAAAATCAAAATTTGGTTGAACACATAATATTAAGTAAGGGTCGAGACAGTTAATTTCATTAAAAAATCTTCGGGAGAAGATTTGACCCGACTGTACCAGAAGTTACTACAAAAACGTTACAAAACATCACAAAACATTTGGTTTAACCAAGAATGCCTTAGGAAAAGGTAATACCAAATTATTCGAAATATAAAATGTCACACTATAACACCACAAGCACAAAAAGCTATAAAATGTGCTCAACGAGTTTGGATAAAAGGAGAATATAAGAAATGGTTCAAAGTTAGAGAATCCTTAGACAACTACATAAAAGTTGTACATTCAGAAATCACATTCCAATTACATCCAGTAGAATTTGACTGTTTGGATGGCAAAATTAAAGAAAGTGTCAGCACGATGAAGCATAAGAAATTTAAGAAACAAGAAAAGAAGCTACAGATTCTTGAACACATACGACATAAAATTCAATACTCAAAACATCATGAAACTGTAAGTACCTACATACCAACACACTTTGCACCACGATTTGAAAACCTTTCAGAAACTAATTTTACTGATAGTGAAATAGAATTTTTAAATAAAGGTTTAAAGTACAGCATACCACCAAAATTTACGAATAATATTAAACAAATCATGGCTACAGAGTCAGAAATAGCTTTAAAATTTAATTCAAATAATTTTCTTCATGAGAAATTAAAAATAGCCAATTTAATCAAAAATATTGAACCTTCAAAAGTTAAACGTCAAACAGAACATGACATTACAGTTCTAAATGCAATCAAAAAGAAAGTAGAAAATAATAACCTATCAGTTACGAAATCTGATTAGGGGAACACAACTGTAATTTTGACAGCTGAAAATTACAATCCCAAAATATATACCTTTATAGAATCTAGCGATGTAAAAGTTCTTAAAGCAGACCCAACAAAAAAGTTTTCTAATAATGTAAGGGATATTGTTAATAATTCAAATTATCTTTTGAGTGATTACGAAAAGAGGTCTATCATACATAAGAATCCTCATTGTCCACAATTATATGGAACCGTTAAATTACATAAAATAACGGAACCAATTAAACCTGTAGTTTCTTATGTTAATGCTCTTAATAATATATTGGCAAAGAGGCTCAACAATATACTCCATAGTTACGGATATGAATCTCAGTACTCAATTAGAAATTCAATAGAACTAATCAAAAAGTTGAAAGCAATCCACTTGCAAGATAACTTTAAACTTATTTCGTTCGATATAACTAATATGTTCACTAAAATTCCTCCTAGAGAATGTCTAATACTTGTAAGGAAATTACTAGAAGATAAAAATATTAATCCAGGAATTATATCAGATATACTTAATTTTTTGATGTATGCATTAATCAGAATTATTTCACATTTGAGAATAAGATATATATATCACCTATTTTAGCAAACATTTTTATGGACAATTTAGAAAGAAAGATTTTTTTTGAAAGTTATATTTCGAAAAATGTTTTATTTTGGTATAGATATGTAGATGACATATTAGCTTGTTTCATGGGTAGTGAACGACAATTAGATGTATTTTCCAACCACATCAATAATTTACACCCAAAAATTAAATTTACATTAGAAATTGAAGAAAATAGCTCAATAAATTTCCTTGATTTAAAAATTCTAAGAGTTAATAATGTACTTGATTATTCAATTTACCGAAAATCAACACAGACTGATGTTAAAATTCCAATCACTCCATGTCACACAGACTAGCGGCATATAATTCAATGATACATAGAGCTTTTTCAGTTCCTTTGAATAAATGTAATTTTGATAGAGAGATTAATACAATTAGACAAATAGTAACATCCAACGGTTATCCATTAGATATGATAAATAAGCTAATTAGTAAAAAAGAGGAAAAAGTGGCATTACAACTAATATTTCCTAAACAAACTGATGGAATAAGAACTCATAAAACCATCACATATGCAGGAAATATTTCTAATAATATTTCAAAGATAATATCTTCAGCAACGAATACAAGAATTTCTTTTAAAACAGAAAGTAACGTTACTACAAAATTGTCAAATGTAAAAACAAAAATACCACCATTAAATAAGTCAGGTATATATAAACTCAAATATCCAGAATGTAATGCTGTCTATTTGGGTCAGAGCCTTAGGAATTTTGAAATTCGATACAGTGAACACTCACGAGCGTACAGATTAAAACAACCAGATAAATCCCACTCGGCAAAACATCTACTTGACACCTAACACAAAACTAGAAGTGCTGCATATTTGTGAAAATAAACAAGAACTAGATTCCTTGAAGAATTGGGAATAAGAAGACATTTAAGAAACACACAATATGAAGTTGTCAATGAATAGTTAAATCTAGGGAGTTCTCCACTAATAAACTGTCTTCTTAAGTGATAATTGTAAAGATCAGCAGATATAGTTTTCGTGGTTTTCCATATCATTGCACAGTTATACCTATCTTAATTGGAAAAATGATATCCAGGATATCACCATAGGGCTAATAATATCTAAGCTTCAATATTTGTGATATCACAAATTCTTCTTTTTTCTATTGACATATACTAAGTCAATCACAAGCTAGGTCACTTCTTGGTCTAGCCAAAAATAACTACTAAACATCAGGTAGGCATCACATAAAATGTAACTTCTGTCATTCTGATGATGATATTGATTTATCGAAACAATAACAATTTTTTGGAATTTTCAATAATTTTTATTATATTGTGGAATCAAATAGAAACCGTGAGTTTCATTTAAAACACTAACATAATATTTATTGATTAGAAACTCTTTATTCAACACAAAGAACATTAGAGGAACTTAAAAATAATTTCTGCAAAAAAATTAACAAACATGTTTACAGGATAATAATTTCCAATGTGAACAATTGATACACACGTTTAAAACTTTGCAATGCGTTTTACAAATATATTTGAGACAATTATCGCAAATTATAGAGTGTTTTTCATCGTTGTAGGGACATATACAACAATTAGCTCGTTTAGGTAGTGGTCCTGGAAGTACGGGTATGTCCTAGCCACCTTCCGAAATTATAGCAATTTGTCGAACAACTTGTTTCAGTTCCCTAGGAATATTTGCTAACTGAGAACGTCTAATTAGATGATCATGTATCAAGTCCCTGGCCAAATTTATAAGAAAGTTTCGACGAATCATTGTGCTAATTGGATTTGCAGAGTTGTATAAAATTCCTGCGTTTACCGCAGCAATATCTATAATTTTAAACCATATAACTTGAGGCCATCTTCGCGTACGTCTCCCTACTTTATAAATAGCACAAGTTTGGTCTAACACATCAACTATAACCTTGGTCAAGTTATAGAAAGAAATAATTCTGGTAACCTTTTTATTCCTTCTTCTACCATATCGTTTCATGCATTAATGAAAGCAAGCAAACAGATCGACCTTTTTTTGGTATTGTCTATTTGCCAGAATTCAGTCTGAGTGTACCTACATATGTAAGCCTTTCAAGTTGTAGCTCTCGAAGTAATTCCATTGATGAGAACCAGTTGTCACCAGTTATGTTGCGGTTAGAATTTTCAATACGTTCAGTAACAGATAGTACATCAATATTTGGAACGTTTAATTTTTTTGGATTGAGCCGAGTATCATGTTTTCCTGTATATACAAATATATTTATTAGATAATGTGTACGTGCGTTACACAAACATATAACTTATATACCATATTTTCCGAGTTTGATTTTCATAAACATTCGAAATGTATATTTGCCTCGAAAACCAATCAACATTTCATCCACAGTCACATATTCTCCGCAAGAATGATTCGCACTACAATTCTCAATAAATCGATAGAAAACATTAGATATTGCAGCTAACTTATCTCCATACGCAATACGTTGCTGTCTAGTTTTAGGGTCATCAAATCTCATAGCCACAAGTACAAAACTAAATCTCTTTAGCGTCATTATTGCACGAAAAATATCACGTCTCGTTCCATCAGTGGCGAAAAGTGATTTGATGTTTTCAGCACTTGACTTGAAGACGCTAGCTAGGTAGAGTAGTCCCAAAAATGAACTCATTTCTATTTTGTCGACGTGATTAGTAAACTGACATGCCAAAGCTTGATCTCCATAATTTAGCTGCAGTTCAGTAATCTTCTCATTTGTTATTTCGATTAGCTCGTTAGTTCGTTTATAATTTGGTCATCGAGTAACACACTTACGGCCTGAGAAAGTGTAGTCGGTGGATTGATACGAGCCGGACCTGATAGACCAGGAATATGAGATACTATATTTATAGCACGAGTACGACTTCTTGTGGGTGGTCGTTTTGCACACTTTTTTCTATTTTTGCCGTAGTAAAAATTAAGTTCGGCTAATGTCGTATCTAAGTCAGAAACTTCATCTACACTCTCGTTCTCATCATTACTATAGTCACTCGCTGTATCATGCTCACTCACAATTGTTTCGGTATCTGAAATATTCTCATCTGTATCCCAAATAGTTTCAGCACGTTGTACTCATTGCTGCTCAATCAAAGATCTCTTTCGATTATTCATATTTCCCATAATGTAAAAACACTTCACATTTTTAATGTAATCACTAACTGTATGGTAGGGTCAATTTTTTTTGTTTGTTTATGTATTGAATAATGTCTTTTACTCTGGATATGGGGATTTTGGTAAATTCACATGTTGCTTTCGCTACATCGTATGTACTATAACCTCGATGTTTCAATGATTCAAACAAATTTTTCAGAATTCGCTTCGCATCCGGCGATAAACTCACTTTTTGACCTAGGACGCCAAATGCTTAGTTCTAAACACAATACTACTTTCGGAGTGAAATGTTTATTACAAACTGAAATTCTATTTTATCTATAGATATATTAATCCCATTATATGTAAATATAAAGAGGGTATTGGAAATAAAGTACGTACCTACGTGCAGTCCAGGCCAGACAAGGGAAAAGAAGCAATATTGACACAATCAGATTAAAATACTTATAGATGAAGTTTATCGTGAAAAATACTTTCAACTTGAAAAATCAAAATTCGAAAATATATCTTCCGAAGCACAAATAAATAGATTAATTAATTAAATTACAAAATTAGTCTCAAATATTATACTACCAGCCAAACATTTCAGTTGTAAAATAATCATACTATTAGGCATTATCTTTTCTCTTTTCAAAGAAACAAGTACGATTCTGTGCTATTGTTATCGGATTAACGACTTTCTGCTGTGTGTTTTAGTCTTAAATCGATCATTGTTCCATAAATGAAAACGAAATAATTTAGAACGAAGTCTATCTTGTCCTGAAGAGGTGCAAAGACGGAATAATCAGTACACAAGTTGAACGTTGTGTTCTTAATTACAAACAAAGGGAAATAGTGTAAGTTTGAAAAAAGGGTTCGAATACATCCGTATTACTAGTTTTTTCTGTCATTGAATATTGAATGATATTGACAAAAATAGACAGGAAGGAAAAATTAGCTTACAGAAATTTTTTTATTAAATTTCTCAATTCCTAGACATTTTTATTTATATTTTTGTGAGTAAATTACCTTGATTTTTTGTTTGATTCAAATAAAAACGTGTGCTCTCATAGAAATATGATTATGATATTTAAGCACAACTTCTGCCTTTACCAAAATATTTTCAACCTTCTGATAGCAAATATTAAGTCATCTACTTCCTTAACAATCACTCTGATCAAATGCGAGGTTTAATATTAACAAGTATCCAATTAATTCATGCTTTGATTCCCATTCTGCGCAATTCTTTTCCTTGTCGTCAGAGAACGAAGTAAAGGATATGGAGCAGTTCTGCATTGAATTTTTTGAAGACGAGATTTATTCTTCAACCACTTGTTACTATTAGAAATTGAATTATGAAATTAATGATATCAGAATATTCACATCAACTTTTATGTAATTTTCAGATGAACTTATAAATAGCATAACTAAAAACAATTCCATATCTTTGAACAGTTTCTTTATTAGATATTTATTTAACTTGTTTATGTCAGTAAGGTCATCACAGATTTCTAAAAGATAAATTACAGGGAAATGTTTCAACACTTCGGCAAGATTAGATTATGTTGATTCGACATATAATAAAAGACAAATCAAAAATGAGCTCAGCACTAAACATACATCGCAACTTATAATCACAACCCCAACACACTGGATATAGTGTCAAAACTGTGATGGGATTGTTTTAAAATAGGACGATTTTGAATTATGGGGCACGTGGCAGTCACGCGACTTGATCATTCGTGGTTGACAACGCGGATGTATGGAAATAAATGAACTTCCGATGCATGCGAAGCTCAGAAATCGTACATTCGTCATATTTATGCAAATAAATTCATATTCAAAATTATTATACAAGGCTACCACGTCGTTAAAGAGAAAAAACTACATTAATAAATAATAAAATGTTCAAAGCTACATCTTTATAAATATTTATAATATCTACTGGGACTAACAACTCCATAAGATAATTGGGTTTTTGGAATTTTTTTGTAATAAATGGAAAAAGAATATATAAGTTTCATAACAAAACTATTTTTTGCATTTTAATTAAAAAGTTATATCAAATTAAAAATAAATTTTTGAATCCAGTACCGAAAACATGCCGACAGTTCCCGAATGCGTGTGACGTTACAATATTAATTTATATTCATTATAGCATACATCTGATGCAGAGTTTTTACTTTTAACGGATAAATCCTTAATATTATCATCAATATATTCATCATCATCACGTAGCGCTACAACCCTGGGTGGGTCTTGGCTGACTGTACAACTTTTTTCCAATTTGTTCGGTCTTCCATCAACCTAGGGTCAAATGGAATGTTCATTTTCCGGAGATCTGCTTGGATGTTATCTCTCCATCGCATTCTGGGACGTCCGAGTGGTCTTTTGCCTGTGTCTTTTGCCAATATATTGACAAATATATACATAAATGCTAAACTTAAAAGTTTATCGTGCTTGTTTCGTAACATTATGCACGAATACTACACAACCAACTCCCCAAAAAATGTTTTTATATGTTTGAGAAGATCTTAAACGTCGAGATAAATGGTTTCAAGCAGTACGACCACATAATCCCTAAACAAAGTAAAATTTTCACTTTCCCGCCCAACCTATCTAATATGCGAGCAAAGAAATTCACTGTCTCCAAATGTATTGGTTCACCCCAAAAAAAGTTGGAATTCTAAATTTCTTCTTAAGTTACTTTTACGATTCCCAACGTTACCAAGAACAACATGAAAACGGTTTTTAGAAACAAAAATCCGGTGTGCAACAAGTCACCAATTCTATGATTGAATATTGTGCAGAACATCTCACAGACGTACCCTATTGATTTTTAGCTCACCAGATCCAGTGTAACGAGTGCTATGGTACTAGAAGTTTGATATTTTTGGAGAAATTTCAGTTTGTTAGCACGGAACAGCCTCCGGAGTGCAACCAGTCATCAATTTTATGATTCAGTATTATTCAGGACATCTTACAGATGAACTCTTTCGATTTTCAGCTTACTAGAGCCAGTACAACAGGTGCTATGGTACCTAAAGTACCAAACTTTAGTAATTTTTGGAGAATTTTCAGTTTGTTAGCAAGATACAACATCTGGAGTGTCTACAAGTGACCCATTTCATGATTGTATATTGTTCAGGGCGTCATATAGATGAACCTTATCGATTTTCAGCTCACTGGAGCTAGTACAATGGGTGCTATGGCACTGGAAGTGCCACATTTTTGGTCATTTCTGGAGAATTGTCGGGTTGTTAGCACGATACAGCCTCCGAAATGTATAGAACTGACCAATATTATAATTGAATATCTTTCAGTGTTTGTCACAGACGAACCGTATTGTCAGCTCACTAGAGTAAGTACAACGGGTCCTATAAATCCAGATATACTACATTTTTAGGTTTTTTTTTTGGAGAAATTTCAGTTTGTTAGTACGATGAAGCCTCCGAAGTGTATACAAGTGACAATATTATGATAGGATAATATTCAGGGGGCCTCACAGATACGGAAAAGTTAGTTAAGATATTCAAAACAGTTTATTTTTTGGTGCGAAGATCATTTGATGTAAGTAAGATATAATTTTCTAATAAATGATAATTTTGTATTTAAATTTAATAATTAAAATTCTATAAATAAATGTTTTTGATTAAACTCCTAATCATAACTTTAAAAGTCATAGCATCAAAAAAGTTTCGTATGAATAACTTCAATCGATTGACTAATAAATTCGTACATTCATAAGGCGTTAGGTTATGTATAATACGAAATTATAATGGTTTTTCCGTTGTATACTATCGAAATTAGTCTTCATAAATCATTTATCACATATATCTAAATAAAATCACCTGTTATAAATAATTTTTTGCACTTAATTCCGTATATTTTTAGTCAATTCACGTGTAGAAGCCGTTGACAATGTACTTACTATTGTGAAATTGCTTTAACATTATCGCGTCACAAACATGGGCACCGATCGTGGCGCGTTTGTAGTCACGTGGTTCTTTTTAGAATTCTATCAAATATTAATTGTTCAATAATAATTAAAAAAAAATTTAAAACCGGGATACATTATCTCAAATAGGTAATTGTTTACGGTAGAGATTTAAGTCAAATTTTGACAAGAACAGAGGAAATAAATGATGTTTAATAGCTATTGTTTCAATCAAATCTTGTTCCAAATTCTCATTAAATCTCACTCAATACTCTCAAGAGAAAATTTGTTGTTTTGATATTAGATATTCTAGTCTTTTTGTATTTTCAACAGTATAATATAAGAAATCACAAACGATTCCATGATTTATGCAATTGAAATTTGTCGGTTTTTGAAAGTTCGAGAGGGAATGTGTATCCTAATATTCCATAAACAATCGATTTTCATCAGCATTTGTCAAAACCGTATACAAGTTCCTTTGAAAATTGGGAATTAATACCGTTGACCAAACGACATTGATATGTCAGTGTGAGTAATACTCAATATGTGCATACGAAATTTTACTTGACCCCTCAACCCCATCCAAGATGCGAGAAAGGTTTTTGATTTAACACAAAAAAGTTGTAATTTTCAGTATTATCTCATTTTTCAGCGAGAAAAACAAGAAAGACGGATATTTAGAAAAAAATCTGTGTGTAATGTCGTCGTCGCTGTTGTTGGTTACTTTATATAACATGTCTTGTTTGCACGATACAGCCTCCGGAGTGCATACAAGTGACCAATTTTGTATTGGGTATTACTCACAGCATCTCACAGATAAACCCTATTGATTTTGAATTGACCAGAGGCTTCCTGAACAATATTCTATGATAAAATTCTTCACTTGAATACAATCCGGAGGCTATATCGTGCTAGCAAACTGAAATTTCACCAAAAATGTAGTATATCTGGATTTATACGACCCGTTATTCTGGCTCTGGTAAGCTGACATTCAATAGAGTTATCCTGTGAGATGCCCTAAACAATATTCAATGATAAATTGGTCACTTGTAGGATGTATCCTGCTAAAAATCGAAATTTATCCAGAAATTATCAAAAAATTAAGTATATCTAGATTTATAATTATGGTAAATTTTTATAACCCGGTCAGTGAATCATAAGGTATGTGAAATTCATCATGTTTTTAGTCAATATCTGCTACTACTTGGAAAAATCATTCAATGGAATATAAAGTTAGGTAAATCCTTCCTCACGTCCTAACCACTTTTGGATGTTGTTTTCGATTCACCGTTAGCCATTCCTGAATCTATGCGTTAACCTCATTTAACATTTTCAGTACTTCTTTCGCTGTATTTTAAGAATCCTAAAGTTACGATTAAGTTACTAAATAGAGAACTATAACCAAATCAAATTATAGATAACGATGGAATTTTGTGTGAGTAGGTATAGAAGACAGTTGTGCCTATTTAGTGACACAAAATTGCGACTTTTTTTCAAAAATTTTTAGTAATGACATTTCAAATAATTCCGGGTAACTTACTGTTTTTTCACATTAATCAAAATGACTTTTTGTCTAATTTTTTTCCTAGATAACATCACATCCATAAGCTGTCTAGACAACGCTCTAGATATATGCTAGAGAAATCTTCTTTTCAGCTGTACCTACAAAGATTTTGGAGCTGGTGATAATCTAATGTAAATCTGTTTTAATATGATTGAATGATTCGATGAACCAAAGAGTGACTGGTATTTTTAGAGCTGATTGTCGCAGAAAAACCATTAACCAGTTGTATGTACGTTTTGTATGTTAATAATATAATAAAACAAACTGAACATTAAATATTTAACAGACGTTAAATTGGATAACAAGTTGGAATTTCTTTCTAATATCTCTTGCACAGATTTGACATTTTTTCGTCTTTTTGACTATGTCAACTGAATCCATTTGCAAGGAACACAAATCTGATTTCTAATAAAATATTATTATTATTATTATGAAGTAATAATTCCTTCAATGATCATTTGTAGTGATCAATTAAACAAATTAATTTCAACTTCAGATTACATTTGTCAAATTTCAATCAAATGTGCGGCGATTTGAAAGTTCGAGAGGGAATGTGTATCCTAATATTCCATAAACAATCGATTTTCATCAGCAATTGTCAAAACGGTATACAAGTTCCATGAAAATTGGGAATTAATACCGTTGACCAAACGACGTTGATATGTCAGTGTGAGTAATACTCAATATGTGCATACGAAATTTTACTTGACCCCTCAACCCCATCCAAGATGCGAGAAAGGTTTTTGATTTAACGCAAAAAAGTTGGAATTTTTAGTATTATCTCATTTTTTAGCGAGAAAAACAAGAAAGACGGATATTTAGAAAAAAATCTGTGTGTAATGTCGTCGTCGCTGTTGTCGGTTACTTTATATAACATGTCTAGTTTGGACGATACAGCCTCCGGAGTGCATACAAGTGACCAATTTTGTATTGGGTATTACTCACAGCATCTCACAGATAAACCCTATTGATTTTGAGTTGACCAGAGTCTGCACAACGGGGCCTATAAATCTAGATATACTTAATTTTTTGGTAATTTCTGGATAAATTTCGATTTTTAGCAGGATACATCCTACAAGTGACCAATTTATTATTGAATATTGTTTAGGGCATCTCACAGGATAACTCTATTGAATGTCAGCTTACCAGAGCCAGAATAACGGGTCGTATAAATCCAGATATACTACATTTTTGGTGAAATTTCAGTTTGTTAGCACGATATAGCCTCCGGATTGTATTCAAGTGAAGATTTTTATCATAGAATATTGTTCAGGAAGCCTCATAGATGAGTCAAATCAATTTTCAGTTCATCAGAGCCAGTACAAATACAAATATACTACATTTTTCGAGAAATTTTGGTTTGTTAGCACGATACAGCCTCCGGAATGTATAAAAGTGACCCATTTTATGAATGTGTATTACTCAAGCCATCTCACAGATGAATCCTGTTGATTTTCAGTATACCAGAGCCAGTACAACGGGTTCTATGAATCCAAATATATTACATTTTTGGTCATTTTTGGAGAAATTTCGGTTTGTTTCCACAATACAGCCTCCGGAGTGTATAAGTTCGGAAAAAATAGTTTTAATTTTCAAAATCGTTTATTTTTCTCGAATTTATATACAGAATAACCGATCTTTTATTTGAAGAAAAATGTGATACAATGTATGAAGTAATAATACAGATTTGCAGAAGTTTTGAAGTTAATTAAAATAAAATATTGAGCCTCAAACGAATAACAATTTTTGACATCCTTTGAATTTAATTGATCTATGGGTCAATAGTCCGAAGCTTTGAATTTTACACAAAAGTCTTCATGGAACAATAGATGAATCATTGACTTCGATTCGTTAACAATAAAGGTTTCACTACATTATTCGAGAGTTCGATTCTTTCAAAAGATTTACGAGCAGGTGGTGAATTTTTCAGACTAAAATGTTGATTTTGGTGTCGAGTTGACGTAAATCTTGAACGCTATTTAAAATGGTTTAACCATATGCAATTGGTATTGAAAAAAATGATTTCAATTAAACGTATTTCTCAGGAAAAGATTCAGAATTTTCAACATATTTGTACCCTCAGGTATTTTCTATTCGATATTTTGAACAGTTATTTTCGACTGGAGGAGTGAGTTTATTCTTGACACGATAATCAGGAAAGAACGCAATAAAGTTGTTTGTCCTAAAATTATGATACAACGACAATAGCTTCCGCATCAAATATTTTTCACCTAATCATTTTATCTAATCACTGCATAAAAAATAACTTAGCTAATATTAGTGGCGAGATATTTTAGAAAAATTATCAATCTCGGTAGAGTAATTTTCAGTGATTATTCAATCAATCATATTAGAGATGGTTTTGATTCCATTTTAACTAGTTTGAGAAATAAATTGAATACTTACACGCCCATTAATGAATGATATGAACTGACAGAAATTGGAATCAAATTGTTACTGAAATTAATCCGAAACTAGCGCTAAAATGCTGGGTGGATTACATGCACAGCAATTTATTAGATTTATTATACTATAGAATGTTTCAAAATTGAATATAAATAGTAAAGGTGATATGCCGAATATTTATATGATGGCATAATAGCAAGTTGATTTAATGCACGTTTTAAGAACTTTACATAAAATGCAAATGTACAAAATGTACTAGAAAATACTGCATAGATAAAGTTTGATTGGATATGCAACGAATTAACCTTTGAAAATGTTATGATAAGTTTACAAACTATTATTGTACCAAATATATAATTTTGAATAAAAGTTTCGAGTCTCCTGACAATTATTGATGATTTGAGCAAAATAAGAAAATGGGTAAACAATAGTCCACAGCTTATCTGTTCGCAGAAATAAGCAGGATTTTAAATCTATATCTAGAGTTTGTGTTTGAAATATAATTTTTCATATAAACAGTAGATAACTTTTTTAAATTTCCGATTAAGCTTTGGGCTAATTTTTGTCCTGTATTCAAAAAAATATATATAAAAATCTAGGAAGTGGAAAATTGAAGAATAGTTTTATAATACATAGGATTGGGGTCGTCTCAGTTAGCTCTCTGAAAGTGAAGAAAATGTATATGAACAGCAATGGTATATCTGACAGCAGAAGATACTCTGAAAAGGGCCTAAAATATTGTGCTCATTAGAGAGAAATGAGTTGCCTATTTATTAACGGATAATAAACCTGTGAGTTTTGGATGGAATGAAGACAGAACAAATGATTCATTGTTCTATGTCTTGTGGAGAAAATGCTAAGCGAGCGATAAAAATAAGAGCAAACTGTGAAAATGTTTTGTTTATTTGCGCAATATTATACTAGAATGTGGAATCTATGGAAAGGTGTATGTAGCAAGCAACATTTATCACTCATATGTTTTGTACAGTTATATTATTATGACTGTTTTTCAATCTGGAAGATATTAATGAATTATGTAGAAAATGTGTGCAGGGTGGTAAACTTCCAAATATTTAGCTAGTTTTTGACGACACATTGCTCATTGGATAGACTTCTGAGAATCAAGATTGCGAACATTCATGACCATAGTATAAATTTACCTACTATATTTTCCATAACCTCGATTTCACCGGTCATTATTCGATTATACGACAATAGTAACAAAAAAAACTCTAGGAGTTCATGCAAATGGTTCTTTATCTGCGGCAATGCCGCTAGGTGCATCAATTATACGGAACAAACAGAGGCAAATAATATTGGTCGATGGTTTCGTATTTGTCATGCAAAAATGCACAAATTATAATTTACGACAAAATCGACGTTGTATTCAATTGTAAACGCATAAATCAGTTTTATAGCCGCCGGTAATTAGTGCGAAGTCTGTTATTGATTGTTCGAAACTTAACTCTGATTTATTAGTGATAATAGTGAACGGTATCACTATCACGTAGAGTCAAATGGAAGAGACACTTTTATATATATATATATATGTCATTAACAAATTACACAACAAAAGTAAAAACACGACGTTGGTTTTCGAAATCCTGAAGTTTAGTAGGAAACAACAAACCTTGTCTTCATTCAAAAACGTTTCCAAATATCTCAAAATTTCACTGTTGATCTAGTCTACTGGAGATTTTAATATTCAAATGGAATTTGTTAATTTTAGTTGATGAGAATGTTATACATTTATATATGAGTGAATTCGCCAAATGAAATTTTGTATTCTTTATCAAAATTCATCAGCAAAGTCAGAAACAATAATCTTGCATCAACAAATAATCCATTCATTGGAAGTTATTATAAACGTATTTTCAGGAATCGACGTGAATTATTCTTTCTTATATCGACTAAGAACAGTTCGGTATGAAATAATTTTAATAAAACTTTGATCAGGTTATGTTGTTTATTTAGTGTTTATATATATATATATATATATATATATATATATATATATATATTTATTATTCCATCAATTTTTCTTGACCATCCTGTATAATTTTTAAACTCCGGAGGTTTTTTTCAACAATTTTTTTTATTTATTGATGACGTACGTTTCGACATCATAGTGTCATTATCAAATCATCTACAATATAATTAAAATAAATATCACACGTAGTGTAATAAATTACTTAAATTACTTGCCAGTACATATATTGGTCAGAGTAAACAATATCCGCAAAAAAGTTTACACGCTCACAAATAATCCAAAACTGATGTAACAGCATTATCACATTGTAGACAACAAACAGGGAATACATTTAGCTATGACCAAACGAAAGTTCTCGCAAAAGAAAAAACGTTGAGACTGATGTTTTCGAAATGATCCATAATAAACAAAATGCCAACAGCATCAATTCCAGATGTGACATAAAAAAACTTTAGTATTATTTATGATGGCATTTTAAACAGATATATGTATTTGAATACAACTTCTGAAACTTTTTATACTTAACTATTGAATTTATTCTAGAATATATACAATCTCACTTGTAGTATTAAATAGAATTCAAAGAGCAATGGGGAAAAAACCACGAATAGATATTTTGTAAATAATATTTTAAAATTAATTATCCTGTGATAGAGGGAAGATAGTGATATTGACAGAATGCTGATATTTTTAAAGAGCAATTTCAAAGAAAGATGAAAAATTTTAAAATATTGTACCTTCTTTTACCATTTCGTTTCCCGACAAAAAGATAATTGTTTCATTTAATATTAATCAGGCTTAAATATTTTACAATTACGAATTTCATTGTTTTTACTGTTTAATTGTATTGTAGTTTTTATTTAATGTTATTTATTTTAATTATATTGTAGATGATTTGATAATGACACTATAATGTCGGAACGTACGTCAACAATAAACAATAAATATAAAAATTTGTTGAACGAAACTTCCTGAGTAGTTAATGACCTTAATCCAAGATATTACCAAATAAAAAAATCATTTATATATATATATATATAAACACTAAATATACAATATTAAAAATTATCATAATGTTTGTTAATTTGTTTCATTTAGTTATGTAGCGTAGCGAAATTTGTCGCTCATATTAGATAAACAAATTCATGCTGTAAAAAGTTAGTCCCATCATTCAGATTATTCGGAGAATAAAAGAAAGGTCTTACTCGATATTGAATGAATTTATCCAAACAATATCGTACAAACATGTTAAGAGGATTTTACCATAAATTTATAGTAATTTCAGTTGACTCTGTTTGTTATGATCAATTGAAAATGAATCACATCGCGGTCTATTCAATTGGAAAAAGCATGCTTCAAGTACCTGTACACGTACATTAATTATAATAATCAAGAGTTTCCATAATTATATAATGTCAATTAAGAAGGAAACAAATATTTATGAATACTTTTTATTGAATTGAAGTTCATTTATCATCAACTAACAAAAACAACACACATATGTCAAAACAAATCTTACAGGTATAATATTCCATCATGTTTTGATTGTATCTATAAGCCGTGGTCAAATCCATGGCCGTCCCAGATGCTCTAAGGGACAGAAGAGACGTCAAGCTTGATGTATCCAGTTTGAAGAACTAAATCCCGTAATACACTTACAATATTGTCACTACCAAAATCATACTTCAAGAATCGTCATTTTCATCCCGCTTATAGAATCACTAAACTGTCGTTTTTCCTGTTTGTACGTTACCTTTTACTATAATAATTAGAAACTATAATCGCAAACATTGAAAAACGCGGGGTGTATGACTAGATTATCCGTATCCGTCGGATGAGGGCAGCTTCTGCAGCCTCGAGCACGTTGTAAACAGGACTAGTGAGTCAGATAAGCGGGTCCTGTCAGATAGAAGGCGGGGCTAGGATTGTCACAGCGGTTTGGAAGCTAACTTTGGATGTGATGGACTACTAGGATATACCTATGGGGTGGGTAAATGTGAAAGGTGTTTCGTTTACCCCATATAGGGTGAGTAAAAGAGACAAGCTGTCTTGACATATATTTTCTGGATCATAATCGTTGTCATTGTTTAGCGACTGGGTGAGCATAAAATTGAATCAAAATATGCCGTTATGTTGGCAAAAAAATTATAATTGCGATAGGCATCGATAGTTTTTTATTGAATGAACGAAAGCACAACTAAGTATCCGTTAATTCAAATAATATTTATCACTTGGATAGATATACTAACAGGGTAACTTCGTGAATATTTTTAGTAATAAAAACAGTGAGGCAAATACAACTTTTAGAACGACTAATTATTTATAATACATACATAATAATGTATGATGCCGGAATATTGGTTATCATAATTACAACAGCGTTAATTGAAAATCAGCAGTATATTAATTAATTAACTCATTTTCATGTGTATTTTATGAATTTTATTTTTAAGATTATTGGTGGAACATGTTTTTCCTGGTCTTCCTCACTGTGATTACCTTATATGAATCTATTTAATTGGATGTTTGATAACTAGATACTGTAAAAACTAAAAACTCCCTGAAAAGTATACTTATATTTCATTACTCATTATTTATTATTAGCGTCCATGATATTCCCTAAATAACTTAATAATTTTGTTCGCAGCCGAAGGAAAGATAAAAACATATTCTCACTGTTATTGCAAATAAGAAAAACGGAGTATACACAAGTGAAATATACAGAGTGAAATGTTGTGGACCGAACTTCGAACAACGTTTGTTGTGAGAATGAATCAAGTTAGTCTCATTACAAAATGCGGGCGAGAAGGGTAGTTTCAGTATGATATCTCGTCTTCTAAGAGAATGAAAAGGTAGGAAAGAAGAGAGCAACCATAAAACATCAATCAGCCGTTCCAAATCAGGAATAACAAGGTGCGCACTGTGTTTATTAGTATGAAAATTGAAAATTAGACCGGAATAGATAGACTTAACTGTTGGAATTTGTGTTGAGATAATAGAACGAATGTTTTATTGATGTATATTGGGTTAGAAAATAACGATTAACAAGATAATATACATGTGAACGAAATAATGTAGTACAGGTGAAACGCTGCCGCCATTATTTCAAAGTTTCGGTAGATTATTTTGAACGGTGTAATCATTAGCAACAATGTGAAAGAAATTCTATAGCTCTCCTCAGTATAATTATTTGGCTACTACCATAATGTAATATTCCATCCACAAATCTAATAAGCAAATTATAATTATTGTGATTCGGAAAAAGTGTATATTCCTTACACATTTTTCATTCTTGTGCATGAAAATATTTTATGAGAATACTGTAGTAATTATTAAGATATTGATTATGAAGACGGAGCTGAGGCATGAGGAAGAAAGAATTTGTAGTGATTCGTTAAACGTTTTACATAAGTTAGAATACATTTTTCGGTCATTAGTCCTGAATGATTTATGATGTTATTTTTATCTGTGTTTGTCTATCATTTTGTAAGTAATTAATAAATTATTGAAATACGTATTCTTCCATTTTCTATATGATCGATATAAATATTATCGCTGTTCAAGTGGAGAAAGATACTTAATTCATTCACCGCAGATACCTTAAATCCAGCCTGTACAATCTTGTACTTTCTCTTTGAGATTCCTTCAATATCATTCTTCTCATGGCTAATGTGAGCTCCTTGTAAACCGAGTCGAAAGCGTGGATTTTTTCCGGCGGCGTTGCTTTGGCTAACCTAATCTGAGGTCTACATTAGGGTCGGCCGGACGCATTAAGGGTGGGAGGGCAGGCGCCTGCGTTTACAGGCCCACCCCTCACCCATCATTGGTAGCTTGGATGTTAATAATTGACGCTTGCGCTGCGTTGAAATTTAATTTTAGTCAAGATTGCCGTGATCTCCGGCTCATTACGTCGCCGTCGTTGTCGGCGCAAGTTATTCTGAATATAGCAGGTAACCAGAACGTATGGAAACTACGAATTCGATAAATTGGTGAAAGCGACATGTAATTCCGCCAAAATATATTTCCGTTATGAATTTTTATCTTGAGACAAAGGACATAATAAAAAGTATTATTTCGAATTCATGGATACTCAATCAATTGCAACCGAAGGGTCCCGTGATATATTATGAGCAAGTAGAAAAAATGACTTAAATAATTCTATAATTATATATTACCACTGAGATACCGAATAATATATTTATTTAGGACGTCTTTAGTATGAACAAATACATATTTAGGTGAACTCTGGGATAATTTTCATCAACTATTGGTATCACTTAGAGAACTGTATAACACGGACATTCAAATACACTTACCAATCTTTGGATGTACCAAATTAAATATTTTGGATTCAAATATTATTTATTGATAACTGGATTATTAGAAAAGCGAGCTTTTGAACATGATAGTTATTAGCTTTTTATTTGGCTGAAGGTCCGTTTTGTTTAGTTTAAAATATGATTGAACTAACCAAAGTCAAGACTTTTTTAAGCATAGGGAGGTAAATTGTCAAAGGTAAAATAACAAAACCTTGATAAAAAGTCGACTATTTTGTTGCATCAATAAAAATATTCGACAATTTATCAAGGTCGTGTTATATTCATAAAGTTTATTTCTTGAATCCAATTCTTTATAGCAGTCATATTGACAAAATGAAATAATTTGTAATAATTTATTCAAAATATCAACAACAATCTACAAAATCCAAACAAAAACAGCACCAGCTTCATAATTTATCCATTGAAATTGAAAACACAATTATTGTATGTGACATTTCCACGATGTGTAATTTGTGACATTTGTTCAGCTTTTGAAGAACTGGCAGTATTAACCGTGGAAGGTCCAGATTCATTCTGATTTCTCAATCTGTTCAAAATACCGTGGTGATGTTCGTCCATCTGGATGTGAGGTTGAATTGAAGAAGTACTAGCGTGGCCAGTAATTTGAATGAGTTGATGCTTTGGTATTCCAGATTTTGGCAGTTGAGTCACTGCAGTGAATCTGCAAGAATAGTTTGTAATTTTCAATTGGTTGGTATCTAAACCAATAGACGTTGCTCCCAATTTAGTCCAGTTTGAAAGTTAAGTTTTTCCCAACAGGCGAATTATTGTACCACAATGAGTTTTTGCCAGAATGGATTTGAAGTTAGGAACAAACGTGGACATGTGAATCCTGGACCTCTCTCCAATCCATTGAACTAGACAGCGCGGTGCGTTTCATTCATTTTTAGTAAACCACCCAACGTCTGTGTTTTTATGTTTTCCTCCTTGACAGGTTTTTGTAGAAATTGGGTTGTATCCTATCCTCCCTGATTCAATACCATCATTCTGAATTTCAAATTTAAAATGTTCAATCAAAGCTAAACAGCCTTCGCCCCTACGCCACGCAATTCTACTGAAGCCAAATAGTTAAAAAAAATTGAAGTCCATCTGGAATTTTTTAATCGCATTTGTCAATAATAGCAAACCTATTTTCTCTACTTAATGCCGTTGAACTGCGTTTCCGTTTTTCCAGATTTTACTGCAATTCCTGCCTCTTGACATTGCTTGCGTCTCGAGAGCTTTTGAATTCGCACGCTTGAAATGGATCTATTCTTACGTTATACTTCATGAAATACATCTCTTGAAGAGTTTATGTGTAGAATTCTACATACACGTTACAGAACCCACTAAACAAGAAACAAAACAAGTCTTTTTTGTGTGGTTCTTTTCAGAGACTTTTCGTGATGTTTATTTAAAACGTTGATAAAATATCTCCAAGATGCTTAAATTTTATAACCAACTTCATTAACATCCATGTCATATAATTAAGACATATTTTTGATATACACAATAATACTTGAATTGGCAGTTACATACACATCCTATGAACCACATCTTAGCAACTTCCAATAGGAATCATTCATACGATGTTTATCTATATACTTCTCACTAATGTCACATACAGAACATTACTGTAATATTACAAATGACCATGTTACAAAGATGATCACATTTTGCAGTTACCTTCACATCTCTCGAACTAATTTCTAGAAACTTCCTGCGAATACGTTTATACGATGTTAGTTTATAAAACTCTCATTAATATTTCATATTAAACACCACAGTACCATAATTGGGTGAGCTGTTTGATTGATGTATTCATGAAATTACAGAAAAAGAAGAAAACAGAAGACGAACTGACGAACGAAAGTCACGAAACAAATGATAAGCATGCCATGGTGGATCGTGGCGTGGTTTTATGTTTCGTGTTGTATTTTATTTGCAGGGAGCACATTTATACAAGAAGTACTTATATAAAATTGTCTTCGTTTTTGTTAGTTCCTTCTTAGCTATAGTTTCTCCACTAAATTATAGTTCTTGTTATAATGGACGAACAATAGTTATCGGTAAGTACCTATTCCAAAATCATAATTATTACAACTTAATACTCATTCAATACTTTAATCGGCTATTGCACATTGGAATTTCGGATGGCGTGATTATACCCAAAAAGTATATAATAGAGTTTACAAAATAAGGTTTTTCCAACTTTTAAAATATTTTAGTTAGTACGTATATTTCAAATTATAGATATGCGCATTATACCTACAAAAAACTTAATATTGCAATAAGGTAGATATTATTATTAATAATAAAACATGCTCATATGTTGGCAGAGATTTGGATCTAAAAGAAAATATGTTCAATGATCAAGATATTTCAGAAGCTACTTACATAAATAAAATAAATATGAAATACTTGGTAATTATGTAAAAAAGGGGATTAACTATTTCAGCTGATACAGACCATGTATTGAATAGTACAAAAAATATTGAATAAATTATCTCTAGTTCTAGTTTTTGTAGTAGTACCAATAGTAGTAGTCATAGCCATCAGGCAAGCTTTAAACACATAAATTTCTGTTAAAAAACTCATTTCCATTTAAAAATACACTGTATACAATAAAGCTAAAGTAAAAACCTCTAGATATCCCTTACAAAATTATATTATTCTAGTTGAAGAATATGTAACTTATGACACTGAATGCTCCAATCAACAAACTGAATCCAATTATTTATTATCGCATCATATCGCGTTGGAGAAGATTATTGATATATTTGTAGATAGTTATGAATTTCGATTGCATTTTTAAATATGGTTTTGTAGGAAAAGTAGTAAACATTTTTGAACTAAATAGTAAGTGTTATGAAAAATATTCCAAATTAATCCAATTTTTTCATGAACCATGTTCATCCGATAAAATTTATTGTGGCAAAATGATTGAAAATAATATTGTAGAAACACAACTATTGGATACTCGATTGGATGCAATTAACTATAAACTCATTTAACTTCATAATGTGTTCATATCTCTTCTTCGTCTAAGTCGTTTTTTTGTATACAGTGTATCAATAATGCTTAGTTTTCACTAAGTTACAATTTCACAATGTTAAAATACAATATGTTCCAGGATGGGAATAACAAGATGATAATAGTATATTATTTTATACAGAAGAGAAGTATGAATTTTCATGACACACCTGAATCTTCCTGCCAAACGGAGTAAGGCAGGTGATAGAGGATAAGTCATAAAAAGTCTCTTCTCGAAATAAAATATGTTATTATTCCTTTGAAGTACACCGCTTGTTTTTTATGGAAAATAGGTTCCAGTCGATTAGCTGAAAATCTAGTTCGATGTAGTTTATGATGTTCTGATCAAAGGTCTCCAAGGGCACAATTTGATCCAAAGTAATTGTTTCTTAGCTGCTGTTCAGAGCACCTTGAAAGGTTTCACAAATAAGGATTTTGAAGTGTACGTTATGGAATGGATTAGGCACTCGAAACAGCGACTCTTGCGTAAGAAAAAGTAACTGTAAGTAAATGATAGAAGTTTCTTTAAACATATTGGACTTCTGTTGATTCACCGTAATGTTTCATAAAAATGTTATGGTGTAATTTTTTTTTAGTTCTAATAATAATAACAAACTATTTCAATAAATGTTCTGTGCACTAGCTGTAATGTAGGTGTATTAGTTAAACTTTATTAATTCAGTTTCAAAGTATGTTACGTTATGGCAACTACAGATTAATATATCCTTTTCTATTTCTTGCTTTCACTGAATGCATGCAACAGTTGCATACAAATTCAGTGTTTGTTAAGATGAGTATTATACCACTTTCCGCACTTGTTATGTGATATGCTCACACACTTTTTCATTTTTAGGTTGGATTCCTGGACAAAATATTTTTTTCCTAATTTTGTGCCTGTTTTTTCAAATTTTCTGTACTGTTCATTAATAGTGAATAAACTACTTAAATTGTTTATTGCTTTATTTATTTTAACTGTAGAGGGTAAACAACTGAGAACGGTTGTAGGCCATATATCGGAAAAGAATAAAGGTATAATTTTCAAAAAAAATTCTTTTCTGGAAAGTTGCTGGAAAATATTTTTGAGTCTCTAAAATATCCGCTAGGGATGGAATGAACATTCGAAAATATAAGACTGCGATTATCTCCAATAAAAATATATACTAAATGTGTCCTAAAAATTCAATTTTTTAAACTTTGATGAGATTATGAAAAAAGTTGATTAGGAACTTTTTACTATTATTCTTCAAATAATGGGTGGATGAAGGTTCAAACTTATTAACAAATGTATAACTTTTTCGTTTTTTGACCGATATTAATGCTTTTGGCGTCATTTGAAAGAGTTTTTTTCTGTTTTAGAAGATTGAGAACAACATTGAATAATTTTGTATCCACTAGTAAATGTAAAATGGAGCATTTCTCAATTCTTAGATTAGATATCGTAAATCTTATATCTTGGAATTGTATCCAGATTTAAGCATGGATTTCCAAGAAAAATAGGAAAATTTAAAGAGGAAAAACTCTTTTAAATGACGTGAAAAACGTTGATATCGGTTTAAAAGCAAAAAAGGGTTATGACATTTGCTTTTAACAAGTTTGAACCTTCCCTCACCACTTACTTGAAGAATAAGGACAAAAAGTCCCTAACTGAATTTTTTCATAATCCCATCAATATTTCAAAAATTGTATTTTAAGGATACCTTTAGTATGTCTTTTTTGGAGATAATTACAGTATTATATTGAAATTGACTGTCTCGACCCTTACTTCGTGGAATATGCTCATATTAGTGTTTTTAAATGAAGCTCAAGGTCTCTAGTTAATTCCACAATATAATACAAGTTATTGAAAATTCTAAAAAATTGACAATTGTTTTGATAAATCAATATCATCGTCAGAATGACAGAAGTTACATTTCATTTTATGCCTACCTGATGTTTAGTAGTTATATTTGGCTAGACCAAGAAGTAACCTAACTTGTGATTGGCTTAATATATGTTTATAGGAAAAAGAAGGAGATGTGATAATACAAATATTGAAGCTTAGATATTATTAACGAAGAAACATTACATTTGTATCACGTGTAAAATTTAATTTATTTTTGCATAGCGCGCTTTCAGCTCTTTAGACATAGAGCCATCATCAGTGCTTAATCTAAAATACATACTCAAATCACAACCAATAGTGTTAAATTACAAAGTTAAATTCATGTTGAGAAAGTTAACAATACTAATACATGAATTTAATTTAAAGGTGTTACAAAAAGGTTTTTAATATTAGAAATTTAATAATAAAAATGATTTTAATTACATTGAAGTTACCATTATTTAAATTTAGTAAGTGAAAGGTTGACTAAGTTCTTATAAATGAAAGATTTTTTACTTTAAAGATAAAAAGGTTGATAAAAAATACGTACTGTCAGATTATATATAACAAAATTTCCTGGCTTCATCGCCTCCATTAATATTGAAACAGGTTAATAATATTTTTCTATTTTATATTTACATTACACCAACTTGGACATCACATTTAAAATCGAATTTTACTTCCAAAGAATCATTTTATTTTCTTAAACGCCCGCCATGCTGGAACCTCTACAGGTGGCTGTGTCGGTTTAACTGACGAATACAAGAACTTCAACTGTCAATTGGGTTTGTTCGATTGTTTGTGAATGCTCTGTTCGATTTGAGAGATCAAATGCAAAAATGATTATTTATTTAACTTCAGAAAAGTAGTTGTAAACAACAATTAAATCAGTTAGGTGTAATATTTTAATTTAATTTAATAATTGTAATGAATGATTAGCAATTTAATCAAGATATTCAAAATTATTTAGAAGGAGGTTAGGTTGAGAAAAAAAAAAACAAATTAGAATTTTCTCATGTTGGAAGGGTGAGATCTAATGATGTATTCACACTATATTTTAAGGCAACACAAAAAACATGCTCATGATTTAATATCATGGTCCTGAAGCAAGTTCTAATGTATTGTCTCTAAACTAACTTATTTTAGCAAGCGTTATTGGTCTAGTGACCAGCAGGTTAGGACATTATTATTATTGAGGGTTACATGAGTTGACGATGTAATGGTATATACTTCCTATTTAGGCTCTCTTGTTTGTTTAGACATTTAACATTAATTTTAAGCTCGTTACTGATTTCAAGGTCTTCATAAAAATCTAGTAAAGTAAAGTTTTTAGAGTTGATGTTAACTAAAATCTTTGAATTTTCTGTGGGGCTAAAATTATGATTATTATATTTTAAGTGATGACCGAATGATGACTTGTTGGGTTTACTAATATGCTCATTTATACGGACTCCCAAAGGTCTGCATGTCCTTCCAATGTAGCTTGCCACACAATCTGAGCATTGTAACCTGTATACTCCACTTCTTTGTAAATGGTTAATTTTATCTTTAGAATTGATCAAAAAGGAACCCAATTTATTGGAAGTTCTATAAGATACTTTAATTGATTTATCAATATCTAGAAAACTCTGTGAAAATATTTTTGTGATATTAGAGTTAATGAAAGGTAATGAAATATAAATTTGATTAGGGATATTTATTTCGGGGTAAGCTAATTTATGTAATTTCTTAGAATTTACTTTTTGAACAAGGTTGTCGACTATTGTGGGGTCGTAACCATTATTGTAGGCTATTTGTCTAATAATATTAAGTTCCTTCCTGTATTCAACTTTTTCCAATGGTATGTTGAGGAGTCTATGAATATAACAATAAAACGAGGCCATTTTGTGTTGGTTGGGGTGATTGGAAGACATGTGGATGGCATGGTCTGTCTGAGTGGGTTTTCTAAAAATACCAAACTTAAATTTTGAGCCATCTCTATGTATGTTAAGGTCTAAAAAGTTGATGTGAGCTTCTTCTTCTATTTCTAAAATGAATTTTATGTTTTGGTGTATTTCATTGATGGAAGATAATATGTTAGAAGCAGTGGTATTGTTGCCTCTTATCACACAGAATATGTCATCCACATATCTAACATACAATAAGATTTCAATATGTTGTGGAATAATTAAGTTACTTTCAATGTGATCCATGAAAATGTCTGCTATTAGAGGAGAAAGGCCACATCCCATGGCTAGGCCATCTGATTGTTCATAAAATTTATCGTTGAATACAAAAAAGTTTTGTGAGAGGCAAAGTTCAATTAATTTAATCATATGTTCGCTTGTGTTATCTGGAATTTTCGATTTTCTAAGAATGTTTTTAACTAAAGGGAAGGTTTCAAATTTGGGAACTGAGGTATACAGGTCACTAACGTCAAATGAAACCATAATGGCGTCAGGTGGTATAAAGAAGTCTTTTATTTTGTTAACTAAATCAAAGCTGTTACTTACTGTGTTCACTGGTTTAAAGTTGGTTAATTCTCGAAAAAGTGTGCTAATGAAACTTGTTAATTTTGATACTGGTGTGTTAATGAAACTTACGACAGGCCTTATCGGAATATTAGCCTTGTGAAGCTTTGGGAGACCATATAATGTAATGTTTCTTCGTTATCCTATACGTGTACACAGCCACCAGCATCATTTGATGTCCTTCATTAGATATTATTAGCCCTATGGTGATATCCTGGATATCATTTTTCCAATTAAGATCAGTATAACTGATAACTGACCCAAATAGACAGCAGACCCTTAGGAATTTTGAAATACGATACAGTGAGCACTTACGAGCATACAGATCAAAACAACCAGATAAATCCCACTACGCAAAACATCTACTTGACACCAATCATTCATTGACACCTAACACAAAACTAGAAGTACTGCATATTTGTGAAAAGAAACAAGAACTGGATTTCCTTGAAGAACTGGAAATTAGAAGACATTTAAGAAACTCAAAATATGAAGTTGTCAATGAACAGTTAAATCTAGGGAATTCTCCACTAATAAACTGTCTTCTTAAGTGATAATTGTAAAGATCAGCAGATATAGTTTTCCTGGTTTTCTATATCATTGCACAGTTATACTGATCTTGATTGGAAAAATGATATACAGGATATCACCATAGGGCTAATAATATCTATGCTTCAATATTCGTAATATCACATCTTCTTCTTTTTTCTATAAGCATATATTAAGCCAATCACAAGTTAGGTTACTTCTTGGTCTAGCCAAATATAACTACTAAACATCAGGTAGGCATAAAATGAAATGTAACTTCTGTCATTCTGACGATGATATTGATTTATCGAAACAATTGTCAATTTTTTAGAATTTTCAATAACTTGTATTATATTGTGGAATTAACTAGAGACCTTGAGTTTCATTTAAAAACACTAACAGTATTATATGTTTTTAAATGTTCATTCCACCCCTAGCAGATATTTTAGTAACTAAAAAATATTTTCCAGCGATTTTTCTGGGTCATTTTCCTGAAGGTATTTTTTGTTGTACTATGACTGTTTTTGGAATATGGCCGACAGTCGGAGTTCTTAGTTGTTCACCATGTATGTGCTGATTAGGCACAGAAACATCTATAGGATGTCATCTAGAGTGCTTGAGGTATATTATTTAGAGGTTTAAGTAATGTCCATACAACATCTAAGAGAATATACTGTATTGTTTTTGATATGTTGCATTTAGTTCATTGGTAAGATGTTGTTTTAGAGACGTTACATTAACATCTACAATATGTTATAAGGTAACAGAAATGTTGCATCTAGTTCATTATAAAGACTTCCTTTTGAGGAAGTTCTAGTAACATATTAGTAATGTAAAAAGGCAGCGCTTTAACATCGCTGAGAAGTTAATTTGTAACATCACTAAAGTTAACAGCCACTAGCTGGGCATAAGCGGTTGTATAGATGAGCATGTGATGAAAACAAGAGGAATAAAAGTAAGATCATTATCCCAACGTGATGTTGAATTAACGTGACTGTAACATTTATTTGCATAGTGGGTATATTCTTTATAATCTTGCCTTTTTTGTTTTTTCATATTCCAGGCCCAGTCTTTCATAATATCATTTAGTTTTGTGAATGGGATCGCCTCATACAATTCATATTAGCGATGCTCGCAAAATTGGGTAGACTGTTCCCATACGCTATTTTAACTCTTCGTTGTATTATCAGAGATTGTAGCCTCGATTCCCTATCTATTTCTTCGTTTTCAGTTTCTCCAAACCGATTCATTTTCAAACACTTCAACAGCTCGATTGATTCAATTTGATGTTTAAGATGTATTTATTTAGAGTACTGTCAGATGCACAGGCTCCCTGGTATGAATATCGTGCTGAATAGTCGGTGACTATTGTGCACAATGCAAATACTCACTAATAGGGCGTTTTGATTGGTTCTGTCAAATAGGAAACAAAAGTATTAGGTTGATGAGTGATATTTAATAGACGATAGAAATAGTCTATAGTTAATTCCCGATTCTACTAAACTGATCATTATATTCCCCTATCGTTTAAATTTTTGAATTATGGAAGAATAATTATCCAGTTCAACAAAATGAGTTTTTAAATTTGTATAATGTATAAGATATGGATGAAGTTATCCTACAAAGAGATTTTTAACTCAGATTAATAAGTACCGAAATACATCCAAGCAATTAAGTAGAAACTGTATCACTTACCAGTATAATTTTGGATACGGTCCACTAGAACGTGTGGAAACTGTAACATCGATAATCACTAAATAATCACTATTCAAATCAGTCTTTCATTGTCTGCATTTTATGATTATTGAGCGTCTTCATACTTGCACCACTGTTAGGTCTACTGATGCATTTAAGACAAAAAATATCAATTGACCTCAAGTCGCATATGAAAATATCTTAAATCATAATATTAGAGGCCGATAATAAGTGAATAACGAAACGCTTACATTAGGACTAACACTATATATTTTACTTAATTATAAACATTGTCAACTAGGAATAATATGAATGATCTGGTGAACAAAAATAACATAATCGAAACTTAGGGACCATTGTAAAGACCCTTTTGTAACAAAATAATGATGTTTTAAGATGATAATGAATCATGCTATTTGGAAACTTGATTTTTCTAACGAAACCGTTTTAGTAGTAGTAGGTAGATGAAGCCTCTACGTGAATATTTGAAACGTTATCTTTACTAAAATGATGTACATTTTACGAAAGAAAACATATATGTGAAAATCTTAATGATACAAATTCGAAATACAAAGTAACTCGAGGAAATTGTTATTTTAATGCCTCTATAGATATGTTGAATATAGAAAAACACCTTCGACCATTATGTACTCTATTTTTAAAAGAAGGTACTCAATGAATTCTGAGTTATATTTTAACATACTCCAAAAATAATATAATCTATTAACCAAACACAATTTACAATTGTTCTCACACTTTGGATACTCCTTATTATGGATCAAAAATAATTATTTCCATCGTATAAATATTCAGTCGAACGAAACTTATTTTCTGGAACGATTCGGTTAAATGGCACATTCACCATTAAACAAACTCTTAATGAATGTAGAAATCTCGTTAAGAAGTCGGTGTATTCCTACCCATTCATGAATGCAGGGCTTCGTTCTCATACATTGATTCATATTATCAAATTTCTTGTTACAATATCAATTACTCCAGCTTGTCTCAAATTGTTCACAGAAAGCAATACGTCGGTCGACTGGCATGAGACACATTTCGTAATTTGAGCTTTTACACCTTGTGAAACAAAGAATGTGTTGATAATGTACGAATCCACGGCCTTTAATCATGGTAAATAGTTTCAAGATACAAGGCCTTAAACTGCATCTGGCTTAATTATTATATATGATACAAAGAATTGAAAACATTTTACTAACAGAAAAAAATGGATACCTATAACAAAAAGTAAAATCACATCGTGTATAACACTGGCTAAAAAAATACATTACAGGTACTTGAGGGAACGAATACTAATGGCCGCTTGCACCGTTTGAAGAGTCAATGGGCGATTAATTTGTAAATTGTATCTTTCATTTAACATGGTTTATTATGACGTAAATGCTGATTAGTTTTTGGATGATAAAGCGACTGATCAATATTTCTAACCTAACTTTTACTTCTTTTTCGTATTTTATTCGTGTGTAAATTGTTTGAAAAGTTCGTTTTTCACGGTTTCAATGTATATTTTACATAAATAATTTTTTAAAAAATGGATTTTGCGGAGAATGACGGTATGTTTTTAGAGAACGATCAAGATATTCTTGATGTTATAGACTTTGGATTTTTTCGAAAAATCTATGAAAGAAAAAACTATTTTGAAGAACTAGATAATCTAACGTTTTTCTGACGATTTCGGATAAAAAAGGATACAGTTTTATTTCTGTTGGAATTAATTGAGGCAGAGTTCGAAAAAATAATACTTTGTAAGTACGTAGCTATTTCGTGTTACGTACGATCCAATATCCATATATCTACTAGCCAAAATGCCTAGGTGTGTTTACAAATGGATTTTCTGAGTATTATTATTTTCTTAGTATCCTAGTTCTATTTAATTTTATTTCAGAAATAATAGTGTTGCGCCCATTGACCAACTATAAATTGCCCTCGGGTATTACGCTAGGCGGATATAAACTAAGCACCAAATTTACCTGGACTAATTTTACGATAGGTAATTTCGGCACCGATCGAAAACTACATGTGAAAAGACTTAAGTATTCTGGGCACCAAAGATATGATTCTGCCTGCTTGAAAAATAGGGTGCGATAATGCAATCTGTATTTGGACACCATGGATTCTTTTACCTGGGATTCTGGAACTGGCAATTTATTTGATGATTTTAGTCAAATATTCAATACAATATTTCAAGAAAAGATTTTGGAACTACTTGCCTTTAACAACAAAATCCAATTTGTAATTGTAAGTGGGAGTGAAGGGTTGTTTGCTTACAACAAAGTTCAGTGTAACCAGCTTACAACAAGGTACGGTGAGATAAAATGGAGCCCTTTTTGTGTAGAAAGTACCAATGGAAACCAATTATTAGTAATTAATTATATATGTTTGGATTAACGTATCAAAACCCAAGTGAAGTTGTAGACTGTTTCGCTTTTGACTTATGACTCAAGCCTGATGACAATACTAATCTAGACGAATATGCGGACTATTTAGTAGTGACCTACATCGAAGATAATAAGTCTCGATCTACATTTTATATTTGTGAGTCATTATGTTCTAAATTTAATGTCGTTTTATACAACACATCCATCTATTTTAATTTCTATTGAAAAGTAGACTCTTGCGTGCTAACAAAAGTATTTATTTATCAGTAAAAATTGAAGACCTGGCAACCTAAGAAAAATTAAAAATATTGACGGACATTGTCAATATGTTTGCGGGAAAATTACAGGACTTAATTTTATGAAGTGTTCGTCACATTGGGCAAGTGTTCGATATTCTCATTCTTAACGGTTTATTATCTACATATATTATAAATACTGATACTACTCTCCTAATCGTAATTACTGTATTTTTGTATTTTATATGTTAATGCGTAATAAATCTTGCATTATAGTACTCTTTGATGTTTTATTTCATTTTTCTGATTAAGGATTATGTACTGTGTTTAATAGTATTTGAAAGTTTTGCAAAAAGATCAATTATTCATAATATTAAAAACATCAAGTACATGTAACATTACAAAAAACGACATGAAATACATATTATCTGCATTAATATTACAAATTAATGGATGTACTTGTAGTATTAATTGAATTAAAAAAGAGATTATCTGGTTGAATATTATTTTCACTTGGACGCCGACACACTTTTATCAAAACACAGGTTTGTCCTGGTTCCCAGTTTACTTGTCCTCTTTGGGTGTAACTTGCGAGCGGTGCCCACGTTTACGCCCGCCGATTACGTTAGTGCAGGTCATTTAGCTGCAGTGGCTGATTTTATCAGTTTGGATATACATTATCAAGAATTGTTGCAAAGGTTATTCATGTCATTGCAAGTTCATATCCCCGATTTGTAAAGATATCTAGCCAAGATAATTCAGTAACAAACTGATTTTGATCACATTGCATCCTTGTCTACGGTGATAGCATGTGTGGATGGCTCGAAGGTTAAAATACAATATCCTGGTAACAAAACGATAGGTTCAAATAAACAAAACTATCGTCAATAATTCACAAATCATAACTTTTAGAAGGAGAGGATCCTGAAATGTTTCGAAACAGAAAATAATATTTTCCAATTAATGTTGATGCAGCTTGCAGTTCTGATCTGAGGTTATTAGATGCTGTGGCTCGATGGCCGGGGTCAGCAAATAAGAGAACAATTTTTAACAATTCGAGATTAAAGAGACGATTCCAAAAACCATGAGTTTCCGAACTGAATTTTATTAAGTACTTATAGCATACAATATTTACAATTAATTTAGAAATGTATTTTTATTACAGGCGATGGTAGCTACGGACTTAGACTTATAACCCCTTTAATGAATCCCACGATAAGGGCGAAACTACTTTATAATGAGGCACAAATTAGGACTAGGAATGTTATTGAAAGATGCTTTGGTGTTTGAAAGCGAAGGTTTCCGGTTCTGGCTTACGGCTTAAAGTTAAAATTAGACACATTACTCCAAGTTATCGTAGCGACTACAGTTCTTCATAATATTGCAAAAGATATGTACGAAGGAAAGCCGCCTTTAACTGAAGATATGAATGAAGTTGAATTGAACTGTTTAATCGGTTTTGGTGAAGCGAAAAATGTACTTGAACCACAAGAAAATATTAATGTCAATCATTTGGACATCATTTAAATAATGAATATTTTTCAAAATTTCAATTTAAGTACACAACTTCTTCCAAATGTTTTTATAAATAATATTTTTGTTCTTAAATTGGATTTTATTATTCTTGTGCAAAATAGAGAATTTTTATTAGATTTTAATTTGCTCTATAAACGGAGTTTACTTACAATAAACTAGATTCACATATAGATAATAAATTAAAAACAGCTAAACATGATTAAACGATTAAACTGTATGAATTATTAGGAATAGGATTGGGAAGGAATTGAGTAATAAAACACAGTTCTAAAGACAGGCAGTGCAGAGTATAAGTTAAAAAGGGCGAGAATAACAACAATACAACTCGTAAAGTTGAAATATAAAAATTACATATTTTTTAGATAAAAGTAGACATTGTGCAGGGAGGTGAGTTACTTTTTGATTATATACTAGGGGAAGGACTATCTGTTATTAATAAGGGCTCTGAACAAACCTCTGTAACTAGAAACAGATCAGAGGTGTTAGATTTAACTATCAGCTTAAACTTTTCGAGCAATAAGATACGGCAGTATTTACTGAGTCTTTGTGTTCAGATCACAGACATATTCAATTCAACATTGAACTAGGTCCAAGGCCAGTAGTGGAATATCGCGACTCAAAAGCTACTGACTGGAGTAGATACCAAAATTCCCTCCAACGGTACATTGAGAACGGCTTCACTACCTTTAACAGTTGTGATGGGATAGTTATTGCGGCAGAAGAGCTTAAGGAAGCAGTGATCTCCTCATATCATAAAAACTGTCCACTGAAGACAGAAAGAGATAATCACAACTCTACTTGGTGGAACAAAAGCCTAGAAAAACGCAGAAAATATGTTCGACGACTATTTAATCGAGCTAAAGAGTCAGGCAACTGGGAGCCTTATAGAACTGCTCTAACAATCTACAACAAATAAATTAGAAAGGCAAAGCGGGAGTCTTGGAAAAAGTACTGTGAGAGTATATCTGATATACCTCGCAGTACCAGAATACAATTCTCTCTAAAGAGTCGATTAACGAGATAGGGTCGATGAAGCGACCAGATGGCACTTTCGCGACCTCTAGAATAGAAACGTTAGAGCTTTTGATTGAAAACCACTTTCCCGGAAGTTCAACTCTGGATAACAATCAACTTCCCTACTTCTAGGGCACAAGGCGGACCAAAAAGAACGATTAGAAGGTCGCCAAGGAAGTTATCATAGCACCGGCGATTGAATGGGCAATAAAATAATTTCAGCCCTTCAAATCTTCTGGCGAGGATTTCATTTCTCCAGCTCTGCAGCAATACGGAATGCAAATACTTTCACCCATCCCCATTAAACTGTATAGAGCTAGTCTGGCGTGGAATTATATACCACCCAGTTGGTTGGCGGCTAGGGTAATATATATATAGCGAAAGTGGGCCGCACAGAACCACAGACTAAATTGGTCAGACCCATTAGCCTAACATCTTTCCTGCTTGATGGACTTGGAAGAGTACTAGATTACTAAGTCAGGCGGGTAGCATTATACAACTCCCCCTCGGAGCATCCACCAGTACGCTTATCAAACTAATAAACCAACAAATTTAGCGTTACACAACCTTGTTGGGACAATCACACATTCTCTTAACAATAAGGAGATTGCGGTGGTCATTTTTCTTGACATCGAAGGAGCATTTGACAATGCACTACCGGCCTCCATTGGTTCAGATTTGGCTGAAAAGGGTATTAAACCAACGATTACCGCCTGGATATATGCCATGCTGACTAATAGAACAGCCCATACATCTCTTCAAGACGAGGCCACTAGCTTTAAGGTTTCCAGCGGCTGCCCGCAGGGTGGAGAGCTATTTCCCCTACTGTGGTCACTCTTGATGGATGACCTGATTGTTACTCTCGAAGGAAGAGGGGTAGAACTGCAAGCGTATGCAGTCGACCTTGCCATACTGGCAAGAACCAAGTCAGGATGGGTAGCATATAATATCCTCCAAAAGACGTTGGACGATGTCTACAGTTAGTGTCATGGTGTCAGAGGGGACAGATATCTGTTATCCGTGGTAATACTGTAATAGTTCCCTTCACTAGGAGAAGGAAACTGGAAATGTTTTTCTGTTAATTTCCTCTTTTTGAATTCTGCTATTTCCAATCATCTATCATGAAGTTGATTATATTTCTCTGCTCTTTGATGTAACAATAATATAATAATTTTCCTAGAATGGAAACATGCGTTCTGGCCAGCACGTTCTGCATGTTGTATTTATTGTTGTAGCATTGACGTCAGCGGCTATTTTTCCCAAATTTTATTTTTTCCCTTATAGGATACATCAGCTGTTTTTTACTTTCAATAATGTGCTTATACTTCTCACATATATTAGCAATTAGCAATTTTTCTTGTCCAGACAAACTTATTCAGCGCTGCCTTGTATTCCCCCTAGAACTCATTATATCAACAAATTAAATATTAGTACAAATTTGATTAAAAATCACTAAATTCACCACAGTGTTAAAAACAACGTTGTCATATCATACACTAAATAAAAACGATAGATTTGTTTTGAAATAGTTGAATAAAACTCAGTACACTACATATTTAATAATTTTTGTTTTGTTTGGCTTTATGGCTGGACCCACGCACATCTTGCTGCATGAGTCCAGCCCTAAAGCCAGAAAAAACTATACAATTTTTGGAAAAATGTTTCAAGCAAAAGTTGTTTAAAATTCAATTACCTTCATGTTTTATTTGAGAATTTTTCCATTTTTTTATAATTTAAAAGCATAAAATTAAGAAAAACTGTTCAACGCATCAAGTAAACTACAATTTCCCGTTGACGGATTTCCACTAAAAGTAAGTGGGATTTGCATTATGTCCATAAACTCTCCCGATATCATACCCACACTTGGTCAGTTGCCTTAAATAGGCATGAAACGGATATTTTCACAAAAATCCCAACTTTCTTTGCGCCATTAAAATACTTCTATTTCTGACATTGAGTCTTCGGAACGGTTGACTACAGTGAAGATAGCAAACTGAGCCAAAATTACAAGTTGCCAAATTGTTTCTCTGATTAACTAACTACGATTATTTTTTTTGGCGGCGCGATTGAAAAAATTTAAACAACCATTAAAATGTAATTAGTGATAAGCTAATCAGTGTTCAATGAGAAAACGGCACAAACGGCCATAAATGTCATTTCTGACATACTAGTTGACCATCTGATAACTTATTTTGTGCTTCAAAATTGTGCCTGAGTTGGAGTAACTTGTTCAATGGTAAATAATTGAATATTAAGCTTTTCTCGCATTGGGCGGTAGAACAGACTGTTACCAAAAACACTCAAATACGTTTGTTAATATGGTATTCTATTCAATAATTTCGAACATCGTGGTTCGTACCAATTAAAATAAAAACTTCAAGCGGTAAGTCGGAGATGGGAACAAATACATGTCGGACATAAGAGGTCGTCGAAGCAATCATGGTTAACCATCCTCAGTTGGCAGATCAAATATTTGTGTCCCGTAAAATATCTTCAAATCAAACAAATCTAGTTGACCAGCCACAAGTAACTTATTATTCAATGGCACGATACAGAAAATAGTTTTCATTTCTTGATCACTGGAGATGAATGGAAACGTCCCTACGAAATTTCATGAAGCTTTGTTTGCACCACAAATATCACTTTTGTGTGTTTGGTGAAATATTATTATAGCATGATGATTCAATGTGCATGGAGCTTGGACATACTGTATATCTTCACTATGAACAATTGGGTGAAATAAATCCAGTTATATTTGAAAAGTACCCAGCAATGATCAACAATAATTGCAAGGAGTGAAGCACAAGATGAACCGTGGAAAAGTGGGCGGAGAGATATTGTTCCAGCCACAATATTTCCTCGATATTGCGTTATCGTATTTTCGTGTATTTCAATTGAAACATTTCCTAAATGACCAAATAACTGCTATATTTGGATGATATCTACAATAACAACTGCTAGAAATCGATTGGTTTTCGTCGTTACAGCATTGAAGTTTTGCTCAGTCTATAACGGGAATTTGTTGATAATAAATATGATTACATTTTTGATCAATCATAATAACCTCACCATAGAACTCACCAACCCTGTTGGTGGAGATCACAAAATAGTATTGTCCTCTGATGTATATCGGTAATCCAAACGTTCATGATTCTGAAATTTGAGGATAAAATTGGATATAGAGATGACTACGCTGGGAACCACTTAGTTAAGTAGACTGCAGAACTGGAAATACTTGAAACGTTTCGTTGAAAAATATCGTCAAAATTCACAAAGTATCTACTAAGTCAGCGGATGAACAATCGAAATTATGGTTCGTGGGTTTTGCCAATAAAACATGGAAAAATAAATGATATTTGTAGTATCGTCATAGGGACGGAACTAAGTAAGGGGCTACAAGATCATATGAGGGTATATACACTTGATCTGCTTGTAGCTGATGAATATTTTTATAATTCTCTTAATCTGATTAATGCAGGTGAATATTTTTGAAGACAATGAAATTCCCTGAATATCCTGATATGAGCAATATGTGATTTTAATTTATACCAAGGAACATGAAACATTGATGTCGATTGTAACACTAACCTTAGTATATAATGCAAATAAGAGAGTCATTTGTGACAACCAGGTAAAAAATTGAACTCTCCATATTTTTGTTTTTTTCATAACGAGGCAAATAACAGAATAATTACCCGACCACCTTATCATGATTCAGTGAAAAGATAGTGTCCAATGAAGAAAAAACAGAGGTTTTCGAGTAATTATTTGCCATAGGTAATTCCATGCAAATGATTGAACAATTCCGTCATATTATATGAGGATTTTCATCTCCAGTATTTTTAATCGGATTGCACTTAATTCAAACTATTGGGTATTTCCTCGCAAGAGGAAATTATATAACAATTCACGTAAACATCGTTAATAATAACAATTATAAAAGTGTAAGTCGATATGTATTAACACAATCAATGTTGACGTTATATAATACTACAATATTATGAGAAATAAACATAGAGATGTATTTTTATTTGAAAAATAATGCTTGTACTTATGACTACTCAACTTCTCCCAGCTGAAACTGATACTAACTGTATCAAATTGACTGACTAGTATCAAATAATGAGAATTTCTTGAATTCTTGCATAGAGACAATATTTCAGGTCACGTTTCAAGTGAATTTTATACCAGTATTATTCTAACACTACTTATAGTGAGAATATATTTAAATTCCGAAGGCAAAATCGCAAATGTGGTATCCTATTAAGAGCTTTTGTTGAGCAACTTTGGTATAACACACACACTCTTCTCAAAGTTAGGAAAGAAGATGCAATAAAATCGTCAGTAGGTACTACGGATGTTTTAAAAAGATATCAAATGTAGTACTAGACATAGACATTTTCAGTTGCATACAAATTATCGAACGTAACTTGGCGTTACATTAGTCAACTGGTCCTTTATGAAAATATCGTGTGTAAAAAAGATATCCATCAAAATTGAATTGAGTTGTGCACGCAATTGTAGATTTCTACATCATTCTCTCTTTTGTTGCTGTTAATATCTAATACGATAACTAAGAAAATACACAAAATATCTCTTCACATTTCCAGGATTCTTTTTGATATAATAACTATTTTCTTTCATAAGCACACGTGTTGGCTAAAATGAAACTCTCAATATCAGTTATATTATTAGAAGGAATATCATTCATATATTCTTAATTCCTTTTTTAGGATACGTTTACTTAACAAATATTTGGAAAAAGTAGGCAGGAGTTGGAATTAATTGCCACACTCTACCCAAAATTTTCAATTTGATTAAAAAATGAATGAAGTTATTAACATAATGATGCATTACGCATTGTTCAACTATTTTCAATGAAAATCTTTCATTCAATACTTTAGAACAAGGAATAGGTCACCATTGTGAATATTTATCATATTTAGAGCATATATGCTTTGCTTGTAGACAATGTGTGACGAAAAGAAGTCTTTACTTTGTTGAAATTCAGTGGTGCGTCAATCAGGATAATAATTTTGTAAATTCTTTGAGCACTATCTTCTAGTTGAAGATTGGGAATTTTCAATAGTTATTCAAACACTGTATACAGCTACTTTGAAGAGTTGGTTATAAGTGTACTTGCATCTATGAGATTTTTCTTCTCTCTCTCTCTCTCTCTCTTGGTATTCTTGGGATTTGCCTTGGACAATCAGCTCTGGAAGACATGTTTCCCGATACTCTTCACGTGAATCACTGTGTGCATATTGTAGCATTTTTATCATGATACAGATTGATGATGATCCGTACGTCCACACTATCTGGATGTTTTGTCATTAGTTATCATATCAAACCTTTGTGTAGATATAAGTATAATCGAGACTTTATTGGATCGACAAACTGAGTCCCAATCCCTTTTTGAATTCAAACTATATAAGAGTCAAATTTGTGGTATGTAAATTGGTCGCTGTATCTCCTAGCATATGAGTAGATGGAGGTAGAAATCAAGCATTCCCAAGGAAAACTCATAGTTCTATGTTCTATATATTTTATTGATTATATTGATCGAAATGTTTGTATATCATAAATAGCTGAAGAATTTCACTAACCACTTGCTTTTCAGCTTCTTCCATTTTCAATATGTTTTAATACAAATTTCACCTCTTCGAAATTAAATTTAAGATTGTAACTAAAATAATTAAAATTAAATAAATGATTATTGTTATTATAATTAAAATGTCTAGACTCTAGACCCATCAGTTCATGATTAGTCTATTTTTTGTGGTTACGTTATATTATACAGAAATAGCTTTCTTGGAAGGCTTCACTGTAAAAATATTCTATTTGCCAAAATAAAATATTTCCTGAAAGTTCCAGTGAAAAAATTTATTTAGTCGCCATGAAAGCTGAATCAATATCATAGTACCATTTTCGCCGATATTGTTGAAAAATTCAAGACTGAGTAGAATATTTTAGAATTCCATATAATACGAGATCTGTTTTAAAAAACACTCTATACATAAGCCAACTCATTTTTCTAACTTCCACAACAATTCAATTTATTTGATGAACCATTCTATTATGGTAATTGCTTATTTAAAAGACTAGTGCACAGAATAGCAAAAAGCGGTGATTAATGAGTTTGTCACAAAACATTTTGGAAGGAATTTGTCCCGTGATCACTCACATCTCCGGTGGGAATTGCTCGCATATTCTAATTTTGATTACGCGCCCTATTTGAATCAGAGCTGTCGGCAGTCTCTAATAGTGATTGATTTCTTCATTTAGTGAAATATAGAGATGAAAAACTATCCAATTTCTGGAACATCTTCCAATTATGATATAGTGACTATATTTCCGTTATATAAACGATATTGTAGGTTTTCACACACATCGAAAAAGCAAGTTAGTGTTGATTGATTCATACAGCTTATTGATACATGTCCTAATTCTGAAGAGGGCTTGGAACCAAATGAGTTGAAAAATAGCTCTAAATGAGGGTTTATCCGAGTTTATTGTTATTGTCAATATTTCAAAGTTTCACTGGCTACCTACTGTGAGCTAGTGAGTGTTCTGTGGAATCTGAGAAATTATGCATTATGGAACTTAGAGCTTATCTCGAATTACTCATATTCAGATGGTCATGAAAACGTCATATATTCAGTTATGAAAAATACCAAGCGATGGAGACTAGAAAAATGGTATATAAACAAAAACCTTTCCCAAAAAAATTTCGCTCAAAATTCAAATTATGTTGGATTATTTTCTTCTTGGAGATTAGATGCTAAAATGGCTATAGTTTTGGCCCAAGTAGTATATTTGTATCCATTACCTTGTACTATTTGTTATACAATGTTAAGTTCATTTCTGTTATTTTATATTAAGAAAGCTTGTTTTAAAATGAAATCCTATAATGTTGAGGTTTTTTTTATAGGAACATGTCTGTTTTACAATAATAATCACATTTGTATGGTTTGATTATAATGAACTAGTTTATCGTTTTCAAATGCTTAATTCTAATTAACATCATTTAATTTATAAGTTGGAAGTACCGAGATTTGTTTTTTTATAGTTTTATTTGCTCCATCTGAGTAATATATCCAAGTTTTCTATATTAACACATTTAGTATTACCGCATTTCTAAATATAAGAATTATACTTACCCGCGTTTTTCAATTATACCTCTGTGGAAGATGATACAAATGGAAATAGTCAATTGATACTTTATCAAAATAAAAATACCACGTTAAACATTTCCTGGACAGATGGGAATCAGAGTTGACATTTAGTTTGAAAGGGCAACAAGTGAATTATGAGCAGTACGCTCTTTCAGCCGCGGAAGAGATATTTCATATAGGGTTTGTCTAAAACTAACAGTGCATTGCTGAATTAAGTCAAAAATTAACAAGTAAGTATTTAAAAAAATTGCTTTCGTTATAGTATTGAGTAATAATCTATAAGTAGAAGCTACTCATCTATAAGAAGGAGGTATTTTTTAACAAATTTGTTAACCATAGTCATATAGAAAAAGACGCCACGAATGCTTTTCTGTTCTATAAAATTCTTTATATTTTCTGCAGAAGAACATCGCTTGCCATATGAAGTCATATTATTATGTGTCGTATACAATGGAACGATGTTTTAAAACAACATGCTTGTTTTCAACCCACTACTTTCATAAGCCTAGAAGCCATATTTTCTCCAGCAATAATTGAATCCATTGAAAGTAACCATTTTATTGACACTTTTTGACTGTTGCTTTTTCACACCAAAGTTATACCCATAAATAGAAACTAAGAGATAATGAATAACGAGTAAAAGCTCGTGACAAAACGTTTTCAGCTGCAAATAAGATAGAAACTTGCCAAGGTATAACAGCAAACGGGACGTAAATGTTAACTACATGCTATAAGAACAGAAACAAGAACAAATATTACTTGAAGGTGGAAATTCTAATGGGAATTTACACTTTATCAGAATCTATAAATATATATCGATATGCAAGTACATCAACCAAATCAGAAATAGGTGACTGAAGGCTGGTGTATGCAGCAAAATATTTATTGAAGCCACTTGCAGATGGATTGGGTCCATCGAACCAAACCGGAATCATATAACTTCATTTCAAATGGAGTATGTTTTATGAGGTGAATATTGTGACCATGGAAGTTACGCAATTTAAAAAAAAGAGAATTTATTGAAAAACAACTACAAAAAAATGTATTTCAATGAATACAAAAATAATACTCAAGATTTATTATACTTCGTAAATTTCTGTCACCTCCTTTGCTGACATGTTATTTCATCTTAGACGAAGCATTTTGCTCATGGGGTAGTTATTTCTGATGAGGATGTTCATGCATGTTTATATAAATATGTGTACGTTTAAGCTTCAAAAACGTTTAATCTCCACTTCACATTACTCAAATAACTCCGAAAATATCTCTATACCTATTTTATGAAGAAAATGTATATAATGATTCGTAGACTTTTCCTTTTGTAGTCTGGTACATCATAAAATATAGTCAGATATGTCAAATCCAAACTACTACCCTTCCGTGTAACAAAGGAAAAAGAAAAAGACACAAGCGAACAAGAACAAAAAAACACAGAAATCAGGTACAACCTAGATAGCCTTAACCAAGATAGCGTAAAGGAATTTTACAAAAAACGACTTGATGAAAAACTCATACAATAAAGCTATGAAAACACAGGAGATCGATACGAGTATCTTGAAAGATGCTTGAAAAACGCCGCACTGGAAGTCCTGGAAGAATACGCAAAGCCCAATCGAAGAACACCATATTGGTGGGATAAAGAAATAAAAGAAATGATAAAAATAAAGACAGACAAATACAACAGATTCCTCAACACAAAGTCGGATCAATATAAAAAAGAATACAAAACAGCTCAAAGGAAGGTACGCACAGCTATAACAAAAAAGAAGAACGAAAGCCGGGCAAGAAACTGCACAACACTCAATATATACCTGGGAGGTAGTAGAAGTACCGAAAGCAGGAAAATGTTCTCTTCGTCAAGAAAAGACGAAAGATATTATCAGTAGTAATACCACAAGTGATTGAATTTTCGCGATAAGTCTGTCGATTTATTTTTGAACGAAACTGAATTGTTTCGAGAAAACACCACGAGTCCGCAGGACGAGTGGTGTTTTCTCGAATCAATTCAGTTGAGATCATAAATGAAAGACAGACTTATGAGATAAATTCAATCATGAGTGGAATGTTATTAGACTATTTCACAAACAGAGTGAAAGATAAAAAATCTGAAATTCGGCAGGATTAGATGAAATTGGCAAAAAAGTTGACCTGAGAAATGAATAAATTTCAATGAACAGAAAACATTGACATCGAAAGAAATACTACACTACCAACAATAACCATAACATATTCATCCATATTCATTATAGAATTTTTCTTGCAATAATCTAGCACTCACATTCCAAATCGTCTTCACAACACATTCCTTGTAATCAGAACCATCGATTTTCCTCATGTTGAAGCCCCAGTCCTTCAAAATAATAGCTAGTCTCTCGACAGGCGTTGCTTCATCTAATAGGTATTTTCGTTCATCGAAAAATCTGGTAAATTTCTTCCAAATGTACTCCTTCGATTCCCTCGTATTTTTCGGTACATTTTCATCGATTTTTTCGTTGATTGATTCGATAGAATTCATCCCAAATCTACTCATTTTTCAATGCGTGCACAGCGTAATCACTTATATTTGACGTTTAACTGTCACATGCACTGTAAACAAATCTGAAAACACCGAACTTGATAGGCCAATCAGAGTCAAGAGTCAAGTTTGGTATTATCGGTAAGCCGAACTTGACTAGAGCTTCTGATTGGTTCATTTCGTAGGTGAGTGAAATAGTCTCACCAATAACGCTGGAAGAATGGGATAAATACTTCGCGAAACTGCTGACTGAGCAAAGGATACATTATCAGCAACTACAAAAGCCACAATCCGACACTCAAATACGAACCACAGCATTCCCACATAGAATCAACACCAAAGAAGTAAAACTGATTTGTCAAGCACTGAAAAACAGAAAATCTCCTGGCCCCGGTAATATCCCCCCGGAGTTACATAAACACGGTACAGAAAAGCTATATCGACAATTAGCCTGCCTGTTCCAGAAATGCATTAATGGAGAAAGTTTGCCAGAAGAATGGAAAACGTCGTACATAACAGCGATACATGAGAAAGGAAGTAGAGACGTGTGTGATAATCATAGAGAAATCGCTATGCTTAGTACTATCTCGAGAGTCTATGGTAAGCTAGTGAAAAAGAGAATTGAGGATGAATATTGTGATAGTGAGGCTGAAGAACAAGCTGGATTTAGAGCTGATAGATCCATTCACAATAACACAGATAATGGAGAAAAAGATGGCACGGAATCAAGAAATACACCTCCTTTACGTAGACCTCAAGAAAGCGTACGATAGTGTACCCCAGCTAAAACTCTGGGAGGCTCTCGAGAAAACTAACATCAGCATAACATTAATAAAAGCTGTTCGAGAACTCTATAAACAGAACACAAGCCAAATAAAGAAAAAGCAGACATTATCAAAGGGGTTCAACATTAACAAGGGTCTTAAGCAGGCTTGTTGCTTGTTACCAACTTTGTTTAAAATCTATTTAGAACAAGCTCTGAAAATATGGAAAAGAAAGTGCGAACAGATGGAAATACCACTGAACGATCACATACTATATACTCTCTGCTTCGCTGCTGATCAAATAGTCCTAGCTCAAGACTACGACGACTTAGGATACATGACCCGTGAATGAATTGAAGGACACGATAAGTGGGGGCTGGAGGTAAATCTTCAGAAAACGGAATATATGTGCATTGGTGGAGAACAACAGGACCTTATCTTGGAACAACAACATCAGATAAAACACTGTATAAAGTACAAATATCTTGGAATACACATCACTAATGACGGTAGTTTGGATGAAGAAATCAAGCACAGAAACAACAAAGAAAGACAAGCAATCAGACAACTAAACAGTGTTTTGTGGGATAAGGCAGTATCAAAAGAAAATAAGCATAGAATTCACAACAGCATAGTGAAAAGTGTCATCAGCTTTGGTAGTGAAGTGTGGCCTCTAAAGGAAAAAAAACTCGTAAGTCTCTTGAAGCCACCAAGATGGATTATTGCAGACGCGCCGCCGGAAAATCAAAACTGGAAAAAGTAAGAAATGAGAGAATTCGAGAAATTATGGATGTTAAACACAAAATGACGGAAGACATACAAATTAACCAACTTAGATGGTATGGACACGTTCAAAGAATAACGGAAGACAGAATCTCAAAGAAAATACTAAATTGAACACCACAGGGAAGAAGAAAGAGAGGAAGAACCAGACAGTGTTGGGGAGAAGGAATAGATAGAGACATCAGAGAAAGACGAGTAGATGAGAATCTCTGGACCGATCGAGAACAATGGAGACTGGAAATCAGAAGACGGCGGAGAACGTTATAAACTGATTTGTATATATATATGTATATTGTTATATATCGATTATTTAAAATTTGCTCCTATAAATGTAATTATTTCTTCCTGTCCATCTATTTTGTTGCCTAATTTCATTTCTATTTTCATTATCATTTTTTCTATTAAAGTTTCTAAAATCTCTTCTATTCTCAAAATACTTGTTGTCATATATTTTATCTCCACTTCCATATATTCGTTCTTCATTTCTGTAACTTCTATTTTCATTTCCAAAATTCATATCTACATATGTATCATTTCTTCTATTATCAAACCCTATTTATATGATTTCTATTTACATATGTTTTTAAATATTATTTGTTAATAATAAACTTTTTATTTACATATCGTTTTCATATCCGTTCCTTACCATGTACAATTCCTTTTTGTTTTCTAGATTTTGTTCCTATAATCCTGTCATATAATTCAATTTTACTTTTTTTTCCTAAACTTCGTCTTATTTTCTTCTCTTATCGTTTGATTGTCTTTGTGTTTCTGTTGCTTCTTTCTGTTCTCCACCATATCTTTTTTAATTTTCACTTCCTATCATTTTATTTTTAATTGTCTCATTAAATATTATTGGATTCATTATCTTCATATTTCTGTCAAGTTTTACTTTTATTTTGACATTTTCTGTATAAATTATTCGTCCTCCATTTTGTCGTGTTGTTTCTTCTATCTCTTCCATAGTTTCTTGTAATATTTTGTTCATTTTCTTTAATTCCCAATAAAATTGTTTCCCCCTATTATAATTATTATTTCTTTTGCCATATGTCACGATTTGTTTTACTATAATAACATCTAAGTCTTTTATTTTCCAATGAATATTTTTTTTTCAAATTTTTAAAACTTCTTCACTTCCTAGATTCTGTAAATTAATATCATTTCCTCATTTACTTGTCCTTGTATATTTATAAATTGTGTTTCTTCAGTTCCCTTCTCAACTTCTTCAATCTCCATTAAACTTTGTATTTTTACTTCTTCAATTTCCTTTTCCACTTTATTACATATTTTCTGCTCTATAGTATCATCATTTATATTTATATTGTCATTCATATTTACATTCATCTTGTCCTGCCCTTTTATTTCTTGTAGCATGCTATCCATGTTATCTAACATATCATCCATTCTTTCATTATTATTGTCCTCTATTTTGTCAACATTTTCCACCATTATGCCTGATTTTCTAGTTATTTTTTAAAATCTCCACTTATTTCATCACACCACTTACTCATATCTTCCTTAATACCATTCATCTTTCCTCTAAAATTCATCTTCTCTCATCGTGTCCATTTTTCCATTCAAATTAACTTCTATTCTGTTCATATTTCGATTTAAATCTTCACTCATACTAATCAAAAATTGCATGAATTGATCTTCTCTACTTATTCTTTCCTGTTTCCCTCGTCTCCTATCCTCTTGTTCTTCCTCATCTCCTACTGTCAAATCTCTTCTATTGTGCACTCCCTTGTTCTAAGTACCGCACCTGAAAATCTCCTCTTCTATGACTCCTTTCTTCCCTTTCTTCGTCAGATCCACTTTCAACTCCTACCTGTTTACAATCCCTTAACGTTATTCTTCTTTCCATCGTCGATACTTAATTTTTTTTAATATAGTCAATAAATTTCAATATTTTTATAGTTATGTGCAAATTTTTAATCGCCCCACGTTGCTAGTGCCAATTTGTTATATATCGATTATTTATAATTTATTTTAATGAATATATGAATATCACACTATTGAAATTTCATTTCTCCACGTTGTACAATCTGTGATTGTAGCGACAATATTGCACACGCACATTTAGCAGCGTATGCAATATATTTCAATTTGACAGTAGTTGTCAAACAATGCACGGCTATGATAAACATCATTTTTGTATTTCGAAAGATGAATTTATTCACAATGAACTTTAATCACTCTTATCTCAGGGTGGGATCAAAATTGTTAATAAAATATTGAATCAAATTTTATAATTTTAAAGTATTCTCCAAATTAAATATTACTCTATTATTCAGATTGTTGACACAAGAATCTCGAGTGACTGTTTGTTTAATATTATAAAAGGCCCTTCAATTACCATATGACATTTACGACTTTTCTGTCACCGATAATTATTCGAATGACACTGATTAAATCAAAATTTTTATTGAATGCTAAATGTTTAATTCTATGAAAATAGAAATGAATACCACAGTGAGTAAGATAAAATTTTTTTTATTATACTATCAAATAACAAATTTTCAAAGGTTAGTATCATATTTTCTACAAATATTAAAATTAAAACAACCTATGTACTAGAAAACACCTAATTAAATACTTTTAACAAGAGTTCAAATTGTTAAATTTACACTTGACGTGTATAAATGTCAAATACCACGATCTCCGATCAAAATTGTCTATTTCCCAAAATTCGTTGGTTGATGTAAATTTTCATATGTAATGTTTATTTCATTTGAATTCAAAAATATCTTTATAGATGCGTCTATTTCAATTCATTCAAAAGGCATGTTATTCTCGAGAAATAATTAAAAACTGGAGCGGATACACCAATACTATGGGACAGGAAAATACTCGTAATATTCTAAATGAATTTAGAATTCTGGATACTTTCTAAATGTAATTTAGAAATCTGTAACCACTTAAACTGAATACGATACAATTTTTCTTCAAATTGTGGTTACGAAATTTCCTTTTTTTTTAAATACTAAATTATGTTTCCCAATAACAAAGAAAGTTTTTAAATCCTTTTATTACAATTGTAAGTCTCCTAGCAGAGACCTCTGTATTTTGATATTTCAAATTTTTTTTTTTTCCAAATCGTAACATGATCTATCTATCATTAAATATATTCTGCATAAATGTCATCAAAATTAAAAATGTCAAATTTGGTATATACTGAATCAAAATTATTGATTTTACAGACAATACAGTGTATATCAAAAATATTGCACACAAAATATAAATAATTTTCCTTAATTTAACGTTTCTTTTAAATTAAATTAGAACATTTTGCCCATTAGAATTTTTTCTATAAACGTTAAATCTCAAAAATAAGATCATTACGTTTAGTCTGTATGGAAAATATAAATTCAAGTGAAGTAGCAAAAATAACAATCCATTTCCTAGTGCTTATATCATCAGAACATAAAAAACTTGAATGAAAAAACTCAAATACAATCCAAATCTGACCAAAATTCACTATTAAAATGAGCTAACATACAAAAAACTCAACAAATTTAGTTAGCATACCGAAAATATATTCATATTGTACATATAAAACCTATTATAGACGGAAATAAGAGAAACAAAAAAGTTAATTCAACTTTATTCCATCAAGTTTTAAATCATTTGCTTTTATAAACTAATAAATCTAGCAGGAATCGGAAGCAAAAAAGACAAGTGATGTTAAAAAACAGGTAATAAATCATGTGGTAATGATCACTTATCCGTGAGAAAAAAACTGAAATACCATTTAAATTTAAACAATATATTGTGAGTTGATGATACTGATAAACGTTTCCAAGGTTATGTGTAAACTGTATGATGATAATAATTCTCTATTCTCACAGTGCGATAAGAATCAATGAAAAGGTGATTTTGAGAATAAGAGTGATCATTTGAATAATGGTTGAACATTTATGAGTAAACAAGTTTTTATAGTTGATTGTTCATTGTAACTTCAATAATAGTGGACAATGGCAATTTCAATTTATACAGTAGATATTATATTTTTATTTGTAATGCTATAACTAGAATAATGTATGAGACAGAGACAAGTGCTTTCTTAAGATATTTTTATAATAAGAATATTAGCATTCATCCAATATTGGTTCAATATATTTCAATTCTTATACCTATTCTGTTTTATAAGTTCGTTGTCTCAACATTGGGAAAAATCATCTCACAGCTATGATCTATTTGATTTTAATATCCTTATTGCAGCACCATTGTGTTGAAGACAAAAACAAGAAGCTATTTAATTATTAATTGAACGTACTTTCAAAAATATTTGTTCGCTAATATTTATTACTATATTCCAGTGGTCAGACACTTAAGCATTGGATTGCTCCCAAATATCATAGATATCTCATATAAATAAAAAAATGATACTTACTACAACCTATAAACAATTTTGATACTATGGCAATAATGTTTGAATTCATAGTTAACTACGATGCTTGAGCTACAAGTTATAGATTTCATCTCCCGATCACAAGATGAAAGGAACGATGTGAATCGACAATAAAGCCGACCACTTTCACGTTGTTTCAGAAAGCGGTTAAAATTTTGATTCAACAATGAATAGAGGTTATAAATAAAGCACCTATCTACAAATCCGTCATTAGATTTACCTGGTTGTTAATACAAAAAGCTAGCATACACTCCTCAGATTATTTGGGGTCTAAGTTTTGTTTTCAGTGTATCTTCGTATATTTGTTATTCTTAAAAATGGGTATATGTTCCATGAGTGTATGGTATGTTCCCAAAATAGATAAGACATTGCAACTCGAGACAAATTGGCTAATGAAAAAGGTGAAAAATATACAAGTACTTGTAGCGGTACATTTGTGTTCACACATGTGGAAAATAGTCGTATTTTAGTGCATACATTGTGACAGTCGCAACTAAAAAATTTACGAGTGCCTAAATCATAAAATTATTTCACAGAAAACAAATGAAAACTCTTCCTATGACATAATTTATGCCTAAACGGATATATTTATAGAACATTTAGACACAAAATAATGTAAATTTGAAATATAAATATAACACATAATACCTACATCATTAAAAACTGTTCCAATTGTGTTGTCTGATGAAGTCGGTTACTTTAGAAAGTATACATGTTAATCGGATTTTCAATATGAACTATTTATGGAAATTTGTGAGTTGTGCTGATAGAAGATAACGTTGATATGTTTGAATTCTTGAATAAAAGCACTTTCTTCAGTCACCTTCCTAGTAGCCGCATATTTTACTTCACCTAATTCACTCAAAAATAATGCGAGGTTTGTGATGATTGTAATATGAAATGTTTGATTCAGTATACTGATTTTGAATAATATTGAAAATAAGAATTACTGAGTGTCGAGATTACCTGTATACTTAAGCAAAGTGTTATAAAATATGGTGTATATGTTACGGCTAATACGAGAAAATAGTTGATTTGCGAATTAACCGGCTAAAACGCGAATTAACCGAATGTTAAGGATAAAACCCGAATACGTCATAGTTCCGCTCTTGTTTCGCATATTATCCAGCGCAAACAGGTTAAAACGCGAATTACCCAAAAGCTACCGCATAGAACGCTGTTTGTCTCAGATTTTGTCGTTTGTCAACATGGCTGGTAATACTGAAAGTGTAAACAATTTTAAAACGCGTTTCAATGAACAGTTTTTCAAAATTGCAGTTATCAAAAGTGCAAATACCGGATATTGAAATAGTGACGAATATAAGAATACAATTGAATTTGTCAAACAGGCAAAAAATACCGCCTCCAAAACTTCCCAACAATATCGTCGCATAAGACATTATGATGTGTGTTCCATAGGCGGCGTTGGAAAATTAATCACCCCTATAAAACCAAATGAACAAGACCTTCAATATTATGTAGCCAATGAGGATTTTTTTGATATTATCCACGCAACTCATTTGGCTATTGGACATGGTGGTCGCAATAGAATGGTTCAGGAGCTGAAGAAAAAATATAAAAATATTACCCAGGAGAGTATATCTATTTACCTTAGTTTATGCACCTCATGCTTAATGAAACAAAAATCTATGAAAAAGGAATTAGTTGTGAAACCCATTATTCATTCCGAAATGAAGAGCCGATGTCAAGTAGATCTCATTTACATGCAATCGAATCCTGATGGGCAGTATAAATTCATACTAGTCTATCGGGATCATTTAACAAAGTTCGTACAATTGAGACCCCTAAAATCCAAAACAGCTGATGAAGTGGCCACAACAATAATTAATATATTTTGTATATTCGGTGCACCAATGATTGTTCATTCTGATAATGGACGTGAATTTTGTAACCGTATACTGGAGCAATTAAAAAGTATGTGGCCCGGACTTAAACTAGTTACCGGAAAACCTCGCCATAGCTAATCACAGGGAAGTCTAGAAAGATGCAACCAAGACGTAGAAAAAATTCTAGCGACATGGCTGAAAGATAATAACACAAATAACTGGTCGGATGGTCTTAAATTTGTTCAAGTGATGAAGAATCGTGCATACCATGACGGGATAAAGCGTTCACCGTACAGAGCAATGTTTGGTATGGAATTAAAGATTGGCTTATTAGATTCCACACTACCCAAAGAGCTTATTGAAGGAATTAATACCGAAGAAGAGCTCTTAGATATAGTGAAAAATACCAGCACGGAAAATACTCTGGATGAAAATGACGTAGATCTAAATGAAAACATATCTCATATGGAAGAAATAGGCATTGATAAGACAATTAATCAAACATTTAACAAAAATACAGATATACAAGTTAGCGGTCAAATAAAAGATAAAAAATTATGAAATTGTAGAAGAGGAAAAGGAAGAGTCAGAATATTATGATATACGTAATGAGAATGTACCAAATTCGGCAGAAACAGTTGAAAATCACAAAAATACAGTCCTTCAAGTGATCGAAGTCCACGGAAACGACATGCAAAATATTAACTGTATTGAAGATAATAATAAAGTGAGAGAAGAACGAAACGACATAACTGATGTGTTAAATGAGTGTCTTTGTCAAACTGGAGGTGAAAAGTGTGATAATTGTGTGAAGCAGTTCAGTATTTTGGAAAATAGAGCACAAGCTAAAAAATGTTTGGAGAAACAATCTGAAAAAATGAAGCGTGTATCGAAAGAAAAATTTCCATCTAGTTGCGTAGGGGATACTGTCAGAGTCCCTATTCCAGATTTAGGTAGAGGACGGTACTATTCGTGAAAAATACTCTAGAAATGAATTTGCTGTTGGCAAACGAAAGTTAATTCCATTAGAGTGTGTGCCAAGTGAAAAAAATCATTATGAGAAATTGCCAAAAACCAGTCAATTTCCGGAGGACAGTGATACAGGGATTTCAAAAATGTATTTGTGGAAGAATATGTAGATGTAAGTTGAAAAATCAGTTATTTAATTCTAAGTGCCATTCAAGCCTATCCTGTTCCAATAAGTAATATGTAGTAAAAGTAGGTACCTATAAGTTTTGATCCATAGGTATTAAACTTTAACCTATTAGCCTTTTTTTTATAGAGGATATAACTATTTCTTCTTCATTATTAAAATTTTAGAGAACATATTCTATTATTTTGTATTACTTATGTAATAAAAATCACAGCTCAGTACCTATTCGCACGTCTATGAATGAATGAATGGGACATTAATAATTGCTTACTGAACTTATTACCCGGCTAATTCGCGAAAGAGCCAAGTATTATCGGATATAACCGATCATATTATCTAAATCGCGTTTTAACCAAATAATTTGCGAATATTTTTCAATTATCATTTCTTCCGTAATAACCGGCTGTATTGGATAATTCGCGTTTTAGCCGGTTAATTCCCGAATTAACTATTTACGTGTATCAACCGTAACATATATACCAAAAACACTAGCAAATACAACTACAGGAAATTTCTCGATTAATCGAATCGACGGTTTTGGGTAGTAGTATTCCTATGATGTTGATAATAGACGCAATGAACTCGAGAAATTTGTCATAAAATTATGAGGCATTAGTCAATGTACAAGGGATATTTTCTAACAGAAAAATTTATAACTTTACACAAGAAAACATTCATTTATTTACTAAAAGTACAGTTAGTGGGAGTACAATTATTAAAGTATAACTTTACATTAGATTCGTTGCTGATTCCTACTATAGAAGATCCATTACCACGCATAATATTTATGATCTTATTGTGGTGTTCTTCATCGAGATTTAAGTATGGTTTTATAGAATTTTGATTGGTATGACCAAGAATTTCCAGCAATTGTTGTTCTTATACACCATATTTTGCCAATTTGCTAACAGCAGTTGATCTATTCGAGTGATTTGTTGTCGTTATGCACTTCACATTCAAGCCAATTGCCTCAACTATAGATTTAGTCCATCCATTTATTGTATTTCTTCCAACACAGGTACAATATCGTACCATTTATCAGTTTAATTTTTCCTGTGTCGATTTGGTTTTAAGAACAGTCGTGGTGTGGTAATATTGACGCCTCGTTTTGATATCAGTTTATCAAAAATACGTACAGAGCAGCATTGTCATTCTCTATTGGAAACCAACCGTTTACTACTTGTACAGCTTTCAGAACCACCTTGGCACGTTTTAGTGAACACCGGATTGTATTCAATGCGATTTGTTGGAGTGTCAACGTATTTTTCACGATTTGAAAAAAATCCACCAGACAAGCAACTGCCTCTCCTCCTCGCCACGCTAATTCTACAGTAGCAATATGGTAAAAGATTTTCAGGACTATTTTTCTACCATAGCAATATTATTTTGTTAACAGACAAATTCAACTAAACTGAACTGGAACTGCTTGTAGTTTTTTCCTACTTGCATCGCGGGTTGGTTAAAGTACTAGGTTGTTAAACGGGTCAGTCACAATATTATACAGGGTGTTCCATCTCAGACAAGCCAATCCGTATATTTCCTATCCCATAGTAATCGGAAATTTTTTCCGAAACACGTCGGATGATTTTCTTGGGGGGACATCTTGTGATGTATATTTGAGGCTTGAATAAGCAACCCCCTAAGGGGGGGCGCTTCAACCCCTCAAAATTGAATAGGGAAGAGGGGTTGAGTGATACTTCACTTGTAAGGTCTTGGAAGCCTATTTACAATGGTGTATGAAAAAAATCACATTCTCAAAAAAAATTAATGGTTTTATCATGCTTACAATCAAAAAATCAAACTTGCGTTTTTAAATCAAATGTTCAAATTCTCCTCCATTGACTTCCATACAATAATACAGTCTTGACTGAAAACCGTCTCTAACATGGTCCAGCATTATTGGAGTTAGTTGACGACACTCATTTACAAGTCGCTGGCGTAGTTCGTCCAAATTTTCAGGCTGTCACAAAAATCTTGGACATAAGATCTCCCCACAAGAAGAAGTCCTGAGGGTTCAGGTTATGAGATCGGTCAGGCCACTCCAGAGGACCTCTTCTTCCAATCCAACGACCAGGTATTGGCGAACTAGTGCGGCGTAGTGTGGAGGAGCTCCGTCTTGTTGGAAAGGCAATTGTTGTTGAATTAGTAGATGATCGTTTTCTGTTTTTTCTGTTATTAATGGATCAATCAGATGTTCAAGCATTTCAAGATAAATTTCTCCATTTAAATTGCCAGGAATGAAGGTCCAATTAGGTGGTCTCCCAAAATTCCTACCCAAACGTTTAGCTTTTCCGGATATTGAGTGTGAGCTTCTCGAGATACATGAGGATTTGTATCGCTCCAAATTCTACAGTTATGTCGGTTAACCTCTCCGTTAAGTGAAAAAGTGCATTCGCCCGAAAAGCAAACGTTGTACAAGAAAGTTGGGTTATTGTTGATACGCTCGGCCATAATTTCGCAAAACTCTAGCCTTCGATCCAAATCATCATCATTTAATTCATGAAATAATTTAATTTTGTATGGATGGAACTTGTGTTTATGAACAATTCTGAAAACGTTAGATTGGCTTATACCGGAAACCGCAGAAAGTTGTCGGACAGAGAGCGTGTTTGCCATAAGCTGGACATGACCCAATACCGCCACAGTTGCTCCTTCATCATTCAAAATTCCAATGGGTGCCCTTTTTTTATCCATTACTGAACCTGTCTCAACAAATTTTGAAATTAATTCCATTACATACTTATGGCGAACGCTACGTTCAGGATGGTTTAGGTTGAATATCCTTGCAGCCGCTGGGGCACCATTTTGATTTTGGCAATACAGGCTAACCAGCTCAACACGTTCTTGCAATGTGTACACCAAAATTTTTTTTGAAATCGTAAAGAAAGCAGCAAAGTAGAAACTCAACAGTTTGATTTTTAATACATGAAATGATCGAAAAAACGTGATAAACACCTTTTAAGAACAAAAAATGAAGGCAAGATAAGAAAATGTTTTTTTTTCAATTTATTAGTTCGAGAGAATTTATCATTGTATGGAAATCAATGGACCATTTGATTTGAAAACGCAGCTTTGATTTTTTTGATTGTAAGCATGTTAAAACAATCAATTTGTTTTAAGAATGTGATTTTTTCATACACCGTTGTAAAGACGCATCCAAGACCTTACAAATGAAGTATCACTCAATCCCTCTTCCCTATTCAATTTTGAGGGGTTGAAGCGCCCCCTTCTAGGGGGTTGCTTGATCAAGTCTCAAATATACGTCAAAAGATGTCCCCCAAAGATAATAATGCGACGTGTTTCGGGAAATTTTCCCAATAACTATGGGATAAGAAATATACGGGGTGGCTCGTCTGAGATGAAACACCCTGTAGTCATTATAGTACTTCGCTTGCAAAAGCTTGCACGAAACGTTCCACATTATCATCACTGTTGCTTCTTTAAATTCGGTTCCGTCTTTCTTTCTGATATTGACAGTCCAATATTTTAGTATCAACGCAAGTTCTTTTATGTTCATCTGATTCATAATCTCGTTCGCAGCAGAATTCCATGAATATTCCCCAAATATATTTTAGACGGTAGGTTGAATTTCAGGGAATTTTTTCTTTGATTAGCGCATTTATACTTTGAATACTCGCATTGCCGAAACGTGACATTTTGAAATTCATTGTGTTATCATAATGGTTGATAATTGCATTGAATGTATTTATCAGCGTAATGTTGACATGATTGGTTGAAATTGTTTCATATGACACAAAATGACAAAATTTGAATGGTTGTTAGAACTGTCAAAAATTTTTCATTGTAATAAAATCATAAATATAAAAGTAGAGGTATTTATAATTTTTTTATAGTATAACAACGTTCATAATAAATTGAAACGTCTTTTAGGTGAAATTGCTCCTCTAGCTATTTTTATAGTACAAGTACGTCTTGTCATATTATGTATCATAATTTAAAACTATTACATCTCACTATAAATGATATTTGTCTACCGAGTCCGGTCCTTCACCATTCCTAAATGATCATCAGATCAAAGTAATGATACTAATCTCAGCGCGAGTAGTAGAAACAAAGCCCTATTGTAAAAACAAGAACACTGTCGTCGTCTGGCGCATCTTCCTCATCATCAAAAGATCGTCGAAATTGATCACCTGTGCCACTGTAAAATTCCTCGGCCTAAAATGAACTCTGTGTCAGGTCGAATTCTGGTCTCTTATAATTTCCAATGGAAGGCAGTCTTACTATAAGAGTTTATAATTTACACATGATATTCCAAAATAGAATTTTTGAGAAATTATTTTGAAACTGAAACTGATATATGCTTTACTATATTTTTGAAACTATAATATACAGGGTGTTACAATACGCTAGGTTGCGAACTATATGACATATTCTGGGGACAAAATTCATCAATTCAATCAAACATACCTTGTTGGACATTGCAATAGAAACTTAAATTTTCTTTAAATGCAGAAAAGGTGAAATGTATTATTAACAATATTGTTGATTCAATAGTCATTTTGTATTCTAGCAACAACTGTTTACTGTGGATATCAAATACCTACTACAAAGCATGATGGAAAAAGGGCCGAAAAGTTAAACTTCTGAAAAGCAATAGGAGACAAAAGTGTTAAAATAAACGCTTTTAAGGATTAAAACTCACTTTTCCACACTCCGGAGGCAGTATCATGCTAACATACCGAAATTTCTTCAAAAAGGACTAGAAATGTCATATATTAGGATTTATAGGACCCGTTTTACTAGCACTGGTGGGCTGAAAATGAATAAGGTTCATATTTGATATCCCCTGAGCAATATAAAATCATCAAATTGGTCACTTGTATATACTCCAGAGGCTATATCGTGCTAAAAATCCGAACTTTCTCCAAAAATGATTATAAAAGCAATATATCTGGATTTATAGGATCCGTTGTACTGGGTATTTGTGATACACCTTAAACAATATCCAATCATAAAATTGGTCACTTGTATACACTCCAGAGGCTGTTCAGTGATAAAAGTCCGAATTTTCTCCAAAAACTACCAAAATGTGGCTCTTTAGGTACCATAACACTCATTATACAGGCCCTGGCAAGCTGGGGCGAGGTTTCATCTGTAAGATACCCTGAAAACTTTCCAAACATAAACTTGGTCACTTGGTACACCCGGAAATTAACAAGAAAACCCTGCTTAGCGTGTTTTTCTCATTGGAAACCGTAAAAATAACAGGGTAAACCAATACTTTTCTCACATCGTGGATAGGGTTGCCAAAAAGTAATATTCTGTTCAATTTTTGATGTCACATTTATTGAATTGTGACGTATCCAAAAATTTTTGGGAAGCTAGAAGATCTAAACATTCATAAAATTTTTGGGGAGCCCAATGATTTCGTCATTTTTGTTCTAAAAGATAATCTTATCTCAAGAATGCCACTTGCAGCTTTCCTGTATAATATAACTCTCGAAATATTTGAAAAAAATAATTTGCATATGGTAACATTTTTGTATACTCTTTTCCACGGAGGCAAGATAGGGTCAATCTGGTTCAATATAAAACAAAAATGCATCAGTTGTTAGGTATAGTAGAACACTCAGTATATTAGATAATATGATACATTACCGCATCCATTCACAATTATGCTTTCCATAATGGAAATATTATTCAAATGAGTACCTATTTTGAGTTCATTATCGGAAATGTATGCTTATGAAGCGTTTTTGTATGATATTGTAAAAACCAAATATTGTTTAATATCAATTAAGCATCTAGCATATCGATATTATATTATATCAATTACTGTTTGCGTAAATAAAATTTCTCATTGATCAAAAGTAGAGAATTCTACCTGCCAATGAGTATCAAACGGTTACCAACCTAATAAAGTGCAATGAATCAGTAAAACATCCGCCGAATCAAAGGCAACAGTGTTAAATATGTTCATTGAGCACGAGCGCGCCAACTACAGGTCACACGCTGTTGCCTCTTGGCAGTTGGCACCGCACCGCTAGGGTTCTTCTTCTTAGATCCACCGGCGCGGTGCTGTGGCGTGGAAAGACCACACGCATTTCTGACTCCTGCTATTCCTGAAAAATTTTAGTGCATTTATCAAAATGCGCCAGGAGTGGTGCGAAATTAGACTTGAAATTTAATCTTGATTTATGGTTACAATTATCTAGATTAATAGCCGATATGGCAAATTAACCCACCAGCAACATATCCTATACCTATTTATTATTTGCCAAATATCTGTCACCGTCTACCTTTGATCTGACTTAAAAATTGGAAGAAAGTCAGTCAATATGCATATTTACACACAAAAATAATATTGAAATGCCGTCTCTTCAGTCAATCCACATCGATTTACATTTTTGTTCTGAAAAGTATTCATTGTAACTATAAAAATTTCTTGTCTGCTGTCTGATTAACAAAATCATTTGAATCCTGTTAAAAGTGTAATGATGATATACTGTCCTGTAAAATACTAACAATGTTATGATATAATTAATAAATTGGAATGCGGTATCTCAATAATACTATTGCATAACAAATGTAGGCACACTTTGTAGATATAAATCCAGATAATATCAGACTGGTTCAGTATTCGCACTTATATCTATACAATAGCAGCATATTTCTGCAACATTTTTACAAGGCCTAATAAAAATTCCGAGCACTGTTGGTGGTAATACAGAAAATATTTGATGAATGGGAGATCACTTATATATATATATATATATATATATATATATATATATATATATATATATATATCGATGTAAACTGTTTAATTAGATAATTATTTTCAGGCAAGAGAATTTTTAGAGAAGGAATAATTTCTTGGCGGATTAACTTAGAAAAATTTGTAAAATTTAACAATACTGTGATGTTTCCACTATGTAAAATAGGTCAAGTATCACAATATTTGAAAAATTGACTCAGAAGCCAACAGTACGATGAAAGTTTATGAGTATGAACTATCCTTGAAATAAAAAAGAAAATTTTTGAAAATGATCTATATATATATATTTTCTCATGTTTCATTCAACACCTTTGCTCCCATGTTTTACATCTTTTCTTGGTTGTACCGTACCGATGACAGCTAATGAGCCAGAAACATGCATGTCTGCGGTTACCAGTCCTTTCAGTAGCCCCTTCTTCTATTTGCGTGCAATACCCACCAATCTATTCGTTGTTTATATATATATATATATATATATATATATATATATATATATATATATATATATAAAATGAGAATGCTATTTTTGATAAAAAAGACATGAACAATTTATGCAACGTATATAATTCTGTTTCAATTCCAATGATGTATTTATGAATTATTGTACCTTTCTTGAACATTGAAACTCACATAATATTAGAACAGTAGAAATTGAAATCAGAAAAATTTTATATTCGTGGATGCACATCCCGCATCCATTTTCCGCAACGTTCTGCATTACAGCTTCTTTCTTCTGGGCTTTCCCCCTTTTTATTTCATTCTGGTATTTTGCATGCTATTTCTTTGACATCTCTTGGTTCCATTAGTTCTAGATCACCTAACCCCTGTAGACTTTTTGATTGGATTACCTCAATTATTGTTGAGTCGTCGTATAGATCAGATCTTTATCTCCCATCCTTCTTCCGTTTTTTTACTATAAATTCTACTTAATATCTACCTCTCTCAGATTTCGCATTTAGTTTTCTCCTTCTAATTCCATTACCAAGGTTTAACACACACAGCACTGTGGGTCTCAATATTGTATTATGAATTTTTTTCTTTGTTGCTAGTGTGACTAGTTCTGATCTCATGATTTCGAGTAATCCCCCTGCACTCTTGGCCAGTCTAAGATCGATTTTCGCTTCTTCCTCACATTACGCATTTATTAGGGCAGCTAGGTCCATATAGTTTTTAGTTTTTTTTAATTTTATTATTTTTTCGTACTGTAGTTCTAGCAATAAGTTTTCTGGTTCTTCTGTCACTGTTTTATTTCTTAGTTTCATGTAATGGCTTGTGCTGCTATCACTAGTCATTTTACTATTCTCTTAAGTTCTTCTTGATATTAAAACTGCGTCATCTGCGTAGGTCAAACACTGATGCTTTTATTTAGTAAAGTACCCTGACGATTGATTTTGTTCTTCCCTATAACAAATTACAATGCTATATTGAATAACATGGTGGGTAGAGGGTTACGTCAAACTTGGGCTTTATTATTTCTCATATTGTGAATTATTTCTTCCATTTCTATTTGTGTAGGTTCTTCATATTCGATAGGGTTTTCTTCTCCAAATGAAACGTTTGTGCCCTTCTTTCCCGGTCTTTAGGTATTTTCCTCTTAAACTTCTTTTCTTACATATTTCTTTCATACATTTATCGTCAAACCACATCTTCCTTTTAGTAGCCTTTACAGCGTTTAAGCTTTCTTCTGAAGCTTCTAAAATTGCCTTTTCTATCCGTAATAATTTATTTTCTATAGCCTGTCCTAATTCTGTTTCCGTAGTTTGTACTAAATATTTGCCAATTTCAGTTTTTAATGGCTACTTGATGATATTGTAGTTTTTCCATGGTTTATTTCACCGTTCTACTTCTATTTTTCCCAATTTTTCTCTTAACTATTTCTGTTAGTTGGAGTTTAGCCATTACTAGAAAATGATCAGAGTCTGCATCACCACCCTATATGACCTTATATTTTTCATTTTAGTGTTTTCAAATGAAATTCACGGTCTCTAGTTAATTCCACAATATAATAAAAGTTATTGAAAATTCTAAAAAATTGACAATTGTTTCGATAAATCAATATCATCGATGATATTGATTTATCGAAACAATTGTCAATTTTTTAGAATTTTCAATAACGTTTATTATATTGTGGAATTAACTAGAGACCGTGAGTTTCATTTAAAAACACTAATATGAGCATATTTCACGAAGTAAGGGTCGAGACAGTTAACTTATATTTTTCATTAATTTGTCATATTTTCCCCCTATTAGCACGTGATCAATTTGGTTTGTTTCGTTAGTGCCTGGTATTATCCAAGTTCCTTCGTGTATATTCTTCCTTTTAAAATATGTACTCGTAATTATTATCGTTATTAGTATTATGTTTGCTTTCCGCTCCCGTTATAGCTCTGAACATGTCTTCATTTTCTACCTTTGCATCTTCTATTATTAATTTTAGATTGCTGTTTGGTATTCTATCAATAATTTTTTCTAGTAGTTCATAGAATGCATCTTTATCTTCATCAGTTTTCTCTTCTTTCGATGCATGAATGTCAACAATTGTTATATTTTTGCTTTTTCCAGTAAAATGTAGTTTGCATATTCTTTCCGAAATGGCTTGAAAGCTTATTATTTTGTTCTTTCATATTTTCACTGATTACAAAATCTGTACCAAATCGCCTTGATTCGTTTCCTTTTGTAAATTGGACATATTCCTCAATTTCATTTAGGTTATTATTTTTTCAATGTGTCCCTTGCAATGCTAGAATTTGTATCTGATTCCTTCAGTAAATTTGTTAGTGCCCTCTCTTCGTATACTCCTCGCACGTTCCATGTTCCTATATTTATAACCTTATTTTCTTCCTTACTTATATCATTTGTTTTTTGCGGTTATATCCTTCGTTATCTCCTTTCCTGTAATCACATACCTGGTTAATTGCTTGAATTGGTGCCCGAATCGTATTATCAAGTGTGTCTACTAGTTTTTTTGGTTGTTCTGTATTTGTTTTACTTCGTCATTCCATTTCCAGACTATACCATTTACTATTAATTTCTTGTAACCTACATTTGTTTGTTTGCCCTTATCTATTTCGTCCTTGGCTTTTCGTCTGATTATTTTTTGTTTCTCCTGTTCCTTCTTGGTAAGATCCGACTAAATGAAACTTTTTCAGGGAGATGTCTCAGTCTGTTTTTATTTTTTTAAATGTCAATTTTATCTGTAATGTTTTCCATTTCATTAGGACAACTTTTCCCCCTTGTTTTGAGCACTTCTTATTTTAACATCAACTTTTATTCCTTTTGATAAAAATCATTTATCTTCATTTGAATTCACCTCTATTCCAGTTATGATCAAGTTTCTCTTTTTAGTGACTCTCTCTAAGTGTTTAACGTTTTCATTTAATGTTTTTATTTCCTCCTCCATTCTCTTTTTTTAATTGTTTTATCTCTTCCATCATAACATCATTCTTTGACATCAGTTGCTGCATCCTTTTGATCATAGTTGTTCCAGCATCCACTCTCCCTTTAACCTCTTTTTGTTTCTTGCTTCTTCCGAAACTTTCATCCAATTCTTTTTTCTTTCTCTTATACTCCTCAGTGCCTGGCCCAAAGAGAAAATGGCTACAAAAAGTCAATCAGGATATAGAAAAGGTAGGAACGATCGAGTGGAAAGAAGTAGCAAAGGACCGAAGGAAATGGAGAAGGATTGCGAAGAAGATTAAAGCCAAGAGTGCAGAAGACCTATAGAGCTGAACCGTTTGTGTTTTGATATTCATATAGTATGTTTTATAACAATTATATATCAGTGTTGTTAATGTCAAATGATATTTTGGAAAATGCCGAAATTGAGCTCAAGCGTCAAAAAATATTTCTACACATTATTTATTACAATAGACCCAAAATCAAGAAAATTGTGAGACAATTTTCTTTTTATCAATATCAAAAATTGAATCGAGCATTTTCCAATGTACTCCTACTAAATTTGCTCTAGCAAGGACATTATTATCCAAGATTATTTAATGAATTCTGTTTCCTTCTAAAATTCACCATCCACAGCGATACAATCATTCCAACTTGTTTTTAAACTCTCGATGCCTTTCTTATGGAACGTTCTTTCTTCTGCTGCAACATAGTCTTCAGTTGAGCTATAATCTCATAATAGGAGCTGCATCTTTTCCCTCTTGGACCATAGTTCTGAGATTTGCGAATAGATGGAAGTCAGTTCAGTAGTTCAATTCGACAGATCTTGTGAATTAAGAGGGGAAAAGAAGCAATTTCACCATAGTTTCCATCAACATGTAGCGATGCATTAACTTGTACAAACAATGATATCTTCCTTTGCTGGTGTGAGATATGCAACGTGGTCGATGTTGATGGTTTGGCCAGCCAATATATAGATAATGACCCTGCTTGCTGAATATTGTGTCTACAAATACTTTGGTCGGCTTTCGCATTCTCTTCAATCGGCTAACACTCTTTTCGACTCCGACATACAGTGATGACATCATGTTTCAATAAGATGGAAAAGTTTTTTAATCGTAATTAGCTTTAAACAGAGCTGCAAATCATGAAATCGTTGTTCAAAAATAATTTTGGATATCACATTTCCCTTGGAAGATTACGTTATAATAGAATTCAAGAGAATTTTTTGGGTATTTGCGTATCCACCTCAGTTAAGAAGGTTGACCCTACCACATAGAATTGATAATTGTAGCAAACCCACTCACTGCCTCATGTCATGTTCATTTGGGGATATAATTCAATAAATCGTATTTAATAATATTTTTTTAGTATATCTGTAAAAATTCAATGAATGAAACTTCATTTTGACTGTGCAAAATTCATTGAAACATTTGATATTCAAATGGACGTAATCATTAACCAAATATTCCAACATCGTGACAACGACAAAAAGGCACTAAACGCAATTTATGCATTACCCTTAATTTCCAGGAAGAGTGGGCAGAAAAAGAGGAGAAAGAACCCTCGCGATTCTTAGCATGAGAAGCTTATCCCTGAAGATGAGACAATCTACAGGATTCTCGGGAAAGAGATTGATATTGTAATCTGCTTAGTAAAAATTGCCTGCCCCAGAGTATGTACATATTATCATACTATTACGACACGTCAACGGATGATATATGGTGCAACTACCGAGCAGTCGACCAGAAAAATAATGATGGACATTGGCGTATCATTTATTTATTTGACATAAAATTGTATTTCTCTGACTACCTACCATTTAGATATTTTTTAAGTTGTGATAATGTGTACTGTTCAATATGTATATGGTATAAATTACATCCTTATCATTATTGAACTGAAGGTAAGAATTAAATGATTATAATATTTTTTCATATATGGATCCAATATCGCTTATATCTCATTCCAAGGACATTTTGTATATTAGGTATATTTTGTTCTTGAGCTACAACCTGCATTAGGAAACTTAGCATGGCGAGGATTTATTTCCTAAGTAGTCACTTGATAGCATACTTTTGACAAAGTCTATTTGTTGATTATTTTTCGTCACGAGGGGGTTAGGGTTTCGTACGGCGCTGTATGAAAAGCCGTATGCTGGTTCTGGTCCCAGCTACCCCTGTATGGCTTGGCACCCAAGTAAAAATTACTCTATTGTCTTTTGCCAAGGTTTTCAAGGTATTGTGACAGTCCCACACTATCTTCGACGTATAGCTGTGGATTGCTAAGGCCAAAAGGGCCGCCCGACTGTCCGTGTTCACATAGATGGTATTTTTGTTATAGTTCCTATCTATGCATGTTCAGCCGCATTCTCGATTAGTGTAGCTATTTCTGCTTAAAATACGGTCGTCATTTTGCCAAGGCAGACACTTATGCTTTGCCTGGGTCTGACGCTGTAAACGCCTGCTCCTGTACCCGTTAGGGTCTTTGACCCGTCGGTGTACCAGGTGATACTGTTCAACATGCGTTGAGGTTCTCCCTGGGCCCATTCGGATCTACCACTCGAGTTGACACGATATGGTATCTCAGATTCCACGACCTCACGACCTTGGGCATTCTGTCACGTGGCATTTCGATGATGTCGCACCTCATGGTGTCGTGTATTTTAGTATGTTTCATAGTATGGGGCTTGCACCAGTTGCCATTGCACTGCATTCTGTATGCAGCCATTTTAGCCTCTCCCTGTATATAGAGACGTAATGGTGGGATGTTTAGCAGTATTTCCAATGCTGCGGTTGGGGTGCCCTTCATGGCGCCTGTAATGCTCAGACACGCAGCTCGCTGCACTTCAGAAAGCGTTTTGGCGGCTGTGCTTTGCTGAACTTTAGGCCACCATGCGATCGCACCATACACCATCATTCGTCTGATTACTCTGGTGTACAATCAGTTTACCATTGTCGGAGTTAGGCCACAGGTGCACCCAATTGTTCGTCTCATCATCATTAGCGTAATTTGATAACGGCTTGTGATGCTCGCTAGATGGCTGTTCCAGGTTAGCTTGTCATCTAACGAGATTCCTAGATATTTTGCCTCCCTGGCAACCTTTATCTGATTGCCGAAGAGTTTTGGCTCGCTAGTTATCTCTGCGATCCGCTGTTTTGTAAATAGTACCATGATGGTTTTCAAGGGATTGACAGACATCTCTCCGCATCACACCATCTCTCCACTATGGACATTGCCCTCTGCATTAGTTCCAGGTAGATGCCCACGTGTTTTGCCCCTATTAGAATGATGATGTCGTCAGTGACAAGAAGGTCGTCGACTACCACAGCTTTGGTGACAGAACGCCTCCCTGTGGACATCCTCTTTCTATCTTCACCTCTCTTGTGATACCACACAGGAATGCTTGTGCTCTCCTGCTGCTTAGCATGTTCTCCATCCATCGGGTAATTGTCCTGTCTGTGCCTCTGGATTCCAGCTTTGACAATATGTAGCGAGTGCTCGTATTGGCAAATGCTCCTTCGATATCCAGGAACACAGCCAGTGTAACTTCTTTGTAAGTAATAGCTTGCTCTATCTTGCTCACCAAGCTATTTAAGGCTGTTTCGCAAGATTTGCCACTTTGGTAGGCATGTTGATTAGGGTTCAGCGGCTTGTTACCTAGCACCGTGACCCTCAAATGCCTATCTATCATCTTCTCTAATGCCTCAAGAAGAAATGACGAGAGACTTATCGGACAATGAGCCTTTGCAGTATCGTAAGAGGGTTTTCCAGGTTTTGATATGAATACCACCTTGGAGATTTCTCACACCGTAGGTATAACTCCTGTGGCTAGGCTTAATCTGAACAGATTCACAAGTTTCAGGCGCCTTGAAGGAATCGGTGTTGATACTTCTTGACTGATCAGTCGTGGCATTTATACCATACATTTTAACTGCTAAATAAAAAAATAAACGGCACTCTACTTTTCACTTATTTTTTCTAAAAAGTTCTTTTCTACTGATATGAGCTTCAATCATCCAACAAATGTATATAAAAATTGTGTGTCGAGGAGGAATATCTACTTTCATAGAATACGTTGATATATTTTATGTTCAATTCTGAATAGATCGAATATAAACACTTTGGTCTGCTCATTCAAAACTTCTATGAGCACTTTACTTCGACAATTGGTAGGAAAATCGTCACTTGAGACGTTCGAATCTCGTCGCAACCTCTAGGAAAACTTATATTGGTGCCGTTAGTTTACAGGTCAAATAACAATCATTTGCATTCCATTTATTCAGCTCATTTTTCTTGTTAACAAATATTTTAACTACCACACCAGAGAGCTGGAATCACAAATATATAGGCTACACAAGTATTACTGGAAACATACATCAACTCATTCTTAAATATAGATCTTGCACAATTCCACAAGGGCCATGGATAGGTTACTCCTTGTAACAGTTATATTCACGGATGTTTTTCACTTTACCTACATATTACTAAGTACCATTTATGTCTGTAATATTTTGAAGACCACCTAAAGAAGATAGAAATACGCCACATCCTCTTGAGAAAGGATTTTCTCTTATCTCGTCAATCATTCCACTATTTTTTTGTGTTGCACTTATCTAGGCAGAAAATAAGAAGTCTGTATCGTCAGAAATAAGTGAAAATCTTCTTATCCAAAGTCCTGTGTTTTATCCATCGAGTCGACTTTTATGTTTCTTCGGAAAATATCTGGAAAATCGTGTTTTAAATGAAATTCACGGTTCCTAGTTAATTCCATAATATAATAGAAGTTATTGAAAATTCTAAAAAATTGACAATTGTTTCGATAACTCAATATCAAGTAACGGTCGACACAGTTAATTTCATGGAAAATCGTAGTATTTTCTACAATTCTTTCAATTAGTTTTGAAAGTTATGTCATTTGGTATTGGACTCGTAATATCGATTGATTTACCAATTTTGTGAAGTATTATCTGTTGAAAATATCGATATATCGTTATATCCACAAATTCGTGTTGGTGAATTCATGACATTTCAATCAAGATATATGCTGATTCTGTTCAGTTCGTTTTAACTATCCAAATAAATATTTGTTGAAAACTTTCTCATTTGATCTCCACCACTGTAGGAGTATACTTGTTTCCAAGAGAAAAATTAAATTTTTTCGAAGCCGTGACGTTTGAAAATGGCGTTTGTTGTTTATTCACAATGCGCGCATTGTTTTGATGTCTACTCAGTAATGATGTAATATATTTTAAATATGTAACTGTAACTTATTCATATAACATTTACTAGTTTGATTTCAGCTGCTTATAAAAATTCTGGAATATTGTGTAATATTGAAATATAACTGGGTGTAAAACAGACAGACCACTTGATAATATTGATATAAAAATATTCGCATTCCACAAGTTTTGTTCAGTTACACAATATTAGGAAATACAATTATAATTTATATGCAATTTTTTCACAATATCAATTAGATTGTATGATAGCATGAATTTTGATTATAATCCACTTTCAAATTGTAATAAAAAATACATAACAACAGTATAATATGTAAGAATTTTGTCCATAGTCCATAATTGTCATTCAATGATACGTTCTACAATACCCGTTGTAGGTCCGGCTGACATTTTCCTTGTTCAATATATCTTAATAAATTCATGTTTGCTAAATTTCTCATAAAGAACAATTTTTCTTCATCTTTATTGAAAATGTGGAATGGCGACGTGCGAATGTTGTCTGGTTTAGTATATTGTTTATGCAATTTTATGAAATATCTCTTCCTATGAGTAGACGGTAAGGTAAATATAATTTATATAGGACTTTTTTGGAAGTGGGTGAATTTAATCATATATTATATAAAAATAAGAACTATATACCAAATAGTTTTTGTAAGTATATGTATTATTTCATTATATTGAAAAGAACCATGTAAAAATTAACCTCCAGTTTAATTTGCAAGTTGAAAATTATACGTTGATTCGCTTGTGGAAACTTGTGCCGCCATCTCGTTGCATGTATACATACGGTTATATGTTCCGTGCATCAGATTCCTTCTTTTTACAGAGCTCGGATGAAACACTAACGCGAGCCGGAGGGAAATGAGGGAATCTTTCTTTGTAAACTTTATTGACCTTTGATACAAAATTATATTTGAACTAAATATTGTCTTTTCAGTTTCAATAGTGACAGTAATAATTACCTTTATAATTGTTCATTGAATTTAGAAATAAAATAATACAATTTTGTATTTGGCAGAGTCGTCAGGTATATTCATTCAATATTAAATCTTGAATCAAAGAAAGTCAACTTTGAATAAATAATAATTCAAAACTTACTATTTAAATCTACCAGACCATTTTCATTATCGCCAACTGATGTAACATCCTTGGACTTACCTGAAAATAATAGCAATAAATTAATAAGTAACCCAAATAATATTTCGTGTGTCATATACAGAGAAATGTTAAAGCATTAATATAGAAGTTTGACGATTATCCCAAAAGCAGAGAGATGTTAATTGTTAGTATGTTCTAAGAAAGTAATGTTACCATATTTTATTAATAAACAATCAGAATGCTACTATCCAGTGAGCTTCTGTCAGAATTAGTTGTACATTGTATTAGACTTTAGAATAATTTTTGGATTATAAGAGTTGACAGTATTTGCTGACACTTCATGTGATTCAATCATATTAATCTTTCCTTATCAATTTCCAGAACAATGTGTATTTCTGCTCATATCTAATTCATATTATTCATACTTGACCAAAATTAGCAATTTATGATATCCTTTGAATAATGTTTAAGAAATTTGAGGTAAAGTTCAAAAGTTTTAAGTGAATCTAGGCACAAAATGTTTCGAAATATATTCTTATTCTTCAGTATTCGGCGCCAAACCCTCATTGGGATGAATATAGAAGAATAGATTTAGAACTGGTATAGTAGACTTAGATAAACAAATTTTTGTCTATCGATTCATTGTCCAGATAAAGTATTAGCATTGATTCTAAAAATACTTTTCAGGCATTAGAGAAGTTGAAGCATATAAATGCATAGTTTGATGCTACTCTCTGAAAAATGAGTGGCTTTCAACTTGTTGAATCAAGTTAAATATATCATTGCTTCTATCAGTTATTATATCACAAGAGCATAGACAATATCATATTATACTTCTAAGGGACGAGAGGTATTTTGAACGTTTCGCTAAATACGTAGAGTGAAGGGGTAAGTATAATCGAAATATATTGTCTATGCTCGAGTTGGCATTCTTTACGATTATATAGGGTGATTCATAACTATTGGGACATAGGCTAAGGGTAGATTGTTTACTCCAAAATATGGCGATAGGACCAAATATACCTTAATAAAATACTGTTCTGGATAAAGATAAAGGGCATTAAAGTTGAATTTTTTTCCGTTTTTTGCTAATAATTTCATTGTATATTCATCGATTGTTATCAAAATCGGCACAGAGGCATACTTTTATACAGGCAATATTATTTTATGTATTATTTGACATTTTGTCACAGGGTGAGCCTCGCGAAGGATTTCTGATGATAAAATTGACTGGTAATTTTTTTCGACGAAATTTTTTAGTGATTTTTATTAGAAAATATGAGATAAACATCATTTCTACATAATATTGGTACTCTTTATCAAACACGATATTCTCATTCGTTTTTGAGAAAAACGCAATTGAACAGTACAGAGTATCGGAAAGGGATTTCGAGTAACGGACAATAAAAAAAAACGTGTATCTTAAGGCTTCTATTTCGACAATGAAGCATAATTAAAAACAATGTAACATAAAAAGAGCAAACTCAAATTAAATGTTCTATGTGGCTTCCTCCGACTTCTATGCGTTTTCGAATTCTTTTAACAAAGGACTTTCGAATTTCAAAGGACATGTTATTCTGTCCCCTTATATAATTAGCCGCATTTTGTATTTTCCTCCAGAAATCATATCTCGAGTTAATTTCATTGACATAAACTAAGGACTTCATATGTCCCCAAACATAAAAATTAAGCGAGTTATACTCAGGATATCTTGGTTCCCATTCAAAATCACTTCCTCTGCCAATCCATCGTTGAGGAAAATTATCATTTAAATGATTTCTAACAACTAAAGGGAAATGAGGTGGAGCTCCATCCTGCGTATACCACATTTTATCTCTTATAGCTAGTGACAGGTTATCCAAAATATCAATAAAAGTATTTTGCAAAATAATAAGAATCTCCATTTAAATTTGGAGGCTGAACATATGGCCCTAGTAGTTGGTCGCCTATAAAGCCACACCAAATATTCAATTTAAACTCATGCTTTATTCCTTCCCAATAATGGCTGTTTCGTCAATCAAATACCCCTCGTCTGCTAAAAGTCGCTTCATCGGTGTACATATTATTGTTAGTAAAATTTCGGTCATCATTATGCTTGTTGAGAATACGTTGGCAGAACTGTAATCGTCGTGGGAGATCTCTTGGAAGCTAATTTTGAACAGGAGTGACGTGACAAGGATTCGTTTTCTTCGATTGTGTCTGGAAAACCCTCGGGGATGACGCTCAGGGCCAGGTTTGGGCGCACCAGGTGTTCGGTGGGTCGTTTTCCACATGAAATTCAGATTCAGCGCATACAAAACGGCCCCATAACGATTTTTGCTTCGTTTTTGTCGATATTTCCAGGAAAATTCTCGAAGATGGCGTCTGCGTCCAGGTTAGAGCGCACCAGGTGTCCTTGGGGTGTTCGCCGATGGCATATTTGAATTCGGCGACCCAAAAAACCCCCGGGTGCCGAGTTTCTCTCCTTCCTCGCATGAAGTTCGGATAGTCCGACGGAGATGACGTTCGTCGGCGTTCCCGAGCTCCAGGTGTTGGGGGGTCAATTTGAACATCATAATCGTGATTAGCGACCTCAAAAACCCTTGGCTACCCAACTTGGGCCAATTCTGACTCTTATTTACAAAGTTATGAAATTTTCCAAAAGGCCTCTCGAAAAATGCATTTTTTGAAAGCATTTTTGGCTGCAGCAATGCAACTTCCGGTTTGTAATAGGTAGAAAGTAGGTAGGTATGGTATAAATAATTTTTGCAAGCGAAAGCAAAAAATCGCATTCCGATCCGTGCTGTACTGAAAGATTTCCTACTTTGGCCTTTTTAGTGCTTCATCGCCTCGTCTACTAGACGTTGAATAGATGTAGTAAGTTTATCATTTTTCAATAATATTTCTATGATGCTGCTCAGTAAGTTTTAAATATGTTTTCAGAGGTTGAGACGAGTGACCGGTAATTTTAGTAATTCCTTGTAAGTTTGCTCTCCAATACTTTCAGCGTGTTCGTATACTTAATTGATTTACACCTACAGGACAACTTTCGTACCATTTTCTTGTTTTCTGCCAATCAATATTAGGTGTTAAAAAGAGACGATTAGTTGTAATACTTGGCGATCATATGCTTAGTATTTTTTTTGAGACAAGTATTGGATATTGACCTACAGACTCTTTATTCGGTGTCAACCATTTAGACTCAGTAGTGCATTTTTCACCACCTTGAGCTATATTCGGAAACATGGGATTGTACTCAATAAGTCCCGTATTCCGACCGTAACTGTCGAACTCCTTTTTGAAGTAGTCAACTAAACAAAGGGCTGCTTCATTCGCATGCCAAGCCAATTCTACAGAAACAATTTGGTAAAATTTTTTTGTTAACCATCTGTTGTATTTTCGCCAAAATTTGAAACAATTTTGGTAATTTTTTTCTCATTAAGAGCTGCTGAGTTTTTTTCCTTTGTTCGAGAATGCTTTTAGCTTGTTTCTTTAAGTTGCCTGAGCCTTTTTCGAGTTTTCAAAAATTACACATTGTAATGAATTTAGTTCTCTGTTGAACTTTTAGTAAAAACAAAAATATTCCAAAATTTTTTCACTGTGCCTCTTCATATTCTGAGCCGTCTGCACGTTTCATGTTGAAAGCCCAATTTTTCAATATATCTCCTGGTTTTTCATTCGAAATTTAAGCACTAATTTCGATGTTCACAAAACTGCCTAAAATGTTTCCAAACGGACTTATAGTTTGGGTTTTTGTAGTATGTTCTGGAGTCAAATATTCAATTTCTTGATCTATTCCACAACTAGGGCTATAACCAAAGCGCTACATATTGAAAAATTCAACGGAACTTCACTCAGCGTGATCGTTAGTTTTTTTTTGTGTTCGTCAAACTAACGTCAATATGGAAATTCTCACATTTTTACTGGAGGCAAAACACCAAAACAATTATACCACGTCGTCAGGGGTATATTCAATTGTCAATACGCAGTAACTACGTGAAATTCTTAGATTTTATTTGAACCTGAGTTATATCATCTGCCATATACGAGCGTTGCTCATAAAATGTTATACTGTATTGGAAATGATATATCTTGGGTTTTGCGTTTTAATGAGCGCGTCGAGAATATAAATCATACGTATTTTCCAAAACTCTTAAAGTTTGTGTCTCCTTATCAATTAAAAAATATTATGATGATGGTTAGAGAAGTAACAAATAAAATGATACTTTTTTTGTAACTTAATGTACGGCATTTAATTTATTTTTTGTTTCAGACCTGTTCCTGTCTTCACGGAAATGGGGAATCTAGTTTTTACTTCCGTTATAAAAATATCTGTTGTTTTTGTTGTCAATAATTTTAAAACAACTCAATATGCAATTTAATGTCATATAGGATTAACTTTCACAACTATTAGGTTATAGTTTTAGTAGAAATGTGTAATTTTGTCATTAATAATTTTTTTAAAATCATGTGTAGGTTAATAAAAAAATTAAATGTGTGCTGTTTTTGTAATATGCTTTCACACAGCCAACATTCTCAAACTTTTAAATAATTGAAAGTACAGTCGCTTCCGTAGGTATAGGTCTCACAGCAAACGGCACTATAAATAGATATATAGTATCTTCTACAGAATTATTCACAAAGTACCACTTAGAGATACGTACTTTCTCTGCGGTTGTGTAAATAGTCGGCATGTTTGAGCAGTAATTTAATTTTTGATTGTTTTCGAAACCAAGGCCGGCATTTAAGGACCCCCACACAGCACACAATTTCCATTAGACATCCACAAAATATACTCTATTGATATCCTGTATATCCATTGGATGTAGATGGATAGCCTATAGACATACAATGGATATTCATATGTCCGCCTATATATAGGATATATGTGTTATCTTATGGATGTCGTTGGAGATATCTACTGGATATCTCGTTGATATCCCATAGATATCCTATGTTCACATCTGATATATCCAATTAAAGTCCCATGGATGTTAATAGGATATTTTATATTGACATTTGGTATATCCTTCCTCCACAAATATGAAAAGGATAGATAACTAGTACCTACTGGTGGAAATACAAGATGGTCCAACAAAAACAATGCAATGCGATAAAAATAACCATCCCCTTTTGCACGTTTCTAAAACTAAGATAACCAACAACTTAACAACAAAAATGACGAGGCTAAATGAAACGGTCAAACGTGGCATAGACCAATGAGAGAACAGATACCATCGTGTATGGTTGGTTGCATAGTTTTGCGGGTATGTAACATGGAAATACACTGATGTATGCATGCACCACTCCCCTTTTTGAAAAATATCCAATACTTATGTAATGCTCACATCAAGTTATTCAAGAATGGGAAGGGTAAATGCATACATGAATTTCTTCATTACATACCCGCAATACTATGCAACCAACCATGCTGAATGGTATTCTGTTCTCTCCTTGTGCGATGCCGCGTTTGATTCAGTCCCATGTAACAAAACGTCATTGTTGGTTGACATTGGCCTTCCCATTATCTTATGTTCCCAATCCCGACTCGGTCGATACTCGGAACATAAGTAAATGTTTATCGTTCTACGGCCCGGCCTCATCCATAGGTAAAAAACGCCTCAACCAATATAACTTGAGAGCGTACCCACCAGTTTCCGCCTATCATACATCAACGTCTAGTCTAGCATCTCTCTCACTCGAATTTTGTATCAAAATTGAGAGGTTAGTCTTAGTCCATAACGTTTAGCTGGGATCATTGTATTGGAAGATAATCTTCGAATTATTTCCTATTAATTATAGCATTAAACGTTAAATCATCAGATACCTGTTATGTGTTAAGAACAGGTTTTATGCCGTATTCGTATTGGTGATTAAACTCATCATAGTCTAATAACTCAATTTCAATTTCACATCTTGAATAGAACCAAAAATACATTGAGCTCATCGATATCCATGGATATACAATGGATATATTATCAGGAGATTAAGACATTTATGAATTGAAGGTATTATATATTAGAACTTCCTTGTGGATACCCATTAGATATCTTACATGAACTGGATATTCAGTGGATATTGGGTTATCCACTGGCTAGTGGATATTGCGTGCTGTTGACACTAGGCACCATCAGACCGTTTTTAAACTAGAAGTGCTCTGTTGGATTCAAGCTGGCAATTCTGTAGATTCCTGATTGATCCGATCACAGGGGAGGACAGAATTCAGTCTCTCTTGATAATGTGGTATTATAATATAACTGCGTTCCTTGTTAATCTTACATGTTTCAGTCTGTACTCAAGATATACCTTTTCCGATACTGTTAAAATATTCGTCAAAGCATATTTTAGACCGATCAAACAGACATGCAAGGTTACAAACATTTCTATAGAGCTATAAATTAGCATACATGTTTGCAACATTATTATAATTATGTATAAAAATTGTTCCCATCCTTTTTTTCGCAAGAGTCACCGCTTCTGAGATATAACCATTCAAAAAGTTGGAAATGTGTTCTTCATAATATGCAACTGTGACACGGTAATTGGCGCGTTTTTTGACGTGGTGTCTCCGGAAGGCCTATTCCGCGATCTATTTTGATCCTGTTTTATACTATTTAATGATAAAAAATGTTACTATTGGAAATTCAAAATCATCTAATACGCCTACTTTCACTTATTCTTATTGTTCTTCTTCTTCCTTCTGAGTATAAGGAAATTGTCCTAACAGCGATACTTCAGATATATCTTCGCAGATACGAGTCCTCCTGTGATGGCCATTCAATATTAGAATACGATTGGCTATCACAACTGGGACATGCTAATGAACAAAACAATTCAACTTTTTAGCTACCGTATTCAGCATCACATCCCTTTTTTCGGTGAAATAAAGATTGAATTGTCGATTTGTTTCGTGCCCCAATCATTTCAGACTAGTTGATTAATAAGCCAGACGCACTCGTTTTTAGTTACGAGTATATTTTACAAAACATATGTATTGAAACATATCTAGGCTGGTAATTTTTTTGAAGCTCAATAGATAGAAAGGATAATGCAAATTCCGTTGGTAATTGCATCTTGTGGAGTGAAGTTACTTTTTCAGCCTAGTGAACTAGTTTTACCTCTCCAGAAAAATGCTGATGAATCGCAGACAATTATTGAATGTAAAAATTGTATACTTACGATTCTGACATTTTGTGAAAACGGATAATCTTTTGGATGAATATATTTCCGACTAATATTGAGATTTCCTTTAACAATTGGATAATTTTTTGATTCGAGTTCGAGCAATAGGATTTTATAAAATATATTTGTCAAATATATTTTACTATGTAATAGGCTGTATTACTTTTGCGCCCACTTATCTAATACGCGAGGAAAGTATTGGCTTACCGCAAATAAGTTGAAATTTTGAAGAAAAAAAAATTGAGTTATTTCTACGTTTTTCATCAAAAACAACAGGAAAAAACGGTTTTTATAAAAAAAATTCTGTGTCATTATCATCGCCGTCGTCGTTGTCGTCGGCCACTTTTCGTTACATATCTTGTTAGCACCGCCTCCGGAATATATACAAGTGCCCAGTTTGATGATTGTCTATTATTCAGGGCATCTTAAATATGAATCCTATTGATATTCAGCCCACTAAAGCCACTAGAACGAGTGCTATGGTACTTGAAGTACCAAATTTTTGTAATTTTTGGCGAATTTTCAGTTTGTTATCACAATACAGCCTCCATACACTCTGGAGGTGACCAATTTTATGATTGAATATTATTTAGGGCGTCTTATAGATGAACCATATTTATTTTTAGTTCACGAGAGCTAGTATAACGGGTGCTATGGTACCTAAAGTGCCACATTTTTGGTCCTTTTTGAAGAAATTTCGGGTTGTTAGCACGATACAGCCTCCGAAGTGTATACAAGTGACCAATTTTATAATTGGATATTTTTCAAAGTGCCTGACAGATCAATCCATATATACTACATTTTTGGAGAAATTTCGATTTGTTAGCACGATACATCCTCCGAAGTACCGATTTTATGAATATTGTTCAGGGCATCTCACAGATGCGGGAAAGTTAGTTTTGATCTTTAAAACCGTTTATTATACAAGATAATTCCTTCATAAAATATCTTTTACCAAAGTTGGCTCCGTTTGGCCACATTTGATGAAATATTTGACGACGTGGTGACAAAATGGCGTCAACCAAGTTTACCTGATCTACAGTTACTACCAAAATTTCAATTTGTGAGTACGAAAGTCGTGAGTTTTTGTATAATGTGGTGCAGCATGAAGATTACAAAATAGAAATAAAAGATTGGAAGCTTATAAAGACATATCCAGTGTGATCACCAATGTGTCATCTGAGGGATGTTCGCATCGATGTCAAAAAAAAGTTAAATGGGCTGAGAAGTAATATTCAGCAGAAAAAATTAAGATGAAAGAATGATGCTGAAAATATTTTTTTAATGTCAGAATAGATCTTTGAATATAAACTATACCAATACATAACATATTACATATAGGTTAGAAATTCTGTTTATTTATTGTTCGATATAACATTTGTTTATCGAAACTCCTTGACATTAAATTTTAAAACAAAAAGGTGGTAGATTGTAGAATATAAATAAATAACATTATTTTCAATTTATTTATTTAAGTACCTGCAATGAATATTATAAGGAATATTGTTTAGGTACATTTATAATAAGTATGTTTTTTTTAGATTGTGTTAAGAGTGGAGCCGATGTTCCGGATGCTCCTACAATTGCTGATAAATCGGAAAGTAATTCATAGTTACAAAATGAAGAAGACAGCCAAGGTACTACCTCTGACAGTTTACAAGACACTTTACCTGCTCCATTGTAAAATGTTTTAGACATTTCTCTTACTTCGATAACATGACGATGGCCATAATCCATCTGTCTAGATAGAGGTGTCATTTCAGGAGTCTCTTCAAGAGATCTTTCCTCTAAAAAGTTACTATTTTCTTCTTTCATTGAAAAAACGTATTTCTGGATGTAAGAGTGCTTCCTCTGTTCAACTAACAGGTTATGCAGAGTGCAAACAGCTAAAACTAGTTTTGTAACTTTACTAGGAGAAAGGGGAATTGAGGTCAAAAGAATTCGAAATGGGCTTGCTAAAATACCAAAGCTGCTTTCCACCATACGTCGTCTTCTGGATATTCTATAATTACAAATTTCTTCTTCTTTAGTTATGTTTCTTAGTGGATATGGTTTAATGACATTGTAACTTGATGGGAATGCGTCGTCAGCCAATACAACATAGGGTGGGGCGTCGACGTGGTGATACGTGGTAGTATTTTTTCTTTTGGTATATCAAGGACAGACCTATCGATAACGCATTTCCTTAGAGACCCTTTCGCAAAAGCTTCAGCGTCATCAATTGTGGCATTTGTCTCAACGTAGCGAATATAAATTTATAGTTTGCGTCTATGAGAGGTAAGAGTACAATACTGTTGGAATGTTTATAGTTGAAGAAATGCGGACCACGTAATTCTGGAAAAGTAATTCTAACGAGTTTGCCATCAAGAGCTCCGATTGTATTGAAAACAATCCTTTTTTTCGTATTCATAAGCAATGTCTCCCCATTCCATTTCAGTTTAATATATATTTTTTTTTCTTCTGCAATTTCTATGTCTAATGATATATCATTCTTTTTTTGCAGGGTAACGACTTCACATAGGAGCAAAGACAAGTACTACAACTTTAAATACTACTGCAAATGAAGAGCAAAAAGGTAAATGTAAAAGGCTGAAACCAGATAATATCGATTCGTTATTACAAGAAGCCACAAGTACCATGTCAAAAATGGCAAAACTTGCAAGTGAACCAAAAGTCGTTAAAAATGAATGGGAAGAAGACATTTTCGGTATATTTGTGTCATCGGAACTTAAAAATATTCGAAAAAATATTCAAACTAGATTACTGTCAGCTCGGGACACAATCGATGACTTGGTAACAAAATCGCAAAGTAATCATTCAAGATCACATTCTAAGAATTCCAGTTGTTGGACTCTTTTAGACATTGACGGTTCAACATCAAATTCCAGCCAGTCGAGCCTTTGGAACTGCCCTGACAAACAGAAACAACATGACACAGATGGAAATGATTGTTCTTTTGACGCTGTTCATGACGCAATGCGCTTAGCCCTGATTGACGAGGAGTGTTAAATAGTTACATTATAATTTTGTTATTTTTTATTACTGTAAAAATGATTTCATATATGTATTCAACCTAAATAAAAGTTAACTTACCTTTAGAAAATTAGCGTGCTTTAGAAATGGCATCACAGGTTTCTGGTATTATAAAGCTTAATGTACATTTTGATATTCGAGTAGAATACTGTAGGCTGGAATAACTTTCTCCAGTGGCCAAAAACCGAAGAGTTGCAAGAACGCGATCTTCTATACTAATGCAATTTCTTAAATGGGTATTTTTTCTTGCAATAAAAGGAGCCACTTTTGATACAACAAACTGAAACGTAGCATAATCCATTCTCATATAATTTTTATAACATCTCATGTCTTCAACTCTAAGTACCTTTAATAGGTTTTGGTGTATACCCAGAACCTCACGTCTGAAACCCATGGTTTAACCCATTCACGTCTTCTCTGTATTTTACTCTCAGTTTTTTGATTTTTTAATATTGCGCAAATTATGACAATTGAACTAATTGAAGCCACGCTAGCATAGAGCTGTCGTTCGTCCATTTTTCATCAAAATATTGTATGTAGTGTAATACCAGTGTCCAAATCATTGATCAAATAATATTTTGAAATATTTCATGAAATATTTCATAAAATAATTTTTATAAAATCTTCGATAGTCTAATGCCGGCCTAATACCAGTAAATCAACCTCTTCTTTAACAACAAAAGTTGTATTTATCAAGTTGAAATGCTGCTGTTTCAATAACCAGAAGATCAGCATCATTTTCAGCTTCTTTGGCAAAAGAAGTTTCAGTGGCAGATCTTTCTTTCAACATTGAAATGAACTGAGACTTGCCGTATTTGCAAGACATTTTTGTTGACTGGTGGGAGCTGTATTTTCCATCACGTGACTGATACGACATCAACCATATGCATCTTAATCAAAACAATACAACAAATGCTTGTATTGTTTCGCTCTTTTTCTGTTATTAGAAGAAGACAGTACCAACATATTATGTATTGAATAATATCGTCAACTAAGTTACGTGAAGGAAAAGATTCACCGTTTCTATTGTATGCATATTATAAAGAACACAACTTTCTCAACTTTTGGAATTCTTATATCTCAGAAATGCTGACTCTTAGTAGAAAATAGTTTTCATGTATAATTGCATGATCTACAATTTTTGTCTGATTTATTTTCATGATTCACGATTGGCTGGAAAATGCAAGAAACCCTCAATGGAGAAATTTGACCAGAATACATTTTTTTGCAGATGTGAAATCGATGAGGATTTTTCATATTTCATATTTTTATTTACAAACATTTCCAAACATTTGAATCAATTTTTAGCTCTATGAGAATTTTTGTAGCAATAACTGTATTTCTTGACCCTGCCTGGTATATTTGATATATATGTATTTGAAAAAAATACCTAATCAAGTCTCATTGTAGTGTAGTAAGCAGATTGAATAATTTCCTTTAGATTGAATTTGAATATATTTGTCAAACTGTTGGGAGTGAATAGTTGGACATTATAATTAAATGTTGATTTTGTTTCCAATAATTTTTAATTATCACGTTCCCAGAAAATTTCGGAACTTGAACTGATTTCGCGTTTTAAGTAATTTAACATGTACTCAGTTTCTTTTAATTATTAATTTTTTTTGTATCTTTCATGAATCACAAATGCTGAGGTAAAATAATTACTGTATCAAATAATAATCTAGAAAGTTTGGTAGTAAAAAATCCACCAATTGCGGAAGAGTAATTACTGCTAACCAAACCGTAAATATTATATAAATTGTTCAACATGTTCAAACAATATTAATACAACATTGTTTTTACGCTCAAGTTTCTCTTTGTTCCAATTATTCAATTCAAAAATTTAAAATTTAAACTTCACACTTTCAAGAATATAATAATTGGTAGCAGATGATAGTTAAGTTCTTATTTATTTTACTAATGAACAATTAACGGGGAAACTTATTTAATATATACGGAAAAAGCAACGGCATTAACAATTAGATTATAAATAATTGAAAAATAATTTCGTGGAACAATTATACGCTGGTCTACTCAAGTACTCACATTTTTTAACATAAAACGACATTCATTTGTCAAACATGTTTTCCAAACTGAATGATTTGGAACTTTTGTACACGTTCATATTTTGTTCAAAGTAAGATAACCAAATACGACACTTTCTGGAACATGCAAGTAATTCCTTGAAACCTTGGTAGCATTGTGGGTCTTTTCAGAAAATTACGACTTTTAAAAAGTATGGTAACTTTTGAGAAAATTTCGAGCTTTTTTATGTATAAAATAGAACAAAATAATTGTAATATCATAACGAGTAATCAAAATTATATTTGTATTTATGTTTATGAGAATGAAAATGTCACGAAAAGTAATATCATATCATTCAATACAAAAAAGATCATCAATAGTGTACCAAACTTGAATACAGATGAATTAGTGTATGACTCGAAAATACACAGCCAAACGGGTGTTTGCTGCTAGTAATAATATATTATCATTAAGAGATCAAAAACAGAATTACCAGGAAAGCAAGATAATTCATTCACAAAGAATGAGTAATAAAGCCGAAATAAAGTCTAAGACCAAATTTTTAATCAAAATTTCTTACGAATAAAAGTTCCATAAAAAGATAGCCAAAAACAATATGAATAATGATTCAATTTATATTTTGGACTCATAAATTGATTCATCTCAGCAATAAACTTCCTTTATACTTAATTACAATCCATAAATGTCAAGACCGATGAAAAGTGCCCAATGGCATGAACATATATCCCAAGAACATATCCGATCCGTGGAAATTAAGTAGATACCGCGAGGTGTTAGGTGGAGGTAGAGCAGCGTGTTCACTTTCTTGCGATTAGTATGACCTGTGACCTCAGTTTTAACGCCCTCGGTACGACTGCATCTGACACGCGATCACCAGCTATATAAGACCCCGATTCTATTCGTTTTACACCTTGTTCTTCGATTGTGGTTTTTGATTGCACCTCGCGAGAGAATAACACTTCAAGGAAATGTTATTGAGTGGCGATACACCGCCGCTTTTGAACCTCATAACAACAATTTGTTCATGATTCCAGCGTTTACAGTGCAGCCACAGCGGCAGGATGTTAGGGGTGATATAATAACAATTCAATTTATACAGAGACGTAATTTTAAATTGAATTACTATCAGTAGGTTCAATGTTTTTTAGGATGAAGTTTTTTTTAGTTGAAACCAGTTCAAGGAAAAATGTTTGGTTCTTCAGTATATAGATGCCTCCCCAAACACAAAATCACAAACTTTTTTCTGCGGAAATGCATAATTTTCCGACTTTAGAAAAATTGAAACTACTTATATGAAAACTTTGGATGGATTTTTTTTTGCTGAAACCAGTTTAATAAAAATTGTTTTTTCAGTATATAGATGCCTCCCGAAACACAAAATTACAAAAATTTTTCTGCGGAAATGCATCAGTTTCACGACTTTAGAATAACTGAAACCAGTTACATGAAAACCTTTTTATGCTTTATATTTCAAACACTTTCTTAAACATAACTACGCAAAAGAATTCCTGCGGAAATATGTGATTTTCGTACCAGGTGTTATTTGTAAAGTGGTTGTGCCTTGCAGATAAATGAAAACTTATTTTTGTTGAGTATATATAAAATATGCGAAATGAGCCAACATACTCAGAAAAAATATTTATTAAATAACATCTTCAATGTCAAATGACATTTTTAAAACTAAATTTTGTAGAAATAATCGGAAATGAAACGGAAATTCGACTGTAAACTTTTAAGAAAAAACTTACAAATATATATGTACCAGTATCAAATAAATGAACAAAATTTTCCTTGCGGAATAACTCTTTAAAGTCGAACTCTAAAGTCACCGTACTCCATTCTAATTGAATTTAATAGTTCAATCATTGGATCTAGCTTATGTTTCTCACAATACCGCCTTCTAAGGTATTCACAAAGTTTATCAGGAAACTCATCTTCAGGATTATGGCGACCTCTCAAATACCTTTTCGCTGCATTCCATTGAGATTTTATCCCCTGAGTATGTGTCCCATCATCCGCCACAAATTCCACGCTATGATTTACTGTGTGATGAATATAACCATAATTGGAAAGTTCACTGTAAACTTTCCAATCATCCGTATGAATAATAGATTCCGCTGTCACATTATTTCTAATAATTTCTATAAGGGTAGCAGCATCCCTTTTATTTTCCGGACAAACAACCTAGCCTTAGATCTTTTGAGTTTTGAGCGATCATTCCCAAAACCCAATGACCCTCCATAACTCGTTCACGATTGTACTTCCTTTTCCCAAATTTCGATTAATCAATCTAAAAAAAAATTTCTTCTATTCACTTTGTTGATGTGTTATTAAAATATAAACCTTAAAATATTCAATTGAATTTAATCCTCTTCCGGAACTTTAACACGGATCAATGAATAATATCCATTCCTATCAGTTTAATATCGCTTAAAATCTCAAGACACAAACCTGTACTATGACTCCTGGCCCTCCAATTTTCCGCAGAGATACCTGCATTGAAGTAAAAGCACTGGTAACCATCTCCCGACAATACTTCATTCGAGCAGCTATTGTTGCAATTGATAAACTCCCTTCTGAACCACTTACACCAACACATATCAGTTCATATGATTCTCCATGAGCGAATCCAAAAAGATTCCTGTATACAAATAATTAAGAAAAAAAAAGTTTAAAAAGTTTTACCAACCTAAACTCTTTTTCTGGTGAAATATAACTATTTTCAAACCAGGTTTCCTTTGCAACAGAAAACGAAGGTTTGTATTGTTGTCGTTTAGAACACCTATATATTCCCAAATCTGTTTCTGAAAAATAATAATGCGAAAATATATCCATATTACTGGTATGTCCTTTACATTTTGTCCTACAGTAACATAAGCTTCCTGCCTAGTTTTAGGTAGACTTTGCTCAGTTATAATGAAACAAGACATCAGTTAAACACTAGGTATCCATATTTCTACTCCTATACCACATATTATACTAACAATAATAAAGCTCCTATTTCAACGACATTTAAAAACCTATTGAACGTTTTTGTACATGCCTTTTTACAGAGTCGCCGATTAAAGTTCGAATCAATTTAAATCTACAATATTTTATCAATAAATGAAAATGGTATATTTCTACAAGAAGTTTTTTGCGTGTTTATGTTTACAAAATTGTCTAAAATTTAAAACAGAAACGTAAGTTTGTCAAAGACAGCGTGATGTTTCTGGTTTTGAAGGATTATACATCCCAAAGATTGATTTCTTTGAGCCAAAATGGAAAAGATCTATAAAAAACTGTTTCTCAATTAAAATTCTAAGTTATATCTTGATATGCGTAGAAAATCATTGACTCATAGACGCGTGTGTGATTTTTCTGCTTAGGGCTGACCATGTCTTCTGATATGTATTTTAGTTGTAAAATATAATGGATCCGTAAGTTACCATTCCTCAAAAAGACTTTGATATAGTCGAAGAGAAACTAATTCATGAGGATGCAGTCGTAATGAGTTCAATACGTCGACAAAACAATAAGAAGTATTGCAAAATTTCAATTATTGATTTCCCAATGTGTTCTTTAATAAATCTAACGAAAAAACTCTTGGGGGAAATAGCTTCTCTCATCCAATACAATAGTTCTTGAATTAGGACAAAAAAACTAATGAGCATCGAATGTCTATGTTTTTTGGTTAAGTTGTCCCTCCATAGAATCAACCAATTAACCGCCACTGGAATGATATGTATCTCCTCATGTGTTTGCCACCATCTTGGATAAAAATTGAAGTAAATAATTACTGGCTATATGCAGTTTTTATCGGTAAGTAGATTCACAATAGGGCAGACCTTCATGTAATGGCTTTTGCAATAAATTTTTATCATGGAATATCAGTGTGATAGTTTGCTTCTTTTTGTATTTTTTTTTAAAAAATGAAAGAAGTTTTTTTGTAGTGAATATGGATTCAGTTCCCATAATCTGAGAATTTGGGATGAGACTATGAAAAGTATTATAACTGGATTAAGTCAAAATGTAGGGCAGTTATTTTTTTCAAAATTATATATAGTTATTCCTGGATGTCAGTGAACTATTCAATATTGTATTTATAATCCATAATCACCAACCATGACAATTATGTATATAAATCTCGTTAAAAAACTTGTTAATTTTTATCATTACAAGAGAAAGCGTATTGGCAAAATAAAAAAGTTATTAATTAATGTAGATATTCAGAGACAGTTATTCGTTCAAAAAGGTAAATATTTGTTATAGGTATGTCAAAACCGACTAAAAGTGTTATTTACATTCTCTATTTATTTATGGGATCCACTTTACTTAAAACAGTTTAAAATTGCTATGTATTTATGTGCTATTTATTATTCGTTGCATTCAATTTAAATAATCTACAATTATATCGTAATAAATCATGCACTTAGCTGCACATATACCCCAGCCTCTTAAGAGTAAAAAAAATAAGCATCACTTTACTGTTCAAACTTCCAGTACTTTTATTCAATATTTTCGAGATTAAATGTCATATTTCAGTACGGGTAGGTTGTCTTTAGTCGGTCTTTATGTTAAATGTGATTACCTTGCAGATCCATGCAAAAGCAACTGTTCAATGTTTGACAGTAACATAAGTATTAAAAAAGTAAATTTCAACTTGTTGTTTGCAAAAATATTGTACTTGATATAATTTCATGAATCAACGGAAAAATTGATGGACAAATAAATAAGGATAAGTGGGATAAGTCAGAAGCGATAATACTGAACCATCTTCATAAAATCCAGATAATGTGACTAGACTGCAATGTAAAGAAATCAGTAATTGTAGAATGCAGGCGGACAAATACAGAATTGATTTGAGAGGACAATTTTTGTTTATAAATATAGTCATACAATAGTTTTTTTGAGTTCTGAATTCAACGAAGCATTAGGGGATTATAATTCAAGTATTTTGATGTTTTGTATGGAGCGAATGGAAAAGCTCCATTGAGACTGTTGATCAGGAATTGTATTCAATTATTGCATGCATATTTACTGATTGCATGAAATATATGAACAAATTGGAACCAGCAATTATGTATAATATTCTTGACACTGATCTCGTGACATGATGTTCATCAATTGTTCGCAAATATTGATTTTCAATTAAGTTCACGTCCATTTGTCGAGAATACTTTACTAGGTCTTAAAATGAGAAACAGGGCATTAGTATTCTCTTAGCTCCAAATACAATTGCAAAATTTGTCAGATGAGACGGTTTCCACCTAAGCTTGGATAAATTGAGCTGCCTGAAAATACATTGAAGCTAAAGCGAAAATTTATATCAACCTTATCAGAATAAGTTCACGCAAAGTGAGTCTGATCTTCTGAATGAAGCATGTATTCAGATTTAAATAGAATCTAGTACTTCAAGTTTCCATGATGTCTGGTATCCGAATCATTCATACCTATGTCATGATTCGTATCAATAAATTCTGATATATAATCACAGTGTTAATCATGACTCCCACATTTCACGCGAAGAAAGCTGTGGGTTACTAAAAACTATGAACTATTTTTTGTCTGGGACTATTCCATATTCCCTATACAAAAATGGACCAAAATCCTAATGAACATATGAAAACGAGATAGTTTCAAAACGAATAAACATCATATGACGGTTACTTTGAAAAACAATCTGCTGTTCTCTTTATTGTATACAAGAAGGAAATGTAAAATTAAAATTGAATTTCCACTATTTTAATAGGTCTCGGAATATATTTTAAAAGTATTCTGTACATGCACATGTACAATATTTATGTCAAGTTGAGCTAACGTTCGACATAAAGAAAATATATTTACTTACCTAGACAACAATAACGTTAGTAATAAATTTCCAGAAATATTTACTATCGCTCATTAATTTATTTCACTCCTTTACTCTTTGTTTTCATTTAATTTCAAATTTCACTAATATAAAAAATGGCTTTAGTGCCCACTTTTGTTGGAATGTGAATAAAATATAGTCTTTCTTCAAGGTAAAAATACAGCTTTTGAAAGTCGTTAAAGTATCACTACCGTAATTTATTTTATATACATTTTCTGAACTATTTCATTACGACTGAACTTAAACAGAGATAAGACTTAACTTGTTGGAGTTGTTTCATGATTATACGAGGTGAGTATTACCGTTGGCGAACTTGCTATATACTCTTCTATTTATTCTAAGCTTTATTGTTGATACATTGTTAGACATTACGTATATATAATAAGTATGGTGATTTAGTATTCACAGAATAAGGTAAGTCCGGTATTTTTTGTAATGTGAGACTGAAACAGGAAGAAAAATAAATTGTGTGGTTTTCACTTCGTAAATTTTTTTTATTTTCGAAATCAAATTCGTGATGGTTTTCTGAAATATAGTGAGTGAGTGCCGATTTGTTTCGTTTCTCATATTTGTGACTATTTATTCTGTTCTTTAAATACTGACTTTTTTGTCCGATGTAGACCCCTTCACAGTTTTTACATGGTATTTCATAGACTATATTGCTCTTTTTTTCCTTTGGGATTGAACTTTTTTGATAGGTGTATTTGGTTTTTCGTAGGTTGTACCCATTTTGAGCAACATGTATGTTGTGGTGTGAAAATGTCTTTTTTAGGTTTTCTGATGAATTTGGTATGTATGGTGAAGTGAGAAATATGTTTGTTTTATTGTCTATCTGATTTTTTGTATTATTATGGTTATTAAATATATGTAAAAGGTTTTTAAATATATTTTTTATCAAATAATTTGTAGGGTGGTTGTTGAGTATAAGGGCATCTTTAGCTTTTATTATTGCATTCTTTCTGAATTCGGGGTCGGACAGATTTATTGACCGATCGGCAAGTCCTATAATAACAGATTTTTTTTTTGGGTAAGAGGGTGTTACGAATTGAAGTTTATATATCGGGAAGACCAGGTATCCTTTGTGTGCCATTCTGTTTTTGTGGTATTTTTCATATGATGGAGAGTAAGGTCCAAAAAGCTAGTTTGCTTGTTTTTTCTAGTTCAATGGTAAACTGTAGACTGTCATGATAACTGTTGAAATTTTGTAGGGCCCAATGTTCTGCATTTTTTGGTATTGCTAATATGCAGTGGTCAACATACCTGTAAAGAAATAGTGTTTGAATTGAGATTTTGACCAATATTGTTTCTCCAAGGTCTTCCTTAACTAATTAGTAATAAAACAATAACAAATCTCAATATTTTTTATAGAATTTTGGGAATGCAGATCAGCAAACAAGTTTAGTTTTTCTTTTTAAAAAGAAGGAAAATTTGGTAACTAATTTATAATGGGTTGTTGATTGGAAATAAGAAGTCAGTTTCATTTTATATCTTGAACGAAGAGGATCCAAAATTCAAAGAGTTGCCAATATATAGGGAAAGTAATACATGTCGTGTTAAATGATATTATCAATTTTGAATTGAATTGAAGAAGAAGAATCAAGTATACTTACGGAAGGATTGCACAATTTTTAAGAACTATATCGGTGTACTTTTGATATCGTGATTAAATTTTGACATTTCTGGAAATTGACAATTATCGGAATATATAGTAGTAATAACATAGTAGTAATTACGATAAATTTTCTGCGTTTCTTGAAGAATGTACTTGGGACTCAATTTGATTATTGTCTATAATTTTAATTTAATTTCGTATTCTTAAGATTTTACTTTGTGACATTGACATGTCTTGATTATTGGTGACAGATATTCAATTGAAATATATTAGAAATGTCAGAGTGTCATTGAATAGCCTTTATCATTAAACCTATACAGTCATAGCTAGGAACTGTGGAAATAATACGGAATTATAATTTTGATAAAAAAATTTATTAACATAATACTTAAATTTTATAGAAATATTTCATAATTAACTGAACTCATCTGAAATAAGAGATTATTAATAGCTGACAAATATTTTGATGAAATAGGAAAACCAAAAATATAAATTTTTTTGACATATATAATCAACCAATACAATATACATATAACAAGCAACAAAGAGATTAGTGGGTACTGCACGCATTTAGAAAAAGGGGGCAATACCCACTAATCTCTTTGTTGCTTGTTGTTCATATGTCGCGCACTATTCGTACATCTCATATATATATATATATATATATATATATATATATATATATATATATATAACCAATTAAAATACGTCAACCAGGATAAATGTATTAAAAATAAGTTCGCTACTATAAATTTACAAGAAAAAAGAAATAAAAAATGTATTGAAATAAATTTAAGAAAACAAATCTTCAAAGAATTTACAAGTTCTAAAAACAACATTTAAGTTGCTGAGCAGTTACAGCAGTTCTTCTACTAGTAGCCTAGATCCACCCCACTCTTGTAGTAGATACGGGAACCAGAAAGGGCGGTTGAAATCCAGCCTCTCACGAAAAATGCAGGGCTCAACGCCCAACCACAAACCAGAGCAAACACCCCCCTTGTTTCATTTTTATTCCAAAAGCCATCCTTCCAACAGTCTAGGAAAGATCTTCGAGAAATACCCCGGCAGGGCGCTCCAGCTACCTCAATAAATTGATAGAGGTATATAGAATCTTCGATATCTCTGTAGAATTGTAAGAATTCTGGCGGTCCACTATTTCCAGATAAACCAAATCGTTCTTTCCAGGTATTTTTACACCAGCCTGCCGAGAATCTTCAATGAAAGTAACTGTTCTCCTTCGGCTGGTCTTTTCTCCAACCACGAAAAATCGTTAGCGCTAGCGAAACAATCTTTAACAAATTGCCATGTTACGGGGGTCGAGTATTATATTAGTTTGACGGATTTTGACCGTGACGGTCTTTCTTGGAATTTTTCTCCACCTCATCTTCAATTTCTTACAATCCTTACAGATATGTATTTTCCTATTTTCTTTGCACATTGAATGCAATTTCTACATCGTTGTTTTCCCTTTCATACCCTCTGTGCCTGCTCCGTTCTTCTGGTATCGGCACTGGTCAGTATCACATTAGTAAGTATTGTTTTCATGTCAGTTATTCACATTTTTATTTTTGTTTCCAGTTCAAAGTGTCTATTTTTCCATTCTTCGTCTCTTAATGCACCTACAGTGTTGCTCTTCTCACTTGATTTAATATTTTCTGATGGCTTGTTATATCTACTCGCAAAAAATTATAATAATCTGTCTGTCAATTTGTGGGTATCATATTGGTTCTTCTGATAAAGTAAGATACGCTGTTTTCGCTGTTGATTTTAATATATTGCATTCTCCTTTTTCTCCCTTTCTCATCTTCTCCTCTTTCTTATCAATGTAATTTTACAGGAATTATTAACTCAATTTTTATGACGAATGTTCACAGATTAGATGCGAACGCAATTATTTATATTTTGAGGGCTGCTTGTGGAAATAATTCAGGCTTAGCTCTCAGTGAAAAAGCGTTTGAGGAAGCTATCCATTCATTTTTAATGATAATTTTGGATTCGCAAAAAAAATTGCCCATATAATCAAGAAAATGCATAGTTAAGTCCCTGGCAGAGCCTATTCTACTTACTATTCCAATGAATAGAATAGAACTATACAGTAATTTAAGGATAATGGAGATTTCATATATTTCGATTAGTATTTGCTGTTTATTAGATACAGGTAAAAATATGAATAATATTTCAACATAATCCATCTTTGGTACACGAGTAAAAAAATATGTTTGACATTTTCTGAAATTCGTTTGCGTATAAACTGCCCCCCGTATTTAATTACAACTGACCTAAAAGTCCGATAAGGCCTTACTTGTATTGCTCTGGTAGTATCATTAACTACTATACACCCACACTGTCAAACTAGCACGTGCATTGCTGACTAAGTAGTAGGTTGAAGGTGCATTGTGGAACATTTAAGGCACGATTCTGTAGATGTAACTGTAAAGTAATTACTGCAAACCGCCGGCTGTTGACAAAAATTACATATTTTGTGAAGTTTTTGCCACTGGCTAACCGACATGATGGAATGAAGGAAGTCTTTGATATAGAGAACAGATCCGGACTCAACTTTCTTATTATAAAGTAGAACAATTCATGAAATTTTGTGCAAATGTGAATTCAGTCGCTCATTTGTAAAATTAATAGAAATCAAAATTTCAACTGCTCTGTCTAATTTTTTGTACAATAAATGATACAATGATGTCATTATTTTATCATCATTTCATTGAACCACAGCCAACTTCTTGTGGTTTCGAATTAAATGATTGTATATATATATAGACATGGTTCTAGCTAACAATTGGGAAAACAACGGATGAAATATTCCGTAAATTACTTTGTATTTAATTGTAAAACACTCCGCATCATATGGAGTAAAAAGTTATCTGAATTATAAATTGTGACGAGTATATTTTTGCTATTTTTTTTTAATATCCTTCACACTGCTTCGACTCCTCCTGTTTTATGTATTCTGGATTTTTATAGCATTTTCTTTTCTACTGAACATTCACCCTTCGATTAACCCTATCTGGGTTCCCCCTTCTCAAACTACTATATACATCTCATATGCGTCTCTTCCTCAAGCTACACTTATAATTTTTCTGTTATTTTCACAGGTATTAGCCATGCTAAATCAGAAAATCTGGAGAAAGTTGGCGGGAAACTTGACCACAAGCTAGTGAAAAAAACAACAGGGCGTTCTTACAACATGTGAATAGTTAGAATACAAAAATATTAATTTTCGAATAATTGCTACAAAATTCCAGCTGTATTGGTTTAAATCTCAGAATTAAGTTGCAAAATGAACTAATGAAATGTCAGTGTTTTAAATGAAACTCACGGTTTCTAGTTAATTCCACAATATAATAAAAGTTATTGAAAATTCTAAAAAATTGACAATTGATTTATCGAAACAATTGTCAATTTTTCAGAATTTTCAATAACTTTTATTATATTGTGAAATTAAATCATATTGTCAATAAAGAAATAAGCTGTCTTCTTTTCGATATACAAGTCGGTATCGGATAAAATAGGGTGAAATGAACCAGAATTGCCATTCTCTAGGAATACATACGGACTTAGACGTACACAATTCAGTAGAACTATGATAGGAGTATGGGTATATGGAATCCCATGTAGTGTTTAAAAACGGCCAGCAATATTCAGATATGTGAAGAATAAAGAAGAAAAGACAAGAGATGAAGAATATAGGAAGAGAGATTAACAATATAGGTAAAAGAGATAAAAGATAGGATAATTGGAAAACAGGCTTGAAGGGGTTGCCCTCAATCGAGCTTAGATTGGTAAAATACAGATGGAGATTTTGAGAATAGCTTGTGGCGGATGTCTTAAGCGAGAAGAAGGGAGTATTAATTATGTAAATGAAAATAATATTCAAAATATTCACTTATACATTCTTCTAGTTCGGATCTGTAAAAGGATAATTACATACTTTTTTCTTTTCAAATATTTTGTGATGTTGATGAAAATTGAAGCAGTTTTTTGTTGTAACTAGAAACGTAACTATTATCATTTCAATTAAGTTTGAAAGTAGCGCCACAGGATGTAGGTGCATGACCAATACGTTTTTTTATGCCAAATTAATTCTTTGCTTGTTTACGGATACTTTCACCTCGATGGCCACTGGTTTGCTTCTAGCAGTATTCAGTCTTCCCGATATTACTATGCTATTGAAGAAAAGTATACTCACTGGTGGAAATGGATATTATTCTATCAAGAGACAGTAACTTCAATTTAATTCCATGTGTTTTTGGAGAATTTTTCCTAGATTACAATATGAATATTATTTGGAAATACCAATTCTCCACAGATTAGTTGTTTTCTCATTTTATTGTTCAATCAATTCATTTTTCAGCAATTTAAGATCTTGTTTATTCCTTTTTTCGGTAGAAAGCTATATTGTGACTCACTGCGCTTACCTTTATGTTCATTTGAACAATAAAAAAGTTGCTTATGAGAAACTATTGGATATGAAGGCAGGAAAAAAGAGGAATAAGGGTGAGTTTGCTTGATACGCAGAAAAATTTGAGAGACCTTCCAAAATACCTTGTCATAAACCAGAGCAAGCATCATAAATACTGAGGTGAGGGGGGAGCTGCAAAAGAAGAACAGCCATGTTCCAGGATATAGGTGATATAGTATAGTAGAATGCAAAAATTATTTATTTCTACATTGATAATCACAGTTAAAAAATATATTGAGGGTCATAAAATTAGTATTAGATTTTGGAAGACAATAGAGGTGTTGAGGCATCGAGCAAATGTAAACAAGGAAATAATATGGCAAAAAATGAGCAGTAAAAACAATTATATGGCGTCCGAATGTTTTCAGATGCTGAAACAAGGAAATGACAAAGAATAAAAAGACATTGAATTGGGAAGAAAATATAAGTAAGCCAAAAAAAATAAACCTATATTATAATTATGACGAAAGATGGATAAATTCAAGTATTAAGAGAGATTCAGAGACCATAAAACAGAGTAATAGATATTGAGAACTATATTTTTTGTAAAAAACCTATTGGTGATTATACAACAGAGGAAAAAGCGCAATAAAACAAGTGAATGAATGCATTCACGTTCCAAATATTCTACCAGAGAGAAAAATAGGATTGATTTCAATTCTCTTCAAATACTTAAGCGCATTCCTTCACCATAGTTTTCATGAGTGAATTGGACACATTGATCCATGATTATGTAAGACGTTTTGAATAGTATGTTTCCGTCCAAATTCGTCTAATTCTCTATTTATTTCATTGTAGTTTATAATACTTATTTTCTTGATCATTATTTTTGAGAATTCACTTTCATATTTCTATCAAATCGAATAATAATGATATCGATAAAAGCAATAAAATTGGTATAATGTCACATTCAGAATATTTGAAATGAGAATTGTTGTTGAATTTATTTCAAATGATATGTATATGTACATTATATATTGCGTTTTGAATTAAATTGATTTCGATGTGAGCAAACCTCACATCAGAATTTCCGAACCCGTAATTTCTCAAATGCTGCTTCAAATATCGAGAGGTTAATTTTGAAACAATTTAGTTATCACAAGCATCTTCAAGTTGCCATATTACAAGGCAGCAGTGCCTGGTTATCACGATCCACTCGTAGTTCGTGTTGTCATTTGCATTTGAATCTGTAACTGAATAAATACCGGGCATTGAGTTATCAGAATATCGTTTGTTTTTGCTAATTTATATCGTTGTTATGTCGACATATTTTACAAGTTCTATTTTCTCGGTCCTAGCAACTACGGATTTATAGATTATAAACCCCGCATAAATTCGATTGGAAAATTTATGGTTTATTATAAGCCTTTCAAATTTAATGTCTTTTCATTGGCATACCTCAATGATTTTTAATCAAGAAGTAGGGAAATTTAACCTAGATACATCTCATGTCGGCAGATAACGTTGACTAGATGACGCTAGAGATACAACTAAGCGACATGACTTTGTAAAGGATTGTTTGATTTAAATGGCTTAGAAGATAGCTTACATTGATCTGCGGAAAAGTACACGGACACGATGAAGGTACAGAAGAATACGCATGACAATTTTTTGTATTAGATTATCATGTTATCAGGTAAATCGTTAGTATTCAATTGTTATCTATAAAAGTATCGCAAGATACAATAATCCAATGCTAAAAAACTTTTATTGTTAGGTACTAGTGTTCATTGCCAACAAGAAATTGAATATCTTTTTCAAATCAATTATGTTGAATGATCTCATAATAATATAAAACCTGTTCAATAAGAAGTAAGTTGAAATTCTTTTACCCTCATATAACGACTTAATATCTTCCGTTGTGTTTTTGAAATTGATTATGATACCAGTTATGCATGGGCAAACATAACATTGGTTTGTGTGCAATGAAACTAGCTGAGCTAAAGATGGGATCAAGTGAGGAAGCTCTTCACTGGCCATGAAAAGCGAATAACTCAGTCCAAAAAAGGGTAATTCAAATTATAATAAATTCATAATTGAAGCATCAAGACTTCAACTCACTGTACATTAATTTCAAAGCAACAGCTCCCTACTAAAGAAATTGGTAATACGCTCATCAATGTTATGGGTTTATGTATTTATAATAATCATTATTAACAAGTTGTGTGTGCGTAATTACTTCAATGAATATTTTTTCCATAAAATCTAACAATATAATAATAATGAAATGTTGCATAATAACTTTATTGTGTTGATTTTTTTCAAATTATAGTAATCTGTGTCTAATTAAGACCAAGATCGAATTAATGCGAATGTAATACCTAGAGTACAAAAACATATACCGAGATTGTCAATGTAAGAGATATTTTGATATTGGTCACTGTAATAAGATTTTTCAAGCTTCTGTTACATTTTAAAATTTGAAGATATAATTTCACGGGAATATGCAGTATGGAAATATAGAAAACTAAAAACCTAATAATAATATCTAATAATAAATTTGCCTTAGAATATAAGTATAATGAAAAATATGTTCTAAGAGATATTCATTATATGGACAGCCTAATTTTTATATTCATATCAGACGATATTAAAGAATTGAAGCAGCTAGAATGGAAGAGAAAATTCGATGAAATGTTAATTTACCATAAATTCAAAATGTTCCCAGTCAAAAAACTCTTGTTCTAGTTACGTGAGATGAGTTCCATGTATGAACTAGGCGAAAAAACTGATAAGTTTCTTGGGAGAGGGGACCTTGCAAAACGTTATGATTCATTACAGGGCTGGAAGGGGGTTCGAACAAAGCGTTAAATAGCATTGTTTTTTATTTGAACAAAAAACTAGTGAATTAAAATCTCCCAAGTTGGCAACCCTTTTGGTTTATGTTTTACAGGGAATCTCTCATTTGTATTGTACGTCAATTTTCTTTTGTTTTCGTTGTCAGTGTTCATTAGTGTTTTAATCTCATAATAAACAGAAGCATATTGCTGTATCACGGTTCTTAAGTTAGTTCATACCGCAATGTGTTCAAAAGAGGGAGATTTGCATCATCAGCTGTTCTTGGTATTCATAGGTCTCATGCTGACTTGCCAGCGCAATTGTGCCAAAAAAATGCCAACGAAACTCGGAAAATGGCTAAAGAAAAACTTAAAATTTAGGAAAAGTTTATAGAATATATAAAAAAAGATGTTATACGAGAGTTGAAGGTTTATTTTCAGATGGTGTCCGAAGAACGGTCAGTCATGGTTAGCGGCTGACATGGAAAAGGCGATTGAGGCCGTTAAGCTTAACAGAATGGGATGGCTTAAGACGTCAAAGATGTTTGATGTTTCTCAAGCCACATTACGTAGTCGTGTCCAAGAGAAAAATATGCGTGCTCAGGGTGTGATTGGGGCACTTTCAATAGTCGCTTTCTCAATATATGGAAAAAGGTTTCCTTAATCACATCTTAAAATTCGAGTCTCAGCTTTTTGGGGGAGAATTACGATTACTGGCGTACAAACTTGCTGAGCGTAATGGACAACAACAATAGGTTCAATAGAGAGAAACAAATTGCTGGTACGGAGTGGCTTCGTTATTTTTTATCCCGGAGTCAATCCATATCTGTATGAATCCCAGAAGATACGTCAGCTGGCATAGCTCAGGCTTTTAGTAAGCCATAGGATGAAAAATATTTTGAAAAATTACAAGAGATATTTGAAATAGGGAACATTCATCCAACGTTGATTGACAATATGGATAAAACTGGGCTAACTACGGTCCAAAAAACACAAAAAGCTATTGCCAAAAAGGGTAAAAAATGAGTCGGTGCTATAACTAGCGCTGAAATGGGAAACCATTCCACAGTAGTAGTGTATGTTAGTAGTGCGGAAAATTTTGTCCCAACAGGTTTAGTTTACCCAACAAAAAAAAATTTACGAGACTGTGTATGATGGTGCTCCATCTGGCACTCTCTCTTTATATAACGAATCAGCCTATATGACTGGAAAACCGTTTCTTAATTGGATCAAACATTTTGTGCAAAATTTACCTACCTGTCACCCACCAGGAACAAAGCTTAGTTCATCCTTGATGGTCACGCAAGCCACAAACACCTGGAGTACCAGGAGTCCTTGAAATTTGCGTAACAAAATCCCGTCATATTATTTTGTCTGCCGTTTCATTGCACTCATCGACTTCCACCGCTTGATATAACATTTTTTGGCTCACTGATAAAGTACTATGACCAAGAAGTAACAACTTGGTTGAAGGCTTATCCAGGTCGAACGGTTTCAATTTATCAAGTTGCTTCATTATTTGGACAGGCCTACAGCAAAGCTGCCACCGTTGAAATAACTCGCAGTAGATTCAAGGCTATCCTTCAATCCAAACATCTTCCCAGACTACTTGTTTTTACCCCGCTGAATTACTAACATGAACCAAAACCAATATGGAAACGTTTCAAGTATTGAATTGGTTAGTAATTTAGATATCAATCACTCGGTATCAAAACTTCCTTCTACAAGTCTAGTCAATATGATTGTTTAGCTGTTCAGCCTTCAATGAGTTCTCCTTACCAACATTCTTCGGCTTCAATTAACATTAACAGACGTTGATAAAATTTTGGCAGAATTGTCGCCAATGCCGAAAGCAAATAATACGACAGGGCGTCGAAGGACAAAAAGTAGCTATGAAAGCATTTTGAAATCAAGCCCATATGTCAATGAATTGAAAGAAAAGAAACAAGAAAGAGTAATAGAGCTCGAGCAACTAATCGATTGGTGGAATCAGATGATGAATCTGAACCATATGTAAACGACTCAGATGTGACGTGCATCTACTGTAACAATATATTCAGTCACTCTAGGTCTCGGGAGAAGTGAATTCGGTGCCCGCAACGCTAACAATGGGATTATGCAGAATGTGCTGGGGTTTCAATGGAAATTGAAAGTTTTTCTTGTGAAGTTTGCCAATATTAAAATTGATATTGAAACATGAAAAAAAATCCTAAAAGCTAATTATAAGAACTCTGTATTATTTCAATATATATACGAACCTAATTTAATTTTTTTTATTAATGCCTCATATTACCTATTTAAAACACGCCTTAGCGTGTTTAAATCGAACTTTCAAACACGCGCGTTTTTTTAAGTCCCTATGCTAACAACAACAACTCGAGAAACGTAAGTATCAATGACAACTATTTTATTAGTTTTGGAATTGTATATTTTCATTGTGAACCAATGTCTTACTTGGTTTTTTCAGCAATATTTATTTATATATTCATATATACATTGTATCCTTTTAAATATAAATAAAGAAACTTTTTGATTATTGATTTCACAGCGGTACCTCGAAACCTCAAATAAAAATTAATACTATTTAGAATGGACTTTCACGAAACTTGGCTGGGCATCGAGGACGGACTTCCATTTTTTTATGGTAATAATATTTCAAGATTTCAAAGTGCACCAATAAAAAAAAATAGCGTAAAGTATTCGTGCGCCTGCGCCGTCGTGCTAGAAAAATCGCGCGTGTTTGTAAGACCTCTTTATCCACTTATACTTTAATATACTAATTTTATCTCTTTCATGTCTATGTCATCTTACCTTTATGAAATGAAATCATATGTCATTTTGCCTGACGCGTCAGACGAAATTACATTTGGTTTGGATAAAAAGCAGTTTAGGTTCAAAATATTTTAATAATATGGTATAAAATAATTTTATATGGGTAGTTCAAGATTCAACTGGTTAAACAAAAAAAAATTCATCAATCAAATTAGGGGTTTTTGACTATTCAATCATTAGGCAAAAGATTGTATGTCATGATACTCTTTTTCTTTGTAGGACGATTTTCTTTGGCAGAATAGGATATTTTCATAAATACCAATCAATTCATGGATTCTTTCAATTGACTACCGTTTTCTTAGCGTCATATTTACTAAATACTCTCTGCGAGTACTCTCCTAATTTAAACTGTTGTTGAACTGCGAGAGTGACTCTCACACCATCCTGAAACGGCCTATCCACATGCAAGTAATTCGCGAATCACCCGCCTTCCGATAGTTTTTTTACTCTCCGATATTTACTATAAAAACTATGTCCATTCGCGAAAAATACTCCCAAGACTGGCTATCCAGAGTTTTATTCTCAAGTGGAAACCTACGTTAAGGCTTCCATCAATTATCGAGTAGTCCAAAAGTATAGAATATCCTACTTGTTTTTTTTATTATGATTGTAATCTGAATACTAGTGATGAATGGACCAGTTTGAAACAATAAAAATTTGCAATTTTGGCCTGCTTCACACTAATGCCTAGTTACCGATAAATTGAATAGCTTGTAATAGTCTTTCCCTACTCATATTGGGATTCATTCAGTATCTTCACTTTACTTGATATAGAGTCTGTTAAGTATGGTTGACTAAACGATTTTGTTACATTTGTATTCACTCGAGTGTAAACGGAAAAATTTGATTGAAATATGATTGAATTTTTCCTACGGTTCTTCCGAAATATCTTGATATGAAATCTGAAAATACACCCTGGCGTAAAGGACACAAAATTATCACTAATACAACCATTTCTTTGGAAATGTTATAATTATTTTACACTTAAAGTATAATAGAAAGTTCAATCTTATGCATAATATAATCAAGGTAATATTAAGTATACGCTTCCATAATATAGAACTCCATATGGTAGATAGGATATATTCTTATTAAAGATGCATAATTTCTGATAATTAAATACTTATATTGGTTTTAATCATATGAACCCATATGTATGAGTATGCAATTAATGGTGTATTAAATAAGTTTATTGGATATACATTTTGGATTTAAGATAAATATTTCTGCAGTCTACTTCCATTCAATTTTAGCTAATCTGACAGTTTGAACTCATTATCTGTGTTGAGAAAAAACAGAAAATGTCAATAGCTCACTCAAAACTTTCGAATCGATTGTAAGAAAAGCTTTGTAAGGAAAATTGACCTTGTTACCGGTGACAGCAGAGTTGAATGCATTCTTATTAACTACATGTTTGGCAGTAAGGTACATACTCCAATGATATGATCCTTTTTGGTACATCATATGTGGTATTAGCAAATCCATCACAAAGAATTGATATTCACAATGTGTACTCACCATCACATCTTAGACTAATATTGAACTTTGCTATGTTGACAATTGTTTATGTATTAATTTTTTAATAATAGATTTAGAGTTTTATCTGAAAGTAAATTATTTATTAAACAATAATGCGAATCATACTATCGAATATTGGTTCAACTATGGTTATTTTGAAATACCCGAGAAAAGTTTTATTTATCAATATTCGTATTTGCCATTATCCATTACACATAAAACAATTCTCGATCATGAAAAATTCTGGGTTGTAACCAGAACATTTATGGCATAATTAAATAAATATTTATTGAATTGTTATTGTCAACCTATAGCGATAAGCAGTTACCCAACTGTTAGGTGGACATAATGAAATGAATGTAGATAGTCCAATTGGAAACATATCTCAAATGGCAGCATTTATCTTAAGTAATGTCAGACATCTTAACTATAATCATAAAATTAATGTAATTAGGCCAGTGTGTGATCGTAAACCAAATAATTCTGAACTGTATTATCAAAATGTATGACGATATTGAATTGATCAAAATTATAATATAATCGTTAACAGAAAATATGTACAGTTAATATAACTCTTTGTTCTCATGCCGTACGTAACAAAAATCTCGCTGAAATTCATTAGTTGAACCATTGCAATCTTCAAACATAAAAATTCTTACGGATAAAATCATAATTGGACTTGTTACACATCTTTTTTACTAATAAATAAGAAAGAAAGAAAAGTTTTGAATACTAACATATAATAATAATTTTTACATCCATAGACTGGTCTAAGGCACATAATCAGATACAAGTTAACACATAAATGCTGTACCCGTTTAAGCTCAAATGTTGTGTTTATTTATATTGAAATTATATCAATGAAGTTATATAGCATTTTAAACTAAATTGCACCATTTACTTCAATGTCTACATGTTACTCGTATTGCAAGCCATAAAAGTAATGTACTAGTGAACTGAGCTTTTAAATGGTGTTTTCAGTAAATATTCACGTTTTGCAGCGCAACGTTTATGTTTTTATAATTCCAGAATAAATTTGTCTAAACACAAGAGCACTGTAAATAGTAAAATATGAACCAGGCCATATATAAAATGTTTCCAAATGAAAGAAAAACAATGACGGCAAACTTAAAAAATATGTCAAATGAAATGAAAAACTAAATTATCAGGTTTGGGGTCAAGTTGAGGTTAAAATACATACAATAGGTATCGTGGGATAACTTGAGCAATACAGTGAGGGAATGACCTTGACAGCGTCAACGTGTGAACATATTATGGTAATAACCTATCATTGTCTTCTTTTTCTTATATAAGGCTAAAGGAAAATGATCTTCTTCAGAGATTGTACTATTATATTCAAAACAATCATACGAGAGTAAGAGTAATTAAAGTGGCTGAGAAACACGGATAATTATTACAAGGACAGAAGAAAAATATTTAAATATCAAATTAATCGGAGGGAGTTAATTCAATTTGAGATAATTCGACATTATTATGACAATATACTATTTGGAAGTTCAAATAAAGTTCCTACAATTTATCAATAATCAGATTCGGATTGATTCCCTTGCTAACAATCAAATTGTCTAGTCGAAATAGTGAATTCTCTTTAAAGTGCTTTTTCAAGTGATAAACATTTTTTTGGTATTAACGAGTCTACCTCATTAATTTCTTTCCTTTACCTTTACCCCAATCACGGTAACTCCGTATCCTCCTGAGTATACCCGCTGGATTAGAGAAAAAATTAAATATAGTCCTGAACTATTTACCAATGAAATCCTTAATAGTGATATGAACATTTCATAAAAAGGATCTGGGAAGACACACCAAATTCAAAGTCACCAAAAGTAGGCGACGAACTACGACACCCTTCAGTCAGTATAGACACACATAGCAAACGTAGCGAAGAAATAAAAACTATAAAGGGCGAAACCTTGTAATAGAAATCCAATAACTGGATATTCTTGAAATTTGTTTATATCATTGGTTTATGATAACGCTGATGATAACGGTTTATGATAACGCTGACCGTTAAAAAATTGAAAATAATTCTTGCATTCAATTTAATCCTGGAACCATAATAATTCCCGAAAAGTGTTTAGAATTTGTCGACGTTCACACAACGAAATAACAAGTATCTAGAAAATATAGATAAGAAAAACATAATAGACGGCAGAAAAACGCGAAAACAAGTGACTAGGAAACACAGACGATACAGCTTCGATACATTCTAAAGATGAAAACAAATGTGTCTAGAATCGAACTCCCACACAGAACTTAATTTCGAACTAGCCATACCAACCTATCGTGGAAGTAATACTATCCACACTTCTACACCAGGTAGATCTACAAAAGTGAATAAAGAACGAAAGAATACCTACATAGGAGAAGGCACTATAATCAAGTGAAAAGACACCCGACAATTCAGGCGACTCAACAAATCGCAAAACAAAAAATAACCGATTAAGATGACTATCGCGCAAGCACAAATTCATAAACCGTCTAATGGGTGCAAGAAGTCAATCAAGAAAAAGAAAGCGCTGTCAACCAACCTACTGCTGAAAAATTTACCTCGGAGTATGAAAAGATGACTAAGAAAAAAAACCAATTACTGCCAGAAAACTTGATATGGAAACTTATAGAAACGATGAATATAACACGATTTCTACAATCTCACAAAATGAGCGGGTGGAAATATCCGAAATATCTTCTCCAGGCTTTATGAACCCCAAGAAAAACACTACTTTTAATACAATAATCAAAAAGACTATCTGGAATCAATCAACCACTGACGTACAAGAAACAAATCCGGCCCAAAAAAGCAAAATATTGAAATTTAGAAAAGTCATCCTCTTGAAGACGTCAACATGTACAAAAATGAAAAGGTTTAGGACGAAGAAAACACAGCCAAAAAAACCACTTGTTATCCAACCATACTAGGAAATGAAATATACTAACTATCATATTCACAAAAGATTTCGAAAATCTAAAAAAAGACTACATGTTGAAACAGTTCCCTTGCACACGTACACAAGAAGGGAGGACAAAACCCACGCCTTCGTCATACGAGGATTAGCCGAAGGACTTCAACTCAATGAAATCACTATTAAAGATATATACACGATGACAACAAAAGAGAAACGGTTATACTTATTAGTTACTGATTCAAAAATCACACTCGATTATCTGAATAAGAATATAAAAGTAATCGAACATACAAGGATACAATAGGAGCATAGAATAATTTCATAATTATGGTTCCTAAAATGGTCAATCATGTATCACACATGTAATTGTATTAAATAATAAATTAAATATTCTCTCTATACATAACAGAGATATATAGTCGCATATGAATTGAGAAGATTTTATAAACATTATGGAAATGTAAGTTAACGACGTTTAAAGATCAATAACGTCTAGAAACTCTTGGGAAGACTCAGTAAATAATTAAGCGACAGGTTTATTACTCTTGAACTAGTAGTAATTAACTAGTTGATATATGCCAGTCGGATGTCCTTTATAATTTTTTTGGCATAGATTAATTTAATATTATTAATAGCTTGAAGTAAGAAAATGTAACACTTCACAAGTTGTTATCGTCATTATTTATTGCTGACACTGAAATCAGCTACTGTACTCTAAATGATTTTGAATTATTAAATAAATATTTGAATTGTAGTTAACAATGCATTCACTATGCTACTTGCCAAAAACGGATTCCGGTTCTGTGATACACTTCAGAAAAAATGCTTAATACAAACAGTGTTGGGTATATAATTCAATTTCAAGCTTCATCACCTTAATATGTTTGAAAATAAAGGATACGTTTCTTTCCAAATTTTTTATAAGTTGAAATTTTCTCTTTCGTTCCACATATTTGTTAACTAATAATTTATTCGAAGCATGAAGTATTGTTGCTTAGAGTATTCCTTTCAATTATATGTTTTATCATCTAGGAACGCCTGCTACAATTCCACCAACGCCGCCTTCTATAAAATTATATTCCATCACAGTTTTTTCAATGATATCAATCTGAATATAACAACGGTGCGCAAAATGCTGCATCGATTATTTAAAAGCGTCTTCAATATGAGTAAATTGGCAGGTGCAAGAAATAATGCACCATAAGCCTTCTTTATATCTCTTCATCGCTCTATAATATTCACCCATTATTGCATAAGGTTGGTACTGATATATTTGTTCCGATCATTAACACATCGTTAAAGTAGAAGCTTACAATATGATTTTGAAGTATTAATAACGGTCACAGTACAGCCGTTTTTCTCCAATTTAACTATAAGTATCACATTGGTAGGTCGCAATTGCTATACAAAGGAAAACATCTTGTCGGAATTACTGTGTGTGAATCTGGTGTTTGCTACAATTTGCTTTATGAGCTTTCTATTACTTTCTCTCATTTCCTCTTAGTGTCTATTTCCATAGCTCAATCATTTGATGTATTTTAAAACTTGAACATCACTTGTTTTTTGAAGCGAACAAATTGTTAGAAAAAATTCTTATACTTCATCATCTTTCACCAGTCTTATATAACTATTTCCTTTTTTTGTCTTTGGGTTTCCAGCTCCAACATATTTCTCTGTTTTCTCTTCATTTACTCTCGATTCTTCTAGTATATATACAGTATTAGGAAAATTCTGAGCGCACATATATTTTATCGTCAATGTGCTAGAAAGAGACAAATACATATAAATTCAGTGTATTATTCTTTTTCGCTAGCAGGATATCGTAAAGTGGAAAAGGTAGGCACCGTTCTCGAGAGGCGTGTCCATAACGTCAATGTGTTACAAATTATGTCTACATACGAACTAGATAACAGAAACAGTGTTGCCAACTGCCATTATATATTTATATTAATTGTAAAATGCATTGTTCTAACATGAGAACAAGTTATAAGAAACTTTTAATTATGATAATTCAAGAGGTTGTAACAGATCAAGATAACTAATCCTATATATTTGTAGAACATTTTATTCTAATGCTAGAAATTGTTCTAGTTTTCAGTTTGAAAGCGGTCGAAACCTTTACTTTTTTCACATTTGGCAACGTGAAATTTGTCTCTGAACATCTGGGGTTTAGATGTATCAGTAAAAAAAATTCAGTATTTTACGTTTGCAAATGAGAAACGCATTCTGTGTGTAAACACACGCTAGGATAATAAACTTATACAACATCAAATTCTAATGAAAGTACCTACTATTTTAAAATATAAGTAATATTCTGATAGGTAGTAAATTAAAAAATAGAAATAAAACTTCTTAGTTCTTCAATGATTTCAAATCAATTTTTCGAATAAACCCCCGTTTTGAGCTAAACAGCAACATTGAGTGACGTACCCAGTCAGTACCCAGAGGCGCTCGCGCGATTCGTATTCGTCTGGCATAATAATCTACGCTGGCTTTTGATTATCTGTCTCACAATTATTTTTCTCAAACACCACTGGTAATGCCATGTGACCCTTATATTTTCTCGTTGACTATGAGAGAATTATCGTTCTACGTTGAAATTTAATGGAGAATGATTTCTCGTAAAAAGAAAATGGAATATTTTAAGGGCATACTTCCAACGTGTAGATTGAAAATAAAGAGAGGTTATAGATAAAAATACAATAATTACGGCTGTAAACGAAATAGTTTCATCAGGAGCGTAGGAATTATAGGCGGTTTATTATTGAGATATTTGCAAACAAATATTATTATAATACAAATTAAAATACGACTTATTTCGCATGTCATGTTATCCTGTTAGCGAAAATGGTTAATACACTGAATTCATATGTATTTTGTCTCTTTCTAACATATTGATAATAAAACATATGTGCCCTCAGAATTTTCCTAACACTGTAACTAGATTCTAGATTTCTGCACAAACAAATTTCTTGTTCTAGTGCCAGAAAAATTCAATTGTTTTGTAAGTTTGAATATATTGTAGGTAATTTCATTCTTAGTGCAGTAATCAATTTCAAAGGACGAAAGAAAAATAGTCCATGATAACATTCAAGCAATCCAACCTAAATATATTTTATCAGAATACCAGGGCAATATTACTACTGCATTCTAAATAACTCAGCGGTAATACGTAATAGCTCATATGATGGATCGGGTTAAACTGCTTCAACTGATTTGTCAGTAGTGATGTCTGTGAAAAGCATTTATCAATTCTAGCTTAGAAAGGTAGCACACAGTTTAAATACCTATTCGTAACCAGTAAGTACTGGTTCATTGAGATTAGAAGCACTTCTCGGACGGTTACTACCGGATTATGTTGGTTTTGGTCTGGTAGCAAGTTGATTTAAAATTAACAATATATTAAACATTAAACTCTGTATCGAAAACTTACAAAAAAGTAAGAGTCAATAAACCCCACATTGAATCCATTCTTCCAATTAACACGTGAATACAAATAATTTGTTATCTTGTGTTCTGCCTAAGTAATATTATGTGAGGAAGGAGGTCTATGAGGGAGCAGGTAATGTGTGTGTGTTCGTCCGATCTACACGCCAATGTTTATTCGATAAGACTATAGTCGAAAGCCATTATCAGGTATCGGATATTGCACGCTTTTATCTTCCTATACCATGTTTTTACTTTTATGCACCATTTTTAGTTCCATCTGTATATATATTGCGATTATTTATCAAGGAAGGAATCTAATTTGAATGCCTCTAACCAAACCAACGGCAAGGAGATTGCATAATAACCTATCTTTGGAAGTGGCCATTACAAAACCTTCTTATTGACTAACCTAATTATTGTACGGCCGTTGGCAATATGAACAAGGAAAACTCGATGCGATACTCAAAGTATCAATCAATTGTATACTCATACAAATAACTCATTTGGAAAACAGATTCGAAAATAACAGAACCGCAAAAATGGATGTAGATGAGATAAGATTATTTTTTTATTGATTAAATATATCAGTCACACAAATCACATATATAATTAAAAATAAATTTTCGGAAAAACCGAACAGAGTTCACGGGAAGTCCATTGAAGAGTGTCATTGTTAGTCCTCGGTGGAGTTAATTTCGAATTTTACAGTCGTAGCTCAATTGTCATTTTGTGTTTGTGAAATTATCCTCATTTGTCTACATACACAAAGTGGAATACTGACATTGAAAATCGAGAGTGGCAGGCAACGTAACGGATGTAACATGCAGATCAATTGTAATGATGGGAAAAACTACGATTGTTCAGCCGTGGGACAGTCCGTATTATACTGCCTTACTTAAGAAAAACACCGGCTTAAATTATGGATGGAAGTGGATACATTTTAAATGAACATAACAATATACAGGGAGTCGTTATTATATTCACGAAGCTATTGATATTGTAACTTCTGATATGAATAAAAAATATTTAAAACCAGTTTGATCCTATCAAAATTTACCAGTGTCAGAAAGAAACAAATTCTCAACGTTCCTTACATGGAAAATATTCACTTAACAAACAGTACATTTGAAGTATTTGATTCCATTTCAGGGAAAGATGCATCGGAAAAAGGTAGCAATCTGGGAAACTATAGATATAGACTAGTATATTGTATATCAAGAGTGGAATAAACAAAATTGTCCACAAATAGAAAAACTTGTTCCGGTTCTACGGGTGTAGAATTTTGGATTCTATCCGTATCTAAGACTATACTTTTTCTACGGTTATCAAATAAAAAACTGAACAAAGTTTATTGAATCGCTAAGTTCTTAATTTCTGGAGAAGTTGTGGTGAAATCATCACTGCTGTCAGTATCAAACAGTAAAAAGGAGTGAAGCCATGTAATAGCTATTATTTAAATAAAATTATAATAATCTACTTACTTTTTATGAAGCAATAATCAAATTTAGTCTAAAAGTACATCTATGCTACAATTCTGGCTCTAATAATTAATACTCAACGACCATATTTCATATTAGTCATTTTACGTTCACTTTAGAGAATTTTTTATGCATTTTGGTATTTCCGCAATACTTCTTCTCTGCGTAGTGCAGAAGATGTAGAAAACAGAACACCCCTATTTTCTCTTTCTGTCAAATGAACTGTGACATATGAAGGATGCCATACCATACCAACGCACTCCATACCAAGGGCGAAAATGAATGTTCTTGTCCAAGGGCCAGAATGAAACTATTCCGTAATGAAAAACTACGTCGGAATTTATAAATTCTATAATAGTCGTAGAGAAAATATTTATCATCATTATACTCGAGTTATTTTTCATCTATTCATGAGAAATTAATTTGTCTATATTCTAGTACACACTAGTAGCCATGTTGCGCGATTTTGGTGTCTCAGGTTGTCTATACTCTATAGGCCAATCCTCGTCTACGGGCCTGTGGCTACAGCAAAAATCGCAGTTTTGAAGTTCTCCAATCGGAAAGGGAGAACACATGCAACGTAAGACATGATGCGGAACATACTGACAGTGTGGAAGTCACTCGGAGTGTTGAGGTGAGATACGTCCCATTTTGCTAAAATAGTTCCCCTAAATTGCTCTGCTACAATCACAAATAAATCTTCAAAATAATTCGCCATCAGCCGGATGAAATTCCGGAAATTCGTGGCGTTTTCCAGACTTGATTTACATAATAATGCATTATCGGTCCTTCCGCGACCACTTCGCGCATCCATCAACGTTTATGTTTTCCCATTCTTAGATTTGTAACTAGCACTAAGTAGGAACGCATAGTCTTGACTCTAAACGAAACAAAGAACGGTGTCTCTAGACCTGGTCTCGAGACGATATATAGAAAAATTGGGCAGCATAGTCTACTAGTGTTTACTAGCCCTAAGACGTTTAATTTTTTCAACAAATAAATTGTTGATTCAATCAGTTCATATGGATGATTGTTATTTGAAACAACTACCACTTGAATGTGTCTATTGTTTCTCATACTAACAATAACTAGTTGATTGAATCACTTCATGTGAATGATTGGTATTTGAAACAACTATCATTTGAATACGTCTATTTTTTGTCATACTAACAGTAACTAGTTGAATTAATCACTTCATGTGGTTGATTGTTAATCGAAACAACTGCCATTTGAATATGTCTACTTCTTATCATACTAACTATATTTTCATATTTATGATTGAAAATATTTCTGCAACTGATAAAAACATTGGAATAATCTCCAATCTAGTATATAATGAGCGTATCCAACAGCTCCTAAACTCTTAATATGATAATATTCATATCCCCAAAGTAAGAAACTTATTTTTGTTATTCAAACAGTTGCAACAGGTAGAGTGTATTGAATTTCAATAGCAGGAGTTAGTAAAGGCTCTTGTATTTTCCACTAACACATAGCTAAATATCAAAGTATAATCGCAATATTTGCACACAAGATCAAAAAATTTAAGAAACTTTGCATCTGTTGTCAAATAACTCTTATATTGGAATAAAGGTCCTGTGATTCTGAGTACCTCTACTTGAATACGTCAGAATTATATTTTCCTTTAAAATATAAATCGATTTCTTATTTCTTGATATTCATGAAATTCTCTATTCTATTAGTTCCGAAATTCCACAAGAAGCAAGCGATTCTAGGTGAATACGAGAAGCTGCTGTTTCAGAATAAATAACAACCTTTCCCGGTATATCCATTTCCTTCTCAAAATTGAAGGAGGTTTTAGTTCTCAGGCGTGTTTTGTTGAAGGAATTTTATTATTTAGCTGTAGACAGAGTAAATGTTATTATAATTAGGGCATATCTGATGAGGTATGAGAGCAGACATTTAATTGCGTTCGAGTGTTGTTTATTCGAGGAATTATTGGTGGGACAGCAGCGGATATCCACACGTTAACTTAAATCATACGAACAGGAAACGAAAATTAGCCAATTACGTTCGAAAGAATGGGAAATCAAGCTAAAAAGGCTCATATTTGTATTCGATGGGAAGTTTCATTATATCGTTTCAATTCTATAATAGCGTTTGAGTATATAGAAACAAATAACCTGATTGCTTTATGAATTGAGTAAAATTACTGCTAATACGAGGTTTGTTTATTATGGTTCATTTCATGCATTTTGTGTACATATATTTAAATTATTATATAGACTCAAATTTTGGAATATGAGAAACATCATCTCATAATACGTATTCGTATAGAATTTCTATAACTGAGCAGTTCGGCACATATAGCTCAGTCCTACACTAGATAAGTATAAGTTTAACTTCGGTCTCTGAAGAAGATAACTTGGTTATCGAAACGCGCGTCAAAAAGTATAATTGTGAGTATTCGTGTAGTGATGGTGGATAGTGTGTTCACTATGAACATCACCAACGGATCCAATAATTCCAGCTTATCACCTATACACTGAGTTTTAAGTAGTCGGCACCATATGGAAAACTTTTACTTTTCCGCCTAACCTTTCTATATGCGAGAAAAGTATTGGTTTACCCCAAAAAAAGTTGGAATTTTAAATTTTTTTTGAGTTATTTCTACGTTTTCCATCAACAACAACACGAAAAAACGGTTTTTAGAAAAAAATCCTGTGTGTATGTCGTCGTCGTCGTTGTCGTCGGCCACTTTTCCTTACATGTCTTGTTAGCACGATACAGCCTCCGGAGTTCAACAAGCTACCAATTTTATGATTGCATATTATTCAGGGCAACTCACTGATAAACCCTATTAATTTTCAGCTCACCGGAAGCAATACAACAGAGGCTACAGTACTTTAAGTACCAAATTTTCGTCATTTTCGGAGAATTTTCAGTTTGTTAGCACGATACAGCCTCCGGAGTATATACAAGTGACCAATTTTATGATTGCATATTGTTCAGAGCGTCTCAAAGATGAACCCTATTGATATTCAACTCAGTAAAGCCAGTAAAACGGGTGCTATGGTACTTGAAGTACCAAATTTTCGTCATTTTCGGAGAATTTTCAGTTTGTTAGCACGATACAGCCTCCATAGAGTCTACGATTGATCAATTTCATGATTGAATATTGTTCAAGGTGCCTCACAGATGTACCCTATTGATTTTCAGTTGACTAGAGCGAGTACAGCGGGTCCTATAAATCCGGATATACTGAATTTTTGGTTATTTCTGGAGAAATTTTGGTTTGTTTGCAGGATACATCCCCCGAAGTGTATACAAGTAACACATTTATGATAGAATATTGTTCAGGGCCACAGATGCGGAAAAGTTAGTTTTAATCCTTAAAACCGTTTATTTTTATTTTATTACCGATTTGTCAGAAAATTTCATTTCTGATAAAAATTTGTTGCATTGCTGAAAACGGGCATACAAATTGTCGAACTATAGATTTTCAAACGATGTACAGGGGCGAATAAAAAATATGAATGGAGATCAAGAGTAAAGATTCTGTAAAACTATTTGGAATTATAAACAATATTAATATTTGAAATCACAGCTACCTACGCAACAAAAACTTTTTTCCCCATTTCTGATGGTTCTAGTGTAATTAGTATCTCATATATTCCTTAAACGACTCCTACATATTACTGTAATACTATTTCAATGGAAAGTTTGGACTAAATTTTCATTTGTACTATGATATCGTCGCTTGTTGAAAAATGTTTGCATATTTACTATTCTGTTTTCTCCAAATTTGATAATCCACTCTGTGTGTTTGCCCATAATAACTATCACTAATATAAGGTAATTGAGTAAGGTAATAAATTATTGCTAAACAATTGGACAACAATATGGACGTACGAACAGAGTAATATATATCGAATTTGCACCAAAAAACTAGTAAAAATTCAAACCATTCTCAACAAACGCCGATATTATAGTACGAGTAATAAATAAGACAAACATGTATATGAGGTATTATTATTCTTTATAAGGCTAGCACCTAAAAAATGAGGTAAAAATTGGTTTACCAATGCTTTGCCATATTTACTAGTCTCCTTAGTAGCAGGAAAAATGAAAGTTTAATTGAAAATTTGTTAAAAATGCAAATAAAAAAAAGTCTTACCAATTTATGCATTTGAGTCACTCCTTTCAAAATTAATTAATAATACTTGAATTTTATTTAATATGGACATATTCTTAAATAAATTTGTTGTGAACTTAGATATACCTTCATGGATGTAACTAAAAGTGGCAACATTGCTCAAAATTTCAGTACCTGTTTTATGTTTCAAGGGTAACCTATTTAGTAGTTTTGTCCTTGTTTAATTACCATATAAAGAGAGATGCAATTATCGTCAGAGTGTGCTTGACGACTATTTCGGATACGCTGCAGTATTGTACTGAATAATTTGAAACGTGGTTTGTTTATACGAGCGCCATTACGACTAGAGAGTAAACATTTAGTTCTTATGTTTTGATGTGTTTTTCAAAACTTTTAGTGACAGAATAAACTTATAAGTTAATTAATTCAATGTTTTTGGATTATCAAGGTTCCTTGGTGCCAAGTTTGTCAGAAAAGCATCCATTACCAAGGCCATGTATCTACAATACTATCCCCACTTTTTGTAATTCATTCGTTATTTCACAACTGGTGTTTAGGATTGTTGACCACAAAAATAAACGTGTTTATGAATCAATAGCCCTCTTCATTGTATATTATTATGATTCCAAATCTAAATATTGTTTTCAATTCTAAACAAGTTTTCTTGATAAACGTTTTTGATAATGTCGAATTTTGTGTTGTTCTCCCCTGTTCACCATTTGAAAATTTGGAATATTGCCAAATCAAATGTCAGTTTTCCGCAATGCACCAATTTTTATCTTACTATATGACAAGTGAAAAATTTTGTCGGTAAATTTTTTGAAAGTTCAAGAAGTTTGTTGCTTTACCGAATTACATTTTTGACAACATCACGAGCCGTGAAGCGAGTGATTTTATCAAAATTTAATCAGCGAAATTGCCTATTGATTATTTCACGAGAAAAAGACAGAAAACAATAAAATTATAGAACTTTTATTTAACAATGGAGCAAAAACATAAAAATAACTTAATTACATATATAAAAGTTACAGTTATGATAATTAAACGTTTGTGCATTGTTATTATCATTATGATGTGATTGTAGAACGTGTATTAGGAAAATATACTTGATCTGGTGCTTTTTCTCTAAAGTTTCCAATTAATTTTTGATTATGTTCATAGTCCAACTGCAAATAAGGTTTCAACGAGTTGGCATGGGAATGTCCTGTTAATTTGATCATTTCTTGTTCTCCAACACCTTTTTTGCAAGGGTAGAAATAGTGGAAGAGCGTTGCGAATAATTTGGTTACTTTCAAAATTTGTTATTCACGCCAATTTTTTCTGCCAAGAGTTAGATCTATTTTGACATGCTGTTGATAGGCACATTTATGTACCAAATCCATTTTTTATAGACTGTAAAAAAGCCTGTAACTTGTGATTTCTTGATTGGTGTTTCTTTTTTTCGAATAATTTTAAAAATAGACCAGATACACAAAGATCTTTTTATAATTCGCGTATAAAAGAGACTTCATTATAACATTGTTCACAGTGTCACAATGAAGCTCTTTGAACATTGTTACTGTTATAGTAATTTTTAGTGTACAGTTGGTTATTGAATTTAGTTATATTTTTATTTGACATTTGACTTGAACCCTGACACAAATTATAAATAAACACAATTGCCAACTTAAATTCAAACCACTCCTCCTAGTTTAAAAACAGGGATTATACGAAATTTTATTTTATTTAAATGATTAAATAAATGCGAATTATAAAAAATATTTTGTAAAACTTGTGCCACAATGACTTTCTGTAGTACTCGTGATTTGCACAACTCACCGCTTCGCGGTTCGTTGTGCAAAGTTCACTCGTACTACAAAAGGAGTCATTGTGACACTTGTTTTACAAATAACTATTGTTGGTGTTGTTTCTTACCAACCATTTGCTACTGACCAAGGTTTTCGCACTTCCTTGTGTGGCCTTGAAAATATTAGATGGTATTCGATACGTCCCGTAACTTCTCCTTTTAGGTCTAATCCTTATTGGAAATAATGTACTTTGCAGTTTAATGTTTCGTTGCCTCGCCAGGCAAGTTCAAAAGAGAATAAGTGAAATATTTTTTTCTGTAGGCCGTCTGGGGAGTCCTCGTCTTTTGTTAAATGGGCTGATTCAAAAATAATGTCGGTAAATTGGTCTATTTTCATATAAAATTTTTGATAGTACTTTTCTTGTAGCATCTGCGCTGTGGTGCCCCATATGCGTTTTATACTTGACTCTTTGTAGACCTGTCCGATTTTTTTTTCATATTGTAAGCATAATCTTCCATAATTTTTGCTAATTCTTCGGCTAGAGTAAGCTTTTCAAGCTTATAATCTCTCATCAATAAAAACTGCGAAAACTGTCGCCAACAGAAAGCTTTCGAGATACACATATTTGGAGATATATTCTCCGACATTGCCTTTTTAATTTTTGCAATGGATTGTGTTCCGAATCTGTTTTTCTTTCTTCAGGAACACTAATTTTGGAACCGAACTGATCTGAAGATTTCTAACAAGAAATACAATTTTATTTCAAATAAATAACCGAATCATTATAACAAAATTTGCTTTTATCAACGCACTTTGAAAAAATTAAAATTTTGTCGCTATAATAATCGCATGTGAATTTTCTCAAGGAAATTGCAGGTAACTGTTTTAGTACAAAAGATTCCGTTGCTATATGGTATTTTGCCAGTGAAAAATACTATAGTGAAATATTCAGGAATAAAATTTTATTTTCTGACAAATGGATAATAAACAAGTTTTCCATATGGTGCAGACTTTTTGAAACTGTATATAATGGTGACAGTGGAATTCTTGTGCGTTGGTGCTCATAAATTTGAATTAAGAGATATTCTTCAGGATAAAGCTTTTTTTGTCCATTTCATAAGCAACAATCATTGAACCATACAGAATGCACCATATTTTTCAATTCCAGTTCAGATAAAGAATGTTTGACCAAAGAAATTACAAGTAATGACCAGTATAATAGACAATCATTGCATAGCTACTCAGAATAGGGAGTCACAAAGATTTTTAACTGCATATGAACTAGAAGTGGAGAGTAAGGGTTTATTCTGTTCAATATGTTTGCGGACCAAACTAGTGGAATAGTAATATGAGAATAAGATAACTATTCTCAAGTCACAAGAACATAGAACACATGAATTATACAAAAAAACTGAAGCTAAAAACACAAAAATAGGAATGAATAAGAGGTAACAACAAAAGTATCCCCTATGTTTAAAATTATTCACCAAAATGCTTTCTGTATATAAAAGTCTTCTAGGAAACAAAACGCGTTGAAAATATATAGACAGATAGATTCACTCTAGGTTAAAATAGCAGATCTAATTACTATCATGACATTTTGGAATTACGTAAAATAATATTGAAAAATAATCTCTGTCACAAGTTATCTGTGGACAACTATCCTTCTACTCAATAGAATACTGTTTTTCATAACCTCTTTCACCTCTTTTTGCTTGAACTAGTTTTACAAGATGTAATAAAATCTAAGGAACATTTTTATCAGTGTATGTGCACAAAGAGTAAGAAGTAGGTAATGTAGATCGTACTTCTAGTAAAAAAACTGGGACTAATCACAAGCCTTGGTGAAGTTTCGAAATTTACGGTGAAATAACAGTACATCTATCGCTTAATTTGTAGCGGTTTCATCTTCAGATACAATTTCAATTTTTTTGGAATTCATGAATCAAGAACCAGTTCATCGTCTATAGGTGGCTACTAAGAATAAAGAAGTTTGCTATTTAGAATTAATTACAAAAAGAGCTTGAGGTGCCAAGTCATTAATTGAGAATATTATGAAAATAATTTGCAGCATTATTTCGACACGCAAATTAAGAATATTTTATCGATGAAAATTGATTTGTATTGAATGATTTAGTATGCTTCTCCATTATACAGAGTGTGCCACAGAAAAATGTCGTCCTCGATATTTCGCATTATTCATTAGACTTTAAGAAAATACTGAAACACGTCGATTTTTGTTCCAAGGAGAATACATTTTCACAATAAATATGTATTTGTCAACTCGCTTCCTTTCGCTTTCTCAATACCTTAATTCAAAATTGGAAATATACCATGTATTGCACATCATTAGGTAGGCATTCAGATTGAGTATTCAGGCATATGATCATCCATGATATAAATACCGTCTTAGCTAAAGTTGCAAAAAATATTTTCCATTTTATCTGTCATATCAAAAGTACAATAAAACGAATTGTCTAGTTCGTTTGTCCAAAACTGAAACACTCTCAATTTTTGTTTGAATTTATTCAATTCAATGTAATCAATTAATTTAGTATGAAATTCTTTTTCGAATAATAATTCTTTTTAAATTTTTGTTATTGGTTCTCAATATCATTATTTCAAACGTGTTTTGAAATTTTTTATTTGATAACTACATTTAAGTTTTGACTCATAATAACCCTTGAAATAATCTGAGCTATAGACATGCAAACATCAGAAAAACTAATGTACTTATCTCAAACGTAAAATTTAGTTGCCAATTCAAATAATATCCACAAAGTGTATCTCGCCGTCAATCCCATAAAATTGTCGTCATAACAGTCGATATCAATAAACTTGCGACTAATATCAGGTAAACCCATTAGCCAGTTGCATGTAGTTTATCTAAAGAGCACCCGGTATATCCTATCAAAGCCGCTAACGTAGGGACTTCATTACATTGTGGCTCTTACTCAGGGAAACTTTGCTAAGAGTAATTGATAGCTCGATAAAGATGTCGCTACTTGTACTTAGTATTAATCAGAAGAAGTATTGATGAGTTTGTTCCACGTAGGCTATTGTAAATTTCAATTCGAGAGTAAAAAAATATAATAGATATATATCATAAAACCAAGTCAACGCTATTAATATATACCATTGCCCCAGTTACTGCTTCATTATGCGAAGAATATTTTAGTCAATGATGGTTGCTAAAGTGAACTATTCACGCGCTTCAAACTGTCATTGTGCATGTGTGTTATTTGTTTTAGTTCAAAAAGGTACGTTGTGCAATATCATTTTTGATGTGTACCTTAGAATAATAATAAACATGGAGAGGGCTATTCATTCATAAACACGTTTATTTTTGCGGCCAACAATTCTAAACGCCAGTAGTGAAATAATGAACGAATTACAAAAAGTGGGGATGTAATTGTAGATACATGGAATTCCTAATTTCAGCGGTTTTTCTGACAAACTTGGCACCGACGAACCATAATAATCCAAAAACATTAAATTTATTGACTTAAAAGTTTATTTTCTCCCTAAAAAGTCTTGCAAAACACATCAAAACGTGAGAACTAAATGTTTACTCTCTAGTCGTAATGGCGCTCATATAAACAATTTTACTACAATACTACGGCGTATTTAAAATGATGGTCGATCACACTCTGACGATATTTGCATATCTCTTTATATGATAATTAAACAAGGACAAAACTGCTAAATAGATTACTATTGACACATCAACAGGTACTGAAATCTTGAGCAATGTTGCCACTCTTAGTTATAACCATAAAGGTATTTACGGATACAACAAACTCTTGTTTAAAATTTATATAAGAATATGCCTTTATTAAATAAAATTCAAGTATTATTAATTGATTTTGAAAGCTGCGACTCAAATGCAGAAATTATTATTACTTTTTTTATTAGCATAACTTTTTAACAAATTTTCAATTAAACGTCTAATTTCTTTTTTCCCGCAACTAAAGAGGATTTGTAAATATGGCAAAGCAGTGGAAGTGTCCCGCAAGTGAGCTTAGAATGTGACTGAATCTTTGGGGCAGGAAAAAGTCAAAACAAACATATCTATTTTCTTTGTCAATCTGAGATGTGTACCAACCGGCATACTTGTGCCTCTTTAATTTTGAGAAATACGTCAAATTGTTTGTCGTGACTAAAAATTAACAACAAGCAATCGGAAATTTGGAAACTCATTAATACATTTGTATGAAGCTGGCAGTGAATCTCTTGCAACTACTGTTGAATATTCATTTGTTTAGCCATTAGGATCTGTTCGAAAGTCAGGAGTAATTTTAGGAATTTATTATGGCAGTAATAATAGCAATTCAACTACATTCCTTCCTATGAGACAATTATGTTCAATTTAGATCAACTATGAGAAAATAGTCAGAAAATTTATTGTTGACGCAACTTAAATGTGAGAGGCAATATTTGGTGCTCTAATTTAGAAATGATCATCAACATCCAAATATTGCATAAACATCTAAGACAACGTTATATTACTATTATAAGAAGAAGTTTTCATCAACGATTATGTCTTTAAGTACGTAAAATGTTAATAATGATCGATTGTCACAGGATACAATGCATAACACTCAAATAGTAAGGTAGTGTGCTGGCATTAGCAACATAATTCCTCTGTTACGACCAGAGAAGAGCTCTGAGGAATATTTGATTTTACAATCACATCACTTAGATATGACAGAGAGAAATTGAGCTACACAGTGATGAACTTTGGGAAGTTATCGGAAAATCTGGGATAAAGGAGCTCTTCAATTCTTACGTCATGTGATTTTGTTGAGAAGTTTGAAATGTGATGTGGCTGCTATTGGTTCTGCAATAAAATGTGAATACCACTGTTTCTATTGTTGTTGGATTTCACCGAATTTTCATTTGTTTTTTCTAGTATTTCAAACATGAAATATGCAATAATAATATACATGCGATTCAATAGCCTAATCAACTGAATAATGTAATAAAGGTCCTCAAAAACACTGATCTTATGAACAATTTGTAAACAATCAATTCATTCCATAGTATAACGTTATTGAACGTCACATATTTTGATGGAAATTCGTCAGAATACATCTGTAGTGTCAATAGCGTAGCTGTCGAGTCTATCTAATCCAAGATTCTTCCAAATTTTTTACTTGTAATAATCTATTTCCACGGTTAAACCTACTTGGAAAATAATTAAATTTTGTGATCAGAGTAATTTGTTTATAATTTCATAATGTTCTCATTTTTCATAGCATATTCAATGTTGACGACCAATTTCACAAAATGGCACGTATTGCAGTATTACTTTTCCGCCCCACCTATCTAATATGCGCGAAAAGTATTGGTTTACCCACAAAAAAGTTGAAATTTTGAAAAAAAATTTTGAGTTATTTCGACGTTTTTCATCAAGAACAACACGAGAAAATGGTTTTTAGAAAAAAATACTGTGTGTATGTCGTCGTCGGCCACTTTTCGTTACATGTCTTGTTAGCACCAATTTTATGATTGGATATTATTCAAAACATCTCACAGATGATTCCTATTACTTTTCCGCCAACCTATCTAATATGCGAGAAAACTATTGGTTTACCCACAAAAAAGTTGGAAATTTGAATTTTTTTTGAGTTATTTTAACGTTATCCATCAACAACAACACGAAAAAACGGTTTTTAGAAAAAAAATCCTGTGTGTATGTCGTCGTCGTCGTTGTCGTCGGCCACTTTTCCTTGCAAGTCTTGTTAGCACGATACAGCCTCCGGAGTGCAATAAGTCACCAATTTTATGATGAAATATTGTTAAGGACATTTAACAGATGAATCCTATTGTTTTTCAGCTCACCAGAGCCAGTACAACGGGTGCTATGGTACTTGAAGTACGACATTTTGTCGTTTTTCGAGAAATTTCAGTTTGCTAGCACGATACAGCCTCCGGAGTTCAACAAGTCACCAATTTTATGATTGAATATTATTCAGGGCATCTCACTGATGAACCCTGTTGATTTTCAGCTCACCAGAGCCAATACAACCGGTGCTACAGTACTTTAAGTACGATATTTTTGTCATGTTTGGAGAAGTTTCAGTTTGTTAGCACGATACAGCCTCCGGAGTATATACAAGTGATGAATTTTATGATTGGATATTATTCAGAGCATCTTAAAGATGAACCCTATTGATATTGAGCTCACTAAAGCCAGTACAACGGGTGCTGTGGTACTTGAAGTACCAACTTTTTGTCATTTTTCTAGAATTTTCAGTTTGTTAGCACGATACAGCCTCCAGGGAGTATACGATTGATCAACTTTATGAATAAGTATTGTTCAAGGTGTCTCACAGATGTACCCTATTGATTTTCAGTTGACCAGAGCGACTACTATAAAACTAGATATACTAAATTTTTGGTTATTTTTGGATAAATTTCGGTTTGTAGGCACGATACATCCCCCGAAGTGTATACAAGTAACAATTTTATGATAGAATATTGTTCAGGGCCACAGATGCGGAAAAGTTAGTTTAATCTTTAAAACCGTTTATTTATTTTCAGATCACCACAGGCACTACAAAACAGTTATTTTGGGAGAAATTTCAGTTTGTCAGCCCGATACAGCCTTCGGAATATATAAAAGTGACCAATTTTATGATTGGATATTATTCAGGGCGTCTCAAAGATAAACCCTCATGATACTCAGCTCACTAAAGTCAGTACAACGAGTGCTATGGTACTTGAGGTACCAAATTTTCGTCATTTTTGGAGTATTTTCAGTTTGTTAGCACGATACAGCCTCCAGCGTGTATACAAGTGACCCATTTTATGATTGAGTATTGTCTTATAGTTGGACCTTATTGATTTTAAGCTCACCAGAATTAGTACAATGGGTGCTATGGTACCTGAAGTGCCATATTTTTTGTCTTTTTTTGGAGAAATATCGGTTTGTTAGTACTATACAGTCTCCGGAGTGTATATAAGTGGCCAATTTTATAATTGGATATTTTTCGGGGTGTCTCATTCAAGGTGTTTCACAGATGTACCGTATTGATTTCCAGCTGACTATAGCGAGTACAGCGGGTCCTATAAATCCAGATATACTGCATTTTTGGTTACTTTTGGAGAAATTTCGTTTTGTTAACACGATACATCCCCCGAAGTGTATACAAGTGACAATTTTATGATAGAATATTATTCAGGGCATCTCACAGATGCGGAAAAGTTAGATTTAGTCTTTAAAACCGTTTATTTTTATTCTCAATGCTTTCTCTTCCTTTGTGACACCATTGTCCGAAGTCAAACATATCCCATGATCACTAAACCTTACGTTACACACATTGTCAAACCTAAATGTGTTTTTTTACCTATGAAATAAATAAACTTGAGGCATAAAACTGGAATCATAAAATTCATATTACTTTATTAGTTTAATCGTAAAATAAATTTTATAATAAATCTAAGGCTCATTTACTGCTATTATTTTGTTGGAATTCTAGTTTGCATCACAATATTTGATAAAAAGAATATCAATATTTGACATTCATTCATCACTTTATTGAAACTTCTTGCATCTCCACACCTGTTATTCAAATGTGTTGTAACATAACCAATATATCATCAGTTTCTAGCGTAACCCACGTACGTGCAGCTACCGTTTTTTGGATATTGTCATTAATTATATAATTATCAAACAGTCAAGACGATGATGAGATTAAAAAAGTTGATGAATTGTGATGTCAGCAGTTGAAGAACCCAAATCAGCCACCTGGTGTCAGACGACCGACACATTCTTTCTTCGCCTGATGTTTAAAATTGATATGGAAGTTGAAATTGATACAATGAATTCTATATGGTTAATTATACTGCGATTCTTTAAATGGTTCTGAAAAATTGTTGAAATTTCAAGGAGAATTGATATTATTAATATTTTGCTTTGTTGTTTACACATTTAAAATTGAAAGCTGTATCTGTGTTTGATAGATATTTCCGTCATTTATTTATCAACGTATACTAACTGATGTTAGGAAAAATGAAATTTTTTTATATACATAGTTTCCAATTACTATTTTGCAAATGCATTTAAAATTGAAAGCTGTATCTATGTTTGATAGATATTTCCTTCATTCATTTTTCAATTAATACTGATGTTAGAAAACATTTTTTAGAAACATAGTGACCACTTAGTATTTTGCAAATCATTGTTAGTTTTGCAAACAGTCTCTCAATTTCTTGGATTGAGAAGTAGTTAAGTTGTCAGATCATTCCATGATAATTATGATAACAATATGCAAATTGATTCTTTGTACTTATTCTCTAATATCTATTAATCCGGTTTTCAAAACTATATATATATAGTGAAGTAGATATTTTTTAGAATATAACTCCGGAAGCGATTAAGAGTTCTATTTCATGCAAACACGTATTAATCCGATGAATACATTTTGTGGCTATTACGTGATTTTACTGTGGATGAAGTAACGTTTCGTATCCCAATTAATGGAATTTTACTATGACAACTACACAGTATGTACCTATATACCATTACATCGAACAATATTTATTATTCGCCAAAGAGAATCGTTTCTGCTTCAAGTATGTATCGAATCTGTAAAATCGTCTGAATAATAGTCGCAGGTGGAGGCAATACCCTTTTCAAAATGATCGATGCGAATGACACCTCGTCCATCTGAAAAATCTGATATTCTTCGACAAGCCAATCTTGGTATTCTCTAATAGACATCCACCTGAAGAGGCTCACTGTGTTGTATGTACCTTGGTTTCTGGGTATTTGAACTATATTTTGAAAATTGTAAAATACTGACTCTTTCATTTTCCATTATTTTACATCGTATATAGGGTGAAAATACTTGTCAATCAAATACGTCTCATCCTCAAAAACCGTTTTTCCAAGATTAATTATTCAATAACTCAAACCGATGCTGCAACCTTTCAAAATAATTTTATTGTGCGGCTTCTATGTTATACATGCTGAATAAAAGATTTTTTCTAATATATGTTCGGTACAAATTTTTACAGGTGAGATTCAAATTTATCTCCAATTTCTTCATGATAATTGTAGAGTGTACGTAGATCAAGTGATTTACCAAGATCTTTTTGAAACATTCGTTGTATCAATTGTACTGAATTCTCGCAATGAATTTATTATTATCAGCCTTGTCTACACAATATGATTTTCCACAATGATAAGGCTATTCTCTATCCGGCCCTCATAATCGTTAAGAGCCACATTAAACATCATTCTCACATGGTACCCCTCGTATAAAAACGTAAAAGAGTAAATAATTTTATCACTGCTTCCACAGTTTCACGAGCAAACAGTTGTTAAGTAATGTTTTATATATTAAACGTTGAACACTTGCTCTTAGTTAACTCTGTTTACCGCTGTGTTTGAATTTGAATATATTGCATATCAATTGAAATTTACAAGCAACATTGTAAACATCATTAAAAAGAGTCAGTTAGAATCAATTCTACACTACTGTGCATGGTTTTTTAACTGAGAGGAGTGATATAAATTCGATAAATTATGAAGCCTCCTAATTGGTCAGTTCCACTAAGCATTTTTGGAAGATAACTAAACAATTTTGTGGAGAAATAATGTAAATTTTATCATTTAAGTATTTTTTCCTTGCACTCTTTGATTTTGCAATCATACAGTTCTTTAGTGAAACATGAAAATATAACAGTTTAAATGGAGCCAAACACTCTCCTCTATAAGTTGATTAATATTATTGTAGTGTCGATCAATTCCACAGCTGTAAATTGAATAATCCACAAAAGTTGTGAAATTATTTATATACTTCTATGTATTTCCGTTTCCAATAATATGCACAGTGTATGGTTCAGGTTTTTAAAATTATTCTCTTCTATCACTTCTCACTTTCATTAAATTGCAAATGAATGAAAAAACAAATAAATCTTCCAGATTTAACTTTCGAAAACAAATCACTAATAAACAAGATTAAGGCAGAAACATTAATCCTTGAAAATTTTTTTTTCTCGAATGTAAGTATCCAATGATACAGTGTAATAGTAGTAGTCGAAAGTAATTACAATCTCGAACGCAGCTTATGACAAGCAGTCAATCCTAATCAGCTGGCAGGTTAGCAATAGTCTAACCGTGATCCGGATTTTTATTAAGTCGATCACGACGACCGTTCTTACCGTTCATGCTGCGTGTTGCAACTATGAGTGGATATGTTCAAGTTGCTTAAAAATTGCAAAGTGTTGTTTAGCTCTACTTGTAAACGGTTATTTCTTAGAGATAACTTTGAACACGTATCTCGTAAATGGGCAGTATAATTTGATTCATGTGTGATGAGAAAAACACCAGATTGGAAGAACATGACCGGGTATATAAAAATTTCACGATCTTTCACTAGTTATCAATTCATAAGCAACGATATTCGGACAACATAGAATAGAGAAAAAATATTCTTACATATTTGAATTTCATCCAAAACATAATTGATATGAAGAAATTTCAGTAATAAGGATATACATGAATAATAGAGAAATGTGAGGATGCCAACAATTTAGAACTTGTTGAAAGGGTATCCAAGTATAAATGGACGTTTTGAACGTAACGGTCGGGGTTACTGAAAAGTGCGTTAAGAGTTAGTGTCATAGATAATTATAAATTTAGAGGAAATACTATAAAATGATTCAGTTAGTTTACATATAAGTGATTTAAAAAGTGCACAAATTGCAAATAAGTGGAAATAAACAATGAAAATAGAGGTAAGGTCAGTTTTCTTACACATAATAAATGAATACTTCTAACCTAATGAACATATAAAACATTATCAGGAAAAATAGCTATTGAAGTTATCAGCAAAACAATAAGAACTTGTCTTCATTCAATTTGCTATTAAAAAGAATAGAGACGAACTGACTAGATTGAACGTTATAAATTTGCGAATAGAAATTATGAATATAAAAAGAATAAATTACTCCAGACTGATAATTGTCAGCTCTTCAGGTAGGGCTGGGATCTGGATATAGTAGGGTTCTGGTATTTAACCTGCAGGGAGACACAATGTCAGATACGATGGAGGATAAGATGAATCAAATAATCGAAAAACTAAACAAAATGGATAAAAACATGGACAATTATAAAGAACAAATAAAGAAAATAACTAACGAAAATACGAAATGAAAGAACAAAGTTACCCAAATGGAACAAAAAATCAGAATTCAGGATAAGAGAATACAACAATTAGAAAAAGAAAGCGAGAAAAAGAACCTTGTGGTATATGGAATAGAAGAAACTAACAACGAAACGTGCGAAATAAGAAACCACAAAATTAAACAAACTTTAGATAAAATAAAGGTTAAAATAAACATGGAAGCAGATTGAATACAAATAAGAGGAATCGGTGAGAAAGAGACAGATAATAACAGAAATAGACCACTATGGCTAGAGCTATCAAGAGAAGATGAAAAAGAGGTATAATAAGAGAAGCCAAAAACTTGAAAGGTACAAAAATATGGATCTCAGAGGATCTCCCAAAAGCAATCCCAGATGAACAGAAAGCACTCATCCCCTATCTAATAGAGAAAAAGGATGTAGAGCAAGTATAATATATGATAAATTAAGAGTGGTGGACACAATATATACCTTAGATCAGCTGGAATACAATCGAGAAGAAGAAACAAAAACAAATGCAAACAGGCAAAAAGTAGGAACGGCTAGCCAGTCGTCACCCACCATGGAAGACGATGAAGATATAGCACCAACTCGGAAAACAATACAAACAGGGTACCCAAAAAACTAGAAGACATACACGAAGATAAACTAAATAAAAAGAATAGTATTAAGAATAGTAATAAGCGTAGCAGTAAGAATAGAAGTAGTTTTAGTGATAGGGATAAAGAAGAAACTAATAGGAAATTTGAACACAAAAATAATTATGGTAGGGGAAAAGATAGAAAAAATGATCAGACTAGTCAATGGGGAAAGAATAATCGTAGACAATATATAAATAGTGCAGGCCAAGAACCTATAAATATAGGTATATGGGATATTAATACATTAACAGGAAAGGAAATCGAAATAACGGAGGATATAAATTCAAGAATACTAGTTCTAAGTATACGACTAAAAGAAATATTGAATATAATACAAATGTATGCACCGGTTGAAGGAACGGGAGAGGAGGAGGTTTCAGAACTTTACATACAATTACATGAAGTACCTAATTCCTCGTTTTGTTTGTCATTAGAAACAAAAATATTCTATCTTTATTTTCTGATACTCATTATAATTATTTTCATTTGACTCATATAAAAACAATCATAATACTTTATATACAGAAACAGAAAACACAAAGGAATATTTTAAATTATTTTGTCGCTAATCGTGTGAAAACTAACACAACACATGAATAGTCGTTGTTTTATTTGAAGGTCATGAGATGCATTATTCATGGTTTAACATTTATTTTTGATAATTTCAGAAATAATAGTTGCCCTTAGTTCGCACATACTTATGTAATCAGTAAATTTTTAAATCGGTACGTCAGGTGCATAATTTCGTGTTAATTTCAGTAGGTATACGGGTTACTAAATAACTGGAAAATATGGTTTGTGATAAAAAGATCCTCAAATTTATTATACGTCGCGTTGGTTTATAAATATGTTAAGTACATTCAATGTTTCTGTTGTACAGTTAAATGAATGAACCCAACATCTATGATCCAATAAAAAAAATCAACTATTCAGAATTTTCTATTGAAGTAGCTAATTCAAATATTTGCGGGCTCACAGAATTTCCTTAGCGTTCTATTGTCTCAAACTGCTGGCATTACACATTTTTTATTTTGTGATTTTTCGTAGGCACAATAGATATTTTAAAATAATTAAGTAAATAGTCCGTTAATGAATTATTTGCGCCCTTATTATTTTCAATAAAAAATGTGACATGTATGTCATAGCAGATTGCAAATGCAATATATCTAGAAACTAGGTTCATAACTCACTTTTTTAATACAGTTTTTATTTCAGATCTACTTTTATCCATAATATATCTTCTTAATAAATTTGTATGTCATATAATTTCATTTATTCAATTTATTCTTTCAAAATCTCATTTATCCGCCATACCTTTAGTATTCAAATTTATCCCTTGAATACCCTTTACATATCATATATTAAATTTTATTCCAACTACTTTTTTTATATGAATTTTCAATAATGTCATACATCCCCAATAATACGTAAGCCATTTGTAATTTTCATTAACCTTTCGTTTTCTAAACTGCTTTTTCTTTTGTTTCCTTAATGCTCGATTTTCCCTTCGTTTTCTAAATTTATTTTTCTTCTCTTTCCTTATCAATCGATTCTCCAATTCTGTTCTTAAATTTTCCTCCAGTTGTGTTATTCCAGTTTCTGTCTTGTCTTCTATTACCTCGAGAATTTGTGCTTCTGTAATACCAATTGCTAATTGCCGTATTTACTGTATATTTTATATTCATCAATTCTTTGAACTTGTTTCATTTTCCTGTTATCAATCTTCTTGATTTCCTTTTCCATCTGATATCTATTTTCTTCCATATTGTCTCTTACATTTTTTACAACCATTCCCATATTTTTATTAAAATTGTCCAATATCTGCTCTCGTGCTTCATGATGTACTCTAACTTTTCTAACATTCCTTTTAGATTATTATTCATCTCTCTTATAAATATTTTGTTTTCTTCCATTTTTCTGTTATTTTCTTCAAATTTCTTGTCTAATTTCGTATTATTTTCTTCATGTTTCTTGTCTAATTCCTGATTAGTTTCTTCAAGATGCTTGTCTAATTTCTGATTATTTTCTCTCATATCCCCTCCATACTCTGCATATGTTGATTATTCGCTCTCAAATCATCTCTTATACTTTGAATATTATTCAGAATAAGCCCCATCAACTTATTCATTTGATATTCCATACTTTTACTCTGTTCTGTATCCTGCAATTTCACTATACTGATTTCTGACTCTCCTGACATTTCACTCGCTTCCGCTTGTTAACCACTATCTTTCCTCTTCCCTGCTCCTTCCAAACCTACTGTCTTTCTATCTCCCAAATCCAGTTTATCTCACTTGCACCTTTTTTTGAGATATGTTTAATTTATTGGCCACTGAACAAAATTATTGAATGCATTCATGATAAGAAAGCAACATAAATAATTTTAGTTATCAACATTTCAATATTCTGTAAATTTAAAAAGAAAACGCAATGTGTGGTTAAAAAATAATACATTCTGTGAATAATTTGATATAACATTTCTAAACTATCCAAAATAATTTCATATAAAAAAAACTGTCAAATTGAAATTATAGACAGAGCAACACAAAGAGAATAGGATAATTTATCTAAATTTTAACAGTGAAACTCTACCATATTGAGAGCAATAGTAGAAAGTTGAGAAGTTAGTAAGTAAGTGAAATCCACCTATTCCACTTATAATAATTTCCGACACCTAGCCAGCTCAACTCCATATCTTCGTTCGTCTTCCACCATAACGCCCAAATTCCAGACACTTTTCGTCGCACCATTTCATACACTTTTTGAGCTTCGACCCCAATCAATAAAACCTTTCGTCCGAATACTTTCTAGCGAAAAGCCCGCTCCAAAACCTCAATTCTAAACACCTTTTCAAACTTCTTCCTAGTCACTTTTCTGGAAACTTTCTAGACACTTTTTTAACACAACCAATTTTTACCAACCAACTTCTACACCCAACTCAGTATATGAACCCGCACATAAACTCCCAACACACCCCCAACCCATCCCCGAAGAGGAAACCATCCTACACCAGGGCAGCCACGTGAAACGAACAAACATCGATCAACACACAAACCCCATTCAACCCAAAATCTTTACGAATTTCTCTGTCTCTCTCTCTCTCACTAATTTGTTAGTTCGGACCTTAATCAACCAGGGTGAAGACACGCCTTTTTTCGACGATTAAAATTTCCCACTAACATTATGTGGCTAACAGTTATTTCGCACTTTATTGGAACATGAAAAAACTGAGCCTAAGTCACATTAACAGCACTCTTCGTACATATTTTATGTATTATTTTAATGCTACCATCTCTATCCAACTCTAAAATTACGCAAATTTCAATTAGATTACAAAAATTCAAAAAAGAATGCACAGTGACGTCTACATTTTGCCGATTCTAATCCATAAGTCTTGTATTTTCCAGTGGAGCTTCACAATTCAGGCAATAGCCAGATATTTGTATGTATTGGCGCAGGGTTTGTATTTCCAAAATACATTGTTCTTACGGAATTTTTAGTATTATATTGATTTTGTTACATTTTACCTTTACTTAATTCAAAGTTGAGACGAAATTTAATGGCAATCGTATGTAGATTTCAAATGACTTTGAATTACATTATACTAGACATCAATTGAGTGCCACGTATTTTTGTTGTTACCAATAGTATTATCTAGTGTCACATGTATTGGATATTTTTCATGATTTTTTTTATGAATTGTAGATTATATATCTTTTAATGGACGGTAGTTCAAAATTTAATCGTTGCTCCATAGTAGGTATCATCTACGGCCATGCTATTTTCATGTATTTAAAACACAAAATGAATATATTGCTTAAAAGACATAGTTCTAATACTAACGCAGCTCCAAGTGGGAGCCTAGTTTAGAACCCATTTATTCTAGTGAGTGTTTCGATAAAAGAATTATTTGTCAAAAAAACTTTTTGCTATCCAATAACCTTATGTTTTCTTTTGAATAATGAAAGATGCTTTTTTGTAAAGTACATATAATATTGAGTTGAGCTAAGAAACTTGAATCATAGATGAAATTGACTGTCTCGACCCTTACTTCGTGGAATATGCTCATATTAGTGTTTTTAAATGAAACTCAAGGTCTCTAGTTAATTCCACAATATAATACAAGTTATTGAAAATTCTAAAAAATTGACAATTGTTTCGATAAATCAATATCATCGTCAGAATGACAGAAGTTACATTTCATTTTATGCCTACCTGATGTTTAGTAATTATTTTTGGCTAGACCATGAAGTAACCTAACTTGTGATTGGCTTAATATATGTTTATAGAAAAAAGAAGATGTGATATTACAAATATTGAAGCTTAGATATTATTAGCCCTATGGTGATATCCTGGATATCATTCTTCCAATTAAGATCAGTATAACTGTGCAATGATATAGAAAACCAGGAAAACCATATCTGCTGATCTTTACAATTATCACTTAAGAAGACAGTTTATTAGTGGAGAATTCCCTAGATTTAACTGTTCATTGACAACTTCATATTGTGGGTTTCTTAAATGTCTTCTAATTTCCAGTTCTTCAAGGAAATCCAGTTCTTGTTTCTTTTCACAAATATGCAGTACTTCTAGTTCTGTGTTAGGTGTCAATGAATGATTGGTGTCAAGTAGATGTTTTGCGTAGTGGGATGTATCTGGTTGTTTTAATCTGTATGCTCGTAAGTGCTCACTGTATCGTATTTCAAAATTCCTAAGGGTCTGACCCAAATAGACAGCTTTACATTCTGGACATTTCCTTGAAGAACTGGAAATTAGAAGACATTTAAGAAACCCACAATATGAAGTTGTCGATGAACAATTAAATCTAGTGAATTCTCCACTAATAAACTGTCTTCTTGAGTGATAATTGTAAAGATCAGCAGATATAGTTTTCCTGGTTTTCTATATCATTGCACAGTTATACTGATCCTAATTGGAAGAATGATATCCAGGATATCACCATAGGGCTAATAATATCTAAGCTTCAATATTTGTAATATCACATCTTTTTTCTATAAACATATATTAAGCCAATCACAAGTTAGGTTACTTCTTGGTCTAGCCAAAAATAACTACTAAACATCAGGTAGGCATAAAATGAAATGTAACTTCTTTCATTCTGACGATGATATTGATTTATCGAAACAATTGTCAATTTTTTAGAATTTTCAATAACTTGTATTATATTGTGGAATTAACTAGAGACCTTGAATTTCATTTAAAAACACTAATTGAATCATAGATATTTCTAGTAGACATGAATTACAAAATTCTCAAAATCATCAGAATTTTTTGTAGACACTTAGTCACATATTCATCTTCATAAAGTAGTTTAAAGCACTATGAACTGAAATACTAATTCGAACTTGATCAAGCACAAAAAAATTGTGTACCTAATGGTATCTGCCTCATATGTACTTAAAACTATTTCCATCATCGTCATATGTAGTATAAGAAGCAATATATCATGAACATTTTTTCTTCCTAAGATGGATTATATCGCTCCGAGGTATCCACAATCTGCTATACAAAATGACAGAACGATGTATCGATAAACTTCACAGAATAACCGAATAAATCTCAATTACCACAAAAATGGCAACATCTCAATTTATCTTTTTACCTACCTCGGGGATCGAATCGTATATCATAAACTTTCGAAGAAAATATTAAATTTGCAGGGGATCCATTTTTACGGGGACTCTGTACTTGCTCCGCAGTTGGCCAACTAATGATTCCTGATTACACTTCGAGAGCTTGGTTAAGTTATTCTGTCGCTCTACAGGAGAACAGACAAAATGATTATTGGTTACATATTGCGAATATATTATGAAGAATGTAGTTTCTGTCTAGGTACATGTACCGATGTACCTGGATATTGATATAGTTTGTCGATTTATTTTCTTCTTTGCTTGATTATTGAAACATTATGCCCTTACAATATTTGTAAAATTCCTTGGTCGTGTTTCATTTTTAGTATTTTTCATCTAATGTTCCAAGGAAATCCACAACAATCGATTATTTAACCATCAATTGATTATGTAGAAAGCCCGTTGAAGGGACTGTCGAAATTTTTTTGTCACTAGTTAACTGTCATATATACTGACTTTTCTGTCATTCAGCTTCCTTACTGCGTTTCATATTAATTGTGTTTTTGGATTTTTACAATGTATCGAATGAAAAATCTGCCCAAAATTTATGATTGCAAATATAATTTTGAAATTGTTACGTAAGGCTTCCGGTAATTTGACTCGAAATTTTTGTGTGTTCCAAATTAATTTGTACTCAACGTTTATTCGAGTATAAGGTATGTTATTGTGAACACATTTCTGCCCAGTAGCTGAACAAATTTCATAGAACAATATGAGTCAGGCCAACTTTTTCTTCTTTTTAACCCAATCTTATCTACCACTCTAAGGCACCTGTTTTCAGGCGATAGATAAATAAACATCTGATAGCTACTGTTGTCGATTTGAAAAAATACATTCAAAAATGTTTTGATGAATAGATTATTCCAGGAAGGGACTACTTCAAAAGCAATATAATGAATCTAAATGAATAATACATATTTTCCGTTTCATTTACCGATTGCTTGTGATTTTTTGTAATAGTAGTTATACTTAAGCTAATATGTGTACCAAATCAAATGAGTAGACGAGAAGATTATGACAATTAAAATTTTAAAACCATCAATTGAGTGGGTAATTTGTTCCAGTTGTCAAATATCAAACTCACAGAACAATGCATATATCATTAGTGATACTCACATATACATTGGGAGAACAGGAGAAGAATGCGATGAAACAGCATAGTGGAAATAATAATCAATGGTAATTATGAATACGTCCAATCAATTCATTTTTCAAATTATTTTATTCGTTACTATACTTCAAAAATATTGTAGTTACCAGTTTCCTTGACAGTATTTATTACATCAGATTCCTGATTGGTATTACTACAATTTGTTGATGAAAATATGATTACTTGGGTATGTATATTTTTAGCATCACTATACGACAATGTGTGGTATATTTATAGAGTGTCTATTGGGAGATTTGTTTACTTTTATTATACCGTACTGATTTTTTGACACTGGTTATAGCTAGACTAGATATGGTTGAACATCAATATAGGGAAACAAATATGAACATTAAGCAATTATACTCGTACAAATACTTGCGGAAGAGACATTCAATCTTGCGGAATTGTCGGAAAGATAGGTCGATCAGGTACATGATTTGATATTTTTCCATGCGTCTCAAGAGAAAACTGTTGTATCGGTCTCTATTGCCTGTACTGGCGCTGAAACACTGACGCTAACAAAGAAGACAGCTAACAAAATAGAAGGAGCTCAAAGAAGCATGGAAAGAATAATGTTGGGCTTATATCTGAGAAATAGATGGAGTTTCAAACGTAGAGGTGAGAAGAAGAAGTGGAGTCAAGGATGCTACCACAAGTATATCAAATCTTAAATTGAACTGTGCGGATCATCTAGCCAGTATGTAACTGAACTGAAATCGCGAGACCCCGCTTTTCACAGCAGAGACAGACCACCTACTCGATGGTCAGATAATATCGAGCGCATCCACACAAACTGTATAAATGCAGTACAGGATAGAGGAAGATGGACATCTTTGCAGAAGACTTCTGTCCAGTAGTTGATGAACATAAAGCTGGTTGAGGAAAAATTATATTATTACAATATTGATGGCTGATGCTAGTCTCAAGTTTCCTATTCTATGAGAAGTACGCTATATTCTCAGTTAATTATTCATTTTGGCGTATCTTCTTTCTGCTTCAAATAGGTACTAAATCCAGATAGCAACGAATTTTGAATTTGTGTTTACTTCTTGATAAATTATGACCTTTTTGAATCAAGAAAACATATTTCATATACTAAAATTGCCGCAACACTCAATAATAACTCAAGTTGGCAAGAGGAAGATGTAAGAAAGTAATTACTGTAATTGAGATATGCGAAACATTGTACTAAATAACACAGTTGTTTAGTAAGCATCAATACACCATAACAGCAAATGCTTTTTACCGCTTAGAATGTGTTTAATTAGTTTTGACTTAGTTGAACTAAATGATTATCATGCTATCGAATTAGTTATAATATAATTAGAATTTTAAAAACAGTACATTAAAACGTTTTTCAATTAACGTGATCTCTATGATTAATTTTTTGGTCACTTATTGCGTTGGGAACTGGACTTAAAAATTTCTTTTGCCTTGCGTCCTGAATTGATCATTGAAATATCATTTTATGAGTAGAAAGCTACTGTTGAAGTAACTATTTGTTAATATTGTCACCCATATATTTGTTAGTTCTTATTTTGAATTCCTCAATCTGACAAATCAGTCATGTTATCAGTTACTTTTTACTCAATAAACGGTTAACTAAGGTACGCGTTCAAAAAACTAGAAAGAAGTAATAACCATTGGAAAATAGTGTACAGGAATATTGAATACATAGAACTAAACATAAAGAAATGTGTACTCAAATGCAAATCTATCAGTAAAAGACTGAGAATAAAGCTGGAGTCGGCGAAGCTTTTCTTATGTTTCTTATCTTGTTTCGTCATATAATCATGTTCATTAGGACAGTAAGCCCCTCCCCAGTTCATAAATGATGTACGAAATAACATTTTTCCTGGTAGGCAGTAGGCAGTAGCGCCAGTCCATCGCCTGAGGAAGGTGATACAGCAAGAGCGGGTCACTGATACAAACCTGTTCACCGCGATTTCGCCGGCAACGTGGACGCCTCCATCAGAAGACAACCAACTCCATGTTCTGCCGAACTTTTTAGTTCGACAGTTCATTCAATACACTTGGAAGTGTAAATTGTTTCTCTCGAAACAACTTCTATTTATGGAAATAATAAACAGTGCTTAATCTTGTTTTATTTTTAGCCAAAATACAAGCAAACCACACCATCCGAAGAGGGAAGGACATTAGCGCCTAGCCAACAAATAAGCCAACAAATAAGCAAGCGACACCATCCGAAGAGGGGAGGACATTTAGCACCCAGGTAATATAAAAACTCCTGAAAGCTAATAAGTCAGGAAACCTTTAACTGGGGAGGTAACTCCCTCCGGCAGTGAGTCCGCTATCGATATTAGCTTTCGACACCAATCCTTACCACACTCAATCCTAAAATGTCCTCCCGACAACGCCGCAGCAGCAGAAAAACACCCAAAATATCCATCAGACAAATTTACGACGAACCCCTTCAACACACACCCTACAGACAAAAAGACGATCCCCTTCAATACTGTCCTGACACCCAACAATTTATACTCAGACCCCAACAACTTGCTGAACGCCCTCAGTGGGTTCTCGATTCACACACCAGTCTCGATGCTTACACTCCTCCGAAACCGAAAACATCCAACCTCTGCGAGAAAGAATTCCCTCTTCTCTCACCGGTTACTTTCAGCACCACCTCACACGCTTCCAACATAACCCACCACTCCTCAACACCTTCCCCTCAGAACCCACCAAACACAACACCACGCTATCTACAAAATACAGACTACACAATACCACGCAACCAACAAAACACAGACTATAACCCACAAACCCCATACACATCCTCAAGAAGGTCTTACGCTTCCTCCGTAAGATCCCTATCCCCTACACCCACACTCACACGACAACCACCTGTCCCCGACGAGGATGGCTTCACCCTCGTCGGTAAAACCAAATCCCGACCTACAACACCGACACCCATCAACAACCCCACATCCACCCACTCCATCAATAACACACCAGTACAAACCCTCAACCTGCGAAACCTCCAAACCCAATACGCCACTCAAAAATCCCTTTTCACCCTACTCAACACCTTCGAACTTCTACACGGCCACGTCCTCTTTCTTAAGGTAAACTTCAACCGCACCGCCCTTCTCAAAACGTCTCAACTATTCTGAGACAAATCCATAACTCCACTGGTGACAAAAACATCATCATCAACGTTCTTAACTCAACAGAACGTCCACCACGTCCAGCCAACAAAACCCTCATACCCACCTACTCTTTTGTCTGCAGGAATGTAGACACCACTGTCAGCCCCGAAGAATTTGAAGAAATTCTTCACAATAAACAAATCCCCTTTCTCAAAACTTGGCGAATCGTGGCCAAAGCCACGAACAAACCCACTTCGATGCTTCGCAACGTTACTACCCCCGAAGCCCACTACCACCAGGCCCTAACCTCCGGCCTCTCTTTTCACGGCCTTCCACATCGATGCGAGCCATCGAACACAAATCCACTCCCCCCAGTGCCCAAATATTGCAGTTGATGCACCCAAACCGGATACTCCTCCGAATCTTGTCGGTCTAAACCGATATGCCCCTCTTGCGGCCAAACAGGCCACCGAACCGAAAATTGCCCCAAGTCCGGCACTCTTCAATGTACCAATTGCGGTGGTCCACACCCCGCTTTCCACCCTCGCTGCCCCCACAGGCTATCGACACCTAAAACCCCCCAAGAGACCGCACCAGTCACCCTCGAAAAGCCACCCACACCTTACGACCTCTCAACCGACTCTAAAATCCTCATCGAAATACTCACCGTCACACTCATGAATGCCATCCCTAACTCGAGAGATGTCATAGCCGAAACACTTCGTCACTTAATTCCTTCCATTTATCGACACAACTGCTCTATAACAAATATAGGCAGGCGTGCTCACTTTGCTTTCACTCCCATCAGGAGTGAAAGCGATCCAAATTGATCCGCGAGCCCCATCCACCCCGTCGGTGCCACAGGTTTTTCACGTTTTTTCCTGTAGCATAGTGAATTTATTCGCTAGCCAAATAGGCCGACGTCCGACGAAGATTTTGGATTTAATATTATTATTACCATCGGTACCAGTTACTCATCACAATATCTGAAACAATCATTCTAAAACTTTCAAATTCAACATTTTAAGAAATAAACTCAATTACCTAATATTTAAAACAATTTAAACTTTCTCCTTTTTCAAAATTCCGCGTTCAGGTACCACACCGCTTATAAACACACCTTTCAACGAATTCCACGCCTCGAATTCGAGAAAAGCCAGTCGCCACCCCCCGAGATCATCTACATAGCTTTCAATGTCTCCTAGTCACTTTTCCAACAAATTTCAATTAAACTAAAAATTCCAAAATACATTCCCAACGCTTCTATCAACTCTCATGACATAGGAGACACAAAACCCCCCAAGAAAATATTTTCATCTTCCAATAATCCAATCACTCACCTCGCTCTATTAACTATCCGCAACACAACGTGGTTCGTTTTATTCATTTTCTACCTTTACCAGACACTTCTTAATTTCCCATTCCGACACCATTAAAACCACGTTCGCTTCGCTGCTGATTGTTCCTGCCTCTCTCTCCGGTTGATTTCTAGCAAAAACACACACCTTTTTTTCTCTCAACTTTCCATACACTTTTTTAGAAAAAAAACTGAATTTTCAGCCCTACCCAAATCTCAAGCCAAGTCAAGACGCGCACTAAACCACCCACAAAAACACCCCCAACCAGCCCTGAAGAGGAAACGAATCCTATAACAGGGCCTTACCCCAAACAAAAATATACCATATAAAAACACTACAAGTCCTAACCTCAAAAAATTCACGAATATCTCTCTCTCTCTCTCTCTCTCTCAGTAAGGACAGTATTTCTTATCGTAATTCAGCTACAAAGAGATTCAAAGAGAAGCGGAGTGAGAGAAATAATGAGAAAAAGCATAAATAAGAATAACAAATAATAGCAAATACCTAAATTTGGTAAGTAATTTCAAAAATGGGAAGAGCGAGAGAGAGAGAAAGAGAGACAGAAAGAGAGAGAAAGAGAGAGAAAGAGAGAGAAAGAGAGAGAAAGAGAGAGAAAGAGAGAGAAAGAGAGCGAAAGAGAGAGAGAGAGAGAGAGAGTAATGAGCAAATAAAATTCATATAATTGTATAAGAAGACAAAAATTTCATTAATTTAGTACGATTTAGTGGTTCGCAAACGTTTATTCAATTAAATTTATCAACAAATTGAATACCCAAAACAGAAATATTCACTAAATATCTTTATGTGAGAGAGTGATAAAAATGTGAATAGGAATTGACATGACCCATCAAATAAGCACATGTTGTATTGCTAAGTGCGTTTTTTTTTAATTCCATTTTTACTGTCGCATCAACCCTGTTGGTTATTAGCGAAAAAGATTGTTTTACAAGGTTTTGATCACATTAATTTCAGTAAGATATCTAACTAATACGTTTATGTCGCAATTTTGACCTAATACCGATTTCAATGTGCTTGCTATATTGTTTATTGATTTACGAAAGATTTTGTAAGGAAGTCTTTTGTTCAGCGTTTGGACACTTTGATGCAATGTGCCCAGTTTGTTTACATTTGTGACAATTCTGATTAACAAATGTTAGGTAGATCCGACAGAAAGTGTTGTCATCTTGGATGATAATACTATCTGGAATATTCAAGTTGTTGGAGGAAACTGAGAAAATGGTTGTATTCTGGTTTTGACGTTCCAACTCTTGGGGGGGCATTATTGGCGATATGCTGTTTATGCGTAGACCCCGAAATTCTAATAGTAGTACATAATTGGGAATCGAGGGACCAGCCGTTCAGAAGATGTTTGTAATCTACGTGTTTTAATGGAGTTTCCAAGATAGAGAATTCTCCTCCCTGTCCACTGAAAAATGCGTCTACTGTTTATTTGGATAATAGATATATACATATTCTGTTGTTTGACATTCGAGAGGCGTGAAGGATATTTCGAGGGCCTACAATTGACATTATTAATCTTCAAGCTCAGGACCATTTAATGAGGTAAAAATAATAGCTTGATCTTTGGAAGCGAGTGTGGGTTGAGATTGTTTTGATAAGGCAGTTGAATAAGACATTGTGCTAGATTGGATCATTTTTCTATTTGGTAGGTGTTCTGAATGCGGTCCTGTCTTTCAAGGTAAGGTACTGTAAGGAACTAGTTTCCTTATCGCTCGCCTCGTTTGTGATATATATGTTTTGATTTGTTTTCAGACGATATTTTATAACTTGATTATTATTTACAGGTTAATTTTTTACTTCCAGGTATTTGCGTGAAGGACTTTATATTAATTTAAACGATGTAATTCACAGTCTTGAAATTATCATTCACTTTTTCTACTGAATTTGTTAATTATTCGGGACCGATCACACAAAGGTGTTTAAACACACAAAGGTTTTTTAACCATAGTTGCCAGATCCGAACTGTGTATTGCTAATTGTTATTGACCTTTTTCAAGAGTCAGTATTCCAGTTATTTAAAATCTCCATACCCCGAAGCGATTCTAAATAAAACATTATAATTTGTATGCAAGATGAAGACAAGATTGTGGTTCGAGTTTATAGAATAATTAGTATTGGTAATACATGTAATACTCCATGGTATTATTATATTCTGAGAAGTTATCACTGTTCCATAAAATGTCTCCTATCCAAATCACTCACACCATTTTTAGCAAATAAATTTGTTTATTTCCTCCTACAAAACAAAAATTTTTTAGCGTCTCTCATTTAAAATGTGTTTGTTATACTCTACCACTAACCCTCCTAATTGCGCCCACAATCATGAAGTTTCATTAACAGTAAAATGGCGGAGTCCGAAGTATTTCGTTCTGATGGAATTTGGATTTTGCTAAACAGAAGATTTTTGTATGTTGCATTTGAAAACATTTATAATCATGGTTTCGTCGTTTTGGAGGAGAGCAGTTCCGCTAAACAATTCAGACATTAGTCATTTCCAAGAACGAACGTTTCGAACAATCTTTGAAGCAACTAAGCTTCTGATCGTCCAATCAAAAAAATCACCCATGTGTAAAACAAGTAAAACCATATTATTTTCTTCATGCATAATCTCTACACTCAATTTATTAATACCCGTTTTCTCAATAGTAACTATGAATTATTATTCCGAGCATTGAGTCTTAGTTGGATAATAACGATTTGAGCAATTATATTGATGACTTTATTGAAAAACTGGTTTGCATCATTGGGGTTGTAGGGTGGATATAGAAACTATGATTCAATTTGACTAGTTAGGAGTCTAGAATTGAAAATAAGTATTGCAAAAGTCAATATTTTTCCATTCAACTTAATATGTTTGATCCAACATTAGGTCTCTAATTTCTTCATCTATTGTTTGAATCTTGCTTTTTGATTGTTTCCAGACTATCTCTCACTTCAATATATGTATACAATAAATATTATTGCTATTTTTTAACACTATAAATTTCTTCCAGTGTAGGTATTAAACAGCTTGTAAATTTTGATTGGACAAGTTTTTCATAAACAAATTACATTCTAAATTCTTTATTGTGAAATATATGAGCTTCTACATGAAGTTTTCTGGTTAATTGTTTGTTCGTTCATTCGTTCGTCAACCAACAATTGCTGCGGGCTGAAACTCCAACTAGAATTATTAAATAAATATTATTCAAATTTTATCGGAATGTATCATCTAGACTTATTATAATTATAGTGAATAGTATCGTTTTTAATTTGTTTATTTCTTGTCTTTCCTATAAACTAGATCAACTATTATTTTTGTCTTGTTTCACAATCAAGTAATTCATTAATATCATTTGATCATTTACTTTGCGAATTTATGTATAAAACAACCGTTAATTTATTAATTACAAATTTTTGTTTTAATACGCACATTATTGGCGTGGCATGTTTTTAGATCTGTATCAAATATATGTACACATGTATATACGAATGAACTGATTACATACGAAATGAACGATACAGGTAGACAAATAGTCCGTATTATTAAAAGGATAACAATCTCTATTTTGATTAGCTATTTAACATTAATTAATTGGAAACATTGAACAAGGTATACATGCAACGTTTGAGTGCAGTAATTTAAATATGTTAAATTATGTATCAAATCCTTCTGATAAAGAACAATCAGCCACCTCCCTCTGAATTATCTCCAGTGGATTTATTCAATACTGTGTGAATGTTATGCATACAATTTTAAGAAATTCAATTAATCATTATGTAGAAAGCATTTGATAACGATATGCTGAATTTGAAAATGATGTAAGTCGATGTTTATAAATACATATTCATTGATAACTGAAGAGATAATGTATGTTTGTATTATCTAACATCTAATATTTTATGTACATTTCCTAATACTTGTTCATATTCTGGTCTTTTTAATAGCAGCGTCTCAATCTCACCAGACATATTCCTTCTCCTCTCATTCTTATCCATCAATTTCATTTTAGTAACGTGGTATTCCACTTATTTTCTTCTTGTCTAGCTTAATGGCATTTGAAGTATTATTCGACTCTGGCTGCTATTCTCTATTCAGTACTTTCGAATAATGTTTTATCTTCTTATTTATTATCCATAATAATATTATCAATCGTGCTAAGGCTAATGTGAGTGATACTTTTAATTCTGTCATTTGGGTTTTGATTTCTTTTGCAATGATGTTACTTATTTATAGACATACGTGTTTGTGTCAAAAACATTCTATTAAAGAATGGACGAACCGAGTTATTCATAAATCCATAGAAAATGCGATCAATCGTTAGGTTTGGACAAGTCATTTTAGATTGTTTTGGCAATGCTGCACCTTAATATTTTCTTGGTCTGCTTTGAATGTTTGTAACGTCTTTAAACCGAATTGGCAACACGGTCAGCAAAGGAACGAGAGCAGCGTATGGTTTATTTACAAGAGTAGTGCAGAGTTTTCACGTTGACAGTAATTTTTTCGTTATTTACTGTCATGCAATAAATATATACATTCAATAGAAGGCGGCTTTAGAATTAACATGTCTTCTTCTGCTGTGAACAATTCAACTCTTAAATATGCTATAATATGGGACTTTAGCGATTATTTTGTCCCTTTAAAGGAACATAAATGGATTATTTTGGACTTCAAGATAAACATTATTGCATATGTTGAAATAAATCACCTTGTCTTATTTCTTATTTTTGCAGCTTTCACACAATTGTTATAGATTAACTATTATTATTATTTACTACATTAGGAGCAATGTAGCAACGTCGATGAATTTTTTACCCTATGTTTATTCGCAACTGTTTGGATCTTAGCTAGTCTATTCTTGAGTTGAATGTGTTTGGTTCGTGTTCTCCTGATAGTTCGCTTATCATACCTTGAAATGGTTAAACTTATTTGCTTCCATACTTATTTTACTCCGTTATTTTCTATGCTAAATTCTAATGTTCACGAGAACAATTTAGGTAAATAGTATTTTTTCACTGTGTTCCTCTCTCAATTGCTACAAGTTGAGTCCTTTCTAGTTTTATTAATATTTTATGTGAAAATTATATGATAGCATTCTATATTTGCAGTAAATTCTACCAATACTTTCATATCTTTTATTTATTTCTCACATTTCAACGTCGCGGGAGGCTTGTCTGTTATGGGTTAGATGAGGATTTGGATTAGCTTTACTAAAGAGTTATAATTATGCTTTATTCTTTTTGGGATCCTGCTTCCTCCACTAGTTGATATTCATGTATTTTGCTAGTTATTTTACTGTTAATGATTCTCTTGGATAATTAATGAATTACAAGATGATGTTCAAATAATTTTCTCATGGAATTATTTCATTTCTATTGAAATGTGATCAAAACAGAATTAAAAGAAAATTGAGCTAGATATCCCTCTCGAGAAATCTTTGAGTTCTAACAGATATTTATCACATCACATTATCGTTTATATTTACTTCTCTCTCTCTTTCTCTCGCTCTCTCTGTCTGTCTGTCTGTCTCCGGTAGCTTTTTCTAAAAGCTAGATTCTTGGTATGGTTACGGAATTGGCTTGTACAATAGTACATTATGTTTCTAGAAGTAGAAGGCTATCATTATTGTTGAGCCCAGATTCTTGCACTGCCGAGGCGTCAGCCGAGGCTGTGCAAACTGGGCGAAACATATAATGGGTCTTCTGCTCCGAGTAACATATACTATTTTTTCTTCAAGTGTGAAGATAATGCAATTCATAAGTAGAGAAAAATTGAATACATTGTTCATATCTCAACTATTTATTAATACAAATATGAAAAAAACAGTTATGGCTTGCATAAGCATTACCTATTTATTTAGTGTAATATTGAAGGTGCAGTTTTGTATAATGCAGTTATTTAAATTTAGGCTACTGCCACCGCTTTCGGTTTCGACATTCACAATCTTGTCATTGGTGTACATGGTATGATTAGTAAGATGTTTGTCTATATTTATTATGTTAGAAAAACTGTCATTTGAAAGGTTTCCTGAATGTGAATCTCTCTTGATTTCAGGACTTGGTTGTTCTTCCCAATGAAGTATTTTTTGAGCAGTTTGTTTCTTGCTGGAAACATAATCTTCTAAGTACCCTTCAGCAACACTCGTGGATTTCCATCCACCATGTCGGTTTAAAGCGGTAATGTCCGTTGTCAACTAAAATAGTTGCTGAGGTCCTACGAAGGCAATGTCCATTATATTCATGAGGATTTGTTAATTTCAAAAACATAGCAACGTCTTTTGGAACGTTTGAAATTTTATGTATACCCATTACCACACGGTGACATTTATCGTTTTGATATTTAATAAAAAATCGCTGCAGATCCAAATCATCCGGACGAAGTGCCGTATACTGTCTGACCAAGCTCAAATAAAAATCGCCAAGTATAGTAAATGACCGTTGTTTTTTGTTTTTTGTGTTTGTGATATTTACTAAAATTAAATTTCCTATATCTTGGATTTCGCTGTACTTCAAATGAACAAGTTCACCGCATCTACAGGCTACTGCGACTCCAAATATTAATATAACCTAGAAACAAACGTTGGAATAAGTGAAAAAAAACCGCCGGCGTTGAGATTCGAACCGCAGACCTCCAAGATGGAACACAAAACCTCTACCGCTGGGCTATCGAGGTATATATGTTTTAAATTCAAATAATAATCTTCTAAAGGATCTTATTGCCAACAATTTAATAAGTGTAATAATATTGGAAAAAATTAGAAAGTACGTACTTTTGTTGCTAAATAAACATTATTCGGTACATCCTGAATACATTTATCAAATTGGTCTTTTGTTAATACTTTTGATTTTTTCGGGGTATAATTTTCTCCTTGTCGCTTTAAAAATGCAGCTAATTTGGTATAATTTTCCATTTTTACATTATGTTTGATGTTCAATTGAGCTTTAATCATTGAATATTATGCCCATAGTGTCGAACTTTTAAATTTTCTTGACTAATACGTAAAATACGCAAGCATAACATTTTCTGTGTATCTTCGTACACTATTTTCTCTGCACCATTCTATAAATTTTTCATAAGCAAAATCATATACTTTTCGTGTTTCAATAATCGAATTAGCTATTTCGACTAATTCCGGAGGTGTACATTGAAATTCTTCTTCTTGAGACATTTTTACAATACACTTTTCAAAACTGACAAACATCAAATAAAATAAAAATTAAATGACAGTTCCTGCCTACTTGGTTACAACGCCCATAATAAGACGTTGCTATTGTTTCTCATTATTTTGTTACTAGTACAATAATGAGCGTTCATTATGTTACTAGTAGAAGAATAGGTTATTTCTACCGTCTGTGTTGCCGAAAAGAATATAGATATTATTATACGTTTGAAGAAAGAAGTACTTTTTATGATTCAGAGTTGTGTCTGAGTAGCTAATACATTTTCGGTCCATATATAATTTGTTTTTTTTTCTTTATAATGTTTGGCATTTAGGTTGATGTTGATACGTTGATTTTTTCACCTACTTTTAATGTGTAGGAAGGTTTCAGCGATTATTTGAATGATAAATGCATATTGTTACAATAATAGAAGATAAGATTTATTCTTGTTCACTGATTCCTCAATTCAATTTAGTTAAAAGAACATTGGATTCTGCCAATGAAATATTTCATTAGGGCCATTAGGTGGCGAACAATACTCGCTTCGAAGCTACTAATATAACTGAAATCTGTACTACAAAAATATTCCAATTATACATGAATGTAGTTATTTGCATATGCAAAAGTAATGTGAGAAGTACATTAGGTATTCATTGGCAGTAAATAATTTATTTAAAATTATCATCATTACCAACTGATTATTTAAATGAAGTGGAAATGAAGACCTCCATAAACGAAACATATTTCATACTATATTTGTAAACATTGCGAACGGCTCAATTGGTATTTATTGACAACTACAGTCAAATGCAAATTTCTAACGGCATCATTATCATTAAGACACCTAGTAAGTGTACAGGTATACATATTGCCATATCTTAAGTGTTGTCTTCCTGGTGGGTACGTAGTTGACCAGACGATTACACTAATTGTTATTTCTATGCAATTTCTCGCTGTTTCTTTATATATGAATGATACTGTTTTTGTAACTCTCAATATAACGTTACATAAAATATTTCTATATTTAAAGTTGAATCATTTCAATCAACGACTGACAACTAGTAATACCAAAATATTAATGCATCTTTTAACATACATAAATATTCACAATATTATGAACGGAGGAGCACAACAAATTTTTTAAGACACAACTCCAAATGACACTCGTTCTCTGTAAACTACAATTCGACTTTCTTGTAAGATAATAACAGGTAATGAATAATGTCATTTTGCAAATATGTTTTTTTTATTGATTTCTCATGATCAATTGAGTTTAACAGGGCGCTTATGCTTTTGGCTCCTACAGAAGTGACGATATTTTTTATCAGACTTCTCATGACCAGAATATATATGAATATGGTTACTGGTTTCACAGTTTTGTTTATTTATGCGGCAGATTGTGAAAATAATATTCAACGTCAGTACCATTTATCCATTTATTATCACAATTTAGAACTTTATGTTGTATTGAAAGGTACCAAAATAAAGCGAAACTTTGTAATTTTTTTTTGAATCTATTCGATTCATTACAATTGGATAGAAAGTTTCGACTGAATTATTTCGTCATATTCTATGGTAGGTGTAAAGAACTAATTTAAGACCTAACTTTGACGAAGTTTGGATTAACTTGACTTGTTATGCTCACCAAAACCAGTGAACAAAAGACATCAGGTTCTCGTTAACATGCTGATGCATCAATAACACATAGATAAGACTTTTCAATCACCGGCATTCTCTTTCTATTGTCAAGCATGTTTTATTGTGTATTAGGTAAATAGATAACGAAACAATTCAATTGTGATCTTCAAATATGGGCTAACGCCAAGTTTGTGTGGTCGTTGCTGCAGCGAAATTAATAATTTCTGAATATGATGCTTGCGAAATATTGTGTACTGGTCTAAATGTGAAACAGAAACAAAATATTTGAAGCTTATCTATCAATAATCAAAACAGTAAATACAAATTGTGTGGCTTCACAGGTTTCTGGAATTATGCCAGAAAGGGTACATTCTGGTACGTGGCTGCTACAATGAAGACTTGCATAACTCTCCCCTGTTGCCAAAACTGAACAGTTATCATAAAGTCGTTCCTCAGCGCTAATGCGCTATTTTTAAAACTACAGGTGAATTCATCCATTGTTAAATAGTTGTTGTAACTCTTCAAGTTTTCACGTTGCAATTCTGGAACAGGCTAGGGACACTGCAGACCGTGCCATATATAGAACCTGTCGAGTAACTAAAATCGGTAGATTTAAAAAAATTAATGAAAACTGTAACGTTGATTTTTATAACTGCGTATGAGCGACGTCATGCTCGTCGCAGAAAACTGACCCGTATTTGGTGTTGCTCGTCCAGTCATTTTCGTTTATCCTGGTTGTGATCGTTTCGGGTTATCTAGTACAATTCAAAGATTATGTTCAACTTTTGAACTAATTATTTGGTTTCCGTATTTTGGTGTGTTTTTTAATTGCTTTTGTTTGTTGTTGCGTTGTTTTATTATTACTTTATTGTTATAAATTGAAAAGACAATGTCAAAGTGTATGGTCAAGGAGTGTCATAAGTGGCGTACTTGGTAAGTTTTATTAAAAAAAAATTCTTACTAAATTAACAACCATTTTCTTTATTTTTACAAAATACAGATTTTTTACTCATTTAATCGACAACTTTAGATATTATGGTCGTCTTACATTAGCTAAACTAAAAATTGTTGTATTACCAGGGTAACTATTTCTTTATACAGTTTTGTTCTTCCAACCAAGGAAGATATAAAATTAATATGGCTGGAACGCAGTGGGAATAAATCGTCCCATTGGACAACGAGGAGACAATGGAGGATATGTCCCCGTCATTTTCAAAAATAGTGTTTCTCAAAATATGAAAAAGATGAAGGCGGGTTATTAATAAAGTTTGCTTTGCCCGTCCCTGTTTTTACCTGGTGAGAATTTTTTTATATAGATTCAATAAATGTTATTAAATCTGTATATATTTTAGATTATTCAAGGAAGGGGGATACAGCAGACAATTTTTTGTTTCCCGTCAATGTAGAAGAGCCTATACAGGAGACGATCTCTAAAATTAAGTTATTTATTATCTGCAATTGAAAAAAAAGTTTAATAACATACATTTTTTTCTAGATATTCCTTCCAGCCATACATATTACTATCCAGTTGGAAAAGTTGAAATGCCCACCAGAAAATATGAGAAGAAATTAAAACAGAAATTGAAAGTAAGTTTTATTGTTTTCAATATAGCAGTTTTAAATGAAACAGTTTCTAGATAATTCCACAATATATTGAAAAAATGTTAAAAATTCTATGATATTGACAATTGTTTCGATATTATAAATTATCGTCAGAATTACAGGAGTTCATTTGATGCCTATCTGATGTTTAATAATTATTTTTGGCTAGACCAATAAGTGACTAACCTTGTGATTGACTTAATATATGTTAATATAATATCATACTTCTTGTAGTTCCATCCATCCTGTATAATACTCATATAGAGCTATGCCATTGGATATAGAAATTGCTTCAAAATTTATTAAATTTTGTTCTTATAAACTTATATATACAAATGCTAGAAATAAATGATTTCGCCTAACAATCCTTCGATGGTCAGAAAAACTGAAAAAATATATTTTCTCGTAACAATATTGATATTAATGTATCAAACATAAAATCCAATTACACACAATTTTGGTCATGACTAAATGAAGATGGTTTTTATGAAACGACATGAAGTTGGTCAAGGACGTGAATAAGTGAACACCAGAGCGTTTGTTCTGTCCGCTTCGTTCTATTTAGGTGCTTAAATCAGTTCCATTGTATTTATAACAAACATTGTTTATTCAATAAATTTCACTATTTCCAAGAAAAAAACCAGCAGCAGTAGAAATAACACTGTTTTTGTCTACGAAATTTCATCTAACAATGTTTTCGAACAAATTATACTTTAGTCGTGATGCTAGGGGGTATCAGTCAAGTAATATAGGCTTAGTACAGTAGCCTTAAATAATTTCATTCATATTCCACATTCAGTTGAAATTGTTATATTCTCATTATTGATCGTGTACATCTTGAAGTATTAGTGTTTTAAATGAAACCTAATGTTTCTAGCTAATTACACAATATAACGAAAAATGTTGAAAATTCTAAAAAATTGGCAATTGTTTCGATAACTGAATATCATCGATGATATTCAGTTATCGAAACAACTGTCATTCTTCTAGAATTTTCAACATTTTTCAATATATTGTGGAATTAGCTAGAAACATTGAGTGTCATTTAAAACACTGATATGAGTAGATTCCACGAAGTAAGGGTCGAGACAGTTAATTTCTTGAAGTATTATTTTGTTTTCATTACGTTATTTGTTACCTAATCGATTCAAGTGTAAATATAGCAAGGTATGCAATGATTGTAATGAAAGTCAAATTATGATAATGTTCACGGCAAGAGATGTTACAGATCATGGCTTCCAATGTTTTGAAGAACATTATAATGTATGTAAAACAAATTTCGATCTTAACCAGAATGCTTAAAAATGTCTTCATCGTGAAATTTAATGAATTGTATGCCAAAATTTATAGAATGACGACAATCACTAATCAATTTAGATTATGAAAAAACGAATACCAAAATGGGATTTTGTCGCTTCATTACCCCACTCGCAACTCGTAGGTTTGTCAGAAAATGAAGGAATTCTCAAACAATTATGTAGATTTTTTGAAGTATTTGTTTGCCACTTCGGTGCAATGTAATTCCGCTTTTAATAATCTGGTCCTGGTATTTTCTTAGCATGAGCTTCCAGGGACATTTCGTTATTTTAAGACTCATTTTCTCAAATCAGGAATTTATATCATGGAATGATTATCTAGAGAATCTCTTACTGCTTGCATATTGGTCGTTAAGCTTTGATACTTATATACCAACAATAATAATTTTAATTATCACATATGATATCATACATACATATATATATATATATATATATATATATATATATATATCTATATGGATGAGCATATGGTTAAAAAAGTCAGCACCAGGATAGCGGAGACGTACTTATTTCTTCCGTCTTTCTTCAAATTGCAAAAAATTGGTATCCACTATCCTTTTCTGTTCGGACAAATACCTAACCTAACTAACCAGAATTTTGAAGTTTATCTTTTAATTCTAAAATGTTGATTTTACTTTGATTTTGGGGCTTAGATCATGAAATATTAAGGGTTTAAGTGCGTAAACAACATAATTCAACCCTTTTCTCGCGGCATGGTCCAAACCTCTGCCCCGCTCTCTTTGCGGGCCGTTCTCAACCAAGTTGCATTTGCATTGCGGCAGTTTCTTGGCAAAGCCGCTTCGTCTATAATATGTTAGAGCGAGATGCATAAAATAGTTGAATTCTTCTTTATAGATTTTCCTTGATTGATGATATTAAAACCACAGTGAACTGTAAAATATCTCTATATTTTATTAACGTTTCATTTCTCGAACCTAAAACAGTTTTTAAAGTGACAATAATTTTTTTTTAATTGTCTTATGCTGAAACTTCATTCAGATTGCCTTGCTCACAACTAGAATTTGAAACATCAAAATTAAAATTTTTTGGTTCAATATTTCCAAATAAAAAACGGATGAATATTTTTGTCTTGTCTAGGTTAGCATCACTTTCTTCCTGCTCACTTTCAACTACACCTTCGTCGTCACTGCTTTTAAGCAACACACTGTATTATTATCATCATCTAAATCCTCTAAAATAGCTAAATATTCCTCATCAATTTCATACAAAGACCGCTCGAGTTTACTTTCGTCAAACCTTCATTACGGAACATTATGAACCAAACAATACAATAGTACCTGCTATCTAACATAAGCTTTTATTCACGACTCACGTGCTTAGATACAAATGCGCAAACTCCAAAATCTGCCATCAAAGGAAGAGAAGAGAATAGTCAATTTTCAACTATAGAAGAAAATCGATCATAAAAGTAGGTACGTTACACATGTTGACGCACAACGTACGTTAAATTCTTACAGATATTGCTTACCCATGTCAATATATATATATATATATATATATATATATATATATATATGATCTAAGCTTAAGAGTGAGGTTAGGTGCACTGAAAATTATTTTACAGGCTACTGACATATGTTTGAAAAAAATATGGAAAATCGTTATAAAACGTGCACTAGATACTCCTTAGAATCACTGTTTTGGGGTTGGACGCACCTCTGTGAGAAATATCACTTTTTACGAAAAGATACTATTAAACCGTATGCTCGGAATTACTGTGTCTAATTTCTCTATTTGTTTTAAATATTTATGTAATACGCATTCACACATACTAAGTATCATCTAGTAAAAAATTAAACAAAAAGCACGTCAAGGATTTTAAATCTACTGATGACAGTAATGACACTCAACATTCCGTTGATAATTACATTAATGTATATGTTATTTCAGGCTTCCAACAAATTTAATAGTCGTTACCACACACGTAAATCAATAACCCATTATAGGAATCCGTACTGAAGATCAAGGTTCGTAGGTTTTCAAAACGAATCATTTTCCAACATCGCTTCAAATGTCAAAAGATACTGCTTTAAGCGAATCAATTAAAACTCGCGTTCAAAATTAATACGTTGCTGTTAACAGCGTGTACTCAGTATTGTATGCTGTTAGTTTATTCTCCAACATGACAATGTTATGTACAGCTTAATTACTTTTTGATAAAAAACTCTTACAAATAATTTATATGAGATGTTCACATAGAAATTTTAATTAAATTATCAATTACGTCTCCAATCAGAAATATAAATGTCAGTATTTGTAGAGTAATGGGACGGTTGATAAGGAAAATAAAAATTTATTGTTACTGCAATCTGTTTGAGAAAATAATTTAAGAAGGCAGAAGTGATTAATAATTTTTGCGAATATGTTCAAAGGCTAGCTGATTACATTGAACTTGATCGAGATTCCAATATATTTGGTGTTAGAGGAAGGGACCCAAATTTGAAATAGGCGCCTAATTTGAGATAGCTCCGCATATTATGGTATATGTAACGTCATCTAATAAAAGCGATGCCTACTTACGCCAATAAACTAGACTGCAGTGGTAAGGAGTCGTTAAGCGCGTCAGTTCGTTTGTTTTTATGCACGTGCGTTTTTCTTCCGATTTGAGTCTTGAAGTTTTTTTGATAATGTAAAGAAACCGGCATTTGCAGTCAACGTAAGTGGAAATAAAATATTTTGTGTGTCGAAGTAGTTAGTTTATGTGTTGCCTAATGATGTTATCTGTATTATTTCATAACTAAACTAAGAATATTGTTGTCAATTTTTATAACGAGAATTCCTAATTTGACATACCAAATGGTTCTGAATTTGAGACTATCTTAAATTAGGCTCCCAATACATATATTTTAATGTTTTATTACAGATGCCTAAAAACACAAGAAATGGGATTCTCGTGGTATGGTGAAAGCTGTGAAGGCTGTGCGTAATAAAGAGATGGAATATCTAAAAGCCTCAAAAGTTTTTGGTGTATCCAAAGGCACTGTTGAAAGATACTCAAAGTCAGATACAAGCGCAGAAGAACTGGTCAAACTATCGATAGACCGGAAACCAGTTGTCTCTGAACAACTAGAAAACGAACTAGTTCAGTATTCATTAGCCATGGAACAACGAACAACGATTTTCTGGTCTGAGGTCGGGCGATATTGAAAGAATGGCATTCCAACTGGCAATTAGGAATAAGTTGCCGCATCCATTCAATGGCGTTAGTAAATCTGCTGGTAGAAATGGTTGAGGTTATTTTTGAAGAGGCCTCCACAGCTTTCGATGAGAACACCGCAAGACATGTCTGCAGGTCGTAACAAATCTTTTACTCCCGAAAATGTCTCAGCGTTTTTCGATCTTTATGAGCCAGAATATTCCAAGCTTCGAGATCTTTGCCAGAAGGTGTTCAATGTCGACGAAACGGGCATTACCATCGTTCAACATAAGCATAGTAAGGTTTTATCGTTGAAGTGAAAACAACAGGTTCCTACATTAACCTCCGCAGAAAGAGGTGAACTAATCACCGTAATAACCTGTATGAATGCTGCAGGAGTTTATGTACAGCCAATATTCATTTTTCCATGGAAAAATATGAAGTCCGAGCTAATGATTGGTGCAACAACTGGAGCCATAGCTGAGTGTCACATTTCTGGTTGGGTTCAATCAGATATTTTTACAAAATGGTTAAGTCATTTTATCAAATTCACGAAACCCACAGCTGCTGACCCTGTTCTACTTGTGTTGGATGGACACTACTCCCACAGAATAAACATTGCTCTCATAGATTTGCCAAAACAAAATTATCTGACCATAATTTGTCTTCCGCCACATTCTACCAATAAAATGCAGCCTTTAGATGTTTCATTTATGTCTCCGTTAAAAACCTATTCTGCTCAAGAGATATAAAATTGGCTTGGAGAGAACTATTTAAGTACTGTATCCCCATATGCAATTGCTAGTATTTTTGGCAAAGCCTACAATAGAGCTACCACTATGGAAACACCGTGCAATGGTTTTAGAAAAACGGGACTAGTTCCTTTGAATAGAAACACCTTCAGAGACCATGATTTTGGCGTGCATAATTCAATGGAAAACAAAACAGGCCTTCAAGAAGAACACCTTTCCGAAAAATCAAATCATCAGGAAGATCATCTGAGCAACCAAAATGAAAATGAAGCAATGACTCTACCAACGCCAGAAAAAAATGAACGTACACTAAGTCCATCCTCAGCAAATAAGCCTCAGAGAGAATATTTTTCTCCCACGGATATTTGTCCTCTGCCTAAATACAAAACCAGAGAAACAGGTGAATGTTGGGGCTGGGAAAGCATCAATAATTACCTTAACTCCTTACAAAGATGCATTACAAGGTATTTTAGAGAACAGAAAAGGGAAAAATACTATACCTAAAAAAAATCAGTGGTGAGTTAGAACCAAAAGAAAAACAATCAAAGAAACTGGTAAAAAAGTCTACTGCAATTGTACGAAAACAGAAATCAGCAGTTTTAAAACAGGACCAACCTTCCACTTCGGGGTTAGAGCAGAGGAGAAAAAAACGCCGGGTTTCTTCTAGTTCAAGCTCAGAAAGCGACAGCAGTATTATATTGGCTAATTCCTCTTCAGACGAATTCGAAGGAACTGATGCTGAATGTTCATTTTGTTCCGGGAGATTTTCCGAGGACAAGCATGGCGAGCTATGGGCAAAATGTGTTCACTGCGGCAGATGGGACCATGAAGACTGTGGGGAAACTAAAGATGCTAATTTTATAAGTTCTTTCTGCGAAGAAATGGTTTTTTTTTAGTAGTATCCCAAATTAGGAAATCTTTACAAATTGGGACATCAGTGTGTCTCAAATTAGGCAACCTATTATTTTATGGGAAAATTGACAAAAACAAACTTCAAGTTAAATAACTTCAGTAGCTAGCTATTTTAATGTAGATTCTTTATTACGTTTTGTTAATACACCAAGCAAGCGATTTTGTACAATAATAATAAAAATTTGTTCAATGATGATTTTTTTCCCATTTACAAAAAAAGTGTCTCAAATTTGGGTCCCTTCCTCTATGTATCTTTTTTAGCTACTTTGAGATTAAATTCCTCCGTTATATCAATGAGGATGTTGACTAATTTTGGAATTGCTTTTATTTTAAATACAACCCTGTATAAACATTAAAATAATAGTTTTATAGAAAAGTATAACAAATTTCAATGAAAAAATACGTAAAGAAAAATAGGTTTAAAAATTCCCGCTAAAACGCTCCATATTTTCTCGTGACGTCATGTTATTATAATCGAATCTCGCGTTCTCTCAAAGTCAACTAATCTTTACTAAGTGCTTAGGAATAACTTTAAAAAAGCCATAAAAATAGGTCGTCTTACAAATGTTGTGCAGTGCCGATGTGTAAAAGTACGTCAATCAGCACAAAAGCTTTTCATAAACATTCCAAAAAGTGCAAACATGCTAGACGAGTTCCAGCTTCATTGACAACAACAAGTACCAGCCATTTTTGTGAAGATCACTTTAAAGTGAGTTGTAAGCTCTGATAATCTAGAAATATAAATTTAAAATCAGTTTAAATATTTTTGGTTAAGTGGAAAAAATAAAAAGTATAATTCCAAATTTTATTTCGTTGATATAGATGATAAGTAGTTCTAAATATGGTAAAATATTATATAAAATGAGTTACGTATCTCCCCCATTTGTAATAAAGAATATCAATGTAAAATTATAGGTGCTGACAAATACATTTTCTCGTTAAGCTCCGCTGCACAAAAATCCATGTTTTACTAGCAATTAAACTTGCACCATCATAGAATTAATCTTCGGTAAGTTACAAGTATTTCTTTTGAAGGATCCAGTCTCCATTGTGATAAAAATCGTAAAATATTATCGTTGTTCTAACAAGTTCTCAAGAAAAATACTCTCAACTTAGTTATGAGATATAAGTCAACTTGTTCGTGCAGTGACGTCATCGCACCCTGATTGGTGTTCGCAGTCACGTGATAATGGGTAATAAATACGGCAGTTCAAATTGGTCTTATGTAATTCAGGACAAATAATTACTGTCGTAAATCTGTAAAGCATAACTTCACATGAATTAGTAACAACTGTCAACATCCCTATTTGAAAATAACGTAATTACACCACGATTTTTTCTCTCCAAGGTTACACTAATTCGTGATTTGTAGTTACGATCAATGTCACAATGATATTGTGCTTGACTATTCTTTAGTTATCGTAGGGTTAGGGGTGACATTTGATACAAAACTCTCATTTGCATCTCATTTTGAGTCAGCTAATAAAATGTACTGATCTTTAGAGAGTTTCGAAAGATTTTGTTCAGGTCAATACATTCGAAATTCTTTGTCGTGCTTATATAGGGTGGCCCATTAATATATGGAAGAGCTATAACTTAACCCTTAACTGGCGTGGTAAACATTTTGTGCATACATACCGTCCTGACGTCCCTGGGACCACATAACTAACAGCTAGAAAAAAATAGTGTATTCAACAAAAATGATATTTTTAATATTTTTGTATTTTATTTAACATATTGTTATTATTATTTTATTAAAATATTTGTCAATTAAAAATAAATGTAGCGTAATAAAAAATAACTTTATTTGCTAATAATGTAAACAAAAATTTACAAAGCTGGAAGCCAACGCTCGTAAATCATTTAAGAAAAAATAAATAAATCAAAACAGAAAAAGTATAGTCTCTTTAAACATTCATAAGCATGAATATATATATATATATATATATATATTTTTAAATCAGAAAATCAAAAACAAATGATTATTCTGTGGTAATTATCGACCGTACTATTTATATAAGCAAAAGGTGATGATTGTCAGGTATGCGGTCAGTATAAGAAATAAAACTATATTCTCATTCTCAATATTTCGCTATTGTTCAATAGCATCATCAGGAGACACTACAATAATAAAAAAAAATACAATGACAAAGATAGGAACACAAATACTTACAGATGTTAAGAGTCAGTAAAAGTTGATGTACACCACATTAAGGTACTAACTAGACTAATTGCTAATGATTAATTTGTAAAAATGGTTGTGGTGTGAATTGATAAAAACAAGAAACAATTTGAGTTAGGAGGTTGTACGGTTGCAATGAATAGATCAGATTATGTTGAAAGAACTAAATTGTTATTACGAGATGAGTCAACTTATATTGAACTAAATAAGGATCCTACCACCTCTGTACAAAGAAATTATAATTTGTTAATTAAAAAGTTAAAAACCAAACAGGAACTTTCCGATGATATCGCTAAGTTATTATTCATTTATAATTCCAATTTTCCCAAGTTGTATTGTTTACCGAAAATACATAAATTGGAGATACCCCTTCGCCCGATAGTTAGTTCCATCAATTCTACTACTTACAAGCTATCAAAATTTTTATCTGATATTCTACAAAATGCGTTTTAGGATCACACAAATTATAATATTAACGACACTTTCTCTTTTGTCAATGCTATCAGAGGCTGTAGATTACCAAAGGATTACATACTTATTTCTTTAGATGTAGTATCTTTATTTACCAACATCCCATTAAACTTAATTACCAATATTATTGATGAAAAATGGTTTCTGTTGGAACCCTTCACTACATTATCCAAGGATAGTTTTTTATCATTGGTTACATTTATTTTTGATAACACTTTTTTCAGTTTCAACAACGTATTTTATCGCCAAATTTTTGGCACACCGATGGGATCCCCCATCAGTCCTGTTCTAGCCACTCTTGTCCTTGACGAGCTACTTGACAATGTAATCCCTAAATTGCCCTTCAAATTACCTTTTTTGTATAAATATGTCGATGACATAATTTGTGCTGTTCCCTTTGATAAGACTGATTTTACACTTAATGTTTTCAATTCATTTGATAATCATTTACAATTTACTATGGAATTGGAGAGTGGGGCCAGCTTACCATTCTTGGACACCAGAGTAATGAGATCCGACAATAACATTATCTTGTTAGATTGGTATCAAAAGCCAACATCATCTGGAAGGTTTTTAAATTTCTACTCTGATCATCCTAAGAGTCAGAAGTACAACTTAGTATTAACAATGAAAAATAGAATTCTACACGTCAGTCATGAAAAATTTGTTAATAAGAACTTAAGATCGTTATTTGATATTTTCGTTAACAACGGTTATCCCAAACACATTTTAAAAAAATTAATTTATAACACAGATTTCTACGATGGTCAGGTTGACAATTTCAATCAACAGGCTACTCTGTACAAAAGACTTCCTTACATCAATAATTTAACTCAACTGATTTTACCACTGTTCAAACAGTTCACCAATTTCAGAGTTGCTAAATACAATTTGACAACTATTTCTCTCCTTTTTTCGAAAGTTAAAGATAAAACACCTTTATTATTACAAACAAACGTGATTTACAAAATAAATTGCTCGCAGTGTCCGGGATGTTACGTTGGTCAAACTTCTCAATGGTTGAAAAACCGTATTACCCAACATAGAAGTGATTGTCGAGTAGGCAAGAATAACTGTGTAGTGGTGGATCATTTTATAAAGACGGGCCATACGTTTAGTTATGACGATACAGAGATTCTCCAGAAAGTTGACCAATACAGGAATCGTTTATTTTTCGAAATGTATCACATCAACAAACAAAAGGATGCTATCAACCTCAAATCTGATACTAATAAACTTAGTGATATTTATTGTCACCTTTTAAATTCATTTTAATATTGTTGTTTTGTCACCCCATTTATTCATACGTTTCAGATTATTTATTTTGTTGTTTTGTTTTCAACTCAAATTGTTTCTTGTTTTTATCAATTCACACCACAACCATTTTTACAAATTAATCATTAGCAATTAGTCTAGTTAGTACCTTAATGTGGTGTACATCAACTTTTACTGACTCTTAACATCTGTAAGTATTTGTGTTCCTATCTTTGTCATTGTATTTATATTCAAATTATTGTAGTGTCTCCTGAACAATAGCGAAATATTGAGAATGAGAATATAGTTTTATTTCTTATACTGACCGCATACCTGACAATCATCACCTTTTGCTTATATATATATATATATATATATATTTAAAATTAAACTTCTACAAAAGAAACGTGCAAGGGTCTATGAACGTTTATAGTTCTTCACCTGTGGCACATCCTACACACATTTTTTGCTACATTCTAGACATATTGGTCGTTTGCATGAAAAACGTAGGTAAGCGGTCTTTCTTCTTTTTTTTGCAGGACATATAGAGCATGTTTTTCTTTGTCCTCGATCTAGTTTATCGGACTGATTAGCTTCAGTTTCATATAAATGTTTTTCTTGTAAGAGACGGTCAATAGATGACTATTATTGTGGAAGCGAAGTCTCAAGTAGGGCTCAATTGAATGTTTTGCTACATTTTTCATAAATTCCAATCTTGTCATAAGTTCTCTATCGCGAAGTGATTGGTGCATAATGTATGCATTAGTAGTACTCATATCTAAAATTCGAAAAAAAATTGCCATAGTCCAGCGACGTGTTCGGCGGCTTTATGTGTATACGCTACATTTTTGATCCATTGAATCCACCCCTCCTTTTGTATTGTTATAGAAAGCAATGATTTCCGGTTTTTCAGTAAAAGGGTCTGTCCCTATGGAATGATGCATCGACGAAAGTAACAAAACTGCTATATTTTTTTTAGTGACATATGATAGAAGGGTTATAGTCTTTGGTAAATCCATAAAGTGAAGACCCTACTTGCCTATTACGAGCTAATTGAAACTCAGCAGGAACCTCTTTTTTGTTTTTTTCTCATTGTCCCCACTAACGTTAGGCTATTATCTTTAAGAACTTTCACTAAATCCAGTGATGTGTACCAATTATCGGTTGTAATGTTACGGTTTGTGCCACATAGAGGTTTACACAATCTTATAACTGCCTGAGTGGTAATTCCGTATTTTTTTTCTTCCTGAGATAGTTCCATGCTATCACTACATTTTCCCCAAAGAGAATGCGGCTTGTGAACTTGCATTAAAATTTTGTAAAAGTTCAGATATGGCTGCACTTGGATCTATTAGCTTTCGGTCTTCTCGGTCATCTGGATTGTCAAACGTCAAATAATTCAAAAGCGTAACAAATCATTTTGCAGATAAAGACAGTCTAAATATATCTCGACCAAACCCATCTGTTGCAAATAATGATCGTACATCTTTATGGTTGGATTTAAATATAGCTGTATAAATAAGCAAGCCAAAAAAACACTTTATTTCTTTTAATGTGGCCTCCCTGAGCTCTGTTCTGGATGGATCAGAGAACTTTCCTCTTGAACTCCTAATCTTCTTGTTTGTCCATTGAAGTACTTGTGCTATCATATCTTCTGTGATAATAGAGATCCAAGCAATTACGGGATCCATATTTTTTGCAGCAGATAGGAAAGTTGGTATTTTGATAATATTTTGCGCTTGAGTCCTAACATTTTTTACTGGAGCAGTAGCTGACCATTTAAACCTATTTCTTCCATAATAGTACTTTGGAGCTACTGTACTTTCATCTTCATCTCTACTTGCATGGTTATCAGAATGTTCATATGCAGATTGATCGGACTCGTCAGTCTGAATGTCAGGTTCTTCATCTGCAGATTGATCAGAGTTGGTCTCATGCTCACTTTCGAGAACAGTCATCCTCTTCTGATAATTCTACACTGTCCAGAGTGTCAAATATACGCAAAACTTTTTTTTCGAAATCAGGATCATCATACCTGACACGTTTTGGGACAGGTGGCGTATCCATTTTTAACGGTAGCACAAAAATACAAGTAATAAAAAACATACAGAAAAAAGCAATTTGTTACGTACTTGCCGTCGTGAGAACCCGGAGACCACGATCACACTGTCACGTAAATCAGAAAATAACAACGCACCAACAATAACGATCCATGGTCAAGGGCATACTAATTAGAAGGCACTGAGATGCACAGCTCGAAATTTCAAGTAGTGTTGGGGGTGCATACCAAAATGTATCAGCTTGGGTCCCAGGGACGTCACAACGCCAGTTAAGGGTTAAGTAAGATAAAAAATGCGAAGAAATATTTTAAATAAAAGGTATTTGGGCCGATACTCATTTCTAATATATTTTACAATATACTACGTGTTCAGCCTAAGCGAGAAAACGTGAAGTTTACTTTTTTCAATAGGACACCCTGTATTTTTAGTCCCATCTTTCGTATTCCCATAAACTGCGACGTTGCAAAGTTTGTGCAACAAATATGAAGATTTGACAAAAATTGGTGCACAATAAATGCTGCCTAGTAAACGTTATCAGTGATAAGCAGCTAAACTTATTTGGTTGCTACGAAGGTAAAGCATGGCTGAAGTGTGTGAACAGAATGGAGTTTCGTTTGGTATCTGGGGTATACTTTGGATAAGCAATAATTAAGTAGATTTCAATTAGAGAATACTTCATTTTTTTTAAATGAAACAGCCAATATATTATTTCTGTATAATGTACTGCCTAAAATTGATTGTTATGAAGAAAATTGCATTTTCAGTTAATCATTTAAAAATATTCATGTTCTTAACAAGTTTGCTCTGAATGATGAATTTAAACGACTTCAATTTTCGTTAATTTATGTGAAAAATCAAACCAGTCATTTTCTACCTTTAAAAATTGTAATAAAATAAATAAGATATCTACAAAACTCAAAATCGCCAAATTAATAAAAAATAATTAACATCAAATAAAAAAGAACTAAAAACGTTAGGTGTTCAAAATGACCACCATTTACTTCCATAAAATAAAGTATGCGATCTTCAAGAGCACGATGTAACAAATCGACATTATCAGTTCGGAAATCCTCTGTAATTCTATTCTTCTTGTCTTCCTTAATAGTCGCGGGTGTTTTGTATACTTGTTATTTGACGTAACCACAACAACAAAAATCCATTTTTGTAAGTACTGGTGAACGAGGTGGTCATTTCTGGTGCCAACCTCTACCTATCCATCGTCCGGAAAATTCATCACATTGATAGCAAAAACTCAGGTAATTAACTGAAACCGGCAAAAATCCAGCGGACAGATTATCCAATTTGTAGCCACAGAGTATAAAAATATCTTCATTGTAAACTTGGTTTAGGCAAATTTTCAAATTAGTTTTTAAAATGAAATATGAACCTTGGAAGTTAACACATATAGCACATGTATAATATTGATAATTTAAAAGAATTATAAACCTTCGTGAATATTCATCGATGACTGGAGAATATTTTTTTCTTCAAACGTCAGTGAATCTGTCATTTTTCGACTGTGTAGGCGACCGTAAATTTTCATTTTTCCTCCGCCAGAGCTTCAGTTTTCACTTTCCCGCCAGCGGAGGGAAAAGTGATATCATAGCAACATAGACAGAAACGCAGCCGGAGACGCAATAATTGTGAAAAATAAATTAATATTGTTGACAGTGACCACTGACAGCTTTATGTTACATTATTATAGCAACAACCTGTGCCCGACACCGGTCTAAACCGCTTTGCGAACCCAATTATGTTTGAAAATTATTACTATCAAAAAGAGACGTTTTTGCAATAATTTGTCGACATTTGAAGAAAAAACAGCATATTTTATTTGGCGGAAAAGTTACTTTTCATGACTCTCTATTACCAGCCTCACTGCGTTCGGCTGATAAACACGAGCGTGTCATGAAAAGTATCACTTTTCCTCCATATAAAATAATATACTATTCTATGGTACTTGGCCTGTAATGTAATTAGTGTTTTTAAATGAAACTCAAGGTCTCTAGTTAATTCCACAATATAATACAAGTTATTGAAAACTCTAAAAAATTGACAATTGTTTCGATAAATCAATATCATCGTCAGAATGACAGAAGTTACATTTCATTCTGACGATGATATTGATTTATCGAAACAATTGTCAATTTTTTAGAGTTTTCAATAACTTGTATTATATTGTGGAATTAACTAGAGACCTTGAGTTTCATTTAAAAACACTAATATGAGCATATTCCACGAAGTAAGGGTCGAGACAGTCAATTTCATGTAATGTAATTACTAACCACATTATCAAAGTATTAAGAAACACAATTAGATGGAAATTGGTAACTAGTTACTGTTAGAAGGTTGTAATAAATGCGCACGATACGATAGGCGGAGCCTATGGGAATAATACTTTCCATTACAAATAAAAGCCGTTTTACTATTTTGGTCAGTTTTCAGGTGGAATTGATACTAACCTGATTGAATAATTAGCTATGTTGTTGATCGTTTATTAAGAATGTCCAATTGTAATAACTAAGAATAACACGGGTCTTCTTGTTGTCACGTGCAGCATTTCTTGCCAATTCTAATAATTCGGATGCCAAACATTCCATTGCCGCTACCAAACATACAGGAGCACCAGCACCAACTCTTCCTGCATAGTTTCCTATTCTCAACAAACGGTGTATACGTCCTACAGGAAATTGTAATCCAGCACGAATTGAGCGAGAATTTGCCGTTTCCTCAACATTACCGTCTTTAACATGTCCTAACATTTTTGTTATATTTTTCTGTTAATATTCTCGTCTATTCGGAAGAACACGACTCGACTAAGTGTTTTCGTGACATGTCTACCTATCTAATCAAATTACATAGTTTTATATATAAGTGGTGTGTGTACTTAGAATCAAGTGATTAATTTGTGAAACCACTACCTACGTACCTATTGTTATTACTTAAATATGACGTCGACTACACATTTTACCTTCAATCCAGTTAAGAGTTTTACTAGTGCTGCCTACAGAAAAAAAAACTGTAATATCGAATGTCCATAATTTACTTGGGTAACAACATCTTTTAACTAATGTTCGGGAAATAGTTAGCATTTGTTCCAATATGATGAGAGTTGGAGAACGGACCATTCATAGATTTTTACCAGACAGAAAGAGTGGAATTGTTAGTTATCTAAAGAAGAGTGGGGGTAGTTAGCCTTTGGAAATCGAAGAGTTTCATAAAAGTATTATTAGAAGACAAGTCCACCATTATACTTTCATAAAGAAAGTCCAACGTTGGACAAAATTATCACATTAATTAACCAAAATGATGAAGTATCATCAATAAGCAGAAAAGAGTTATGGAAATTGTTACGAAAGATTGGATTTCACTGGGAGAAGTATAATCGGAAGTCACTATGAATTGATAGAGAAGACAGACATTGTATATTTGGGAAGGAATTATCTTAGAACAATTAATAGGTACCGAGAAGAAGGCAGAAATATTTAACTTTTAGACGAGATTAGGTAATATGGTATCAAAAGTATGGGTAGATACGTCAGTGAAAAGTTCACAATAGGCGTTCGTCGAAGGTGTATTTGCCGGTCTGAATAATATACCCTATGGAAAAGGACGCAGAATTATTATAACCCGTATTGGTAATAAAAATGTTTTTGTCAATGGTGGGTTTTTGAGTTTTGAATCTAAATCAAATGAAGATTAGCACGAAGAAATGACCACCGACGTTTTTGAGGAATATTTGATAAGCAGGTGCTAGATTTAATTCCAGAACATTCTGTAATTCTTCTGGACAATGCAGAAATAATCGCCTGGTTGAATACACATAACATCATGTCAAAGGAGCATTGTAAAACAATACAAAACACATTTCAAAAATATGTAATTGACGAAATGGCGTTACAACGTGGAGTGGGCGTGCTCGGATTACCACCATACGACGGCGATATTAACCCAATTGAACTCATATGGGCGCAAGTAAAGGGTGAAGTAGCACGGCAAAACAAAACATAAATTAAAAGACGTACAACAATCACTTCATAATTCTCTATTACAGTCGAGTTAATTGGAAAAAGGTTGTGAATCACACTCACAAAGACGAACTAAGATGTGGCAAACGCACCATATTATTGATAAAATTGTGGAACCCATAATATTGGAGTTGAAAATTCATCATATTCCGATATAACAAGTGAATGTGAGTCGGAAATTTGATTGCACCATTTACCAGTTTTGAGCAAATCACCCCTTTATAGGGCCACGACTCATTTTCGAGCCGACAATCTCTATCCTCCTATTGATGACTTATTGCAGAGATATGGGTTTGATAGTTTAAAATCGCATCGTGATTGTCACTGCATTACATTTTTGTTTAAGCTTGATCCTAGTCCAGACATCTCGAGTCTAAGTTGGATCAAGCTTGACATTTTCAATTGTAGTGTAGCCGAAATGAAATTTTTGGTCTTAGCTGATTAAATATTCAAGGCAGCCTACTCGGTATTTTATCTTGAAAATTTGTATTTGAAACATATTGAATGAGTACGACCCTGTAATCACAGTTTTTAGTAGTTGTACTAATGAGCATTCAAACTAAATCAAATTGGTATGATTAGAAGACAAAACTGAAGTATAATGCTTACACTTCTGGAAAAACCTGTAAACTATTTTTTAAGCATTGAAATACTATGATTTACACATATAATTGCGAAACTGTTTGTGACGAATGGTTCACAACGCACTTTTATCAAATCTAGTCGTTAAGATATGAATTTATTATTTGTCACCATTTCAATTCGAACCGGTCTCAAACCGTGTCTAATAATTTTGATTGGTCGAAACTCAGTGAATGGGTAGCGAGCAACTTTACATAATCATTTAATACTACACCTTGGAGTGGTTCTAATAATTTATTATTCAATTTAATTTACTGCAAGTATCCACTTTATTATTATGTGTCACCTACGCCTTACAAAAGTTATGACTTTTTGTAATTTTGAGCTCTCGAGCGCACCCAAGTGGTTTGTCTGAAAACTATTTGCAATGTTGCTCAACAGTAATATTTATGTGTTTGGGTTAATTATTTCATATGAATATTAGATAAACTGCAATGGCATTCTTTGAAATTATCAAATGCTTTACGATGTATTTACCATAATACATTTTTGTATGTAGGGGAACGATATTCATATATTTAATTCAGCTTAGGCCAATTATTCATAACAACATATTATTATGATGAAAGACTTTCTTGGATATTTCAGATTTGTAGCAACAAATTATAGATGAAAACATTTATTTTGAAACGAACAACTATAATATTAAACAATTTTTTTGCGTCATGTATTGAAGCCAAGGACGGAAGTAATTTTCTAAGTTGAATTGTATCTGCTAGTTCATTTGATACATCGCCGTTTTCGGTTTCGAATTTTTATATGAAAAGAAATGAAGTAGTTAAAGGAGAATTTACAATCTGTGTTATATCACCATTGATTTGAACCAATAACATCTATAATTCTAAGAGCAAAAGATATTTTACGTTGTATATCTAACAATAAACTGTGGATGTTCTATATTCACCATAATAACAATAAAAACAACCGTTAAAATAACAACTTTGTTACTAAATTTCTAATACCTGTTGAACGCAATCAAATATAACACCTTTAAGGAAGCATTTCGAGGTAATTGCTTTTTAAAAACGCAAATAATGGTTTCACCCAAACACGAACACCAAAACACGAAACGTTGGAATGCAGGTTCCGATGTAAATATGCATTCAGACTATCAGCCAATTGAGAGAAAAGTATGTACAGAACTAGAGTTAGTAGGTGTATGTTTACACAGAGGCATTCGTTTTAACATTTTAGAAGGTATGAAGGATAAAGTTCATAATTGACATATGGATATCTCATCTACTGAAAATGTAAGTCCATAAGTAAAGATTCGAGAATAACTAATAATATTCAGTTGAATTTTTCATTTAATTTCAGAATCCATACATTTCGTTCTTTCCTCAGCTTCTGAGATATGAGAACATGGCACACTTTTTATTTACCAATCCAAACATACTGTCAATTGATGGAATTCTATCGGTAATATTTTAAATAATATTGCCCAGTGTAATGATCACATTTTTATCAGCATCACGAACGTCAATAAAACTTAATTTGATCACTAGTTTCAATAAATAGCTAATGGCTCAAAACTCACCCCGTAGGAGCTGTGAGAACTTGCTGTGGCCGTGGAGCTCAATAGCCCCTTTCCCTCTAGCCTCGCAGGACGGGGCGAAGGAGAGAAGCTAAGGAATAGCTCGAAACGATCAATGCGACAATGACGGGGTCATCAATGCCGATTAGGTGACACCAAAAAAAGCCAGAAGATAATCCGGCGTCGCTCCATCCGAACACACCGTAAAGTCCGACCCAAGATGGGAGGGCGGATGGCGAGTTCCTAGCGCCATAAAACTGGGACCCACCGGCTAAGGTATGGTAACCCTGACTGAATATTTCAAGTGAAATCAAAGGATCAAGTAACCGGCGCTGATGGATTGGTTGATTGGAGCCTTCGGGATACCTGGCGACCTCCCGAAGTAGGAAGCATTCGTAGGGTAAGGGCGCACTGCACTGCTGGACAGCAAATTTGACCTAACTCGTGGAAACGTATGGATCAGCAAAATAAGAATGGGGACATGGGGATAGAAAGGGGCTATCAGGTTCAGATTGGAGACGAAATTGTTAATGATGTCTTTGCCGATCTTAATCAGTAGAGAGAAAACAAGGAAACGCGAAGTAGGAAGGGGGAAACAAGGATAGCACGAACCAGAAAAGAGGAAACAAGGGAAATACGAATAAGAATGAAATGGCGAGGGCAAAGGAATTAAGCGCATTTGAAAGGAACAGCTCCATCGCGAGAATTCCACCTCCGCTACGAAGGACGAATTCCCTAAACCTAGAAAGCAATAGTGATGAACAAAAAGAAATACACAGACAAGTGGACGTAGGAAGCTTAGCCATAGATAAAAACGGGAATATTTAAACAATAATTAAGCCAAGCCAAATAGCTAACCGATAAACTTCGGAGCATGACGGTAAAAACTTCGATTCACTAGGATTAAACTTCCTGCAGGGAGACGTATTCTCAGAGGATGGAAAGGAGGGGGGCTCAAAAAGGATATGGACGGAGTCACCAGATGAAAACTAAAATAAGGTAATCGAGAAACTGATGTCAAGACTGACCAAGAGCATTGAGGCACAGGAAACAGTTGAAAGTACGCCTAACACGAAGGCAGAGAAGAAAGAAATGAACGATATTAGTTACATGGCAAGCTGAATAAGCATTAGCACAAAAAAACTAGACAAGGACCTATTGGGAGCACCCAAAAGTAACCAGTCAAAGGAAACAGCCGGAATCGGTATCCAATCAACAACAGAGAACAAGGGACGCAAGTCAATGTGGACGACTTATCTATTGAAGCAGAACAGATCAGAGCAATTGATAGTACACTCAGGAGAAACTTTTTCAGACATACAATCATGAAATTCCACTAAAAGCTAATGGTGAAGGTGATATAGCGATTATGGTGAGCGAGCTAAACGATGGGGAAAATGGTATTATAAAGTTAATCAAAGATAAATATTAGTGTTTTAAATAAAACTAACGGTTTCTAGTTAATTCCACAATATAATAAAAGTTATTGAAAATTCTAAAAAATTGACAATTGTTTCGATAACTAGAAACCGTAAGTTTCATTTAAAACACTAATATGAGCAGATTCCACGAAGTAAGGGTCAAGACAGTTAATTTCATAAAGATAAATATCCTGAAATAGAAAAAATTCTCAAAAAAGACAGTGAAGTGAGAGTTGAAAGGAACGAAAGGAAAGGAATATATATTAAATACTTTCCATAGATACCAAAGAAGAAAATGCCACTTAGATACAGTATGAGATAATGGATTTATTTAGGGATAGAATATCAGAACATAGTAGGAGCAAAATATCTTAAGTTACGAACGATAATACCGAGGAAAAATTAGGAAAATGCTTGAAAGTGTCTTCCATAATAACTACTATATATATACAGGGTGGTCCTTAAGTAATTGTACAAAGAAGTATGGTAGATTCCTGACTTTAAAATATTACTATTTAACCTAACTTGCTTCAATAAAATGTTGCTAATAAGGAATATACAGGATGTTGAAAGTTAAATTTTAAAATTTCTATTTTGCAATAACTTTAACGTTTTTGGATATGTATAGACAAAAATTTGGAAATACAGGTTTTTGGGCACGAAAAATCATAATCTGGTACCTACATCGATGTAATTTGTAGAGGGCGCTCCATAGGTCACTTTTGTGGCATCAATGTGCTCTAAATTTTTTTGCTGTTTAAGTTAGCCGTATTTTTGTAAAATAATATTAAAGCCACGTTATTTTAATAGAAAAAAAGTATACTTGTTATTAACCTTAAAACTTAACGGTTTACGATATAATCGCATTTTAGGGATCAGCTGCATGATTATTATTGAAAACATTTAGAAAACAAATTAAAAAAATGTCTAAGCTTAATTACATTATAACTTCAATTGTGTCACATTAAATGTTCGATATGTCCACCATTCTCGTCGATGCATTTATCTACACGTTCCATAAAAGATCGTATCATATTAAACAACATCATTGGATCAAAAAAACCTGCTGCTCTATTTATTTCTTCCCAAAGTAATAATTATTCATTTCGGAAACTATTAACGTAGTAGGCTGACGTCACGAATGATTTTGACAGCAAAGCATTTGATTTGTTTCAATATTATGTCAGTCTTGTAATATTTAGTTGGTTTATTGGTTAAATTAAAAAAGCGGAAAATTCCGAGGCATAATAATTATTCTAATACAGATATGAGAAATAAGGTTGCTATTTACTGTCAGCAAAATTTTAATGGGCGTGCTGCGAAACGTGAATATTTGAGAAGATATCCAAACAGGCAGCAACCTAATCATCAAACATTCAAAAATCTATTTAGGAATCTAGACGAAAGTGGTACGTGTCGTCCTAAGCGTGATAACTTAAGCCGACCAAGAATAATTACGCCTGAGAAAGATGACGAAATAACGATTCGCATTGACGATGATCTTCAAGTTAGTACACGGCGTTTATCTGCTGCTTTAGAAATCAGTAAACCTTCTATTTTAAGGAGTCTACACCTCGAGAAGTATCACCCATACCATTTTACTCCGGTACAAAATTTATTGCCAGCAGATCTACCGTTAAGAGACCAATTTGCAAGTGCTATCCGAAACAGGCAAAATCTTGATCACACCTTCGTCGACAGAATATTATTTACCGACGAAGCTACCTTCAACCGCTGTGGTATTTTTAGTTCAAGGAACAATCATCTTTGGGCAATTGAGAATCCACATGATAAACCAGGAAGCCATTTCCAAGATGAATTCTAAATAAAGGTATGGTGTAGTATCATTGGTAACAATTCCTCAATTCCTCGTATTTTGAATGATGAGAACTACTTACATTTTTTGCAAAATGATTTTATTAATCTATTGGAAGAATTGCCACTAAATATAAGACAAAATATGTGGTTCATGCAAGATGGTGCACCACCGCATTCTACGAGAGCAGTCAAAACATATTTGAATAACAAATTTCCTGAACGCTGGTTTGGTTGTGGTAGCCATTTTCCTTGGCCAGCACGTAGTTCAGACTTTAATCCTCTCGACTTCGGTGTATGGGGTGCAATGAAACAACTTGTTTATAAGAATCCCATAAATACCAGCAACCAACTTTGGGAAGAAATAAATAGAGCACCGGTTTTTCTTCATTCAATGGTGTTGTTTAATGTAAGACGATCTTTTATAGAACGTGTAGATAAATGCTTCGACAAGAATGGAGGACATATCGAACATTTAAAGTGACACAATTGAAGTTATTTAGCTCCGTTTCTTTTTAATTTGTTTTCTAAATAATCATGCAGCTGATCCCTAAAATGCGATTATATCGTAAACCGTTAAGTTTTAAGGTTAATAACAAGTATACTTTTTTTATATTAAAATAACGTGGCTTCAATATTCTTTTACAAAAATACTGCTAACTTAAACAGCAAAAAAATTAGGGCACATTCATGCCACAAATGTGGCTTATGTAGCGCCCTCTACAAATTACATCGAAGTAGGTACCAGATTATGATTTTTCGTGCCCAAAAACCTCTATTTCCAAATTTTTATGAATACATATCCAAAAACGTTGAAGTTATTGCAAAATAGAAATTTTAAAATTAAACTTTCAACATCCTGTATATTCCTTATTAGCAGCATTTTATTAAAGCAAGTTGGTTTAAATCGTAATATTTTAAATTCAGGAATCTACCATACTTCTATGTACAATTACTTAAGGACCACCCTGTATATCACAGGTAGGACAAACAAAAAACCGGGAAAAACATACGAGGACGTGGTGGAAGTAAAAGCAGGTAAAAAAACCTACTCCGATTTACCGAAGGAAATTAAAAATGGGATTGACTTTGAAAAAATTGGAGGTGCACTGAAGAATATACGAAAATCACAACAAGGAGATATATTACTCTCAGTGACGGGAGAAATTAGAAAGAGGGTGACGTGAATATAAACACTAAAACAAACAAAACACTACAATCTATATATTAGGAATAGACGCAATCACTACTGAACAAGAAGTAATAGACAAAATACTTGAATGCACCAGACTACGTAATGAGAAACCACGACAGTGGTAGAGCTGCCAAAGCAAGAAACTGCAATACTGTCCAAAAAGGAAAGGATGAAAATCGGCTGTTTAAATTGCACCATTAAAGAATGGGTCGCAGTTATAGAATGTTTAATGTGTCTAGAGAACGAGCACAGGAGCAGCGAATATGAGAAATTGTCCTAGGGAGAAGTACGTATCAGATGTGGACAAAATGGGTATAGAGCCTTAGAATGGGAGAATGAGGCCTTCTACACAATCTGCAGAGTGTCGGGTCACAAAACCGACCTGATGAAATGCACATGCTCCAAAAAAATCATTGAGCAGGAAAGAAGGCGTAGAAATTACTCTACGAGAACTACTAGGCTACGAGATTAACACGGGGAGAGAAAGGGAGGCACACAATTTAGTGCTTACAGATAAAAGGGAGGACGTAGCCATTTCAACGACAAATGAAACTGCGAATTATTGAATATCCTATTAGAAACATATACAGGAGAAGTGGACGGTGTCATGTTTGCGGAAGATTTCAAAAATACGGAGGTACAATTGGCCGAAGATATAAGCGAAATCGATATAATGGGGAGCACACCAACAGATACCAAAGGTGGATGGATCATATATCATCATGCGATATAGTGGCAATGAATAAAGGTAATGCCACATTCGTTAGAGGTAAAGTATCTCACATTGACGTAACCGTGGTAATCGACAAATTAACGAAGTATATAAGAAAATGGGATGTTCTGGGACTAGTCAGCCGCACGAAACATGAATAAACTCATTTTCAGCTTAGAAATATTAGAATCCAGAGAGAAACGGAATATGAACTGGTTAAATCAAGATATTTTGAGGTTTTAGAGCTTCCATGGATCTGCGACTAGAATTTAGAATAAAGAAAACATGTCATAAATATTGCACAAAATAATAAGGAATGCGTATAAGGATAGCATGGAAAGAAATATAAATTCAGGAAACAATTAAATGCCTTACTGGTAAAACCTGGAACTCAAAGGAAACAGGGATATTTGCAATAATATTAGAAGAATGCTCTCCTAGTTGGTCGCAAGAAGGCACACAAGTGAAAACGAGATTGTAGAAGCTAGCAGAAACCTCAAAGAACGTAGAAAGGAGTTAAACAGATTGATCAGGAGTTCGAAGTGAACAATGTGGAAGGAACCGTACAATGCAATAGAGGACAACGTCTGGAGAAATGGATACAGGATTGTCATAAATTCCTTTAAGTACAGGCTAACTGTTGAGATTCACCCAAAAGGGAAGATATATGGATTGAAGGTGAGCCAGACAACCAAGTTCTCTTCTCTGCAAAAGAGTGACAGGAGGTCGCGGACAAAATAAAGTGGGAAAAGCTCCGGGAATAAATAAAATATCGACTGAGATAATAAAGTAGGTCGTTATCAACTGTTATGATGGGATCTTAATGGTGTTAAGCGAGCTCTTAAAACAACAGCAGTTTTCAAATCAGCGGAAAAAATTAGATGATCAAATATTATTACCTACGTTTCACATACACCCCGTAAAAAGTATACTTGGAACACAAATATTATGTAGTATATTTCATGGAACAAAAACTATTTATATATCGACTTTCAAATCGTCGGTTCAAACGATTTTTTGTTTCTAGATAATACCCTTTCCGAACGCCACTCATCTTAGGCTATGCGTGATCGGTTGTGAAGCAGTCCGGCATATTGTCGACAGTAGGTCTAGTGACCTGAGTCGTTATAGCCGACCTGCAACTCCCCTGTTATGCAACCGTTGCACTCTTGTGTCAACATCATTTCAATATCAATCAACGTTGACGTTACAAGTATAGTCGGGGGCGTTTTCCATCGGTTCATAATTATTACTGACAATTAGGAATTGGATAGTGAATGCTTTCGTTACCTGTGGCAAAATTCGCCAATACTTTGTCGGATAATTACAAGTATCGACGAAGACAGCCAAAGATTCATGGAAACAGTGATTTTTGCACGCGATGATTAACTACATATTCGTTTATGCGGATTCCTAGTATATTCGTTTGATTTAGATGACAGTTTTCTTGTATAATTTTCCTTATTACAGTCATTTGAGTGAATAACAATTTTACAAACTTTTTTCATTCAATCGGAAGACGTCTAAATCACGGATTATAATTATATCAACAAGTGAAGTAATATATTCCATCATAGAAAACATAGTTATATTACATGCTAATGATAACATAAGTTATCTAAATGTGAGGATTACCAAAACAAAAATTTCATTTTATTTTGATTTTTCGAGCCTTTCTCACTAATGGCTTCAGGATTGAAAGGTCAAGAAATATTCTTGAAATTACATGCAAAGAAAAGTTTTCTCGATTCGATTTGAGATTGTCAAAACTGTTTTTTCTCTAAACTGATTCAACTGGCTTTTGTCATTTAGTTTCATCACATTAGGTACTCCATTCCATAAGTATATCTCAAGAGTATTTTGAGATTTTTCCAATGGATCCAACCACTAGCATATTTGACATTCCGTGCTGCAAATGAAATTCAATATGAAGAGGCGCTAAATATTTCACATATATAGCTTACGGTTGATTGAATTTATCTAAAACATGCTATGCCTAGAACACTGTATCTTGCATCTCCAGATGGTCAAGATATGATAAATTTGCTTCGCTTCGGTCATCAACGGCTTCATCTGAACATCACTAAAGTAGAAGGAATGATTACTGTAAAGTTTGAGTCTGAGGAAGTCAGGGTATGAAATTTATGAGTCAAACGAATCCATTCGTAGAATTCTAAGCAACTGTCAGCACGTGAGATGAATTGCCCCTTGACTAGTGCCGGAAGACTTGAAATTCCTGCAAAAATAAAATCCAATCTAACTGGTCATAATTCATGGATTTGTGATATGCAAACAAGTCAAGACACATTGGAATAGTGCCTTTCGATTTAGTAGAAAGTAAAAAAGAGATGAAAAACTGCTTTACAAGACCCATTGTATCATTTAAATCGATCACCTCTAGTCATCATGAAATTTACTATACTCACTTTTGTAGGTTCGCATATACTAAAGAAATTCACTTCGTATTTGTGTCTCTATCTATAGGACAGACCGGAAGTTTAGCTGATGAATATATAAAAACAAACACACGAGTCAAAGAGAAATGTATACCAGATAAACGGTTTTGAAGATTAAATAAAATTTTCTGCACGATACTCCGGATGCTGGATCGTGTTAACAAACCGAAAATTCTGTGAAGATAACCAAAAATGTAGTACAGCAAGTACCATAGAACACGTTGTACTGGTTTTAGTGAGCTGAACCTTGATAGTGTTCATCTGTGAGACTGTGAGACTTCTTATATACACTCAGCAGGCTGTATCATGCTAACAAACCGAGATTTCTCCAAAAATGTGGTAATTCGAATAACATAGCACCCATTGTTGATCTAAAAATCAATAGGGTTCATCTGGGAGATGTCCTGAACAATACTGAATAATAAAATTGGCGACTTGTTGCACTCCGGAGGCTGTGTTCTAACAAGACATGCTACAAAAAGTGGCCGACGACAACGACGACGACGATGATATACACAAAGGATTTTACTTTTCCGCCAACCCTATCTATGATGCGAGAAAAGTATTGGTTTACCTCAAAAAAGTTGGAATTTTCGATTTTTGTTGAGTTATTTTTAATCTCTTGAGGTGAGAAAAAGACGAAAAAAGTTTTTAAGAAAAAATACTGTATGTATATCGTCGTCGTCGTTGTTGTCGTCGACCACTTTTAGTAATTATGCCCTGTTAGCACGATGCAGTCTCCGGAGTGCATAAAGTCACCAATTTTATAATTGGGCATTGTTCAAGCCATCTCTTAGATGAACCCTATTGACTTTCAGCTCATCAAAGCAACTACAACGGGTGATATGGTACCTGAAGTACTACATTTTTGTTCATTTTTGAAGAAATTTTGGTTTGTTAACATGTTTCAGCGTACGTAAGTAACCAATTTTATGATTGAATATTGCTAAGGGTGTCTCACAGATGACCCCTATTGATATGCAGCTCACCAGCACCAGTACGTCTGTACCTATAAATCCAGGCATACTACATTTTTGAAGAAATTTTAGTTTGTTAGCACGATACAGCCTCCGTAGTGTAAACAAGTTAAACAAGTGACCAATTTTATAATTGGATATAGTTAAGGGCGTCTCACACATGAATCCGATTGATTTTCAGCTCACCAGAGCCAATTAAACTGGTCCTATACATCCATATATACCACATTTTTGACGATTTTTAAGAAATTTCGGTTTGTTAGCACAATACAGCCTCCAAAGTGTATACAAGTGACCAATTTTTTGATGAGATATTGTTTAGGGCACATAGCAGATAACTCGTATTGATTTTCAGCTCACCAGAGCCAATACAACCTGACCTATCAATACAGATAAACTACAGTTTTGGTTATTTTTGGAAAAATTTTGGTTTGTTAGCACGGTACATCATCCGGGATATATACAAGTGACCAATTTTATGATTAGATATTTTTCACGGCGTCTCCCAGATTAACCCTTTTGATTTTCAGCTCATCAGAGCCAGTACAATAGGTCTCATAAATCCAGTTATTCTACATATTTGGAGAAATTTCGGTTTGTTAGCAAAATACAGCCTCTGTAGTGTATACTAAGTACAGAAAATTTAGTTTCAATATCTAAAACCTTTAATTTTTCCTAAAAACGCTATTTACCTATTTTTCTCGCTCAAAAACGGAAAAATGACTAAAAATACAAAATTCCTACTTTTTTTAGGTTAACCAATACTTTTGTCGCATATCAGATAGGGTTGGGCGTTAAAGTAAAATTCTAAAACTTCTTGGCCACAATCGTTTCTGATATTTCTTGTTCTTTTTTGAAGCAAGATTTATATCATCATTCGATGCATGATACTATTCCTCATGTATTTTTAACTGTACTATTATCTGTAATTATTTCTCAGAAAAGCATTATAGCTCTGGAAAAAGCAGGTGCGATTAATTTGTATATATAAACAAATATGTTTTATCCCTATCTAAAACTGTACCTCAAATGTAAAACAAGAAATGTTATTTGTATTAGTGTTTTAAATGAAACTTGCTGTTTCTAGTTACCGTTGGATGTTGCTATTTGTCTAATTGTATTAATCTCTCTATCAAAATTACATTTGTTCATAGGAACTGAAAATGCTCTATGTATCATTGAATTGTATGCATTTTCTGTTTCTATGAACAAATGTAATTTTGATAGAGAGATTAATACAATTAGACAAATAGCAACATCCAACGGTTATCCATTACATATGATAAATAAGCTAATTAATATAAAAGAGGAAAAAGTGGCATTACAACTAATATTTCCTAAACAAACTGACGGAATAAAAACTTATGAAACCATCACATTTACAGGAAATATTTCTAATAATATTTCAAAGATAATAGCTTTAGCAACGAATACAACAATTTCTTTTAAAACAGAAAGTAACGTAAGTACAAAATTGGTAAATGTTGAAGCAAAAATACCAACATTAATGAAATCAGGTATATATAAACTCAAATGTCCAGAATGTAATGCTGTCTATTTGGGTCAGACCCTTAGAAAATTTGAAATCCAGTACAGTGAACACTTACTAGCATACAGATTAAAACAACCAGATAAATCCCATTACGCAAAACATCTACTTGACACCAACCATTCATTGACACCTAACACAGAACTAGAAGTACTACATATTTGTGATAAGAAACAAGAACTGGATTTTCTTGAAGAGTTGGAAATTAGAAGACACTTAAGAAACCCACAATATGAAGTCGTCAATGAACAGATAAATCTAGGGAGTTCTCCACTATTGAACTGTCTTCTTAAGTGATAATTGTAAACATCAGCAGATATAGTTTTCCTGATTTTCTATATCATTGCTCAGTTTTACTGATCTTAATTGGAAAATTGATATCCAGGATATCACCATAGGGCTAATAATATTTAAGATCCAACGTTTGTAATATCACATCTTCTCCTTTTTTCTATTAACATATATTAAGTCAATCACTTCCTGGTCTAGCCAAAAAAAACTACCAAACATCAGGTAGGCATCAAATAAAATGTAACTTCTGTCATTCTGACGATGATATTCAGTTATCGAAACAATCGTCAATTTTTTAGAATTTTCGACATTGTTCATTATATTGTGGAATTAGATAGAAACGTTGAGTTTCATTTAAAACAGTAATATGAGTAGATTCCACGAAGTAAGGGTGGAGACAGTTAATTACACTTAATTTCATTAATGTTACTTATGTTGCCAAAGTTTAATAAAGTTCGCGAAATTTTTCTCCAAAATATTTTTGAGTAAAAAATTCTAGTGTAAATAAATCTCCTCTGCTCTTTAAGAAAAAGCTATCACGATAAATGAATTCACATTTTCATATATCGAAAATCACACAAACTATTACAAAAATCAGTTGCTTAGATGCGATTAGTAAGCGTCTATATCCCTGAACCGATTATTGCCAACCATGTTTCTAAATTGAAAAATTGGATTTGTCACAGTAGAGGATAGCAAATATATTGAATGTCACCTTAAACAAGTTTACATTATATTACATATAAATTTGGATTACTCAGATGTATATAAAAACAACCCGTGATAGAATAATCCATTATTTTTTAATATCTAAAAAGTATATGGTATTATATTAAGATATGATTCCATTTCTTAGCACATAAATGCTCATCCTATTCAAATATATTATATAATTTCTGATCACTAATAATAATTTTCAACCAAAATACAAATTCATTACATTCTTACTTACTCCATATGATCGAACCAATTCGCAGGTGTTCTTCTACCTCAAAAGAAACGTTACTGGGGTAGGTTAGGATTATCAAGAATGCAATCGGTATCGCGTGTTGTTCAAACAGGTTTTATTCAATATACTATATGAAATAAAATAAACCTATCACAACCGCTATTATAAAATCAAATGAAGTCGTTAATATACACAAGAAATCATTAAAATTGTATTTTTTCAATCAATTATCAACCAATTAGGAATCGATTGAATGAAAAAAGATTGATTTAGTGGCACAATCAAGTCAAATGTGTAGACTGCCTGGTTATGGTGATTAGTCTAGCAGAAAATGCAGTGACAGTTTGCATAAATTATCAGAAAGATATGGGATTTTGGAGATGATTATCACATTTACCATAATTCTTCTGATGATTTATTGATTTAGTTATGATTAATGTACATTTTTTATTCGAACATTATTATGGTTGATATGTTTTTTTGAAATATAAAAGTTAATTAACGCGGTTTGCTCCAATGTTTTCAACGGTGGCTTGAAAACTTTTTCATATTTCATACTATAATGGCGACAACTATTATGATAACTATTCAACAGTCTTTCATACAAAACCTCTGCTCATAATATACTTCAACTGTATGTACTTGGCAGTAGGCTAGCTAGGCAATTTATGAACTAGCTTGAACATTTAACAAGACAAGTGCAAATAACATTATATACAAGATGTTTGCTCATAATTGTTGACACGTCAATTATTTACTAACAAATGCTACTAGTTTTTTATTTTGTTTTTTCCTAAGAAAATTGATTTCTCAATTTCTTGGAGCAATTTGATGATTATACCATTACTATGAGATATGGATTTATTTAACTCAGATATATAATTAAATCTGAATAAAACAGTAAAAAAATTACGGAGATTCTTTCAATTAAAACAGTAGCGAGTTATTGTATTATGATAACAATATATGAAATATAATTATTTGAAATGTGTTAATTAATATCAATGTTGAAGTAGTCATAATATACTTTTTTTCTGCAAATTCTTGATAAAATCTTTCAAATACTCATACAATATCTTAATATCTAAAAATCCGAATTATCCTGTACATCACCAAACTTTGTTTTGGAAGTTTTATGGCTGCGTATGAAATTACAGAATACTGAGTGGTATGAAATATCTGATTCCATAACTTTTGGATATATTTGCTCTAAAAAACTACACATTATATTTTTGAGCATATAAACTTCTTTCAGGCCTGCATACATGGAGATAAAAACAAGCCGTTTTGCTAGAAGACATAACATCTTAAGGAAAACATCAACATATATACACCGACGGTGATATTCTCACTTGAAAGTTGTTATAATTATTTTTTCCATGATCTAGTTAACTTCACTATACAATGTTGGAGTGAATGAGTATCGGCAATTAAAAAAAAGCCTAGCTTCATTAGATAAAACTGCTGTAGGAATGTCTATCATACTGCCGTGCTAAGCGTAAAGGTCATATCTACATTTTTTGAGCCAATTGAAATATTATGGCTAGGGGATTCTATCTAATTTACTCTTCCAATTGCTAAGGTTTATTGGGCGTATCTAGCCGGAAACATTTTAAAGTAGCCGTTAGAAATAAGTGGTATTTGTTCATCTAATTTACTAAGGCTGGTTGGTTAGAAGATAAATAGTAAGCAATTAAAGTGGTATCTGCGGTAGTTACTTTTTGCCTTCGCATAGAAACAAATACAACATTCACGTTCTAGTATTACAGTATTACCTGTTTGCAGTAGTATGTTCGTGTTTCTTTGAAACCTCACTCTTGTTTCAGAGATTCATGTTCACTACTACTACTAGTACTTCATAATCTGTGCTAAATACTGTCACAGTTATAATTAGTGTCAATAAGAAGATGGCGTTTTCTGACAACAGCAGCAGAAGGAAGTTGATGGTTGATATGTGTAAAACTGAAACAACGGGTAAGTCTATTTAAAATTTTTCACAGGGCTTGTTTTGAGAGTTTAGTTTATCGTCGTAGTATTATTTATAGTACTGTATGTTACTTTTGAGCTGAAAGGCTGTATAAAAACCTACATTTATAGCAATTAATATACAGGAAGTTACAGAATACTGTGACGAAAATTGAAGGGCAAATTATACAATTAGAAATATGGAAAAAAGTTCAAATAAACATGGTCCAAAAATGCCTCGTTTCAAAAATACGCGGCGTTAAACGTTTTTTTGAGATCAGTTTTTTATCAATATTCTAAATATGTTTAGCAGATGTTGTTAAAACTTGGCTAATTTAACCCTAACTGGAATAAAATTATGTAAAGTCCAGTGGGGTCCAGGGTTTTACCTTACTAAAATTTTGATTTCGGATAATCTACTAAAAATACAACATTTTTGTTTTTTAAATTTCTCCGTATCTAGCTAGAATTTCAAAATCATACCTCGAAAAGGAAGCAAGATACGAAAAAACATTCGAAGAACAAAAATGTTGGGTTTTCAGTTGTTCAATCCGAAATCAGTGGCACACATTCTTTTGTGAATAATAATTGGTAGGTGACCCAGTATCTTGAAAACCATGCATTTGCGGACATATCTATATATAATTTTTTCATACTTTCAGATGTAAAGTGTGTCCTTAAATTTTCCTCACAAAACTCTGTAACACCCTGTATTTTTACAGGAAAGAAAATTTTGTTTCCCCTATAGTTTGTTGCAATATAACTCAAGCATATAATCCTAATATAAATTTATATCAACAGGTATGACGTCTCTTAATTTTTATAATGAAGATGATGCCATTATTCTTCCGAATATCAGCTCTGCAACTTTAGGTGAACACTGCAGTCCTAAGCTAAATGATAATTGTATTAACAAATATGATTTACTCATAGAAAATGAATTGCTGCCTAACACTGCAGTACTCTATGAAGTGAATAGTGGAGATGGGTTTTTATTACCTTTTGATTTCAATAAGACACCTTAGATGAGTTAGAAGTCTGGCCAATCATAAATCAATCCTCTGCTTTGTTGGATGCAGTCGATGAAGATGACAAACAAGACACCTCAGATCAGTTAAAAGTCTTGCCTCCAATGAAACAATCCTCCTCTTTGTTGGATACTGGCGATGGCGGCGACAATCAGTCAGCAGGCTTTGAATCTAGCCAGTTTGGTGAAAATTATAATTTAGATAAAAATCAATGGAGGGAGCTGCAGAGTTCTAGCTTCTTCATAAAGGGAGGAAACCCAAGAAAAAGGCGAAAGTATGACTTTTTCTATTCAGGAAAGAAACGATATAAAGCGAAAGAGAATTATTGAGTCCATGATGATGCAATGTGCAAAAATATGCAAAATGCAATGTATATTAATGATAACACTGGATAGGCAAAAATAAATAAATGAGCAGTTTTGGGCTGTTAATTATTCTGCTCAAGACAGAAAAATTTTGTTCTTAATACCAAGATGCCAAGCGTAGAACTTATGAACCCGATTTAAGGCGTTCTGATACGAATGAGATTTATTTGAAAACTCGCCAATGAACGTCCGAACGGGTTTGCAAAATATTTTTCCTTGCTACCTTAGGATTTGGGAAACATAACGACAAAATATTGCAAACCATTTCTAGCAAGAAACACAAAATATCTCGTTGTCCTGGCAAAAGAAGAGGAAAGGTCCCTAGAAATAAGTTCAACCATGAATTACTTATAGAACACATTGAATCCTTCTGATATCTCAACATGAATATGTATGAGGACTTCACAAAAAAGTATCATAATTCTCCATGTTCGTACGATTTATACAGAACTGACGTTTCAAACAATGAATGTATCATTTGTTAGGTTACTCTAATTTCAAAGATGCCGGTGTCTGCTGTTCACTATAAGTTTCCACAATCGATCGTTTAACTTAGTTGAAAGTCCTGGCCTTTGTGACACTAAATAAAGTTTATTACAATGTCTATATTTGCGAATAAATGATAACGAATGAGAAACTTGACACACGTCGTGGTTTTAACTGATTTTCAGCAGTTTAATAATGAGAGGTTGATTTGAAGAGTTATGCGAAACGAACTGTTCCTCAACGGAAGCGTTAATGACCAAAATCAAAAACTATTCCTCAATCAAAATGTACAAAAAATCTGTATTGAAATGTAATGAAAATAATCCATGAGCGGCGCACCGAGTTATATGGAAAATAAGAGGGTGGCGCGAATAGTCAAAATTGGGATAATGATATTAAAAAAGTAATCGCGGTTCGAGCAGAATATAAAGAGGATGCAAAAGAGTGTTCATCAGATCAAACTGTAAAATACTCCGTGGACATGGAAAAGGCTATAATGCTTCCAAGATGTGAAATGTTTAAATCCGTTATCTTCACTAGACGGGTAACTGTTTATACTGAGAGTTTCATCTCCATTGGTCATCATCATCATCATCACCCAGCCCCTTCAGTCCACTGCTGGACATAGGCCTCCCTTGATTGCTTCCATATCCTCCTATCCTGTGCTGCTTGCATCCAGTTTTCATGGATATGTCTCAAGTCGTCATGCCAACGTGTTAGCGGTCTTCCCCTATTTCGAAATGCTTCATGTCTCGGTCTCCACTCCATAATCTGTTTAGTCCATCTATTGTCTCTTAATCTAGCTATATAATAATAATAATACTATTTATTTGCATATTTAAACTGGTTTCACATAACAATAATATTATAAATGACGTAATGCAAAAAGGAGCCAGAAAACAATTTTAAAAAGCTCTAGTCTGACCCCTGTATTAATTACAAAACTTAATTTTAAATCAAGTAAAGCATTACAATAAATAATGTGTACATATAGTAGAACACGAAAGATCGAAAGAAATCAATAGTGGTAATGCGAGTATGAGTAAGAAAAAACTAATTTTCATCTATCAAACTTCTTTTTATATTGATCTTAAAACTGTTCAGATTCAGTACTTCCAGAAAAGCAGGAACCCTATTGTATAGGTGGTAAATATTGTATGTGAAGTTTCGTTTGAACATTTGTGTCCTATGAGGTGGCGGTGATATAAGCCATTTAAAACGCAAATTCAGCGTATGAACATCATTACGATATTTTATTTTATTTACCAAATAAGTGGGTCTCTTGTTCAAAATAATATTGTGAAAGAAGATAATTGCATGCAATTTCCTACGTTTTTGCATATTTAGCCATTCAGCATCTACAAGTTTATATGAAACAGGATCATATTTACGCCCAGTTCCATTTTATGGATGCGATTCTCTCTATGGCATCAACTAGTCTCGTTCTTCTTCGAATTTCTGCGTTCGGTATTCTGTCTCTTAGGTATAAACCCAGCATTTGTCTTTCCATGGCACGTTGAGCTACTCTTATTTTAGTTGCTTGTTTTTTTGGTTAGAGTTAGGGTCTCTGCACCGTATGTTAACACGGGTAAAACACACTGGTCGAGAACTTTTCTTTTTAGACATATGGGCAGTGAGGATTTTAGGATATGTCTTAGCTTTCCGAAAGCAGACCATGCTAATCCTATTCTTCTTTTCAGTTCTCTTACCTGATTATCTCTGGTTACGCTTACCTCGTGACCTAAGTACTTATAGGACGTTGTTTCTTGGACTTGATTTCCTTCCAAATATATGCCTCCTGCCAATACGAGATTTGTCATAACTTGCGTTTTTTAAGTTTTTTATTTTGAGACCCATTTTCTTTGAAATATTTTGTAACAGTCTCAACATGGTTTCCGCCCTGTGAATATCATCCGCTATCAAGACTATATCATCTGCGAATCTTAAGTGACATAGGTTTTTGCCGTCTATGTTTATTCCTAACCCATCCCAATCTATTTGTTTACACATGTATTGCAGTAGTGTGGTGAATAATTTTGGCGAGATTGTGTCGCCTTGTCGAACACCTCTCTTTATTTTAAACTTTTTGGTATGTTCATGAAGACTTACGCAGGCAGTAGCTTTTTCAGATATGTGTTCTATCATGTCTGTGTATGGGTGATCTATTCGACAATCAGCTAATGCTCGAAGCATTTCTTTTTGATTTACGGTATCAAACGCCTTTTCGTAATCAACTAATATTAGAACCAGTGGCTTATTGTATTCTATTGATTATTCTATTAGGATTTTCGGAACTTGAAGATGGTCGTTGGTTCCGAACCCTGACCGAAATCCAGCTTGCTCCTCCCGTGGTTGGTATAAATCCAATTTATTTTTTAATCTGTTCGTAATGATTTTTGTGAACAATTTGTAAATGTGTTATAACAGACTAATAGGTCTATAATTTCCAAGGTCGGTAGTGTTTCCTTTTTTGTGAAGAAGAGTGATAATTGCATTATTCCATTTTGTTGGAGTAGATTTCTTCTTAAGACACTCGGTGTAGAGCGACTTCAATGTTGTTAATAACTTTATTCCTCCTAGTTTAATTGCATCTACGACTATTCCATCCTCTCCCGGGGACTTTCCATTTTTTATCTCACTTAAAGCATTTATTATTTCGTTTATGGTAATTTGAGGCATAAGTTCCGATCCTTGATTTTGGACTTTTGGGCGTTTTTTATTTTTCGTCTCTCCATTTCCCTTATAGATTACTGAGTAAAACTCTTCTGTTATCTTTAAGATTTCTTCTCTATTTGTGGAAATTTCTCCACGCCTATTTGTTAGTTTGCATATATTCTTCTTTCCCTCAGAGAATTATTTCTTCCTCAGTACTTTCAGACCTTTATTGTTTTCAATGACCATCTTTATATTTTCCGTGTTATATTTTCGTATGTCTGATCTTATTGATTTCGTTATCTCTTTATTTAGCCCCTTCAACTTTTCTTCGCTTCTTCCGTATTTATCTCTTAAATCTGCTCTTCTCTTCATGAGGTCTAGCGTGTATGTACTTAACTTCTGTCATTTTTTATTCATTTTACAATGTTTTTTCTGTGCTTTTCCAATTGTGTTTATTATCGCCGTATTTAATTTTTCTATATCTATGGTTTCACCTTCAGTGTATTCGCTTCTATCGAGACCATTTTCAATATCATCTTTGAACGCTGTTGTGTCTTGAGGAGGTATCCAATTATTATTTTTGGAATCATTTTGAAGCTTCTTCCTTTCATTTTTGTTATTAATATAGACTTTCGCTCGTACCATTCGATGGTCACTACCGACGGAGAACCTATTTAACACTGTGACGTCTTGTATAATTTCTTTCTTTGTTGTTATTATAAAATCTATTTCGTTTTTTGTGTGTCCATCGGGACTTATCCATGTCCATTTCTTTCGAGATTTTTTATTATAGAAGGTGTTCATAACGTATAAATTATTTTGATGTAAATAGTTTACGAAGGTCTCTTCTCTTTCGTTCCTCTGTCCGTAACCAAAATCTCCTAATGCATTTTCAGACTCATCCTGTTTCTGTCCCACTTTAGCATTGAAGTCGCCGATTATCATTGTATAATGAGTTTTTTGTTCTTGGAAGGCTTTTTCTAAGTCGTCGTAGAAGATTTCTAGTTCTTCATCTCCTGAACTCGATGTAGGTGCGTATGCTTGGATGACTTTCCTACTGCATCTCGAGTTTAGCTTTATTATGACGTATATGATTCTGGGGCAGATACTTTTTATCTCTATTATATTTGGTATTAGTCTCCTGTGCACGAAAAAGCCTACTCCTCCTTCTGACGTGTCTTCGTTTCCTTTGTGGTGGAACAGATTACCAGATTTTAATGTCAGTTGGTGTTCTCCTCTTCGTCGTACTTCGCTTATGCCCAAAATGCCCCACTTTATATTTTTTCCATTGGTAAAAGATCAAAAAGGCCTATCGTTGCGTGTGTCTGGCACGATGCAATACGGGGAAGGAACAATGAAGAAATAATAAGTACAGTGTACCAATTTTTAATAACTGCTTGTCGTGATGTACAAAAATAGTATTATGGATGGACAATTTCTCATAACAAAACAAGAACTGGGCATTTTTAAGTTTTCTTGTGTTTTGCTGATACAATTGAACTAGAGTACTTTGAACCGGGACATACATTCATGTCCTGTGACTCGTTCCATCACCAGGTCGAAAAAGCTCTGCAAACAAAAAAGAATGTCCATTAGTATGAGGGCTTTAAAAATGCGGTGAAGTCCCCATCAACGAAAGCAAATGTAGTAGAACTGAATCCAAGTGACTTTTTTAAGTGGAAGAACCATTCTAAATAAAGAGGCAGCAGGAAAAAAATGAAACAACTCAAATGTCAATTTCAACTTACTATTTTAATCATAGAATATTGAAAACTGGTATGACATTACCAAAAAACTACGAAAACCCAGTGGGAATTACCGCGTCCAGGAAAAACGACATAATGAAAAATCTTCTTGATTAAAATAAAAGTGGTAAATGATAAAAATTATAAATTACTAATTCCATTTATTTTCTGTTTTTATGACTGCGTTTTATTTTCTGTTCTGTTTGCACGTTTGTCTCAGCACAATGTTTTTTATTTAAGTTTGAGTCAATATTAAAAAAAACAGTGTATTGTTTATTGATTAATATCCTTCCTACCACAGAAACCTGGCCAAATATTAATGATTTTTAGTTGTAAGTGCATCATACTAGATTAATGAAGTTACTTCCTAGCACATACCCCTAATATTTTCCGTAATATGTACTCACGGCATAAAATGCTTAGTTCTGGGGTATATCATTGGAAATAAATGTTGTAGTAACTGCAGAAATTAATGATTTAAGAACAATTTAAGAAAAAAATGTGCTCTTGTAAATTAAATTAAATATTTACAAAGCGGTACCAATGAACAGAACATGTTTATACGTTATAAAGTCCACTAATGCAAGTCATCAAACTTTAAACCTCAATTTCTCATTTTAAACTCTCTTGCAAATACTACTTTTGTGCTTAGCAGGCCAGCATAAATCAAACCAATTCCTTCCCACCTATTTACCTATCTGTTTATTTGTCTACACATTAGGTCCTCATAAAATAGACTGAAAATTCGATTTTATTTTATTTTATCTATTTCCAACAATTTCCTTCTTGCCATAATTATTAAATCCAATAACTACAGCAAGATTATCCTTACTAACACCATTTACCGTTATTCACTGCTAATATTGATGTTTCTTTAGTTTCACAACATTATGTTCTGCTTAAATAAATCGCATTGACAGTAATTTTGATTCACAAAAACACTTCTTACTACAACACCAGAATTTTTGATAAATAATAGTAAAAAGATAACTATTTTCTATGAGATATTACTAACAACTATTATACAAAGTGATAAAAAAAGTTAATAGACACAAAGAAACCAACTTACTTTCATTTTAAAATAAAATCGTAATTTAATGCTCATTAAATTCATTGAATTTTGGAAAGTAGATAAAATCAGCGTATCATTGTTGAATTGAAGTTACTTAAGTAGTTGATCAAACCTATAAAGAAATGAATAATTGCCTAATATCTACTATGCAATAGGTACAGCGAGGTCGTTGCAACTGCAATTTATATATTTGAATAACTCTTTCAATGCATTTGTCATTGAGAGTCAACAAATTTCATGATTAGTCATGTGAAAATAAGTATATTTATTTATTTGACAACGACGCTTATACATGAATAATAAAATATTGAATCCAATGGTACGCACAAAAGTCCATAAAAACTAGATTAGCTGCACATTTCATTTTCGTTACCAATTGGTATCAAAATATTTATGAACACAAGACTTAACTTTTATCAAAATATATTGGGAAAAGATTTGTACTAAAACGTTTGGTACCAAACTAGACCTAGATTTGAGCCAATTCATTGTCTAATATATGAATGAAAAGGTCTAAAAGAACTATTTACTTTCAAACCCAATTTTTAGAATAATGTTAGGCAATAAATAAGAAGACATTTTGTTGGGAAATTCTTCTAAATGACTTTCGAGCCCAGTAAATATAACAATGTGAAGTTTTCTAGATCTATGTCCATTATTTGGTTAGATGTATTTTGAAGTAGCAATAAGAGAAGATTACATTGTCCTCAATGGAAAATAGAAGATTATAAAAATTAAAAAACACCTTGTTTCGTGGATTCGAAAACTAATGAAAAAATTGAATGAAAAATGTAGATGTGAGTTGGAGAATACACAAACCTAAGCTAGCACTATATATTTTTGATCTAATTAATTATTTATTCAGAACATCTTCTTGCAATTATTTATAATACATCAATAGGATGCAAGAAGAAATAAATTTTCGAAACATTGCCAATTTGTCCGAATTTGTTGTGATTCTCAGGAACTGTAATGAAAAAAAATTTTCAGTTTAGTAATAACACATACCTACCGGAATATTAGTATTACATACTCGGTACTGTCAGTTCATAATAGCTTTGGTGTTTGCCCGACATCGTAGCCTCGCGCTCACCGGCCATTGGTCCAGTGAGTGTAAATAATCATGAGAAATGCATTGCGGTAGTCGAGTTTTGCAAAAAGAACAAAACCGTTCCATATACGCTGTCGTGTAGGAGTGAATTGCTAATTAACGGGAATATGCAGTAGAAAGTAGATTAATTTTTAAATTAATGGATGTCTATTAATAAACTCGGTTTTATCGTAAATCAAATAAAAGAAAACAATATTAGTTGGATAGTTTCGCAAGTTGAAGCATAAACGGTGGAAATAACTGTTTAATGCATTTCGGTTTCGAGCTTATCGAATATCTCTTATTTCAATATTGATAAATGGGGGGAACGTTTTGTTTTAATCATTCCACAACATTGAATTATAGCAGTAGGACCATTTTTCTAGAACATTGTTTGAAACTGGTGTGCTTAACTACCACATACTTCCAGAAGATTGGTTTCAGTTGTGTGAGGAAAATTTGGGATTAAAATCCATGTACTGAAATCAAATGACTATGAATAATCAACAATTGAGATAATAATTTTTCTTCCTTCTATTTTTTATCAAATGAATGAGTTTACTAAGATTAAATGATATATTCGCTAGCTGAACTAACCAACAGCTTTCTTGATATTCTCAAGAAACAAGTTACAGGATGTTGTGCTTTAATCATTACTTTAGGATACTGTGATATTCCTATTTTTTTCTGGAAATAATATTCCACCCTTTTCACTTTTTATTGGGGATATATTTCATAGAGTTGTAATAATTCTGTAACGTATCAACCACATAGGATTATTTTCGTATAATTGGAGCATTTTCAACTTCAGATTCCAGGCTTTGGAGAAAACTGATGAACATTGTGATTGATCATGTTTACCAATTGATTCTTTAATCGTCTTGTTTATTGAATTATTTCCATGTACATTGGTATATTCTTTACGATTTATAGTTGATATGGTTGTGTCAAAGTGCTTTCTCATTACCCATCCGTAAGTCCCTTTTTTCCAACTGATACATCTTTTTAAAATAGTTTCTTAGAAAATTTGTCCACTTGGCATCTGATTTGCTCGAAAGTACTTGGTTCCATATCATTTCATATTATGGTAGAAAAAAAAATTCGAGGACAGAAACATATTGTTTTCATGAGATCATGCAAATATGGTAGCCCCAGCAAGTTAGTAAAAAAAGATATCTCAATATAAAATACACTGCAAATGTAGAACTCGATAGTAGTGCTTGATGTGTGGTATTATGTGGCTTCACGATCGAACCAGTTGGTGAAAATTTTTCTAACATGTCACAGCACGTTAATGTAACAAAGGAAATGCCATAGATTTCAATAACATTTCTATTTTGACCAAAGAAAGCTATGTATTTAAAAGATGTTCCCTTGAAATGGTTTACATAAAAAATTAGCAAAATAGATTGAACGAAAAAAGTGATTTTCAAAATTTAAAGATTGTTTACTCTAATATTCTGGACATTGAAACAAAATTAAATAAAGAGATAAACAGATCTACTAATGATTTTTCGTTAATATCTTAGTTCAACCTTTTACAAAAATTTTCACGAACATTTCCGTTACATCATTTATTTGTCAACTTCATATTGACAATACTTTTTAGAAAGTCTCAAGCATATATTCATATTTTTACACTTTTTTACTGGATTTCAAATTATATTTTTTACTCGTTCAATGTAAATATCCATTTTTTGATTTTTCATATGTAGTTATGTATACATTGTATTTTAGAGTGACTGGCGAAGTAATGAAACTATTACGAATACTCTCACTAAATTAAAATAAGAGTTTGATTTCGACGCCAATTGCTGTATCCTCACAAATAATTCTAAATTGTGAAATAAACAGTTGCTAATACGAATTTTTATTTTATATATATGTTCTATATATGTTCTATAACTTAAATTTTCACATCATAATATCGACCATATTACAAAACATTTACAAACCAAACCTTATAAAAATCGTGCAAACAGTTCCGAAATGATTGAGGCGTTCCAAACTTAAAACTTATTATGTATTATTAGTAAACAAGATTGATTTCTATACCCTGTATTATCTTAAAATCAGGATGTATTGATTCATTTTAAGAAAAAAAACATTTAAAACGAATTTCTAAAAATTGCATTGCGGAATTTGTTCACCACTCGTTTATAATGAATAGATTCGGTCAGAAATGCCTATGATCGATCAAGGAAGTAGCCCAAGCTCACAAAATTATATTTGTTATAAAAAAATGTTTAAGGAGCCAACGATTCTATAACTTAATGTTTAACATCAAACAATGAGTAAGTTGTTCTGCAAAGTGGCAATAATTTTTATTTTTAGGAAACTTTGTTGGAATCTGATAAAATCTTCACACTACTGTCCCTCAGGTCATTATTTTATTCTAGAAAAATTTAAGTCCATATATATATATATATATATATATATACATATATATATATATATATATATATATATATATATATATATATATATATGGACATATATGTGTGTGTAAAATGCTATTTTATTTATCTATGAAAGCTTAATTATCAGTATAACTATGGCCAAATAGAAATTTTATATTCCTTCACATCGGAATACGGTGGAACCACTTAATCTGTTTCATAACATTGCCTAATAAATCTGCTAACACTTCTGGTCGCACTCATCAAAATTTTTGGCATAAGAACAAATTTTTAAGGGTTCTAAAGGCTTGTTCATGAATTATGTTAGTTGAATAGGCTAACAGTCCTAAAAATAGGCCAATAGCCAATACAAATTAATGATCGAGGAGACTGCTGCATTTTGAAGTGGTTCTCTAATTTTTTAATAGTATTTCCACACATTTCGATTACTAAGTCCTGCAATCCAACAACTTCACGTGGTATGGGTATCTTTCAAACCACGAAATTATTAATTTGAGTTCAGGTTAATAATAAGCAAAAAACTCATGTGTGGAAGGTGGATTGAGTGGCAGATCTGTTCCCTCTATATGTCAATTAAACTGGTTAACATTGCAGCTATAGTTTATTCAAATATCAAACAAACGCTTTTTCGATGTCGAGTGTGTTTATGGGTCTTGATACATATTTGATATAGAGTGCTCCACAAAAGTTAAGGAAGTGTTTTTAAATGAAACTCACGGTCTCTAGTTAATTCCACAATATAATAAAAGTTATTGAAAATTCTAAAAAATTGTGGAATTAACTAGAGACCGTGAGTTTCATTTAAAAACACTAATATGAGCATATTCCACGAAGTAAGGATCGAGACAGTTAAGTTAAAGTTGAGGAAGTTCATAAATTCTGAAATTGTGTTTTAACAAATTACGACATTTGATCACCAAGTGCTTATATGTTATACATTGTTTCTGTGGCCTTTTGCGCATACGTTTGCAGTTTAAAGCAATACGAACAACAATTTTAGGTTGTGTACCATTATAGTTTTATCAAAAATGAGAATACATACGTTAATAACGAATATGCTTTCCTCTAACACCAATTGTAGACAAACAACGCCTCTGCATACATTCAATTAGGTCGTTGAAGTAGCCTTATCGGCTTTCCCCAAAGTCTTGGTAAAAGCTATCTAAGTTCTCAAAGTGTCTGAGGGAATAGTTAATGAGAATTCAATGCTGCTTGTAGCTGGTCCCAATACCATGGAAATCCGACTGCTCTTACACTATGTGTTCGAGCATGATCATCTAAAAAGGGGAGAGTTGGTCCAATAGCAGTATGGAACAACCGTATAACATCTGCGCAAGTATTTTTCCATCAAGAACTAATAATTATATATGTGCATTGAAACAAATGCCTTCCCATTAGCCTCTTGACTTACTGCACTGCCCTTCGATTTTCTAAGCATTCGAGGAGGAGTACACACACGTCACGCCGACAATCAGACAACCGTCGATACCTCGACTCATCTATGAATAATATGGACCTCCATTCAACATGCCAATACACATGTTCATTAACCAATGCCAGTCGAGCACACCTATTAATTTATGGTAATGGAACTCTTCTCAAAAGTCGTTATGAACAAAATTTAACTGTGTGGAGTCTTCGACGTACTGTTTCAATTGAAACCGATATACCAGAAGCTTTCAAAAGACGCTGTTGCATGATCCAACAAGTAGGTTTTCTACGGGTAGACACAAACAGAAAACGTGGGAGCCCTTGGTAGTTCACTTCTCGGATTTGGAACACGTCCCCAGCTTCTGTCTGAAGACTATCCGCCTTAATAATACCAATAGCCCTATTAGCCACATCATCAGTAAGTTGACGTCTAGGCATTACTCAAAACAGAAATCTTAATATTGAATCACGGTGGATTGATTAGAGTGTAACCAATAACTGATGTGAAATTCTTAATAATACTAAAACTAGTCAGATAATCAAGTAAACATTCAATTGGGTGAATAAAACAGCTAATAATTTTAACATAAATCCAATAATCTTTCTGTGGCTAATAGACTATGTCTGAGGCCATTCCACCACACACACACACAAATCCAATTATCCAAATTGAACTTCCCTAACTTTTATGCAGCAGTTTAATATATCATACAATATGGATTCTTGAACGCTAATCATGTTCTTATATGTTACAGATAAACAAGTGGAATTTCAGTATAATGTTTGATGTTCATTTTTGTTACCCATTACAAAATGATTAGAATACATTGTTTTCAATGTAGTGTATTCTATGTCTATTCCTCAGACTATTACAATAGTCTAAATCTATTCTTATATTGCTCTGATTGAAGATTATAGAATATATCAATATTGAGTGATGAATATTCTTTTTTTGTATAAACAAACGATTATTCCAGTACCGGGACTGAATAAAGTCGAATTTGAACATGGAAAACTATGACTGAATACGTGTCGATAGGTCGTATAATGTTTATTGAAAAATGTGAAACCTCAAAAAATCATTAGACTTCAAATCATTATTGTGTGCTGGATGTAATAAAATATATTGTGGGTTTGGTTACTAATATCGATATTAAATAAAGGTGTCGGTGAGACTGACATGCAAGGTTCGCCTTTGGTTGACGAAATTATGAAATCACCAAGTAACACAATAATAATTGTGAATAATTTTATGTCACGACTCTGTTTTTTGTTAGTCCCGCTGTTTGGTGCGTTAAAATTGGGTTAGTAGAGAGAGTAAACTTGCGTTTAGTTAGTTATGAGGTCGATATGGAGCTTACCTAATAATTTCACATTATATCACCACAATTTGGATCCCGATAATTGATAAGTTATAAAAAGTCTTCTTCTGTGAAATTGTCTTGGAAATATTAGTTATCCAATATTATTTCGAAAGATAGTGTATGAGTCAACTATATTTTTATGTTTTCATATCACGAAATGAAAATGTAGCCACTGAATAGAATATGTGAGATGCGAAACAAGAAGTCTCCTAAATTTCTATATTTGTACTCGAAAATGGAGAGTTTCAAAAAAGTATAAAGACAATCGGCTTCGCCAAACTCAATAATTATTACTGACCTGGTAGGTGACAGATTCAGAAAAAAATTATCATGCAGAATCATTATCCACAAATTTTCACATTTGTTTACATAGTATTGGTAACGAAATTATGCTTGTTTAATATGATTTCAACATAATTCACAACAAAGAGAATTAATTAATTTTCTTACATTGACAATACGGACAATGATATCGGACAATTCTATCTTGCTTCTAATTACAAAATAAATGTGGCATAGCAGTTACAATTAGGGCTGGTTAATTGGCTAGTTAAGCATTAACCACAACCCCGGTATTGGATCTGATACTATCTGCTCCTGTATTGACATATTGACTATTGTTATCATTCGTGTCGCATTCCAAATTGAAATTTATTCCTTGGCTTTATTTGTTCAACAAATAATTGAAGTTGTAACGGGACTTCGGAATAGCACTCCTACACTAATAAACTTTATTATTCGTTTCCTTGTAGATGGTCGTATATAAGAACAGAAATTGATATAATGTTAAAGGTAAAATACATTGAGGAACAAATTATTGTTGAGAAAAATTCACGAGATGCATGAGTTTTTGGTAAACCTTGAAGGATTTGAATTAAATAACGCTCAGTACATTGATTATGGATTTTTAGACTTGACAATTGGCATGTAGAAGGATGGAGATGGTTTTTGGATGAAATGTTCATAATCAATGTTAGAAAAAAGTTAGTTTTTATTCTAATTCATATCATATGGCTATGATAATTTGTAAGATCACATTTTGCAAAATAAATATGGGACTAGGCTTATTTTTTCTTCGTTAGGTATAAAAAAAACATTACACCAAACACCGTGAAAATTCACAAATACGGATAAATGTAGGCTTCTTCTCAGCTTAGTCTATACATGAGATGGATTTGGAGTAATTTTTTAGTGCGTTGGAATAAAAAAGTAATAGAGTCCGCAATATTTTGTCCCATGTGGTACGACGACGAAATAAATGGAAAACTATTTGTCACTACCATTTTTTCCCAATTTTGTTCATATAACGAACCTATTAGACGATAAGTCCTAGAAAGAAAGTTTTTTCCGTGGCTCAACAAGTAAATCATTCAAGAATAAAAAGCTACCTTCTTTCTCGATCAGTTGAAAATTTCATTCGACAACTTAAGTTAAAGTTTGGACCTGAAGTAGAGTACCTATTTAAACTTGAAAACATGTGTGAGAGATTCCAAATTGCAGCAATGAGGTAGAAGTGAATATTATGAACACTAGGAAACTTATGGCATTCACAACGAGTAGAGTAAATCACTATACAATGACATTTTGACAGAAATAGTCTAAGAAAGAATCGTACTAACCAAATCAATAAAAACGAATGAAAAAATAATTGAAAAGATGTGGCATATTGTTACGGGTAAAAAATTTATTCTCAGTGTACTGGTTGCTACGATAGGTAGAACGACCAAATTTTGGATTATACGATATCTTCAATTAGGTAAGTAACATTCAACTAATTTGTAGTTATTAGCGTTAATATTTATTCTAGTCAATAGGTGGGACAGTAGGTGAATTATTCATTTTTCTTGTGAAAAGTTTAAGGGGATTAGGCACAGATGTTTGGGGTGTAATAAATCGAAAATAGTTTTTCTCCATAATAAAGTACAGGGATACTGTAAATCTGAACATAGGGACGTGAATCGTTCTGTGTATATTATCTTTATTGAGATTTTTCTTTTCAATGTTGGTATTGACTGTTAATGCGCATAATTGAATATTTCCGGCAGAGCTGCTTTGGACTTTGATATTGGAGTGGAAGGTGACGTTCTGTCGAGTGATAACACTAGGTTGAGAAAATAAATCTGCAACCATGTTCTATTTAGAAAGATTTTTCCAGCCGATGGATTTATATTTAACCCCACTGTTGGGTTTATGTTTATTTGGAGTTTGTTATTGGGTTTTACATTTAACCTTAATAAGGGATTTATCGTCAATGTTCCAGCCACGCTGTTATTTAACACCGCCATCACAAAAAGGGTTTTTATGTCAGACGGTAGAGTTGCGCAGTAAGGAAGTTGGTAATTGGGATTCGCCCTGTGCCCCGTCTTGTCCTCCCAGGGAGAATTTGAGAACCGAGATTTTAGGGACATATATTCCACTGGAACTAGAAGTCAGTCCGAGGATCAAGCAGCAGAGTTAAGATGAAGAGTTGTGAGAAGAAAGTTGTAGAACATTGATGTAGCTTTATATTATTTGTCCAATAAATTATAATTTAAGGGTAATCACAGGGTAGTGAGTGATGGTATTTCTTTAGATGTAATTTTTACTTTGGTATCCCCGAATATACATTTCGATAATTTTCAATGTTCAACTGTTTGAAATTGTTATAACTATTTTGTAGATCAATCCACCTATATGAGCGCTTGTGTTCGAACAGAAGCAGCATTCTGGTGATCTCTTATGTATCTTGTTTCTTGGTCAATATACTATAGTGTGAGATCTCACTTACTGTGTTTTCTTCTTTAAAATCAAGTCGGGCACGTCCAGTCGTCAACCCTGGACTTACTAAGGTAAGAGTTGATCTTAATTAGTATAAGGTGCTTCTACACTGAGCAAAGAGATACTTATCGCTAAGAGTTCATCTTAATTATTATAAGGTACTTCTACACTGAGAAAATGGATACTTGTCTGTAAGACTTAAATGAAAAAGACTATCCATCTCGAATGTAGTCTGTAGGTAAATAGCAGTAAGTAAAACCCAAAATCCGTACTACAGCATATATCAATAAAAGATGAAGGGGACAACTAGTTTCGGCTCACTGAACCATCATCAGGCCTATAAAATGTATCAACATAGAAAAAAATCAGAAATACACAATATATCGAATTACCTTAACGTGTACATCAATCCACATATAAAATATTATAAAGGTAAAGCCGTCACATGTCCATGGCATCCAGCAGAGTCCAACATATGTAAGTAGGCAATGAGGGGATATACTGTAGGGAAAATCATTAATAAAAATAGTAATGAAACACATTTCATAACTATGTAAAACGTCAAGTAATGAAAATTATACAAAACAAAACATAAAATAAGGTCGATATATAAACGAAAAAGAAGGAAAGGGAAGAAAACAAAACTGCACATCGTCGTACGACAAAATATGTCTGAAGCTGAAAATCTATTATTGTAGTTTGTAAGCGCAGTGACTCAGTAAATCCCAAATAAGACAAGTTGGTTGGAGAACTGACAAATGACAAGGACCAATGACAGCCTTACATAACAAAATGAAAATCTTTCAAAACAGAGATGAATGAGGCGTGTTAACAATCAAGTAAAGAAATTATCTAAAACACAGTACAATGTTAAGGCACGAATTCTTTTAACAATATCCAATAAGTAATCGTCAAAACTAAAAATTCAGGCCTGACAATTAACGAAAAGAAGAATAAACATGAAAGGCCAAAGTATTCAAATAAGTCGTGAAAAAAAATAACAATTCTAGCACAGCATTATAAAAATCAATATCAAAAATACATCATTCAAAACAACTGTGACTGTCTGAAATATGAAGTAGGTAATTATTAATAAAAAAGAAGAATCAGCAAAATAACAATAATTGTAAAAGAAGATAGAACGTAACTGAAGTTGTTTGATATACAAATAAATTATGGGTTATCAAACTAAGAACTCTAAAAGCTAAGGAATAAAAATAGTATTATATGAGTAGATTCCACGAAGTAAGGGTCGAGACAGTTAATTTCATGAATAAATAGCTTACTAAAGGTTGTAATTGTTTTTTCATAGATAAAATCGAAGTATCGTCATATATGCGACGTATTTCAGACATCTCTAAAAGGTTGAGTCGAACACCCTTCACACACTGATGTAAAAGTCTGACAACCTGAAAATTAGAAACATGTAATTCCGATAAAATATGATTAGCAAATAATGAAGGTGTATTATATATGTATGCGTTCCTATATCTTTGATATAATATTGATGTTCCTTCAAATGAGACTCCAACCTGCGTCCATACTGGCCCACATAATTTCATTACATGATGGTTAACATGTCTTATTTATCTCTGTATTGAAAGATTTTCATTTTGTTATGTAAGACTGTCATTGATCTTTGTCATTTGTCAGTTCTCTGACCAACTTGTCTTATTCGGGAGTTACTGAGTCACTGCGCTTACAAACTACAATAATAGTTCAGTTTCGGACATATTTTGTCGTACGACGATGTCCAGTTTTGTTATCTTTTCAATCCTTCGTTTTCTTTTATACATTGACCATATTCTGTGATTTTTCTTAATGTTGTTAACCTTCATCACTTGACGTTTTACATAGTAATGAAAAGTTTTTATTTATGATTTTCCCCACAGTATATCCCCTCATTGCATACTTATATATGTTGGATTCTGCTAGATGCCACGGACTTGTGACGGTTTTCCCTTTATTATATTTTATATGTGAATTGATGTATACATTAAGGTAATTCAATACATTGTCTATTTCTGATTCTGTTCTATTTTGAAACCTCTTACAGTCCTGATGATGACTCAGTGAGCTGAGACTAGTTGCCCTCATTTATTATTTATTATATGCTGTAGTACGGATTTTGGGTTTTACTTACTGCTATTTGTAAGAGTTAATCTCAAATAATATAAGGTACTTCTACACTAAGAAAAGAGATACTTATCCGTAACAGTTATTCTTAATAAATATGAGGTACTTCTACACTGAGAAAATGGGACATTTGTGCTGTCGAAGCTATTGAACGCAGCAATATTTATAATTTATAATTTTCTGTGTTTTCTTTGAAGTTTCGTAACGATTGGGAATAAGCATCAGGGGTTTTGTAGTTTAGACCCGCTCCTGCTAAACTACTGGCGTGATATAAATGTTGTCTATCTCGGGATTGGGCTAGTCGGGGTAGTAATTACGAGTCTTAGGCTCGTTGATAGATAGGTAGTAGCTCATCAGCAGATTTTCTAAATTCAACGGTAACAATATATACTTAGAAAATCTCTGGGATCGAATATAAAGAACCCAATAACCCTAATGTTGAAACAACGTTAGAAGTAGAAAAGTTAGATAATCAATAAATCCTATCCTATCCCGTCAATCAGTTACTTCCGTGAAAATGAATCACGTGTTTGATGAACTGGAAAATACTGTGATTATAATCAATACTTTCTGTATTTACTATTTCCATAGTTGTGATCTCCAGCCATGTGTTTAAATATTTGGCGCCACTTTTTCTAACTATACATTTTTCAGGCGCTTCGTGGCTTCACCTTATATTATTTACAATTTATATCACTATACTTGGCAAACGTTGTGAACTGCTCAGTTTTAATTGGAGACTTATCTGGGTTTTAGGCTGCCAAATTTGGATATAATGACACGTGTTCTATTATTTTATGTGGGAATATAAGGAATAATTAGTCTTCAGATGGAGAATACTTAACAGTATTTCCATTCGAAAGATAAGCGTCAACGTCCAAGCATTAAATGTAATTTCCTCCAATTTCACCAGGGAAAATTGAATGGAGCAATATGATATGATCATATTATCGCCACTTTTGAAGTCACGCAAACATTTATTTCACAATCGAGTGTACAGTAGTTCTAGTAGGACATTTTATTTTTTTCATATTATTTGATGACTTCAAGATATACGCATTATCTCTCTTGTTGCATTGATCTTTCAAGACACAATATGAAGTTATTTTGTTTGAGAATCACAAAAGAGAATAATAAATAAATCGACTAGAGTTTTGTATTTAAGTGTATAATATATACACTTAAATACAAAACTCTACTCTATTTATTTATTATTTGAACAAGTGTATTTAGCTCCACATATTTATACAAAAGAGAATGTTTGATAGATATGTTCGTTTGACACGATCCATGTACTAGTTGATTTGTATTTGTAATTATATGAGGGTGAGTAGTCATGGTATGTCCGATTACATCCCAATTTGAATTACTAGTTGACGATTCTCACTCTTTTTTCTGTATCTCCTCAGAGCAGAATAGTTTTTTTGCTCAATTATAGTTCTATATACATATAATTATAATAATTTTTCGTAACTTACTTTGTTTCCAATGATAATAATGCTCCCTTAAACTATTCAATTATCCATGCATTTCTAAAATTTCATGTAATCTCCAATTTCTCTATTTAATTTCATTTGAGTACTGCCCTGGTAATTTCAATATGGTATTTTAGTTACTCAATTCAATAGTTCCATGAAAGAAAAAAATAGTAGAGTACACAATCTCAATATATATAGTTCAAAACTGTTTATACATGAAAAAACTTTAAGTAGAAAATACCATGATAATCCATTCTTTGAAAACATCACAGATCCATGCCATGCATGTAGTTTGGAACATTTCGTAAGCCAACAAAACTGACTATCAAAGAAATATCAATTTATGCTAACTACATACTCATTTTCATAGACTAGCTACTTATAGATGGTGCAATATCTCGCAGTCAGTTATTTGCGATTTTCTGTGTATCATTAATTTTACAAATACTAAAAAAAAACTCGAGTTGTAATTATGTAATTTCTACGGCCTCTTATACTTCAATGACGAAATAATCAATTGATGAAGTTTACAATTACAGATACCTCGTTTGCCAATTGTTTGATTATATCCTGTTGATGACCTTAATCATTTTAAAAATTGCAAATAGATCGACTGAAGTTATATTTTGTAAACTACGTTTGACTGTAGTGGATTGACTGGCATGTTTAGTGTTTGCAAGTGTCATATGAATAAAAATTTTCTTAAAATTATTGAATATTTTCAAAGGTATTTTTGTTCATACGGAGATCATTATTTTTTAATGTGAAATAATGAATGAAAGTTTGTCACTTACCGTCACTAGAAGAAGATCCAACGTGGGAACCTCCGTCCCCTGAAAAAACTATTTCAATTCAAGTAACATTCAAATTAGTGCTTTACAGTTAATTCACATTGAACAAGCATAGTTGGAAATGGTTTTGGTGAATATTTCACAAAACTTCCATTTTCTAACAAATACAATACATTATTTTTTTATTTATTGAAGCAAAAGCCATAATATGGCAAAAATGATTAGATTTTTAGGCTCATGGCTCTTCAGCGTCGCAACTTGGAAAATGGTAAAACAAATATATGATACATTTAAAGCTAGACTTGAAACTGGAATTGTGTAAATTTAAAACAAGTGAATGAAATTCTTTTGACACGCTTTCAAGGGAATGACCGGAATACATTTATAAATTTATCAACCATGAACAAAATGTACTGCGTAATTTCTTGAATCTTCTAGGCATTAGATCCAAAATGCTGTATCTTCAATAAGTTGTCTAATGACCTAAATTAGAATCACTCGCATGATAAATATAGTGATTTGAAGTACAAGAACCGCTAAGCAGAAGTTCCCATATGAAGAACATATAGAACGACGTGAAATATTTTAATACAGTTCAGAAGTGAGCTAGGAGATAGAAATCCATGTCCACATTTTCACTTGGCATATCTAACCTATCATATGCCTCAATGTTGAATATTCAGTTACTGTTTGTTTGTTGTTGAAAATGGTGAGTGTTTCTTAATTTTTTTCTGAGAAATGAATTAGTAAGACTGCGAATTTCAAAACTATGGACACACTATTATTCTCAATATATTCAACATTGTTTGCCACCAAAACTAATCATTCCTATTTACAAAAATAGTTTAATTATATTCGAATATGAATAGAGTCGAACAGCCAATAGTTAGTTATGCACGATGATAAGCGACGACCAAATGAATCAATTACTCTACTCTTTTAAATGAAACTAACTGTTTTTTCAATTGATTTCACAATATAATGAAGAAATTATAAAAATTGTTCCGATATTATGAAATATCATCGTCAGGTCAGAATGACGTAAGTTACATTTCATATGATGCCTACCTGATGTTTAATAACTATTTTTGGCTAGAACAAGAAGTGCATTGTCTTGTGATTGACATAATATATATGAATAAGAAAAAGAAGGAGTTATGACATTACAAATAAAATATTAATTAGCCCTATGGGGATATCCTGGATATCATTTTCTCATTCAAGGTCGGTATAATTGTGCAATGATGTAAAAAACCATTATCTGCTGATCTTTACAATTATTACTTGAGAAGACACTTTAATAGTGGAGAGAACTCCCTAGATTTATGTGTTCGTTGTCGACTTAATATTTTGGGTCTCTTAAGTATGATCTAATTTCTAATTCAATAGAAATAATCAAATCATTCAAAACATACTACTCACAAGAAAACTCTGAATTAATTTCAGTTGATGTTACCAATATGCTCTCTCAATTCCTACAAAAAAATTCATAACACTTGTAATAAAATTACTATAGGAAAAAATATTAATCCAAGATTTTTATCATATACACACATATACACTTTTGACAGTAAGGTATATATTAAAAATGAAGGTTCGCCAATGGGAAGCCCTATATCACCAATTTAGGCAAACATTTTATGGACAGTTTAGAAAGAAAAACCTTTGAATGTAACATTTTAAAAAATATCTCTATTTTGGTATAGATGTTTTTTTAGATCATATCAATAATTTACACTGAAAAATTAAATTTACATTAGAAGTTGGAGAAAATAACTCTATCAATTATCTTGATTTAAAAATTCAAAGAATTAATAATGTTCTTGATTATTCATTTTACAGAAAACCGATGTACACTGATGTGACTATACCATATAATTCCAATCATCCCATATCACATAAGTTAGCAGCATACGATTCAACGATATATAGACTGTTATCAGTTCCTATGAACAAATATAATTTTGATAGAGAAATTGATACAATCGAACAAATAGCCACATCCAGCGGTTATCCATTGCGTATAATAAATACATTACTTAATAAAAGAGAAAAAAGTGACATTACAACTAATATTTCCCAATCAAACTAAATAAATATAATCATATATGCTGGTAATATTTCAAAGATAGTATCTTTAGCAACAAATACAACAATTTCTTTCAAAACAAAAAGTAATGTGAGTACAAAATTGTCAAATGTAACAACAAAAATATCCCGATTAAAAAAGTCTGGTTTATATAAACTAAAATAACCCCAGTATAATGATGTCTATATAGGTCAAACCCTTACAACTTTTGAAATAAGGCACAATGAGCACTTACGACAATACAGATCAAAACATCCAGACAAATTCCATTACGCAAAACATCTACATGGCACCAAACATTCATTAACACCTGACAGAGAACATGAAGTACTACATATTTGTGAAACAAGAACTAGATTTCCTTGAGGAATTAGAAATTAGAAATCAATTGAAAGACCCACGATATTTTGATATTATACTATCTTCTTAAGTAATCATTGTGAAGATCAGCAGATAATTGTTTCCCTGGTGTCCTATATCATTGCACAGTTATACTGATCTGAATTTGAGGATTCATTAGAACCCTAGAACTGGAAGGCGAGCTGCAGTAGTAGCGAGAACAGCTCTGATAGGGGGGGACCACAATAAACCTTGAGTTCCAGCGTTAAAATCTAAATATTAAAGCTATCAAACTTTGGATATCTATTATTCGAAAATGAGTGCTTGTAATGAAAAAGTGTATATGAAGTACTAACATCATTTTGGCTCATACAATACGCTACCGACTTTTTTCCCAGGACACCATGTATATACCTGCGGGAAGAGAATGAAACAATAATAATCCCTCTCATTGATAGCAAAAATGTGTTTGTCTATGGTATCTAGTATTCATTCCAGATAGACACGAGATTTTCATGGAGACTGGAAGGTAGAAACTAGCTAACGTACTAGAAAACACTGTATAACTCCTACTGAACAAAGACGATTGTACATCATATTACTCGTAACGTATTGACTAAAGTTATTTTGTCTGTTGTAATTTTTCTCACAAATATCTAGATATACCAATCACAATTCATTTGGTTTCACGTTGATCTTACTCCTATATTAATTTTTATCCACTCAATATTGGAATTGTTGATATTTCAATTGTCTATTTGTCTCTATGATTATCGATCATAATTATTATTCATATTTCATTGAAGCAACAAGCGCTGTCACAAACTATTACCATTTTATATGAATTAGGATGATCCCAATTCAGGACTGGTACAGAGTGTATGTTCAAAATAACCCTGATACAGAATTTTTTTAAACTATCATTACGAATTCACAACTTTTGCATATATCATTTCAAATTTACGTTTTAACCCACTTTTATTAGGAAACAGAGTATAGCTGCTATTTCTTATAACACTATTTCATATAATCCCTTCATGCACAAAAGATAATAGCTGTTACTAATCCAGATTCTGAAGAAAAGAATAATAAATCTCGGCATATACAGACACCGCCTTTTTCTACACCATTATATACCCAGTAATTTATGTAAACACACAAAATATGTGTCTCAGTTTGTGCTTAATACTACAAATAAATCTAGATAAACGTGCAAAACTCAGATAGAAATTGTAATTAAGTTCGAGTTAGAATAATCAGAGTCATATATTTATCCACATTTCAATTACATTTAATAGTTACCTAAAAGAAAACTATCGCTTGCCGACAACTACAGATTGGACATTTATTGCAAAAGATTACGTGATTTCACTGCTTTCGAGACTCACAATAGAGTTCTGGAATTCCAGAGTTTGACACAAAATGTTCCACTCACTTTATTTTAACAGTGCAATCATTCTTCTCTGTGTCCGTTCATGAATTAATGATGTCAACCTGTAAATAATAGTGTTGCTATGCTAACTAACTGTTTTCAAGAGATACAAAAGCATCTTAACTTTGTAAAGTGGCGTTTCTGTATTAACGCTAAAGATTTAATGCTGAGGATGACTGACCGGAATAATAATACCATTTCCAGCAGCGGGTGAATGCTATGGTAATAAATTTCACTTGATATTTGTTATCTATTTCAAATAAGTGATACAAGAAATGTGAGAGGACGGAGCAACATTTTTGTTGAACTGTTACTTTTGAAAAGACACTTAGACTGCGTTGATCGAAATATATATATCCTACTCGAAAAATAATGAACTTAAAATGGATTCTATTATTCAAGTGAAACATCCCGTTTCCCAAGGTTTCATAGTTTTCACAACCTTATTATGTATGATGAATTGTAACACTAGTAGAAATGAGATGCTGATATATATCTAGCCAAAACAGATGAACTTCACACTGTTCGCAAATCATTCTTCTAAAATGTACACTCAAGATCCAAACCACTCCCGTCTTATCATTAATTATTCAAATTTTACCGAATAATTGAGGTTTGATCCTTTTGAACGGCTTCTTATCTTTTTGATCCTCTCTTCTCTGTACGCATACTTCATAATTTCACGTATGTAGACGAGCTGATTATTTTGCATTTTCATACCCTTGCATTGAATGATATTGAACAGGGAAGAAAATTGGGAAGATTGCTTTGATCAAGTATCATCTAAAATTTTGTGACAAGTGGACCCTACTCAGGTACTTTACTTTTACAAACCTCATACATTGTTTATAATGTTCAAGAATCGGTTTTGCTGAAGATCTTGTTTTTTATCGATTTGAGCTTATCTCTAAATATTTATTTTTACGCATTGTGTACAAGCAGTAATATTATTGTGGTTTTATCATTTGTTTATATTTGTTGTTCTGGTTTTTCTAATCTATTTTAACTAATATCTGGTTCTTTTCATTAGTAGAACTTTTTCAATACTTTCAATTCCTATTCCCACATATTGTACATACTCCATTGTCATCATCATAATTATGATTATATTGAACGTGAAATGGTAATACAAAATCATGTCTAACCCATTTAGGTTGGCATTTTTAGCATTGGTGGTTGCAGTGGAACTGCGTATTTCGCAACTAGATGTATGTCGACTTACACTCGGAATGTTTAGATGTGAATCTTAATGTTACTTGTCAATCCTCGACGGATATTTTTAAACTTAATTGAGAAGTTATTTTACATAATGGTGTTCACGTTACGTCAGTAACATGTTTGTGTACATACAATCAGCTATGAAATATATAAACTGGTGGATAATGTTGACGTTAACTACTAGTTAAAAGCTGTGTGATAGATTTTAGATATTCATTTCATATAACTACTTGTTACTATGTTTGTAGGGCATTCAAATATCGATAGTCCAAATGAAGTAATAAATTTCTGTATCTACTCGTATGAAAGGAAAAATAGAAAATATCATAGTTTTGATCCAAAGCTACTATTATTTTACTATAGGTCAGAATTTGCCAATTTAAAGCAGAAGAGCATAATCATTGTTTCTACTAACACATTGTAGAATATGTATCGTAAAAAATAATTATCGTTTCGATAACGCATTGACAAAATTTCCTTAAGTTCCTATCCAATAGCAACAGATGATATTCACTACAAAATATGTGTATAACATATATCCACAGTGTAAAATCACTTGAGCTATATAAATTTGCTATTCAGCTAACTATAATTGGGTTAACAGAATATTGGATAAATTTTGTCCAAGGCAGATTACTCAAACTTTTTTCTATAACATAACAAATTGACCGGAAAAGCTGATACTGACAATAAATTCTGTTGCACATTATGATACTCAAAATATTTAAATTCCAAACTGATTTTCTTTAATGGACACTTTTTTTATCCCAATACGTTTTCAAAATGGTATAGTGGATGATTTGTTAATAAATATATAACTAGATTATTTGTCTACACGAATGAGAAAACTATAAACCGAACACACTTTCACTACACAATCACCAACACTGTTTCACTGTCTAACATATTGAGTTCAATTTTGGTCTATGAAGATGATAACATTGTTATCGAAACGTAAGTCAGACAGTGTTAGCATTACCTACTGTAGTGGAAGTGTGAAGTGGGTTCAGCATGGAACGTCGTTAGCAGTTCCGTAACTTTCCACTTAATTAATGAAATTATGATAGCTTGGATTGTTAATGCAAAAATCTCTTCTCGAGCTCATGTTTTAAATTAATTTTTCTAATTGAGTGGATATGTGATATGTTTTTGACTAAAAGTTTCCTAGTGAGACGATTTCAAATTCTTTCACTCGTCGCTTTACAATCTTTACATTCTTGCATTGATTTCAAGTTTTTTCTCCCCTCAATTCCTCATATTTTATTGACCACACCGGTTTTGCTGAGCCGATATATTTTTGCTATTGTTCATAAAGTTCCATCCTCATCGCTTCATTCACTCCAATTCTCATCTAGGGCTGCGTTCATTCACTATATCTGTGTAACATAAAGTGTACTGGAAACACTATTCGCTACGACTACACTAACAATCTTCCTCTTTGGATACAATAACTATGTTATTGAGACGCGCGTTAGATAGTGGTGTAGTGAAAAACTGTTCAGTTTGAACGGTTCTAGCAATTCCAACATAATAAAGAGTGTAACAAAGAATAAATTGAACTACAAATTCAGAGGAAAAAAATTATACTGAGCCCATATTACCTTAGTACAAGTTGAACCCATAAAAATTACTGTTATGTAATTGGAATTGATTTTCACTAACACCTCGTGAATTTTATATCTGGTATCGAGAATTGGTACGTAGCTTCTTTACAGTAATTCCAGAAGTTATGTGCTGGTTTATTGTGAATTCTGCTGATCACCACTCAAACAGTGAAGTGGGTTTATTGAAAAGTAATGTTGAATACACAATAATGAAGAATTGCAATACGTATTATTTAGAATATTGTTATTGCCAAGCATAATATGAAGGTGATTTCTAGTTGAATACTGGCCTTTCAAGGAAGTTGCAACACATAAAAATTGAGCGATACTATGTACAACAATGAAAATGTTATTGTTATGTACCGGTACTTTTTCCCCTATCTTCTAATATAATTGGTAGGGGTGAGTGGGAGAGCTGAGTCAATAACTTTTGTTCCGCTTTAGGGATTTTGACAAACTTAGTATCATTTGAAAGTAAATTCAATGTTTAATAAAGGAATATATCATCGTTCCATTCCAGTGGTTTTAACGGTCGCTAGGTGGCGGTGACTTAACAATTGCTTAGTTTAATTTTTTTGGGAATCCTCAATTGCCATGCTATATTTTTTTAAATAATTTATTTGAAAGAGGATGGAATTTAAAAAAAAATGGTAGAAATCGCATCCAAATTGTAACGGTCAGTAATTTAAAAATACGTAATACTCTAAGCAAATAGCGAAGCCCATCATGTGTTAAAAGTGTGTTTTGAGAATGCTCCGATTGCAGCAAAGGAATGTGCATTGGGATAACCCTTGCGACAACATTTTTGCAGAAGAGCATTCACAAATTTGGCTAAACGTTTAAAACAAACCGGATCTGTTCAACCTAGAAAAAAATTCTACACGACGGCGAAGAAACAATACAGAAATAGATGAAATAAATATTTTAGGATACATTGCGGATCCTCAAGTTGGTGTAGGAAAAGTAGCTTGCGACTAAGGAATTTCTAGGTATTGTGATTACTCTATTTTAAAGATAATTGTTCTCATCCGTATCGTGTATTTCTTCATCAAGTAATAAAAGTTACAGATTACGATAAAAGACTGGCTTAAGGATATGATGAATGAAAATCCAAATTTTTCATCAAATATAATGTGGGTCCGATGAAACGGAATCTGGACCTGTAAATAGACATAGCACACACACTATTGGTCTGATCAAAATCCACACTGGATGCAACAATATTCTAACCAGGGTCGCCGATTAATTGCTTAGATTAGTGCCCAGTCCACTTTACAAATGGAGTGATGTATTTTTTAAACCCACAATACGAGTATATGTGCGTAGGAAGAGGTGGCATATTCTCGTGGCTGTCAAAATCTCCCGACCTAACTGTGCTAGATTTTTATCCGGGGAGTCGAATTAAAGATTTCAGACAAGACCTGCAAACAGAACAGATCTTATTCAATGAATACAAAACGCAATTGATAATATTCCCAGGGCTGAAATGGAAGCTGCTGTCTTTTCTACCACGCAGATATTGGATATCTGTATCGAAAAAGATGGAAATCATTTAGAGCAGTATCTTTAGGTTAATTTAATAGGTGAATGTAGTTAATTCTTGCTGTTTCTATTACGTAATTAATTCTTGGTTATGGTTACAATGATACTGAGTTTGTCAAAATCCTTTTTTATGTATTCCTATTTTATCCCGTTTCTTCACCATTTTATTTGAGATTCCACCCTCTTTCAAATCAATCATTGAAAATATATTATCGCATTTCGAGATTTCCTAAAAAAGTTGCGAACAAAACAATTGTTAAATCACCGCCACCTAGCGAGAGCTCAAACAACTGAAACGATTATATAATATTTTATTTGGCATCGAATTCCCTTTCAAACGAAACTAAGGTTGTCAAATTCAGTCAATCCTAATAAAACGACACTTGTTCCATTCACTAACAGGAGTTAGTTAAGTATACAGACTCCAAGCTTGAATGTTACAACCCTATTTTCTTCGGAAGAGGTTAAGTACCTTGGAGTCATCCTTGATAGGAAACTTACGTGGAACTCACACCTGACACACATCACCTCAAAAGCAACAAGGGCTCTTTGGACGTGTCGTAGGCTCTTTGGGAAAACTTGGGGTCTAAAACCAAAAATTATCTACTGGTCATATATAACGGTTGTCAAACCTATCATCATCTATGCTGCGCTTGTATGGTGGAAGAAAACAACGCAACAAAGGGCTATAATAGAGTTGCAAAAATTACAAAGACTCTCGCATGTTTAGGAATAACGAGTGTTATGAGATCATACCCTGGCGCGGCCTTGGAGGTAATACTAGATCTCCCTTTATTACATTTAAATGTAGGGAGAATTGCTCTGCAAAATGCCTATAGGTTAACACAGGCTAGATCTCTAAAACCCGGTGATTTGACAGGACATCTCGAGAAACTAAGGGTGGGATGATGATGCCTAGGGACATAATGCCTGCTAAACAAGATTTCGAAGTTACTCTAGACTTTAGATGTTATTATTAACGATCGTGAGTTAACACAAAACTAAATCTCAGAAATAACAAGGAGTGCCCCCACATTTTATACTGATGGTTCAAAAACAAACGAAGGAATAGGAATAGGGGCTACAGAACCTAATCTTAGGTTATCAGTAGCCCTAGGTAACACTCTCACAATATTCCAAGCGGAAATACTGGCGATAGACTTCTGTGCTCAAGAGTGCCTTAAAAAGCGTCTTAACGCAGCCAGAATATTTATTGCCTCCGACAACCAGGCTGCTTTGAAAGCTCTGAAGTCTATAAATTATGACTCCAAAACAGTCTGGAGCTGCAAACAATCTCTTAAGCTACTGGCTAGACATAACAAACTATATCTGTTATGGGTGCCCGGGCACAAGGGAATAGCTGGAAATGAGACTACCGATGGTTTTGCAAAGGAAGGAGCTAGCACTCCTTTCATCGGACTCGAACCGTTTTGTGGCATTACTGAAAGCCACATTGTGGAAGAAGTCCGGAAATGAGAAAATGAACTTAGTGCAGCCTACTGGAAAAATTTTCCAGGCCAAAGACAAGCAAAAAGGTTCCTACAGCCTTCTGCTCGCTATGCTAAATCGCTCTTAGAGCTTCAGAAGTCTGATCTCAGAGCAATCACAGGACTCCTTACGGGACACTGCCCACTCGGATATCACCTTTGTAAGATGGGAAAAGTGGACAGAGGAACATGTAGATTCTGCGATAGTGCAGATGAAACGGCTGAACATATAATCTGCCATTGCGGAGTACTTGTTCGCCAACGCCATAGGTACCTGGAACGGTTGTTCTTGAGACCTGACCAGGTAACAAAAACAGCTCCCAATCGGATAATAGGCTTCCTTAGAAGCCTTGATCTTTGGGACAAAAAATAGATGGAGGGTATACACAAAAGATCTTTTCCGGCCGCAGTGTGGAAAGGCCAGCTATAGGCCAATCGACTCCTTTGTAATCTACAATCTACAAGGTTGTCAAAATCCACGAAGCGGAACAAAAGTTATAACAGTTTCATTGAGTTAGCTTTCCCACTCACCCCTACCATTTATTTAACAAGATAGAGGAAAAAGTACTGGAACAAACTTATGTAAAATGATTTAATGGTTACGAATATTTAAATTTTGTGGTAGTATATTGTTACATTTATTATAGAAAAATGATGTCTGCCATATACCGCATTCTGCATTATTAAATATGTATTTTAGAAGTAATGTGTGGAGAGAGCTCTAATGCGCCTTCCGCGGCGTTGAAAGTGTTACGGTTTCACAAGATTTTCCAAGCTTCGTGAAATTGCTTTCGTGATTAAATACGAAAAAAATGATACTACTATGAAGACAGAAGATGACATATATAAAACTGTATCTGATTAGCGATGTTATTAGTGACATATGAAGGAGGCATATATCCAAAAACAAAGGAGAGAAGGCTCATAGAATTAAATGAAATATGTTGAAACCCCTTATATATCCAACGCCTATTTGGATCAGCACAGAGCTTTATCTTGTTTGTCTCATTCAGATTATCAGTCTTAGTCAATATTGCTCGTATATTTTCGTTTTATCAATTATGTTATCATATTACCTTAAATTAACGTTACTGGAATATGACTTGACGAATATAATGAACAATTAACTTCTACAACTTTGAAAATTATGTAATTTTTCTGGCCAAAGTGAATTTGCCGCTTTACTAATTATTTTTACCATGTTATACTTTTTCTACATTTACTATAATAAACCCTGACTTGAGTTTGCTAAATTGCTTTAAGGTTCAATAATCAATCAATTTTCTGCTGTTTCCTTTGCCGATATTTCTCTGAAAATTGCTTTATAATCAGGACATTACGTTAATGTACCATCAAAAATTATTAATCAATTTAAAATCGACAAGCAATTTAAGAGAGTTATCAAACCAATAACGTGTTGTGTTACACCCACTATCGAAAATTACACTATAACATAGCGTTGTGCAATGATTTTTTGGCTCTAGTTGATTCAATGTCCCTTAAATTTCAGACAGGATATTTCTTTAAAAAATTTGGATATAGTTGTACTGTTTACTTTTCCATAGCACACATTAAAACGGAATATTCGATTGAGTTGGAAAACCAGTTTTTTTATGGAGTAATGCGATCGCTTGTAAATCAGTGCCATATGATCTTTACTGAGACACCGACCATTTCTGAATCGTTTCGATTATGATTTCAAACAGATTCGGAATGATACTTGCTAAGTAAGCTCGAATAAAGTGGTATCGAGAGTGTTTATGTTAATTCTAAGTTTACACTTAACTTTTTTCTAGTTTGTGTTCACCACTTATTTCTGTGCTGTTAACATTTTATAATACTTCGCAATTTTTTATATAATTAAAACCAAATCGTTATATTATGTGCTGAGATTTACAATTAGCCAAATTGAGGCATATGATTTAATTATGATTGCATAAGTTCTTCTTGCGTTCAGCATCATCAGTGCCTCATAGAAAAGGAGAAAAATGCAATTATTAATAAAGTGCTCTCTATCCCTGACGGATTACCTAAGTGAACAAAAAATTATAGCAAATTCCTCACAACTGGCCAGAACATTTTTAATTTGAAGCTGACAAATTATACATATACGAAATCTGAATCTTATAAGAATATCAACAAAATATTCCAATATTAATGAGTGTGACTTCAAAATGAAATTCCATACTCTCAAGAGATATCATCAAGCAACAATAAAATTATCCCCAAATAAACTAAGCGAAATCATTTGATCGAGTGTCTTGATGACGTGAGCAAAATAAACAGAAACAAACGCATCAGTGTTTATCCCATTGAATTGAAAATTCACAACAAAGAGTAGATTATCGGAAAATGAATAGAATTAGGATAATTAGTATAAGATCATCTCCACCCCATCCGTTTCAACATTATTATGGACCAAATCATTGGAGAATCATGGAAGAAAATAAAATTCAGTATGCTATGATAACCATGCTGCACTCATTGCAGATCTAAAGCAATACTCATAGAAAATTTCTTACTCTCAACCAACAATCAAGACAATATGAATTCCAGCATAACAAAGTGTGTAGTCACCAGTAAAGAACCAGTGGGATACTAGTAAGATACTAATAGGAAGTCGATTGAACATGTCAAGCAATTTATTTATCTAGCAGCAGAAAAAATATGAGACTAAGATGGATTTTAAATTCAGGCCATGAAGGTATCTCGCTTATCGAGCTACCTGAAATTAATATGTCAGTACTAGTAGCGAAGTGATCAGACCCTTATTACGAGGTCCAACAAAGCACACAAAACATTAGTGAAAAAACGTAAAAGCAATAGAAACCAAGGAGGAACATTTCATTATAGGATCAAAAATAGAGGAACTGTATCGGATGTAGTTAGGAGAACGCGATAATGAAAAGATTTTGCAATGAACATCGTCTTGTGAAACTCACTAGGGACAATCATCAATCTGGAAAAACAACTCGCGGGACTACCAAAGCGATGGAAAGAGAAGAGTGCTGGACACTTTCCTCGGGAAAGGCTCTGTTGGTCTCAATAGTACTGAAAACTTGATATGGAAGAAGGAGACAATACACATCGAGTATAATACAAAGCTTGATGTCATATCTCACGTTAAAACAATTGAACAATACAGTCACAATAATTGTCTATGGCTTGAAGTTTTTTCAGTAGACTAACATGCTTCAAATGTTTCCTTCAGCTTCGTATTAACAGATTTCACTAGAACAAGTTCTGCGTGTTTTGTAAAAAATGGTAGGATAACGAGTACAGTTGTTGACCGGGGGACAGTCATTGGCCACCTCATTAAAATTAAAAAATCCTGAGGTCCATATTCCTTTCCATAACCTCTTTATATTTTTTTTCGATGCTAGGGACAATTTTTTATCTACTGGTAAATGTTTTATTGGCGGGTAGGCAATCCTGGTAAATTGCCGCCAAATCATCAAATGTGAGTTAAGAGTGTTCTCATTGAGAAGTGAAACTGGTAAGCTTTCTTGTTCGTCAGTTTTGTATGAAATTGCTGTTTTGGTGAGAAATCGATGAGATATACATTTATTATGATACTTATAATAATTCCTTATAATTATCTGTTAACTTCAGAAAGTTAGGTAAGGTTTTTGTCGGTTATTTTAGATGGTCAACAACTAGTACACATAATTGTACTCGTACTAGTCACTGGCCGGGGTGGCCAATAACTGATACTGTAGTAATTTCTAATTTTTTTAGATTAAGTCTTGTTTCAGTCTAACTTCACTCGGCTTAGCATATTAACGTGAAAAATATTATATTCCAACATGGGGTTACATTTGTTGGTTGGGTGGCCAATAATTATTGCTGAGGCGGCCAATCACTATATAAGTGTGTATCTTATCTTTCATATCAAATTGTATTTTTACCTTGGTACCTACCTAGCTCAACCAAAACAGGGTCATGACAATGTAAAACTTCTTTTACAGAATATGCCTAAAGTAAAGACGGTGACAAAGTACAATAAAAAATATGATGAAGATGATATCGCCTAAGCATTGCAAGCCATTGAGGACGGAATGTCGCAAAGACACGCTTCATTAAGATATAACATTCCGAGAGCAACTCTTCAATTTAGGCGAGGTGTTAACTTTGGGAATAAGGTTACATCTGGTCCTAGACCGATACTTACAGATAAGGGGGAACAAACCTTAGAATATTGGATATTTTTCTGCCATGCAAAGGGCTTCCTAGTTCGAAACGAAGACGTTCAGAGTTCAGTAAAAACGTTTCTGGACAACCATCCCAGGCCAAACCTTTTCACAGAAAATCTTTTGAGTCGTGGCTGGATGAAGGCATTTTTGCAACGACATCCTAAAGTTTCGCTGAGAACATCCGAGGCAATCACGGCTGCTAGTGCCAATATTTCTGAAGTAGACATAAGGAAATGGTTCATAGAAATCGAAACGTATTTGAAAGAAAAAAATTTGTTTGATATTTTGGAAGACCCGAACCGTGTATTTAATGGTGATGAGACGTTTTTCCTGTTGTGCACAAAGAACAAGAAAGTTCTAGTCCCCAAAGGTAATACAAATGTCTACGAACATCATCCCAAAAAGAATTTGACAGTCAAGTTTACGTTTGGAGCTTCTGCTACTTACGCCTCCAATGATCATATATGCCTATTCACGACTAACATCGGCCATAACTAATTCAGTGCCTGATGAATGGGGTGTTGGCCTTAGTGCTAATGGTTGTATGAAACACATTTTATGAATATATCGGAAATGTCTTGCACCCTTTTTTAAAACGAAGTGGTACAATATTCCCAATTATACTATTCGTCGATGGTCATTCTACTCATCTAACCTACCAAGTTAGTCAACTGTGTACTGAACTAGAGATAATATTAATTTCTCTGTACCCCAACGCAACCCGAATTTCGCAACCAGCAGATGTTGCTGAGTTTAAACCATTGAAGGATGGTTGGAAGGTAGGGGTCCTCGAATTTCGACGAAAAAAAACACGAACAAATTCCCACAAAAGGAAATTTTGTGCTTATTTTAGAAGATGTAATCGACAAAACTTTTAAAATTGAAACAATAAAGAATGGCTTCAGAGCTACCGGATTGTGTCCATGGAATTCTTCAGCAATCGATTTCAAAAAATGCGTGGAAGAAAAGAAACAAGTAATACAAGTAGAAGTAGTGAAAATATAAAAGGATTCATTACTTAAGAAGATTTTCCAAGCATCATTGGTGAACAAAAATATCAACTACTTGCCTCTATGAATGCTGACCATACCGAAAATGAAGATTTAGTCTTATTAAAAAATTTGTATGGTGAAATACATGGCACTCACAATGCACAACATTCAGCAAATCATAACATAGAAGCAGAAGATTAGAATAAAAAAAAATACGATAAAGTACATCATACTCAAGAAGCATATTTGGACAAGCAGGATACCCAAAATTTGACTGATCAAAGTATTATTCAAGGTGAAGATTTAACTAACTATGAAATTTATCGGAATGAAGTTATACAGAATTCGGCTAATCAAAATAATACTGAAGCTGATTATTTGAAAAACGATTCTTACTTTGACATAGAAAATATGCCCTTTATAATCGATAATTTTACTACGAAGGGAATGACACTCTCTAATTGTTTGGCTAGCACCTCAGAAAAATGTGAGCCTGCAAAATCTTTATATGTGGTACCAACGACATCAACAAGCGATTACATGAGTTCGATTCTTACTTGGCCAAAAACTCCAGAAAGAAAAGGAAAAGAACAAATTGCGAGAATACCATTCGTGCTTACTCCATCTACAAAGAAAAAAGCACAAGCATAGAAAGATGAAAAAAAGAAACGAGATGAATCTCTAATGCAAAAACGTAAAACCGAGAGAATTCAAAAACCACAGAAAAAGCAAGAAGAGCAACAAAAATAATTAAATGATAAATTGGAAAAAAAGGTAAAAAAATATCTGGAAAATCAGTGAATCTGAAGAAGTCTAAAGGCAGCACGGCTAGCTCTAAACAAGTCCAAGTTCAAATTATTGAAAACAGCAACGATGAGGCAGCAAATTGTACTACACAACAAAGTATTGATATATTACTTCATGAAAAGGAAAACAGATCATACAAGTTCACCTCTTCAAAAAATGCAGAAGCCGCAAGTGAAAATAACACACTTCATATGATGAATAAAATTCCTGACTACCATGAAACTCCTCCAAAGTTGAAGGAAAGTCATATTTCTAAGAGTGCTGTTGCAAGAAAGATTTTTCAGAATGTTGACAATGATTCCCCAGGCAAAATAATTAAAATTATTCCAGATAGTTCACTGACAAGTGAAAAAGGTTACATGGATCATGCAATGCAAGGACGTCAAAACATCCATAATCCTTTCAAGAATACCACAATAACGAGTGGAATATGCTTTACTTGTGTTGAAAATATAAACATGAGCCAGAAGGAAGTAAAATGGGCGGGGTACAAGAACGTACCACATACCCTGCATTCTCAAAATAAAAAAAACACGATAACTTCAACTGATTATTCTAAATAGTTTGCCTGTTTAAAGCTAAAATAGACTTTAGTTAACACTTAGACATCTAGGTATTTCATTGTGAAAAAATATAATAAATTAGTTAATATTTTTATAAATATTTTGTGTTTCGTTATATTAGATACTCAGTATAGATAGGTACCTACCAGGCATACACAAGTGTAAATTACCTACTCACATACTAAGTACCCACGTAAAAGTAGTAAAAAAACAGATTAAATATTGAAGGGCCAATCACTGTACAAGACGTATGCCAATAACTGTCTCCTGACGGCCAATAACTATCACATTGTGCAATTTTGAATAAATGTGTTGGAATTAATATTAAACCATTTATCTTGAGTAAATGCAGTAGCACCATCTGATTTTCCACAATTCTTAGCGTATAATATGCTATTTATCATATATGTATATTTAAAATCCTTTATGTTTTAATCTGTCAAAGTTTAGGTAGATGCTTAAGTGGCCAATCAATGTACCCGTTACCCTATCTATTCTAGCTGACAAAATAATAGCAATCAGAGTTATTCCTTAAGCTGGAAATAATTTGCATGCAATGGAACATATTTTTTGAAAGGTTGCCTCGATAACCCAATACGGAAAAATTTTCACAATCCAAGTGGTGTCTTTCTATTACGTACTAACTGACTAGAGCTCTGCGTAAATTTACGAAATCAGATAGTACTGTACTGTGACTTTGAGGCACTGCAGTAACAACAATCTTCAAAACTCGAATTCAAAGAAAAGGAGCAGCCATAAAGTTAAGTTTGTTCCTATTTGTTGATTATGTCCCATTGTTATAATTGAATTATTTTATGACGTGTTCATGATTATATAAAACCGTATTACGGATATATGAGTGTTGCATAAATAATAGAGCAAGCATACTACAATAATGGTTATGATTCGGTTGAGTATAACAAGTTTAATGGTGAATTTAGTTTCACAAGTTATTTTCCATGTCTCATGTACCATCTCTAATATATTTTGTGATTTCTCTGTATAATCTTCGAGCTAGTATATATTTGAATATGATAAATTCGAATGATTTTGTTTTTAATAACTTAGTACACTTACGTTTCTTCTTGTGTTCGTTGTCTTGCTGATGCATTCCACCTCCTGAGGGATCTAACATCATGGAGTGTCCCAGTGGTCCCCCATGACCGCCTGGCTGACACTCCATCGTTATCATGCTACCCTCAATGATTGGGCCACACTAAAACAAAGATGAACAAATTTAATTATGTTGTCAACAAAATTAATAGTTATATATATTCAGATAAATACAGTTGAATTATTGGATCTTTACCCGCGCGTCATTATTATCTGATAACATAACCGACAAATGTCAATTTATTTACTTTTGTTCTTCACTTCACACATAGAAAGGGATGCCACTTAATAATTATGTCGGTTATGTTGTCAGATATTAAAGACGCACGTGTTAAGATCCAATAATTCAACTATATGTAATATTGAAGTTATAGAAAAAACGTTCAGCAGAGAATATCTGACTTCAAATAAATTCAAATTTTCTTGATTTTGAAAACAGCAACTAGCACACGAATGATAACAATCTCATTATGTACTCGCTTCTCGCTTCATTTGATAATGAATAAACCAATAATTTTTTACGAATCTGTAATAAACCGTCGGATATTACTATTCAGAATTACATGCATTTTAAGGAACTCATTGCAAATCATTGAGAAATAATAATAATGATGTAAAAATTATGCGGATATTCTACATCCAATGTTTGGATAACGAGAATTAGAATTTGATTTTTCAAGCAGATGAAAATTGTTTTTGCGAGTATTGAATTCTAAGCTAGGGCATGATCGACAAATCATTTCACTTTTCCTACCTGTATTTTTAATTTACTAAACTGAAATTATCTACAGATAATTATGCAGCTAAACATTGGATTCGACTTGCTCTTATAATAATATTGTTATATCTTTCACAACATCATTCAATACTTGGCAAAATACCATACTACTTTTTAACAATTCAACTTATTAACACATCAAACTATTGACTGACTGATTCTGCCACAACTGATCTTTATTTATATATGAAAAGAACTTTCCAGAAAAGACTAGGATATTCTATAACATACTAGTATGTCTATGTGGAAAACAATAGGAAAATCTTGTAAATTCTTGACAGGTGACTGTGACTGTGACTACTCCGCCTATTGAGCCCTCTCCTTATTTTCTGTCCAAGCTGTCATTCTGACACTCATAGAACAGGTGTAATATTGCTTCCCCTCCTAAAGTTATTCGCCTCGAATAACAGGGACTTCGACGTCTTCTTGAAACCAATTGGGTGGGTCATCACCATAATAGCGAGCCTATCTGTCGATGTGAACGACTCGAGGTTTACTTTTTGGTGTCAGACGAATGCGATAAATTAGGTCGTTGATTTTCTTGACCACCAGGTCTAACCTCCCCAATTTCGTTGGAGTTTCGGAGTTAACCCGTTCTTTCTTCTGGGCCGGTACAACCAAACTGCATCACCGGGCTTAAATATCTCTTCTTTAAGGTTTTTATCTAACCGTCTCTTCATATTTTCGCTGATTAGTTTCAGTCGCGTCATTGCAAACTCGTGAATCTTCTCTAACTTTAGTTGAAGGTCTTCAACAAATTGATGCAGGCTTTGGTCTTCTTCTCGGGACGAAGGAGGAGGTTTTCCAAAGAGGATTTCGCTAGGAAGTTTAATTTCTCGACTAGTGACCGACATTGAAGGTGTATCTGTATAGCCAAGGGATTCATGATGTGCACTACGATAATATAAGAGGAACAATGGAATCAGTTTATTCCTATCTTGCTGGTTTTGGGAGACAAATAACGATAGATATTGACAAATTGTCCTGTTATGACGTTCCACTAAACCATCAGACTCTGGATGCATTGGTGTAGTTCGAGTTTTCTTATTCCCGAGGATTTTCCTTAATTCTGTCCACAATTCTGATTCAAAATTTCTTCCTTGATTGGCATGTACTTCCAATGGTACTCCGGTCTTGCAATGAAATTATTCACAAATGCTTCAGCGACGGCTGCAACCTCTTGGTTAGGAATTGGAACTACTTCTGGGCACTTGGAAAAGTAATCCATAGCTACCATTAAGTACTTCTTATCTTTTCTGTTTTTGGTAGTGGCCCGAGTATGTTACATCCACTCTCTGAAATAGTTCTCCGGACAGATATTGAGCAATTTTTCCACGATTTCTAGTTTTTGGTCCTTTATTTCCGCTACATAAGTCACAATTCTTACACCAATCTGTAACGTCTTGGCGACAGTTGACCCAGTAGAATCGTTCGCGAATTCTGGCTAAGGTTTTCCCAACTCCGTAATGTCCTCCTGAACGACTGCTATGAAGTTCGTCCATCACTCTGTAACATGTTGCTGAGACATGTTTCTATTTTCGTCGTATTTCACTTATTCGTCGGCTACTCCCACCTCTAATTCCAAATCTTTCCATTTCAAATATTAAGAACGTATCGGTGATCGTTTTAACCATCGTTAAATAGCTAAAGATTACTCAGCCTTAGGACTCTCCTTAGGTGGTTGATTCGGCCTCAGTTATACTATTTTTTATTATCTCAGTTGAGATCAACAAACCAAATTTCGGGACAAATGGATTTATTTGACACAAAAATAAATTTACAAAAGCCGTATATTCTCAATACAATACGAATAACAAGCAGTTATTAGAATAAAAATGTCCTACTCAATATTTTATATCTACCAAAAATAAGTTAGGGACTTATCTTGGGAAGACTCGGGACGTACAGCTCGCAGCAGTATTCACGGGTTCTTGAGCCGTCGGTGTCTAGAATCTGGAGCTATATGGTCCGGTAGAGTGGATTGTGTGGAGGGTCCGTAAGATCCGTAAAGGTCCGTAGGGTTCGTGAAGTCCGTAAAGGTCCGTAAAGGTTACAGAGCAGCAAGAAAAATTAAAATCACACTTAAAGTAATATTTAAAAACTGAATGTTAAATTGCTTCTCAGCGAAGAATGAACCAGCCATGATTCCTTGAATCAAAGTTTAAATAGCTATTTAACGAAGGTGAAAACGATCACTGATACGTTCTTAATATTTGAAATAAAAGGATTTGGAATAAGAGGTGGGAGTAGCCGACGAATTGATTAACGCTCCAAATTAATTAATGAAAATAGAAACAAGTGTCAGCGACATGTGACAACTTCACGAACAAGAGATTTAGGCAAGACAAGTTGGTGGATCGTAGATGCACCGTCAGAGCTCTCCCACATCCGATGGAGTACACCATCGCGAAGAGTGAAGGAATCCTATTAAGCCCAGTATCTTTTAATCGTTAAACCATACATGGACACTTTTTGTCAATCGGGTCCAACTCCATTTTGTAGCCATGTCCAGACAACTTTTAAGTCTTCATCTTTTTTTTGAAATTTTCTTAGGTTTTCTACTGACCACATGTTTTCGTCAGAGTCGCTCTTTATTGTTGTTGCATGCAGCAATTCAATCTTTTTCCTTTGTTTATTTGGTTATTATTACTTTCCTTTTCCTCAATTCTTTGAAAATATCTGCATTGTTCTTGAGTACATGGACTTCTGGATAGGGTATCCGCATTTCCGTGATAGCGACCTTTTATATAAACTATTTCAAAATTGTACTACTGAAGTCTTTCAACCATCTTGCAATTTGTCCTTCCGCATTTTTAAAATTCATCAGCCACTGTAGTGCTTTATGGTCGCTTCTGATGATGAAGTTTGTGCCTTAAACGTATATGTGAAAGTATTCAATAGCCTTTACAATTGCTAACAGTTCTTTTCTTGTAACGCAGTAATTTTTCTCCGCCCTTTCCAGGGCTTACTGAAATAAGCATTTATTTTTTTATCCTACACTACTCTAAACCCCAATTTTCGTGGCTCTATCGGGACGGGAAAGTAGGAGTTCACACAGAAGTGTTTTTATTATAATATTATCATCAACGTGTTGACAAAAAAACTATATCAACATCATCACAATGAAATGTTTGTATAAGTGAGTAAGATTAGAACTACTTCCTTTGAACTCATATAGAATTTTTACTTTGGGATGTCCAGATATCTATCGTCAACTTCAACAAGATTAGTGATATGCAGACTTTCCGGTCTCTAATGGTTATTTCTCATTCTATATTCTGATGATTGTCACGTATAAAGTTCTCTTTATTCAATGTCAGTTAAGTATTAGTAAATTAAAGTCCAAAAGTCAGATGAAGCTTCAATTGATTCTCATTTATGAAAAAGCAATTCTATAGCTACTCAACCACTACATTAAAAATATATATTCTATACGGAAAACAGATAGCCATTACTATTGTTTGTTGAGGGTTAAATTAAAATGATGATTGTCTGAATGAAGCAAAAATTTAGGTTTGATATAAAGAGAAAAAGTACATATAGATCCTAATAAGTATCTTTGATAGAACTATAATTTGATATAAAAAGCCAGTGTACGTGAATATTAGTTTAGTCGGTGTTGAGCTACTTTGCTCAGCCTCGTAAAATGGTTGCAGTTTAAAGCTGTTTTATAAGTACTAAAAAATTCCATTAATACACATGAATAGCGTAACCGTGCAACAAATTATATTTAATAACCTTTTTGATCTAATTTACTTTTTTCTCTTGACCTTCTATTTTTTTCTCATACCATCAAAAAAGACAAGTGATCGGTAAAAGGTTGAGAAGTGTCTTCGACTTTTTATCTAATTGATGGCTTGTATTCTATTTCTATAAATAAATAAGACCATATGGCAAGCGCACACTTTTGCATGACCAGTATGATTTACTCGATCTGTTTTTACTGTATGAACTTACCCAGTATCTCACACTCCATATCTTGTGGTGACATTTTGTATTTTAATATAGATAAAAGTAAATAGCTTTGAACTGGTTCTATCTTTATTCAAGCAATTCCAAGAATTTTGAATAAATATTCCTTTCAAGAAGATAAATGAGCATGACGTGATTGTGTGACATTCAAATAATAATATCAATAAAACCCTGTTTATACTGTAGCAGCGAAACCGTGAGAGAATGAAGATTTCTTATTAATTCCACTATTACTGTGAGAAAAGTAACTAAAGGTGGCCAGAAGCCAGAATATCCTACAGTGGCAACAACCAGCTTAGCTTAGCTTAGCTTTGAATTATCACAAACTATTTTATTGAAATTTACATTATTCGTTTTTATATTGACGTCGCTTCTCATTAATTTTTTTTGAAGGTGGTAATTGTTCCCAATCTAACTTCTTTTTTAGCATAACATCTGATACTTTTATTTCATTGGATTTCTTTATCCATACCTAATTTTTATTGATTATATTTAGCATTATTCTCTCATTTATCCCCTATCTGTAAATTGGTACAACTGTCTATACTCGTGAAGAGTTTGCGCTTCATCTGTCTCCAATACTCTATTTTATCAGTTAATCTCAAGATGTTTTTGCGATTTCTGTAATGTATACGAATATCGGACGATCAAATTGACTTTGAATTTTCAATTGCATATGGAATATCGAGTCTGAAAATTTTTCACAAAACTGCGTTAGATATTTGCATGGCATGAAGAGGATTTTGACACTTTTTTATAATATCGGTGTTTCTCATTTAAATTTATGTCAGAATGTATGACAGTAGGCGAAGAATGTTATCTGAGAGATTTTTTACTGTGCAATTATTTTTCCAAAACACAAATAACTGCTTCGTCATGACCATTTTCAGCAGGTAGAAGAATGAAAAGAAAATTCGTATTGAATACTGTAGTCGATTCTAAGGAATATTTGTAGGCCTAGCTGTGTATTTCGCAAAGGACTATCTATCTATCTAATTAATCTTCCTCTGCTGTGTTAAGTATCCACGTTTCGCTTCCGTGGATTACTGTTGGTTTTATTACTGATTTATACAGATGTAGCTTTTTTCTTTCTGGAGATCTTCTTTGATCCAATTATCTTGTTCAATGCTTCTGCCTGTTCACTTCCTTTCATCAGCCTAGTTTCGAAATTCCCTCCTTCGTCGCCGTCATCCTTGATAACCACACCTAGATATACAAAGCTTTGGACTTGTTCGAAGTTCACTATTTTTTGTCCATTCAGTTGTATTGGAAAATTCCTCATTGCTCCTTTCCTTTGAGGTGTTGCCATCTTCATAAACTTCGATATGTCTTCATTGACTCGCAGGTTCATTATCTCTGTTGTTTCTATGAACGCTCTGCATATTCTTCTCAGTTCGTTTTCTGATGTTGATGGCAGTACTACATCATCTGCGTATGCCAGTAATTGTGTTGGCTTAGTTTTCAGTGTCCCTGCCCTGTTCATGCCGGTTTTGCGTATTATCAATTCTAATACAATGTTAAACAAGATAGTGGACAACGGATCTCCTTGTTTTAATCCTGTATTGGTCTAGAATATGTTTTTTGGTTCTGTTTGATCTTAGTTATTGTAATGAAATTGACTGTCTCGACCCTTACTTCGTGGAATATGCTTATATTAGTGTTTTTAAATGGAACTCACGGTCTCTAGTTATTTCCACAATATAATACAAGTTATTGAAAATTCTAAAAAATTGACAATTGTTTCGATAAATCAATATCATCGTCAGAATGACAGAAGTTAAATTTCATTTTATGCCTACCTGATGTTTAGTAGTTATTTTTGGCTAGACCAAGAAGTAACCTAACTTGTGATTGGCCAAATATATGTTTATAGAAAAAAGAAGAAGATGTGATATTACAAATATTGAAGCTTAGATATTATTAGCCCTATGGTGATATCCTGGATATCATTTTTCCAATTAAGATCAGTATAACTGTGCAATGATATAGAAAACCAGGAAAACTATATCTGCTGATCTTTACAATTATCACTTAAGAAGACAGTTTATTAGTGGAGAATTCCCTAGATTTAACTGTTCATTGACAACTTCATATTGTGGGTTTCTTAAATGTCTTCTAATTTCCAGTTCTTCAAGGAAATCCAGTTCTTGTTTCTTTTCACAAATATGCAGTACTTCTAGTTTTGTGTTAGGTGTCAATGAATGATTGGTGTCAAGTAGATGTTTTGCGTAGTGGGATTTATCTGGTTGTTTTAATCTGTATGCTCGTGAGTGCTCACTGTATCGTAATTCAAAATTTCTAAGGGTCTGACCCAAATAGACAGCATTACATTCTGGACATTTGAGTTTATATATACCTGACTTCTTTAATTGAAAAAATGATATCAAGGATATCACCATAGGGCTAATAATATCTAAGCTTCAATATTTGCTATATCACATCTTCTTCTTTTTTCTATAAACATATATTAAGCCAATCACAAGTTAGGTTACTTCTTGGTCTAGCCAAATATAACTACTAAAAATCACGTAGGCATAAAATGAAATGTAACTTCTGTCATTCTGACGATGATATTGATTTATCGAAACAATTGTCAATTTTTTAGAATTTTCAATAACTTTTATTATATTGTGGAATTAACTAGAGACCTTGAGTTTCATTTAAAAACAATTAGTTATTGTACGCTCCAGTTACAGTTTTTTGGGATGCTTAGATCATTCGTAATACTGTAGAAGGATTTTCTATTTCCTGTGTCATACGCCCTTTGGAAGTCTATGAAAATGGCATAGATTGGTAGATCGTATTCGTACCCCATTCTTAGCGTTTGATTCAGAGTGAAAATATGGTCCATGACTGATCTTCCAGATCTGAATCCGCACTAATAGTCTCCGAACAAGTTTTCTCCATATTCGTTCAACCTATTTTCTATGGTTTTGGCCATGATTTTATACAATGTGTCCAGTAGCGCGATCCCTCTATATTTTCCGCATTCGTCCTTTTTCCCTCTCTTGTAAATTGATACCGTTATTGATGTTTCCCACGCTTCTCACATGGTTTCTTGTTTCCATATATTCGATATCAAATGGTAGTCTTCGTGTTTAGTGTGTCTCTGCCGTATTTTATCAGCTCAGGTTCTATTTCATCTTCTCCAGTGGAGTTGCCGTTCTTTTGTCTCTGTATTATTTCTGAGATTTCTTCTCTCGATGGTGATGATATCTCTCCGTCGTTATGTCTATTTTGGGTTGCAAGCTCCTCCCGCTGCTCGTTCTCAGTTTCTTCATTTAATATTTCTTTGAAGTACTCTTCCCATCTTTGTATCATTTCGTTTTCATCCAATATTATTTCTCCTTTTTTGTTCTTGATACATATGGTCCTCTGCCCAGTTTTCCCATTATTATATTTCACTCCTTAGTACAAATTCTAAATTTCTTCATTTACGAAAGTTTCTTCTATATTTTGTATTTTACCCTCCATTCCTTTTCGCTTTCTGGTCCTGCAGATCTTCTTTGTTGATTCTTCTTCGTTCTTCGTATTGCGTCCTGTCTTTATATGTACCAAATTGTAAAATTTCTTGTTTGGCTTGGCTTCTCTTCCCAATTTCTTCTTTGGATTTTGCATCGAACCATTCTTCTTCTTTTCCCTTTTTTATTTTCGGTGGTATTATTGGTATTATTTTCCGTGCCGCCTTTTTTATAGTTTCCTCTAAATGTCTCCATTCGACGTTTACGTTATGGTTCTGTAGCTGTTCTTGGGTTTTATTCAATTCTTCTTGGTATTTTCTTTTTGTTGTTTTGTTATCTTCAAGCCTTTCCACCAGTAGTTTTTTTTAGTATACACCTTTGCTTTTCCTTCCTTAGTTTAATGTTTTATATTATTTTAGCGACTACTAAAAGTGGTCGCTATCCACATCTGCTCCTCAATAGGTTCTTACGTTTTCTACTCTTTTCGTTGATTGATTTTTAAAAGTAAATGGTCGATTTGATTGGAGTACTTCCCGTTTAGTGCTAACCATGTTCTTTTGTGGATTTCTTTATGCTCCAATTTTGTGCTGGCAATAACTAGCCCCGTCTAGGTTGCAGTCTTCTCCCATTTTAATTTGTTTCGTCTTGTTTGCTGTGTTTTCCGATTACTGGTACATACATACCCTCTTTGCCCTTTTTGCGTTGGCGTCGCCTATTACTATTTTGATGTCTTTCTTTGGCATCATGTTAAACGCTTCTTCCATTTCGTCGTAATATTTTTCCTTTATTTCATCTTCTTCCTCTTCTGTTGTTGCGTGTATGTTTAGAGTGCTCACATTTTCTATGTCTGTATTAATTTGCAAGTAACATATTCGCTCTGATATCGCTTTGAATATTTCCACTCTCCCTGCACTGTGTTTAGCTATCAAAAATCCTGTTCCCAAAGTTCTTGTTGTTCCTCCACTATTGCAGAATATGTAGTTCCCTACTTCGCTTACAAACTCTCCTTTTTGTTTTGTTTCTTGAACTGCCAATATACTCGTAATAATTCGCTATCTGTCTATTTCCTGCGTTAAAATTTTCAGTGCTCCTTCAGCGTACGTACCTCTTACATTCCAAGTTCCTACTTTTAGTATTGCTTTTTTACTCCCTGTTCGTTGATTCCATTTTCGTTTCCTTTTTCATTGCATGGTTCAATTTCCTTTCTTCCGCTCTCCTGTCTGTGCTTTTTGCTACTAGTTTTTTTGTATTATGTTTTGTTTCCTTTTTTCTAGCTTATCTTCTTACATGTTCTATTTCCATTCATGTGATTCTATGTATATTTTCTGTACCCAACCTATACCCTATTCCTTCTCTTATTTTGCCTTCATTCAGATTTTTTTTGTATCTCTCGATCTTTCTGTGACAGATCATCCTGTATGAACAGTCCTTCTTCTTTTATAAATTTCAGTTTCTGTTTGTTCGTCATTACTTTTTTTTTGTCCTCGTGGTTGGCCAGTCTTACTAGGCAAGTTCTCTCTCCTAACTTCATTGCGCTTTCTACTGCTGTCTTTACATGTAATGCTTTTTCCAGAAAATTTTCCATTGTGATTCTCAGCTCCTCTGTATTATGGATTTCTATTTTTACTCCTTGTATGACAACATTATTTTTTCTTTTCTCATTTTCCAATCGCTCTAATCTATTCTCCATTTCTGTTAAAATTTTCTTCAGTTTACTATTATCCTCAGTAAACTTTTGATCTTATTTCCTCAGTTGTTTCATTTCTTTCCGGTATTCTCTTTGTTCTTCTCGCGTGAAGCGAATATCTAAGATTGAATTAAATATCAAGTGCATGGAATTATATGAGTTACTTAACCAAGGTTGTCAATACCAAAAATTGATAATATACAGTCAATGTCACAATCATACTGAAACTCCAGAGAACAGTCTTGACAGATATTTTGAATGTTCCTTGATACATAAATTCCCAGTTATCAGAATTCTCACAATGCGATGTGAAAAATGCATAAGAAAATCAAGGTAGACTTCATATAAATAGAAACAATTGCGTTCTAGATCAGAATCAAATAACGCAAAAGAGAAGTAGGATATTTTGAAGTAAGTATACATCTTGAAAAGCAGAGTAAGGTTCTTGATAAAGAATTTAGTCTTTGTAATTGACGCTGATCGATCTAAAATGATAAAAAATACGGTCAATCTTAAACTAAAACACTTTACTCTCACTCCATTTTTTTGATCGGTGAGTGGTGAAAAGTTATGAATAATTCTCGATTATTTCCTCATGGGAAAATAAGTCGGCGGAATATTTGATTTTGATAGAAATAATTGTCAGGAAACCACGGAGAAATTATGAAAAGTGAGGTTTGAGTTTTATATGACCATAAAATTCTTGTCTCATAATCATAAACCACAAGATATATAAATGAAAACCGCAAAATCATCTAATCCCCGAACCGCTTAAAATTGCGTACCTTTCTCTTGAAAGTAATAATGAAGGGTAGGATGACATATGGCATTTTCGTTAAGTGATTTTTCCCGCTTGATGCTAGGCGCCCAAGAAGAAGTCTACCCGTCATCGACCTTCTGTCGTTTCTTTATCTTTCAATCAAGGAAGCGTGGCTGAACAGATGAGCGGTACTATTATACTACCATTACTTATTGATCTTTTATACAAAAACTATCTTGCACGGTATTAATTTTTCATTGGAGTTAACGAATAGGAGAGTGTTGATATATTTTTTATTAAATTTCGAGAAAAAACTTAATGAGAAATGAAAGTAATACACGGCCTCAAATTCTTGGATTAATATTCATTCTATAACGTCATGTCTGTTTTTGGTACGCGACATGAGTATTTCAAAAAAAATGTATATACTTATTACAAAAAATTCATAATAAAGTATAAGGGGACAACGAAATTTTCAAGATTGGAATATGAGAATTTGTTCTCTTTAAGATGATTGAAATCGCAAAAGAATATAAATGGATGCGTTCTATCAGAACCTCTCGTATAAATTACCGGAAACAAACTCGATTCAAAGTTAGTTCGCTTCGTACTTGGTATGAGTAGGAAGCCAATTTTTTTGATAATCCGATGGTTTTTCCAATAAAGCTATCCTAAACGGAAATGTTTCCACTCTTTTCAAATGCTACGATATCAAATGTTTTATAGCATCCCATCCACTTTCACATATATCTAACTGAAACAACAATTTATTATGGACATCGATAATATTGAATATAATTAATTTAATTTCAAGATAAGGAACTGAATTGCGCCAGCCTCTTAATTGAACCAGCTCAAAGTTATTAAAATGTATGCATTTATCATAGTTTGAAATATTGATTTATTTCAATTATTCCTGGAATTCACAGAGCAATTTCTATTAGACATATCTGAATCAATTCATTTATAGAATGTCAACGCTTTGAGATGTTAGTCGAGTAACTGACTACAAACTTGTGTAATATCACATATATCTTTCAACAAAACGTAATTAGTGTTTTTAAATGAAACTCACGGTCTCTAGTCAATTCCATAATATAATACAAGTTATTGAAAATTCTAAAAAATTGACAATTGTTTCGATAAATCAATATCATCGTCAGAATGAAAGAAGTTACATTTCATTTTATGCCTACCTGATGTTTAGTAGTTATTTTTGGCTAGACCAAGAAGTAACCTAACTTGTGATTGGCTTAATATAGGTTCATAGAAAAAAGGAGGAGATGTGATATTACAAATATTGAATCTTAGATATTATGGTGATATCCTGGATATCATTTTTCCAATTAAGATCAGTATAACTGTGCAATGATATAGAAAACCAGGAAAACTATATCTGCTGATCTTTACAATTATCACTAATAAACTGTCTTCTTAAGTAGTGTTAAGAAGAGGTGGGAGAAAAATGTAGAATGTTTGGGTGTTTTCGTAGACATTGCAGAAGGTTTGAGAAAAATGTGACAAAGGATTGTTCCCAAGAATTTCAAAATACTAATTATTGACCTCACCTAATATTGATTCAGTCACTTCACTATCAAAATTAAGAGAAAGGAAATGGAAACGTTGGGATCACAAGCCAGTGTCCTAGGAGCAGTATTATACATTTATTATACAGTTGTTAGTAGTTGAATTATGCTGATTTTCAAATGATACTGTGGTATTCACTGTAAAAAAGTCACCTGAGGATGACAAATAGCCTAACCTAGAATACTGCTTATCACAATCGCAGCAAACATCCCGAATTTAAATTTCACAATAGATTGTCAAGGGAGAGTTGAAAACGAATGTGACAACAGGTATCGAATTAATTTGACAAAGGTCACGACTGAGGCTGATAAAAAAATTAAAACCATAAAGATATGTCAATTTCAGAAGATACTCTTCTGAATTTTGCTAGAGGGCTTATTCAGGAAAATAAATAAAATGCTTAAACAACCGTAGCCTAAGTACTAATCCAACAAACTCCAGCAATAAAACACAAAAGTCACCTTTCCATAGGTATAAAACAAAATTAATAGTTCGCTTTCAGCAAGGAGAGCAAGTCTATACACAAAAAAATCATTAATAGTAACTTCCAAAAAGTGTCCCACACCTAAAAGTGTAACAAAAAATAAAATGTGTTATGAAGTGATACGAAAGGATACGAAGTGATATGAAGTGATATGAAGCGATATGAAGTTGTATGTAGTGATATGGAGTGATATGAAGTGATATGGAGTGATATGAAGTGATATGAAGTAATATGAAGTGATATGAAGTGGCATGAAGTGGCATGAAGTGATATGCAGTGATATGCACTGATAAGAAGTGACATGAAGTGATATGAAGTGATATGAAGTGATATGAAGTGATATGAAGTGATATGAAGTGATATGAAGTAATATGAAGTGATATGAAGTGACATGAAGTGATATGAACTGATATGAAGTGATATGAAGTGATATGATGTGATATGAAGTGATATGAAGTGGTATGAAGTGATATGAAGTGATATGAAGTGATATGAAGTGGCATGAAGTGATATGCGGTGATAAGAAGTGACATGAAGTGATATGAAGTGACATGAAGTGATATGAAGTGAAATGAAGTGATATGAAGTGATATGAAGTGATATGAAGTGATATGAAGTGATATGAAGTGATATGGAGTGATATGAAGTGATATGAAGTTATATGAAGTGATATGAAGTGATATGAATTGATATGAAGTGATATGAAGTGATATGAAGTGATATGAAGTGATATGAAGTGATATGAAGTAATATGAAGTGATATGAAGTGATATGAAGTTATATGAAGTGATATGAAGTGATATGAATTGATATGAAGTGATATGAAGTGATATGAAGTGATATGAAGTGATATGAAGTAATATGAAGTGATATGAAGTGATATGAAGTGATATAATCGAACAATGTGTGTGCTGTTCAATTTACCGTTCACTACTAGAAACATTATTTGCAAAAAATATGTTACAAGCGGATTCAGTTTTATGTTAAAAAACATTGCTCACATATAGTGTGGATGTTAAATTATTACTTTATCTATCCGTTATGAGCATTTGAGGTGAAAAAATATGAATATTTCGACTCGTCAATCCGATTGATAATTTCATCAACTTATTCCAATGATAATTTAGGGTTTGTGTTCAATGTAGGGTTAACTTATTATAATGCACTAATTTTTATCGTAATTATTGCTTCGATTCATGCTTCTGTTTTTATAAAGCCAATAATTATTATCAAATTTCAATGATATTTTCTGCAAAGTACATAATTCGGGAGATATTGTGAAAAATACCTGATATTTCAATATGTTACGAAATAATTCTATATTTCAACATTTTACGATTGACAATAAATGATACGAATTTAGAACCAGCTCTGAGACTAAAATAGAATCGATAAATATGCGTGCTGATTTATTAATAGAACACCAATAAATCATGTAAGTATCAGCACATTAGTACATAGATATTAGTAATTAGACGACAAATGGTTCAGTATTTACAGATGCTACAGCGTAAGACTACAATTTGACAAATATAGTTTTGCCCACGGGGAGTACTATATAATGAGAAATACAGTGGTGTAACTGATCATCTGTCATTTATTACATTTATTATCTAATAAGTATTTTCTAAATAACAGTTTTTCTTGGATTTATAATAAGACATAAGTAGATAAATACCGGTCCAGTTGAGAACATTGTATTGCAGAACATTTCAGTCTGGAAATGGGGAAGGAATAAAAACGATTGAGCCTTGAAATAAAATCTCAAAAATTAAATTGTGAGACGCGCTTATACTCAATGCATTTTCAACAACTGCAAGTGTATTTATCCCAACTGATTACTTCGAATTACTTACCTATAGCAGTTGCTATCAATGATTAAATAATCACTGTATTGAAAACAAATTGAATTTTATACTTGCAACAGTTGGAAAATATTTGATTTTAAGCAATTATCAAGGATTTTTCCCAAATAGTGGTCATCTTGTGATGTCAGAAATACGGGTACGGTTTTGGCCATTAAGATGTTATGCAGCAAGTCGCAACTTCCTCTTCTTTCTAAAATAATGAATACCAAAATCCCGTATATTTGATTAGCAAAAACGCCGTTAAGACATATTTCTTGAATACTATCAGAAGAATTATTGTTCAATAAAAATCGTTAGTAAGCAGTTTGCTCGAACTAAGCCAATAAACACTAGAATAATTGTTTGATAATAATTAAGTTAACTCTAAGAAGGTAATTATATTCTCTGTATAAACTTTTTAGAAAAAAAGACCTTTTCTTACATCTTGTTGACAAGAATGAATATATTGAATGCTACAATGGTATCACCTCTTCCGTTTAGAATCCTATTTCATTTATCACATCAACTCTGTCTTCTTATCTCTCTATATAGATTTTTTGTAATTCTCCAATTTTCTATTTATTTTTCATCCACAAAATTCTCTACCTACGTATCTTTTTGTCTCATTACTTTTATATAATTGAGTCCTCATGCCGTGCGCCTTTGATTTGTACCTATATATTAGTTTCTTCTTGAAACATATCGGTAAAATTGGTTCAAGAAATTCATATAATTCTCTATTGCTCTAACACTTTACATTCTAATTTATCTGAATAAATTCTTACATTTCTTCTTAAAATTAACCTGAACATGGTATGAAGTAATCAGGGATTTTCTCATTCATAGAAAAATTTGTTCCTAATTAGAGTTAATGATCAAATTATGTGATCAATGATTTCCATTTCTAGTGTGTTTTGAAACATTTTCTATTAAGCTCGAAATTATTCTGTATTCTGTTGATTGAACTTATTTATGAATGAGTACTTTTTCGGTTGTCTATTCTTCTCGGTCTAATACTCATTGTCGAAGCAGTAAATTGCAACTAAAGAAGCGAAGATACGGTTTGATATCGTTCAAGGTGTGAGAACGCAATAAGAACTCTAAGCATGCATGGATGCATCGTTAACGGTACTCATTTCTACAAGTCACACCAGTGTGAGTGTAGTTTTTTAAGAAAAAAAATGCGGTTTTTGCTATTAAAATATTTAGTTCACACTTTGAACGAGTCAATTGCTACGGTAGCCTGTTACCTCAACTTTAATTAATCTACTTTTCTATTGATTGACAGTATATGTTTTAAATGAATATATTCTATGCAAGAAAATAAAATATGTTCTCACCGCATACTTAGTGGATTTTTATGATCACTTGATGTTTTGCAGGTTCTACCTCATTATTTTCAAAACATATTCAGGCCATTGTTTTCATTGAAATTTGAATGCTAGGATTATTTTTCAACCTATTTCTGTGAAGAGAGATCAGATAATTTGAAGAATCCACAGCAATGATAAGTGTTAAATCCAAATGCCTTGACATTGCTATACCCCCGTAATATATTCAGCATCATATCTGCAGTCACTTTCTGGTATTCACAAATAATCTTCCTCAAGTTATCAACGTCTTGAAAATGGCCTAGCTCAGTAATCCCATGAGAAAGTTGAAAGTACGGGTCAGAACATATCTGAACATTTCTAATGAATGAGATCGCACATCTAATTGTATGTTTCAATTCAAATTGTCTTTCCTCTTAAACAATGCTGAATATTTCCTTAAAGGAATGTACGTTTATCTTGAGCAAAATTTATATTTATCCGCTCCTCAATATTACTGATAATTGTAATCCGATGTTCAAGCTTAGCGATACTTTTTTCATGAAATTATTGATAAGAAGCTCAGCATATGATTCTAATTTGAGAAAAATTATTGATCAAATATAAAGATGCGAAAATTAATGACGAAAAGCCAGTTGGTGAACATTTGATTGCCAAAAAAGATTTTTCACAGCATTAAATGGCAAATGTAGGTATATATAATATGTATGTGAACCAATAAAATCAGGCAATAAAACAATATTTTTCGACATACAAATTGATTGATTGAACGAATTAACAGGATTCGTACAATATAGAAAAATGTTTTGTTTATTATGAAAACTATTATCCATCACATCAAATCATCTCTTTCGATTGTTCCATTTTCGATTTCACTATCATACTTTCTCACACACCAGAATTTTTTATTGTTGAAAAAGGGGGTGGAAAAAACGTTTTGGTTTATCCTTGTCTTTCGCCAATTTGTGGTTTTATGTTTTATCTTGTGGTCTATGGACCAAGTTGATTGTTGTAATAATTGCGTTGATTTTTTTCATTCACCAGTAGCGTAATAATTATGGGCTACTGTGATACAAACGTTTGTTTTTTTCCGCCAGGTAATACTTTAGTGGCAATGTTGCGTCGATTGTTGAATTGGGTAATTATATAGGTAGGTATTGGAAATACTTTAGGCATGGTTAAGGAATCAGACACGTTAAATCGCGACAGAAATAACTGCTATTCGTGATTGACATATTTTATGGTACTATATACATAAAGAGTAAAATTTTTACCAACAATTTCTTGAGGAATACTATCAAATCATGTTTGTTAATTGCACAATTTTTGTTATATTTTATAATTTTTAATATATACATATATATATATATATATATATATATATATATATATATATATATATATATATATATATATGTATAACCAAAAACCAAAAGTTGGCAGTTAGTCACGGCTGACTAGTTAAAAAATAAAACTTTAAAGAGTGGTCTTTGTTAAAAAACCCTCAAACTCGTGGGGATATCAGCCAAAAAAACTTTACAGGTTAGAGATAAAGTGAATCAAATAGTACATTACCTAAGCTTTCGAAGAGCATTGTCTTCATTTTCAAAGGCTATAATAAACCAGAAAGAAAAAATCGGTTAACTTAATAAAGAAAATAATTCTTGAAATCATTACGACTTACTTGTAGTGTTGATTAAAAATTTAACTCACATTTCACAAATTGCAGGAAAACCTTCATCCACTAAAGACTAAAATGTCGACTAAATATAATTTCTCTCCTACATATAGTAATGAGAGCCAGGATTTTTTTCTGTTTTTTAAAACCAAAAGACGTACAACAAGAAACGAACTGATTTTGTTGAATATATATTTCAACATGAAATCGACTGCTGTCGAAAGGGGGGCAATTGCAAGGTTGAAGTAAAAACATTTAATAAAAATCTTAATTTCTCAGCAATACTGTTATGTTTTTTTGGTTGCTTTGGTAAAACTTCAAAGAAAAACAATAATAGATTAATGTCCACACCTAGGATCACGTCAAGATTGAAAAATTACACCTTTAAATTTAACCATACTATTGTCTGACAGCTGCCACCTGTCTTTTGTAAAATGTAAAAAATTGGGATGACGAAATAAGTCAACAGTCAGTGAACACTCAAACCTCTCACATTCGGTATTCCCAAACTGTCAAGCCAATCCAGCATTACTATTATTAAATAAAAAAGCCAAACAAAACCCACCCGCAAATACTAACGATCTCCACTTTCGTCTGATGTTAATTTCCATGAAAATCAGTATTAAAAATTTAGAATTATCATAACAATAATAATGTCAGTTGAGAAAAGTGATGTAAGATCTGTAACTTTTAGCACATGAAAAGGACCTAACCTCTCACGTTAAGGCCCGACTGTTTGGAAATCATTTGCATTCGCAACTGAGCTGTCATAGCCATAATGTTTACCAAAATTCCTTTTCTTTTGAGTGAAATATTAAATAATGTTTGTATTTTCAACACTCGACTGACCTGTCACCTCAACCAACCATTAACTCCGTTCAGATTCTTGAATTCCACTCAACTCTTTTTCCCAAACAAGAAAAAAACACTCTATTATAGTTACAACCTTCCTCTTTAAAAAAAAACTAAATTTGTGATATGTGCCTACAGTGACCTCTGCTTTTAATTTTAAATATTTCTTTATTATATTATGACATGCATTGTCTATTATTGAATATATTCTATAAATGCCATCTGAATTAAATCATGCCAAATTTGACATAATCAAAATTTTTTAATATCGTATACAATACTGTATATACGAAAAGTATTGCGCATAAATAAATAAATAAAATATTATGAAATTGAAGAAAATTATACTGACTTTGTTAAATTCAAAAAGACAAACGACTATGTTATTCATATCTTTTGGAATCGATTTCAAAAGTTTGACTAGTGTGGATCAAAATCTTTTTCGTTTTGATGATATCCTGGTCTTTTATGTTATGTAATTTTTGCTTCACTTTAGGTCTTGCATTTTTTGAGGTATAAATTCCATTGAATATTACATGTTTTTTAATGATCTGTCATATCCCTTTTTCGTCAATAACTATGGGAGATACTAGTGACAAACTCAAAATGTTTTCAGACAATTATTCTACAATCAAATATGGCGCACGTGTCAAGAATTGTGCATTGAGAGGTAGAAGGCGAAAGAGATGATCTACTTAGATTGTAAATTGTAGTAAAACTTTTTTGACTATTTTCAATTCACTTACGGAGATAGCTTCAACAGAAAAATACACAGCTCCATTTAGTGTTAGTGATTTCACCTGGTCTTTAGCGAAATATATGAATAGATGATTCTACCAACTAACGGGTACTCTTTAGGGCCACTTTCAGTAATACATAATACATTGATTCGCAGCTACATTTGTTGTATCATTGATTGTTTCGTATCCATTGATTGTTTCGTTCAACCATCACGACACAATCTAATTCAGTTTTTTATTTAGTTCCAAATAAAATAAGCACAGTTCGTTAGAAGATTATTTTCAATTTTCATTGCACGTAATGGTTATGTATCGTTAAACAGGTGGCACGATTATGAATAACAATATGTTCGCATGGATTCTGATTCCTATCCATCATTTCTTTTCTTCCTTACTCACTGCTAGTATGGTAGTACTAAAAACTCATCAGTGTTGATTATTTACTCTTTTGCGTTTCACTACAATAAATCTTAGTTCTATAATTTAGTAGTTTCTTGTAATATTATTTACCTTCAATTTTCTTGATTCTCTCTTATAATTTTGAATTTGGAACCCCTTTTCGCATAACGTTCACGCATGTAGCTGTTCTTTATTTATTTACATTGAAGGCTATATCGATATCCGTTTTTTATTGGCATGACTATTTATCAAAACTTCTTGAAGATTCAAGATTATACTATTCTAATTTTCCAAGTCCATCAAAAACGAATAATATATGTGTTTAACTCATTTTTGATGATGTTGTTTAAAAAAATCTGCTACTATTGACAACTCAACAGTTATATTGTTTTCTCTCAATACTACTTGAATATCGTCCTCGTCAGTTATTGTTCAAAGAATAATCAATTATAGCCAAACAATCAAACATTATAATGTGATAACTCTATTAAAAATGACTCATCTTTCTGGCAACACAATAGTTAGTTACATCGCTCAATCACTCTAAATAGTAGAACAATGTTATTCGTTTATTGCATTGCATAATGTTAATTATATCATCACGCCTTTGAAAAGTAGCTTCTACGATTTATTTATTCTTTAAAATTAATCGCATCTTTAGTCGTATACAAACTGTTGATTTGTTGTTGTGTGAAGCACGAGAATATTTAGCAATAGAGATATGTCTAAAGTTACAATGTAACTGCTGGGAAAAATATAATCCTGAAAGCAATCCAGCAACATGTTAAAATATATAATCAAACAACGTACTTTGGAATATTGATAGAGAATCAGTCTAATTAACATAATAAACTATGGGTAATAAGGAAAGCAAAATATACTTTTCGCGATAACCCATGATAAAATTTTGGTTCCCACAAAACTCTGGCCATTCAGCAGCCATATTGTTGTGTAAGTATTTTCAAGAATTTGAAAAAAAAGTCAAAAACTCTACAATTACGAATCTATCTCCCTAGGATATATCATTCGGTTAACCTTTCGACTCCAGAGCTCAGGAAGTTACGTATTTACCGGAGAGGGGTGCATGTGTACCCCACGAAAAAAGTAGTGCAGTAAATTGCCTTGAATTGATTTCAACTGAAAGAAGACAAGATTATTATAAGAAAAAAAAACACACAATACCATATGGCAAAAACTCATATTATTCCATTTCAGAAGAAGATGCACTAGTTCTACGAACAATTTTTTTAGTATTGTTGTGGTGCTCGGTACAAAGAAATTTATTACACATTTTGCAAAATACCCGAAAAGGTCTTTCGTCCCGGACACAAAACGCATCTTCCAGATTTTCGAGGTTGCTCATGTTTAGTCTCAGGAATCAGTTTTGCCGCAAGTTCATTCATTACATCGACTCTTCTTCTTCTGGAATTAACTCTCTCGACCCTTACTTCGTGAAATCTACTCATATTAGTGTTTTAAATTAAACTCCTTCTTCTTCCTGATTCCTTAATAGGCCCGCGCCTGTTCCATCTTCTGGTGCCTCCTCACTATATATCCAGGTTATCACTTCATCTCTTCCTTAGCCTTCCAATACTCCTTCGGTCGTTTGGGGATCTGTCTCGTGCAATCTTTACCAGTCTTCTTTCTCCCATTCTACTTATATGGTTATACCATTCTTTTTTCCTTTTCAGTGTCCATTCATTTATGTTCTCTATATTACAGTTATGCCCGTGGTCTGTACTACGTGGTCTGTCCCATAGTGTTTTTCCTGTGATATCACGGACTATTTTCATTTCACATGTTTCCATCAGTCTTATTGTCCTTGTTCTATCAGGTCTTGTTTCCGCAGTGTAGGTCATAATTGGCCTCATTACTGTCTTATAAATCCGTAAATGTTTGTTTCGCCAGATAGTGTGTTTAAGACATCCTGCTATCCTGTTGGCTCTGTTTATTTGTAGGGTAACTTCCGCTTCTGTCTCTCCATAACTGTGCATTAGTATTCCCAGGTATTTGATGCTTTTTTCTCGCCGGATTATCTTTCTTTCCACTCCCAACTTGCACCTTATTGGATCTTTAGATATCACCATACTCTCTGTTTTAGTCAGTGATATTATCAGTAGTAACACCCCTAGGGTCTTGATAGTACCGATATATTTTTGCCATAGAGAATGCTGAAAGCGTGTTACTTGATAATAGCCCAAGGCCGCAGGACGAGGGCTATTATCCTTGAGCAACACGCTTGAAGGATTCTCTATGACAAAATTTTGAGTATTTATCAAGGCCCGCGGAGTATTCGATATGATAATTTTTTACTTTGTAGATATCAAAAAATTGATTGTCAATCTGACGTTTTTGTGAAAAGTACAATTGGTAAATGTTAAATTGGAAGAACAGTTTGCTGAAGTTGACGGATTGTTAATTTCCACTGTTGAAGGAATTCCTCGCATGGTGTTGATTATGTCACCATGGCGTTCTTGGTTAATATTCAAGTACGGTTTAATTGAATTCGAGCTGCTATGTCTGGTTATTTTTATTAGTTGCTGTTCAGAAACTCCCTTATTTGCCAAGTGGCTAACTGCAGTTGATCTGTTCGAAGGATTGGATATCTTTTTACACTTAGTGTCCAATCCAATAGCTTGGGCGGATGATTTGGTCCACATAATAATTGTTTTCTTGCCTACCGGTATATTGTCAAACCATGTGTCACTTTCGAATTTCCAGCAACGATTTGGTCTCAAGAATAGGCGACTGGAAGTAATATTTTTCCACCTTTAGGACAATAATTTATGGAATAACCGAACAGAATATGCACTTTCGTTTGCAATATTTGGAACAAGCCACCTACTATTTGTACAAGTTTTCGATCCTCCTTGGCATGTTTTACTAAATATTGGATTGTATTCATTTCAGTTGGTTGGCGTTCCATCATTATTTTCCTCAATCGTGAAATATTCTATAAGGCAATCATCTGATTCACCACCTCGCCAAGCTAACTCAACAGCTACAATATGGTATATTTTTTTGTAAACCTTCTGGTGTACATTCATCCCATAATTCAATGATTATAGCCAAATCACTTGAATTAAAATTTGATGAACTGCATTTTCGTCTGTTTGGATCCTGCTGTAATCTTTTACGTTTTGCATTTCTTGCATCTCGCGCTTTTTCGAATATCTCACTGGTGAACAGGTCGATTACAATTTTTCCTGAAGTAGCTTACTCGTAGTATTCCAAATAGTTGCTTCTTTATATTCAGTTCCGTCAGCTTTTCTCATATTTACAGCATAATCTTTCAATATTCATTTGCCAAATTATGCAAACTCTTTTCAGCATTCAGTTCGTATTCTCTGGTCGCACAATACTTGAGAAATATTTTCCATAGATATTTTTTTGATTTGATTGTAGTTGCAATACCAAATCCTCGCGACTTTATTAAAGCAGTTGTCATTTTGACGTTTAATTAATTTTTAAGAAAAACATCAAACTGAAAACGCCACATGTAGGGTATTATCGCTGTAATCCAGAGGTGATTGGATGAAATTTGACACATGACTTAAAATTAAGTAATTTTATTGGTTACTATATTTAGACGACAACTCGTTTGTGATAAATGCCTCCAGATTGCAGGCGCACAGTAACGTTAGGCTTTAATAATTATTTTTATAAATATAACAAAAATTCCCTGCGTTTGTGAATTTTTGAGTGAATTGATGTTGGATTTGTTTCAATTTAAATATTGCTACCAATAAGGGAAGCGATGTCAATACAATTTTGGAACAGTACAAATGGACATATATTTGTAGATTTCTTGACAGAATATTCGTTTACCATTTTGTCAATGGTATCTACGGAGCCTTTTGTTCGATCGTGGTATAGAATTATCTCAGGTTTGCAGTCGCATTCCTCTCCACCAACACGATCGTCATAGTGTTCGGTACTTAGGAGAAAAAGTTCGTGGTTTTTTAGGAACGTTGGAGGCTAAGGTGCCTAATATTTGTCAGTATAGTCACATACTAATGATTTTTACTTTTTAATGGATTTGGTTATATGGCAGGAGGAATATCTTGCTTGTTTTTGCGGATGGTTCCGCAAAGTGTGAGTCAGCCCTCTAATAACTTTTTTGCTAGAAGAACACTTGTAGAAAAGTTGTCTTAGTAATACCATATCCATGACCAAGACACAAAACTAAATCAAGTACGACACGTTTACCTTATTTTCCGGGTTTATCTAATTCCTTTGCAGTGCATTCTTGCAGATTTAGAGCGTTATTTATTTCTACGTCTACCAATCAAAGCCCAATTATTAATTCCGTATTTGGCCGGTTCAGACTTCATATAAACCCTTAAGGGACGTTGTTCATCAATAATGATATTAGTACCGGGATTGTAATTATTTTGATGGTTCTCTTTAAACGTTGTAAAAAAGAGCTACAGATTCGTCTAATTGCTTCCGTTCTATTCTGGTGGTTATATCACATAATCTCATAAATGTTAAAATATTCATGAATCTATCACGTGCCATAGACATCGAAAAAATTGGACTATATTGAAGAGGGTTTTTGACTACAAAAAATGGATTGGCTCCCTTTTTGCCTTTAAAACACCGGCTATAATAAGCAGTCAAAAAGCAGCGTATATTTCAATACTAGCTGTAGGCTTCCAGGTTTTTGGTTTATAACTGTGATTTTCATTGTTTTGTTCATGAACTTCCGTGGCTTTTTGATTAATAAACTTCACTATTATTGTAACCATACCTTCATCTAAAAACAATTTGTAGCATTATCTTTCACATTTCGGTAAGCTATTGGACCTGGCTTTTTATGAATTATGTTTTCTAATTATCACTTAATAGCTTTTGGTGGCGCCTTACGCCAAACAGTACCATTTTTTGAAACGAACCCAGAATCTGTCTCAACATTATCATCTTCCTCTCTCTTACAGTCAAATTCAAAAGCCTAAAAAATAGTTTACTTTACAAACATTTTCATTCTCATATTTTTTTGCGTACCTCAGGTTCGTCCGTCAACTGTTCCAAGTTATCTTCTAGCTCTGAGAGATCAGACTCAGTGTAGATCCTCATCTACATCTAATCGCGGAAACGGACTTAATTAACATTTTGACCAGAAACTACGCGCTTAACTCTACACTGACTAATGTATCAAATCAGATACAACCATTTCTTTTCTCATATATTATCGCTAAAAGTTATTTTTCAGTCTACTACGAACCGTATCAGATACACTACAACTTTATTGAACAGGTCTGTACAGTCGAAAATTGAATATACCGCGCTTTCTACCGGCTAGTTTGTTTATGTTTGAACAGTAGCACGTGCAGATTAGTCTCCGCTTTTGTTTAGTTATTTTTGCGTTTGTGAGCCGTAGAAATATTCATAGAGGTTTTCTTTGTGGCAAAGGTAAGTAGTTTATGTTTCAATTTATTGTATTTTGACTTTCGTTTATGCAAGGAGAAATTTTTGCAATTTTTGTTGTAAAATTGGGTCGTATCAAATTTGCTACATATTGTAAAAACTTCAAGTTCTTTTTATTTTTTAGATGTCAAATCGGCAAAAATGGAAAAGTCCACTTTCTCAAAGTGAATTGGAGTATGCTATTGCTCACTTATCCGATAGTGAGGATAATTTGGAGTTAGACTCGGATGATGATCTGGGTGAGATTACTCTTGAACAAATTGACGCCATTGAAATAGATGAACTACCAATAGAGCTTGAAGATGGTACTATTGCTTTTCCTAGTGCGGATGTATAGCAGGATAATCAGGTTCAACAGAGTCCTGAAATATCATATGAAACTCCAGAACATATTCCACAAGTTGAGAGATAGGTAATTTGAAAAAGAAATGCTCCAATATATTATGGCGTAAGCAAAATCTTGTTTAGAGTGAAGAAAATTTATCATTTCGAGGAAACACAACACTTCCTTCTTCAATAAACAATCTTGAAACACCATTCCAGTTTTTTAAATATTTCTTTGAGGACGATATATTCGAAAAAATTGCAAATGAGTCAAATCTTTACTCGATCCAAAAAGATCCCAGTAAACCAGCCATGTCATCTGCAGCTGATATAAAGCAGTTTCTAGGAATTTGAATTTACATATCAGTCGTACATATGCCCAATGTACGAAGCTACTGGTCAACAAAATTAGGTTTCCCCCCAAATCATGGAAACTATGAGTCAAAATCGGTATGAATTTATTCGAAAAAACCTACACTTCAATGATAACAACACGATGTTGCCTCGAGAAAGTCCCGATCGGGATAGGTTACACAAGCTAAGACCTATCATAGATGCAATAAATGCCAGATTCCAGTCAGTACCTTTAGATAAATGTCTGTCAGTTGACGAGCAGCTTTGTGCTACCAAAACACGGTATCATTTAAAACAATACCTTCCAGCGAAACCCCACAAGTGGAGTTACAAGCTGTATGTTTTATGCGGAAGTGATGGCTTTTCTTATAATTTTGAAATATATATGGGGAACGAAAATAATTTAAAATTTCGCTTGGATAGCTAACCCGACCTAGGTTATAGTGCGAATATTGTCGTGAGACTGTGTAGAATTGTTCATTCAAATCAAAACTATTTAGTCTATTTTGACAACATCGGTTCCCCTGCTCATATTTAGGTAGTAAGGGAATTTACTCGCTGAGCACAGTTCGACGTCCAAGGATTCCAAATTGCAAATTACCGACTGATGCAAAGTTGATAAAAAGAAGTCAGGGGTACTTCAGAAGAATTAGTTTGTAATGTTGAAGGAGTTGGTATATCCTCAGTAATATGGTTAGATAATAGACCGGTTACTTTTCTATCAACATTTAAAGGCAAAATGCCCCTAACTGAGGTTAGCCGATGGGGCAGGAAAGAAAAAAATACGTACATATTGAGTGTCCAAGTTTATATCCAGATTATAATGCCCATATGGGAGGAGTAGATGCCATGGACAGTTTCATTGGAAGGTCCAAATTGAAATAAGGACAAAAAAATGGTACATAAAACTTTTTTACCACCCGAGTGATATGACACTTGTCAATACGTGACTGCTTTATAGACGGGCACATTCCGATATAGAAAAGTTAAGATCACAGGTTGATGTTCGACTAAATGTGGCATACATTTATGTCTAAATAACACCCACAACTGTTTTGTTTCTTTTCATAACGGATAATATTTTTATGCAGTTATGCTCAATGTATCAGATCTGATACTACTATATTTCTCACTATAATAAATAAAAAAATTAGATTCCAATTTTTTTATTATTTCTCCTTTCATCCTTAGATCATAACAAGCTCAAACATATTTTTTTATTAAATTCTGAAACATTGAGCAGTGTAGGGTTAAATTCAGTTATCTGTTTATTGCACATATTAATTTAAAATAATGTATTTATCTCTACTCCGATATCTACATTTTCTTCCATATATCAAATGAAATAAAAGTTCCGTAACAATATTTTGCATTAATTCTATTTGCACTACAGTAAAAACAATTAAAACTCATTTTATGACACGGCTACTACTGCACTTTCCAATATCTACTTAAAAATCGAACAATGTAAATATTTAACACATGCAGTGTTCTTGGGAAATCAGATGAAAGTGTGTACATGCATGTTTGACAAATAAGTAGGTGGAACATATTACCGGCACTATTAACTGTCAAGAAATAATTATAAGTAATTAATAAATTTCGTTGTCTTGTTTGCCACACGCCCGTAGTAAAAAACGCAAAATCACGGTATGCCTTGATGTATAACACGACAGATTGTCGAGATATAATTTGTACTGACTGAAAGACACCGGGACAGATGAACACTGTCGGTATTTCTAGATTACATAGATGTTGAGAATGCATTAACTATTCTTGTACTGATTATTTGAATTTTTTAAATTGAGCTGACTTTATAAGACACGATTTCTTTTTGGAGACATGCAGGATTTTTTGGCTAAAATACTAAATCGTTAAGCAAAATTTCGCTGTAATACCACGATAAAAATCAGCTCAATTTGTTTTATCGTAATATATTATATTTCATGTAGGTATGTCATATTTGATATATTCACCTTATCAATTATTCATAACATCCCGTATTTTGGAATACTTATTCTAATTACGGAGAAAATAACTAGTTGCATCGAAATATACCGATGCTTCATGATTATATACCTCTTCAATAAATAACAGATTGAAATATACATAGTAGTTAAGTTGACCCTAGCACAGCATCGTAAGGCTCTTAAAACTCTTCCAATTAACTTTATAGTAGGTAAAAATACGGCCCAGCCTTTTGCAATTAACTGCAGTAATGTTACTTGTGGATTGCATTTATATCTTCCGGGTAATCACGAACAATTTCTTATTTTAAAGAATTGAAGTATAGAGGCAAATTGAAAATGCTACAGAATCAAAAAGATTTGAAACCGTGTTTGTAGTCATAATAAGAGCAAATAATAATGATCAGTAAAGACAATTCCAAAGATCAGTAGACCGACCTTAATCTCTTACATTGGAAGATCACATTAGGTATTGAACAAACTATTATTAACCATTTCTGAATAAACATCAATAATTTGAAATTTACTGTCTCGATCCTTACTTTGTGGAATTTATTAATATTACTGTCTTAAATGGAACTAACTGTTTGTAGCTAATTCTTAAAAATATTAGAAACTTGATGATTGTTTCGATACTGAATATCACCGTCGGAATGATATTTAGTATCGAAATAATTATTAATAGCTTGCAGAGAATTAAAAGCCATATTTCCAAGTTCCCTGGATATCAAAGCCACTACAGCAGATAAAGATCGGAACGAGAATATTTAGGCAATTATGAAATGCATGTAAATGAGTACTTGGAGAATAACAAAAAAAATGGGGAAAGAAATTGATATATTCCAAAGTGTATAATGAAGAATTCAACTTGCCTTTCCACTTGTCAGACAATGACACATATGATGTTTGTGACCAACTAGACTGCCAAATTAAAAGTGAGAAAAATTATGCAAAACTTTATGAACCCAAATTTCAAAAAGGAAACCGTCTGAAAGAAGCTTCACTTAGAAATGATCTAAAGAGAGACGACAAGGTAAAAGGATGTGCTACTGGAGGCTTTAGAGCTGTTATATCTGATCTCTAAAAGTGTCTTCCAACTCCAAATTTGCAGAATTACCAAAGCTTTTTATTTTGGCTGAGTAGCATAATTTATGATACCCTCATCGATAAAGCTTGGTGTTATGATCTGGGCTAGAATTGCAACTGTACGAGGAGGGAAAGAAATTGCATCATATCTATTTAGAGAGCTGAGAAACCTGTTAAGGATTTAACAGTCTGGACTGATAACTGTAGTAGCCAGAACAGGAATATCAACATGATTTTTATATATTTGCGGCTGTTGGAGATGATTCTGACACGGAAAGAAGTCAACCACAAGTTCCTGCTTGCTGGATATATGCACAAGGAAGTTGACGGTAAGCATAGTGCGATCGAAAGAGCGAAATAAAAAATAGAAAATCACACAATTTCTACCACAAACGACTGAGCGAATTCTTGTCATGCTCTAAAAAGAATCCATTCCTTGTGAGGAGGATGCTTCTCGAAGATTTCTAGATTTTCTTTACTTGAGGAATAAGGACGCCCCATTTATTTCATGGAAGAACAACGACGACAATGAGTCATTTTTGATATCACATACAGTGCGTCAATAGTTTTGTCAAGAAGATACTAAGTTGTATTACAAGATCAGTTTCACTGAGGATACTTTTAAAACTGTCTCGAAGGAAAGTGGAGAGAAAGAGTCCTATCAGTCCCACCAATGAGATTAACCAAAAGAAAGATAAGCAATGAGAAATACAGAGACCACATAAATTTATTGCAATGGGTTCCTGAAGAGTACAGATGCTTCTTTGAAAACATTCCACACCGGGAAAATGGAGGGAACTTTCCTGAGGATAACTTAACCGCTTGAGATAAATAGTTTTGGTTATAGCCTGTGGATTTTGTCAGCCTTTGAAACCATATCACGATTTTGTATATTTGATTTGTGTACAGACTTTTTTCAATATTATTACAATGATATTGTTGTCACTGCCCTGACATTAAGCGCAAGTCTAGGCTTAAGTCCTAAAAAGATTTTATGAGCACAGTCAAAAAATGAAAGTTCAGTCCTAACTAAACATGGCGACGATTCTAAACAAAATTCCTATGAATGGGTGAAGTATATACAAATTTAAAATAAGAACAATATTGTTTTTTGCAACCAGACCTAGAGTTCATTTCTTACAGTTTTGGTGCTCTCCTGAAAAGTTAGTCTAGTGTGACTCACGTTAGTCTGGTTCTGAGGTACAGAAATGTGTCTTTTCATTTACACCAACCTCAGCAAAGCACAACTTCACCTCACACATATGCTTGAAACTATGCTGAATTCTCATTGAACTCTTTTGTGAAACTGGAGAAAATTTTGATTCCTTTCACAAGATGTATATATTCTCCTTGATACTTCATTCAAATATTATTACTAATTGATCTTTGACTCACTCCTTTTGTTTTTCCAAGAGTAAAGTAGCAAACATAGTTGAATGTTCCTAAGACCTAATAAGGAGATCGGTTTTTGAGCGTTTTTAAAATCATTTTAACTATTACAATGGGTTTTTTTCACATCACACTGTGGTAATCGAACGAGAATGGCTGATTTAATGGCCCTATTTAGAAAAAGTGTATAATAAATAATATTTTTTAATGCTACAGATAATGATTATTGACCGCATCAGGAACTGATCGTGAAGTTATTTGCAACGAATAATAAAAAATGATTACCAAGATGGAAGAAAGTCGACTAGAGTGGTACAGTGTGCATTCATAATGAGGAAGTAGTTATTAATGAGTTATTTATTCCATTATAATTTACTCCAATTTATTTTTCGTGTAAAGGTTATCGGAATGCCGGCTTGGCATATGTAATCAATCAACTTTACGTGTCTATTAATGCCTAGTGCCATCTTAGTCCGTACGCGAAATCATGAGTATTCCAAACACGTACGACCGCAACTACGTTAACCATTTGTTAAATTCTTCTTACACATATTAATTGAGACGTACAACTAGATTTGTTCATTAATGAAGCAGAAAAATGTATACAGAAATAAATATTATACGTTGCTCTTTTTATATAATTACGAAAAGAATGTGATAATTTAAACGGTCGTTTATAAAGATTATCTCGTCTATTTATATCTGCCGGTCTATACGTATAGATTTACCTCCATTCTTCTTAGACATGCGCTGTCCATTTCATTTTATGAAATAGTGGAGTTTTCAATTCTTAATGAAACCGTTGACTATTAATTATTAGTTAAACGCTTACATGGTACAAATATGAATATTATATACCTTGCGTGTCATAATATGATGTATAGATTCTTTTTCCCGAATATTTCAATTTAGGTCTTTGTGAGTATTTATGATTATCAAACTAATCACTCATTTCTAAGAACTCCACACCATTTTTTATGTTTGAACAAGTTTCCTTTAGCAGTTTCCTCCTACTCTCAATTTACATTAAAACTATTCCAAGGATATGATTTTCTTTCAAATTTGCTCGTTTTTTCAAGTGGAACTTTTTATGGGACACTATATGAATTTTTGGATGAGAGTAGGACTTCTTGGGAAAAGTGGCAGGAAAATACACTGTACATGAGAAAACAAACAACAACGGGCAGCGCCTATGTAATCTGACAGCAAGGATGTATATGATAATAAACAGCACCAAATTGTCCCTCCCAAGAAAACACAAGATAGATCATGTGCTTATTATTAGAAGAAAGCAGTCGTTGATCAAAGATGTACGAACATACAGAGGGGCAAATGCCGACTCGGATCTCTACATGGTAGTGGCCACAAGCAAACAAAAAACGAAAAATTTAAGCGCTACAAAAGCAAACCGAATTAAATGGAACATCAAAAAATTTAATGATGAAAATATAAAAAAGCGAATACGAGAAGCAAGCGAAAAAAAAGTTAGCAGAATGTGAAGAAACGGATAATGTGAAATTGGAATGGAATAGAAGATTGTTACTGAGTTCAGCAGAAAGTCAATTGTGGAGAGAAAAGAACGGAATAAACAAGCAATGGTGTGATGAAAAATGCCCAGAAATTGTAAGAGCAAAAGGAAACGCTAGAATAAATGATGATGATGGATGAGTACCAACAACCCAGAAGGTAGAGAGGAATATGAGAAAATAAGGAAAAATTGCAACAAATTGATAAGAAATTCTAAAAGAGAATGGATGAATGACAGAATAAGAAAAATAGAAAATGAAGAAACTAACAAGAACACAACAGCCTTTTAAAAAAAATAAACAATATAGGACTTATAAAGGTAAAATTAAAGGTATTAGGAATAAAAACGGCGAAGTGATACAAGGAGAAACTCATTAAAAACAAATTTGGAACGCGCAATCGTTTGCTCAATGATACAGTGGGATCCAGGTGTTAGGAAAAGGCAAGGAAGACCCATATCTAAGACGCTGAAAGAAGTAGAGGAGGACTTAAGAAGGATAGGAATCGTTAGATGGAAGGAAAACACTGGGGATAGGACTCCATGAAGAAAAATAAGCGATAAAATTCTGAAATGACGGGGACTGATCCACCCCAGAAAGCGTATCTAGACAGCATTTATACGGCGCAACCCCTCAAGGGGTGTCTAGCCACTTTATATATAATAATTACCGATTCATCCAAGAAAAGTCAATTGCATCATTCTTTATATTTTGAACAAATCCATGTATTATAGATCATATTAATGTAGGCATATAACGATAAGGGAATTAATGAAAGTAGGAACGTCAACACTTGTGTTGTGCGAATGAGAAGCCCAATCTTAACGAACTCAAAGAGTCAGATGTTGTCTTTTTTGTTATTGTCCTGTCATATCATTTCAGTCATAACATTCAGTGTTTCATGGAAGAGCTGAATCCTTTTTTATACCATCAACAGCATTTTAGCTTTCAAGTTTTTCTGATTTCTTTGGCTGGTGGAACGCGAATTGATGTGTCTTTATCTGATTTATGTTATTACAAATATTTCTGGTTTTATAAAACTGAACCTGAAATGGCCGTTGAATGTTTTTTTATCAAATATTCATATAATAGAGCAAAGTAAGTAGCTAAAACAAATCGTTATCATTTAAAGATCATAGTTAACCTTTTGTCGGATTTTAGATATTTCTACTATGCCAAATTTGTGATTATTGTAGACCTGAGACCTGAGAATGCTGCATTGCTTACCTTCTTCATAAGGAATTTCAAAATATGAATTGGTTTTTAAAAATATTAGTATGAGTGCTGAATTTTTGTACAAAAGATTATAGCCGAGTGACGAGAAGTTCTTGAAGCTAATGGCACATTGTTCTTTTTCTTCTGGTTGGGTTTGGTATTCTAAAAAAATGTGTATACATGTAGGAACATCGAGGTTTGATGTGTATGGATGGACCTAGCAGAAAGTGACTCACATTTGGAAATTGAGTGAATAATACCTATTTCCTTCCAAATTAGAAAGTATCACCTGGAAACCAACCCCTTTCTATTTCTTGTAAATGGTCAATATGAGAAATACGTAGGATGAAATCTAGAAACTACATGACTTCATCCCATATTAAGTGGATGTTCTTCGAATAAATAATATTCTAGTTCGTTCGTATTGATTAGAAATCAAAATCGAAAAACAGCGTTTGGTCACTTTTATGATGGACTCTGGTTTTTTATGTGCAATTCGAGTTACTCTTGAACTTCCAGATGGACATCGTCAAGTATTATACTTACGAATTCCAGTGAGTATTCATATAAACAGGATAATTAATATATGATAAATGGTGAGATATCACTACTTCCTAAATTTGTGTATATTTTTCAACAAAACTGATTAGGTTTGCTTCATTAGACAACAATAATTGTATATATTTCCTTAACAAAAATTTTATGCTTTTTAAAATTCTTGGTTGTTGCAAAATTGAGTAATGACTTCTTGCCGACTTGAGTAATAATCATTTGAAATATGTTTGCGTATAGAAACTACTGTTCGTTAAAACGATTCAATAGAATTGCAAGATATTTGCATTTAGGGATAAAGTGCATAATAATTGGTCAATCATTTTAACCTCAATTTCTAGTTTTTTTTTGCCTAATATGTACCTTTCAAATAATTTTTGACAAATCATAATATAAAATTCTCAGTAGCATACTTTAAATCAAGTTCATTTTTATGAGAAAATATTAAATTTTCTTTAACTGCACGTATTTATTTGTATTCAATAGAACTTGATATTTCTCTGCATTTTTCATCTGGATGATTATCTCCATTCTTCTTTTTTTCCTGGCTCTACAACCTCAGGTGAGTCTTGGCCGCATCCACTATCGCCCTCCATCTTCCTCGATCTTGTGCTTCCATTTCCCACTGTAGGACTCCAATTCCAGACACATCTGCTGCGACGGCATCTTTCCATCTTTTCCTGGGTCGGCCTATTCATCTTATACCATCTGGTCTCTCAAGGAATACTGTTTTTACCAATCTGTGGTCCTCTGATCTCAATACGTGCCCTGCCAATCTTATTCGATTAGCCTTCATGTGTCTGACTATGTTCTCACTGCCACACAGGACTGATAACTCAGCATTGTAGCGTCTTCTCCAGTGTCCTGTTACCTCATCTTGTTCCGGTCCAAATATCACTCTAAGAACCTTCCTTTCGAAGGCAAGAAGCTTATTTAGTTCTCTTGGTTGAGGGTCCAGGTTTCGCTGCCATATGTGACCACCGGGCAAATAATTGACTTGTATATTGTTAATTTGGATTGTCTTCTTAACAGTTTAGATCTCAAGAGTGTTGTAAGAGGATATATCGCCCTATTTTCCACCATTATTCTTGCTGAGACATATCTTTCTACTCGATTATCATCTGTAATTATCGCTCCTAGGTACTTAAACTCCTTAACCACTTCAATGCTGTACTCATTAATGGAAATATTCTGTCTGATTCTAGGTCTTGGGTTCTTGGTTACTACCATGTATTTAGTTTTTTCTTCATTTACTCGTAGACCCAAGTTATTTGCTTCCTTCTTGAGTTGGGAAAACACTTCTCTCATATGTTCCGTTGAATGAGCCACTGTATCTATATCCTCAGCCAAAGCCATTAATAGTTTTGAGCCCTGCTTAGCAAAACCTTCAGTTAACTTTTTTTTTAGATTTTAACGGGGTTACAGTGCATTGAAACCAAAGGTTTATTGTGCCCAAACCTTCAGTTAGTTCCGATGTTATTTTACCAACCGCATAGTCCAAGGCCAAACTGAATAGTACGGTGAGAGGAATCTTGTCTGAGTCCTGATGTTACCCTGAATGGAGTTGATGTTCTGCTTCCTATCCTCAACTGTGCATATGAGATTACCACACACGTTTGTGTTACCTCCACCATTTTCCTTGGGATGCCCATTTCTAGCATTGCCACCCACAATCTGCTTCTTTTTATGGAGTCATATGCTTGCTGGAAATTAACAAAGATTTGGTGAACATCCCGGTTGAATTTCCGGTTCTTTCCTAATATTTGAATTTGAAACAAAAAGCTCTTTCTTTTGAGCTAAGGTTGATCCCCCCTTCCATTGAATTTTTTTCATTGCGATGACGTCCCTGCTTCTATGATGACGTCAGAGATACCCTGTGTACCTCGGATGAAATTACTGTAGGTCCCAAAAACATTACCCAATTTTTTTGCGACACCCATATATATATATATATATATATATATATATAATGAATGTTTGTATATATGTACGTATATACACTTGAATTATTGGACCTTTACCTGTGCGTCATTAATATCTGATAACGTAACTGACACAATTATCAAGTGGCATCTGTTTCTATTAATAGTGAAGAACAGAACAAATTAATTTCACATTTGTCGGTTATGTTATCAGCTATTAATGACGCACGGGTAAAGATCCAGTAATTCAGCTGTATATACTCTCATCACTCCAGCACCTTTCAACCGATCATCATGAAAATTGGCATGTATATATGTATTTTTTCGTGGAGAGGGTTTTTACTCTATCCTATTTGTTGTAATTTCTCACCAGGGGGCGCTGCAGCATATTAAATTATACACCGTTCAAATGATCATCCTCAAAATTGGCATATGCATTTTCCTATCAAGAATTTGAATTTGCTCTAATTTTTGTTATAACTTCTACATTGTTTTCTCTTTCCACGAGTGTAAAAGTTTGGAGCACGAGCCGACAGGCGATTACTGAAACTCAATGAAGCGAGGTAAGTGCTTTGTATATGAGTTGTACACAATATTTTTTCTACGACTGCGTTTATTATTGAAAGCCAAAAGTAACTTATATAGGTATTTTATTCAAACTTGCAAACCATTCCACCTCTGTTTCGAAGTGGTGCAAAACTTTGGTGGTTAACAAAATGACAGCTTTATCAGATGAACTGCTACTCCGAGATCTGGAGGCTAAAATAACTACAACCCTTTTCAAGGTATTTTCATTCATTTCGTCAATTTTTGCTAATAACAATCAACTAAGAAATTGATTAACAGTTGTCAAATATAATGATTTAAATAACAACAACTGCGTTTTTTATGTGCCACTGATGACTCTAACTTGTCGGTGTAGCGGAGGATGACGTCAGTCAACCAATGGTAAATAAATGATGTACAAAAACGTGCATATAATGCTAGAATGTCAAAAAAATTACATTGACATTTCCGTGGGAAAAAGTACTGTAGCGTGTAAATAGTTTCCAACGTTTGGCAGGACAACGTCTGCTGGGCACTTCTAGTGTTCCATAAATTAAGTGAAATAAATGTTTTATTATCCACAAGATAGATATTCATGTTATAGGTAGCTTCATAATATTCAATATTTCCACAAATTTTATGAATAAGCAGACAAATAATCAGTCTTTTCATACAAGACATTTAAAAACATTTATATAAATTTTCATGGAATAATAATACTTCTACTACTAGTTTTGGATTAAATCATACTGTTCCATTCGTTTCTTCTTTCGCACCACTTGAGAATTTCTATATGCGTTACTGCGTCCGATGCAAGTCGTAACTACATCTTGGAACATGCCAATCGGCCATTTACATTTTTCGTGAATTATCTTTTCTATTTCGATAACGTATTATGGCTCAGTAGTCACTTCCGTCGCATACTCACGCTACAGTTTAGTTCAGGATTCTTGTCACTATCCACCAAAACAAAACAAAAATTATCAGTCCACTGTGGTGATATTTCTTTATATTCGCTGCTCTGCAGCTGCCAGATCTCCACTAGGATCTTGCTAGATCATCGCTAGGATATTGATAGATCACCAATAGGATACTGATAGATCACCGCTAGGATCACCTCTATGATAACTCAGTTACCGCTGACGCTAGGATACCGCTCAGTCTTTACAAGATAAGTTCCTTTGTCTTATCTCCGGCTTATATAGGTCTACAGTTGGAGTTTTTTTAAGATAACTGCGTTATCGTTATATGAGTTCTGTATTTGAATACCCCGTTAATGCGAATCCATTATTCATTAGAGAGTATAATTATCACATTGCGTAATGAAAAGCTTGAACCATTTAACCAAATGAGAGAAAAACTGATTAAAAATTCATTTCAATCAAATCTTTTCTACACCGACAAACAAAATACGGTAATAGAACAAGTAGCAAATGATTTTTTGTTTGAATAAATGAACGAAACAATGCATTCAGTAGTTTAGTACTCCCCCACGAAGAGGCGTTACCTGAGCGGAAGTGAGCAAGGTTTTTTGTAACAACTACAACGAACATTAAAGTCAGAATGCGCCAAGTAAAGGAATGACGCAATGAATCACAACCACAAGCAGAGTTGTCGGTTCAAGTAAAATTTCTTGAAATATGACAAAATAATCAAGATGAGTATATTTTTTACAAGAAGATGTTATGTATGATATAGGAATAACTACATTTATTGGATGTTCGTTGACAAAGTTTCTGAATCTGTAAGAGCTTGATGTTATAATGAGAAGCTGTGGTAAAAGGGATTTTGAGAATAATGAAATTTCAAATTTATACGGCCTCGAATACAAGTCACTCTCTACTAACTGCTGGAGGTTCAAACTTTCATATATCATAATTAAAGCAATACTCCAACCAAACACGTGATTGGACGTTTGTTTTGGTGATCTCAAAATCCGCACATGTGCTAGCTTTAGTGATTTACCAAAATATCAATTATTTTTGGTACCCCCCTTTTAGCTTGATTTGTAGATCTTACCTAGTTTAAGATATTGATTACATTTTCATATTCCATTCCATTGACTTGGGATAGGCAAATTCCCTCCCAAGAAAAAGGGGTAAAAAATAACGGTTAAATTCTGTCCCTAATTTTGTTTTTACCTGAAACTGTATAGATAAATTCGGTCCCGGGTAAAATATTTTAGGATTGGACCAGTGCAATAAAACTGTATTATTGAATAATTTTAGTTTTATTAAAATATTTACATTGTTGACAAAATTTACATAAACGGAATTGATATGTCTATATATTGTTTATACCTACAAGAGACAGGTACATAATATTGTATACCTAATAATTAAACGCCACAGTGAAATGAGACACATTTAATAAAATGCAAACGACTTATTTCGTTTTACGTATATGATTCAATCATTTTTGTAATAAATTTTTGACGGTTTTTGACTTTACTATCGGTAATTTTAGTATTCAATTGTACACTTTGTAATTTTACATAAGTTTCGATTTGAAACACTTTAAGTTTATTAATAAAAACAAAAATGTTTGTTGTCTATGGAAAGATTCGCATGTATTCGTAGTCCGTGTAAGTTATGCTGAGTTTGTAGCCCAAAGTGAAGGAGGGAATAGTTACTCCTCAGATATGTAATTATCTATCAAATAATCGGAATACATTTGAATCTTTTCATCGTCTGGTGCTATTGAGAGCAGATCGAATATAAAACAATCGCTGATTTCTACAGGATTTAAGATAGTTAGGGCAAAAGTCATTTTTAGCCATCGACCCGCATGGGAACATTCATATTTGTAGGCAGATAATAAACCAATTTGCTGAATTTTTCTTTGCCATGCTTGCAAAAGATGAAATCGACATCCGATTATTTGAGCTAATGGCCAAACTTGTTTTACAGCCTTATGGATACCTTTTTAACAATCGATTACAATTTCAGAAATATCTAATCTAACACTATTTTTGATGCAGACCTCTGTTACAATATTAAATAATTTTTGGTACGTTTCACTCCGTTTGTTGGGTAATAGAGAAAAAATCAGCGGTATATAGTGGCCGTTATAATACCCGTGTATCGTAAAAAACTGACAAAAAAATTGTGGGCAGTAATTAAATGTTCCATCTAAATATGTTCGTCTGACTTATCCGTTAAATTGAATATTTTATGTACCAGAAAAGACGGCGATTTGATCAGCTGCATCATTAAAAAGTAAAAAATGTTCACATCTGGATGTTTCAATGTTGATCTTCGCCAGAGTGCCGAAAGTTTGTTGAATACTTGTTGCAATTGTGGAAGCAGTTTTAGACGAGCATTGTACAAATTCTTCCTTATTAACGCAACGTCTGAGGTATTGATCGTTGAAGGCAGATTTTCTTGAAACTCCCGGCGGATGATTTTTGCATGCTTCTCCGATAAATCATCAATAGCCTTTCTTTCACAAGAAGTGCTTAAAATTTGGCGGTTCAACTATTCTACATTTGCATTATGGCAATGATCCTTTACATGCTTTGTAACAGTTACATTGTCCACTTCACCCATACTAAGCAAATAAGATCTACATTTTTTTTATACACGTCCACCACTTTTCAAAAAATTTTGAGAACTAATCTTATGGTTATTTATAACTACTATACGCTTTCCTTTTTCACTCAAAATAATATTAAGATCCATGGTGCCAGACTACAAAGAATACTCGAATCGACTAATATGTAAACTGGGGAAACATACGCAATTAAATGGTACATATTTCAATCCATTTCATTTATTTATATTATTCATTTACGTACTAATATCTACTATTTTCGGAAAAGCCCATACTTACCATAATTACTTCATTCTACGAAAGAAATTAAGCTCCTCAGTATCGTAAAACTCTGGTTGGGAGGGAATTAACCTACCGATAAAAGGGTATACAATTTTTAATTTAATCTGCTACCTGCTGAGACCGAATTTACCATGCCTCCATTGACTAGGATAATGACATTGGGTGACTTCCAATCGATTCATCCATAAACAGTTGAAATCAAATATAGACACATACGAGGCCCATCATACCAGAACTCACCTTATCCACATTTTATGAAAATTAGGTTAAATATTGCATTATTCAGCCTGCGTCACCTAGCAGCATTAGGCAAATTTTACATCTGAAATATCACCATTAAATCAAAATTGGTCTTATCCAGGCATAACACGTGGTTAACACGCGTTATCTTACTGACCGATAGGAATATTCCATGACGGGTGGCCTAACTGGACTTTATGCACAGTGTGTTGTCATTGTGGGTTTGTTCAATTTATTAAAGTGGCTCATTAAAACCGTATTTTTAAATACTGTGTTGTTGATATTTTAGCTAGTAATCTACTACTATTTAGACTTAAACAAATGGAGCGTGAAATTCTACTTACAGAGGCTAAAAAGCCGAGAGAATATGGCCGATAAATTCAAATATGAAATAAAAATAGCCAAGCGTAGCTGGTATGTTTTAGAAGTTTAAATATAAAGCAGAACTAACTAAAAATATTTTATTGCCTTATGCATAAGCCAAAGAACTCACCACGATATCCTAGATGCAGTCAAGATGGAAAAACATATAAGTGTAAGAAATTAACACGGTAAGACGTCTATGATTTCCATCGGAACTTCTACGCATGTAATACTAAAACTATGCAACGATATTGCATAAGTCTTCATACAAAAGGCGCAAGGAAGAAGGGGGCAGCAGAAAAAAAGTATATACAAAATATTTCATGAAAAAATCAGCTTGTCAGAAGTTCAAAAGACAGGTATATGAGAAAGCATTCTTAGATGTTCTCGGTATCTCCAGTGATTGAGTTCAGATATTAGTTAGGAGGCACTTACAAACAGGGCTTATGCCCACAGAAAATCGGCGTCAGTGAGAAGTATGAGCAAAAAGTGGATCGAAAATATATCAAATACTTGAAAGGTGTCGAAAGTAACTATTTCCGATCAAAGGCGGGTAATCGACAGTACTTGGGCAGCCTACTAAATTTTTATAAGCCTGGTTTCGGAAGTTCTCTGACGGATGCTTGCTACAGAAATTAAGCCCGAAAAAGATCCTGCCAAGAAGAGTAGCTTGATGATAGAAAAGAACATTTTAAGATCAAAAGAATTTCTCCAGAAATTAAGGAACTTAAGGATTACTTTCTTGGCGGCCACAAACATTTGGTAAACCCCAAGGTTACAGATCAGATTGTCTATTACAGTAGGCAGGTATAGACCTATAACTTCATTAGAGTTCAAGATTCTTTCAAGACAAAAAGGAGCAATGAAAATGTATATATTTTTTCTTGGATGAAATATACTTTTCCTAACGGATCAAACGAAATTGCCTCCTTTTTAAATACTGACCTTATCATATTCCGTAATAAGACTTTGTGCTGATGGATGCCCCGTCAAATATAACCTGTATTACATGAGTTTTTCCGATACCAGGGCATTCACTTCTGCCTCCAGATAGAGTTTATGGGACATTCTAAAAGATATTAATAAGCAGTCAACAACCACCGATTTCAAAACTTAAATGAAGGATATGTTTAAAGAACAAGGAAGTGTTGCTATATTGGGTAATGACTGTCTAGTGATGGATTGAAAGTCCAGAGCTTTTTAATTCCATTGGATCATGGCTCTTCAATTTTCTATTATGATTCGAATACCGGAACATCTAAACCAGTTTCATCCCATCCCTATCGCTATATAACTTGTCAAATCCAAAGTGACACTGTAAAACTTGTCTCATCCAAAATATTATGGCTTTTTAAAACTATGATAGTGGTTTTCACTTTAAACTAAGTATAAAACAACCCACCTTACTTTTTAATGATAGAGGTATTAATTTGTCAAAATAAGAACCAAAAAAATAATCTGAGTAAAAGTTTTTAGCTTGTTCTGCAAAATTACCCAAAATGGATTTGACAAGTTTTGCATCAATAGGTCTCACAAAGTGTATTTTTAATTCAAGTGTTTCTAATACACTACTCCAGTACAATTTATAAGAAGAAAATCTGAATATGGTTCTCGTCATAGAAACTCCATTCATATGAAAAAAATCATGCAGATATTGGATAGGGCATATAAAGACGAGGAAAAGATCATAGGAATACAAGAGATTTTTTCATTTGTGTCAAACTGTTATATTTGCAATATAAGTCTCATTAATAGATTATCATTACCAGCTTTATATTAAACACATTTTTCTATTGTCCATGTAAAATAAAATATATCACATTTTATTCATAATAATTATTTAATAGGTTTATTGAACCATTATTCAAAAAAAAATACTTTTATCAAACGATAATTTCATGTGGCAACAGCGTGAAGTTCATCAGTAGTACCAGTTTAGAACGTATCGCGATTACGCGCGGAACCATCCCAGCTATTGATATATGAAAACCATAGAATAGACGATACAATTTACAAAATAGTGTTAATTCATTTATGCTAAAACATTGTAATGGGAACAATACGTCTCATAAAATTTGACTACTGCTGATGCACAACGAGTACACACTACACACGTTTAAATAGAAATACTATTGTTAAACTTGAGTAAACATGTATGATTGACTTGATTGTGCCGCAGGAGGTGTACTCAGTGTGAAAAAACCAAATGTAAATTAAAACTGATCTTTTTCATACCGTCTTCAAATAGTGTTTGCTGATTACTGAACCGAATGTGAGCTATTTAACCGAAACAGACAATTGGCGACGTAACTGTGAGAGGTAAAAGCATTATAGAAAATCGCCGAATATTGATTTAAATTTTGTAAATAAACTATTTTTTGTTCCATGATTGATGATTATACCGTTGAATCTATTGGATTGAGGTTGGCGATAATACTTTTAGAATTCGGTTGCTGCAATAGATTCATGTCTCAATTTCTTCTACTATTTCGTACGACAATGATGCATGCTGAATATAAACTTATTGGGTTGAAAAAGTGAGTAGAGAATTGAAGCAAACTATAACAATTATCTGTAACGGAAATTTGACCCAAGTGATTCAATTCAATGTATTTTGTTTGAAATTAAATGCGAATTGTTAAGGTGTTCCATTGCAATTACGTCAGTATCAATACAAAGTGGATGATTTCGCCTTGAATAAGCAAAAATGCCTCGTAAGATCAGTGCAAGAAGGTCTGGTTTTGAACCAATTATTTCAGGTTTAAATATTAAATTTAATTATGAAACTGACGTTAGCAAACATTTCCACTTTTCTGTGTATTCGATAGATACTCTCTAATGAATTCGGAAAGAATATTGTGAAAAATATATGGAAATAGTTGACGTCCTGTAAATTTTTATCCTAGCAACCACTTACTGCCATTCTGCTATTATACGGTCAACCTTGACGTTATCATTATGTGAATTTATAACAGAAACCTATCTTTTCCGATTTTACTACTTCAAGGTAATCTGAAAATTAAAAGATATCTTTGCCAAAGTGAAACAGGCGCAAATGAGATTTGAACTGTTATTCGAATTTTGATTTGAATAGTAACAATGATCTGAAAGACCATTTCATGCAGTATTTTACAACCACATTAGTCTAGTCGAGTTTCCTGCGAAAAATCGTTAGAATTCTGCCAAAAATATGAGCGGTAGCTAATTTGACGCGGAATAATATTTCGAGAAAGGAGTATTTTGATTTTTTTCAGGACATGAAAATTTTAAATACTCCTTAAAAAAAATGAGGTCTAAGTTTTTTGTTATTAACTAAAAAATTATAAGTGATAACGATAGCTTGAAAAAATATCCTTAAAAATGAGGAAATTTACAAAAAAAATTTTCGACTCCCGGAACTCAAGTGATTTATATTTAATGCTGGCCGCTACTGCATGGACTCAAGGATTATTTCTTGATATGAAATTGTAATTCAAATATTTCCAAAAATTATATCATAATTTAGGCAGTTGAAGGTATCAAAATAATTTTTTCATCAGTTTTTCAAAATAATAAGCTATTGTAAATTAACAAATTGTTTCCGGTCCCAACTCTGTTTTTATTCAAGTCAATATAAAAGTATTAACAATATCTCCAAAGGGGTACTTAAAAACAATATGCCAAAAAGGTTATGGCATTTAATAACTATGAATTTTTATAGTTGAAAAATGAAGTATCAAATTATTGTTGTTACAAATATTTTTATCAAATTTCCGGTTTCATTTCTGATAACGGCAATAATTAATTCAGGCCAAAAAATTTTTCAACAATTTGTTTAAAAAATCTTTATAAGCAAATGGTGCAATCGAATGTTTTTGGAAAAAAATTTATTCTGGAATATTATTCGTTTTAGTAAATTATTATTTTTAAACAGAAACTTTTTTTTAATTATTCATAATAATCTTTTTTATTTATCAACTTTCCAAACAAATATTTAAAAAATCGGTTTTATCTTGAAAATCATAAATTAATAGTTTACTAATTTTTCAATTTGTTATAAACAAATTCGGAATCTCGATATTATTCTTTTATCCATGTAAAAAAATACAAAAATAATGATATAAGTTTGACGGAAAGTGAATTATTTTAAAATTCTATAAAAAAAAGAAACATTTTTTTACGTTTAATATTCAAATTATATCGAGGTTCCGAATTTGTTTATAACAAATTGATAAATTAGTAGACAATTTAATTATTACTTTTATAAATGAAATTAACTGTTTCTAGATAATTCCACAATATATTGAAAAATTGTTAATATATTGTGGAATTATCTAGAAACATTTAGTTTCATCTGAAAAAGTGATATGAGTAGATTCATCAGGGCTTTCAAAATCATAATTTACTAACACGAATGATATTCCAAAAAATAATTTTAAAAACATTCAATTACTCCATTTGTTTATAACTTTTTTTTAAACAAAACGTTGAAAGTTTTTCAACCTAAATTATGCCGTTACCAGAAATGAATCCGGAAATAATATAAAATATAAAATAATAATTTGATATTTAAGTTTTTGTTAATAAAATGCATAAGCAACAAAATAAATAATTGTTTTAATCTTTTTTGACATATTCTTATTAAGTACCTGTGTATATAGAGATCCAAGAAGAATTAGACTTTTAGAGCTATTGTTTAAACTTCAACAATAGCTAATCTTTTTGAAAAATTGGTGGTAAACTTATTTTTCAATGAAAATGTATTCCTTCAAATGTCTAGATTATACTACAATTTTTTGAATTAATATTTAATATTAAAAACAAAATAATTTCCACAGTCCAAAACCCTTTTGACAAGGTAATAACAGCTGACGCAAGAACACTCCTTACAAAAGATGTTATATCCAATCATACGATGTATAGGGTGACACATGTGCTATATCTACTTATAATATTTTCAAAATAAAGGTAAGTTATGGCTACATATTCACAATCTATTTCTCATTAATTTGAAAGTTTCAAATAATTGATGTACTCGCTTTCAGCACTTTTTAAATATTGTTTGTGTTTGTTTAAAGCTTACTTTTCTCTCTAAATTTTACCAGAAATCATATATTTCATTTAGACGTGAAAATTAGGCTCCATTCAGTTCATACTACCAAAAGTATATATGATTACAACACATAGAACATGATTCATTCAGTCAATACTTCCAAAAAACAATACAAAGAAAGGCTCCATCCAATTTACAAGTACTATCAAAACGCATAACAAAGTAAGGACCCCATTCAAGTTACACTATCAAACATATAACAAAGAAAGTGCTCCAATCGATTTATACTAGTAAAACACAGTAGAAAGAAAGGGCCCCAACCGAGTTACACTATAAAAACGGATTACAGAGAAAATGCCACATCTGTTTCACTTCAGTTGTCAGAACTAAAAAGAAAAGGAAAAGCTTTTATCATCTGTACTACAATAAGACCAGTTGAAAAACAAAATGCAATAAAATGAAACTGGGAAGAACAAAAACAAACACTAACATTATTTAAAGAGGGCTGAGCGCAAGTACCTCAATTATTTGAAACTTTCAAGTTATTAAGGAATAAAGTGTGAATATGTAGCCATAGCTTACAATTATTTTGAAAAAATATATATAATATGCAGTCTTCAAGGAAACATTCTTTCGTCAACTGTGATCGGTGAACACTTTCCTAACTTTTCGGACATTTGAAAATTGACATTTTGTATAGAAAAAATGACTGTATATATATATTTATTTATATATATATATATATATATATATATATATACTGTTGCAGGCTAATGTGAACTCCGTTATACCTGTAGTCCAATTTGGGCTCCTAGCGTATATTTCATGTATACCACTATATAAGTTGACGTCGTAGTGGGATCCGTTATATGTAGCGGTTACAATAGGCTCCGTTGGTGTATATTTCCATATTTCAAAAGCAAGGTAGGCTCCGTATATGATACATTTCAGGTAATATGGACTCCTTGCGGCGTTGCCACATATACTATCGGCCAGTTAATACATATAATCAAAAGAATAATTGCCAGTTCGGTATTGACATTGTATAAAACGATTGCAATCGGCTTTCTTCGTAAGAAATTTTTATCTGAGACTGAAATTGCTCATTTGAAACAACAACTATGAGAAATAAAAATTATAAATTACAAACAATTGACTTATATTAAAGAAACTGAGATTGTTTATAACATGAAAGAGTGAATACGTAATACTACCCATAAATTAGCATATTTGCATATCATATAAAAACCTGTTAACAAAAATAAGCTCAATAGTCGAGCTTATATATGCTTATGGAAATATACATTTACATTTTTGACTGATGCATTTACAAGAATATGCTACCTTCTCGCTCCCATTTTATGCACATTTAATTTATTTTGTGTTAATAGTTGATCCGAATAAAGATCCTGCAATTTTTATCAAAAGTGGCGACTGGTATCTTTCTTTGAAAACTTGATATGCATTTGTACTCGATCCAGTTACTTAAATTGCTGATAGGCTCAGCTTAATTCTGGTTAATGTCTGTAAGTTTTTGTTACTAGTTTTAGTATTCAATGAGAGTGTTGAATTCTTAAGATTTTCCTATGATCAGTTTTTGAAATATACATCTTTAGAGTCATGAACAATTGAGATTCTGTTATGATAATTCCCCCTGTAATACAATATAGAAAATATATTTTAGATGCAGTTATTGTAGATCGCACAATAATATAAAAATATGCTTATTTATACAGAGTGTTCTTAAATATATCGACTAGGTAAGTAATTAATGGGTATTTTTTAATTGACATGCTCAACACATAACAGAGATTTTTTTTCTGGAGTGATATTCAGTGGTTCAAATCCATTATTTAATTAATTAAACGCTTTTTCAAATTGTTTTCTTTATATGAGTGATCAACAGTGAAATAAATAAGTTCTCAATAGCTCCTGTGTCAAAAACTAAAACATTTAAGAATTGGTGGCTAAAATCGTAAATGAAAAACCCCGCAAAATTGTTTTACACATAGCTATTGAATATCACTTATATAGTATAAAAAAATTAAAAAGCCACTGTACGTGTTTAGCATGTTATTTTAAAAATATTCCTTAAATATATATACAGTTGTATAATATACAAGAAATTAAGTATATTATCTATTTTGTATTACACGGTATTTTTTGACGCAAATGAAATCCTGATGGGCACTAACTTTAAAAATGTATATCTCAAAAACTGAAGAATTTAACAAGTACCAAAACTAACGGTAATAACACAAAAATGCAAAAATATACCGACGAAATTTCTAAATATAGGATCATTCACAATAAAATTGCAATTTAGGAATATTTACCGTCCTTTATTTTTTATCTCACACTGTATGAAATAGTATTGCAGAAAATAGCAGAAAATAAGGACTACTAAGAATTTCATTTCAAATATTTATTCACTAACCCTATAACTATCTATATTTTTGGGTCGAAAATCAGTCTAAAACTAATGCCGAATGGGTAAGGATTAACAGCCCTGCAAAATATTAATAATAAAAAGGCTTACCAAAACGAAATAGTACTTCAATAAACCGCTACATTCCAAGTTTAACGGCTTGTATCGTACAGATTGTTAGGTCTGTTTTAGCAATAAGAGAATTACATCACCTGTCAGCGTGTTTAGTACTCCGCTGAGGCTTAGAGGATCATTTAGGCATAACCGTTTCACCTTCGCTTTGTGATCTTAAAGGTTTTTTGGGATCGGGATTCGAAGGAAATTTTTTTACGTGCCGCCTTAAAGACTTATTGGCATAATATCCTTCGCAAAATTTACAAGAAATACTACGGTTCACATTGCTTTTCTTGTTTTCGATAATCGGGATTATATCGTTACAAAATCTCAATGACGTCGAATTTGACCCAAAGCGTTTTTTCGTTCGTTGTTTTGAACCCTTGTGTAAAGATAAAAAACTTTGAACATCAAATTCATCGGAATGATGACGCATCAATTGTCTTCCAAATTTCTGAACATCTTGTAAACAATATGGGGAATCATGTAGTCGTCGCTTTTTCTTAGATATTCTAGGCAATTCTGGAACATCAGAACCAATTGGTTTGGTTTCTTCTGTTGAACTATCCAGTGCTGTATGTTTTACTTGTTTAAGTGATGAATTATATTCGGATATGAAAAAGCATACTGTTTCAAGTTCAAATGAAAACGACATCTGTTCTAAATGTGAATCATTATTTTTTTAAAACGTAGAATCTCCCAGTGTTAAATCACGTGTTACGATTCCATTTTTGGAATTGTAGTGGAAATCCAAGGAAGAGTTTTGTAAAACGACATAGGTTGTCAACGGCACCTTATTTCGTGGGATCGTGATACGCTCTGATGAGTCAAAAAGATTGTTTTCTCTGTTTGAATTATTGGAAAAAAACTTTCCTCGGTTGGTTAATATTCAGAGCCAGATGTTTCCGTGTTACTGAAACATTGTCTAGTGCTAACATATAATGTCTTTTATGAAATTAGACAATTTAAATCGTTTATGAAAATAATACAGTATCAAACTTTTGTCAAAACTACCAATTTTATGTTTTATGTCAATTGAGTTTCCATTTTTAAATTTTATGAATTTTAACGATTGTTTTAATATTCACACTTCTTGTCAGTACACGAGATTAATTACTTATAATTAATCTGCACAACTTTAGTCGGTGTGCAAATTTAAAAGATGCCTGCTGTATTTTCTAAACAGATAACCCATGACTCTACATTTCAAAATTAAAAAGGTATATTGAAAGTACCCGCTAGAGGATGTAATCGCATAGGAAATAAAAAGTAAATTCAAAAACTAAAACCCGACTAATGAAAAAAGTATGAAACAAGAAAATATTCTCATCTATAATAGTTATGAACAAACTGTTCAATATTTATCGGCTATTAAGTGAACAGCTCACCCCTAATATATTATGATTTATTTGATACATACTCATAGTTATGTTGCAGTCCACTTTGTTATTCCAAATGAAATACCCAGTATATTTTTAACTTTCTAAATTGCTGATATAATTATCAACAACTTATTATGACAAAGGTCACTGTAAGGTAACTCAATAATATCCCAGAAAAACGTGTTTCATTTTTTATACAGGGTGAAGAATAATTAACGTAAATTTTGGATAATGAATAATAGTAATAACTGTGTTTTTTTAAATAGCAAAATATTTTTTTGTCGCCTCAATTCTATATTAGATTTCAATCAAATATTCTTAACATTCCCCTATGCCTGAATGTAATAGTTTTCGTGATTTTTTTGTCTTTATTATTTAATAAAAAATAATTATTATTTGTATATTAATAGTCATTTTTCTATGCTATATCTTCAAAGTACCTTTTATTTCACCGCTTTGTTGCGCTTAAGACGGATGTTTATGGTTATTCGGTACCATGATATTTCACAGTTCAATTTTGTTCAACAAAGTGTTTCAGACCATAAAAAATAAATATCTCGCAAGCTTATTAATTGTTTTCACTAAAATAATTTCATTTGAGATATGAAATAGTGTACATACTCGTATACTAAATTTCGTCAACATTGAATTATTCTCACGACAAAGAAAAACAACACAGAAAATGGAGATTTAAGCATGTGTTTGAAGAATTGTAGATTTTTTTAGTATCTACAATTATTCCAATGGATAGTTATCCGTACGACTTTACCTTTCACTGTAAATACCAGGAATACCATTTTTCATTCCTTTCCAACCGCATACATCAACCTTTAACCCACCATATATTTCAGGGTTATCATAAACCTTTTTATCATTCTCACTTATAAAAGTTCAGGTAACAGTTTTTCATTTTTTTTACTAAATTAGTTATTCCGATCGTTCTAGGTAATTAAAGCTACAAAAACTAAATACAAGCAAACACAGAACCTCTCACATCTACGTAAAAACGTCAGTTCTAACATAGTTTAGTAAAATTTTGACGTTATCGTAAAAAATGGTGTTTTTCACTTGTACAACAGTCATATTTATACAGGGTGGTTCATTAACAATTGTCCATATAGTATCTGCAGAAACCTTAGCACAAAATATGAAGATTCGAGAACACTTCAGTAAAATATTCCTTCTTACTGAGATCTAGGGTGTTATATCATAAATATTTGAAATGATTGTAGTCCACTGTTTTTACACCTTCCACTTTTTATATATTAGGATACTTCAATTAGTGGTAAAATATAATTTTCCTCTATCACTAGAGGCATGCGGTAGGGATAAATACTTCCTCTAGTTACCATATGGACAATTCTAAATGGAACACCCCATAAAAAGGATATACAGATGCAACATAATTTGTTAAAAGTATCTCGTGCTCGTAAGAAAAATTAAAATTCTTTTTCACTTTATCACTATAGAAATTAAATACCTTGTTAAACCTTTTGAAATGAAATGATGAAATTGTTGGATATCTCCGTAAAGAGATTTGAAACTATACGATTTGTTATTCATTTGGTTAAATATTCAACCAATTTTGTCAAATTCTATTGAAATAAACGGGTTATAATCATTCATTTATTTTGTCCTTCCGTACACCAATTATTTGAGGATTTTTTATTCAAAATAATTTAGAATTGATTGATGATAACAAAAGAGGTATTGTTGATATTCCATAATACATAATACTTTAATTTAAATCCAATTTTCAGTAATTTCTCTATCAACGATTATCGGTTCTTCATATACAGCCAGCCGTCCTATCTTAGTTGTAGACTCGATATGGAAAAGTTTTAAGAAGTAAAATATTTTGTTTTCCATTGGATATTTCATCAATGTATTTAATTCTGACAAGCTTTGTAATAGCAGATTTTATATGGTACTTTAATCTTCCACAAAAATAATACTTTTTCAAAAACATTGTGGATGTGTTATATGTGTTATATATTTGTTTAGCTTGAAAACAATGTGGAAATGTTTCAGAAAAATTGACTTATTTTCTAAAAGTGATAATATAAACATTATTTGACATCACACACTTTGTAAAAATACTTACAATCTGGAACCCGTTTTAAAGCCAAATTTAATATTCTCGTGAATCGAAACGTCATCGTGGACATTCTCACACAATACAGATAATTTTTATACAATAATTGTTTCTAACCACGTGCCTTGTACAGTACATGTTTGTACTCCACTGGAGCCTGAAATAACTGCTAAATATACTGAAAAGGTATCGCGATATTTTATGCAAAGATGCGTCCATTTTTTGGACTTTGGTATGTTATATTCACCCTAGTTTGCTAGATATGGAGTAGTAAAGATAAAAAAGTACACAGTTTTGGAGTTTTTTAAACTTACGAGCTGAACTAAATTTATGTTGCGCACACACTACTACATGTGTTGATATGTATAATTGCAAAAATGTGTTTAACTTCACAATAATATATAATAATAAAATTCCACTTTGTTTCGTTCCAAATATTGAATTGGTTTGAATTAAAAAAAACAACGATTTTTTTGCAGCAAGATAAGTTACATATCAGCATAATATTTAATTTGACGATCTACGTCGACGAAGTCGCGGGTACAAGCTAATGAGTCTACATATTTGTGCTGCTTCCCTTATGTTCGGCAGGGTAACATTCATTTCACCGTCTGATTAGTTTTTCATATTAAACTTTCTGGTTATTTTAATTCAGTATAATTAGCTGTATTGTAATCGCTGGAACTCGCCCTGCGACGGCCTGTCAGGGATTTGTTGATTATCAATACTTATTATTGACTAGTGAATAATGAACGTCATCATTCTTAGGAAGCTCCACACGTATCAATTATCAAACAGCCGTGGACAAATTTTATTATGACAATTTAATTACTGCCAAAATTGACAGAATCATTTGAAGTTATATTCAACGTTTCCAAATGAAAGTTACTATTTCTGTAGTCGCTAATAGTTGCTCAAGTGCAATAGTCGCTATTAATTATTTCCGATTGGTTTGTTTGTCAATTTATCGAAGCCCTCGAACGGAAGCTCTCGATTTTTAATTAGATTAGTTATCTCAAAATTATGTCGAATCAACAAAAACAGAAGAGTGTTTATCAAGATCATGCTATAATTTGGATGTTTAACTTCAGAAATAAATAGTTTGTTCTTAGTATTTCCCATTTCAAGAATCAGTGTAGCGAAGCATGATAAGTTTTTAGCTCCTAAAATATACTGTGACTGAACAAGTATAATGTTTGATATGGTATTTATAAACAACTTGAATTTTTGTTGTGTTTAGACACTTAAAATTCTCATAATTTCATGACGCCAACTTAAAATGCTAGCATGAAAATTATATGAAGAAAACGAAAATCGCGTAAAAGAATTTTGATGTTTACATCGAATGTGTACAAGAAATAAAAGCTATAATTGGAAAAAAACTCTAGCTCAGTTAGGACGCAAACTAGATATATTTAGTAAATAAGTTTTGGTATCGTGTATGTATGAATGTTTACTGGGGTGACATTCACTGAGACTTAAGAGATCTATTGTGCCTCCTTTTTTCTACTTAGTTCCTGAGGAAAGTCTGAGAAACTAGAGTATTTCCTCTAGTCCTATTTCCTAGGAAATTTTTAGGATATCCGAAGGCTTCAGCTTAGGTAATTGTCCCTCTTCTATGGTATAGTCCAACAGTCTCTATATGTAATTAACGTAATATTTGGTTATATTCATTCAGTCTATCTTGCCATAAAATTAAAGCCGGTAGATATAATCTATAAACATAATGAAAAAAAAACAAAAATATATATGCCTAATTGAGCTCAAACCTAAATAGGAACAAACAGGCAATGAAATAAACATCGTGATTACTCAGCCATTTTGAAATTCAAGAAGAACTTATCTATTAAATCAGTAAAATTATAATCGAAAATGTAGATTATTAATTTCACACTTTCTATTTACAATATAATAAAAATTGTTATAACCTCGAGCCAATAAGATCTACAATGTAATTGAAACGTTTTTAATATTTTTATTAAAATTACTTTCAAGGTTCAAAATGACAGAGTTATGTTATCTAAATAAATTAAAGTAATGATAATTTGCATTCATATCTAAAACAAAAAACAGCCAACCCCAAAGCTCCCGTTACCGAATCGTTTAATATGTCAAATTATTTGAGATCCCTTGCATGGTATACGTATCTCATTCCTAAATATATATTTAAAAATAGACTCATAGCCTTGATTTTCATGAATAATACTTTAACTGTAACAAGAAATAACCGATGATGTAAGTCTTTACCAATTTGGTAGAATAATACTAGAAGGAGCTCACTCTGACCGCTACAGTGATGGGGTACTCAACTGCAGTGGTGCCAAAGTTATCGGATCCTACTTTGACCTAGAAATATAACATAAAATGTATTTCAAGTTTTCAACATATCGCCATCTAGAAATATACACGCGCACTACAAAAATATACAAATTCACGAAAACGGCCAAAATTAGCTCCTTCTAAAAACTATGCCAAATCAATTTAGACATAAATATAAGGTAGCTGACGCTTTTTTTAGGACTTGGTAAACTGGGCTCCGTATATCGGAGCTCATTTTACCGCGGAGCTCACTTATACCTCAGATTTAACATGGGAGGAGCCTACCTTGTATGTTAACTATATATATATATATATATATATATATATATATATATATATATATATATATATATATAGAGTGACTTTTCATGGTTTGATATTCACTTCCTGTAGTGTAGACGATTTGTATTGGGTTTTTTGATATTGCTTATCTTGATATTACATAGTTTGTTGTGTTGCTATAGCGATTTCATACCTCTTTTTCTAAGAACATTCCCTATGTGTTTTCCTTAAAAATCGTCGTAAGTATTTTCTAACTCTACGAAGCACACAAGCACATTTCGACCTCCCTTTAAAGTTTTTTGATTTATTTTTCTCATTAATTATAAAAATTTGGCAACTGACTCTTGCATTGAGTCTTAATCCAAACCAGTTATTTTCAGCTTATCTATTTTCTCCATTATTATTTCCAACTTCAATGACTAGTGTGAATCAGATATATTGTCTTTGCTATCGCATATTGAGTTACAATGAGGGATATGCATATAATTCATTACATTTTAATGAAGATTTACATACTTGTAGAAAATTTGATATAGTTTTATGATCAGAATGAGACAGTTTTCTGTATTCCTATCTTTTAATTATCACAATCGTCAGAATAATCTCAATTTTTCCTATGCCAACCATTTTATTGTAGCTAAATACCACAAAAACTCAGCAATAAACGGAATATAATATTTGTTCACACTGTCACAATGATTGTGCGCTTGTTCCTTCAGAGGCAAATGCCTAAATAATAATTTTTAATTGTTATTGGTAATTTATCATGAGAACATTCATAAAAATGCAAAAATAAAATTTCGCAGGATTTTTAGTGATTATTATAATAGTAAAATATTCTTAACGCTACTTCCAACTATTCTAACATCCGCAGGCTTCAATTTGAAAGAATACTTCAATTATAAATCTCAACTATATTAACCTTTCACTTTGGTCTTTTGAACGATCAATAGTTTCGGTACTTCGTTCGTGATTGAAAATAGCTTATCTTGGTTAATCGATCGTTAAACGTTTTACGAGATTTTCAACTGCACTTGGATCGAATCACATTTCTAATGGTCATTGAAATCGTTAAAGTAGATTTAGAACTCAGTGATTTTGTTAATTACAAAAATTTTTCCCACCATGTATATAAATGCGAAAATACCGGTTTATCCATATTAAATAGATTTGTGTGATGATATTAGGCATATCTGTGTAACTTGTTATATTCGTATAAGAGTAACTACGAAATTTGAGATTCTCAAAAACATGGGGTTGGTCAAGGTTGAAATCAAATCACTATTGGAATGTCCAGATAATATATGAACATTTTTCATAGAAGGAAGAATTAAGCCATGATTTATAAGCCCAGTTAGGGGTTGAACTACACTTGAATATATTGATAAATTACAATATACCGAATAAAGTTAGAACAGAACATATTATAGTAAATGAGTAGATTCCACAAATTAAGGGTCGAGACAGTAAATTTCATTAAGTTATATCATTATTCATATTCTCATTTATAATTGAGATGGATTTTGCGAACTACTTAATTATAAACAATTCCAGTCGTGACATTCTCCTGTTAACACCGTTGTCTAGAAATAATGAAGATAAGCTACCTATTGTGTTTTAAATGGTTCAAAATATATTCAAAATATGCAGCTAATTTCCACTATTCTATATATCACTTAATACATTGGAATTTAATTCTAATAATATGGTAATAACTATACGATAATTGAAAGATTATGTAAATAAGCATTATAAATTATCGATATTAATTAATTAAAAATAGATGGACGCAGAAAAAGAATTGTGGTAACCATACATGTTAAAATTGTAAATAATACCAATTATCATTTGAATTAGCTAGTTTACCTATTTAAAACGATGGTGAGTAGAAAAATTCGAAAATCCCCATTCAGTTGGAGTATTTTTTCTTGTGAAGTGAGAAAAATGCAAATTGAAACCATAATATCAGAGGAAAAAGATGAAACGATTTATGAGAAAGGAATAAAATAATACTAGATCTAAAACAATATTTTTGGGAGAATTAAGAAGAGAATTATAACATGAACAGACTGGGCCACAGAAAACAGTCAACCCCGATTTTAGGAAGTATTCATAAGATTTCAAGGAAATGCCGAAACAGGTCAATTTTTGTTCTAAGGGGACACATTTTTACGAAACAGGCATCTGTCATTTGACAACCTCCACCTTTCCATTTACCCAAACCCTTATTATTGAATGGGGAATATTCCATGTGTGGCACATTAATGGAAAGGCATTTATATGGAGTATTTAGACATAAGGATAATCGATTTTTTTTTAATATTTACACTGTCTTTGCAAAAAAAAGTCTCAATTAATTTGAAGTGTAGCTCCTCTTAAAAATGAAACGTAAAGCCTCATTAAATAAATTCTCTGATCTTCTTGCACACTTTCCGTTTTCAAAAAATATGGAAATAATCTCAACTCAATCTGCAATAGAATATACCATTTAAGTAGTATTAAAAAAATACTCAAATTCATCAACTGTCAACAATGCTAAACAAATTGTCTTAGTATCAAATTAGCAATCGCAGTATTCCATTGAATTTACTTTTAATGTGACAGAAAAAATGACACGTTAGCATACCATAGACATTGCAGAATTGTGGAAATGTGGAATTTCAGGTACCATAGCACCCGTTGTACTGGCTCTGGTGAGCTGAAAATCGATAGCGTTCATCTTAGAGATGCTCTAAACAATTCTTAATCTAATATGAGCATATTCCACGAAGTAAGGGTCGAGACAGTCAATTCTTAATCTTAGAATTGATGACTTTATGCACTCCAGAGGTTGTAAAAATGCAACATATCTGGATTCATAGGACGGGTTGAACAGGCTCTGTGGAGCTGAAATTCGAGAGAGCTTTTCTTTGAGATATCTTGAATAATATCGAATCATAAAGTTGGTCACTTATATACACTCCGGAGGCTGTATCGTGCTAATAAACCGAAATTTCTCCAAATATGACAAAAATGTGGAACTTCAGGGACCATATCGCCCGTTGCACAGGCTATGACGATCTTATTCACGTAACTTTTATTATGGATGAAGACAAAGTTAAAACACCAAGACAATATAGGCACAATATATAATGTATTCGGATGAATTGAATACAAAAATAAAGCGATTAGGAACAACAAATGAGATGGTATAAGCCCAATATAGGCACAATATATAATGTATTTGGATGAATTGAATAAAAAATGAAGCGATTAGGAACAACAAATGAGATGGTATAAGCCCTGGTATTATTAAAAACATACGGAAACAGCTTTCAGACAAATTAAATAGTTTAGGTGGTCCTAATAAGGACTCAGCAGGATTAGAAAGGGTACGTATAATAATTGATTTTCTCTTCTTATTAGCTGAAAATCTATTAGGTTTATCTATGAAATGGTCTAAGCAATACCCAATTATAATTAGTGACTTCATGAACTCCGGAGGTTGTAGCGTGCCAACAAGATATGGTTCAAAAAGTGGACGACGATCACGACATGTACACAGGATTTCTCCTAAACTCCCGTTTACCGTGTTTTTCAGGTTGAAGAAACGTGAAAGTAACACGGGAAAAATCAGAAATTCCTTCGATTTTTGGGGTAGACCAATACTTTACTCGTATCTTGGATAGGGTGGACGGAAAAGTAAAACATAAACAGGGCATTAGAAATATGATAATATGAGAATGACGGGACACCAAATTTTTTACTGTACAATACAGAGAAGTAAGCAGTACGTAATCATTGCTATAAATACTGGCTATATTTGAGACTACTCAGAAAAAAACATAGATAATGAAACATATATCAAATCACGGAATAGAAAAATGAGCACAACTTAAATACAATACGGCCTTTTTCAGATTCGCAAACGTACTAACATGGATCGATTGGTAATTTGTTTCGCTAGAGGATTATGAAGGTTGCTGAAGATATGATTCAAAATGAAATATCCTTATACATTCGCAGAGCAAACAACTATCTCTTATACTTGTAAAAAATCATCTTCTGAATATGTAACAATGAGGTCATATAGAGCCGAGCTTTTAGAAATATTGAACAGCAATTATGGTATTATCTTGTAATTAGTAAAAAGCAAAACGAACTGTATTGAATTGCGTTTATTTATTTTCTTCGATGAAGTTACTTTTCCCACATTCAATCGCGACTAGATCGATGTGATTCAATCTCTAGCTTCTTCCACAAAAATATTTTTTCCGTTGCCTGTTATCATCCATGTATGCTCTAAGATATAACTCATCCCTTCATTCTAATGGTTATTATATTTATTGTCACGTTCAACAACTTTTTCTACTGATACAGCTCCAAATGAAATTACTTTACTCACGATATGTGGTATTTGGCAATATAAAACTAAGCTTACTGTTTCAACCTGTTACTTTAACATTAATTCGAAACTACAAGATTAATTTCATGAACGTATGAACGTAGGTGTATTATTCCAAGTAGGTATATTAAACATCAAAATGTCATTATAGAACACTAATACCTTCGGCACATTTGCATATTTCCTTGCGGTTGTCAATTTGTGCTAATACTACTCATTTTAGTTCCAGTTTAATTACATCAGATTCTATGATGAATATGGGATAAGCTAGTAGACAGAACGTAGTTTTAACGTCTTTTGACTTCTATCCATTTGAATGCAATTATTCATATTAAAAGACAAGAATCTTATTTGTTTATTCTAATAACTACTGACGCTTTCAACAACAAAAATATAAACTGCTATTGAATCATGTGCTTATGATTCACACCATTCCTACATGACATGTAATCAGTTACTTTTCCGAAAACCATTAAATGTTCGTTTGAAAAACATATTTTTTTGTCAAATATATATTATCTTGGCTTATAAGTCATCATGAGAAGAGCTTGGAAAGAATTGAGAAGTTATTTATACATTTTGATCTTCAATATATAAAATGTTCTAAACAGGGATTATAAGTGATGCAGCATCTCTTCACTCATATTGTTGCTCAACTTCAGCAACAAGAAATGTCATTATCTTCGCAAAAAATATATTGCTTTAATTGAATCATGCAATCTGTCACTAATCATGAACATTCCTGGTCTATAGACCTATTCTTCAGACAATCTCGCATATTCTCTGCAAATATGGTGGAATCTTATTCATTATAAGTATGTATTTCTATATAAAAATATATATAGTAGACAGGTAACGAAATAATTGTATTTAGTACCTATATAATTCATTTGTTTTTGATAATATTCAAATTTGGCGAGAGGACAAAGCTTTTTGTTGAATATTTAAATATTCTACGGATATTTCGCATTCACTGAAGGTCAGTACGATAACCCACAAACCATATAATATATCTTTTGAATCATCCATTTTGTGGATAATCTGACATTGTATTTGCGAACTTCCTGTTTAGCATTGAATTTTAATAACAGTGATAAAATTTTCAACATTTCATCAATTTTCCCATCACAAAGTAACTAACGATGGGTTTTATGGTATATTTCAGAAGATTTATAATATAAAACTTTAATTAAACTTAATGATGCCGCTTGTACTCAGAAAAGTGTGGGCCAATACACATCAATTAATTATTCGAAAGTTCCCAAGCCTCCACGAGTTTTTCTGACTTAATATGCCTGGTGAACTGCTTATTGGATAAAAGTACAGACAGTGCGTTTATCTTCACTATACAGTATTAGTATTAAACTGTGCCACTAGTCTAAGTATCCGTTCAACAGAGCAAAGTATTATGCCACTTCTACTATTGGTAGATTTCTCAAGCTCCCTCTTGAATTCAAATTACAATTCACAAAAAAATTGAGTGCTAGTCTGATAATATATTTCCTGCGAAAATTAACATCAGGATGTGATATATGGTACATCAGCACATGGTAGCTGTAGTGAGATTTGTACTAGAAAAATATCCTAGGAATCATGGAAAAAACTGCCAGTGGAAGATTTGAAGAACAGAGGACCCACCCTAACAACCATATGAGGGAAATAAGTGATTACACCAGGAAATACTACGTTGGGCGTCCACGGCCGCGAAAATATCCTGACCACATCTAGCAGAGAAGACTCTAGAAAGATTAGAACAAAGGAAGAAGAACCACTTACAAGAGAGCCTGCCGATCCGCAGAAATATGAGCTGGATTTCGTGTAAGGAAAGCACTTTTTAAGATCGTTTTCAGTCGTAATAAGTCGGCTAAGAATTTGGTCCTGCGAAACACACAAAGATGAACGTCAAAACAGAAGACCAAAGGGGTAAAGTGCATTGCACCGCCCTGGAGGAAAGAAGAGGATAGCCATACACTTCTTCGAAACGCAGGGAAGTAGAAAGGAGGAGTACGAAACTAAGAAGACTGATAACCCCATCGGCTGTGATGAGGAGGTGGTGGATTTTCTTCCCTGAATGTCTTGAGAGATACATTCTGGAAAAAACTTGTGAAAGCTATAACCCTCTCTTGAATTGGATATTGTTCAACTGCTGAGCCAATTTACATATTTTTATACAGACATATTTTTGTTTTGAGTGTATAAACAAAGTAATTGAGTGATTATTCTGAATAGTAGTATCAAAACTATTGATAAATAAGGTGAGTGAAGACACAATTTCGAAATTAATTAACGGTTAACAATTCCTTCATATATCAACATCTCGTTTATATAGTAGTTCAATTCGCTGTCGTTGGGCCAACCTGTATACAAACAATTAAGTTGATAGAGTGGAAAATGTTAATACATGTAATAATGATTTTATGCTGCAGAATTCTGCATCCAGTGATGATCTTTTTATATATTTCAAATAGAACAACATTTTCCTTCTCACATGAATATATTGTAATACAAATTTTTTTATTGTATACATTCGCAATCTGTTATTCAATTGTATCGTTACACATTATGTAAAGTCAAAGTGTATCTTAATCTGAAATTCTTGGAGCTTTATAAACTCAAAAAATGATTCCGTGCTTTACATCGGTTAAGGCACTTGAAACAAGGATCTACTATTGTTGAATGCAGTTCATGTGTAAGTTATTACAAACTCATCTTTATCACGGAGCGTGCATGCATTTTAGCATTTAGTTTGTATAATATAAAGTGGTTCACTAAAATAAAAAGGTTTGGGTTCGGTTTTGCAACTAGGAGTAACATTTGAATTTATAATAGCAATGATTGGGCTATGTATTGATCATATCGCAACTGACAATATGCCTTTATGGATTTTCACTTAATCCCAAATACTCTAGTTCCTTTGAATTGTTGATTAGAAAACATTACACGTGCGATGGAATAAGATTTAATAGTAGTCAGAAAAAATATCCAATTACATTTAAAAAAAGTAGTAGCTTTTCCAAAAATAATCTAAGATGCTGAGATTGGATTCTGCTACACATTCGCTGCCAAAAACATCAAAAAGTCAGTTTCGCTAAGAGCGTAGTTTCGTGGGTCATAGTCGACCAACAAATATATGTAATTTTTCTCTATACCTCACATGAAATGTAATATGATTCAAGTCTATATTTGAGAGACTACTTATATAAATGTACACGGATCTTTACATTACAATTAATATTATTCCCAAGACGACCTGCCAAAAAATCTCGCTGAAGAGGTAAAATTGATTTCAGTGCATAGTAGAAAAATGCAGGAAGGAAGTTTAATGGTTAATCCGCGAAAAACCGTTTTTGTCCCTTTCACAAGAAAAATGTCACTGTGAAGGCTTAGATGCCCCAAGCTGAACACCCACATTCTCAAAAGACGTCAAATACTTGTGAGTCACTTTTGACCAAAAGCTGACCTGGTGTCCACGCCTGAATAAGGTGATCCAAAATGCAAATATTGCCATTAGGAGATGCAGGAGTTTTTGTGGTAAAAGCTGGGGACTCAACCCAAAGTTGAATCTATGGCTATATGAAATGGTAATGAATATAACAACCTATGATTCACCTGAGGCGCAAAGATCAGGTAGACCCCAGCAGTTATACAACTACAAAGTGTGAAAATGCGGGCATGCGTATACCATGAAAACCTACTGCAGCCCTAGAGGTGCTGCTAAATGGGCCGCCTTTACATATCCACATACAAAGAGAAATGAAGACGATACTGTACAGACTCAAACAAGGCCAAGGTCCAATTAAAGGACAGCAAAGGGCCATGAACTGGAAAATAGAGGTTGATCAGGAGGTAAACTCCTTATTTGAGATGAACTCAGACAAAACAACTACTGTATTCATCTTCAACAGGCACTTTCGGACTACTATACCGAATATGGAAGACTGGAAGGAAGACCCTCCAATTAAAGCAGACCAGATCTGGTATACTGATGGCTAGAAGACCAACAAGGGGGTTGAAGCTGGCATTTACGGAGACCGACCGAGGAAGATGGTATCGATAAACGTCGGACAGCACGCCACGGTGATTCAGGCGGAAATCGCCGCATTACTACACTGTGCCATGCTGATAGAGCAAAAATATATCAAGCGGCCCTAACGGCAATCAGCAGATGATCAGTTCCACACTGGTCAGACACTGTATACACGTTCTAGAGGATTGTCTAACAAACTTACAATAGCTTGGGTACCAGCCCACAAACGCCGCCTAATGAATGAGGGGGCCGACGACTTAGCCAAAGTAGATGATGGGCCACAGAGATGATGGGCCCAGAACCATTCTGCAGAGTCTCAGCAGGCCTTTTTGAAACGGCCATCAAAAGCTGGATAGACAGAGAGTTTCAGAGCTGGTGTCTACAAACACAAGGGCGGCAGCAGAAAAAGCAGTTCATTAAACACTGCTCCCGCATATTCACAAATCAGACCTACTTATCCACAGCCGAAAGATCGTAAGAATAGTGGTAGATCAACTAACGGATCAATGTAGACTTAATAAGCACCTGGAGAGAATGAGCCTGGGAGAGGATAGCCTGTGTAGGTTCTGCTAGGAGGCGGATGAAACTGCCGAACATGGTGTCATTTTGAAGCACTATGCAGGCTTAGGTGTGCAAGACTGGTAAAGGAAAAGCCCAAACCGGCAGGCTATTTCGTGTGGCCAGCATCACGGCTTCATCAAAAAGACGGGTCATGACAGCACAATCTAAGATCAGGTAGGAGAAACCACAATAAATCCGACGGATTTGCAGTGGTAGAGGATGCTTCGGCGCCATCTCCGTTCGAACAAATCTACAAAATATCATTCCTGGTAAATCTAGAGAATGATATGGAAAGGAATATAGTGCGTTCTAAAAATGATTGGAAGAGGGTGGAGTAAAAAAGTCTCCGAAGATGCCACCCCAGTATATTTTTCGCAGCGAGCAAAACAATTAAAATCATCAACGTCATGGAGCAAATATAGTGTCTTACGATCAGTACTAAACGTTAGGAAAAACATAGACAGCAAGTGTCCAATAGCATTCCTCAAAAGAGAAGCCAGCAGTTACGCGCCAAAGAAATCTCTGACTTTTGAACGAGATGACATTTCAAGATTTTTGGCAGAGGCCTCGGATGTAGATTATTCGCATATGAAGGTAAGCTCTTTTATTTCGTTATCCATTAGGTTTTTTAGAATCACAATTTGTAAACTTTGGTAGTCTAGAAATGGTTGTATGAATGTTCTCATAAATTATGAATTCTCCAAAAAACACATTGACTTTTAAGGAGCAACTTCAATTATCAAATATGCTTATTTTGGTAAATTGTGCTTTTTTTCAGATCGCATCACTATTTGGTATTTGTGGGGCTTGCAGATGCGAAGCACTTATTAAAACGGCTGATACAAAAACCAAGAAAAAACGCATTTCTTGTTTCTGATATCATAGTATACGGAATATCCACATTGGCTTCATACCAAAAATATAAAAATGCCAGATAGCCCACAACATCGCACTTCCGATTTTTTGTCAAACTAATCGGAAAGAATACAATGGCTAACATTCCACTTAAAATTTGAAATAAAGAAACCCCAAAGTTATAGCGGCTTCGGCTACGCTGCTTGTCATTGCAGGTGGTGATTTTGTAACAATTAAGCATCATGGAGGTTGAGAGTTTGGGGAGATTGCTGAGGGAAATGTCACAGAATCATTGACGAGAAAAAATGGATTGCAACTAAAATAATTACTGGTCGGGAATTCACTTCAGTACCAAGTTCGTCTAGGGGCCACGCTGACAACTTTGTGTCAATAGCTCTTTCTTAATTGAAACACAACGTCAATAAGTTATCATCAAGAAAGTGTGGCTAATGTTTTAGCGGATAAAGGTTTTTACGGAGGGATCACTTTCAATCTTTTGACAAACTGTACAATTAATTTAAGTCGTAAAGTTTTCATTTAATGGTGTATTACATAGTTGTTTAATTAAACAAATAGCCATTTATATGTATTTCTTATTTTATTCTCATAAATCTCAATAGAAAATTTTTGTTCTCAGCGAGGAAAAATGTTTTACTACCGGCGGGAGGAAAAGTACCATTCTCTTCCCCTCTTTAAAGGTCGAAAATTAAGTTTTCAAGTGAGGTAGTGGAAAAAATTAGTTTGCAGGTGACTGAGAGCTTACACTAAGAAGCCTATGTTCAAGCCAAATAACTTGAAAACGCTACGATTCGAGAAATTGAAATTACCTAATAATAATTAATTTTATCTCAATAAAAAAGACAGGAACCATTCCATATTTTATTCACATGTTACTGACAATGATAATCAAATACTGAAATCGCAGTTTTCTCAAACTCCTTCACTCCCTTATACTTTCAACATATTTCCATCAAAACAGTGAAATCGTGAATAAAAGATACCTGAGTATTAGGAATGATTTTATAGTGCCATGAAACAATATTATTTTTCACTATAAACTTTCCATCCTCCAATCTAATTTTCGCCAAATAATACGTTCAATTTGCGTATAGAATTCACAGGAGAATAAAAAGTCGTTGCTGTAATAATAACTCTTTCTGATATCCTATTCTGCAGAACATCAGTAATGAATTCATATTTATCAACAAGAATGTAACACATATCAGAAAAATTAGACACTAGTTCCTTTTTGACATTGTATGCATTTAGAAATAAGCCTCCTACATCTATCAAAAGAACTCTCTATATTCGGACTACCAAAATTCCAATATATCATTTCTTCCCAATGTATTGTCAGACATAATAGTGACTCACTTGAAAATAATAAATCTTGTTCTTTACATGTGGTAAATTGAGATGACAATATTTGGTTCCCGTCAGAATCATATTTGTCGCATTCTTTAATATCCCATATTTTTATATTATTATCTACTACAGTTCGCAGCCGATTTGGAGATCTGTTGAAAGATATATTCTGTTCTACTCCACGTAAAATGTCCTCTCCTATTAGAACTATTGTATGGAATACATTTGACTTGAGACTCCAGGGTGTGTCTTGTATCATTAATTTATTTGTCTGATCCAATCTCAGCAACTATGTATTTTCGCATCTCTGCGGGAACAATCCCAATTAAACAATAAACGGTTTTTAATATTGAATTTGACTTTTTCGCATCTGTCAGACGCCCTGAATAGTATCCTATCATACAAGTGTCACTTGTGTACACTGCGGTGGCTGTATCGTGATAACAAACCGGAATTTCTCCAAAAAAACCCAAAAATGATGTATATCTGCATTTAAAGGACTCGTTATGCTCGCTCTAGTGAGCTGAAAATAAAGTAGGTTCATATGTGAGAAACCCTGAAAAATATTATATTAGAAAATTGGTCACTTGTATATATTCCAGAGGCTGTATCGTGCTTAGAACCCGAAATTTCTTTAAAAATGTGGCACTTCAAGTACCATACCACCCGTTGTACACGCTCTAGTGAGCTGAAAATTAATAAGATTCATCTATAAGTTGACATGAAGAATATCCAATTATGAAATTGGTCACTTGTAAACACTCCGGAGGCTGTATCGTGCTAACAAACTGAAAATTCTCCAAAAATTACAAAAATTTGGTTCTTCAACTACCATAGCACTCGTTATATTAGATCTAGTGAACTGAAAATCGATAGGGTTTATCTGTGAGATGTCCTGAACAATATTCAATCATAAAATTGGTGACTTATGTTACGAAAAGTGGCTGACGACATACACACAGAATTTTTTTCTGAAAAACGTGTTTTCGTGTTGCATTACTAAAAAACATAAAATTGACTCAATTTGTTTCCTAAGTTCCAACTTTTCATAGGGTAAACCAATACTTTTCTCGCATATTAGATAGGGTTGGTAGGAGAAGTAATTGAATTGGTTGGTATTGATTTCACAGCTCCAGCGGCTCTTATTAACGATTCAGAGTTGTTTTGATTATGTTGAATTTCTGCACACTGATTATGTACATGCTACTGCTAAGAAACAAAGTGCGCAGTACGTTTGAGGTAACTCTCCAACTTTTCTGTTAGTATTCATGTAATTTTCTTTATAGGGCAAAGTATGATTGAGGTTGATAGTGCAACAGTACCCAACTGAAGATGGCACGCACTATGAACTCTAGTAATTCTGCAGAATGGCCTGAGTTTGTTGATGTTAAGTTCTCATGATCATTACAGGTTTCAAATCATAGTAAATAATGTAGACATAAGACTTGTTCACACCATTTTAAACAAAAATTCTTGAAAATAACGAATAATGAATCACAAATATTTACTGGTTGTTTTGTAAATATTGTCCATTAGAAATCTCCACAAAAAGTGTTTTGGATTATTCGAGATTATAAAGCTGCACATATATTTAGTGATAACTTCATATCATAAAATTATCAAAATTATATTCCAAAGTATAATCCAAAGTATAATTTGGATTTTAGATTATTAAAAGTGGATATACCTATAATATACATATCCCAAGTATATTCGGTAAACATGTAATTTTGCTTTTAATGATCGTATATACACTTACAAATTGGTGTTTTCTTGTTATACTTTCAATAATGTGTACACGGTTAGATCATACAACATGCTGGACTAAGTATATTATAACGGTGAAAGGACTGCAATTACATTTCATTAGATATAGTACCGCAGTGAGTTGGTAAAAATCATTAATTCCTTCTTCTTTATATCCATAAGAACGATACTTAACCTAATTACTCATAAAACATATATTTGTTCAATTATTCTTATTGGATTTTTAAAGGTACAATACAGTAAACATCACATTTACAGTTATTCAAAAAAAGGTGAGAACATTGAAATACATGAAAACTTAAACAAAATGGAAGATTATCTGCAACCGAGGTTTGAGGAGGAAATTTATATAATTATATAATATAGAAAAAAAAGTTAAACTTGATTAATAATCATAGTAACAGTTCTTTATACTAATTCTAGGAGTGATCAATGAATACAATTATTTACTACAAACAAAAATCTGTTCAAGTGATAATTAGCAAATACTGCTTCCACAAATACTTATATACTGGAAGTATGAAAGTTGAATTTAGGGACACATAGCTGTTGAAGATTAGCAGATATATTTATTCGAACTGCGTTTGAGAGATATCAGACCCTATGGTGTACACTTAAAATAATATCTACTAAATCCAGTTTGAACAACCTCTAATCTTGAATATGTGAGTATTTCGTGTCCAATTTTTTAAGAAATATGTTTTCTTTGGGGAATCAATTCCAGTATTTGTCCCTAGTTTTCTCCGATTCCCGATACTTATTAACCCTGCGAGTAACGGCAATCATTAGGATGGGAACGAAGCTATTCTAGATTGTAGAATGATGCAAGAACGTGAAGGTAGACCACGAAAGAATTTGGAAAATGGAGCATTCGAAAACAAAAGTCAGAACAGGGGCTTACAAAATGCCTTGAATTCCTCTATGTTATATTGAATATGTTTAAAATATCAATCACATCGATTATCAATAACCGTCGTTAGATATACACGTGGTTTTTCTAAATATCTCATAAATGTTTTATACATTTTCACCAAAATTACCTATTTTATCATAATCTCATGATTAAAATGCCTGTGAATGATTTCCTAGACCTAAATTACCGACCTTGGTGAATTGTATTACAGATAGTCAAATCTGAATATATTATTTTATTATCTTATGTATTACCAATTTTCTGACTTGCCGTTTTATTTTTACTTAGAATACTTTTCCATGGAACATTAATGAAGTTTTATGTTGTCTATATTGCTATAATGACTAGCGATTGTTGCAAAACTCAATGTAAAAAACACATTATTAAATAAATATATTTCGTGATAAAAATTGTATAATGAAACATCCGGTATTTCATATAATATTATTCGTTTGTGTATATTTGAAATGGAATGAAATAATTTTTTTTAAACTCAGGTGAGGCATAATTTTTTTAATAAATTATTTCAAAAATACAATCTATCTCTATTAGTGAACAATTTCCAGATGCAAATAATCAGTGCTGTGAATTACTAGAATGGAAATCTACATAAGTATATAACCAATATTTTAAATGGACAAATGGATCATTTTCACAACGCTAATATTAGATATAATAAAACTTTTTAAAGAAATTGTAAATTCAAAGTAACTAAATTTCATAATGACCAAATTATTATGTCCATATGAATTATTACCTAAAACCCAGGAAAATTGTGTCGTTGAATGCCGAAAAAAGACGTTCTCCTGATTCAATAAGTTGTTGTTAATTATTTTTATACTCGACATATGATTTGATATAGAAGTATTGAGAAAAAGATCACCTAAGTAGTCCACTAATGATTTAGGTACAAAAATATGATACTAAACTATGAATTTGCGATACTGATGAGGAACAAGCTGAACTGAAATATAAACTGAATAAAAAATTTAATAGACCACATAAATAATGCAAAGTACGTGACAACTTTGCTACTTTACTTTGCAAAAGAATGTTTCATTCATATCACATTGAATCTGTAGAACGTCCCACATGTTTTTTTATAAATAGTATTCCCATTCATTATAATGCTACAATTCATAATATTTTATTTGAGAATCAAATTCATTCCTCACTCAATTTAGATGGAACATCATCACCAAATGGAATAATAATATACTAAATGTCAAATATTCCATATATTTGGATGGTGACATTTCCTTGTCATTCGTAATATGAACAACATTTGTAAAGGAAAACATTATTTGTATTATAAGAGATCATAAATTGAACAACTATCCGATATAATGTAATTTCATGAGCGCAAATAAAAAAATTCCAATAATTAATGATTAAAAGTTGTCGCTTTTAGTATAGAAACATATGAACCCAGATTCAAGGCAACAAATTGCTCATACAAAATTATAGACGTGATACATTATGAATTACATAAAAAAACTATATATGTACGAGGAATTGATTATTTGGAAAAGCGATCGAAGGAAATATAGTAACTCTCTCCACCACTGAGTTGACACACATGTTCTGTATACTTTCGCGGAATTTTAGCATATTCTGTCATTGTGTTTGTTTACAATGCTCCTTTTTGCCAGTATCAAGGTGTTTTGCGATTTGAACTATGTTGAACAAATAATATGTTAAATTTCGCATTGCGAATGAGGATTCAAATAAAAAAGTATTAGTGATAGAGTGCATTTAAAAGAGGGCGAAATGAAAAGGGCGATTCTCTTTGCTTCAGCAATATGGTCACTTAAGTTTGAGCTGAAAAACGTATGGTATTTTGGTATTTCACGAATCAATTCGAACCGCTTAAAAATATTTTTTGAGAACAACAATATCTAGCTACTATTTTTATGAAGAAATTTTGTATTTTACTAAACGTTTCCTGGTTATTTTTGGAAGCAAATATCACCCAACAGTTTTTTGTCTTGAAATAACCATATATTTCCAAAACAATGAAATTTCATTTCTGAAGCAACTTCGTACGAATTTAAAGATTTTAATACATTTACCTACACCTATTTTGAATAAAATTTCAAGTTGACGAGAGTATGTGATCCGTTTTTCAGAAGCTTCAAAAGCACACAAAATTACATGATCGATTTTTGATCACATCAATCATAAAAGAATGATAATGCCTCCATATTCTGGTAATTATGTGTATATATTTTTATGTATAACATTAATTGTATACTATATTCTGATATTATCCTTGAATACTGACAATAAACGGGAAGAAAAGTCAAAATTTACATGATCTTTTTGAGACATACGGGAAATAATATTTATATGTTTGATAAAAATAGTAAGTTAAGCCTTCAAAATGACTTCAGAGTTTAGAAAAAATATATCAACAGATCTAATAGAACAAGCACCAAGTAACATTACAAAAGTTCCACGAGAAGAGATTAGGAACAATTTGTTAATGAAGACACAATCGAAGTACGCATTAGTCGTACAATTAACTACAAACTCTCATAAACTCACGACGATACTAATTCGTCATCGATCTATTCGGTTTGTAATTGTTTTTCATTCTTGAGTAAAGGTCTAGACAATAAATAGAACAATTTGAACTAGTATGTGCATATTTCACAATTACTATTCGATCCTTCAATTTTGGGACTTAAATGCAAACATATAGTAACTTGAAGATAAAAATTCGGTAGTGCGATGATTATTTTAAAGCAATTTATGATAGTAGTCTCTTCATTCTTCATCAATTTTGATTTGTTAGTTAGTATGTATTACTTATGTCTTTCTATATTTTAACTAGCATCACTTAAATATATTTCAAACTTTCCTGTTACACGTTACAATATACCATTGAACATGTCAACCAGTACTAAATATGTATTACTATATTTCAGAAAAAGTCGCCTTAATGATTGAATGATCTCGGTTATAGAAAATAAAACTACTAATATTTAATTTGAACAGATTTATCTTTACAAAAATTTTTTTCCATCCCTTCAAAGTTACTAAACACACTATTTACTATAACTACTTCAACACACAATTACACACTTGGCGCGCGTTTCGTTAACCAAGTCGTCTTCAGATACCGAAGTAGTAGTAAATGGTGTGTTAAGTATGAATATCACCAATGGTTCCGCTAATTCCAAGTTACTTCAAAGTTAGTTGTATATATTACATAATATATACGCTACCGATATTTTCAATTGAATAGACTGCAACTTAATCACGTGTCGGCAATAAGGAAAAATAAAATTGACAATTGATATTTCATATCAGTGAATGATTGGCTCAGCAAATGATTATGACAAAACGTTCATAATGGAATGGAGAAAATTATCAACTGTTATTCTTGAAAATCTATCCGATTTGGTTTTGAAAGTGAAATAATCAACTTAAAATATTCTTTCTAATTACGATATTGATTAAAAACTGATTGGGACAAATGCGCGGATTCTTAGACAAGAAATTGAATTGGTCATAATATCATAATAAACCGTAACGTACAGGTAAAACCTAAAGAAATTTTATTTCATTCTAAGTTCGAAATATTTTATGTTTGTATTGTTATGTTGAAACTAATATTATCAAAACTGAGCAGTTTTCATATAAAATTAAAAATCGACTGGTAAACGATTTTTTTTAACTCCCAGATTATAAAATGACTTGATACGTGAAAGGGTTGACTAGATTTGAATAAATAAACACGACTTACCCTGACTTTTCCACAAAAAAAACAAAACTACTTCACTCGAGTATTTAAAACCACAACACTATAGATTATGTTTAAAATTCCACAATAGTCACAAGTTGGTTATAGACAAAAACTAATTCATTTCATTAACAGTTTAAAAAAACGGTAGTCACTGTTTGGTTTAATAACACTTATTATTCGTCACAAGTTCATCGCTATTACACTTATTGTGTTGTGGTCAATAAATCACAAAGAAACTAAAGCACAAGAATAAACACATAAAAAACGTCAATGATCGCATAGGCAAGTAACCCTTAATGGAGACCCTGATAGTGGGTGAGGCGGCAAACTTTTCCAGTGAAAGCTCCTGTCAAAAACGTCTCGAAAAAATCACGCGCTGTGAACTTAAGAGCAGGATGCTATTCACAGACTTCTCAGTGCGGACTGTGCCGGACGAGTGAGTGCCCGACGCACTGTTATGCTTCAAGAACTACGTACACCTGTTAAAGTAGAAGGGGGAATAATTTTACCCCTCCAACAGGTACTATTGTTATATTTTGATATCATTCGTTGGGAAACAATCGGAAATAGTATTTTAAGTCTGATAGCACCGACAATAAAGGGGTGCTTAAAAGCAGTTAACGAACTGACTAACAACTGATGGAACTATGTGTTTTTTTCTTTTTTCATTGTGTATCACGGAAAAGAGTCGTTTACTTCAATCATCACTTAATTAGTTTTGAATTAAATAATTGGCTGAATCATTAATTTGATACTGAAGAATTCGTATTTATTTGTAGAGACCTAATAAATTGGGTATTATAACAAATATTTATCACGTGAATAACGTAAGCTGTAAGTACCATTGTTAATTCATATACATTTTTGAGGATTTGTTACCAACATATTTGAGACTTGTTTCGTTGTTACGCTGGTTATCAAAATCAACTTTTAACAATCCAAAAAATTACACATATATGGAAAATCAATCTCTTTTCGAAGTATTAGAGTTACAAATCAGCTACAGATGCAAATGTTATGCTAAATTATCACAAATTACGATTAACAGACCTTTTTTCATTAAATGAATTTATTTCGTAGCAATCTTGCCACGGCTTTGGAAAATTTGAGAGAATAGAAAATATTAAATAGGTACAATACAGCATTTCCAATTCAGATTCACCTCAAAGGAATGAAACCTCATAACTGTGGAAAAAACAAGATTTTTACAGTGAAGAGAATCAGAAGACTACAGAAATTGCTTCATTTTCAATCAAGTATTAGTTCGGATGTGTATAGATAACTGTGTAGTCAGAGTTGGGGGGTTACTTGAGTTTCGAAAAATTCAAGCTTTGAAGTAAAATATGTGAAATTGCTAGAATCTACAAACGGATTACTTCGAAATTTTCATAGTGAGCAACACCTACATGTATAATTTACTGTTTCGACCCTTACTCTGTGGAATCTCTATGTGATTTGTAATCCCACCATTTAATTTTTTATGACGATTTTTGTTAATATGTCAATTATTTAACATGAATTTTAATTCGGATATCTTGAAGTTACTTTTTAAAAACTTCATTTTTACAACTTAATATAATTTTATAGCAATTACAAAAAAATATATGTTTTTTGTATTAAATCGAGTCTACAACTGGACTGAAAGTGAGCGCGTCGTCTATAAGATACTTCCGCAATCTTGCTGAATTCCCACAAAAGGTGGATTCGGGGAAACTAAGCTCTGGACTGTGGGATACGTAGCGTCAGCATCTTCTTTTGGGAACTAAGTAAGGTGACGACATAATTCCTCCCCCCATAGTCTAGGCTTCCGAGGGTTGAAGAGGAAGGCGAACATCGTGGTGGTCCATCTATGGGGGCGTTGAAGTCCGAAATTTGTTGGTGAGTTTCTTGTAGATTAAGTAGCAACTTGTAACAATCAGAAGTCCATGAATGAGGATCGTCCAGGCACTGTGGACGTAGATAGGTCTCTCGAAATGAAAATTGGGCGAATTTGCGATCACTTGGTTGCGGATTTCTTGAAGTTTGTCTAATTGGAGGTCTTCTAAATCGATGCTAATGTTAACCTTTGAGGGCGTCGGAATGGCAGCGTCTATATCGAGGTACAGGATCGGCTGCTTCGGGTTCGTGTATTGCTGTTAATTGATTATAGTCAATTGATTCGCGATGAATTGGCAACCAGTGAGGATTTCGATGAGGAATGTGCCCATTATATTTCGGATTTCTTCTTGTCGGGAGCATTTCAATTTTATGATTGATCCGATTGGAAATAATCCGATCCATTGGTTGGATAAAACGAGCTGATTTAGCAGTAGTTAGGTCAAATGGACTTGAGTCTGGCGGCATTTGGAGATGTTTCTGGCCTCGAGTAGTTGAATTTCACAGGGACCATCTTCGATTTCTTTTAGTTCTTGTTTTTCACAAATATACCAAGAATTTATGTACGAGAGTTTCTCATGAATGTAAAATTCATTTGGTTTCTTATCAAGAATTTTTTTTGGACTAATTGTCTTCTCAGAATATATTGGTACTGAATAAAAATGATATCATTCAAAATCAAAAGGAAAAGTAATTGGAATATGTAGAATATATGTGATTTTATTCTTTAGTATGTAGCTATTGAGTTTAATGTGTTTCTCAAAAGGTTCAGTGCTATTGACATTCACTGGAAATGGTAGTTGTTTTGATTCGGTATGATTGCTTAATTTTTCAAAATCGATGTATAGTTCATTTATTGAAATAATGCTCGGGTGCATAATTTGTAATTTTGAAAAAGTAATAGAATTCTCGATGTCTTGTAGAATTGGATTAATTATTTTGTACATATTTATTATTTGATTGACGAATTTTTTTATTAACATTGCATTTTTTTGTATTGTTTTCAACTATCAAACTAATTTGGTTTATTTTTGAAGTAATCAATTGTACATCATGATTAATTCTTTGAATTATTTTATTGAATTGATCTATGACATTCAGAGATGGCGAATATTGTTTTCCCATATTTGACACTATTTGCTTTTTATTTGACTCTTCCTGAGATATCAATTTTTCGTAGCGTTGAACATCATAAGCGTCTAAATTTCCGGTAATGGACTCGAATATTGAGCCCAAGCCATCGATTAATCCTCGTTTACGGATAAAATGATGTAGAAGAATGTTTTTCATTTTTGATTCAACTTTGTCTTCAGTGAATTGTAAGATTTTTAGTTGGTTTGATGTATCAAAAGAATTAGCCTGGTTATATTATGGGATTTTAATCCTAATTTTTTTATTTCTGTAATGATTGGATTCATATAGTAATAGTGAATAAGTGTATGTGTGTATTGTTCGACTTTGGCAGTTCCTAATTTAACTGGAACAAGGCCGGGATTGTTTTCTAATTTTTGGAGTACAATTTTTTCCTGGAGTCGGAGGATCCCCGGTAGTCTGAAATAGCAGAAATTGAATATTTTTCCTATCGAAAGTATAGGTTTAAGTGGGCGTTTTATATTATCCATATGTATTTTTCCGTGTGTTGGGATTGAAACTGTTTTTAAATCCTTATTTACTGTTGTTAGTTTAGTAGATTTGTCAAATTTGTTTGCTTGTATCTGCCTCATATGTTTTTTCACGAAAACTTTTGGTTCTGGCTGAAATATTTCAGGTTTTTCCCGGTTAACATTGGTTTTTGTATAGTCTTTGATTTAAGAGCGATAAAATCTTAGTTAATTTTGGATTAAAGTAATTTTAATTTCTCCCTATTATCATTTATATAATCATTTATTAAAATTTGATCGATTTTCATTATAAAAGGGTTATTATCTGTTATATGTCCGTTCATAATATCGATTTGTTTGAATTTCGTTGAAGAATTGCATAAGTGATTTTATTTTTGATTGGTGTTTTTAAGAATCCTTCTTTGTTCAATATTCTGACATGTTCGATTATTATCAAGTGGAACCTCTCGACAACTCCGTTTGACTGACGATAATTTGGACTGCGAAAGTATCAATTTCGTGAAGTTTCAGTAATTCTTTTAAGATAGAGTTTTTGAATTCAGTACCGTTGTCAACTACTATTTGTTTAGGTGTACCGTGATGCGAAAAAATTTTATCGAATTATCAACGATTTCAGTTCCACAGGATGAGTTCAAATGATATGCCTGAGCATATTTGGAAGAGCTATCCACGAATTTTGATTGTTCAAGAGTAAAGGTATCTTAATGAATTATTTCAAACGGTTTTAATGTTGTAAGTTTGAACAGATTCTTCGATATTTGGCCAATAGTATTTTTCTTTAATTATTTTTACTGTCTCGTCGATTCCGCGGTGGTTTGTTTTACTTTCAAGATAATTCGAAATTAATTCTAAAATGTCATTTTTGTTTGTCATGTCAATTAAAAATTTGTTACATCTTCTAAACTTAATAGAAGGCCATCTAAAATTTTTTTATAAATCCACTGAAAATTTCTCATAGATATTTGGGTTTTGGCAATAAAGATAATATTGAACATTTGGAGCGATATATCCTTTGATTATATTCGTAATACCATTTTCAAAATTACTTGGACTTCAATACGTTGTTTCCTTTCCAATAAAATCGTGATTTTTGGCTTCGCTGGGGAATGTAGTACTGTTGATATAATAAATTGATTTTGACCGAAGTTTACAGGTGTGTCTTATATTGGAATACCTACAACATGTTTTTGATAGGCATTGGAATGTATGTCTCGTCATTTTCTTCGTCTTGTTCTATATTTTGAACAGATTCGTCTGCTTGTACTTGCAGAGAGATGTCCATGTCTCGTTGTTGATTTGCGTCCTGTGATTCGAATATTTGTCGAATTATTTGTGCATTTTCAAGATTATAAGGATAATTTTCCATGTTTCTTACTAAATCTTCTATTCCATCGGACACTGTTTTGGTATGGATTTCTACGCGCGAAAATGCGTCGGAATTTGAATTTAGTTTACCTTTTTTATATTTAATATTATAGTCGTACTCTTCTAATTTTATTCGCCATCTGGTTAATTTGGAGTTGGGTTCCTTAATAGAGAAAAGCCATTCTAGAGGCTTATGATCGGTTACGATATCGATTTTTCTACCAAACAAATACAGTCGAAAATATTTTGTAGCCCAAACTATTGCGAGTAGTTCTCTCTCGATAGTTGAGTAGTTCTGTTGCGAATCATTCAACGTTCGAGAAGCATAAGCAATAGGTTGATCGCTACCTATCGGAACTTGGGATAAGACGGCGCCAAAGGCAACGTTACTAGCGTCTGTCGTTAAAACAAAAGGTTTAGAGAAATCCAGATATTATAGTATCGGCTCGTTAATTAAAAGATTTTTACAAGTATTAAAACAGTCTAAAAATTCTTGATTATGTTCAATCTTTGCTCCTTTTTTTAAACACTTTGTGAGAGCTTTGGTGATTTGTGCAAAGTTATTTATAAACCTACGATAATATCCTAGTAAACATAAAAAACCTTTTATCTGTTTAGTATTATTCGGCTTAGGAAATTGCTTGAATGCTTTTATTTTATCAGGGTTGGGTTTTACACCCTCAGGGGTTACAACGTGACCCAAGTATACGATCTCATTTCGCAAGAATTCGGATTTATCCAGTTGTATCTTGAAATTAGAATAACGAAGTCTCTGGAAAATGCATCTAAGACTTTCTATGTGTTCTTATAACGATGTAAAAACAATTATTATATCGTCCAAGTACACTAAACATTTCTCATTTTAGTGTTTTTGATGAAACTCAATGTTTCTAGCTAATTCCACAATATAATGAAAAATGTTGAAAATTCTGAAAAAATTACAATTGTTTCGATAACTGAATATCATCGTCAGAATGACAGAAGTTACATTTCATTTGATGCCTACCTGATGTTTAGTAGTTATTTTTGGCTAGACCAAGACGTGACCTACCTTGTGATTGACTTAATATATGTTAATAGAAAAAAGAAGAAGATGTGATATTAAAAATATTGAAGCTTGAATATTATTAACCCCATGGTGATATCCTGGATATCATTTTTCCAATTAAGATAAGTATAGTTATCCTGGTTTTTTATATCATTGCACAGTTATACTGATCTTGATTGGAAAAATGATATCCAGGATATCACCATAGGGCTAATAATATCTAAGCTTCAATATTTGTAATATCACATGTTCTTTTTTTTTCTATAACCATATATTAAGTCAATCACAAGGTAGGTCACTTCTTGGTCTAGCCAAAAGTTACTACTAAACATCAGGTAGGCATCAAATGAAATGTAACTTCTGTCATTCTGACGATGATATTCAGTTATCGAAACAATCGTCAATGTTTTAGAGTTTTCAACATTTTTGATTATATTGTGGAATTAGCTAGAAATATTGAGTTTCATTTGAAACACTAATATGAGTAGATTTCACACCTAGTAAGAGTCGAGACAGTAAATTTCTCATTTTGAATTCCACGTAATATCTTATCCATAATTCGTTAAAAAGTTGCGGGCGCATTTTTTTAACCCAAATGGCCTACGCAAATATTCATAATGCCCATTTTCCGTATCTAAAGCGGTTTTTCCATGTCTATTTCATTATTTTCGATCTGGTGAAAGCCACTATACTCCGTTTCTAAAAGGCATGGAGTAATAAAAGCTCATTAGGTATGCAAAACCGATACAGGGTGTATAATAAAATATCTCCGAAGTTTATCTAATTTTGTACTAAAATTTCTCATTTGTTACGAATTTCAGGTAGACACCACGTAACTCTGTATTCGGTTGGGTCGCCTATTGTATTGAAAGGGTCGCTCTATTGTATTTGAATGAACAAATAAACAATTTAATCCTCGGAGGCGTGCAATCAGGACAAAACAAACTTGGTATATGAATATGAAGGCACTATGAAATTATAATTACGAAAACTATTGAAAAGAGTTTGCAATATCGATTCAATAAAACCACATTTTTTTGTGTTTCTATGAATTAACAATAAACATAAAATATTATATTAAAAATAGCAAATTTTTTTGCAGTGGGTATCAACTTTACTACTAATATACCGTTTACAATAGGAGAGGAAAAAAGAAAAATGCAGGAATAAAGTACGAATTAATGTTTATATTTATAAAAAAAAAGTCTAACAAATAATAGTAATAACTAACACAAAAACTAGTCTATATATCAGAATCAGACGATTCTGTTGAGCTTCCATTATTCATATGGATTATAAATGGTTCAATCATGTGTTCACTTATATGATCCATTTGCCACATTTTTAGTTCTTCTTGTATCACGTGTTCAACACATATCTTCCAGTTTTCTTTGGTTACGTTACCTAACGCGTCTTCGAATAAAACTTTTACGTCACTCATTTTGAATGTCGTATTCTTTCTTGAAACTTCCCCTTTCACTTGGGCCCATATTAATTCTATGGGATTGAGTTGACAGTGATGAGGAAGCCTCAGCACCGTTATACCACGCGCTGATGCCATTTGATCTACAACGTATCTACTATATGAGTGTTTATGTGAATTGGCCAGTTGCAAGAGCTCATTTTTCAGAGGGTTATCTGGGCATTCAATATTTTTCGAGGTTAGCCAATCGTGGATATCTTGTTTACGCCATGCAGTTGAAGGTAATTTCTCCACTAACCTGGAGTGATAACTTGCGTTATTCATAACAATGACTGAGCCCGTTGGAATTAGATCTAACATTTGTGAGAAATATTCTTCGAAAACGTTTGCATCCATATCTTCATGATAATCTCCGGTTTGTTTCGACTCAAAGCACAACAATCCACCTTCAACAAAACCTTCGGCACTTCCGATATGAGTAATGATTAGTCGACGTCCTTTTCCTGCTGGTGGATTGAGGCCTGTTGACCACCCTTCAAGTGCTGCCTGCCTCCGACTTTTGACATTCGTGTCTTGTCAAAACATTGAAACAGTATGACCTTCATTTAACCAAGTCTCATCCAAATAATAAATTCGTTTTTGATCTAGTCTTACTTTCCAAATATTGCGTAAATAACTCCTCCTCCAAATGACAATGTCGTCTCTATCAATCAACATTGCGTTCCGATAATTTTTTTTATATTCAAATCCAAGTTCCTTCAAAATTTTCCATAATATACTCCGAGACATTTTCGGAAAATCTGAATCTTCTTGAAGCGAAGCCATAATTTTGGAGAGAGTTGGGATCTCTTTTCTAAAGAAAAAAGCATGCACCTTACGCCTTATTCCATTCTTCAAGTCGTCATCCATTTCAAGTTTGGGTCGGCCTTTGCAGGGGTTGTGATGTTTCCATTTTTTTTCTCCTTCATTAAATTATAAATTGTTGTTTTTGAAACACCCATCATTGTTGCAGTAATCTCCACAGTTTCGTCAACACTTTCTGTCAAATTCATGATTTTTCTTCCAATTTCTTCAACGAGGAATAGCAATTTAATATCAGATTTTTTTCGTTCAGCGACAATGGGCTAACTTTAGGTCGCTTAGATGGTGATAAATCCTCCATATCTGGTCGAATTTGGTTGGAACACTATATAGTTGGAGGGTGTAGTTAGGTGTTTGTCTCGTGTGATGAGAAGATAACTTGTATAGATGAACAAAAATAAACACCAGTTAATAATAACGGTTAAAAATAATAACAAATAACAGTAATAATGGGGAAATCAATCAACACAGCAGTTTCTCCAGAACAGATGAACTGTAAATTGAAAATATTCATCCTTTCCGCTACTTTTATAGTTGAAAAATTCTAGTAAGTACATTGTATTTTCTTAGAACTGAAAAGTCTATATTTCACAATAATAAAACCATTTTTGAGCTACCTTCCCTGATATATTTCCAGCATATAATCTATTAAGAAAGATTAAGCTATAATCACTTCTGTCATTACCTGTGTTTTTATACAGGAGATCCTGAGTTCTTCCACTTTACCTGAATTAATCCTTAATAACTCCTCCACTTGCTTTCCAAGAATTTTGGGTAAAATTTTCTAATATATTCCTGTGAGTAATCTAAGAAATGTTTGTGAAGTTTCTTCAATTACCTGCTAATTGGGTGAAATAATCGGCAGATAGGGTTGGTTTGGATATATATATGTATATATATATATATATATATATATATATATATTTATATATATATATATATATATATATATATGTATTTGTATAAAATTGTTATTAACATTTATTTTATTATTTATTGTATGTAGGATTATAACTACCTGGAGCTTAGTGGAGGGACTCGTCTACGTCCTTTTATAGATAATAATAAATTTTCTGGAAAATTGATGTCAGTGATATAATCCACAGTTTATTATATTATTGATAATTTGAAATTTCATTTTAAATAATATTAAAAAACGGTTATTTTCGAAAATGAGATAATTTTAGAAGCCTTAACTTTTTTTAAATGACTAAATATGGTACGCCTATGGTTCCGGCCACAATGAGTGATTTATTACTCCATGCCTTTTAAAAACGGAGTATAGGCAGTTCGAGAGTAAAGTACTGACATCTTCCGAGTTTAACGAGTAGGTCGGTTATGTTAAGAAGTGGGTACCTATCGCCAATCGTCCTTTCGTTTAGCTTCCGATAATTTACCACAACTCTCCATTTTTGCTCTCCGGAAAAGTCGGATTTTGTCGGAACAAACCATATAGGACAAATCACGGAGAACCACTAGGTCTTATGATATTTTGATCTAATATTTTCTTAATTTGCTTTTCTACTTCTTGTTTGTGAATAAATGGATAACGATAAGATTTTGTGTAGTCTGGTAATTCGTCTACTGTTTTTATTTGATGTTTAATACGGTTAGTAAAAGTTGAACGATCCTCTTCGTTATAAAATATGTCTGCAAATTCTTTACACAGGTTAAGTACTTTATTGCGTTCCTCATTATTTAAATGATCTACTCTAATTTTGGTTGTATCTAAATTTTTGGTAGGAAATTCGTCAAAATTATTTAGTTCGATTTCGTGTACATGTTTATGGTCAACCTCTTCTACAGTTAAAGGTTCAGAAAAATCTAATGTTACATTATTTTGTGTATTATTCAAAATAGTTGACAAGGCTTGGCCGTTTTTTGCAATTGTAAGACACGCCGGTATTTCACTGTTATGAAATTTGTGATGCGGAATAATTATTTTGCCATTAATTATGGACGTTTTTACTTTAATAACTTGTTCTGATCTGGCATTCACATTTGTTGAGTTTAAATCCGTTTGTGTTTATTGGAATGGTAGTTTAATTTTTGTGTGTGTTGTAATTGAATATCCTTTATCAAAATTAATAGTAGCTTGTAATGATTTCAAACTATCGAGTCCAATCAATCCTCAGAAGACATACGGAATTTAAATAGATAGAATTTCAATGTTTTATTTTTTTGCAATTTAAATAATTTTGAAACTGGAATACATGCACTAAATGTATGTGCTGATTTTTGAAACATTGTGGATACAACAAATGGGTCATGCCTGATCAAATTAGGGAAAAACTTATTAGCTATATCTGGGTCAATAAACGATTTTGTCGAACCAGAATCGAGTAAAACTTTTATATTATATTCAGGTAAAGTAACATATGGTAATTCACTTGCATCTGTAGTATTAAATGGAATGATATTTGATACTAAATCGGGTTCATGTTCAAAAACGTTTTCTGAAAATTTTGATTTGTACCGGCAACGTTTTCACTATCGAGTGCTTGTTCTTGCAAGTCATCAGTTTCTACAATATCGTACTGTTCCTCGAAATTATCGTAATTTTCATTGAAATATGTGTTATACAATTCCTCTGAAACAAAAGTTAGCCTGGGTTACACTAATTGATCGAATGATCGAGAATTAGAATAATTTTGATTATTTTGGAAGTTCATTGGTGGAGGTCTAGGAGTATTTCTTGTATTCACACTCTTTGGCGTGGGTCTAAATGTATTTCTAGTGCTTACGCTCATTGGCGTGGGCCTATTGAAACTATTATTAGTATAATTTGGTTTGAAAACATTTCTATTTTGTTGATTGTTTGTACCAAATACTTGAGCATTTGTGAAAAATGTGTGGGCCATTATTCTGTTTCGGTTGTATATTAATGGGTTGAGAAGGAAACGACACTTTTGAATTTTGATTCCTATATTGATTAGATGAATTACTAAAATAATCGTTTGAATAGTTATTTGAAAATATTTGTTGTGGCGGTTGCCTTGTGGAAAAATTGTTTTGTCGGGCTATTTGCATATTTTGGTTTGAATTTTGGAAATATGGTATCTTATCTTCTTGGATAACGAAATGGAAGGCCTCACTTAGTGTTTGTGGTCTAATACAACGTATCGTAGTACCAAGAGGATCTTTGAGACCTGACAAGAATGTCTTTAAGGTTAATTCATTGTACAAATTGCGTTTCAGAACTTTTGCATATTGGCTTGTTTAATGCATATCTACATAGCTACAATTTAGAATCAAAATTTGAAGGTATCGATCGTAGAACTGTTAAGGTCTTTCGTTTTGATTTTGTCCTAACAGCACTAAATCTCTGTTGAGACAAGCTTCGTCTCTTTGGCCAGAAAAGTTTCTCTGTAGTGTTTCTTTTAGGTCTTTCCAGATAGTTGCTAATTTAATATTTACAACTTGTCTAGCGTTGCCCGTGAGTTTAGAAGTGAGCGAATTTAATAAGTAAACATTATGAGAATTAGCTGGATTTGCAAAATCGTGAAAAATTTGAATAATTTGGTCACAAATCGAAATATACCGATTTAATTCATTTGGATTCCCATTGAATTCGGGAATACAATTTAAATATTCTGATTTAAATTGAGCCATAATAGATTGATTTTTTGAGTAATCAAGTTTTCTACGATTAATTTGACAGTCAGTTAGAGTGTCACCCAAATTTAAATTTTCAAGTTTATCAGATAAATTCTCGATAGACATTCAAATGTACTTATAGAAATAATATAGTTACGTCAAGCATATCCTTCTCAACAGTTATAAGGAAGAGCCCTGGATTTGCGATTTATGTCTCCTCCAGAAGTATCGATCCTTGCAGAAATGGACAATGTTAGTTCCAATTCTCCATGTTCCGGGGACGAAGTGCTTTAGAAGGGTCACTGGTAGACGGTCCTCTTCAACACTTCACAACGAATCAACTATGTTTGGTATCCAGTTATAGTTAAAACGGAATCACCACGTTTGATACGCGATAACCCGAATATTCTACTGACTGCGCCAATTTAAATTCGGCTATCTCGAAGTACATTGTGATAAAACAATGAAATATTCCAGAAATTGTTATTTTGTATTAACCTGAACATTTGAACAGAAAATACCATATGGAAATAAAAAAATAGCCTAACATGATTGAAACCCTATATGATATTTTCTAGAAATAGGATTTCTAACATTAAGTTAAGCTTGTCTTTATACTCTCTGATGTACATGCATAGCTAAAAAAATAAGCATTCACAATATCGTTCAAAAACCCTCGATCTTTATTAGTAGTACATTTTGTCAAACATTTTTGCAATGGAAACTTATTATACTAATTGTGAAAAGTCTCTTCCTATAGTAACAATTATAAGTTAATACCTACATCGTAGTCGTTTCACATATTTGAGTGTGAGTTAGATTTTTGGAATATTTTTTTCCATGTGTATTCTGTTTCATTTCAAATTATAATATGTTTGATGAATTTTGTATGTTCAATTATTTTTTATCGTAAAAAAGTAACATCTTATATTCTTTTGAAGCAAATTTTTAATAATTTCTTTCCATTCTTTTTTAGCTTCATAATTCCGCATGTTCTGTTTATTTAGGTAGCAAAGCGAATAATATAGAACAAACTTCTGTTAGTTTTATTTTAAAAACTAGATTCAGTTTTTCATGTGCTGAAGCATAAACTTCCTATCTGTTCTATCTATCCCTTCCTTCCCAGAGTTTTTCCTTGATTATTACTTTTTTTCCTCTCCTCAGCTCTGCAGCCTTTGGGTAGGCCCTATGACTGAACACCACCATAGAGACAACACAAAACCGGCCGGAATGAATTAAGCCAACTATCTCAATCCACTAGGACATAGCTGGGAGCTGAATAATTCCAGAACCTCGCCAAGATAAGTCCTTTGTCTTATATTCAATTCATGGAAATCTAGAATTGGAAATTTTTATTGTATAACAGTGTTCGTATTCGTCTTGTATTTTGGATATGCAGTTAATGTGAATTATCTATTGAGTTATAAATAAATATAATTTGCTGAACATTTGATATTTGATTTTCAGCAATTGATATTAACTTAGACCATCGCGTTAAAATATTTTCGGTATTTCGTTTTGTTAAGTTGAAGTAAATGTAAGGTTTGCCAGTTTTTAACCTTTTTAGTTTTTGGTTTAATTAAATTATCGCTTAAAAAACTTGTGGCGTCAAATTTAATATCGATTGTTCACTCCATCCCAGTGATTGCTATGAAAATACATTAACTGGAGTCCAATACCACAACCTGAGGAAGAGTCCCACGAGGGAGAACATATGTGACAGTGGCGCCCAACGTGGGGATTTGATTAGTAAAATAACTATATTATAGAGGTAAATTTTAAAAAATGTTTTAAAATGAGATATTACGCCTTCCTTTGATTTTTGATGATTATATACCTACAAATTGTATATGATTGTGGCTGCAAATAGGATTTGTATTATTTCCTAATTTTTGGTCCCCAGAACATACAAATTTGAACGTCCCTAGTACATACAAAATTAGGTCTGGAACATTGGGACCAACTTAGGACTTAATTTGGACGTTCTAAGGATATCCTATGCTGTTTGGGAAAAGGTTCTTGGATTTAGATATTTCAAAGCATTTTCGATCTTTCATTCGGGTTCTCTATCCTATAATATGAAAATAGTGCCAATTTGATGCCTGCCAATAATGGGCTCTTCACATTGTGGCATTAACTAGAACTTGTGAGTTTGTTCTAATAGTTTTGGCCTCTGTTGAACTATAAATGCCAATCATGTGACTAATAATCGAAATGCATTCTCCTCAATGAAAAAATATAACTGTTTCCATTTATTCCATTGTTCTTCCAAATTTTTGTACGGCTTTAATGAAAATTGACACTGCAGTTCACTTTTTTTCCACTCACTACTTAGACTAATTGTTAATTTTCGGTATTACCTATTGTAACTTCACGTTTTCTCCTTAAGTATACTTCCATATAGTATTTTAAAATAATTTATTTATTTAAAAAGATTGCGTATCCCAGACTAACATACAATTAATCCTAGAGAGTGAACTAGAGCTCAAAATAGGACGAATGAAATTAACTTACCTTTATATGCACGATTGAGCCGTGTGAGGTTGATGAAGATTTTTTTATACTCTTGAATAATTCGAAACTCGTGAAAATTTAGGCTCTGAATTTCGAAGAAAAACTTTGAAATACAATTTCACTAACACAGTAGCTTTCTTAAAACGAATTTCATTTTGAGATAACTACTGTGTTAATGAAACGCGTCAACCAGTTTAAATTGAACATTAGTTCAAATAAATGAAGATTTAAACAAAATATATTGTTTTATTTCATCGAGGAGTTTAAAAACTTTTTTAGTTCGGAAGTTTACCATGGTAACATGAAAAGATGTGAAAAATCTATTTATATTATATAAATGTAGGTCATGTACTATATTTGTTTATATATTCATACATTGTTACTTTTCCGCCAAACTACCTAATATGCGAGAAAAGTATTGGTTTAACTCAAAAAAGTTGGAATTTTGAGAAAAAAAATTTGAGTCATTTCTACGATTTCCATCAACAACAACAACACGAAAAAATGGTTTTTAGAAAAAAAATCCTGTGTGTATGTCGTCGTCGGTCACTTTCCGTTACATTTCTTGTTAGCACGATACAGCTTCCGGAGTGCAACAAGTTACCAATTTTATGATTGAATATTGTGAAGAACATGTCACAGATGAACCCTATTGATTTTCAGCACACCAGAGCCAGTACAACGGGTGCTATGGTACTTGAAGTACGAAATATTTGTAATTTTTTAAGAAATTTCAGTTTGTTAGCATGATGCAGCCACCGGAGTTTAACAATTCACCAATAATTTTATGATTGAATGTTATTCAGAACATCTTATAGATGAACCCTATCGATTTTCAGCTCATCAGAGCCAGTAAAACAGGTGCTATAGTACTTTATGTACGACATTTTTGTCATTTTTGGTGAAATTTCAGTTTGTTAACACGAGACAGCCTCCGGAGTATATACAAGTGATCAATTTTATGATTGGATATCATTTAGAGCGTCTCAAGGATACACCCTATCAATGTTCAGCTCACTAAAGCCAGTACAACGGGTGCTATGGTACTTGAAGTACCAAATTTTTGTCATTTTTGAAGAATTTTCAGTTTGTCATTACGATACATCCTCCAGAGTGTATGCAAGTGACCAATTTTATGATTGAATATTGCTCAAGGTGTCTCAGAGATATCCCTTATTGATTTTCAGCTGACGAGAACGAGTACAGCGGGTCCTATGAATCCAGATATACTACATTTTTGGTTATTTTTGGAGAAATTTCGGTTTGTTAGCACGATACATACCCCGAAGTGTATACAAGTGATAATTTTATGATAGAATATTGTTCAGAGCCATAGATGCGAAAAAGTTAGTTTCAATCTTTGAAACCGTTTATTTTTTATTTAATATCTAAATTTACCTCTCCTCCAATTTTCTCCCATGTTCCATTTTTAAACCCAGTAGCCATATATTTATCATTTTATAAGTCATAAAGAACAGGATATGCTCTAACACATTCGATTAACTTTTCATCATCGACCATTTGTTCCCATGATAGAACAAAACAATGAAATACGAGTGAAATAAAAAACATCAATCAAAACAAAAAAAAATCGTTGGATAGGAATGTCTGTTGACGGTTCGGTGACGGCAGCGGCACTCAACTATATATATATACATATATATATATATATATATATATATATATATATATATATATATATATATATATATATATATATATATATATATATATATATATATATATATATATATATATATATATAAATATATATTTGTGACTGATACTTCTCCGAACGTGACGTGACTGGTGTGCATGAATAGACATTTATATTTTGCCTTCTAGTGTCCGTTCGTCTGTCCGTCCATTCGTCCGTTTTATGCTTCAGCGGGCGAACGTTAGTGTTAAAGCTTAGGTGTGAACAAATTCTGAAGCAACTTGGTCTGAAACTTCTTCAATGGAGAAAAAAATGACCTCTGTCCTTTATTTATTGAATTATTTCGTTTAAATACAAGGTGGGACTTAATTTTCATTGGTGTTGTTTTAGGTTAGTCTTAGTTGTAACGCGTTCTTCTTCTTCTTAATTTCCTCTTTTCAAATGCATTCAAAGCATATGATGCAACCACTAGAGATGTGCCCTGGTGGAATAGAGAACTGGCAAAACTTATGAAAATGTCAGAAGACTTTTTAATAGAGCTAATAGTTTTGGGCACTGGGAAGACTACACAATAGCTCTTTCGGAGTACACTGAAGAACTCAGAAAATGGAAAAGGCAAACATGTAGATGAATGTGCGAGCAGCACAACACCTCCAAAAAGTTCTCTCAAAGGATCATTCCAACGGCATTGTACTGATGAAGTGTTCTGTTGCAGACACAGTTTCCCAGTTCTAAAACGGCTCAGGAGAATGAACAGCTAAGTGACTCCCTGGGAGGTATTGTACACAACCCCATCAGATCCAGCAAAAGCCTAGCTGGCAAAATCTTCACAGCTCAAGGAATCGAATGGTCAATCAAAAGCTTTAATCTATATAAGTCGCATGGAAAGGACGGAATATTTCCCGCTTTACTGCAACATGGACTTGAAATAATGGAGCCCATCTTCAGAAGACTATTCAAGCCCAGTTTGATCTTCGATTACATCGGAGGCTTGGAGGGAGGCCGCAGTGGTCTTCATATCTTGACTGGTTAACGTCCAGTGGACGAACGAAAATCTTTCCGCCCAATTGAACTGACCTCCTTTCTCCTGCAAGCAATGGAGAATATAATAAACTGTTATGCTAGGAACGAACTCCTTGAGTTTGGACCGCTCCACAAAAAAAATGCTGGTAATGCTGGTAAATCCACGATTATTGCTCTACCGTGCTTAGTTGAAAGCATTGAAAATACATACGCTCTCTGTGCCTACATTGACATAGAAGGTGCATCAATAACGCCTCACATGCCTCCATCACCAGATCACTAGAGAAAAGGAACATTAACTGATCAGATGGATACACTCTATGCTGAAAAGCAGAATTCTTCTAGCGACACTTGGAGGGGGGATGGTCAGGATGATAGCAGGAAGAGGATGTCTCCAAGTGGGAGATTTACCACCTCTGCTATGGTCACTGGTTGTCGACAGCTTAATTGTGAGACTGCGCGAATCTGGTTTTACAATTCAAGATTATGCCGATGACCTAGTTGTAACCGTCATGGGTAGACTTGATCGACTAATCTCTGATTGCATGCAAGTAGCCCTAGACATAATTGAAAGCTAATGTAGTGAAACAGTGCTGGTTTCATTCACCGCGAGGCGTACACACGTAAAGCCATAAACCCAGCTACCATTTTCCAAAGTAGTTAAATACTAGGGCTTCAAAATCGGCCAAAAACTAACTTGGAACGGCCAAATTAAACACATCCTCTCCAAAGCTATAGCGGCAAGCTGGACATGCCGCAGTACCGTTGGTACAACATGGGGTCTTAAACCAAAGTCTACCGGACATACCAAACGATCATTAAACTCATGGTCACCTATGCTTCACTGATATGGAGGCCAAAGATACAACAAACCTCTGCACAAACCAAGTTGCAGAAACTGCAACGATTAGCTTGCCTAGGTATCACATGAGCAATATCTACACGCTCTACTGCGGTTCTAGAGGCAATGTTGAACCTTACACCACTGCATCTATGTGCAATGAAAGAAGCAGCGATCAGTGCCTTCAGACTGAGCCAATCAGTGAAACCAAAAGCAGAAAATGTAATGGGTCACCTAAAGATTCTGAAACACATTAACGTAGAAGCCATGTCTACGCAGACATACACTATACCAGTTAAGTACGACTTTGGAAGGCAGTTTGAAAAAGTCATAAACAACCACCAAATATGCACAGAGAATGGGCCTCAACTGGGAAGGAACGCATCAGTTTGGTACACTGATGGATCCAAGATGGACGGAAGGACTGGAGTGGGGGTGACGGGGCCCAGTTTCAGGCTCTAAAAACCCCTTGGCAAAACCACAACCATATATCAAGCAGAATTATATGCTATAGAAATTTGTGCCCAGGAGTGCCTCAAAGGGATACCCGGGACACAAATCTATATACTATCAGATAGCCAGGCCGCATTGAGAGCTCAGAAGTCATACACCTGTAAATATAAGCTAGCTTGGGACTGTAAACAATCCCTAAGACAACTGACAACAACCAACTAGGTTACTCTGATGTGGGTGCCAGATCACAGGGGCGTTAGAGACAATGAGGAAGCAGACAGTCTTGCCAACGAAGGATGTAACTCCGAACTCCTTGATTCGGAACCCTTCTGTGGACTTTCTATGCTGGGAAAACGGTCTCACTGGAATAAAGCGCCAGGACAAAAACAAGCGAAAAGGCTAGTGAGCCTTTCGCCCAGTAAAGCAAAACATCTTCTTGAGTTAGGCAAAATAAAACCGAGATTCCTCACTGGACATTGTCCTCTGAGGTATCAACTCAAAAAAAATGGGCAAATCATAGAGTGAATTTTGCCGATACTACGAGGACATCGTTGAAACTGCAGAATATTTGCTTTGTGCATGCCCAGAACTCTTCTACAATAGGCTGAAGTTCCTAGGAGGGGCCTTCCTAATGCCCTCTGGTATCAGGAAGTTGGCTCCCAGGATACTGATGAACTTCGTACGAAACGAAGTCTCGGAATCCCGTGTCTCGAATAGATTTAGGGTTATGCACGAATATAAATAAGATATGGATCGATGTGTATGATTTGCTGCATAGCGTTTAGCTTACCCTTAGAATCTATACAATCTCTATCTATACTAGCTGTGTGGTGCGATGTGTTAAAATTAACTCGGAATCTGTCGGCGAGTTTCCGCTACTGGACTAAGTCTTGTTACACGTTCTATGGAGTATGCGAAATTTTATCATATTCTCTCTGTAAGTCTATAACAAAAAGAAAGGAAACGAGGATATCTATTTTTTTAAACGTTCTGAAAATAACTTGTCCATGTTTATTTTTATATGAACTATATAATATTTGGACAATGTGATTGGAACCACAAACAAAACCAAGCCTGACTCTGGATCTGTTACCTTTTTTTGTCAGACAGATTACGTGTATCAGGCAAATCGTTTATCCCTATAACGATATAAAATGCCAACTATTGAAGATAACACACTCTTTTCGTGAATTTATTATCTTCTTGGCATATCTAAAAAGAAGCTTTCACGTAGGATTGATTACACTTGCGGAGTGAGATATTATGAACAGGGAGTAGATAGAGGTTTATCAATCGACAAAATGTGTTGCGTGTGGTTGTCAATTGATAAAACTCAATTGTTCACTGTCCATCTATAATTTTTGGAAATAATATTCTTCCTACAAAAAATTGCGGTTAACTTAGTTACTTCACCATAGAAATAGACACGAGCATTGAATCTATATATATCTCTATACTACAAACATCATATTGCGTGTTTACTAATCAAGATGTCAAAGCTCACGCCATCCGTCTCCTAGAATTAATGATTTTGTTAGAAGGCACTATAAAAATTGGAAATCCGAATGCATATAAACTTATTGTTGTGTAAGAATATTTTAACTGGGGTAGATAATATTTCATGGAAGTAAATTGAAACTGCAAATATATTCTGAATATACCTAATTTTATGAAATAATTATAATGAATTATGCTACAATGGAACTTCGTTTGTTAAATGGGGAATTGTAGGCAGGGCCAGAATAACCTTGTCCATGCCCCTAGGCAACAATCGTTCCGGGCCCCTGATCAATGTAATCAGGTATTTTCAAGTTGATAAAGGGATGTGAGTAACTTCCAGATGATCGACTCCAGGCATTCTGTTACTTCAATGTTTTATGTGATATTGTAACAGCATGGTTACTTTGCATCGATAAATAACATAACGCGGCATTGACTTACTTGACTCGTTAACTTTATTGAAATGGTTTCAATGAAGAAATTATAGATAAGTGGTGATCCATGTTTCATGATAGGCCAGGAAAGAGAAATGAGACGCCACGTGGTTATTTTAAATTTAATCTTGTTAATTGGTTAAATGCAATAAAATAGAACAAACGAAAGAAAACAGTTTTGTGGAGTACAAAATGGAAAAAGTCACCTTTCGAGATGTTCATCGTTTTTGTACGGTACAATATTAACTCTTCCAACTTTTTTAGAAACAAAATCGTTTAAAACATCTTAAAATTTGACCTTTCCTAATACATCATTTCCAATGGCCATTATTGACAATGAATTTAAACGGTTTATTATTATTAAAAAGGTTCTTCATTTTATATTGTGGTACACTTTACAAAGAGTAGAAAAATAACATATCAATGTGAGCTGATGTTTGGGCAATTTTTCTTCTCTCTGCGTGTTACATCTATTTTGATCTATGGCTCCTTGCCGTGGCATTATCCATAGCTTTTCATTGCTGCATTAACTTTGTCCAGTGACTTGTTTGTATTTCCTAGAATATTCCGACTGTGTATTCCCTGAGAAGTAGCTAAAAAACAGGGTTTCAAAAATCATACGGGGTTTTTAGTTTTCGAGAAGGCAACATGACTGACGTTGATACTAATTTAATTTGATTATTTGGAATTATTTAAACGTTTTGTGATGTTATAGGTTTGGAGTTAAACAACCTAGTTATGTAATTAGCATTCCATGCAAAAGCCTACACCCACTATCTCGGATGTCTCCTGCGCGATTTCCGTCTATGAGGTTCTTACGAAGATTTTATGGCTGACAATTGTTATAAAAGTTAGCTCAAATTTTACTTATGAATTCTTTGATAGTTGGTGTATCGGCTGTCATGTAACCATTTATTTTTGGGTAGTCTGGGGTAACAGTTGTGTTTAATTGCCATCCGTAAACACTTGTTTTGAACCATCTGCAGGGAGTGGAAATTGTGTTCAGCTCCGTTAAAATAAACGGGAGTTGCGTAAGTGAGTATAGGTCTGATCATGTGTTTGTAAGTATTTTGTTGTGACTTGTTAAGCTACTGTGTGTACAAATGAGTGGATATAGTTTGATCATTTCATTCTTGGCTTTGCGCACCTGTTGCGTAATATGTGCGTTCGCATTTGTATTGCCTTGAACCGTATACCCTAAGTATATTGGTTGATATTATGCCCATCCTCGCAGACCTGAGATTGCAATGAAGTATTTTTTTAGCTATGCTTCTGAGTAATAAATACTCTGTCTTGGATGCGTTGATAGCTAGCTTGTGTTCGTGAAAGTATGGTAATATTTTGGTGTTAATGTGTATTTGTACTGTTTCCAATACACTGTCTTGATTTTTAGCCGCACAAAGACCAACTTCACCTCCACGTGGCGTGCGGTGGAAACAGATCGAGTGGCGTGATTGGGGACCAAGGCCCTCCAGCGGGTCGCGCGAGGCTGACAAACGAAGCTCCGGCGTACGCAAATACTGGGAACATCAGCAAGGTGAGGGATCGCTGTGGGTGGATGAGTGTGGGGCAACCGGACCAATGGCCCGGGGCCCTGCATGCATCAAGAAACAGCGCAAACTCGTGGAAGCCTGCCCAGTATATCTCGTATCAGTAAGTCGGTAGTTGATGAGGACGTGCTTACTGATTTGAGGGCTTGCCTTAATCGGCTGGCCAAGTGGATGGGAACCACCATAAAAATCCCCATCAAGTCAGTGGTGGAACAGCATAAGCCGAAGACTTGGCGTGACGTAGAGAATACGCTGTTGGGCTAAGGGGTTGCTTTTATGTGAACTCCGTGTACCAGGCGACAACCAGGTTTCAATAGCCTTCTTCCGAGATGCAAGGCTTTACCGGAAGCGACCAACCATTCCCTAGCTACTCGTGAGACAAAAAATGGACCAACTGAAAAATGACAACAAAAACACAGAGGATAGAGATAGCCTAACTCATCCAGAGGAAATGGAACTGGATCATATTCCAGAACAAGAAACCGAAGATGAGCTCCTAAAAAGCGGCAAAGAGGACCAAATAGAGCCTCAACAAAAAACCAAAAAGGCTCGAGTAAACCTTAGCGGTGCTGCTCGAACAACATTTAAGTACCTGTTGAAGCACGGCCTCGGTCATGAAGAGACACGACAAAAGGCACTGGAACCTATCACCAAGAAGAAGGAGTATGCACCCAAGAGTAAGGGCTCCGAAAGGGTCCGATCTGAGGAAAGCACCCCTGAACATCCGAGGAAGAAGGGAGTTCTCATCGTAGATAAAACTACCGATGAGGGAAACAAACCATCCTACGGACAAACGCTATCAGCAATAAGCAATGCCCTCCAATTATCCAGAGTTATCTCTTTCAGTGGAACAGTTAGCAGCCAAAAAAAAGAAAATTTAGGACAAAATTTTACTGCTGGATCCAAAGGCGAATACAAGGCCTATATTCAGCAACTTGCAATTCAGACCTGGCTGGATGCTGCTGTCCTGTGCTGACAGAGTCACAGTTGAGTGGCTTAAAAGCATAGTTCGGGAGCTGCAGCCCCAGGCGGGTGTGTCATTGAGACTCGCAGAGGAAGGTAACACTCCTCACTCAGAGATTTTTGTGACGTGTCTTCCTGACAGTCTGAAATATCAAAACGAACAAATACTTCGATTTTTAGAGGTCCAAAATGAAGACCTCAACACACAAAATTGGAGGATTGTAAGAAGGGCCGAAAAATGCCCCACAGTAGAACTCACCCTATCAGTGGACCCCATATCCGCAGAAAAAGTCGAAAAGAATGGCTATATGGCCAATTATAAGTTTGGTCAGGTAAGAATATTACCACAAAAAAGCCATGCTGGGTAACATAGTGGTCCAGTTGCAGCCTCAACCAGTCGAGGTTGCAAAAAATAACACAAAAAGGGACCCACAAAAATGGGTCCCCCAAAGGGCAATAAGGGATCTAATAAAGATCCCAAAAGACAGTAAAATGGCTCTCTCCAAATCCGTAAGGTTTCTGCAACTAAACCTCCATCATGCAAAAGCTACAACTAGCGTGCTTAGCAGGAATTTTAGCCGAAACCTATCTGATATCGGGCTCATTCAAGAGCCCTGGGCTCACGAAGGACTTATCAAATGCCTATCCATCAATTCATGTAAGTTGATATATATATATATATATATATATATATATATATATATATATATTGTACTGTATTTTAATTTGAGTTACAGGTTGTATTTAAAAAAATTGCGATGATGATTATTTTAATTATTATGTTATTATCAAGTTGCAATATTGTTGTGGAATTTTCTATTATTTGTTATGAATATTAAATTTGTTAATCATTGTATTTCCTTTTTTATTATGGGCGCCAGAACTCGCATGGTCTGCTTATTATAAACAGAGCGATTTCGTACCTAATGCAAGTTCAAATATTAATACCAAAAGCTTTATTCCTTTTTTTTTAAGATTTCAGGGGTGTGTCCGGCACTAGCGTTGAACAGTAACAGGAAACTGATAGGTTTTGAGAACACTTGAAGGGAAACAAGGAGGTTTGAATGTAGTTTTGTTTAATTAATCAAAAATTCTATGTATTTCTTAACATTTCTCCCTAAAAACTTACTGACGATAAAGTCAGAACAAATAACATAATTATTTACAAACATCTATATATAATTCTCATAGTTAAATGTTTTAAGTGAAATTATTATGATAAAATAACAAAAAATAACTAATAAATACCGTGTAACCATGATATCATCGTTAACCCGCAATCAATTCCCACCTCTAGCATTTTAAACCAGAAGAATGATATTGGCGCTGTGAATCGTCGTCATGTGACCAGAGATATGGCTTGTGAATCGTAAATGGATGTTTGGAAGTAATGGTTTTCAAAGTTTATTAATATATTTAGTCCTTAATAATAAAATCAGTGAGTGATTTCATCGTTGTTTGGGATTAAATTGAATTAGTAGGATAGTGGAAATTGATTATTCTTAAATAACTAGGTAAATTCAAAAAGATATGTTCATAATATTATACCTAACCTAAATAATAATTCCAGAAACCAAATGTTTGTGAATATATACAGAAATTCAAGAGCTTGAAGATAACAAATGTCTTGTGTTTCCACTCATTTCAGTTCAATGAAACTTGTGATGATTAAAGTGTAACAGCTTCTCTATTGGACAAGGAGTTAAAGTTTATTATATTCGGATTACTTTCAATATAAGTAATTTCAGCTACGAGGAAAACGTAACCAAATAGCCAGGAACAAATAAGGTAAAAAAATTAAATTATCTCACCAAATTCTAGAAGACGATTAATGAAAAGTTTTTTTTATTTGATATTCAATTACTGGAAACTGGATCATTCCATTTATTGCCAATGACGTTGTCACAGTAAAAAATCAAAATTTTGTCCTTTAATTATGATTTTTTTAACTTAATTGTATTATTTTATTATTGTTCTCACATCATTCCATACCACCTTTTCAACCTAACAACCCTCTCTCGACGCTCAACAATCAACAACCTCCTTCTGTTTTTTTCGATCCTCTTTTGTTAACTTGTAAACAGTTATTGTTTTTAAAAAAACTATTTATCCGCGTCTTGTTCTTTTTCAATTATTCACTCCGTTCGAAAATACCTCCGCGATTGCACTAATGTCACTTTATTTACACTTTATCTAAATATTGATAAAGCTGTCACTTTATATATAATACTATTCATGTCTATTTGCTTTTTTAATCGTCGTCAAAAAAAATACTTTATCGTATACAGGGTTTGTCAAAAGTTATAGCAATCGGGAAAATACAATTATAGAAGTTGGTTTTTTTTTTAAAAAATTTATGTTACGAATGAATAGTATCTTTTTATAATTGACTCACGTGTGTGCAACACACAACTATATGTTAATAGTTTCGTTTATCAATATTTTTTTTATCATGAATTTAAATATCATGTAACTATGAGCATTATAATTCTTTTTGGTTGCAAATGGGCATTTATATACAAAATTTTATTTGTTCATCCTCCTGTTATTAATATTTCACTTTAACATTCCCTAAAGTTCCATAAAACTATTCTTGACTCGACGAGAATGTTTTATTGAAATTTACCATAATTTATAAAATTTATAACTATTCTTGATATCTATTTTAAATTAGTTACTAATGTTCGTCAATATTTTATTTTAGCTAAGAATGGTTGATGTTAAATTGGTGCAGTTGGTTAATATTAAAGACTCCGCGCTCTCTCTTGGTATCAGGATGGATCAATTTATAGCTATTTATACCATGGTCGTTGGCTACTAAGTAAGGACCCTCATAAGGTAATTGTAGTTTTGAACATAATCCTTTTCTACGATTAGGTACCCTCAATGCCTTTATGACTACTAGATCCCCTTTTTTAAAAGTTTTCTTATTTCTAAGGTTTTCGAGTTTTTTCTTGATATATTTGTTAGCATGTTTCAGTTGTTTTTCCCTGGCTATTTCAATTAATTTTTTATAGTCCATTTCACTTGACCATGGCCTGTCAGGTTCTATTCCTCTAAATAGTGTAATGGGTGGTATCTCTGTTATAATGTTTGGAATATTATTAATAAAGTTCGTTGTCTCTTTTAATCGTTCTTCCCACATACGGTTTTCATAGTGAGTAAGTATTCTCAAGTGTTTAATTACTTCTTCAATTCCTCGTTCTGCAGGATTACTACTCGGATGTCTAATACTTGTGAAAACTTGTTTAACTCCCAAGTCTTTCAACCATTTCACAATATTTTTATTTCTAAAGTATGTAGCGTTGTCCATAATACATTGTTTCGGTTTTCCATAAATTTCAAAGTAGTTTCCTAAAGATTCCTTGATGGTATTTTTATTGGTTTTATCACATGGATAAGTGCTAATGAATTTGGAAAAAACATCTATAATCAACAAAATATGTTTCTTACCATTATAACTCGGCACAAGGTTTGATAAGAAATCGTTCGCTATAATATCCAATGGGTTTTCCGCTATAATGGATTTTGGTATGTTTTCATGGTGTAAATTCTTCTCCTTTGCCAGTTGGCATAATTCACAGTGTTTTGATATCTTTTATTATAGTAATGTCATTCCTTGATATGTAGTTTTCTCGAAAAATGATGTGTGTTTTTCTAATGCCTGTATGATTGTATTTTTGGTGTAATTTTTGTATGACTAATTTTGTCAATTCTACCGAAATTACATATAACTCCTTATCGTTCACCGTTTTATATAATATTCCATCTTTTTCTAGACATCGACGTTTACTTTTATCATCTAAAAGTTGTTGGTCCTGTTTTATTTGTTGTAACGAGAACATACCACTATCACGCTTCATGATGTTAATTCCTACTCTGACCTCTCTCGTATCCTTTTTTTTTCTCCATCCATTCTACTAATTGCATCTGGTACTACATTTTGTATGCCTGGGATGTACTTGATCTCGAAATCATATTCCTGTAGGAGTAATGCCCATCGATGAATTCTAGCATTATTCATTTTATTGGTTAATATTGTCACTAGAGCTTGATTATCTGTTTCAATTAAAAATTTTCCTCCCAATAGAAAATATCTAAGTTTATTCACGCAGAATATAATACTAGCGAGTTCCAATTCGCTTACTCCATAATTTTTCTCTGCCCTTTTTGTGATTCTTGATACAAATGAAATGGGCACATACATGTTATTATATTCCTGCATTAAAACTCCAGCTAACCTGCTCTTTGATGCATCTGTCTTTAAAATAAATTCTTTTTTATAATTTGGATGATATAACTTTATGTTTTTAATAAATTCATTCTTAATTTTGTTGAAAGCATCTTCCTGCTTACTAGTCCAATTCCATCTTACTCCTTTCCTTAATAATTCCATCAGTGGTATTTCTAAGTCTGTTAAATTTCCCAACATTCTTTTAAAATAATTTAGCATTCCAAGAAAACCTCGTAGAGTTTTTAGATTTTTCGGTCTCTTATATTCCCTTATTATTTTCACTCTTGCTGGATCCATCTCGATTCCAGTTTCCGTAATTTTATAACCCAGATATATCACTTCCTTCTTCAAGAATTGACATTTTTGTATATTGAGTTTCAAACCATTTTTATCAAGTTCCGCCAGAATTATTTTAAGATGTTCTAAGTGTTCTTCTACGCTATTCGAATAAATTAATATATCATCCACATAATGTATTGTAAATTGATCGTATGTATTTAAAATCTTATTTAATGCTTTCAATAACGCAGATGTAGCACTTTGTATTCCAAATGGTGTTACTCGAAACTGGTATACTTCCCCATTAATTTTAAATCCCACATACTTTCTGCTATCTGGATGTAGAGGTATTAGCCAGAAACTGTGCTTCAAGTCCAATTTAGAAAAAACTTTAACCTTACTGATTTTCCCCAGAATTGACTCAATAGTTAAAGGTGATTCGTATTCGGGCATTGTGCATTTGTTTAAATTTCTTGCATCAAGGCATATTCTTATATCTCCATCTTTTTTTTACTATCACAACTGGATCAATGTATGAAGTAGTGCTGTGTTCTATTATCCTATCTTCTATCAATTTATTTATCGTCCTCTTCACATCTTCCTGATATTTATAAGGTATCGGATAACTCCTTTGCTGAAATTGTTGATCTTGTTTCAGTTCGATTTTGTGTACATAATTTTTCGCAATTCGAGATTCTTCATTTATTAAACTTCTATGTTCTCTCAATATTCCTATTACTTTATTTCTCCATTCTATTTTCCCGTCTATATCCAAATTCCATTCCGGCTGATTATTATTATTTAAATTTATTTCCTCATTGCCATCCAACATCATATTTCCACTCATTTTTCCTTCCTGTTCATAATAATACATCTCCTCCACATTATCTTCAAATTCCTTATTGAAATTAACATTTTTACTTTCTTCGTATACAAATTCTTCATCATTTCTCGAATCATCATTCTTTACTTCATAATTAAAATCGATTCTTTCTTTATTAAAAATTATATATTTTTCTTCGTAATTGATAGTAGCTTTCATTTCATACAAAATATCAGATCCTAATAATAGTTCACATTCTATGTCTTCCACCACCAGCAGTTGTACAATTGTACTATTCTCCTTTAACTTTAATGCTACAGTTATCGTAATATCTGAGTAAGTTAGTTTCTTCTGATTTATGCCTATTAAATTTATTTTTGGAACCTTAATAAAAATTTTCTTAGATGTTGAGAGTTTATTTACAAAATTTTTACTAATTAAAGATATCTCCGATCCAGTATCGATCAATATTTTTATCATTTTGTCTTCTACTGTGCCATATATGTAAATTAATGTCTCATTATTTTGTTCTAGTTGATCCTGTACCTTGAGAAATTCGCGTGGGTGAATATAGCTGCACCAACTTAACCTACCATATTCACCCTCTAGTGGAAAAACGGTTGTTCCGCACCAGAAGATGACGTGTTGACCACATCATTATTATTATTATCATTGTTAACTCTATTATAATTGTTATCTCTGTTAGTTGTACTATTTCTCTCCAAACTGTTAGTTCTGTTAACTCTAGTGTCTCGTCTAATACTATTTGTTTGTCTTATGTCACCGTCTGAATTCCTTCTCTCTCTTCGTTGGTGATTATCGTTAGGTTGTTGTCTTCTTTCAGGGTAGTTCGTATATCTGTTATTATTGTTTCTTTCATTGTTTCTATCGTATCGTCTGTTGTTATTATCGTTTCTATCATTATTGTAATTTCTGTCATTATTGTTATTTCTATTATGATTGTTATTCCATGTATTGTACGGTCTTTGTCTGTAATAATTATCATTGTTTCTATTATAGTTAGTCCTTCTATTGGTGTCATTTCTTTGGTTGTCCGTATTGTCATGTCCTTCGTTATTATTAATTGTTCTTTGTTCTCTGTTTAGATAATCCAACAATGATTGGAAATTGTTAATATTTTGTATGACTATACCTTGAGTAATGTTAATATTAAAGTGTCGAGACAAGAATATAATGATTTCTTGTTCTGAAATCATTGGTTCTAAGTATTGTGCTTGGGAGAATATTGAGAGTGCGTAGTTACTCATATTGTTACTTCTCCTAATATCAAATTTACCAAAATACAGTTTTTCCCTTACATAACCTTGTTCTGTTTCCCCCCAATACTGTTTTAGAAAAGTTATCTCGAAATCATTAAAGTTGTTAATATTTGTGTCGTTGCAAGTAAACCAAAGCAATGCTTGATTATTTAAATGAGACCTTATTGTCTCCTTCAAGTCCTCAACATTTATCATACCTTTCAGCTTATGTTTGAGACACCTCAGGAAAATCTTTGGGTGTATCTTACGTATGTCCCCATCGAATTTTAGATTACTTTCACCATGATTGTATATATAATTTACCCCTTGTATATTATTATTTTGTTGTGTTTTATTTTTCACGTATTCCATTTCCCTTTCAAACTCCATCATTTTCTTTTTGAAATCTTCCTTTATTTCCTTCTCTAGAGTTTCAAAGTTATGTGTATTCCCATTTTCTTTAATTTTTTGTAACTTTGTATCCGTTTCCCTCAGTAATTCCCTCTGCGTTTTCAGATTCATTTCTCCTACTATAGATTAATTCAATTGTATACCTTGTTCTACATCTTCTATTCTTTCATTGGTTTTCCTAACGTTCCATTGTACCTTCTCCATCTGTTCTCTTCCTTCTCCTCGTATCTTGTTTCCCATATCTTCTATCTCTTGTTTTCTATTTATGCTTTCTTGAATTAGACTTTCTTGCAATTTATTCGTTTTTTCTTCTTGTTCTTTCTTGTGTTCTTCAAATTGTCTTCTCATTTCCATTATGTGTTCTGTAAATTTTTCTTCTTGTTTATCCAATTTTCTATTGATTTCTTCCTTTGCACTTTTTATCTCCTCTTTTGTACTTTTCATATCTTCTTTTGTGCTTTTTATATCAGACATTATTGTCCTCATCATGTTCATCAATTCTTCATTTTCGTTAGGGTTTTGTTTAGTATTATGGTGTACTTCTTCTATTAAACTATCTCCTTTTTCTTCTTCTGTTGCTTTTTTTTCTTGCATAGCCGCTGTTAATCTCTCCTTCAATGTTTGTTTGCTCCCCCTTGTATCCATGTCTCTTGATTTTAGTTGTTCTTTTAGATCTTCTACAGTTAAATTGTCAATGTCCATTTTTTTGTCTGCCATTGTAAAATTTTACCAAAATTCCTCCGATGTCTCAAACATGACCTGTTCCTGTCGCTAATTCGAACGCCTTACGTTGGTTGGGCCAAATATTGTACTGTATTTTATTTGAGTTACAGGTTGTATTTAAAAAAATTGCGATGATGATTATTTTAATTATTATGTTATTATCAAGTTGCAATATTGTTGTGGAATTTTCTATTATTTGTTATGAATATTAAATTTGTTAATCATTGTATTTCCTTTTTTATTATGGGCGCCAGAACTCGCATGGTCTGCTTATTATAAACAGAGCGATTTCGTACCTAATGCAAGTTCAAATATTAATACCAAAAGCTTTATTCCTTTTTTTTTTAAGATCTCAGGGGTGTATCCGGCACTAGCGTTAAACAGTAACAGGAAACTGATAGGTTTTGAGAACACTTGAAGGAAAACAAGGAGGTTTGAATGTAGTTTTGTTTAATTAATCAAAAATTCTATGTATTTCTTAACATTTCTCACTAAAAACTTACTGACGATAGAGTCAGAACAAATTACATAATTATTTACAAACATCTATATATAATTCTCATAGTTAAATGTTTTAAGTGAAATTATCATGATAAAATAACAAAAAATAACTAATAAATACCGTGTAACCATGATATCATCGTTAACCCGCAATCAATTCCCACCTCTAGCATTTTAAACCAGAAGAATGATATTGGCGCTGTGAATCGTCGTCATGTGACCAGAGATATGGCTTGTGAATCGTAAATGGATGTTTGGAAGTAATAGTTTTCAAAGTTTATTAATATATTTAGTCCTTAATAATAAAATCAGTGAGTGATTTCGTCGTTGTTTGGGATTACATTGAATTAGTAGGATAGTGGAAATTGATTATTCTTAAATAACTAGGTAAATTCAAAAAGATATGTTCATTATATTATACCTAACCTAAATAATAATTCCAGAAACCAAATGTTTGTGAATATATACAGAAATTCAAGAGCTTGAAGATAACAAATGTCTTGTGTTTCCACTCATTTCAGTTCAATGAAACTTGTGATGATTAAAGTGTAATAGCTTCTCTATTGGACAAGGAGTTAAAGTTTATTATATTCGGATTACTTTCAATATAAGTAATTTCTGCTACGAGGAAAACGTAACCAAATAGCCAGGAACAAATAAGGTAAAAAAATTAAATTATCTCACCAAATTCTAGAAGACGATTAATGAAAAGTTTTTTTTATTTGATATTCAATTACTGGAAACTGGATCATTCCATTTATTGCCAATGACGTTGTCACAGTAAAAAATCAAAATTTTGTCCTTTAATTATGATTTTTTTAACTTAATTGTATTATTTTATTCTCGTTCTCACATCATTCCATACCACCTTTTCAACCTAACAACCCTCTCTCGACGCTCAACAATCAACAACCTTCTTCTGTTCTTTTCGATCCTCTTTTGTTAACTTGTAAACAGTTATTGTTTTTAAAAAAACTATTTATCCGCGTCTTGTTCTTTTTCAATTATTCACTCCGTTCGAAAATACCTCCGCGATTGCACTAATGTCACTTTATTTACACTTAATCTAAATATTGATAAAGCTGTCACTTTATATATAATACTATTCATGTCTATTTGCTTTTTTAATCGTCGTCAAAAAAAATACTTTATCGTATACAGGGTTTGTCAAAAGTTATAGCAATCGGGAAAATACAATTATAGAAGTTGGTTTTTTTTTTAAAATTTATGTTACGAATGAATAGTATCTTTTTATAATTGACTCACGTGTGTGCAACACACAACTATATGTTAATAGTTTCGTTTATCAATATTTTTTTTATCATGAATTTGAATATCATGTAACTATGAGCATTATAATTCTTTTTGGTCGCAAATGGGCATTTATATACAAAATTTTATTTGTTCATCCTCCTGTTATTAATATTTCACTTTAATATATATATATATATATATATATATATATATATATTGTATATATATATATATATATATATATATATATATGTATATATATTGTATATATATATGTATATAAATATATATATATATATATATAGATATATATATATATATATATATATATATATATATATATATTCACAAATACATGACAAACCAGAGTTTATCACCAGAGACCTTGCAACAGCTGAAGTGGAGTTACTCACCGAAAGGGGTGAAAGGCACATTATAATTGCCTCTGCTTACTTTCCGGGAGAGGAAGACTAACCTCCGCCAGAGGAAGACAAAAGCCTCATCAGATGGTGCAATAAAAAGAACAGACATCTTATTCTTGGATGTGATGCAAACTCCCACAATATAGTATGGGGCAGCACGGACACGAACAAACGAGATGCGTATCTCTTAGAGTATTTGGCTAAATCTAATATAGACATTATTAACAGAGGTAACACACCCACTTTTATCACTGCAACTAGAAAAGAGGTGCTTGATATCACCCTAGCTAGTTGCTTTACCACAAATTTAATACAAAACTGGCATGTTTCCGATGTCGGATCACAGGATGATACGATTCGAGGTCGGGGCTACGCGGGGACCGATCCAGTGTTGTCGAATACCTCAACAAACGGACTGGTGTTCATATAAGGACAAATTAAAGTCGGATGTTGAAGGCGCATTAAATACGATTGAAACTGTGGAGGAACTTGAAGTAGTCTCTCAATGGTTGAATCGCACGATAATTAATTGCTACAAGGAATCTTGTCCCATCAGAACAAAGGCTGTTTATAGGGATGTGCCTTGGTGGAACAAGGAACTCAGCAAACTAAAGGTCATAGCACGCAAGCATTTAACAGAACCAAGAGGACAGGAAACTGGGAAGACTACAAAAAGGCTCTAACTGGATATAACAAAGAAGTCAGAAGGTCCAAGAGGAAAACTTGGAGGCAGTTCTGCGAAGGGATTTCTATCGTAGCCCCAGCAGTGCGCCTTCAAAAAGTCATCGCTAAGGACCACTCTAACGGTATTGGACTCCTTAAAAAGCAAAACGGAGAGTTCGCCGAAACCATAGAGGAAAGCATGAGATGTTTATTAGACGCTCATTTTCCTGATGCTGCAATTATTGAAGATTAACGCAGAGGCAAATCTTGATGAAACTTTCATCAAAACATCTAGATCAGCAAAAAGCCTAGCGGGTAAAATCTTCACCAAGCATAAAATTGAATGGGCAATTAACAGCTTCACACCCTACAAATCACCTGGAGTGGATGACATCTTTACAGCACTTCTACAACAGGAATCCGATATCTTAATTCCTCACTTATGTAAGATATTCAGGATGAGCTTCATCCTGGGATACATTCTAAAAGGGTGGAGACAGGTCAGGGTCGGCTTTATTCCTAAGAGTGGCATACATCCTCTAGAGGAACCAAAGTCATATAGACCTATAAGCCTCACCTCCTTCATTCTAAAAGTATGGAAAAAATACTCGACACATACATGAGGAGTGAATATTTATCAAATGCACCGCTTCACGGGGAAAAATTTGTCTACCAACCTGGCAAATCTACCTTAGATGCCTTACATTGTCTCGTAAGAGACCTAGAGAAGGCAATAGCTGCAAAAGAAGTATCGCTATGTGTCTTCGTAGATATAGAGGGAGCTTTTGATAACAACTCATATGAATCAATTAGCGCTGCTGCAACTGCAAAGGGTATTCCACCTTCCATAATCAAATGGATTCAGTCTATGCTAAATACTAGAAAAATAATCACCTACCTCGGACACCAGTCGAATACTACAAAAAGCGGAGAAAGATTGTCCTCAAGGAGGAGTGCTATCACCTCTACTGTGGTCACTAGTGGTTGACGACCTCCTAACAAAGCTAAAAAGATAAGGATTTCGTGCTCTTGGCTATGCCGACGATATTGGTCACAGGTAAGCACGACGGCATCATTGCTGATGGCATTCAATGTGCCTTGAACCTCATAACTACCTGGTGTTCGAAGGAAAGACTTTCAGTCAATCCTAATAAAACGACACTTGTTCCATTCACTAACAGGAGGCAGTTAGATATACGGACTCCAAGCTTGAATGGTACAACCCTGGTTTTTTCGGAAGAGGTTAACTAGCTTGGAGTCATCCTTGATAAGAAACTTACGTGGAACTCACACCTCGCACACATCACCTCAAAAGCAACAAGAACTCTTTGGACGTGTCGTAGGCTCTTTGGGAAAACTTGGGGTCTAAAACCAAAAATGACCTACTGGTCATATATAACGGTTGTCAGACCTATCATCACCTATGCTGCGCTTCTATGGTGGAAGAAAACAACGCAACAAAGGGCTACAATAGAGTTGCAAAAATTGCAAAGACTCGCATGTTTAGGAATAACGCGTGTAATGAGATCATGCCCTGGTGCGGCCTTGGAGGTAATGCTAGATCTCCCTCCATTACATTTACATGTAAGGAGGATTGCTCTGCAAAATGCCTATAGGTTAACACAGGCTAAATCTCTAAAACCCGGTGATTTGACAGGATATCTCCAGATACTAAGGGTTGGATAAACCCAATCTATGATGATGCCTAGGGACATAATGCCTGCTAAACAAGATTTCGAAGTTACTCTAGATGTTATTATTAATGATCGTGAGTTAACACAAAACGATATCTGAGAAATAACTAGGGGTGCCCTCACATTTTATACTGATGTGTCAAAAACAAACGAAGGAGTAGGAATATGGGCTACAGTACCTAATCTTAGGTTATCAGTAGCCCTAGGTAACACTCCCACAATATTCCAAGCGGAAATACTAGCGATAGACTTCTGTTCTCAAGAGTGCCCCAAAAAGCGCCTAAACGCAGCCAGGATATTTGTTGCCTCTGACAACCAGGCTGCTTTGAAAGCTCTAAAGTCGATAACTTATGAGTCCAAAGCAGTCTGGAGCTGCAAACAATCTCTTAAGCTACTGGCTAGACATAACAAACTATCTCTGTTATGGGTGCCAGGGCACAAGGGAATTGCTGGAAATGAGACTGCCGATGGTCTTACGAAGGAAGGAGCTAGTACTCCTTTCATCGGACCCGGAACTGTTTTGTGGCATTACTTAAAGCCACATTGTGGAAGAAGTCCGGAAATGAGAAAAGGAACTTAGTGCAGCCTACTGGAAAAATGTTCCAGGCCAAAGACAAGCAAAAAGGTTGCTACAACCTTTTGCTCGCTATCCTAAATCGCTCTTAGAGCTTCAGAAGTCTGATCTCAGAGCAATCACAAGACTCCTTACGGGACACTGCCCACTCAGATATCACCTCTGCAAGATGGAAAAAGTGGACAGAGGAACATGTAGATTCTGCGACAGTGCAGATGAAATGGCTGAACATATATTATGCCATTGCGGAGTACTTGTTCGCCAACGCCATAGGTACCTGGAACGGTTGTTCTTGAGACCTGATCAGGTAACAAAAATAGCTCCCAATCGGATAATAGGCTTCCTTAGAAGCCTTGATCTCTAGGACAAAAAATAGATGGAGGGTATACACAAAAGATCTTTTAAGGTCGCAGTGTGGAAAGGCCAGTTATAGGCCAATCGACCCCTTTGTAATCTACAATCTACAATTGTCTTGATTCTGTGCTGTGGCTACAAAACAAGTGTCATCGGCATATATTGCGGATAACAGTTGAGAGGATGTTGGGAGATCGTGGATGTATATGGAGTATAACAAAGGTGATAATGCACAGCATTGAGGGACTCCAGCTTTCATAGACTACGGTCCAGCTGATTGTCGATTTTTGAATAACATTTTCTGTTAGATAGATAGGAATTTAATATTTTAATCAAATATTTCGGAATATCAATTTTTATCAACTTATTCATCAAACCCTCGAGCCATACGGAATCAGAGGCCTTCTGTATATCCAGAGTAACCCTGATGGCTTTTTCTAATTTAAACGGAACTGAGACATTGCTGAACATAGACAGTTTGTGATAATTTTAATTTTGAAAAATATCGTTCACCCGTGTCGTTTGATAACATCAGACTTCTATGTATTTGTAATGCTATCATAACATTCTGGAAAGTTTATTGTACAATATTATCGAACATCATTTTAAAGGATTCCTTGGCAGATCCTATGTTATCTTTCCCGCATCCTCCAATTGTAAGACGAAGTTCTTGAACTGCACCATCTCGTTTATAAACTCAGGCTCAATGTCCTCGAAATAATTTTCATTAAATTTTGCACCAACCTCTTTACCCATGGTCGTAAAACTCACGAATCGCCATTACAAGAAAATTGTTTTCATCATACCTTACAACTAGGATATGGAATGCATTTAACGAATCAGGGATTCCCCCAACATGAATAAAGTCGAGTAATCAGCTGACCGCCCGTCGGCTGCGCTCGGTATTAACGTTTACCTACCTATATCATCAAATACAGCTATTATTAGTTCTACTACGCGATACTAGATGGTTCAGTGTATATGAAGTACTTCATCAATTGACATGCGTCGAAAAAATATGTTGTTTAGGAATTTATACAAATTTTCAAATAAAATTTTCGAGGTTTTTTCTTGGTGCATGCACAGGTCCCTAGTCGATGCGGTGCCACTAGGCCGATTAATCCGGCACTGATTGTAGGTATGGAGCTACGAATCCGCCGATAACCAGAATTCCAAAAACAGGTAGACCAATCCATACAAAATAAGGTGTACATACGTACATGCGTTTAAATATTAGTTTTTGAAGGCAAGCCGGTATTATATACATAAAATTAAATCTAGAAACGTCTAATTACCGCAGAACAATGTAAATTACAACGTAATAATTGAAATATCACTGTTTAGTCAAAATATGTTTAAAAATGATCTTCATTCGTCAATTAAACCGTATTCTCATTTACTGAAGGATAAGTCACATATTTATCCAGGATTACCTGGAAATTAATCAAAATCACATTAAGGCTTGTAATCGAATAAATAAGGACGCCATCAAATATAACCTCTTCCGGAAATTGTCACATAAAAATAAAGTGGATATTTGGGTCAAAACAAGTTGGAACTGTATAGAACTGGAAGCTAGAGGCTCCAAACATGTTTCTAATTGCAGTGATAATTTCATTGAATCTCAAGTTTGATATATTTGAACTTATATTGAATCGAAAATTCCAATAATAATGAAATATATAGAGTAAAATTTTGGAAAAATCTGAGTAACTGACTATATCATAAGAACGGAAAATCAGGCAAATTACATTATACCAGGATTTTGTACGGTCCGGATCTCTGAACTGCTCAAAGCCGTACGTTAGTAAAGAGTCAGTTAGTCAGTCAAATAAGTGATACAGTAAATTGGCATCGAGGATTAAATATGAATGAAATACCTCAGCAAAACTAGTGTTTGAATTGTTTGAGTGTTGTAAATAGAATTAGAACTAGAATATTACAATAATATTCGACTTAACACACATTTCATTGATTAAGTAACGATTTTGAATAGAATAGAGTGAAATGATCTAGCTAGTTAGAGTCACAGAGAATAAAAAAATATACAATAATTAGAGAAGGTGAATAGAAGGATAGATTTGATATGTTTCAATATCATTGTCTAATAATGGGACAAAGAAAAGCAGTAAAATCGGTATCATAATCAATTAAATATAAGCATAATGTTTATGGAAGTAACCACTGCATTAGACCTCCTTATATGTGAAGCATATACCATAAATAATTACATCGTAAAGATATCTATGTCTAGCCTAAATCTCGAGAGTACATTTAATAGGGTCATTGGAACATGTCTATATAAGCACAGACAAGACAGAAAGCAGCAGGAGATAAGGAAAGAGGAAAAACAAAAGATCCAGAAGAGAATACTGTGGAAACGAATAGATTGCAGAAAACTGGTGAAAAAAGCAAGAAATATATAGCATGGAACCGCCTGTTCCCGGAACAAGGGAAATTAGGAGAATGTAATGAAAAACATGGAGCATATGTCACTCAATCTAGTAGAGTTTCACCATTGACATTTTGGTTCAATTGGAGTGGCCTCTTAAATAATGTTGGGGTTGTTTTGTGATTGTATTTAGAACACATCGTTGAGAGTATGATATCGAAATTTTTTTTCAACATGTGATAATCGATAATACAATAGGAGTAGTTTTGACCGTGCCACGTTAACCTATATTTTTTATGACGATTTACATTTTGGTTTGTTTCCATAAATGACCTCTTGATCAACAACCAACAATATTAATTGGATCCTGGACAAAGCATACTTTTGGATTTATGTCAAAAATCAAATGTTTTTTAATCAAGTGGGAGGGTTCTAACAATGAACTTATTATATATATTCAATAATATTTTCCGTGGTCAATAAAATAGTCACTGTCGTAGTTCCATCTTCATAAGTTGTCGTATTTGTTGCTACCAGATCACAAATGTTTAATAATAAAATGTGGCTGATTCATTTGCCATACGTGTTATGTTTCCTTTATATTTTAAGATTAAAATATATGAACTGATGATACTATATACAAGATACGTTCATTAGATTCACTTAGCCATAGCTATCGTGCTTCTCAACTTGAAATGGTGGCCATCTGAAGTCCTGTTACATTTCGATTCTCCTGATTCTACTATAATTTAAACTTTCACCTTTCCATATTTTTCATTCGAATAAAAGTGCAAGATTGAATCGAACACAGTGACATAATTTAATAGAAATGGATGTTTTTCTGTCAGTAGGTAATTGTGTTTGATGAACACATGACCACTTCCTCTATTTCAGAACACACTAGAATATTTTATCTTTATTGGACTCCACGTCAAGCATATGCTGGTAAAGCGCCCACGTTGGCAAAACCGGCGCCAGCAACTGGTTTTGAAAAATAAACATTTTAACCTATGTTTACTAACTGCACTAGGTTATACAAGAGTTTAACAATTTTTCAAAGATTACACCTTAATATGTATTATTCTTCACACATTTTCGACATTTCGATTCTTGTTCTCAATTCATCTATTCTCTATACGAGTATCACTGAACGTTCATTGAATGTAACTGTAACTGGAACAAATTGCCTTAGTGGGCGAATTTACGATAAATAGATTTGAAAACCTAATTAAACAAAAATTCGTACTGCTTGTCGTTGCAAAACGCATTTACTAATTAGCAAGTTTGTTACCGTTTATTATGAATCCATATATATGGCCGGAAGGTCCAAACGTAATTAATACGTTGTTTTTTGTACGATTCGCTATTGGAAAATTGTAGGTGCTTTAGGGTGATCGATTTCAATGTTTGGTGTCTTGATTTCTACTCGAGAAATCACGCCCATCAAATTTATAGGCGTGCAAATACAGTATATGATTGAATTGAACTGGCATTTGGCTAAGGTAGTATTTTTATATTATTTGATAACAATATTTCTCTACTTTTTGCGTAGCAGAATTTCCCAAAGACCATTCCACTCTGCGCTTATTCCATTAAATATGCGATAGAGCTGGAATAAGTGATATATATAAATATATATATATATATATATATATATATATACAGGGTGTTTTCAAATGACACTTACAACGTTTGCATGTAGATACCTCTCGTAAAATTGGACAAGATGATATAGGGATTGAGGGGTTAAAGTTATGAAAAATATAATGTTTTAATTTGATAACTTTAAAATGGATGAATATATTGATCTGCCATTTGGCGGATGGTTTTTAAATGTAAAAGGGCATATTTTGATAAAAAAACATGTTCCAATTCTTGATCCAGTGCTGTACATTTGGAAGAATATGTCACCTTCTCCCTCCCATTTTTGACGCCACTGGCATTTGAAGCTATTTTTATTTGATTTTGTATTCCTCAATAGTTTTCACGTGAAAAACGCAAAACCTTTACATATAAAAAAATTTGTAGTTTTCAAGATATTTAATGTTTTTATGAAGTCTGCAAGATCACTTTTTAATGAAAAAATATTTTTCTTGAATGTTTTTTAATAACTACCAAACTACTAATAGTTAGAATATGTAACAGGAACTAATTTGTGAAACAGCAATGCATATAAAATATTGAGAGAAGATTGTTGATAATACTTTTCCAAACTTGTGATTTTATTAACAAAAGAATTAATGACAATAAAAAATAAGATAATTACAAAGTTAAATAATATCCCATTCAAACATAATATTTAACTAAGCAGCCAAAAAATTACAAAAGATGTTTTGTCCATTTACATTTACACATAATCTGCAACGTTTTATCATTGAAAATCGCATACCCTGAAAAGACTGGCGATTGCCGGAAATAATTTCTGTAACTGTATGGATTCTTGCTATTGGTGGCTCCTCCGTATAGTAGGCGATGGACGTCAATAATGAAATGGTAAATGTCATTTTGTTTAACGTCAAAACGAGAATTAATTATTTGTAACTTTCACACTTTTTGTTATGATCGATTATACTTTTGAAGGAATGGCTGATATGCAACTAATATAGGAAGGGGGATGCCAAAAAGAATGGTAGACGTTCCGAGCGCTTGTATAGAGAAGGATATCCAAATCGACCTAGATTTTCATGGCATACAACTCTTTCTCAAATTAACAGGAGATTGCGAGAATTTTGACAATTCAATTCAAAATTGCAAGGTTGCGGTAGGAAACGAACTGTGCAATTAGAGGAGGCTGTTCTAGACCGTATTGAAAATAGACCCGATTTAAGCACTCGCCCCATTGGCAAATCTTCAAATGTAAGTAATTCAACTGTGTGGAAAATTTTGAATGAACAGCAGTTGTATCCTTATAAGTATACCCAAGTTCAGGCTCTAAAACCAACAGATTGTCCTCAAAGAGTGAAGTTTGCCAATTGGTACACCCAAAAATGTTTAGAAAATAGGAATTTTACCGAATTTGTTCTATTCACTTATGAAGCCAAATGCACCCGTGAGGGAATTGTTAATTCAAGGAATTGCCACGTGTGGGATGACGAAAATCCATATGGTATTCGACAACGTGGATTTAAGGGAAAAGTCTCGCTTAACGTGTGGGCAGGCATTCTTGGAGATTGTATAGTGGGCCAATATTTAATACCTAATAAGTTCAATGGTAATATTTATTGTAATTTTTCGAGAGAAACCCTGCCTAATTTATTAACTATCAGATATTAGGGCGAATAAGAATAATGTATGGTTTCAGCACGATGAGGCATCTGTACATTATTCTCTAGCGGCCACACAACTTATAACCCAACAATACGGAAACAACTGGAGAGGCCAAGGTGGACCCAATATGTGGCCTGCGAGGTCACCGGATTTAAATCCAATCGATTTCTTTCTGTAGAGTTACATGAAGTCCCTAGTCTACGATACAATAGTAGAAACGGAGGAGGAACTGATAGCAAGAATCCATGCAGCTACAGAAATTATTTCCGGCGATCCCCAGTATTTCCAAGGTATGCGATTTTCAATGAGAAAACGTTGCAGATTATGTGTAAATCTAAATGGACAAAATTTTGAACATCTTTTGTAATTTGTGGGCTGCTTAGTTGAAAATTATGTTTGAATGGGATATTATTTAACTTGGTAATTATCTTATTTTTAATTGTCATTAATTCTTTTGTTAATAAAATCACAAGTTTGGAAAAGTATTTTCAACAATCCTCTCTCAATGTTTTATATGCATTGTTGTTCCACAAATTAGTTCCTGTTACAAACCATTAGTAGTTTGGTAGTTATTAAAAAACATTAAATAAAAATATTTTTTCTATTTTTTTATTAAAAAGTGATCTTGCAGACTTCATGAAAACATTAAATATCTTGAAAACTACAAATTTTTTGATATTTAAAGGTTATGCGTTTTTCACGTGAAAACTATTGAGAAATATAAAATTAAATAAAAATAGCTTCAAATGCCAGTGGCGTAAAAAATGGGAGGGGAAAGGTTACATGTTCTTCCGAATGTACACCACTGGATCAAGAATTGAAACGTGTTTTTCCATCAAAATATGCCCTTTTACATTTAAAAACAACCTGCCAAATGTCAAATCAATATATTCATCCATTTTAAAGTTATCATATTAGAACATTAAATTTTTCATAACTTTAACACTCTGTATTTCGAAAACTAAATGAGTTGGACCCCTCAATCCCTATATCATCTTGTCCAATTTTACGAGAGGTATCTACATGCAAACGTTGTAAGTGTCATTTGAAAACACCCTGTATATAAATATATATATATGGTTCATTATTAATTGTAAATAATTGGACAGTATAATCACAGATTAGAGAAAGAACAGATACGAAAGCTTGACAGAGAACAGTAAAAAGAGAGAGAGATGGGTAGACATACCCATTTAAATGTCCATCGTCGACTCCGTTCGGGCCGCTGCGCGAAATTTTTCAACAGGGTTGTCAATTTGCATAATATTTCCTTCAATTTACGATCATTGGTCAAATATTTTATAAGCATTATTGTTAATTGTGATAGTTATACAGATACAAATATTCGACAATCACTTGTTTTAAATCAATTTTATTAACATCAAAAGAATTATACAATTTAAAAAATTATAATGTATAAAAATCATACCATAAATATATACTTTTTTTCGCCAATCATATCTTTGGCAACCATGCACAATAACGGTGACGACTTCAGATATAGTCACACTTATTTCACATGCTGACAAATTGTTTGATATTTTCAATTCTTCTTCATTGAACAATGTCAAACTATATATCAGAAAATTTTCCGGGGAAATACACCAAATTGATTTTTTAAATGATTCAATTAAAATATTAAATAACATGAGTGTTATGAGCATTGCAGGGAGAAATATTACAAACCATTGCAAATTTATTAAAGGGTGGAAAATTACAATTAATTCCTTGTTAGAAATATGGGCATATTTAAAATCAAAAAATTTTAAATTTATTTTAACAAGACGTCTAAATCAAGACTGTCTTGATAACTTTTTTGGTAGTATTAGACAACAAAGTGGAAATGCTACCAACCCTACCCCCATCCAGTTTTCACGTGCATTTGAAAAATTATTTTTTATCAACTTTTTCAATTCATCTTTCATGAATTGTGAAGATCAGTTCGAAAATTTATTATGTTATTTGGCGCAGACCAACACTAATACATCTATGATTATTAAAACTCCTATTGCCATTAACCAATTTTCCGCAAATTTCAGAGTCACTAATTGTGATTATCATCGAAATCCATTGCCAGAACAAAACGCATTTAAATATGTGATTGGATATCTTATTGGTAAGTGTCTAGAAATTCATTCATGTGATGTTTGTCAACAATTTTCTACAAATTGGACTTCACCAATATGTTCATTCATTATAAAGCATATGACAAGAACTTAGTATTTGGAAAGCTCAAAACACCCGAGGACTCGTTTTGTCAATATATTTATAATTTAGAATGCCTTTTTTTCACAAACATAGAGAAATATTTGCCGAACCCTTCAGTTGGAAATAATTTATATATGGTATCAACAGCTACAGAATTTACACATCCTTGTGAACGCTTCCCTCACGAATATTCAAAAAAATTGTTCATCCGATTAAGGATTTTTTATTTGCTGAAATTTAGCAATAGAGATTTCAAGTTCCAGCCAAAGAAAAATAGAAAACTGTCTATTTTACTCAATTTATAATCAATAAATCAATTTTTATGTAAAATTGTTAATAATCTTGTTGATTCCAACGAGATTGCCTAGCTCGTTAAATTTAATATTTTTAAAGTTTTTGATATTAACTTTAGTGCTACAAATTATTATCAAAATTCTCCCTTGCGTAGGTGTTGTAAATCCTTCTACTCAGTCTATAACCATGTTGATATTGATATATTCAATGACAAATTCTTTACATTTTGTAATAAGCTAAAAAAGCTGTATCTTAATAACAAAATTATATTTAATTTCGTACTATTTAGTTTCATTAATTACAATTACCAATTTATACTGTATAATTGATATGTTATTGAATACCGTATTTGGCTCATCCCGTTTGTATTTCCTTTGATAAATGATAAATTGAGAATTATTTGGAATTGGATGAATTTTTGTAGTGATTTGTGTTATCTAAAAATGTATTTATTAATTAATCTCCCAAGAGTAATGACTATTTATAACAAATCATAAGAATGTACACATAGGTATTAAATAAATACATGAATATATATTCGGTTATGGTTATTGTTTTAATTCATGGCCCAATTTCAAAGATTTAGTGGAAATTTCCAAAAAAAACTAGATCCGGCACTGGAAATTGTTATTGTCCCCGAGTCAACATTGCAATTTGGTTAGAAATTCAGAAAATATTTTAAACTGGCAACATCGCGGCCATACCGAGTTAAAGGTCCGAGGTCATTGAAGACGGAGTTGAAAATCGTTTGATGTTTTACCGGGATTCGTATCTGTTCTTTCTCTAATCTGTGGTATAATCCTGACTTCAAATCATGAAGATTTAATCCAAAACTTAGTGAGTCACTGGTTTTGTTCAAAATTTTGGAAACGATTTGTGCTTAGTATTTTGAAACTCTTTTACGTATGTATTTCATATTTGGTAGAAAGTGTATACACTGTCCACCCTACTAAATTGTTTTAAACAATCATTTCTGGCTACTACAAGAGGCGTACGACAGGAGCTGGGGACTGGTTAATCGTCCCCAAATTCTTTGCCACTGGCGAAATAGAGATTTTAGAAAAATTTTTAGATTGTCCCATACTTTTTACATCAATAATGAAGTCTTCCGTAATAACAATTAAGTCAATATTTCTTGAGATATTTTAAGTTAAATATAAAGCCAGAAACTCTGCTATCATAGCAAACAACTCTGATTGAATAGGTGCCAGTGAAGTTTTTTGCTGCTGCAATGAAGATAACTTCGCTACAATCAGTTTTGTGTTCCAGCAAAGTTATTCTATAAAAATTTAGTAAGCTAACACTATAAAACCTATTTGCTACGACTATATTAACCACATGGTTGTCAGTATAAATTTAGTTTACGTTTTTTATTGAGCACTTTGCAATACATATAAAATAACTGGGTTGTCAATGTGCAAATATTATGATGTGTTTATAAAGTACTCTCCAATCGGAATGGGGTAACTTTGCTACCAATTGAAGTATTCTGCTGTGTCTATAAAGAACATTACAATACAGGTGAAACCACGTGGCCGTTAATTATAAAATAATTTTTCTGTGCTTAGAAAGTAGTTCGCAATATTTGTGAAGTCACTGTTTTAACAACTTTAACAATTTCAATTTTTCTAGCAATATTGATATTTATGTATGCTTAGTGAATAAATAGGAGTGGAAGGTTTGCATTGAAAAAATTAAATTATTGTGATAACCTCTGAAAAATATATTAAAACAATTCATCATAACCGAACACTACGTCACATGTTATTGCTCTTATTGCTCAATATATGCATTTGAAGGAATAGAAAATGTAAACATACAGTTCCATTGTAAATTATACGGGATGTCATGGAAAAAACTTCAGGAGTTGATGTTCTTCCCTAAACTGGTAAATTTTGTATTAATAACATAGGTGCAAAATAGGTACATATTGATGGAATTAATGACAAAATTTTGGTAAAATTGCATTTAGTGTTGCGTCATCTACTAAAATAAAACTCTTGTCATCCAAAAATATAGTGAAACAGAACCGTATTCTGTCCATTTTATCGTTTTTTTTGTCATTAAGAAATTTATAGTTCAAAAGCAAAGAACTGTTTTTTGGTTTTCCTTGAATAACTAAAATAGTTAACTTTTCTCCCATTTAGGTCGGTTTTGAAGATAACTACTACACGATATCAATACAATCATTATATATTTTAAGTTTTACTAACCTTCCATTTAGAACACAATCATTATTTCACCACAAAATATTTTTTTCCAATATGGAATTCAAAAATTTTATTCCAGAAAAAAGTGAATAACCCGAGGAAAAATATATACGATAATATGATATGAATAAAAAATTGCATAAAAAATGAGTTCTGGCTATAAAAAATATTTCAGGTATGTTATCTACACATCGAAATAAGTTGCCCATTTTATTGCCAATCAGCCCAACATTTATCAAAGTAAGAAGATTAATTAGCCGAAGGATGAATGAGTTTATTGAAGTAAACGGGTGTCACATTGAACATTTGTTAAACAATGTTTTTGTTGTTTGTTCCTGATATCTTCGTGTTATTAAAATTATAGGTACTTTTATTTAAAAATTGAATAGATGAGGCTTTTACTTGATGAAAATTCATACTGAACGATGAAATAAAACAATATAGTTCGTTTAAATCTTTATATATTTGAACTAATGTTCAATTTAAACTTGTTGACGCGTTTCACTAACACAGTAGCTTTGTCAAAACGAATGAAGGTAAAATATAAAAATGTCTTAATATATACAGTGCTAAATCTATTTACTAAGGTAACCAATGGTATTAAAAGATATTACCTGGAAATTCATTCACTACAAACATTCCCAAGCTATCTTCTAGGTAAAGAGGTTCAATAAAGGAGACTGATTGATATCTATTTGGTCGTTAAGGAGATTACCTGAATATTTATTTTTGTTAATCTCTGATTTAATTTTTAAGGATGGTGTTCCAAGGTATGTTAAGCTTTTAAATTGTCTATTATTTTTATTTGAAAGGAATACTGGTTCTAAAGTCTGTTTTTTTATCTTTTTATTTATGATATTGTCAATTAAATTTGGATCGTAATTATTATTAACTGCTATTTGTTTTATGATATTTAATTCTTTGGTATAATTATTAATATTTAATGGGACTGTTAAGAGTCTGTGACTATTGAAAGCTGCTAGTTTATGACTGAATGGGTGGACCGAACTATTATGAATAGTAATATCTGTATGTGATGGTTTATAAAATATAGAAAAATCATGTTTATTATTTATATTTGAAATAGTAAGGTCTAGAAAGTTCATAGACTTATTTTGTTCAAGTTCTACGGTAAATTTGATATTATTGTGAATCGAGTTTATGTAAGTAATGAAGCTCTCTAATTGTCTATTTGTACCGATGAAGCTAGCTAAAATATCGTCCACATATCGGTGCCAGTACATAAATTTTTTACTAAGGGGGTGTTCATGAATTATTTTTTCTATATTATCCATGAATATTTCTGCTAGTAGGGGGCTGAGAGGGTTGCCCATAATCAAACCATCTTTACTGCTATAAACCTCTCCATTGAAATGAAAATAATTTTGATTCAAACAAACTTTTACTTTATTATGGGCAACCCTCTCAGACCCCTACTAGCAGAAATATTCATGGATAATATAGAAAAAATAATTCATGAACACCCCCTTAGTAAAAAATTTATGTACTGGCACCGATATGTGGACGATATTTTAGCTAGCTTCATCGGTACAAATAGACAATTAGAGAGCTTCATTACTTACATAAACTCGATTCACAATAATATCAAATTTACCGTAGAACTTGAACAAAATAAGTCTATGAACTTTCTAGACCTTACTATTTCAAATATAAATAATAAACATGATTTTTCTATATTTCATAAACCATCACATACAGATATTACAATTCATAATAGTTCGGTCCACCCATTCAGTCATAAACTAGCAGCTTTCAATAGTATGATACACAGACTCTTAACAGTCCCATTAAATATTAATAATTATACCAAAGAATTAAATATCATAAAACAAATAGCAGTTAATAATAATTACGATCCAAATTTAATTGACAATATCATAAATAAAAAGATAAAAAAACAGACTTTAGAACCAGTATTCCCTTCAGATAAAAATAATAGACAATTTAAAAGCTTAACATACTTTGGAACACCATCCTTAAAAATTAAATCAGAGATTAACAAAAATAAATATTCAGGTAATCTCCTTAACGACCAAATAGATATCAATCAGTCTCCTTTATTGAACCTCTTTACCTAGAAGATAGCTTAGGAATGTTTGTAGTGAATGAATTTCCAGGTAATATCTTTTAATACCATTGTTAACCTTAGTAAATAGATTTAGCACTGTATATATTAAGACATTTTTATATTTTACCTTCATTCGTTTTGACAAAGCTACTGTGTTAGTGAAACGCGTCAACAAGTTCAAATTGAACATTAGTTCAAATATATGGAGATTTAAACAAACTATATTGTTTTATTTCATCGTACTTTTATTTAGATTACATTTTCAAAACCACAATTGGTTTTCAATTGACCCGTTCATTCAATAGTTGCGTTCTTTACTGTTATCACGGATTAAAGTTACATTTGCCTATCAAATGCAGTCCACTGGCTCAAAACATCCACATAGTTATTTCACATCATAATTTAAAAAAAACGCAGCTTCATGTTAAACTTAAAATATCTCGAGAAATATAGGCTTTATGAAGAATGAGTACGTTATTTACGTAGAAAGTATTTTAGAATCGGAAAATTGTGCTAAAATTTCTATTCTGCCAGTGGAGTAAATTTTGGGAACGATTAACCAGTCGTACACCTCTGGTAGTAGCTAGAAATGTTTGTTTAACATAACTTTGTAGGGTGTACAGTGTTTACACTTTCAGCCAAATATGAAATGGATACGTGAAATAGTTTTGGAGTAATGAGCACAAATCGAATACAAATTTTTAAACAAAACACCCTGTAACTCAGTAAGCAGCTACATTTTATTCAGTAGTTTCGGGTCACATCTTCATAATTTGAAGTCAGGCCTCTTCTATCGAATTAATTCCAATTAGTAATTATTCACACCGTATATCAGATTTTTAGTTTTAATTTTTCAAACCCCAAACCATAAATGGCTGGATATATAACATGCTCTCAAAAAGAGCAATACAAATCAGTGTGGATGATGTAAACATCAGAGGCTTGGTTGTGAAAGGTTGTCCACAGGAAGGGGTACTATCTCGCCACTACTGAGGAACATGGTCTTAGACTCCTTGGTCAGCCGCCTCAACGATGGCAACTTCTACACAAAAGCTTATGCAGATGACCTAGTGATTCTGCTAACAGGAAGATTCGAGGAGATACTTTGTATTTAATGTAAGTGGCCCTCAATATTATAGAACAATGGTACAAAGATCATTCACTGTCAATAAATCCAAAAAAGTCGGATATCGTTCTTTTCACGAAAAAAAGGAAACTTGTAAAACATTAAGCCCCAAAGCCCCTAAATACCAAACTTAAATTTTCTTCAGTGGTGAAATACTTAGGGGTCACCTTCGATAGTAAGTTAACGTGGAACTCTCATTTAGGAAGCAGAGTTAAAAAAGCATATATTTATTATAAACAGTGTCGTAGAACCATCGGCCGGAGCTGGGGAATGTCACCTTGGGTCACTGCCTGGATCTACACTTCCATCATCACACCTATGCTGACGTACGGCGCGATTGCCTGGGGAGCTAAAGCAAATCAGCTGACAGTCATCCGAAAACTGGATCAAATCCAGAGAACAGCATGCCTCAACACAACAGGAGGCATAAAAACCACACCAACAAGAGCTATGGAGGTAATACTTGGTCTCCCTCTCCTTGACATATACATCAAGGAGGTTGTTTTGATGACCATGACACGTCTACGCTCTACCGTCATACAACCTGATGTAGGATCCGGTAAACTGAGACGTAACTTGTAGCATGAGGCCCTCAGATGAGTCCTACTGCTGCAAGCCAATACGGACTCGAATCCATCGCGATATGCATTTCACATGCCCTACAAGGTAATATTTGAAAATAACTCACAAGACCCATTGGGAGAAGGCTCAATCCGCATCCTCACAGATGGGTCTAAAATCAATGTTGGCTCAAGATGTGGAATTTTTTCCAGACCCCTGAATCTAAACATAAAATGTGCCATGGGCTACAATGCAAGTGTTGTTCAAACAAAGCTCACTGCTATCTGCATCGCTGTAAAAAAGATTACTAAAAAGAACATCACTGGTAATAATATACACATCCCTATGTGTATAGTACACAAACACTACTAGCCCAGTACAGACCATGCATTACATCAGGCCTAGTACTACAATGTCACATGGCACTAATCGAAGCCTGCAACAACAACACGGTTACTTTAGGCTGGATCAAGGGCCATGATAAATCGAAAGGAAACCGTATTGCAAACCCGCTAGCCAGGAAAGCTGCCTCCCATAAACTCTTTGGACCCGGCAAGGATATATGGAACGACGCACAAGGATGCAGGCTTGCCAAGGAACTGTTACAGTATCTGGACAGCAGAGTAACCAAAAAATACGGGACTATTAATAGGGAGAACCTACGAACAGCCACGGGTATCCTGACTGGTCACCGCCACCTACGGAAACACCTCCACAGACTGGGTCTGTCTGACACCACTTTGTAGAGGATGAGAACAAGAAGATGAGAGTGTCAAGCACATTCCTTGCAAATGTCAGACACTCTCCCATTTCAGGTTTTATGTATTCGGCGAGCACGGGCTAACATACGCCAGTATAAGGGAACTTAATCCAGGCGACGTTATCCACCACTTCAAACAAGTAGGCTGGATGACGGCTAGAAGGAAATTTTGAACCTCAGAAGGATGAACAATGAGCCAATTGTGGCCTAAGTGTTGTGAGATCACCCAAACTTCAAACTCTTACATATAGACAGAAGAGGAGTGTGGTTTATTCAATTACGCATACCGCACATATTTTATTTTATTTTGTCTGGAAGACTGTTTTCTCATTCACATGGGAAGTCTGATGTAAACTGAACTAATAATAATAATAATAATAACTTTATTCAAAAATATGGTTTTACAAGAATATTACATGAAGTGAATAAAGTAGGTTGGTGATAAGTGTTATTACACTTGTTTCGCAATAAATACAATTTAATCATATATGGTCACATACAACAATACAAGTTATAAACTATTTGAATTCAATATAAATAAAAACACTATAAATTATATGTATAAAACTGAATCAACGACACAAGGATTTTTTTATTAAAATTAACGTGCTCGGCGTCTGTGGCCACTTGCACAAAACGATCACATTGCTATATAAAACACAACAAGACAATAATATCATATGTAGGTTTGGTTAAATTTTGCTGTAAATATCGCTTTACAAGAACATGGAGTGAATAAAGTAGGTTGGCGATAAGTGTTATTACACTTGTTTCGCAAAAAATACAATTTAATCATATACAATGGTCACTTACAACAATACTCGTTATTGAATTCAATATAAACAAAAACACCATAAATCATATGTGTAAAAGTGAATCAACGACACATAGAATTTTAAATTATAATTAGGCCTAAATACAGTAGAACTATGCATATAATCCATTGGAGTGAAGTCAATACAAAAATGTTATGTACTACAAACAACATGAACGAACTACAGCACTCAGTATCACAAAATAAAATGTCATAAAAATAATATTTATTTACCATTTTAGGACATATGATACTACAGATAAATTAAAATGTTAGTAGGTTACAACAACGATTTTAATATGGGTAAAAGTGTGAATGATAATATATATATAAAATGTAAAAAATGTAATAAAATAAAATAACAATATTTTTTGAGGCGTATTCATATTTAACACACATGGAAATGGGATAGAGATAAAATGTATACGAAATATAACGAGAAAGTTTCTTGGTCAATATCGATTGGTTAAAATAATCATTCTCAAAATACTCGAACTTTAGATCTCTTCATGAACATTTTCAGCTGTTTTTTGAATTGGAATGAGTTGGGTATAGCGCGAATTGTTTCAGGTAAAGTATTGAACATTTTTGGAGCGTTATAAGAAAAACTAGTTCTCAGCAGTGATTTTGTTATTTGTGGTATTACATAGTTATTTCTTTGTCTAGTGTTATAGGTATGTTTAGGTAAGTTTGACGAGTGTTTTATTGTATAGTACTTCATGCTGACATTGTAGTAATAGAGTTGTTTAAGATCGAGTACCTCTGATTCTTGAAATAGTAGATCACTTGGATATCTTGAGTTTTTATTTAGAATAATTTTCAGGAATCGTCGTTGTAGAACTTCAAGGGGTCGGATGTGGGATTTTAGTGCACCTCCCCATGCTAATAAACCATATCGAAAATGACTTTCAACGAGTGCATGATATAGTTTGAGCAAATGATGAACAGGAAGGATTTTTTTCATGTATCTTAATTTATATAGGATACATTGTAGTTTTTTGGCTACGTAGTTGATATGTAAGTCCCATTTCATGTGCCAGTCTATTATGACTCCTAAGTACTTTATGTTACTTTCGGCTGTAATTGTAAGATTGTTTTTACCATCGAGGATGTTGAGCTGAGTAAAGTGAGGAAGATTTGTTTTATTACAACTGAAAGGTAGGAAGTTGGTTTTTTGAAAGTTTATAGTTAGTAACCTGCTTGCAAGCCATTTTTTAATGATAATAAAGTCTGTTTCTACTATTTCTTTTAGTTCTGTCCAGGTATCGGCCTCGTAGAAAATCGCGGTATCGTCTGCGAAACCGATAATATTACCTCTGCTTTTCACAGAAAACAGTCCATTCATGTAGATGTTGAAAAGTAGGGGTCCGAGGACCGTACCTTGAGGCACTCCACATTGTACGACTAACGATTTACTGTCGACACCGTTTATTCGGACTGTCTGATACCTATTCGTAATATAACTTTTGAAAAGATCTAAGCAAGTATTTCTGATACCGATGTCCTCCAGCGACTGAAAGAGCAACTCGTGGCTAACAGTATCAAATGCTTTCGATAAATCAATGAAAACACATAGACAGGGTTTGTTGTTGTTTAACAAGTTATATATTTTTTCAGTAAGGGCCAGAATAGCATCTTGAGTGGACGTTTTTTCTCGAAAACCATATTGTCTTTCGGAAAGTATGTTATATTTATTTATAAAATTTTGTAGTCTGTTTTTTAGAAGTTTCTCAAATATTTTTGATAAGTGGGTGATTAATGAAATGGGTCTATAATTTTCTGTCAGTTTTTTGTTACCTTTTTTATATATTGGAATGATAACTGAATGTTTAAATGCTCTAGGCCAGATACCAGTTTCTATGCATTTGTTGAAGATGTAAGTTAACGGTTCAGTTATTAATGACGCGATAACTTTGAGCGTTTCCGTTTTGATTGCGTCTGATCCCACGGCTTTGTGGTTTTTCAACTCTTGAATAATGCTGTTTACTTCAAGTGTGTTTGTGGGTAGGAGTGTAATTGAGTTTGGAAGGGAGGGTCTATTGATTTTGTAGTTAGGATCTGGGTTTATATTTTGAGCAAGTCTTTTCCCAGTGCCACTGAATGAGGTATTGAATTCGTTTGCGATGTCCTTAGGATTTGTTAATAACTCTCCTATTTCATTTTCAATATTATCAATAGAGATCTTCGATTGTTTGGTGTTACTTACTTCTTGAACCACATTCCATAAAGCTTTTGTGTTTGATTTTGTTTTTATAGTATTTGAACTTAGTTTTTTCAATTAGAGTCGACAATTTGTTTCTATATTTTTTGTATTGTAGTTTTAGTTCGTTGTCATTTGGGTTTCTTCTCAAAAGTTGAGCCATTTTATTTTTTGTGGTAGTTGAGGTAAGCAAAGCATTTGTCATCCAAGGAGCGATCTTCGTGTTTTTCCTTTTACGTTTTTTTGTATATGTACAGCCGTCTATATTTCTTTGAAGTGTTTCAATGAAAGTATTTGTTGCATTGTTGGGATCTGGATTCAAGTATAAGAAATCCCAAGATTTTTGTCTGATTATATTTTTAAGTTTTATTTCGTCTATGTATTTCACTATTTCTCGTTCCTTGGGGCATTTGATCTTTTCCAGTACTATCTGTAGTATTGTTGAGAAATGATCAGTAATGTCGGTTTGTAATACTAGGGGCAGTATTTGATCGAGTACGTTGAGTCTGGATTTTAAAAATATATGGTCAATGCATGAACTACGTCCACCCTGTATTCTTGTTGGATTATTAATCGTGGAAATGTAACCGAATTCGTTAAGTGTGTTGTTATAGTCTGTATTATATTCATCATCCTCTAGTAGGTCGATATTCAAATCACCAATGAAAATGTTATAACTTTCTGGTTGGAATGCTGAACTCTCAAAGTAATGTTGAAGACTGATAACTCAACATGTAATGTCCAATTATTTGCTAGGTAAGTTGTCTGGGTCTATTAATAAATTCAAATAACATGGCTTCTCATGAATGTCTCTAGCTCTTACTATCTTGATAGAGTAGGCGAAACGATACATTTTCTGGTTCACAGTTTTTTGTAACCCAATCTTGCATTTTGAGAATATAAAAAAATATGTAATAATTCTTTAACGTATTTTATTATGCAAATACCTACGCGAAATCGTGAGATTGAAGACAGGATATGTAGGGTAAAATGATACAATGAGAAATAACTTGAAGAAAATTTATTTTATTATACAAAAGTAATAATAATGAATTTGATTTATAGAAATACATCACTTCTTCTCGTCTTCTGAACGTTCCTCATCTGATTTGAGATTGATAGATACGTATGTGGGACTGTTCACTTAGATTACACGATATGAATTTAATCCATTTTGCCCCGGGATTTTATGCTGAATATGGTTCGAGACATATTAAACATAAGGAAACGTCTTCCGTGCTTGTTTCATCATATTTCACCACTTGTCTTGATGCTATTTTCTTCTTTCGCGATTCTTTGTCAATATTTTTACTTTTATTTGTCTTTCCACTATACTCTTTACCAACTTATCGACTTTCAATACCCAATTATTGTTCCAACTTACTTTTTACACTTTCTTCTTTTTCTAGCTTTCTAGCATCTCTTTAACAAGATTCTTGTTCTAACTTTTGGGTATCCAGGATGTCCTTATCAATTTCAGACGCCAGTGGTTTCCTTCTTTTTTCTTTATTTTTCGTTCTCTTGCTATAGGTGATGGACGCAACTACTCATGCCTGTTCCTTGCCTGCTACTGCCGGTAGAAGAACCTGGATCATAATGTTCAATATCGTCTGCCAAATTTGTTGAACATTCAGAAGCAGCTTCTTCTGAGGATGTATGTTCAGGCAACGGACGATCAACATCATATGATAAATAATCAGCGCCCATGAAAATATCGGCATAATCTCAGTTGCTGCAAAACCAGATACAATATTCTTTGAATTAAAGCTTTTGGAAGAGCAGCATTCACCATCTCAGGAATGTCATAAATATATAAAGTCTTCTCAGGTTTACTTAAAATCCAGTTATCAACTGCTGCAGAATAATATTTCTTAAATGGTCCTAAAACCGATTTATCGAGCGGTTGAAGGCGGTGTGTCGTGTGTGGTGGAGATAACAATAAAATTATTCCATTATTTTTGCAAAAAATTAACACAGCTATAGATAAATGGAATTGATGGTTATCTAAAATAAGCAGACAACGCTGCTGTTTTGAAGACTTGAAGTGGTTATGAAAATGTTTAATGAATAGGAAGAATGGAGTTCCACTTTTGATGAAGTGATCTCTGAAGTGAACTCCGGGAAAGATGAAAATAGATGGGACTGAGTTCCCAATAGCACTAATTACAATAGTTAAGATTACAGTATTGCCTCTTTCTGCTGATTTTGCCTTGCCCACTTGGCGCGTCCCGTTTTCTGCAACAGTTTTTGAAGGAATTAGGACAGTTTAAACTGTAGTTTCGTTAGTATTCCGGATGTCCTTATTTACAAAATTATATTTATCTTAAACTTTGTTTAAATTGTTAAAAAATAAACTGACATTGTGTCTATTGAAACTGATTGCTAGACTCACGCTTGTGGCCCCCGGAGGCATATTTGTATGTTGTATCCAGATTATCCATTCGGAATTCATCGGGTCTACGATCTGAACGTATTGTAAGTTGTACTTGTGAGAGGTACTTCTTCGGATAAAGCGAGTACAACATACAGAAACAAAGTCTGCAATCATCAATCATTTTTAAAAGTTATGGATAAGTTACCGGAAAATTACGAATACAAAAAAGTAGGTGAAAAGGCAGTTCAATTACAGTTGAAGAGTCAGGAAGAATCAGAGGTGAAAGTTCTTGTTCAGTATATTAAAAAATAAACGGTTTTAAAGATTAAAACTAACTTCTCCGTATATGGGAGAGCCTCAACAATATTCTATAAAATTGTCATTTATATACACTTCGGGAGATGTATCGTGCTAACAAACTAAAATTTCTCCCAAAATTACAAAAAATGTAGTATATCTGGATTTATGGGACACCTGTACTCGCTCTAGTCATCTGAGAATTAATAGGGTACATCAATGAGACGCTCTGAATAATATTTAATCATAGAATTGGTCACTTGTATACACCTGTATCGTGCTAACACACTGAAAATTCTCCGGAAATGACAAAAATTAGGTATATACTTCAAGTACCATAGCACTCGTTGTGCTAGTTTTAGTGATCCAAAGATCAATAGGGTTCATCTTTGTGATTCCTTGAACAGTATCCAATTATAAAACTGGTCACTTGTATATACTCCGGACAATTTATCATGCTAACAAACTGAATTTTCTCCAAAAATGTCCTACTTAAAGTACTATAGCACATGTTGAAAATAAATAAAGTTCATCTGGGAGATATCCTGAATAATATTCAATCATAAAATTTGTTACTTGTTGCACTCCAGAGGCTGTATCGTGCTAAAAACATTAAATTTCTCAAAAAATGACAAAAATGTCGTACTTCAAGTACCATAGCACCCGTTCTACTGACTCTGGTGAGCTGAGAATCAATAGGGTTCATATCTGAAATGTTTTGAACAATATTCAATCATGAAATTTGTGACTTGTTGCACTCCTGAGGCTGTATCGTGCTAACAAGACATGTAACGAAAAGTGACCGACGACAACGACGACGGCGGCGACGACGACGACATACACACAGGATTTTTTTCCTTTTTCTAAAAACTGTTTTTTCGTGTTGTTCTTGATGAAAAAGCTGAGAATAACTCAAAAAAAAATTCTGAATTTCACCTTTTTTTGGCGTAAACCAATACTTTTCTCGCATCGAAGATAGGGTTGGCGGAAAAGTAATCGCGTCGAAGATAGGGTTGGCGGAGAAGTAAAATGCATGTCATAACACACTGTAAACGTCGATGTCAGTTTTGCATGCATTTTTTGTCAGTTATTGTCTATATAACGTAAAATGACAGGAGTTAAGTAATTGGTTAATGTCGGAATCCAGGTGCATTAATTCTAAGCCAGAGTTCCGTTTAAGGTAATCTCACTATTTTTTTTATTTAAATCTGTCTGAAAATAAAAAAAAATAGTAACAGTACCTTATATTGATGGACATCGAGTTTGCTAACGATTTTTGCCGTCAGAAATGGCTTAATAAACTACAATTACGTACCATAGAAACTTTGAGGGAAAAACAAACATTTCCATCTGCTTCCAATTGCCCAAGAAATGTTTTTAAGTGCATTTATCGTTGCCATTTCAAAGTTCAACGAAGAGACACAACTAATAATTCAAGACAAAAGTCATCTAAAAATTGGGAATGTCCAGCGCTGAATTAGTTGTAACAATTAAAAAGATAATAAAAAAGAGCAAATATAGAAGCCCGTTGATAAAGAATGGCCGTGTTTCGTACAATTCAAAAATAGTCACAATCATAGATTAAATGTTGTTCAAGCTCTCAGGCAACGACCAATAAGCAGTGAAACCAAAGAGATTGTATTAAGTTTATTCAGTCGTGGCCATTCTCCTTCTACTGCTTACCATACATTCTGCACCATTAAAAGAGAAGAATTCGAAGGAAATCATGATAATTTTGTTTTGGATAGATACCATTTTCCAACGTAACAAACCTATGAAAATTGAATTTTAAACAACAATATAGTGAACGTTCAGGAGAAGCCATGTTAGAAGCATCAGAAAAGTTATTAAGTTGAGTTTAAAATTGATCGAAACGAAAGCAATCAATATGATGTTGCCTTGTGTACACCGTTTATGCAAAGTTGCCGTGCATTACCTCAAAGTCAGGAAATTATGTTCGTCGATGCCAGCGGAAATTGTGACACAGAAGACCACAAAGTGTATTTTTTTGTTACTCAATCAGCTGCAGGAGGTGTTTCCATCGGTTGCATTTTAAGCAGCAGTCAAAAAAACTGTCTTTGATAAAGCAGTTTAAGCCCTCTGCTAATTATTAGATAATAGTCTACCATTTGCTATTACGACTGATGACGATTTAACAGGAAGAAGTTTTAAAGGCTGTGTGGAGGTGGATTTCCTTGTCAAAAAAACAAATTTCTAAGGAGAAAACTCAAGTAAATTTTAAACAGTTTAAACGCATAATGTACTCGAAGACAGAAGATGAACTTAGTATTAACAAAAATTGATTTTCTAGTTGGATGTGAACATGAGAACTTAAAAAGGTGCGTAGGAAATTTACTACTTCGAGATAGAGAGTGGTGTGTTTGTACTACAGAAGAGTACTGATACTGAGGGACACCGACACCAATAATTTTTCTGATGTAATTTTTCGTCTTTTAAAAGACATTCCTCTTGAAAGCACGAAAGCCTTTAATTTAACTCAGCTATGCGATTTTATAATAACTGGCTTTGAAGAATACTTTAGTCAAAGAATACTTGATTTAATTTTTAACAGAGTGTCGAAACCAGTAAGAGATCGATATTTAATTGATAAAAATTATACTAGTGAAGTTCTGTCATCGGATCTAACTACCATGGAATTCCAGGTTCGAAGTGCAAAAAATTATGGTACAACTTATGATGTGGATATGACTGTGTGTAAATGTTCTTGTCCGATTGGATTTAACGGCAAATTTTGTCATCATCAGGCATCTGTCCCAAAAAAATTCTATATTTCAAATATTTGCAATACAATAACTGCTGAAAACAAATTGAAATTTTATAACCTTGTCACTGAAAAACAACCAAACCCTAAGTTTTTTTCCTTTACAATATGATAACACAGATTAATACCTACCCAAACTAACGCTACCGTACATAGTTATGACGAACAAACAAGTGTTATCAACAATGTTAGTACTGGTGAAAATCTTACAAGCCTAACAGAAGAACCTCAACCACAATTTCAGCAGAACTTCTCCAAAAGACACAAAATGATAGGAAAGTCTTTTCAGAAGAAATCTTTATAAATATCAACGATGATCCTGATCTCTTCGTTCCTGCAATATCTTGTTTAGTGGAAAACAAAAATAAATATGGAAATAATATATACAAGTTACTTAGTCATTTCTATACTGCATTTAAGCCAAGGTGTGCAGAACCGAAATCGAGGCCGGGCACATCGAAATTGAAAACAAAACGAAGAGGACCAAATATACCTGTGCAACCAACATCAATAGGCCGTAGGAAGATTCGTGGAAAGTTAAATCACATTGAAGGAAGATTTTCGACTGGTGTCATAAACAAAAATAAACAGAAAGGACCACATAGTCATTGAGGAAAATTGTTTAATTTTTTTCCAATCTTTGTCGTACTATGTTGTTCGTTACATAACAGAAATAAATATTTCGTTTTTTTTGTTCTGTCTTCAATTGCGTTTGAAAAACTCCATTTTGTATAAGTATATACACATTAAAGGGGCTTGAAATATATAAATAGCTAACAATGTTTCTGTATGTTGTACTCGCATTATCCAAAGAAGTGCCTCTCACAAGTACAACTTACAATACCTTCAGATCGTAGACTCGATGAATTTCGAATGGATAATCTGGGTACAACATACAAATATGCCCCCCGGAGATATTACTGAAAAGGTGAGATGCCTATCCGTATATGCAACCACTCGGCTGTTGCGAGCTTTGATTTATTCCAAGTATCTGGAATCTATATGTTGTGAGTGAGTGCTAGTCCATATGCCAAAGCTCGTATAGCCTTAGAATTTCCAGTTTATCATTAAATATTTGTCGATGTTAAGCGTAACCTATTCCAGCCTCTGGATTTGTTTCTATTTTCTTTTTGTATCTAAACAAGGTGATCGTGTCGATTTCGTAGGTTCTGGCAGCTTTTCTTAATGATAGGATAACTTAGTGTTTTTAAATGAAACTCAAGGTCTCTAGTTAATTCCACAATGTAATACAAGTTATTGAAAATTCTAAAAAATTGACAATTGTCAAGTAAGGGTCGAGACAGTCAATTCCATAGGATACCTTATTTAATGTCGGCCTAAGCTCTTTCATATCTATCTTGCGATATTTCACTTCGCTTGGTCTCCTTTTTGTAGTTGCGAGCTATTATCTAAAACAAGAAAACATGTAAGAAAAAGTATCTCGGGTAAATTTATATAGTGTATGCACGTGCCTCAATCATTACCCTGAGAAATTCATCATCAAATTCTATTGATTAGTCCATTTTTGGCTATCACACGGAAAATTGTAGTTGCTACAAAGTCGCCTTACTAAAATGAAAAATATCATAGCAAAGTCTTTTTTTATATCGCACAAGCAGAGCATCCTCTTGTGATAAGGAAACCATTTTTATATAGACGTTTTGTTAGTAGTAGCATAGTGTTTTCCTATTGTTAAAAAATATTTTACATCGCCAGCAAAGAATCTTTTGCTGGATAAATTGTTACGCCCATCCGCCAGGTTCGTGTACGTACGTCGACCACATCTGCTGTTTCTGGGTCAACTCCAACCCATATCGTAGGGGTACGGTGCACTTACTGCGTTGTTGTGGTGTTGAACGGTAGGTGATGGGTGTTCTTTCGTCGGTAATTGTTGTTAAATGTCGTGTGTTAGAAGGTTTTTTACAGGTATGTGAAATATATGTTTCTATAATTGATTCATTATATTAAAAGGATATTAATAAAAATGGGATTTTCACAGTTTATATTCCATTAATTGCTGATTCTCTCCAAACCTTTTCTATGCAATTAAACCTGATGACATCTGAGCCTCAACTAAATTCCTATAGAGAAAACTAATCCCAATGGGTCTTGATCCTTCATTGGTGAATATTAAGGTTTTCGAGCTTCCCTTGTTATCTTTGGCATAGATAGGTAAAGTTCTTAATCTGGCTTTATTTCTTATCGCTTAACCCCGCAGTAACCAACAGATACTTTTTGGCGGCAAAATTCTACCTTTTTATTATCATATTGGAAAAATAATAGAAATTTTGTGTAGCTGATATTTGCGATTGCAAAAAATATTTTGTAAGCACCGGGGGTTTTGTAATGATGTAATGATTGTGTTCTAGTAATAAAGAACATGTTTTAGGATAGTAAAGCTTAATATAAATAATGACGGCATTTTCATCATGTAGTAGTTATCTTCAAAATAGATCTTAATGGGATAAAATATAACTATTTCAATTATACAGGGAAAAACAAAAAAATTCTTAGTTTTTGAACTATCAATTTCTTAATAATTAAAAAAAAAACGAAAAAATGGAAAGAATAAAGTTCTGTTTCATTCTATTTTCTTCACCACAGAGAATTATATCCCTGATAAAACGAACTGTTAATGCAAGTAGATTTTGAGCATGGTTTATTTTCTATTCCTTTTTCTAGCAGAAGGAATTGATGACTAGAGTACCCTTATCCCAAAAATTTGGCCATTAATTTCCTTTATGAATTTTGCACCTATGGTATTAATACAAAACCAGTTTTACCTGAACTCTCGAAGTTTTTTCCATGAAACCGTGGATAATTTATAATGGAACTGTATGTTGAAATTTTTTATTTAGAGCAATAAGAGCAATACCATGTAATGTAGTGTTTTGTTATGATGTTTGGTTTTAATAAATTTTTCAGAGTTTATTACAATCATTTGATTTCTATAATGCGAACATTCCAAGTATATTTAATCACTAATGATTTTATTTAAGGAACCATAAATATCAATATAGTTAAAAAATTGAAATTGTTGAAATAAAAGGTAAATTAATTATCGCTATTTGTAAAGTGCTTTGCATTGATTGGATGATTGAACAGATTTTGTTGTTGCAGTGATTATTTGTGAGAAATTTTGACAGTGAAGTGTTATTAATGTTTTCATGGTGTTTATCGCTTACATAAAATATATTCTCCTCAACCATACAATCATTTCAAAGTACCTACTTTACAAATAGTAAAATACATTGGCAGCAAAGTGACATTTCACCTACAAGCATTACATAAACACAGTAAAATGATTTCATAATGACAGATAAGTGACTTCACAAATATTGTAAAGTACTTTCTAAGCACAGCGATATAATTTTATTACTACAGCCAAGTGGTTTTATATGCAATGTAAAGTACTTCATAGACACAGCAGAATACTTCATATTGGTTGCAAAGTGACCATACTCTCATTGAAAAGTACTTTATAAACACAGTAAAGTAATCTTACATTCGCAGCTGAGTAATTTTATACGTATTGCAAAGTATTTTACGAACACATCCAAATACTTTCACATTGACAACCAAGTCACGTGGTTAATATAGTTATAGCAGAAACGTTTCAAAGTGTTAGCTCAGTAAGTTTTTATAAAATAATTTTGCTGGGTCATAAAACTGATTGTAGCAGTTTTCTTTACTGCAGCCGCAAAAAAATTCACTGGAGCATATGTAATCAGAGTTTTTTAAAATGATAGCAGAGTTTTTGGCTCTCAGGGTGAATAAGTTCTCTCAGTGTATGTATCTATTGCTCCAGAGAACACTATTACGCTTAACTAACTCGAAAACAAAGCAAAGATATATCTAGCAACAACAAGAATCCGTTACCTTTGAAGGCATTAACAAGATGCCTATACGACGAAATATCTAGAGGATTAAACAAAGGTCGTGTGGCACTTCAAACAACAACACAAATATTTACTTCTCACTATTGGAAACCTATTTCTCCATCAACACGTGTGAGTACAGATAAGTCCAAGAGGAGTAAGCTCAGTCACGCTGACAAACCTGCGCGTGCGCTCGACCCCTTAAATAGCACTGTATCCACTTTTCCGTGGATCAACTTGTCCCGGTCTTCCCTACCTTAACAGTATCCATTTCAATTAGGTAACAATATTTCTCTTCCTTCAGTGGTGGATAACACTTCAAAACTTAAAACTCAGATAGTTCCATTGTGAGCTATTGACATACAGGCTGGCCAATTAATTTTGGCAGTTGACAATGCGCGAGAAAGCCACACAACTTGACAACGTTGTTAACGCAGTTACCGGAAAGAGCCGGCGACGTACATTCCGCACGCAAAGTTTTAAAGGTTATGATGCCGCTAATACATACGAGGGTAACACAATTTTTGAATTTGGATTTAAAAATAATTAAATGTGGCACATGTATAATGCTATATAAAATCGAGTTTACAAAGCAAAATTAAATAAATGAATAAGGAAATAAAAACAATTAGATTTTTCTACGGGGTTTTTTTGTACAGACATAATTATTTATTGCTTCAAAAACCATACGGGGAACTCTATAATTACCCTTTATTATTTTATGTGATGTAAACAATGGATAATAAATAGATTCCAAGAGACATAAACTTTCACCTTTACTTCGAATTAATGTCTTTTAAGTGGTTCCTTCATAATATTCGTCATTGAGATTTATTTGTATATAAATTGGAAGTCAGGTAGATTTTGTAGATAAAGCATACAATATGATAAATTTAACATCGGCCAACAATTTTTCCGATCTGTTCGTAGTAATAGTTAATGACATACCTACCTGTTAAGCTTTCTAAAATTGTTATTCTTAATAATATGTAGTAGATAATAATGTGAAAATTCGGGATTATAAATAAAATTTGAAAAACAAATTGGGGAAATCGCCTTTAGAGACGGTCTGATAAGTATACTAATAATATGAATAAAATATTGAAGCTTTTTTGTGGTAGATATTTCTACTTTCATATGTAAATTTTTGTGTTCTTTGCAAATATTTACTATGAAATTAGAATATCTCTTCACACTTTTTACAAAAAATCTTAGTTCTGGGTGTGCCGTCAATTATTGTTTATTCAGAACTATGTACAGATGTGCTACAAATATTATATTACTCTAGTGCAATTCGTCTCTAATATCTACAATTTTATAACAACTATTTACAGTTTCACATTTGTTGCGCTGAATGTATTCAGTCATACCACCTACAAACAAACACTATAATGAAAAATATGTTTTAGATGTACCGGGAACATCAACAGTAAAATAATGATGTGCATCTACAAATGATTCTTCAAAATCACTTTCTATATCGACTTCATCATCCTCGCTATCTCCGTCTTCGGCCAAATTAATAATAATACTATCTACAACAGTATCTGAAAGTGTTTCATTGTTCATAAATTCATCTTCAATCTTTTTAACACGTAACACATCTAACTTTCCAATGATTTGCAGTAAATGTGTCAACAAATTCATCAAAGAATTCTTTAACCTTTGTAAAATTGAAGGTAACATTTCGTTTGGCCACATATTCTTTAATTGCCGCCCAAACATTTTCGATCGGATTTAAGTCCTTAAAACTTGCAATCCATGTCGAATAAACAATTCATCAATTTTATACGTTTTATATTGCGGTTTGTACATTTTTGCAACGTTATAGAGATTGGGATTTAGCATTATTTGTTCACTGTAATATATGATTCTTTCAGAAAGCCAGTTGCCAGTTTTTTTATTGTTCTTTAGTCCAAGCAGTCGTAGGTAATTTTTTATTATGAACATTGTGATGTGGGGTGTTATCAATTACCGCAACAGCGCTTTTTGGTAGGTTTGGAATAAGTTTCTCTTGTACCCACTTCTCATAATTTTCGTACGCCATATCATTATGATAATCTCCTATTTTTGACTGGGAGTTCCACATAATACCAGCATTAGGTACAAAACAATTTTCACTTCCTGTATGCACAATGATGAGCCTATTACCTTTTGAAACGGGTTTCCTTAATCCTTCGTTACTCTTGTCGCTCCATCCTTTAAGATGCGTGTGACATGAATGAATGTATGTTTCATCCATATAAATGATAGGTTTGTTCTATTCTCTGCACTTTATTATGTTTCTTAAATATAGTAGGCGTACATATTTGATTTCGTTATGTTCCATTAACAAACTTCTGTTGTTTTTCATGTTGGTCCAACGAAAACCCAAAGAATGTATTTGTTTTCGCAGAGATTCGCGACTTCTCACGAATCCATAACTATCTACAAAGGTTTGGTGTGCATTTATTGACGTAGGTACTTTCTTTTCAGATATGTGATGAAATACTTTGTCTCACCCTAATAACACTTTTTTAAAGCGTTTAACAGATAAATATTTAATGTACGAAAATCTATTTAGAAAATTTACTACCAAGTGTAAATTGGTTCAATAATTACTTTGGTTTAAAAATTTTATTGCAATAATTAAAACTTACCTTTGTTAATGGAATTGTTGACTTGCCATTGTTTGCCTCTTCGGTCATGAAATTTGAAACGTTCATAATTATTTCACGACACTGCTCACTCAACTTTTTATGAACAACTTTACTTTCTCCAGTCGCCATAACAAGTTAGTATTGCACAACCCCGGAAATCGCACTTTTCTCTGAACTTTACTGTCGAAACGAAGCTTACGAATTCTGCCAGCTAAGTGAGCTCTTGTAATCCGCATACGTCTTTGCTATGGTGCATCGGACGTTGCCAAACTACCGACTACCAACATTAATTTACCTACCTGTATATGCTAGGCTCGGGACTATCTCACTCGATTGGTTTAGGTTAAAATTTCAACAGCATAAGCATCTTCTAAGCTTGAACCAAATATATTGGAATGAATACCGTTTTTATCATCATGGGTTTTTGAGTTAACTTTTTTAATACATTTTTTTTGCTTTTTCTATTATAGGTAAAATTAATTCTATACTATACGGTACAGTAAATATTTTTTTTTTTAATTAAAATTGACTGAATTGTCAGAACAAAATATTCAAAAATTTAGAATGTTAAATCTGCTCATAATCCGTCACCAATTTAATTCACTTGACATCCTACATATTCGTCATAAGTAACTGACAAAACTTGATTTCTCAGATAAACTATAAGTTGAGTGAGATCAATCAGTCGATAAATCAAAGTTATTATTTTCTAGCTGTCTCTGTATAAAAATATTTTTACTGGAAATTCTGTATCATGAAAAAGATAATAAACATTTGAAAAGCATACAAAAAATTATCAATTTCTCAAATAATAATTGAAAACTTACAGATAGAGACGTTTTGTCAATTCTAATAATTAAGATTTCTTCATGGAGGGTCCTGTTCAGATATCAAATAATTTCGACGTATCCATTTAAAATGAAGTTGTTCAATTAGAATGAATTAGTTTGACAACATTCGAGAAACCGTTAACCAATTAATTACTGCTCATCGGTAAAATGATAAAAGATTTATCCTTAATTTCAGATTTGGTAATTTTTATTGAATTAGAAAAATATTCACGTCTCATATCTAGAAAGATAAATGAGAAGAAATAACACTTCAATCCATTATCCATTTATTCTCATCCTACTGTGCATCACAGATTCAAAACTTCCACCTCAATTGATTTCTCGTAGCGTCTACGCACACACAATCTCCACAAATATTTTTATAATCACCAGTACTAATGCGCGTTGATAGATAGATCGCAGCTCATATTCATGCATCAGCGTGCCGTATGAATAATTTACTGATTATGACTTATACGGTATGTCACGCCTTACGTCTTATTCGCTTTTATGATTGGTTGGAGACTTTTACACACCTCCTGTTTACTTTTAATACAATTCGGTATTTCTACCTGTTTGTTGGCGGCAAGTAAAACTAGCCACTGAATAATAATTATGAGGCTGATGTTTGACCTTATGCGACGGCTTTTTTAGGTTCGTGAATCGTCGGAACGTAAATCAAGGCTCTTGAAATGATTATTCGTTCGTCCTATTAAAATTCAGTTTGAACAGAGTTTAATACGAATTTACACAAGCAACATGTGGGATTGTATGAGACTCTCTAAATTGATTTGAATTAAAAATGCTTGTGCCTATGTAGGGCGTATTCAGCGCCAATCAATGTTATCTGCAACTACGGGTGTAGAAATATTGTGAAATGGAAAAAATTATAATAATTATCTCATCATTTCACAATATTGAATATCAGTTGTTATACATGCTGCATCCTCTGTATTTACTTGTTGCTACTTGAACGTGGATCCGGAAGAAGTATTTGATGCTTTAGTCTTTAGTAGATATAGTTGCCGGCCAAAGCCGGAGTCTCATGTATCCGTTTCCCGATGGCACGATTCCGAAAAAAAACTCTATTTTGTACGATAATAATAATGTTGCATGTCATGCATACGACCGATTGGATCCGACGTACAACAATAGGTCGAGATCATAACCTCAAAAAGCCGATTTGTTATGTCAATTGTGACAAGTGATTTTTTTTATTATTCAATACTATTTCGTTATTCCAATAAAAAATTAACAACCACGTTAAACAATACAAATAATTAATTATCCAAATTATAATAAACTTAATTTAAAAACCGTAGAGGAAAGTCGCCTATTATGGGGTATATTCCTAATATGCGGTATGCATGTATTTTTGCAACCAGGAACGCGACATCTATGCTTCACTAGCCAAAGTGCATCTTACAGGCTTGTTTCGATTTCTACTTAATATTGAAGCCATGCACTAATCAGCTGTTCTGTCATTTTGGTTTATACGCTTCGAGTGTCGTCAAAGTTTTGACTGGTGCTTCATAAAAGGATTTTTTTTTCAAATACAAGGTAAGTCTTGGCTATCTGAAATAAGCAGGATTAAAGTAGGTTTGATGTTTATTTTGTGCATATAGGTTTTTGTATTGTTTTCATTTAAACAAAAAAATCATTGTTTACTTTTTGTAAACATTTCCTATTATGGGGTATCCAAAGTATTCTCATGATGGGGTACCCCATAATAGGTTCAGAAATTAGGTATTAATATGCTTATCTATTTTTTTAAGATGCCAAACCAACGTAAAAGGAAAAACTGGGATGCCGAAAATATGATATCAGCTATAAAGGCCTGTAGAAGTGAAACAATGGGTAACAAAAAAGTACTAAAACACACAGGGTACCACAAACGACGTGGGAAAGGTTTGTTAAGATGAACGGGCCTTCTGAAGTTGTAGTCCAAAGCAAACTGGGTAAGAACCCAGTGTTTTCGGCAGAAATGGAAGATCATCTTTCCACACACTGCTTGCAAATGGAACAAAAATATTTTTGAATAACCAAAAAAGATATTTGCAGAATGGCATTTTCTTTGTGCAGAGAAAATGAAATAAAAAATCCTTTTAACAATATAAAAGAGTGCGCAGGCTCTAAATGGTTTAAAGGTTTTCTTCGGCGTCATCCAGAGCTCTCCTTGGGGGACAGCACAAGGAATTTCATACGCAAGTATAAAATCATTTACTCCTGATAACGTTTCCAAATTTTTCAAATTATATGAACCTCAAATGAATAAAATTGTGCATAATCCATCCAGGATATACAACTGCGATGAGTCTGGGATATCAATTGTCGAACATAAGCACATTAAAGTGATAGCTCGGAAGGGAAAAAAACAAATAGGAGCCATTACATCCGCAGAACGAGGATCTACTATAACTGTGGTTTTTTGTTTTAATACCATAGGACAATATGTGACACCATTGATAATACTCCCCAGAAAAAATATGAAGATTGAATTAATGAATGGTGCTCCGGCAGGATCAATATACGCATGTCATCAGTCGGGTTGGATTCAACAAGAAAAATTTGTTCAGTGGCTGCACCATTTCATAAAATTCACCAAGCGAACCGAAGAAGATCCCGTTGTCCTTATTTTGGACGGCCATTATTCACATAAGAAGAATTTGGTGGTAGCTAATGTTGCAAGAGCTCATCATGTAATACTTTGCCTGCCACCCCATTCTACGCATAAGATGCAGCCCTTAGATGTTGTATTTATGTCACCGTTCAAAAAATACTATGTACAGGAAATCTCTCAATGGCCTAAGCAACATCTTGGTCGTGTGGTGACAGTTTACCAAGTTGCGGAGCTTTTTGGCATCGCATACAATAGAGCAACCACGGTGGAAACGGCAATTAACAGCTTTAGAAAGACAATAATGTTCCCAGTATATCGAAATATTTTTCGAGATTACGATTTTGCTGAAAACAGTTTAGATGAAAATACAAAACAAAATAATGGGGGTCTGGTGAATGATGATGATGTGGTGAATGTTGGTGATATGGCAAATGATGACGATATTGAAGGAATACCAAAAGATATTTCCATACCAAGCATCTCGACAACAAATAGTTTGGATGGTGCTCTCTCTGCTAGGTCAAAATTGGTTGCCTATCATGCCATTCCAAGCACTTCAAAGTGTAATTCTGAGAAGATCACTCCTCCGGAAACTCCTGCTAAAAAACTGATTTCACCCTGAAACATATTGCCTATTCCAAATTTAAGCATCAAAATTGACGAACAGAAAAAAAACAGAGGGGGCAAGTGCGTGGTGGTTACGAGCACACCCTATAAAGAAGAACCGGAAGAGAGTGAAAAAAAGAAAAAATATGTTCACAAAAGAAAAGTTTCCAGCGAATCAAAACCGATATTAAACAAAGAGAAAACTACCAACAGAATGAAAAATAAAAAACGCAAGAAACAGACTAAGAAAGACTCATCATCTGAGTCAGATATCGAGATGCATTTTCAAGATTCAGACGATTCCAATTGCGATGAAATTGGCGCAGAAGGAATGTTTTGTCACATCATCTTCAAATATGATCGAAGTGGAGATGAGTGGGATCAGTGTGAAGGATGTTTGGAATGGGCTCATGTCCACTGTGCCGGAAATGACACGCCTAACTACATTTGTGCCTTTCGTAGGAGTTTCTAATTTATATATGTTCATATTTTAAATGGTCTATTTAAATAACATTCATTTTTCTCTTTGTTTATGAGAAAGATATGTTTTCATTTTCATGTGAATCTTTAGATATACATTGTTTGAGTTTTTTCAACTGTATGATTTGATTGATTCGTATCATCTATCAATAAAATTCAAAAGTTTTTGAGTAAGGGTAATTATTTTTTTGTACCTACTATACATAATTGCACTATTTACATAATTTTTTCAGGTACCCCGTATAAGGTTATATCAGGTTCAGGTACCCCATATTAAGTCTCATCAGTGCCCTATATTAGGCTACCTGGTAGCCTAATATGGGGTTGACAACATATTTTTAAATAATTTTTTTATAAAATAAGTTTTCTTAATCAGAATGATTTTGCTAGTATAAGAAAAATCAATGTTGCTAAAATGAAAGCTAAACAGAGATAAAAAGTAAGAAATTTTCGTAAAATTTAAAATGGTACACCATAATAGGCGAATTTCCTCTACGATATCGGACAAAAGTTTAATTAAATCCAACTTAACTGCCCACTAAGCGAATAAATGTTATAGTCATGTTAATTCAACATCACATTGTGATAATGTTCTTCCTTTATTTCCTCTTGTTTTCATCACATGCACATCTATACAACCGCTTTAGTCCGGCTTGTGGCTGTTAACTTCTATGATGTTTCAACTTAACTTCTCTGCATCAATGTTAAAGCGCTGCCTTCTTACATCACTGAGATGTTACTAGAACTTCCTCAAAAGGCAGTGTTTATAACGAACTAAAATCAGCATTTTTGTTACATTCTGAAATGACTTTTAACACCTTATAGATGATAATGCAATGTCTAAAAAATAGCATCTTACCAATGATCTAAATGCAACATTTCAAAAACAATATAGATGTTGTATGGACATTACTTGAACCTCTAAATAATATACCTCAAACATTCCAGATGACATCCTATAGCTGTTTCTGTGCGTAATCAGCAAATACAGGGTGAACAACTCAGAACGCCGGCTGTCGGCCATATTTCAAAATATAGGCATGGTACAACTTTAAAAAAATATCTTCAGGAAAATGACCCTAAAAATTGAAAAATATTTGGGGTGGAATTAACACTTAAAAACATAAACTGTGAATATCTCCAAAAAATACAAACTAAAGGTATCCTAAAAAAACAATTTTTGATATATTGATGAAATCATGAAAAAATTTAGTTACGGACTTTTTGTTCCTATTCTTCAAGTAACAAATGTCATAACACTTTTTTAACCGATATCAATGTTTTTGGCGTCATTTGAAAGAATTTTTCCTCTTTTATAAGATCATAATCACCCAGCCCCTTCAGTCCACTGCTGGACATAGGCGTCCCTTGATTGCTTCTATATCTTCCTATCCTGTGCTGCTTGTATCCAGTTTTTATGGATATGTCTCAAGTCGTCATGCCAACGTGTTAGCGGTCTTCCCCTATTCCGAAATGCTTCATGTCTCGGTCTCCACTCCATAATCTTTTTAGTCCATCTATTGTCTGTTAATCTAGCTATATGACCCGCCCAGTTCCATTTTATGGATGCGATTCTCTCTATGGCATCAACTAGTCTCGTTCTTCTTCGAATTTCTGCGTTCGGTATTCTGTCTCTTAGGGATAAACCCAGCATTTGTCTTTCCATGGCACGTTGAGCTACTCTTATTTTAGTTGCTTGTTTTTTGGTTAGAGTTAGGGTCTCTGCACCGTATGTTAACACAGGTAAAACACACTGGTCGAAAACTTTTCTTTTTAGACATATGGGCAGTGAGGATTTTAGGATTTGTCTTAGCTTCCCGAAAGCAGACCATGCTAATCCTATTCTTCTTCCCAGTTATCTTACCCGATTATCTCTGGTTATGCTTACCTCGTGACCTAAGTACTCATAGGACGTTTCTTGGACTTGATTTCCTTCCAAATATATACCTCCTGCCAATACGCGATTTGTCATCACTTGCGTTTATTTTGAGACCCATTTTCTTTGAAATATTCTGTATCAGTCTCAACATGGTTTCCGCCTTGTGAATACCATCCGCTATCAAGACTATATCATCTGCGAATCTTAAGTGACATAGGTTTTCGCCGTCTATGTTTATTCCTAACCCATCCCAATCTATTTGTTTACACATGTATTGCAGTAGTTAGGTGAATAATTTTGGCGAGATTGTGTCGCCTTATCGAACACCTCTCTTTATTTCAAACTTTTTGGTATATTCATGAAGACTTACGCAGGCAGTAGCTTTTTCATATATGTGTTCTACCATGTCTGTGTATCGGTGATCTATTCGACAATCAGCTAATGCTCGAAGCATTTCTTTTTAATTTATGGTATCAAACGCCTTTTCGTAATCGACAAATATTAGAACCAGTGGCTTATTGTATTCTATTGATTTTTCCATAAGGATCTTCAGAACTTGAAGATGGTCGTTGGTTCCGAACCCTGACCGGAATCCAGCTTGCTCCCATAGTTGGTATAAATCCAATTTATTTTATTAATCTGTTCGTAATGATTTTTATAAACAATTTGTAAATGTGTGATAACAGACTAATAGGTATTTAATTCCCAAGGTCGGTAGTGTTTCCTTTTTTGTGAAGAAGAGTGATAATTGCATTATTCCATTGTGTTGGAGTAGATTTCTTCTTGAGACACTCGTTGTAGAGCGACTTGAATGTTGTTAATAACTTTATTCCTCCTAGTTTAATTGCGTCTACGACTATTCCATCTTCTCCCGGGGACTTTCCATTTTTCATTTCACTTAAAGCTTTTCTTATTTCGTTTATGGTAATTTCGGGCATAAGTTCCGATCCTTGATTTTGGACTTTTGGGCGTTTTTTATTTTTCGTCTCTCCATTTCCCTTATAGATTTCTGAGTAAAACTCTTCTGTTATCTTTAAGATTTTTTCTCTATTTGTGGAAATTTCTCCATGCCTATTCGTTAGTTTGCATATATTCTTCTTTCCCTCAGAGAATTTCTTCCTCAGTACTTTCAGACTTTTATTGTTTTCAATGACCATCCTTATATTTTCCGTGTTATATTTTCGTATGTCTGATCTTATTGATTTCGTTATCTCTTTATTTAGCCCCTTTAACTTTTTTTTGTTTCTTCCGTATTTATCTCTTAGATCTGCTCTTTTTTTCATGAGGTCTAGCGTGTGTGTACTTAACTTCTGTTCTTTTTTATTTATTTTCCAATGTTTTTTCTGTGCTTTTTTAATCGTGTTTATTATCGCCGTATTTAATTTTTCTATATCTACGGTTTCACCCTCAGTGTATTCGCTTTTATCGAGACCATCTTCAATGTCATCTTTAAACGCTGTTGTGTCTTGAGGAGGTATCCAATTATTATTTTTGGAATCATTATGAAGATTCCTCCTTTCATTTTTGGTATTGATACAGACTTTCGCTCGTTCCATTCGATGGTCACTACCGATGGAGAACCTATTTAACACTGTGACGTCTTGTATAATTTCTTTCTCTGTTGTTATTATAAAATCTATTTCGTTTTTTGTGTGTCTATCGGTACTTATCCATGTCCATTTCTTTTGAGATTTTTTATTATAGAAGGTGTTCATAACGTATAAATTATATTGATGTAAACAGTTCACGAGGGTCTCTCCTCTTTCGTTCCTCTGTCCGTAACCAAAATCTCCTAATGCATTTTCAGACTCATCTTGTTTCTGTCCCACTTTATCATTGAAGTCGCCTATTATCATTGTATATTGAGTTTTTCGTTCTTGGAGGACTTTTTCTAAGTCGTCGTAGAAGATTTCTAGTTCTTCATATCCTGAACTCAATGTAGGTGCGTATGCTTGGATGACTTTCATACTGTATCTCGAGTTCAGTTTTATTATGACGTATATGATTTTGAGGCAAATACTTTTCATCTCTATTATATTTGGTATTAGTCTCCTGTGCACGAAAAAGCCTACTCCTCCTTCTGACGTATCTTCGTTTCCCTTGTGGTGGAACAGATTACCAGATTTTAATGTCAGTTGGTGTTCTCCTCTTCGTCGTACTTCGCCTATGCCCAAAATGTCCCACTTTATATTTTTTAGATCTTTTTCCATTTCGACCAGTTTCTCTTCTGACAGCAGCGTTCTCACGTTATAGGATGATATGTACAATTTAGTATTTGATAGCGAAGTTTTGCCTCCCCCAGAATCCGTGAGGCTGACCTTACAGGTACGGGACTTGGAATCTATGTTCCTACCCGTCTGGGGTATTTTTCCGTTTGTTTTAAAAATCGCCATATTCATACTTGGGTAATTTGGCCGTGACTCTCCTCGCTGGCCAAACGTGTGGGAGAGAGGTCTGGAGTGTTACATTTCCTTAACACTTAGTGATACGGTTATGCCGCCGTTACTCGGCCGCCAGAGCCTCGTTTATTATCTAGCAGGGTGCACCGGATGGCTTAACCACCGCTCGGGCAGGTGAGGTTGGCAGTTGGGCTGGTACGACTTTCTTACCTTCGCCCCTTACACCCCTTTAAGATATGCTTAATAAAAATACAAAATTGAACAATTTTGTCAACGCTATGTCAAATGTCGAAAATTTTCCCATTTTTCTCGGAAATTTCAAATGTAATGAGGATTTTTTTAAATTCAGATGGAAAGGGGTTAAAAAAATAGGAATTTAGTGAAAACCGCAAGTCTGAATCTCAATTGTATTCCAAGATATAAGATTTACGATATCAGATTAAAAATTTAAAAAAATGCTCCATTTTATATTTGAAATTTCCGAGAAAAATGGTAAAATTTTCGACTTTTGACATAGCGTTGATAAAATTGTCCGATTTTGTTATTTTTATTAAGCATATCTTCTTAAAGAGGAAAAACTTTTTAAAATGACGCCAAAAACATTGATGTCGGTTGTTATGACATTTGTTTTTAACAAGTTTGAATCTTCCCCCACCCCTTACTTGAAGAATAGGAACAAAAAGTCCGTAACTAAATTTTTTGATAATATCATCAATATATCAAAAATTGTATTTTTAGGATACATTTAATATGTCTTTTTTGGAGATATTCACAGTATATGTTTTCAAGTGTTAATTCCACCCCGAATATTTTTTAGCGATTTTTCAGGGTCATTTTCCTGAAGGTATTTTCTTAAAGTTGTACCATGCATATTTTCCGAAATATGGCCGACAGCTCGCGTTCTTAGTTGTTCACCCTGTATTTGCTGATAACGCACAGAAACATCTATAGGATGTCATTTGGAATGTTTGAGGTATATTATTTAGAGGTTTAAGTAATGTCCATACAACATCTATATTGTTTTTGAAATGTTGCATTTAGATCATTGGTAAGATGCTATTTTTTAGACATTGCATTATCATCTATAAGGTGTTAAAAGGCATTTCAGAATGTAACAAAAATGTTGATTTTAGTTCGTTATAAACACTGCCTTTTGAGGAAGTTCTAGTAACATCTCAGTGATGTAAGAAGGCAGCGCTTTAACATTGATGCAGAGAAGTTAAGTTGAAACATCATAAAAGTTAACAGCCACAAGCCGGACTAAAGCGGTTGTATAGATGTGCATGTGATGAAAACAAGAGGAAAAAAAGGAAGAACATTATCCCAATGTGATGTTGAATTAACATGACTATAACATTTATTTGCTCCGTGGACAGTTAAGTTGGATATAATTAAACTTTTGTCCGATATCGTAGAGGAAAGTCGCCTATTATGGGGTACCATTTTAATTTTTACAAAAATTTCATATTTTTTATCTCTGTTTAGCTTTCATTTTAGCAACATTGATTCTTTTTTATACTAGCAAGATAATTCTAAGGAAACGGTTGAAACGTTAGAATTATTTTATAGAAAAATTATCTAAAAATATTCTGTCGACCCCATATTAGGCTACCAGGTAGCCTAATATGGGGGCACTGATAAGACTTAATATGGGGTACCTGAACCTGATATAACCTAATACGGGGTACCTGAAAAAACTATGTAAATAGTGCAATTATGTATAGTAGGTACAAAAATAATTATAAACCTTACTCAAAAACTTGTAAATTTTATTGATAGATGATACAAATCAATCAAATCATACAGTTAAAAAAACTCAAACAGTGTGTATCTAAAGGTTCACATGAAAATGAAAACATATTCTTTTCCAGGAACAAAGAGGAAATTAAATGTTATTTTAACAAACTATCTAAAATAGCAACATACATAAATTAGAAACTCCTACAAAAGTCACAAATGTAGTTAGGCGTGTCATTTTCGGCACAGTGGACATGGGCCCATTCCAAACATCCTCCACACTGAACCCACTCTTCTCCACTTCTATCATATTTAACTTTACAGTAGTCGCACGGGGTCTCACATATCTAGAAATTCTAAATTCAGTTATAACACGGTAATATATGAATGTTACGTTCGGTCATTTTCGGTACCTTTCCGGAAAATACCTGCTTAGGCTTGCACCAATTCGCATTAACGGTGTTATTTGTAGAACTATTTTTAATTTTGAATATTACTTGATGAGGTAAAAATGTAGCACTTCTAAATTGTTTTCTCCACTTACAATTATTTATTTTCGTAGAAAATTATAATGTGTAGTTATGAATAAGAGCAAGCTCGTCTTGCGCGTTTACTTGATGAAGCTTAGACAGACGAAGAGATATATGACGATGATGATGAGCATATGGACGGAAATATTGATAATTATGAAACCAGAGATCAAGAATCTGATACCGAAGAAGAGATATCAGATAACGAACAAGAGGACGTAGACACGGGACCGTGGTATTTGGGAGAAGACGGAAGTACTAAGTGGCGTTAAATGGCTCCATCACAAAATGTTAGAACAAGATCACAACACATAGTCACTCATTTACCTGGAGTAACGGCTCAATGTAAAGAAATAAATACTCCTATAGATTGTTGGAAATGTTTTTTTGATGAAGAAATTATCAATGTGATTGTCGAAAACGCCAATAAATTCATTTCATCAAGCATACCAAACTTTGCTCGGGAAAGAGATGCTAAATTGACTAGTCAAAGTAAAATATTAGCTCTACTTGGTCTATTATATCTCGCTGGGATTACCAAGAGTGGTAGGCTAAACTATGAGCAATTGTGGGCTACAAATGGTACAGGCATAGATATCTTCAGACTCACAATGTCTATTGTAAGATTTCGTTTTCTAATGAGATACATACGATTTGCCGATAAAGATACCCGAATCGCTAGGAAAACTATAGACAAGTTGGCACCAGTAAGACAAATTGTTCATCTATTTGTCGAAAACTGTAAAAAATCGTATGTTCCATCTGATTATCTAACGATAGATGAAAAATTAGAGGCTTTTAGGGGACGTTGCAGTTTCAAGCAATACATGCTAAATAACCCGAATAAATATGGTATTAAAATTGTGGCTCTGGCAGATGCAAAAATGTACAATACTTAAAATATGGGGGTATATGTCGGAACTCAACCGGAAGGACCGTTCAACGTGAATAATGAAAATAATGATGCAGCTAGTATTGTCAAAAGGCTTAGTGAAACTGTGTGGAATACTGGAAGAAACATTACTATAGATAATTGGTTCACCAGTGTTCAATTAGTTGATGACATGTTACTCAACCACCGACTAACAATTGTGGGTATAATAAGGAAAAATAAACGAGAAGTGCTCCCACTATTTCTCGAAGATAAAATTCGTTCACCATTTTCTGGTATGTTTGGATTCAGAAATAATTCAACACTAGTTTCGTACATCCCCAGAAAGGGCAAAGTTGTGTTTTTATTATCAAGTTTGCATGAGAGTGACACCATTGATAAGAATACTAGAGAAAAACTGAAACCTGAAATAATAACGACACACAATGAAACCAAGGGAGGTGTAGATATGGTAGATAAATTATGTGCTTTGTATAATTATTGTGCCCGCAACACAAGACGGTGGCCGATGGTAGTATTCTTTAGTATGATGAACGTGGCTGGTATAAATTTCCAAGTTATATATTAAGGAAACGTTGACCAAAGTAAATTTTTGGCCAGACGAAATTTTTTGGAAAAACTATCATTTGAACTTATTGACGAACATGTGAGACAGCGTGCGATAAACAAACATGTTCCGGGAAACATAACTAGTAGAATAAATGCAATTTTAGGTATACAGGAGCCAGAAGAGATGCCAGAAAGAGATAACCGTAAAGGAAACTGCTCAAAGTGTGAAGGTAAAAAGCGAAAAATAAGATATTATTGCACAAAATGTAAAATATACTTGTATTTGGAACATTCTTTCGTTGTTTGTAACGATTGTTGCGAAAAAATTAGTTAATTTTTAGCGAAGTGAGATGCCCTTTTATGCGAACTGTTTTTGCTAGTTCTATTTTTTCTACTTTAAGTGAACTTTCTTTTATTAATTCGACAGGACATATGGCAATTTAACATAAAAAATTTGGAAAAAAAAACAAAAATATACGACGATGCCATGAAATGTGTTCTTTGCATTTTCATTTTTTTTGTGCATTTTTAATTTAGTCAGAACTTAAAATTTTGTGTCAGGGATATCTTAATATTCTAATAAACAACAAAGGTTCTTAAATTACCGTATTTTTTTAAATATTAGAATAAAAAATTTAAACATAAAGGGGTATGAGAGACCCACTGCGACTACTAGCGTCTAACTAAGAGGTTCGACTACCGTAAGGTTAAAGATGATGTCACAAAACATGCATTCTGCTTCAATTTCATCGCAATTAGAATCGTCTGAATCTTGAATATGCATCTCGATATCTGCCTCAGATGATAAGTCTTTCTTAGTCTGTTCCTTGCGTTATTTATTTTTCATTTTGTTGGTAGTTTTCTCTTTGTTTAATATCGGTTTTGATTCGCTAGAAACTTTTCTTTTGTGAACATTTTTTTTCTTTTTTTCACTCTCTTCCAGTTCTCATTTATTGGGTATGCTCGTAACCACCACGCACTTGCCCCCTCTGGTTTTTTTCTGTTCATCAATTTTGATGCTCAGAATTACACTTTGAAGTGCTTGGAATTGCATGACAGGCAACCAATTTTGATCTAGCAGAGAGAGCACCATCCAAACTATTTGTTGTCGATATGCTCGGTATGGAAATATATTTTGGGTACTCCTTCCATATCGTCATCATTTGCCATATCACCAGCATTCACCACATCATCATCATTCACCAGATTCCCAATATTTTGTTTTGTATTTTCACCTAAACTGTTTTCAGCAAAATCGTAATCTCGAAAAATATTTCGGTTTACTGGGAACATTCCTGTCTTTCTAAAGCCGTTAATTGCCGTTTCCACCGTGGCTGCTCTATTGTATGCAATGCCAAAAAGCTCCGCAACTTGGTAAACTGTCACCACACGACCAGGATGTTGCTCAAGCCATTGAGAGATTTCCTTTGCATAGTATGTTTTGAATGGTGACATAAATGCAACATCTAACGGCTGCATCTTATGGGTAGAATGGGGCGGCAGGCAAAGTTTTACATGATGAGCTCTTGCAACATTAACTACCTCCAAATTCTTCATATGTTAGTAATGGGCATTCAAAATAAGGACAACGGAATGTTCTTCGGTTGGCTTGGTGAATTTTATAAAATGGTGCAGCCACTGAACAAATTGTTATTGTTGAATCCAGCCCGACTGATTAGTTGTATTCCAAGATATAAGATTTACGATATAAGATTTAAAATTTAAAAAAATGCTCCATTTCACATTTTAAATTTCCGAGCGGATACAAAATTATCTAATTTTGTTATAGTCCAAGCGGTAGAGCAGTAAAAGTAGGGTGTTGTTTGACAAGGCAAAAATTTTTACGCAGAAAGTTGCCGAATATTGTGTACAACAATAATATATGTTTGCCTACTCCAAAATGCTGTAGAACAACAAATGTACAGAAATAACGAAAAATGACCCATTTTTCGATACATTTGTGTCTAAAACTTTCAAACAAAACCCTCAATAAAAAAATTACTGTTTCTTTTTTGTTTATTTGACGATTTCCTATAAGGTTATGAGAATCGCGAATCGGAAAATTCTAATTTTTCATGAATAATATGCGAAAATTAGTAAAAAATCATACGTAAACAAGAACAAACATTTTTGTAACGATTGACCGCGTAGTTTTTCACTGCCACAATTATTAATTAGCAAATTATAGAAAAGTTGATCGCGCGTACCTTGTTTAAACAACGGTGAAAAAGGAGCACGCAATTTTTAACAGTTACTTAGTGTCATAACAAACAATAAGCAATCATAAAAATATCCATTTTACGTTTTAACAATTTTTTTACAATTTTGTCAAATTATTTCCATTATAAATAATTTCTCGTTTACAGCATCGGTTCGATGTAATTTAAAAATTGTTTCCCATCTCAATTCTGCTTTGCAAGCACTTTCATTTCAGCCCAAAACGACGAAATTTGACCGTGTAGATCCGGAGATAGAGGCCCACAAAGTTAATAATAATTTATGGCTTACTCAATCGTTAAATCGAAATTAGAAAAATACTCTCTTATAGCTGGTTGCAAATACTTTCTATATTCGTCTTGTGCATTTTCGACAGATGAAAGCCTAATGAAAGAAAAATCGATGAAAATACCGTGATCAGAGGAGTTCGTCGGCCGAGTAGCGTGGGAGCAGGAGTGGGGATGGCGGAGAGCAGCTGTGCTGTCGCGCGGCCCGGGTGTTTCCAAATGCGAATGCGCAGTAAAACATGAGTTATCTCGGCAATGGTAGCACTTATCAAGACGATTTTTTCAATTCGATGTAGTGAAATGAGAGGAATCAGAATATGCCATCAAAAAACAATATTACAAAGAAATATGGCACGAATTAATTATTCGATATATTCACCTTGTTTAATTAATATTATAACACATATTACCTTATTAGTAAATTTAATTAGTTATTTTACAAAAATAGGTTATTAGAGTATTAAAATGCGTGAATTTTTTTTTAATTTTTATTATTGAGACGTTTAATTAGTTGATTGGTTTGATGAACATTAAGCAACAAAATAATTTTTCATTCATACAACTGTTTTTCTAAAGCAAATGAAAATAGCATACTTTTTTTATCTTGAAATTCGTGCAAAATTTCTTTGTAATATTCTTTTTTGATGGCATATTCTGATTCCTCTCATTTCGCGACATCGAATTAAAAAAAATCGTCTTGATAAGTGCTACCGTTGCCGAGATAACTTATGTTTCACCGCGCGTTCGCATATTAAAACACCCGGGCGGCGCGACTGCACAGCTGCTCTCCGCCATCCCCACTCCTGCTCCCACGCCGCTCGGCCGACGAACTCCAGTGATTACGGTATTTTTATCGATTTTTCTTTCATTAGGCTTTCATCTGTCAGATTGCACAAGACGGATATAGAAAGTATTTGTAACCAGCTATAAGAGAGTATTTTTTCAAATTTTTATTTAACGATTAAATAAGCCATAAATTATTATTAACTTTGTGGGTCTCTATCTCCGGATCTACACGGTCAAATTTCGTCATTTTGGGCTGAAATGAAAGTAATTCCAAAGCAGTATTCAGATGAGAAACAATTTTTAAATTACATCGAACCGATGCTGTAAACGAGAAATTATTTATAATGGAAAAAATTTGAAAAAAATTGTTAAAACTTGAAATGGATATTTTTATAATTGCTTATTGTTTGTTATGACCCTAAGTAACTGTTATAAATTGCGTGCACCTTTTTCACCGTTGTTTAAACAAGGTACGCGCGATCAACTTTTATATAATTTGTTAATTAATAATTGTGGCAGTGAAATACTACGCGATCGATCGTTACAAAATTTTTTCTGCGTAGTTGTATGTTTAACTATCTTTTCTGAAAATTTGAGGAATATTCATCAATTTTTAGTTTACGTATGATTTTTTAATAATCTTCGCATATTATTCATGGAAAATTAAATTTTTTCGATTCCCGATTCTCATAAACTTATAGGAAAACGTCAAATAAACAAAAAAAATGTAGTAAATATTTTGATTTAAGGCTTTGTTTTAAAGTTTTAGACACAAATGGATCGAAAAATGGGTAATTTTTCGATATTTTGGTTTGTTGTTCTACAGCATTTAGCAAGCACTTTTTGGAGTAGGCAAACATAGATTATTGTTGTACACAATAATCGGCAAATTTCTGCATAAAAATTTTTGCGTTATCAAACAACATCCATTTCTATTGCTCTATCGCCTGGACTATTATAAATCTTATTAAACAGAAAAGACTCTTTTAAATTAATATCGGTTAAACAACGAAAATGTAATACATTTGTTCATAAGTTTGAACCTTCCCTCCCCATTATTTGATGAATAATGGCAAAAAACCTCCTTAATTCAATTTTTCCTTATCTCGTTAAGATTTTAAAAATTGAATTTTTAGGACAGTTTTAGTAGGTTTTTTTGGAGATAATTACAGTATTATGTTTTCGATTATTCATTCCACCCCTAGCGAATATTGTAGAGACTGAAAAACATTTTCCAGCGATTCTTAAAGATCACTTACCCAAAGGTATTTTTCTTTACAGTTATACATTACAGCTAGTTTACAGAAAATGTATTAGAATAGTTTTTTAATAATATTGAAACCAATAAAAAATTCACAACAAGAAGATTTTATGAAACATTAAGGTAAATCAATAGAAGTGCAATCTGATTAAAGAACTGTCGAATGAATTTTAATCCCTTTATACTTATACGAGGACTGCCCAATAAATGTTGATACTTTTATGACTATACGAAGAATGTCCAATAAGTCTTGATTATTTTATGATGATACGAGGACTGTCCAATAAATTTTGATTCTTTTATACTTATACGAGGACTGCCCAATAAATTTTAATACTTTTATGTTTATTTTATGCTGATACAAGGACTGTCCAATAAGTTTTAATACCTATATACTTGTACGAGGACTGTCGAATAATTTTTGATTATTACATGATAATACGAGGACTGTCAATAAATTTTAATTCTTTTATACTCATACGAAGAATGCCCAATAAAGTTTGATACTTTTATGACTATACGAGGACTGTCAATGAATTTTAATTATTTTATATTTGTACGAGGACTGCCCAATAGATTTTGATACTTTTATGACTATACGAGGACTGTCCAATAAGTTTTGCTTATTTTATGCTGATACCAGGACTGTCCAATAAATTTTGATACTTGTATGATTATACGAGGACTGTCCAATAAGTTTTGATTGTTTTATGCTGATACGAGGACTGTGAAAGTGAAACTTCTAATGCTAAGAAAGAGCTAAAAAGAAAAAGGAAATTGTGAACGTCAAAGTGTAAAACTCTATGCAATAGCTTTACCGCGGCAGTCTCGGAGTGCCACACATCTTTTGTTTCTAGATACAAATCTCTGCCAACATATGAGCATGTTTTATTATTAATAATAATAATATCTACCTTATTGCAATATTAAGTTTTTTATAGGTATAATGCATATCTAGGATTTGTAATATTGTGACTCGTTTTTAAAATATTCCTACTAACTTAAATATTTTAAAAGTAGAAAAAAAACATATTTTGTAAACTCTATTATATAATTTTAGGATACAATCCCGCCACTTGGAATTTCAATGTACAAAAGCCGATTGAAGTATTGAATGAGTATTAAGTTTTGATAATTATGTTTTTGGAATAGGTAATTACCGATAACTGTTGTTTGTCCAATATAACAAGAGCTATAACTAAGTATGAGAACTGTAGCTAAGTAGGAACTAACGAAAACGAATACCACTTTATTCAAGTACTTCTCGCAAAAAATGTGCCTCCTGCATATAAAATATAACACAATACTGAAAACCACACCACGAATCCACGATCCGCCATGTCATGCTTGTCATTTGTTTCCACAGATCATTTAACTACTGTTTGTTTCGTTCGTCAGTTCCTCTTCTGGTTTCTTCTTTTTTATGTAATTTCATGAATACATCAATAAAACACCTCACCCAATTATGTTACTGTGATTTTTAATATGAGATATTACTGAGAGTTTTATAAACTAACATCGTATAGACGTAATTATAGGAAGTTACTAAAAATTATTTTGAAAGATGTAAAAGTAACTGCAACATGTGATCATCTTAGAAACATATTAATTTGTAATATTACAGTAATGGTATGTGACATTAATGAGAAGTATACAAATTTACATCGTATGAATGTTTCCTATAGGAAGTTGCTTTAAAGAAGTTCATAGGATGTGTATGTAACTGCGAATTCAAGTATTATTGTATATATCAAAAATATAATTTAATTACATGACATGGATGTTAATAGAGTTGGTAATAAAATTATTACATCTAGGAGATATCTTATTAACGTTTGAAATAAACATCATGAGAAGTCTCTAAAAAGAACATCGCAAAAAAAGACTTGTTATGTTTCTTGTTAAGTGGGTACAATGTGATGAAAATTTTGAAACATGGTAATTTTTATGTTTAAATTCCTTGTTAAACCTGCTAAAAAATATCGTGTCATGTCAAAAGTTACTAGAGATATTAGTGCACATGACATTTTTTGACTTTTTCACAGATTTTGACTTTTTGAACCCTCCTATACAGTCTATTAAATTGCCCTTTTTCACTATTACAGAAACAAATAGTTATTATTATTGTTATTATCATTGTCTTATAACTCATGTTCAAATGTTGTACATAATAAATAATAGGTAACTAGTTTCGACTGCTTGGTATCTCTTTTGGACTTGTTGATTTATTCAACTTACAATGAGATCATCCTGTAAGCATGAATCTCTAACAATGCTATCAGTTTTTGCATAAATCATTAGCGATTGCAATGGACATCTAATGATTATACAAAAATATAAGTCGAATAGGCCTATATAGGGTATACCACTTAAAACCAAATGTGCCTGACGCTCTATCTCACGAGTGTGGGAACAAGTTTAAAAACTGAATGAAATCACACTTAATTTAGAATCAAAACGCAAAAAAAAGTAATAGCAAAATTGTTTCTATTGATTGGCGGCTTTTTTGGATTTGTTGATTTTGTCATCTTATAAGCTCAAGTCAGATCACACTGTAAGCATGAATTTTTGTAGCCTACCACCCAATAATACAACATTGCAATATAATATAACACAGTGTGTGGAAATATTTGGTTTACAAAATTTCTTTTATTTTGTATTATTAAACAATGATATTTTATAGACTAAGCGTTTAATATTTCGGAAAGTAGCCATAGGATCTAATTAAACTAATTCTACCAAAAACAACTTCTAACGAGGACATCGAGATCTTCACTATATCCACTATTCAGAAACTTTGACGGTGATTTTTTTAATGCTATTTGATGCTTTTTCCATTGTGAACATACGTAATTTAACAAAAACAGGTCTGTGAAACCACAAATCACCCTGTAAACAACATATATTTTATTTTCGCTAATAGGTATGTATTTTGTCTTGATATTTTGGCAGTAGCATCAAAAAATATTTAAGAGGGACTTTTGGGGACCGCTTGAAAAAAGTCGGTATTTTGAACTTTAACGCCCTGTATCTCAAAATCTAGCCATAAGATGAAGTTGAGCCCATGGAGACTTTTGATCAGGACATCAATTACCTGTACATATCAAAAATTCAGAAAATTTGACGGTGCTCCCGTTTCCATAAGAGAAGTGCTCCTTGAAATTTAAACAAATATCTATTGACAAATCAATAACAATCAGTTCAAATTAGCTAAAAAACTATTAGTTCAAGAGCCCGTGAGAGCCAGACCTTCGGATTTTTATAAAAGCTGAAAGTTTTTTCTATGTATATCCCCAATACAATGATCCCCGCCCATGAAACCTGAGTAGTGGTGGCTTTGGCAGGTAACAGATAGCAAAGGTGTATAAAATTCCACTTCAAATTTATCAATTTATAAAACTCAATTTTTATATATTTCACTCGTAATAATATTAAAACTCGCGTTGTTCATTGCCAGACACTTAGTATAGTTACAACCCCCTACAGGACACCCCTAAACTATTATAATTTGTAATTATACTTACTATACTTATGTTATATTATAAAAGCTAAATTTTATATATATTTTTTGAACAACTATTAAATAATGTTTCCTTAGTAGCCAGACAGTTTCTAGGGTTCTATCGTCCTGCCAGACGTATGAAATGTGTAAAATAGTTGTGAGAGGAGCATATGCAGCAACGGGTGCGAGTGAAATAGAGCGTGGAGTCTATTGCGATCTTTTACTGCGCATCAGCTGCTCGTTGTGTATTATGTAGTGCGCGGTTATGCTCATAGTAAACGTACATCAAACGTATATTAAACGTTGTATTTTTTTTCTGTGTAACTTATAAAATAAATGTGATCTAGTTGTAATAAAAAGTTATCATGTGTGAAGAAGAAGTAAAAATAGTTTGCTTTGTTTGTAATAAAAGTGGTGAAGATCTAATAATGTTACGGTATTAAAATTCACTAAATCATTTTCTTATAATTAATTGAAATTCACATATTAAAATTCACTAAATAATTTTCTTAAATCTAACTGAATTGGATTTATATCACAAATAATTGTAAAATTAATATATATTGGGTTGCTTACTTTCAGGATATTTATTTGCAAATTGCTTTATCAGTTGTTGGCGATTAGCTGGTCAAACCTGATGGTTAAATTTTATAGTCAGTTCTGTACTTAACTTATCATTATCATTTATGGTTTTAACTGGATGCTGAATAGCACGATAGAGGATTTTAATTTTATATAATGAGGGGATGTGTTTGAGAGTCGGTAGGTATGTCTCTTTATCTTGGATATTTGCTGAGAAGTGTTTTCTGTGGAAGTTTGGCAGTGAAGATGGGTGAGTTCGTCTCTGTAGTATTGTCTACATTGCTTATTGAGTTTATTTTGAATTTCTAAAGTGGCAATTTTGTTAATGATAATTTTCGGAAGGAGTGGGGCCTCCGCCCTGTAGAACCTCTTGAAGCGGTTGTTGAAGAATAGGTAGACGCCATTATTAGAGTTGTTGCTTTTGCTGTGCCCCTGTGGTAGCAAGTTGTCTCCATAGCCTGTGTATAGGTTTAAAGGATGATCCGTATTAAGCGGGATTTCAAGCACACCTGTTGTTTGGAGGATTGGGGTTGTTCAATCGTTCATCACGTCTAATTATTAGGATTTGAGATTTAGTGGTAGAGAAGCCATTTTAAAAAAAATTTCGATTTTTCGAGGTAAGTCTTTTCGATAATATTTCTCTTGCGAACCTACATTTTTCATGGTTTTATTTCAGATTTTTTTTGGCACGTTTTAATTGGAAATTTCCCGTTCCCATTGGAAAACCAGATATTCAGATAGTTCTCCGGAATCAACTTTAAAACAAATTAGGAAGTCGGGGTAAGCTATATAAAAATATCTCTGATGGTATGGAGTTCGCCACCGGAGATCCAGAAATATTATTTAATGCAGTTGCTACTTTGTTAGTCTGATGTATTTGTCGCCACATGGTGAAAGTTATTTTCCGTAGTATCCAGTTGATTGCTGCCAGCCTCGTGAAAACACGTTTTTGTGCAAGTAGACAAATTTTTTTTTGGTCTTATCTGATTAGTGTTACTTTTATTTTTATATCTACATTTTTCTTCTTTTAAAATAATACTTTTAAAGATAACAAAAATGAATTTGATAATTAAAACAATCCTTTATTGTAAATAAATGAAATAAATTAATCTTGGAGTTTACCACAACAAAAAAATGTTGTAATCCATTGAGGATGCTTTTTAAACTTTAAATTATAATAAGGTTTACTTAATATATTTGTGCGCTTTAAGCAATTGCTTCGAGTTCTTATTTAAAGTTGTTGATATGGAATTTATTAAGGTCAAATGAAAGTCATTAAAGTTCAATGAAACCTATTGTTTGCTGACTATTCTTTTGGACAGCTGTACTCAGTTGTGCTCGATTGTAATTTTAAATTGAATCTGAAACTAAATATTTTTATCATAGAATAAACGCCAGTGGGTCACCTGAGCTCTTTGTCTTTGATTTTTTTTTGAAACTATCATTATTTACATCTAGGGTAAGAGAATATCAAATTATTTAGTACACTTGGAGGTAAGTCATACGGTAGACCTGTGGGTACCAAACCCTAGAAGAGTTTTGTAAGACGAATCGGAGGTCTAGTCGTCCCGTCATCGAGTAGGCTCTGCTGAAGAGCGGATTGTGGTTAAGATAAGATTATTGTAATTATTGTGTCGTTTCTGACTGGGTACAGGTTGGCTCTCTCCATAAAGTTAATAATAATAAATAAATAAAATAAAAATAAATAATAGAATAATGATAATAGAGTGAATAAATGGATAAGTAAATGCATAGCTGAAACGTAATAAAAGTTATAGTTTTCTTGCTTAAAAGTCCAGTTATCATTAATTAATTTGTGTTCATTAGAAATTTATATTGCTACGGCCCTTGGTATGTAGCATAATTTGGCGCCCGAGATCATAGAAAATAAAACTTATCATAAACAAAATAAAAGCGGGAATATCATAATAAAACGAAGTACATAAAAATTACATCAAGTAAAATAAAGACTAAATCCGAGCAATTAAAAAATATATATTCATATAAATATCAGTCAGTATATCTCGGATAGAAGTAATTTTGACTTTTGACACCTCTGAAGAATTTTAATTTTGAAAAAAATCGAATAGGCACTCGAAGAGTTAGTGTAGGAGTTGGATTGGAAGGTGAAGAGTAAGGATATAGTAGTTTTTTCTTATCGCTACTAGATTTATATACTATATAATTTATTAGTACTTTAAAACAAAATGACTACATTTAAAATAACTCCTGATAGACTTACTAAAGAAGAACTTAATTTGAAATTGAATTAAGAGGTGCTATACCTCAAGGTACTTCTAAAGACCTAGTACAAAAGTTGAGACAGTTAATGCGTTTGGAAAAAGAAGGCCGTAGTTTCACTTTATCAACTAATTTTAAACCCGGTGACGAACTAATAATTTGTGCAACGGAAATTAATGAAATTGAGCAAATTTTTCCAGAAGATTTCAGCAAATCTCTTGTGAAAAAACTACAAACTAAGCTTGGTCATATTCTTAACAGGGTAGAATCTATTTCTCAAGAAGATCAAGACCAGACAGAGGAACGTTCAAAACTGTTATCATTGACTCTTGAATGTATGGATGAGTTTGAGAAAAAGCATTACATATTTATTAAGGGAAGTAATCAATGTGATCCCATAGATCTCATTTTTCAAACGAGCATGGTACAACCCCCACTACTGCTAGTACATCAACTCCTATAGAAAACAATCAAAATTCGATTGAAATTTCACACCATACACCTTCACAACTAGAAAATGATATGAATCGTATGTCATTATATTGAAAAGTAAATATTTCTGACTGGGGTTTAGAATTTAGTGGAGAATCAGATGCTTTAGGACTCAACGCTTTTCTATTGAGGGTAAATGAATTAAGGGAGTCTAGGGGATTAACTACACAACAAATTTTTAGAAGTGCTGTAGAATTATTTGAGGGAGAAGCTCTAATTTATTATAGGTCTCTTAAAGACAAAATAAGTGATTGGGATACTCTATGTAAAATTTTTAGGGATGAATTTTTACCAAAAGATTTTAATGACAAGATATGGGAACAAATTAAATCTAGAACTCAAGGTGACAGAGAAAGTATGGCAATTTATGTAGCTTATATGGATAACTTGTTTAGTAGACTAAGTGTAGAAGTAGATGAAGCACTCAAATTGAAAATAATCAGGAAAAATATCTTACCTTTTTATCAAAATCAACTTTTATTGATGGAAGTTAATTCGGTAGATCATTTGGTACAGCTTTGTGGAAAAATTAAGGAAAATAGGAAAAATATTTTAGATTTTACCTCTCCAACAGCTAGTAAATGTTCTGTAGAGCTTGATTTAGCTTACAATGATGACAAAGCAAGTAAAAAGAAACTGGACAATTTGGAACTTAAAAATCGGTTACATTCAGTAAACAACAAGAAGGAATATTAAATAGAGATAGCGAGGCTTCTTATGATACAGAAAACGAAATTAAATATACCAGATCAAAACATTTAAGGGATAGTAGTAGTGAAAGTTCACATAGGGAGTTTTCAGGACAACGAAGGAAAAGTGGAGACAAAGATAGAGATGATAGCGTAGATTCAAAAAGTAGTAAAAGTAGTACTGGAGGGAATAGGAAAGATAAAAGAAAATGTCACAGGAGTCGAAGGGAAAATGAAAGTAGATACAGAGTGAGTAGTGTAGAGAGTATGGAAGATACGAATGAAATTAAAAGAAATCCAGATAGGTTTAGTAGGAGTGATAGAGATAGGAATAATGTAAATAACGTAAATAGGGACTTTAGGTATGAAGATGGATATAGGAATTTTTCACAAGATAGGCATAGGAATTTATCATGGGATAGAAATAGAAATTTTTCAGGTGACAGATATAGGGATTTTTGTAAAGATAAATATGGAAATTACGAAAATAGGGATTTTTCTAGGAATAGAGATTTGTCTAGAGACAGACATGTAAATAGGAATATGGATTTTTCTAGTGACAGATATTATACCAGTAGGCCTACAAAAAGTATTTTCAATAGGAGTAGATTCACTAATGAAAATATTCCTGGTCAAAGTAATTTTAAAAATTTTAATAGAAATGATAGGAATGCTAGTCACAATACTAGATAGAATTCAACTTTCAATACAGATAGGGAAGCCAATCATGCAATTATTTGTTTTAAATCTCAGGGAAGGAATCACATTGCAAAAAACTGTACAACTCGTTTGGGAAACTTCCAAAGAAACCAATCGTAGACCGTGTTTGTGTTTCAGTTGATAATAAATCGGTCTCTAATCAATTTCCAGGGGAAAAAAACTATACAGACGAGGAATTGAATTTTTTATAATAATCATAGTAAACCAGTGTTGTCATATTTATTGGCTCAAGCGGATAATTCTGAGTGTCCTTATATAACAGTATCAGTATATGGTACCAAATTTATTGGTTTATTGGATTCTGGAGCAAATAAAATATTTTTGAGTGAGAAGGGTTACAATATTTTATTGAATATGGGTGTAAAATTACAAAAAAGTAATAGTGGGTGCAAGGTTGCTAACGGGGAGACAGTAGATTGTATAGGTTACATGACAATTCCTATACAGTTACAAAATAAATTTCACATTTTTGACTGTTATATATTGCCTAAGTTGAGACATACATTAGTCCTAGGCACAGTTTTTTGGGTAAAAATGGGAGTAATCCCTAATTTAAGCGGTGAATGGTTCTTTGGGGATAAAGAAGAATATTTTCAATTAAATTCAATTAGCACAGCAGATGATTTAAATTTAGAGCAAAGGGATGATATAAATTCTCTTATAGATGAATATTTTGAGTCAATAAAGGATATCAAACTCGGTTGTACGGATATAACTGAACATGAAATAAAGACAGATAGTCCTCCGATAAGATCAAAGTATTATCCAGTAAGTCCTCTTATGCAACAAAAAATTGATGAGGAAGTAACAAATATGTTAGAGCTTGGTGTGATTGAGAAGAGTGAGAGTCCTTGGAATTCGCCTGTTTTAATGATTCCGAAAAGTAAATGGTAAATGGTAAATCTTACAGATTTTGTGTGGATTTTAGAAAACTTAACGCAGTTACAGAAAAATGGGCTTATCCTTTACCTTTCATTAATTCAATTTTAGATAGATTTGGAAATGCGAAATATCTTTCTACGTTAGATATTAAATCAGCATATTGGCAAGTTAGATTGGCAGAAAATTCGAAAAAATACACAGCTTTGTCAATTCCGGGAAGAGGTCATTTTCAATCTAAGCGATTACCTTTTGGTTTAACCAATGCACCGTCAACATTTCACGCACTAGTAGATGAATTATTTGGCCCGGAATTGGAACCTTTTGTATTCAAATATTTAGATGACTTAGTAATTGTTACTCCTGACTTTGAAACTCATATTGAAATTTTGAAAGAGGTTTTCTACAGATTAAAATCAGCAAATTTGAGATTAAACAGGGATAAGTGTGAATTTTGTAGACATGAATTAAAATTTATAGGGTACGTTGTAAACAGAGCAGGTCTTTCGGTAGATCCCGAAAAAGTAAGTGCTGTAGTAGAAATGACGCCACCTAAAACGCCTAAACAGGTACGTTCTTTTGTAGGCATGGTCTCTTATTATAGACGTTTCATACCTAGTTTGTCAGACATGATAGTTCCTTTAACTAGCCTAACTAAGAAAAATGTTAAATTTAAATGGACAGCAGACTGTCAAAGTGCTTTTGAAAAAGTAAAAAATGCCTTGGTTACTGCACCAATTTTATCATGTCCTAATTTTAATGAATCTTTTATTTTACATTGTGATGCAAGTTCATATGGCATTGGTGCAGTGCTTACACAGGAATATGGAGGTAAAATTCATGTAATATGTTATCTTTCACGTACTCTAAATAAATGTGAAGTCAAATATTCGGTAACAGAGAAAGAATTACTTTGTGTTATTTGCGCTATTGAAAAATGTAGATGTTATTTAGAATTATCAGAATTTGTTATAGTGACAGACCCTAGTAGTTTGAGTTGGATTAATAATTTAAAAAAATCCACAGGGTCATCTTGGGCGTTGGACTCTGCGTTTACAACAATATAATTTTAATGTTGTACATAGACCTGGCAAAGAAAATATAGTTCCAGACTGTCTTTCTAGATTTCCTATAGGAATAGATTGTATGGACAGTGTAAATTTTAAAGAGGATGAATCGGATAAGTGTGCGTGGTATGTAGATATGTGTGAAAGGGTAAGAAAACGTCCATTAAGTTATCCTGTATGGAGAGTAAATGAAGGAGGGATACTGTATAAATATGTAAATGATAATAATTTTTATGAACCTTACGATAAATGGAAAATAGTGATACCAAAACCTCAAAGACCTAAAATTTTATACAATGTACATAACGATCCAAAATCAGGACATTTAGGGATATATAAAACTTACAATAAAATTCTATCAAAATATTTTTGGCCTAAAATGAAATCGGATGTAGTTACATACATAAGAAAGTGTATAGTGTGTGCAGAACAAAAACCAGAACAGAAAAAAGCTGCAGTCCAAATGGGAGTTAAACCAGAAATTAAAAGGTGTTGGCAATATATATCCACAGATTTAATAGGTCCATTTCCAAGAAGTACTTTAGGTCATCGTTTTGTTTTAGTGGTAGTTGACTATTTCAGTAAATTTACTTTACTATTTCCCTTAAGAACCGCGACAGCTAAAAATGTTGCTAAATTAATTGAAGATCATGTATTTTTAATGTTTGGGTACCTGAATTTCTACGTTCAAATAATAGTGGCCAATATAGATCAAGATAATTTGAAAATTTACTTAAAGATTATGATATTACTTTCTTAACTAATCCGTTATACGATCCAGCTCCGAATTTTACGGAAATATATAATAGGGTTATTAAAACTATGATGCGTTCTTTCATAACAGATAACCAAAAACATTGGGATAAACACTTACAAAAATTAGCTTGTGCAATCAGAACTTCAAAATCAGAAATCACACAGAATACACCGTACTTTGTTAATTTTGGACATAAAATGAATTTAATAGGGAGTGATTACAAACAACAAGGGAAAAAATTAGCTTTAGAGACTAATTGTGAAAACTCTGATGAAAACATAGATATCGGAAACTCGAGTGGAGAAATTGGAAAACACATTAAAGAAAAATCTAACAAATTAAAAGAAATTCATATATTCGTAAAAAAGCGTTTAGAAAAAGCACATTTAATATCTACACATAATTATAACTTAAGACATAGACCAGTACAATTTCAAGAAGGACAATTAGTTTGGAAAAGAGAATATAATCTATCTGATAAAGCTAAAAATTATTCTGCTAAGCTAGATAAACAATTTTCAGGGCCTTATAAAATTAAAAAGGAATTAGGAGTTAGCACATATGAATTAATGAATGAACAAGGGGTATCTTTAGGGAAATGGAACTTAAAAGATTTAAAAATTGACATGACACAAAGTGAGAAACAACCTGAACACAGAAAGAGACAGCGGAAGAAAGCAATAATAATTTGTTCAAATGTCAGATATTTTCATTCTGTTTGTCTTTACAGTATTGTATTTTTCGTCTATAGGGTTTTTCATTACTCCCTCGTAAAAATTCTTTCGAAATTTTTCTTTTAGGGAGGGGGTAGTGTTACGGTAATAAAATTCACTAAATCATTTTCTTATAATTAATAGAAATTCAAAATTCACATATTAAAATTCACTAAATAATTTTCTTAAATCTAACTTAATTGGATATATATCACAAATAATTGTAAAATTAATGTATATTGGGTTGCTTACTTTTAGGATATTTATTTGCAAATTGCTTTATCAGTTGTTGGCTATTAGTTGGTCAAACCTGATGGTTAAATTTTATAGTCAGTTCTGTACTTAACTTTTCGGCTATAAATATCATTATCATTTAGGGTTTTAACTGGATGCTGAATAGCACGATAGAGGATTTTAATTTTATAAAATGAGGGGATGTGTTTGAGAGTCGGTAGGCATGTCTCTTTATCTTGGATACTTGCTGATGAGTATTTTCTGTGGAAGTTTGGCAGTGAAGATGGGTGAGTTCGTCTCTGTAGTATTTCGTCTACATTGTTTGTGGAGTTCAGAAATTATTTTGAATTTCTAAAGTGGCAATTTTGTTAATGATAATTTTCGGAAGGAGTGGGGCCTCCGCCCTGTAGAACCTCTTGAAGCGGTTGTTGAAGAATAGGTAGACGCCATTATTAGAGTTGTTGCTTTTGCTGTGCCCCTGTGGTAGCAAGTTGTCTCCATAGCCTGTGTATAGGTTTAAAGGATGATCCGTATTAAGCGGGATTTCAAGCACACCTGTTGTTTGGAGGATTGGGGTTGTTCAATCGTTCATCACGTCTAATTATTAGGATTTGAGATTTAGTGGTAGAGAAGCCATTTTAAAAAAAATTTCGATTTTTCGAGGTAAGTCTTTTCGATAATATTTCTCTTGCGAACCTACATTTTTCATGGTTTTATTTCAGATTTTTTTTGGCACGTTTTAATTGGAAATTTCCCGTTCCCATTGGAAAACCAGATATTCAGATAGTTCTCCGGAATCAACTTTAAAACAAATTAGGAAGTCGGGGTAAGCTATATAAAAATATCTCTGATGGTATGGAGTTCGCCACCGGAGATCCAGAAATATTATTTAATGCAGTTGCTACTTTGTTAGTCTGATGTATTTGTCGCCACATGGTGAAAGTTATTTTCCGTAGTATCCAGTTGATTGCTGCCAGCCTCGTGAAAACACGTTTTTGTGCAAGTAGACAAATTTTTTTTTGGTCTTATCTGATTAGTGTTACTTTTATTTTTATATCTACATTTTTCTTCTTTTAAAATAATACTTTTAAAGATAACAAAAATGAATTTGATAATTAAAACAATCCTTTATTGTAAATAAATGAAATAAATTAATCTTGGAGTTTACCACAACAAAAAAATGTTGTAATCCATTGAGGATGCTTTTTAAACTTTAAATTATAATAAGGTTTACTTAATATATTTGTGCGCTTTAAGCAATTGCTTCGAGTTCTTATTTAAAGTTGTTGATATGGAATTTATTAAGGTCAAATGAAAGTCATTAAAGTTCAATGAAACCTATTGTTTGCTGACTATTCTTTTGGACAGCTGTACTCAGTTGTGCTCGATTGTAATTTTAAATTGAATCTGAAACTAAATATTTTTATCATAGAATAAACGCCAGTGGGTCACCTGAGCTCTTTGTCTTTGATTTTTTTTTGAAACTATCATTATTTACATATAGGGTAAGAGAATATCAAATTATTTAGTACACTTGGAGGTAAGTCATACGGTAGACCTGTGGGTACCAAACCCTAGAAGAGTTTTGTAAGACGAATCGGAGGTCTAGTCGTCCCGTCATCGAGTAGGCTCTGCTGAAGAGCGGATTGTGGTTAAGATAAGATTATTGTAATTATTGTGTCGTTTCTGACTGGGTACAGGTTGGCTCTCTCCATAAAGTTAATAATAATAAATAAATAAAATAAAAATAAATAATAGAATAATGATAATAGAGTGAATAAATGGATAAGTAAATGCATAGCTGAAACGTAATAAAAGTTATAGTTTTCTTGCTTAAAAGTCCAGTTATCATTAATTAATTTGTGTTCATTAGAAATTTATATTGCTACGGCCCTTGGTATGTAGCATAATTTGGCGCCCGAGATCATAGAAAATAAAACTTATCATAAACAAAATAAAAGCGGGAATATCATAATAAAACGAAGTACATAAAAATTACATCAAGTAAAATAAAGACTAAATCCGAGCAATTAAAAAATATATATTCATATAAATATCAGTCAGTATATCTCGGATAGAAGTAATTTTGACTTTTGACACCTCTGAAGAATTTTAATTTTGAAAAAAATCGAATAGGCACTCGAAGAGTTAGTGTAGGAGTTGGATTGGAAGGTGAAGAGTAAGGATATAGTAGTTTTTTCTTATCGCTACTAGATTTATATACTATATAATTTATTAGTACTTTAAAACAAAATGACTACATTTAAAATAACTCCTGATAGACTTACTAAAGAAGAACTTAATTTGAAATTGAATTAAGAGGTGCTATACCTCAAGGTACTTCTAAAGACCTAGTACAAAAGTTGAGACAGTTAATGCGTTTGGAAAAAGAAGGCCGTAGTTTCACTTTATCAACTAATTTTAAACCCGGTGACGAACTAATAATTTGTGCAACGGAAATTAATGAAATTGAGCAAATTTTTCCAGAAGATTTCAGCAAATCTCTTGTGAAAAAACTACAAACTAAGCTTGGTCATATTCTTAACAGGGTAGAATCTATTTCTCAAGAAGATCAAGACCAGACAGAGGAACGTTCAAAACTGTTATCATTGACTCTTGAATGTATGGATGAGTTTGAGAAAAAGCATTACATATTTATTAAGGGAAGTAATCAATGTGATCCCATAGATCTCATTTTTCAAACGAGCATGGTACAACCCCCACTACTGCTAGTACATCAACTCCTATAGAAAACAATCAAAATTCGATTGAAATTTCACACCATACACCTTCACAACTAGAAAATGATATGAATCGTATGTCATTATATTGAAAAGTAAATATTTCTGACTGGGGTTTAGAATTTAGTGGAGAATCAGATGCTTTAGGACTCAACGCTTTTCTATTGAGGGTAAATGAATTAAGGGAGTCTAGGGGATTAACTACACAACAACTTTTTAGAAGTGCTGTAGAATTATTTGAGGGAGAAGCTCTAATTTATTATAGGTCTCTTAAAGACAAAATAAGTGATTGGGATACTCTATGTAAAATTTTTAGGGATGAATTTTTACCAAAAGATTTTAATGACAAGATATGGGAACAAATTAAATCTAGAACTCAAGGTGACAGAGAAAGTATGGCAATTTATGTAGCTTATATGGATAACTTGTTTAGTAGACTAAGTGTAGAAGTAGATGAAGCACTCAAATTGAAAATAATCAGGAAAAATATCTTACCTTTTTATCAAAATCAACTTTTATTGATGGAAGTTAATTCGGTAGATCATTTGGTACAGCTTTGTGGAAAAATTAAGGAAAATAGGAAAAATATTTTAGATTTTACCTCTCCAACAGCTAGTAAATGTTCTGTAGAGCTTGATTTAGCTTACAATGATGACAAAGCAAGTAAAAAGAAACTGGACAATTTGGAACTTAAAAATCGGTTACATTCAGTAAACAACAAGAAGGAATATTAAATAGAGATAGCGAGGCTTCTTATGATACAGAAAACGAAATTAAATATACCAGATCAAAACATTTAAGGGATAGTAGTAGTGAAAGTTCACATAGGGAGTTTTCAGGACAACGAAGGAAAAGTGGAGACAAAGATAGAGATGATAGCGTAGATTCAAAAAGTAGTAAAAGTAGTACTGGAGGGAATAGGAAAGATAAAAGAAAATGTCACAGGAGTCGAAGGGAAAATGAAAGTAGATACAGAGTGAGTAGTGTAGAGAGTATGGAAGATACGAATGAAATTAAAAGAAATCCAGATAGGTTTAGTAGGAGTGATAGAGATAGGAATAATGTAAATAACGTAAATAGGGACTTTAGGTATGAAGATGGATATAGGAATTTTTCACAAGATAGGCATAGGAATTTATCATGGGATAGAAATAGAAATTTTTCAGGTGACAGATATAGGGATTTTTGTAAAGATAAATATGGAAATTACGAAAATAGGGATTTTTCTAGGAATAGAGATTTGTCTAGAGACAGACATGTAAATAGGAATATGGATTTTTCTAGTGACAGATATTATACCAGTAGGCCTACAAAAAGTATTTTCAATAGGAGTAGATTCACTAATGAAAATATTCCTGGTCAAAGTAATTTTAAAAATTTTAATAGAAATGATAGGAATGCTAGTCACAATACTAGATAGAATTCAACTTTCAATACAGATAGGGAAGCCAATCATGCAATTATTTGTTTTAAATCTCAGGGAAGGAATCACATTGCAAAAAACTGTACAACTCGTTTGGGAAACTTCCAAAGAAACCAATCGTAGACCGTGTTTGTGTTTCAGTTGATAATAAATCGGTCTCTAATCAATTTCCAGGGGAAAAAAACTATACAGACGAGGAATTGAATTTTTTATAATAATCATAGTAAACCAGTGTTGTCATATTTATTGGCTCAAGCGGATAATTCTGAGTGTCCTTATATAACAGTATCAGTATATGGTACCAAATTTATTGGTTTATTGGATTCTGGAGCAAATAAAATATTTTTGAGTGAGAAGGGTTACAATATTTTATTGAATATGGGTGTAAAATTACAAAAAAGTAATAGTGGGTGCAAGGTTGCTAACGGGGAGACAGTAGATTGTATAGGTTATATGACAATTCCTATACAGTTACAAAATAAATTTCACATTTTTGACTGTTATATATTGCCTAAGTTGAGACATACATTAGTCCTAGGCACAGTTTTTTGGGTAAAAATGGGAGTAATCCCTAATTTAAGCGGTGAATGGTTCTTTGGGGATAAAGAAGAATATTTTCAATTAAATTCAATTAGCACAGCAGATGATTTAAATTTAGAGCAAAGGGATGATATAAATTCTCTTATAGATGAATATTTTGAGTCAATAAAGGATATCAAACTCGGTTGTACGGATATAACTGAACATGAAATAAAGACAGATAGTCCTCCGATAAGATCAAAGTATTATCCAGTAAGTCCTCTTATGCAACAAAAAATTGATGAGGAAGTAACAAATATGTTAGAGCTTGGTGTGATTGAGAAGAGTGAGAGTCCTTGGAATTCGCCTGTTTTAATGATTCCGAAAAGTAAATGGTAAATGGTAAATCTTACAGATTTTGTGTGGATTTTAGAAAACTTAACGCAGTTACAGAAAAATGGGCTTATCCTTTACCTTTCATTAATTCAATTTTAGATAGATTTGGAAATGCGAAATATCTTTCTACGTTAGATATTAAATCAGCATATTGGCAAGTTAGATTGGCAGAAAATTCGAAAAAATACACAGCTTTGTCAATTCCGGGAAGAGGTCATTTTCAATCTAAGCGATTACCTTTTGGTTTAACCAATGCACCGTCAACATTTCACGCACTAGTAGATGAATTATTTGGCCCGGAATTGGAACCTTTTGTATTCAAATATTTAGATGACTTAGTAATTGTTACTCCTGACTTTGAAACTCATATTGAAATTTTGAAAGAGGTTTTCTACAGATTAAAATCAGCAAATTTGAGATTAAACAGGGATAAGTGTGAATTTTGTAGACATGAATTAAAATTTATAGGGTACGTTGTAAACAGAGCAGGTCTTTCGGTAGATCCCGAAAAAGTAAGTGCTGTAGTAGAAATGACGCCACCTAAAACGCCTAAACAGGTACGTTCTTTTGTAGGCATGGTCTCTTATTATAGACGTTTCATACCTAGTTTGTCAGACATGATAGTTCCTTTAACTAGCCTAACTAAGAAAAATGTTAAATTTAAATGGACAGCAGACTGTCAAAGTGCTTTTGAAAAAGTAAAAAATGCCTTGGTTACTGCACCAATTTTATCATGTCCTAATTTTAATGAATCTTTTATTTTACATTGTGATGCAAGTTCATATGGCATTGGTGCAGTGCTTACACAGGAATATGGAGGTAAAATTCATGTAATATGTTATCTTTCACGTACTCTAAATAAATGTGAAGTCAAATATTCGGTAACAGAGAAAGAATTACTTTGTGTTATTTGCGCTATTGAAAAATGTAGATGTTATTTAGAATTATCAGAATTTGTTATAGTGACAGACCCTAGTAGTTTGAGTTGGATTAATAATTTAAAAAAATCCACAGGGTCGTCTTGGGCGTTGGACTCTGCGTTTACAACAATATAATTTTAATGTTGTACATAGACCTGGCAAAGAAAATATAGTTCCAGACTGTCTTTCTAGATTTCCTATAGGAATAGATTGTATGGACAGTGTAAATTTTAAAGAGGATGAATCGGATAAGTGTGCGTGGTATGTAGATATGTGTGAAAGGGTAAGAAAACGTCCATTAAGTTATCCTGTATGGAGAGTAAATGAAGGAGGGATACTGTATAAATATGTAAATGATAATAATTTTTATGAACCTTACGATAAATGGAAAATAGTGATACCAAAACCTCAAAGACCTAAAATTTTATACAATGTACATAACGATCCAAAATCAGGACATTTAGGGATATATAAAACTTACAATAAAATTCTATCAAAATATTTTTGGCCTAAAATGAAATCGGATGTAGTTACATACATAAGAAAGTGTATAGTGTGTGCAGAACAAAAACCAGAACAGAAAAAAGCTGCAGTCCAAATGGGAGTTAAACCAGAAATTAAAAGGTGTTGGCAATATATATCCACAGATTTAATAGGTCCATTTCCAAGAAGTACTTTAGGTCATCGTTTTGTTTTAGTGGTAGTTGACTATTTCAGTAAATTTACTTTACTATTTCCCTTAAGAACCGCGACAGCTAAAAATGTTGCTAAATTAATTGAAGATCATGTATTTTTAATGTTTGGGTACCTGAATTTCTACGTTCAAATAATAGTGGCCAATATAGATCAAGATAATTTGAAAATTTACTTAAAGATTATGATATTACTTTCTTAACTAATCCGTTATACGATCCAGCTCCGAATTTTACGGAAATATATAATAGGGTTATTAAAACTATGATGCGTTCTTTCATAACAGATAACCAAAAACATTGGGATAAACACTTACAGAAATTAGCTTGTGCAATCAGAACTTCAAAATCAGAAATCACACAGAATACACCGTACTTTGTTAATTTTGGACATAAAATGAATTTAATAGGGAGTGATTACAAACAACAAGGGAAAAAATTAGCTTTAGAGACTAATTGTGAAAACTCTGATGAAAACATAGATATCGGAAACTCGAGTGGAGAAATTGGAAAACACATTAAAGAAAAATCTAACAAATTAAAAGAAATTCATATATTCGTAAAAAAGCGTTTAGAAAAAGCACATTTAATATCTACACATAATTATAACTTAAGACATAGACCAGTACAATTTCAAGAAGGACAATTAGTTTGGAAAAGAGAATATAATCTATCTGATAAAGCTAAAAATTATTCTGCTAAGCTAGATAAACAATTTTCAGGGCCTTATAAAATTAAAAAGGAATTAGGAGTTAGCACATATGAATTAATGAATGAACAAGGGGTATCTTTAGGGAAATGGAACTTAAAAGATTTAAAAATTGACATGACACAAAGTGAGAAACAACCTGAACACAGAAAGAGACAGCGGAAGAAAGCAATAATAATTTGTTCAAATGTCAGATATTTTCATTCTGTTTGTCTTTACAGTATTGTATTTTTCGTCTATAGGGTTTTTCATTACTCCCTCGTAAAATTTTTTTCGAAATTTTTCTTTTAGGGAGGGGGTAGTGTTACGGTAATAAAATTCACTAAATCATTTTCTTATAATTAATAGAAATTCAAAATTCACATATTAAAATTCACTAAATAATTTTCTTAAATCTAACTTAATTGGATATATATCACAAATAATTGTAAAATTAATGTATATTGGGTTGCTTACTTTTAGGATATTTATTTGCAAATTGCTTTATTAGTTGTTGGCTATTAGTTGGTCAAACCTGATGGTTAAATTTTATAGTCAGTTCTGTACTTAACTTTTCGGCTATAAATATCATTATCATTTAGGGTTTTAACTGGATGTTGAATAGCACGATAGAGGATTTTAATTTTATAAAATGAGGGGATGTGTTTGAGAGTCGGTAGGCATGTCTCTTTATCTTGGATACTTGCTGATGAGTGTTTTCTGTGGAAGTTTGGCAGTGAAGATGGGTGAGTTCGTCTCTGTAGTATTTCGTCTACATTGTTTGTGGAGTTCAGAAATTATTTTGAATTTCTAAAGTGGCAATTTTGGTAATGATAATTTTCGGAAGGAGTGGGGCTTGCGCCCTGTAGAACCTCTTGAAGCGGTTGTTGAAGAATAGGTAGACGCCATTATTAGAGTTGTTGCTTTTGCTGTGCCCCTGTGGTAGCAAGTTGTCTCCATAGCCTGTGGATAGGTTTAAAGGAGGATCCGTATTAAGCGGGATTTTAAGCACACCTGTTGTTTGGAGGATTGGAGTTGTTCAATCGTTCATCACGTCTAATTATCAGGATTTGAGATTTAGTGGTAGAGCCATTTTAAAAGAAATCTCGATTTTTCGAGGTAAGTCTTTTCGATAATATTTCTCTTGCGAACCTACATCTTCCATGGTTTTATTTTAGATTTTTTTTGGCACGTTTTAATTGGAAATTTCCCATTCCCATTGGAAAACCAGATATTCAGATAGTTCTCCAGAATCAACTTTAAAACAAGGTAGGAAGTCATGGTAAGCTATATAAAAATATCTTTGATGGTATGGTGTTCGCGACCGGAGATCCAGAAATATTATTTAATGCAGTTGCTACTTTGTTAGTCTGATGTATTTGTCGCCACATGGTGAAAGTTATTTTCCGTAGTATCCAGTGGATTGCTGCCAGCCTCGTGAAAACACGTTTTTGTGCAAGTAGACCAATGTTTTTTGGTCTTATCTGACTTTTATATCTACATTTTTCTTCTTTTAAAATAATACTTTTAAAGATAACAAAAATGAATTTGATAATTAGAACAATGTTTTATTGTTAATGAATGAAATAAATTAATCTTGGAGTTTACCACAACAAAAAAATGTTGTAATCCATTGAGGATGTTTTTTAATATTTAAATTATAATATGGTTTACTTAATATGGAATTTATTAAGGTCAAATGAAATTAATTAAAGTTCAATGAAACGTATTGTTTGCTGACTATTCTTTTGGACAGCTGTACTCAGTTGTGATCAATTGTAATTTTAAATTGAATCTGAAACTAAATATTTTTATCATAGAATAAACGCCAGTGGGTCACCTGCACTCTTTGTCTTTGATTTTTTTTTGAAACTATCATTATTTACATCTAGGGTAAGAGAATATCAAATTATTTAGTACACTTTGAGGTAAGTCATACGGTAGACCTGTGGGTACCAAACCCTAGAAGAGTTTTGTAAGACGAATCGGAGGTCTAGTCGTCCCGTCATCAAGTAGGCTCTGCTGCAGAGCGGATTGTGGTTAAGGTGAGATTATTGTAATTATTTTGTCGTTTTTGACTGGGTACTCTCTCCATAAAGTTAATAATAATGAATAAATAGAAGAAAAATTAATAATAGAATAATGATAATAGAGTGAATAAATGGATAAGTAAATGCGTAGCTGAAACGTAATAAAAGTTATAGTTTTCTTGCTTAAAAGTCCAGTTATCATTAATTAATTTGTGTTCATTAGAAATTTATATTGCTACGGCCCTTGGTATGTAGCAATAATATTTTCCGAGGAGACTTTAAAAAAATGTCAGAATATTCTAAAATTAAGAAAAATACACAAACTTAAATACAAAGACATTATTTTACCTAGTGAATATACAGAGAGTGTTTATCACAGATCATTTTATAAAGCATTTACAGGTCTAATGAAAAAATACTTCAGCAATGAACCTTTAAGTACTGGAAAAAAAAGAAAAAAAACAAGCAAGTTGTATAGTTACAGACAAATCACTTCCAACTTCATCGTCGATTCCAGATTTGAGCTCAGAACCATCTGATTCAGAGTCTTCATCAATAGAATCTTCAACAATATCTCAACAAATTTTATTTTCCCAGTCAATAGAAGCACAACCGTCAACATCTCAAGAAGAATCTCATTTACAGCTTGTACCTACAGAACCTTCCACGAGAACTCAGCCAACTCCAATTTCTGAATCTACAGGTCTACAATCTTCAACTCTTCAAGATATTTCTGATTTTTTTGAGCCGGATGTTGGTGATAATAATATTGTATCTCAGGACGTAAATACTTCGAAGGATAATAATGCTGGTAATAATCATAACGAGGTTGTTTGTATATTTTGTGAAAGAAAAAAGCAAAAAGGTGAGATCGAGAACGCTTCCGCTTCATGCAGCTGATGTCCATCAATTTAGTGCTAGTAATAAACCCAATATAGGAAATTATGGAGAGTATAAAGATTTTCTAAATAAATTGGATAATTTTTCTGGGCCAAAAATTTATTATCATACAGAATGCCGCGTTGATATTAATAATACATACAGTATCTTCATTAAAAGCAACGCGTGAATTAAAAAAGACACTGTTTCTTATTAATTTATAGACATGAATTATATATCAATTCATTAGAAAAAATTTTACAAGAAAATTGTATTGAGATGAATGTCACTTTTACGGCTCACCACCTCGAAGAAAAAATTTTGAAAATATTCTCTAAGGATATAAAGATCTTCACTGTTCGCAATAAATGTAAATTTCTTATTTAAAAAAAAATGTTCTTTCGTATAATGAACAATAAGATTTTGATGACTTTGAAATTTCAGTTGAATTGAATAAAATAAATTTTATAAAATTTAATAGAAATAACATGAATTGAGTTACTAGATTTTTGATATGATTGATATTTGATTGTAAAATTTTACGGAATATTGTTTTAAAAATTTATTTTTCAGACTGTAATAATTTTATTCAATGAAATTTTTCCCAAAAATAGAAAAAAATATTACTAGATAATTCGGAATAAACAACAGTAGATGTGCAGTAAAAGATCGCACGCTCTATTTCACTCGCACCCGTTGCTGCATATGCTCATCTCACTCACAACTATTTCACACATTTCATACGTCTGGCAGGACGATAGAACCCTCGAAACTGTCTGGCTACTGAGGAAACATTATTTAATAGTTGTCCAAAAAATATATATAAAATTTAGCTTTTATAATATAACGTAAGTATAATTACAAATTATAATAGTTTAGGGGTGTCCGGCAGGGGGTTGTAACTATACTAAGTGTCTGGCAATAAACAACGCAAGTATTAATATTATTACGAGTAAAATATATAAAAATTGAGTTTTATAAATTGATAAATTTGAAGTGGAATTTTATACACCTTTGCTACCTGTTACCTGCCAAAGCCACCACTACCCAGGTTTCATGGGCGGGGATCATTCTTACCTATATTGGGTATATACATATAAAAACTTTCAGCTTTTATAAAAATCCGAAGGTCTGGCACTCACGGGCTCTTGCCCTATATTGAGCAGGATTGATAAGATATAAATTTATCTAATTTTGACATATAAAGTGACATTTGTCAAAACTGACGTCACCTTTTTCGTAACCAATTACATAATATCATGTAACTGGTGATGAAAAATAAATTAAATTTCCTTTTTGTCAAAATTAGATAATATCTTGTATGAAACGTTATGATAGGTAAACTAAATTCTCATTTTGGGTAAAGTGGTATAATATGCCCTCATTCCGAAAATAATTATAAACACAACTGTTTTGAGCCTTTATTCAATAATAAATGAACAGGAAATAACCAAAACACGAACTTACTCGAAACCCAACAGAACGTTTATTTAAAACAAATTCAAATAAATAAAAAAAATTCCAAAAATTTTAAAATGGGGTGTATTACACCCTACGTAATTGCAATACGCCCCAGATGAAAAGTTGATACTAACAAGTTATTTTTTATTTTCCATGCGTTTCATTTGACGTCTCCATCTGTTGCACATATTGAGGTATATCGTACAGCTTTCATGCAACCACTTTCCACAAACTATACACTGAATCCAATCATCTCTAGATATGGTTGAATAATAATGTTCTCCACACTCAATACAGTCGTTCTCGTCAATGTCTGAAGCCTCATCTGAAGATTAGTTGGCACAGGAGCAGTTTCTCTCAGAAGTTTCGATGGAGTTTATTCTTGCAGGATCATTAAGAATTTTTACACTGGCAACTTTTTCAGGAATTACTTCTCTAGATGCAGTTTCTTTTGCTTCAGGCTGACGATTTGTTGAAAGATTATTGAATATTTCGACAGAGGCAGCTTCTTCAGGAACAACTTCTTGATATGGAACTTGATGTACATCTACACATGCTGTATCAGATATATTAAAAAAATGTTCCGGAATAACAGATGGCTCATATGGATAAACATCGGTTGCCTTAAATCCGGATACTGCATTTATAACGGATACTGATTTAACCCAAAATTTTCTTATCAGTGCAGAAACGTTGTTTCTATTTAACATTCTGTCTTTGGGGTTAATCATCCAGGCTCTTGTCTCTAGCGCGAAATAGGTTTTCAGTGGTTTAAAAAAAGATTTGTCAAGAGGCTGCAATGCCTGAGTCATATGGCTGGGCAGGCATGAGAGGTCAATATTGTTTTCGAAAGCTAAGTTCAACAGTTAAACCTCATTGCAATAGGAGGCATGGCCATTCAGTATCAATATCGCTGTGCCTGTACCTTTCCTTGGAATGAAATATTCACGGAACCACTTTATAAATAAATCGCTGTTAATGTACGAGGTCTTCTGGTTCATGTAAACATCTGAGCCAGGAGGAAGTCCATCTAAAAAATATGGTTTTTTGTATTTGCCTTTCATTATTAGGACTGGTGGAAAAAATGTCCCTTCAGCATTGCAGCATGCTATCAATGAAATGTTTTCACCCTTTTCTGTACTTGTAAGACAGTAGGCATCTTTGATTCCTTCCGTGGCAACACCACGTTCTGCTTTATTGTTCACTTGAATGCCTGTTTCGTCCATATTAAATATTTTGGAAGGCTTATCTAATAAATCGTTTTCCGTTAATATTTTGAGCAAGAGATCAAAGTAATCACCGACTTCCTTACGATTCATTCCTTGTGCCCGTGCTAGCGAAAGACCCTCAGATTTTCTGATATACAGGATTGGATTTCTTCTTAAGAAACCATTTAATCAAACTTTCCCTGCTAAATCATAATTTGCCAAGAAACAATTCCTTATGCCCAGCTTTTCAGCGAACGCAAAAGCCATTTTCTTTACGTCACTTCTATTCGGTGCGAACCCCACTTTCCCCAGTGCCTGTATGTGTTCTTTGCACATAGAGCTGGGTTTCGACCTAAGTGTTTTGTGGAGCTGTTGGCGGCTTGTCTTCTCAGAGTTCTAGAAGGTATACCATACTCACCGCTGGCTGCGTTTGTCCCCATCTGACCACTTTTTACTATTTCCATGTCTGTTGACATTGCGGCTTACGTCTAAGATGCTCTTGTTGTTTTAGTGTTTTTAAATGAAACTCAAGGCCTTTAGTTAATTCCACAATATAATACAAGTTATTGAAAATTCTAAAAAATTGACAATTGTTTCGATAAATCAATATCATCAAAACAATTGTCAATTTTTTGGAATTTTCAATAACTTGTATTATATTGTGGAATTAACTAGAGACCTGAGTCTCATTTTAAAACACTAATATGAGCATATTCCACGAAGTAAGGGTCGAGACAGTCAATTTCTTGTTGTTTTTCTCACATATATTTTGCCCATTATCTGAAAAAGGGCATTAATTAGAAATAGTTTCATAACCTGTTGACTGGGGCGTTCTACAACCAAGCGTATTCGAATTTGGGCGTACAAAATGCCCCACTAAAATATTTCAACAACAAAATTTATTTGAAGTGCCACACATACTCAAGGACGTTCATTTGTTAGTCTAGGTAGAGGTGAAACAAAAAAAAATTGAAGAAATATGTTTTGAAACATAACAGAGAACATTAACTTGAAATATGAAACAAATGTTTGACTGTACTTACCAATGAAAATAATTTTTCTCGGAAAAATACAACCGTACGTTTTTAACTATTGCATACAAAATGACACACGTGTAACACAGTCGGCGTTATGCATAATACTAAATCATAAGACGTATTGGAGGTGAAGAATGGCGGTGGGGCGTATTATAACACTTTACCCTTGTCAAAATTAAATAAAATCTTGTATGAAACACGTTATGAAATGCTTTTTTGTGTAACTCGTGTCATGTTGCGGGACCTCGCTCGCTCGTCCCGCAAAAATTTCACTCGTTACACAAATTGATGCATTTCATAACTGGTTATACATATATAGCTATTGTTATTGTGGCTTATAGAGCAGTAGGAAAAAAAGTGTAAGTATATTAACGTAGTTACAAGATATTGGGAATACTTTTTATTATCGATTGAGGTACTTTCAGCAACACGGTGGAGGATACTTTATCATTTGTAGCATTAAAGAAGTTTCAGTAAAAATTTAGTTATACTATTTATTCCCGACACATTACTTGTGAACAAAATACGTGCTCCTATTCAATTGAAGAAGATATGAAATGAAAATATTTACTGCAACCCTTCGAACAATTATCACTTCGTATATACCTTTTAGAAAATACAAGTTGACGAGTTCCAGTAACTTTGCGACAAAATTTTATTTATTGTTACAGAATTTGTTCCAGTTAAACTTTCCACTCTGTATGTAGGAGATCGTTATGATACATTCATTTACTTCTATTTTGTTTATTGTCAATCTTGTAATGACTATTGGGAATAATTTAAATCCAATTATGTTTATGTGACTTTCAAATTGTTAATTTTTTACATACTTTTCAATATTCCAGGAATTCAGTCGCAAACATTGCTAATAAGTTAAATTTATCAGTAGAGTAACGACGTAATATTATATATTGAATACAATTATGCAGTAATAATATGTTTTAATTGCCACACCGTTAATATATAAAGAGCGATTTTCTTCAATAGAACTAGATAACATATTATTATATTCTCATATTCGTAACAGCCTCCAACCGTAAGCAATTCATTGAAAAGTAGCAAACCGTCATAATGTTGAGAAATACATCATAGTTACATGGATAATCAAATAATGGTGATTGTTCGTAGTATCTCAAAGGATCAGTTCATTAGGTTTGATAGGTTTTTGAGTTATTTTGCCACCAATAAAGGACCGTTCAAGATTGATCATTTGGATTATTATTATTATTATTAATCTGCTCCTTTGTTTGATTCCATGAAAATAGTCCAAATTATTGGATCTAGAAATTTTGTCCACAAAAAGATTTTTCACATGGTGATGATGGAGCTGACAAATTAGCACAAAGCTGGTTTTACTTTTCCGTCCATCGTTATCTAAAATGCGAGAAAAATTTAGGTTACACAAAAAAAAGTTGAAAACTTTGTATTTTTGAGTAATTTTTTCGGTTTTCAGTGAGAACCAACATGAAAAAGGGGGTTTAGGAAAAAAAATCCTGTGGCGTATGTCGTCGTTATCGTCGGCTACTTTTTGTAATATGTCTTGTTAGCACTGTACAGCCTCTGGAGTGCATAATGTAACAAACTTTATGATTGGATATTGTTCAAGGCGTCTGAGCACTGGTCACTATTGATTTTCAGCTCACCAGAGCTAGTATAACGCGTCTTATAAATTCGGATATTTTTGGTCGTTTTTGGAATAATTTCGGTTTGTCAGCACGATTTAGTGTATAAATGCGAAAAAGTTAGTTTCAATCTTTAACACTCGGTTAGGCGCACCTCCGTCAGATACATATATAGTCGCTATTGATCTGAAAGATCCAAATGAGGAGGAATAAATAATACCGTATTTTTGCACTTAATTTTTCATTTAAATGTTGGAGTATTTGAAAGAACGACTTTCTCTATGTATTTATTTGAAAAAAAAAATTAAAAGTACACTCAAATTGCAAACTGAAAAATAATTGTAAAAAAATGTGGGTATATGTCATGCCTCCTCATCATTAGAAGCAACCTTCTTCTCGGTTTCACAACCGTCTGCACAAACAAAACCACACTGCTGTAGGCATAAGTACCAGCCACACTGTTTACAGTTTTTTTGGAGACATGGGCGGTGACTGACGATTTCGAGAATTAGTTTCTGATGAATGAGCTTCCACAGAATTATTGTAGCAGTATGATCAGGAGGGTAGAATTTCCTGAAGCCTCATACGAATTGTGAGTGGTAAATTCGGCACCAACATTCACCTCATTAACTGGTCTTTAATAAGTTTTAACCCAAGTTTCCTTAGAAAAAGTCTTGTTGTTATTTTCATGTATATACGGCTTTAGAAATTAACAGTTCATACGATAGAGTTTTTAGTTTCGCTAGCAACCCGCAACGAAATAGATTATAAAAATAATAAAAACGTCAGTGAATTTGAAAACGTCAAAGCTGGAAGTGATATTTTAATTGATCTCGTCAATAAGGACGATTAAAAAGGTGATATTTGAGGTATAACAGAAAGATATATAAATCAAATATATAGTAATAATCAGAAAAAAGAAGAATATTCAAATATTCAGTTAAAGGAGTGAATTTTAAGACGTCAAAGTTGGAAGGCAGATTATAATTGATCTCGTCAATACGGACGATTAAAAAGTCGATATTCAGATGAATTGTATCCTGAATATAGAAGATTAGAACCTGGACATTTAATGGAAAGGAAAATTAAACGAATTTCAAAGTAAAAATCAGAAGAAATGAAAATATTTAAACTATTACAATACAATTTGGTACGTACTGAAATTCATTCAAAATTGGAATCAAAAATGGCATAGAGAGTTGAGAAACGTAAAGGTGCTTACAAAAGTCATAGCTGTTGGTGTTGGAAAATATTCGAAGTTTGTTTTTGGACCACACAACCATAAATCCGGAATAATATAAGGTACGAAAATTTTATCAATTTTATGAGCTCATAAAACGGATCTGTGCGTGATCAGTGTCATTGGGGTTTCCTTTCTAACTTTTGCGTAGAAAATTAAATACACATTTTCTGAAATTTGACAGTCATTGGCGGTTTATATATTTTTTATTTAGAATAGGAAAATTATAATTGTATGTTATTATGGCAATAATTTTGGATTTTTACCTATGATATGTGTATATAGATGCAGTAACAATATTTCATAATTGAAATTCCTGAAATCATAAGCTTGTACATTTTGATTTCACAATCCAATATTTAGAGTAAATTTGAATGGCGCAATTGAACCCTACCCTTTGATAGAGTTTGTTATAGATGTTTAACGATTATTCAATTACAAATAATAGAATATAGAATACATAACAATATATATATATATATATATATATATATATATATATATATATATATTTATATATATATATATATATGTATATATATATATATTGAACTTATCGTAAGAAGTAGTAAAGAGAATAAGACACAAATGTATGAAATTTGCAACTTTGTCAAGTAACAGGTGGATATTACTTCCTTCACACAGATAGAATTATCTTGTCTAATGGTGATAATCTGAGAAGAATATATATCTCCTATTGAATCGAACATCTATGATATCAAATATTCTACATAACTAAAGATATACATAAGTAAGATTGAAATTATTTACCTTAGGATTCCAGAATGTAAACAGCATTATTTTCATAAATTTTAATCATGTCCTTAGTGAATTATAAATTCACTTCCTTGTCAACAGCGTAAATAACAATTTGTATATAGTATTTAGAATATCCAACATTGAATCTGAGAAGCACATAAATTATTATCGGACAATATTAAATAGAATATTTGATAACAATATATAAACAAAATTGCAATGTTTATCTATAAATGATATAACAGAAGTGTCAATTAAAAACTTCATGTCAGTTAGCAAAGAACACTGATAGCGGAAATATATACAACCATAGAATTATTCATGTCTGTGAACTATTGATTATTTGAAAAGCAATGAGGATATTTGAAAAATATGATGACTGAATTAAATGAAAGGCCAAGTTTATATTAGATAAATATGGAATAATGAATAAGAATTTAATTGAAAGGCATTGTAAAAGGTTTTTTTAAATGTTTGAGATTGTATATGTATTGATATTGGAATTTGAAATCGGATAGATATAATTTCTGTTTATTAAAATAAGGTAGATTTTGAAGTATTCCATATGTAAATAGGAATATTAAATTATTTTGAAATTTTACATGAACAATAAATAACAATAATAATATACAAAGACATTAAACGAAGTATCAAAAATTAGATAAAACAGATTGTATTATATCTAGTAAGTTGTAAGTATTTTGTTTTAAAATAACAAAGCTAGCAACAAAAAGTTTGTTGATTTGAGGAAACAAAAGGTTGGTGAGGTGATGCTAAAGGAAATGGACGCATTTAAGCAATTTTTATGAAATTTATGTAAAATATTTGGAAATTTTTAGAAATCAGAGTCAAAACATATTGCAAACGTTGAATAACAACATATTAAACATTTTAAGAAGAAAATATTGTAATTTATAAGAAATATATGCAGTTGAAATTTGATAGGGGACGCTATGTACAAATTTTAATTAAGTAACCACATTATGGTGTTAAATACTACATAGGAACATTAATAATCGTAATTAAAACAGTACGAGCTAAATTTAACAAACGATTTAATAATATTGCATCGACTTACCTGCTGTACAAACTATAGAGATACTACAAGATTGAAGGAGATCCAGCTTCATTCCAGGAGATAACACATGAGTAGAGTGAACAAAAACTTCCCAGTGTTGTGATCTGGTCAGTGTCTCAATAATTTATCTGGTTAACCATATTAAACTCACTAATTTGGCCAAATTACACATTGATAATTTTAGATGTATAATAATATTTGGTATATGTAATTTGGATTGTATTATATTTGTTTAACATAAGTTTTTCTTCACAGTTCATAATGCTCTTCGATTTTATGTTTGTTGGTAATTATAGTAACTAAATTTTGAGTTATTTGATTTTTATTTGCATGTCATCTGATAAATATAGGAAAAGGCTTGATACCACAGAAGTCGCATTGATGTGTTTCACATAATTTATTCACAGCTTTCAGAGGAGATGATTTTAACAGGATATTCATAAAGTGCAAGTTTCATATACATATATTTTTTTCAATTCAATCCGGAACCCAACGGGAGTATAGAGTTCTCATGCTCACCAATAAACTATCAAATTAATAATAAAATAAATCAATTTAATCTGAGCTAGCTATTTAATACAAACCATAGATAAATATAAAACATAGATAAATAAACATAACTGGGTTTTACTTACTTAAATCATAATAAATAAATAAAATAATAAATTATATTATAATATATATATATATATATATATATATATTATATTCTTCGACCGGTATAACCTTCCTTGATGTTTTCATCAATACAGGCTATAGCAGCAATTGTTTCAGCCTGAAAAACAGACGTATATCTACCAAGACTAAAGAACATTTTCTTCCCAGGTCAATTTATACCAGCCTCAGTGTCTTGGTTCCTTTCAGATCAATCAGTAGTGAACCATATGATGTCTTCAGGGTTTCCCGAGTACATCACCTATTGCCTAGATGGAATAATGATATTCATTCGCTCAGTGAATACGTGCTCTGGTATAATACCATCCAAACCCATTTGAAAGTTCGGTTCATCTATTATTGCTCCAGCTGTATCGGTATGTCCTCTATGAGCATTGTTCGGGGTCCACATGTCTCCCTATTTTGAGTCTGAGGATCGCCATTATTGCCTCTGCCCCAACAAAAAGTTCCAGATGAGAAAAATCTATAAGGTCGTCCATTGATGACCTCCTCGTGCTATTAATTACCCCGGTAATACCGAGAAAAGATTGTATTTGGATTGTAGTGAATTTATTCTCTACTGAGGACACTACTTCTATCCTCCTCCATCAGACTATCTTCCCGTAGGTGATCGTTGGCCTAATCACTGTTGTGTGAAGCCAGTGTACCACCTCAGGTGTTTTGCTCATAACTATTCTCATTGCCAGAACAGCCTGGTTGCCCCGGTAGTAGTTTTCTCTAGGTGTATCCTCCAATTCAATTTAAAATCGAGTGTCACTCTCAGATACGAGGCATGTTTTTTAAGTAAGTACCGTTTTGGAATTAAAAAAAGACGTGCAAAGATATCGCAATAATTTTATTTTTCCATGAAAGCATGTACCCTAATCTACTTTTCTACACAATTTCCGTGAATATTGAGGCACTTGTCATTACGTGGCACCAGTTTTTGAATACCCTCCTCATAAAATTCTGTCGCCTGACTTGTTAACCACTGTATCACAAATGTTTTGACTTCGTTATCGTCTTGAAGACGCCGACCGCCCAGGTATTTCTTCAAGTACATGAACAAATGGTAGTCGCACCAGATCAGGGCTGTATGGAGGATGGTCTAGAGTTTCCCATTGAAAAGATTAGATAAGATCTTTGGTCCGATTAGCCACATGTGGACGGGCATTGTCATGCAGCAAAACGATACCCGTACTCAACTTGCCACGTCTTTTGTTCTGGATTACACGACGCAGATTGTTCAATGTCTCACAATAGGACGCTGCATTGATTGTCTCATTACGAGGCAAAAACTCCACTAGCAATACTCCTTTTTTGTCCCAAAAAACTCTGCACATGATTTTCCGGGCAGAAATTGTTTGCATAAACTTCACTTTTTTGGGTGATGATGAACGTCGCCATTCCATGGATTGTTGTTTCGATTCTGGTGTGACGTAGGCCACCCATGTTTCGTCACCAGTAACAATTTGGTCTAAAAAATCTTCACCTTCATTGTGGTACCGCTCAATGAAAGTCAACACACTGCCTAAACGTTGGGTTTTATGCAAATCCGTCGACATTTTTGGAACCCAACGTGAACACAATTTCCGGTAATTCAAGTTCTCGGTCACAATGCGATACAAAACACTACGAGAATATTGAGGAAAGCAGTCGCACAATGATGAAATTGTAAAGCGTCTGTTTTCTCTCATTTTTTTGTCCACTTTCTGCACCAAATCTTCATTAACGACGGAAGGACGCCCACTCCGTTCTTCATCATGCACATTTATGCGGCCATCTTCAAATGCTCTCACCCATTTCCTTACCATTCCATCACTCATAATGTTTTGTCCGTAAACTTCACAGATCTCACTATGGATATCGATTGGTTTCACGACTTTAGCACGAAGAAATCGTATAACAACCCGTACTTCATAATCGTCGGGACTCACGATGGTCGGAGGCATCTTAAACACTCAGTAAACAACGTATACAATGAATAATCAGGCTGTAATGGTGTCAGTGCATAGACAAGAGATGTAGGTAACTAGCGCGAATGCGCGGAACGCCGACCGTAGCGCTGCGGCAGCGGAATCGCAAAACGGTACTTAATTAAAAAACCTGCCTCGTATTTCACACCTTTGGATATTCCTAGTTTTTCTCTGAACAGTTATACTTTGTCCTGTGTAATAGCTCTTTTATTCGTAAAAGCAACTAGTTTGGTTTTCTTTGGGTTGAGTGTATCTGTATCTGTAAAATTTGGAAGGGTGGGTAGGCCCCACAGCTCTTAGGCCACAGTTGGCCCATTGTGCATCCTTCTGAGGTTCGAAACTTCATTCTAGCTCGTCATCCAGCCTACTTCTCTGAAGTAGGCGATAACGTCGCCTGAATTAAAATCTCTCATACTGTGTTAGCCTGTGCTCGCCGAATACATGAAACCTAAGATGAAAGAGTGTCTGCCATTCACAACGAATGTGCTCGACATACTCATCTTCTTGCTCGCATCCTCTATAAAGTGGGGTATCAGAGAGACCCAGTCTGTGTAGGTGTTTTCATAGGTGGCAGTGACCAGTCAGAATACCCGTGGCTGTTCGTAGGTTCCGCCGGTTCATAGTCACGTATTTTTTGGCTACTTTGCTGTGCGGATATTGTAGCAGTTCCTTGGCAAGTCTGCAGCCTTCTGCGTCGTCCCATCTACCCTTAAACTTGTTAAGGGAGTGTTCGTTTAATAGGTCGGCCGTCGCTGACGCCGATAGACCAATGGAAGTGCCAGGTCCCAAAGGTTTTTGGGAGGCTGCCTTCCTGGCTAGCGAGTCTGCAATCCAGCATAAAGTGACCGTGTTGTTGTTACAGGCTTCGATTAAGGCCATGTGACATTCTAGTACTATGCCTGATGTAATACGTGGTCTGTTCAGGGCTAGTAGTGTTTGTCTACTGTCCGTAAGGATGTATATGTTATTACCTGTGGCTTTCCTTTTGGTAATCTCTTTTGCAGCGATGCAGATAGCAGTGAGCTCTGTTTGAGCAACACTCACATTGCAGCCCATTGCCCATTTTATGTTTAGATTCAGGGGTCTGGAGAAAATTCCGTATCCTAAGCCCACATTCGATTTAGACCTATCTGTGAAGATGCGGATTGCGTCTTCTTCCGTTGGATCTTGTTTGTTGTTTTTAAAGATCACCTTGTAGGGCCTGTGAAAGGCATATCGCGGTGGAATCGAGTCCGTATCTGCCTGCAGCAGTGGGACCTCCCTGAGGGCCTCATGCCACAAGTTACGTCTCAGTTTACCTGATGTTACATCAGGTTGTATACCGGTGAAACGTAGACGTGTCATGGTCATCAAAACAACCTCCTTGATGTATATGTCAAGGGAAGTGAGACCGGGGATTACCTCTATAGCTCTTGTTAGTGTGGTTCTCATACCTCCTGTAGTATTGAGGCATGCTGTTCTTTGGATTTGATCCAGTTTACGGACGACTGTCAGCTGGTTTTCTTTAGCTCCCCAGGCGATCGCGCCGTACGTTAGCATAGGTCTGATGATGGCAGTGTAGATCCAGGCAGTAACCCTAGGTGACATTCCCCAGGTGCGGCCGATGGTTCTACGACACAGCTCATGAGAAATATATGCTTTTTTAACTCTGTTTTCTAAGTGAGAGTTCCACGTTAACTTACTGTCAAAGGTGACCCCTAAATATTTCACCTCTGAAGAGAAATTAAGTTTGGTATCTAGGAGCTTTGGGGCTTGATGTTTTGATAGCTTCCTTTTTCTCGTGAAAAGAGCCATCTCCGTCTTTTTTGGATTTATTGACAGCGAATGGTCTCTGCACCATTGTTCTATGATATTGAGAGCCTCTTGCATTAAAGAGCAGAGTGTCTCCTCGAATATTCCTGTTAGCAGAATCACTAAGTCATCTGCGTATGCTATTGTATAGAAGTTGCTTTCGTTGAGGTGGCTGACCAAGGAGTCTAAGACCATGTTCCACAGTAGTGACGAGAGCACCCCTCCCTGTGGACAACCTTTTACAACCAAGCCTCTGATGGTTACATCATCCACACTAATTTTTATCGCTCTTTTTGAGAGCATGTTATATATCCAGCCATTTATGGTTTGGGAAATATTTTTGTTGGAGAGTGCATTTGTTATTCTAGGAAAAGTGGTACTATCAAATGCTCCTTCTATGTCTATGATTACACCCAGGGTGGACTCTATATTTTCCAACGATCTCTCGATGCGGCCCGCTACGAGATGAAGAGCCGAATCGGTGGATATCCCTGGAGTGTATGCATGTTGATTTGGATGCAGTGGATTTCATGTTATCACCACATCCCTTATGTATCGTTCGGCATTAGGTCATCCAGGCCACACTGAAGTAGGGCTGGATCAATGCCGTCTGTTCCCGGGGATTTAAAGGGGGGGAAGCCTGAGATGGCCCACCTCAGTCTGTCCGAGTCGACAACTGTCGTGATATACGCCAGTCGTCGTCCGTCGGGTGATGATTCTCCTCATCCTCCCAGGCTGCCGAATTTGTGATTTTGGAGTCCGGAAAGTGAGTTGACATCAATAATTGAAGGCTTTCCTTAAGGTTGGCAGTTTTTGTGCCATCCTCTCTGGTCAGTATACCGATATGACGGTGGGGATCTTTTGAGAGGGCCTTTTGGAGTCTAGCTACTTGGAGGAAATCCTCGATTTCCTCGCAATATATTCTCCATGCTTCTCTTTGTTTTTGTCTAATGACTTTTTTATACTCCTTGAGGTGAGACTTGTATAAGTTCCAATCCTCATTGAGTCTGGTTCTTTTAGCCTTATTAAAGGATTTCCTCGCCGTCCCCCTGAGCTGGTCAATCTCATGTCACCACTACGGAGTGAAGGATCCATCATGATCGACCCGCCTAAGTGGGCAAGACATCTTATAGGCATCAATTATGGAGTTTTGGATGGTTTTAGAATAAATTTCCAAATCTCCTTTATTTTTGGGCGGCACATCCTCGACTCCTCGGAGATCCCCTCTCAAACAGTGGACATATTTTGTTCTATCCGTTTTTCTGGGGTCGCGAGTCGTTGTAGAGGTAGTGATCGCTAGTTTTATTTCGAATTTTATCCCGCGGTGGTCCGACATTGAAATATCGTCAGATAAATGCCAGCCGGAGATAATATTTGAAGTGTTTATAATTGATAGTGTATTATCTATTCGCGTTTGACTACGAGAGTTAATAAAAGTTGGTTTAGTACCTCTATTTAGAATACAGGCATTGTTGTTAGCTGTGTAATCATAAAAAGACTCACCTCTAGTGTTAATATCTTTGCTGCCCCAGCTTACGTTGTGAGATTTTCAATCGCAGCCTAAGGTCTTCCAGCTCCTTAGTTGGTGGTGGTTTAGCTGCGTTTGAGGGGAGGTATGCGGATGCCAGTATTAACACTTTCTTTTGACCTTTCTGTGCATATTCAACCTTCACTACCATTAGGTCGGAGGACAAAAAATGCGTCAGTGGGTAGGTCTTGAAATTCCTAGGGACATATATGGCCGTCCTAATCTGCTGATTGCTTGGGAAGCTGAAAATTAAATCTTTTGGATTATTTAGACCCATGATTTTTTTGTTTTTACAATCAATGAGGTGAACGCGTAGCTCATCCTCAATGATCGTTTTTTTAGGACTCCCATTTCCTTGTCTCTTATACCAAAGACGGAAAGGTGTCCTTTGGGACTGACCTTCGCTTCGTGGTGGAAGGAAAACCATGCATCCACCCGAAGGTATGGGTTTGGTTTGTCCAGCCGGCGCAGCACATCCTCTTCGTCACCCAGGTCAGTGTGAGCTTCGCCAGGGACCCAGAGGGTGGCTTTCGTGAGCTGGGAGAGGTTGTCGACGTATACCACGTCGAGCTTAGTCTCCTTCCATGGTTTTAGGTGTGAAACCGTGTTCTTTAGCCACTCTAGCGTTTCGTCATTATTGCAGGTGACTCTGAATATTTCGCCAGAGTGCGACCATGATCCAAAGGTAGGTGGCTTTTTCTGACTCTCGGAAGCGGACATAAGCGTTTTGTCCAAAGCCTCCATTAGTTGTCTTTTGACAAGATCTCCATTATCGGTAGTTATTTTACCGTATGGATCGGCCTTATCTATGCTACCCGTAGATGACTGGTAGTTGCTTCGCTATAGCTCTTTGTATTTGCGTCCATCCGTATCCTTTTTCCTCGGGTAGAGTTTTCCTCAGAGATATTGGAGCAGATGCGCTTCTTTTAGTGGGAGGCGACGCGTTCCGGGCCTCTTTTGGACGAGGAACTATCATCGCTGTCCTTGTATTTTAGGCCGCTGTTGCCAGGTTTACATAGGGAGTGGTGAGTGGCGCTGGTGGTGTCTGTAGAGACTCCAGCCTTCTGCCTCGCTTTCCTCCTTCTCTTTGCCTCAGCACCGCAGACTCCTTTACCTCGACGGTGCTTTTAATTTGGAGGTGTGCGTTCTTGCTCATCCTCCGGTTTTGTTTTTTTCTGTTTTTTTCTTGATCCATTTTTGATTCCACGAGTCGCTAGGAAAAGATTTGTCATTCCTGGCAGAGCCCTGCATGCCAGGAAAAGGCTATATGCAAGGGGGTGTCGCCTGCTACGCCCAGGGGGACGTTCGCGGTCGCATACCCTGCCGCCATTCAGCCATCGGCACGTTCCTTACACCTTAGCTTGGGTTTCGTTGGAGTGCCATTTGGTTGGTAAACACTGCTGTCACTGATCATCAACAGTGCTAACGTATCCAGCGGTGCCACGAGGAGGCAGACACTCGATGGTTGCATTCCTCCATTGGACTGCAGAAAGCTACCCACAAGCAGACAAGCAAGCGCATGCAAGCAAATAAGCAAACCAACTACAAAGCAATGACAAGCCTACAACCAACCCCGCCTGGGTTGAGTGTAAGTTCCTCTTTAAGGCACCAGCCTTCAACAATTCATAGTGCTTCATGTAAAACATTCGCGACTATCTCCGGGAATTTCCTCTTGGTGATAATCACTAGGTCGTCCTCGAAACCGTACGTCCATATGCCTTGATCATTTAGCCTGCATATCAAGTTATCCACAATAGTGTTGAAAGTACTCCAACTTGAGGACACCGTATAGTTGTCCTGACGGTGTACGTTGTATAATGCATGCGTGCAGATATACTCTTATGCTAAAGCACGGATCTTATCCATCTGCATGTGGTATTGTTCATTCCCTTTTTTTCGAGGGGTTTGTTTATTGACGACATAGATGTGTTATCAAAAGCACCTTCGATATTTAAAAATGCCACAAGGGCTATTTATTTTTGGTTCAAACTCCTTTCGAAACCTGAGACCAAATTATGCAGGGCAGCTTCCCCGCATTTCCCTGCCTGATAAGCCCATTATAGTCTGTGTAGAGGGATGCTCTTAAGCACATCTTCTCGAAGATGCATTTGTTTCACTTTTTTCCATGGCATCCACCATGAACGATTGATCTGTAGGATTTGGCCTGGGTATAGGTTTCTTTCCCTGGTTTGAGAATGAACACCACCCTTGACTCTGACATATAATTGGTATATACCCTAAACCATGGCTACTGCGTAATATCAGAACTAAAGGGCTCATGATGATGTCAGTTCCCTCAAATGAATCTAGTAAGATCGGGTCTGAAAATCTCATTTGTTAGTATCCAGTCATCTTTGGTAACCCTTGTTTTGGCTACTGGTCCGCTATCGTAATTTGAGTCTATCCTTGCCGAGCATGGAAAGTGCACTCTAAAGTTTCCTCCTCTGAGTATGTGTACTCTCCACTCGGCAACTGGATAGAGCCTACTTTATTAGAAGTGTCCCTTTCGAGAATCCTGTTAATTTCACAGAATTGCCTCCAGGATCTCTTCGTTTATGCTTCCATTATTTCATCATCCGCACCTAGTTTATCCTTATATACTCCACAGTTGCCCGTGCCTGCTGAGGAATTAAATAAATTCTGGTTGGAATTTCAACTTCTCGCAGACATTCTCGGATTCTATTGAAATTCCTTACTGTTCCTGCCGTTCTAATTTAGTCAATAGGATTTCTACTTGGTTTTAGAATTATATTTGATCACTGGGTGATTCGAACGCATTGCTAAGGAATTAAATAAATCCTGCTAGAGATTTTAGCTCGTCGTTGACCTTCTCGGGTTTTTTGAGTTTGTTTATAGGAATTTTTTGTCAAATTTCGTCAAGCCACCGATTAACCCCGTGCACTATTTTGGGTAATACTGCATACGATAACCCCAATTATAAAACCGCTGAGTCCGTATATGATTATATGTTTTCTGATTTGCATTGTACATGAACCGTTCTACATTTGATCGCCTATATTCTGCCTAGTGTATATTACTAGTTTGGATACCAGTTAGCTTGTTAACAGGCGGTAATAAGTTTGGTGAAACTTAATTTTGTCGATTTGTTTTCTGAGTCTACCTTATTACAGAATATACAATTTTACGGAGTTATTGTAGTTTTAATCATAACTTGGTAATAGTCCGTTATTACCGTTGGCTTCAGTTATCACGTGTTAATAGACGAACAATAAAGATCTGAAAAAAAATAAGTCTACGGCTACTTGGTTTCTACAGTAATTTATAGTCCCACCCCTGAAATTTTCCGTACTTCCATCTGTTGCTCTCCGGACCCCACGAAAGTTTTGGGCTCGAAGGGCTGTGGAGTTATCCACGCTAAAAGTCTGGCGCCCAAAAGAAAACTTGAGTCGGCAGTTTTGGGGTGTCAATTGTGACGTGTACAGGTACTTAGTCGTCTACGTAAGTACGGGACGAAGGGAAAATAAACGTCACAAGTTTTCCAGTTTTACCCTGACTTCTTAAGTTATTTCTATATCATTGCACAGTTATACAGGTCTTAATTGGGAAAAAGATATCCAGGATATCTACATAGGGCTAATAATATCGGAGCTTTAATATTTGTAATATAATTTCAAATGAAATGTAACTTCTGTCATTCTGATGATTATATTTAATATCGAAACAATTGTCTAATTCCTTAGAATTTTCAACACTTTTTCAATATTTTGTGGAATTATCTATAAACAGTAAGTTTCATTTAAAACAGCAATATGAGTACATTCCACGAAGTAAGGGTCGATATAGGTAATTTTATTATTTATTATAAAATGTCCTCTGGGTTCTACAGAACCTTGAACAATCAGAAGAAAAGTATTTATTATCAAAGAACTTTTCTCATAACATGACAAAACTGTTAGAAATTGAGAAGGATGTGACCATAATTGATTCTTCAAATATTCATATCAGGCTTATAATCTTGACACTGTATATTCATTGTCAGGAACTAGTCAATTAACAAAACTAAGGCTACACATTTGTTGATTAATGCACAATTTGCGCCATATCTAACTCATTCTAAGAAAGTTAAAATTTTGGCGAATGCGCAGGACTTTCTTCGAACTTTTTACCATTATTTTTTGTGACCTGTCTTATCTTGACCTTTTTCAGGGAGGCGATTCTTTTTGTAAACCCCAATCTTGAATGTTACGGAATGAAAGGCACTTAATATACAAAGACTGCCGACCAACGGTAGAAGTTAGTTTATAATTTGATCTCGTGAGATAAACAGTGAATAAGTAAATAGTCTAATTAAATAAATAATAGAGACGTGTTTATATAAATTAGATGAACTGAATAAACTGTGTAGTTGATATAAAGTAGTGAATTGTTGAGTGAATGGATGAATTAAGTGAGTAAACTTGTGTTTAAATTTATCCCACCCGTCGTTATAAAAACTTTTAAATAAATAAAAAAAACATTGCAATAAGATTATCTTCTTTGCAATTTCTTCACAGTCACTGTTATGACACGTTTTGTGCAACTTTGTCACAGTCCTAACACTTTTAATTTGTCCATTACTTCTTTCATCACCCTCCACTCGACAAGATAATTCGTATTCATTTTACAATTTTGAGTAATAAAATTCTACAAATCCACATCAAGTAACTTGTATCATAAGTTACTAAAAAATACCGTATGCAATTGAATAATGCATGGTCGGTTGAATTAGATATAGGCGTGAATAAGATATTTTATTAGATAAGTACTAAATGCAGGTACATTAGTTAAAGTGTAATTAAATATCAATTATAATTTTTCAAATTCAAGAAATGTGATCAGAATGAGTTATAGTCACTTTTTTTTCACAAATCTTGAATGAATCAAATCAATATATTCATTAAATAAGGAATAATGTTCACACTGAGTTGATATAGTAATATATTTTGCTTAGAAACAAAAAACATACTATAAGGACAAAAAATAATAATCACACTTCAATTCTCCACAAAAGCACTTAATAATTAAACTAAGGTTATTGCAATTTACCAAGATGAGTACATTTGTACAGCATTAGATAAAAGGGTATTATTAAATTGATTGAACGTTGAAACATGTATAAAATTTTATAGAGAAATTTGATTTCATAAAATTGAACATGTTTCGGTGAAAGTGGTTAATTGAAATTATTAGGAGGCAAAGTTCAAGTTTGAAACTTCAAATATAGGTATGGTGTGATGACGCCAGCCAAATATTCCGCTATGGAGATCGAGTACCCAAAACATTCCAACTATTATTGATTAACAAAAAGTTATCACATTTATTATCATATTTGAGTGAGAAAGGGCTTCTATTATTAACCTGTTAATGTACCCAGCACATGACTTCACCTTATGTAACGAGGCTATCAGTTTACAGCCAACATTTTTTTTCCTAATACTTTACATGAAAAATAAGAGAAATTTGATGAAACTGAATAAAAAAATGGGTTCCTCGCATAAGCTGCATAAACTTTTCTATACATTCACTGTAAACCAACATTTTTCGGTAAGAAGCGCAAAATTTTAGAAAAATGTTTAACACACTTCCATACAAAAATTCTATAATTACGAAACTGTGTTGAATATCGATGATTCCTTTCTCACGCCATTAGATAGAGGAAATATGCAAGTCAATCACTTACCATATTTGAATTCTTCCAGTTTATATTTGTAGCCAATATACGGGATTAACACGTTGAGTCCCAGCCAAAATTGATAATGAAATTAACTGTCTCGACCCTTACTTCGTGCAATATGCTCATATTAGTGTTTTTAAATGAAACTCACGGTCTCTAGCTAATTCCACAATATAATAAAAGTTATTGAAAACTTTCAATAACTTTTATTATATTGTGGAATTAACTAGAGACCTCGAGTTTCATTTAAAAACACCAAAACTGATAAACTTCCCCATTGGCCCAATAATTTTCTCTGCGTTTTTACACTCCATATGTGGTGTGGATTCAAGGAAAAATGTATTTGAAATGAAAAGTGCGAAAAAATTATGCTCTTTGAGTGCGGTCCATAGGCCCGCTCTGGGCCCGAAAGTTTACCGCTTAAACTTTCCCCAGGACCGCACACAAAAAACATCATTTTTTTGCACTTTTCATTCGAAACAACTGTTTTCATTATTTTTCTTTGAAGTTACACCCTACTTGCAATATGTAAAAACTGGAACAAAATTTTGTTTGATTTTTTATCCTTTGAACGATATTCATGCTTTTGTGTAAAAGTGTACAAAAATGTACGATGTTTTGAAAAATATTATTTGAGAACAAAGAGATGCTTTTGGGTGAGGTGATATTTACTTATCTGGTAAGTTTATTTTGACTTAAAACTTGGAAACTCAGAAATATGCGTAGTAGACAATACTAAATGACTCATTTATATCTGAACTAGCCTTTTACTTTACAAATAGTTGAATTTGTTTACTATAGCAGGAACCCCAGTTCTAGAAAGATGAGTAAGCCAATAATTTCACGCGGGAGAAAATCAGTGCAATTGGCATTAGCTGCTGCTTCAAAATAAATGTGGAGAGGAAAATTTTCAATAAGTGTGTGTCCTGGTAGAAGTATGTGTTGACGAGAGATTCCAAATTCGTCGATACATTCCAAACAAAACAAACAAATAGGGTATAAAAGTATTCAAACGTTGCTGTCGACCGGGATACACATGGAATATGCAAATATATGCTGGAAAAGAAAGAGGAGAAGTATTTTCTGTACCCACAAATGTGACTAGTCTGGCGGAAAATCTTCTTGGCCAAGGAAGAACAAGTTCAGAGTTAGCAGAAAAGTTCTTAGAAAATAAAACCCATTTATTGGGAATATTGAGAAAAAATAGGAACGGACTACCCAATGATGTTGTACTAAAGAATCTGAAGAAAAATGAAGTTAAGAGCAAAGAAAACGAGAAAGGTATAACAAAACTAAAATGGACAGATAAGCGTGATGTGTTGATCCTTTCTACAAAGCATGCTAGTGAGACAGCAAGCATTGATAGATAATCAGGAGTGATTGTAAAGCCTCGAACCGTGGTCGACTATAACAAAGGCAAATCTTCTATAGATCTGTCTGATCAAATGGCAAGTTACAAAGCTTGTTCGAGAAGGACATTGAAGTGGTACAGGAAAATTGCTATTGATCTGTTATTTGGTACAGCAATCGTAATTGCTCATATTCTTTAAAAAAAATAACACAAAAAAATATAGCAATTACTGATTTTGAAATCAGTGTAGCAAAGGAATTACTGAAGAAAGAAACTACGGATGTTGCTGTTCAAGAGATTCCAAAAGAAAGAAAAACCCACTGCCTAGAGAAAAAAGAAGGTGACAGTCACAAAGTGTGAAGATATTGTGTAGGGTGCTGCGAAAAAAAAATTATTGTAAAATCAAATATAAAAAAAGTTATTACGTTTTGTAGTGTTTGTATTGGAAAACTACACTATTGTATCCCGTGTTTTGCGGAAAGACACAATTAATTGTGATTGTGATAAAAATTATTTTTGCAATGTATATTTTGTAATAAAAAGTTCTGTTTTTCTGTTTTTTTTTTCAAATTTGTCTTTTTTTTATACCCTTAAAAACAAAATTTACTAAAAATAGGTACAGGTAATGTAAAGGTAGCACAAATTAGAAATTATAATCAAATATTATTGACGTACAAGGTATTCACAAAGATCATTCACAACAGAATACAAAATACACTAGACTCGGCCCAACCACGAGAACAGGCTGGATTCCGCAAAGGCTTCAGTACAATAGATCACATCCATACCCTCAAAGAGGTTGTCAGTCGAACCAAAGAATACAACCAACCACTAGCACTAGCCTTCATCGACTTTGAGAAAGCATTCGACTCTATATATCCCAGAGCAGTAATAAATGCCCTAACAGAACAAGGGGTCGACAAGCCATATATTGAGACCCTAGCAAATATATATATAGGGAAGCCAAAGCGAGAGTTAGGATATATGAGGGCACACCAGAATTCCCCACCAGCAGAGGAGTTAGACAAGGAGACACAATATCACCAAAGTTATTTACAGCAACACTAGAAAGCATCTTCAGAAAACTGGGCTGGAACAACACAGGTCTGAATATAGATGGAGAATACTTGAACCATCTAAGATTCGCTGATGACATCATCCTGATAGCGAGTAACCCTGGCGAAATGCAACAACAAATAAATGAATTGAATGCAGCGAGCAACGAAGTAGGCCTTAAAATAAATCTGAGTAAGACCAAGATAATGTATAACGAACTGATAAACGCACAAGAAATAACAATTAATGACACTGCCCTGGAAATAGTAGAGGAATACATATACCTGGGTCAACTAATACACATATCAGGCTCTCTGCTTCCAGAAATAAACAGAAGAATCAAATTAGCATGGAGAACATTTGGATAGAACTCTATCATCTTCAAGTCTAGAATGTCACTCCGTTTGAAAAAGAAAGCGTTTGATCAGTGCGTACTACCAGTATTAACATACGGCTGTGAAACCTGGACCCTGAAAACTGATATCATTAGAAAACTCCAGGTAACGCAGAGGTCTATGGAACGATGCATGCTTGGAATAACAAGGAGAGATAGAAAAAGGCTTGATTGGATAAGACAAAAGACCCAAGTGATAGATGTCATAAATCGAATCAGATCCCTAAAGTGGCAATGGGCGGGGCATCTCGCTAAAAGGACAGACGATAGATGGACCACAAAGATAACGCAATGGTATCCCCGAGGCGTGAAAAGACCAAGAAGACGCCCCAACTTAAGATGGGACTACGACATAAAGAAACTCGCAGGATCAACTTGGGGCCGCATAGCTAGCAATAGACAACAATGGGCCCACATGGAAGTGGAATATATAAATATGTAAAGGGAGGCTACACCATAACAAAATGGTTGAATAAGCTGCATATGATGATGATGATGATTATTGAATGATGTTGAAGAGAACAAAAAAATATGAAAAGTAAGTTTTTTGTTTTACAATGGAGTTGAAGATCATAAAAAAAATCAAATGGACCAAATGTAGGGTAATGTTTCAAGGACTCAGGACGGTCCAACCAAACTGTAAAACCCATTTAAATGCGGTCCCTTGAGCCGTGGAGAAGGTCTGAAGTAAACTACATTGTGCGGTCCGAGGGACCGCGCTGGGCTGTGAAGAATCTTCACTAGCGGGCCTATGGACCGCTCTGGGGCTCAACGTGTTGAAGCTGGAGTAGAAATAATTGTAAAAAATTAGCTTACAAAAATTTATAATAACTACGCCTATGCAATGGAAAGACCGAAATTTGTGAAAATCGAAATAGGAGTGTTCATACTATTAAAAAAGGGTACAGCAACTTCCCATCAATAATGCGAAACGAGATATGAAAAATCAAAGTTCAACTATTTTTTAAAAAAATCCGATTCCGAAGGGCCCCCTCTATGGATTGAACATCCCAAAGAAATTTTTGATTCTGATTTCGATGAAATTTTGCTTAGGGGGGTTTTTATTACGAAGAATTCAATAAATGTTTCAGTTCTTCGTAAGAAAAAATTATTTCGGGTGGAAAAGTGAGAAAAATTTATAAAATAGGATTTTCCGCAAAACTGTACCTCAGATTTTGCTGATTTACGAACGTAACATCAGTTTTTACATTCTGAACCTACATATGAAATTCCATAAACAAAATCGGTCGCGTTTTGGAGTTATTGTGTTATTCGGACTCTGATAAGAAATATTTTTCCTTTGCAAGGCTGTGGTTGGGTGTGCTTTGTTTGTTTCTTGCTAAGCTGCGCTCGTGTGGTTGAAAGTTGCTTGTCGATAGTTTATTAGAAGTGACTAGGAAGAAAAAACGGCGTGGGGATTGAAAGAGACGAGGAAGCGTTGTGTTGGAAACTGTCAAAAATTGAAGTTGCTTAAAACTGACCAGACTTGGAATTTTTAAAAGTGACTGGAATTGAGATTGATGATGATTGTTTGGAATGCTGAGGCAAGATTGAAGGTGACGGTAATGGGTGGTTCCATTGCATCGCTGAAGAAGCAAGATTTTGTGGTTTTAGGATGTTGAATCGGTGTGGTGGTTTGAGTAATTATAACAATCAAGCATAGTGGAGTGGGTACGGCTATGGCTGTATTATTCTCTGCCGTCAGTAATTTGTTTGGCAAACGAGTCTACCAGGTGACAGGAAAACCTTCAACACCGAATGGTGGGTGGCTGGATTAATTAATTAGAATTACTTTCACTTCAAATATGTCCCAACGTATATCCAGCGTATCGTAAAAGGCAACTAGAAGGTACCGAAAACTATCGGTATAAACAGTATCCTCTTGTCAACCAATAGCTTCGGGAGTTCACAAGAGGATGAGAAATTGTCCCTAAAGGCGGATGAACTGATATATCGTCAACGGCATGAGGATGCAGAAAATAAATGAGATACTACTGCATTAAATATCTGTATTGATATCCCAAGAGAAATTCTTGAAATAGTACAGGTAGCAAGAGCCAGGCCTCGTATGAAAGACTTAGCTTTCCGAGTGGCAATCGGCACTATTTCTCGCCCGGGAAGGTCAGTGGAAAATTGGTGACATGGTACAGGGGGTGCGACTATCAAGCTTCTTGTGCGAATTTCACTACTATTGGCACTTTTTATACCCGCCGCAAACATCGCCTGGCAACAAGAATGATCAGAGGTCTTAAAGCGACCGGTGAGATCATTATTCTCGAAAAAGAGCTGTCAGATTCATTATAGGCGTTCGGGGCACTTCACCACAATGATATATAACTTTATAGAATCTAGCGAAGTTCTTAGAGCAGATTCAATAAAAATGTTTTCTAATAATGTAAGAGATATTGTTAATATTTCAAATTATTTTACAAGTGATTACGAAAAGAATTACAATTAAATGGAACCGTTAAATTACATAAAATACCGAAACCAAATAGACCAGACAATATACTTAATATTTACGGATATACATGTAAATACTCAATTAAAAATTCAATAGAACTAATAAAAAAATTAAAAGCCTTCAACTTGCAAGATAACTCTAAACTCATTCCATTTGATGTCACCAATATGTTCACTAAAATGTCTGCGGAAGAGTGTCTAACACTTGTAAGAAAATTACTAGAAGATGAAAATATTAATCCAGGAATAATAGCAGATATACTTAATTTATTTGATGTTTGTATTAATCAGAATTATTCCACTTTTGACAATAAGATTTATATACAAAATGAAGATTTACCAATGTGAAGCCCTATATCACCAATGTCGGCAAACATTTTTATGGACAGTTTGGGAAGAAAAATCTTTGAAAGTAATTTTCCACAAAATGTTTTATTTTGGTATAGATATGTAGTTGACATATTAGCTTCTTTTATAGGTAGTGAACGACAACCAGATATATTTTTCAACCATATTAATAATTTACACCCAAAAATTAAATTTACATTAGAAGCTGAAGAGAATGACTCAATCAGTTTTCTTGATTCGAAAACTCCAAGAGTTAATAATGTACTTGATTATTCAATTTACAGAAAACCAACACACACTGATGTGACTATTAGATATAGTTCCAATCATCCCATGTCACATAAACTAGCAGCATATAATTCAATGATACATAGAGCATTTTCAGTTCCTATGAACAAATGTAATTTTAATTGAGAAATTAATATAATTAAACGAATAGCAACATCCAACGGTTATCCATTCCATATGATGAATGAACTAACTATTAAAAAAGAGGAAAAAGTGGCATTACAACTAATATTTCCTAAGCAAACTAAAGAAATAAGAAAACTTATAAAACCATCACATATGCAGAAAATATTTCTAATAATATTCCAAAGATAATATCTTTAGCAACAAATACATTTTCTTTTAAAACAGAAAGTAACGTAAGAACAAAATTGTTTAATTTAAAAACTCAAATATCCCCATTAAAGAAGTTTGATATATATAAAGTTAAATGCTCAGAATGTAATGCTGAATATTTGGGTCAAATCCTCAGAAATTTTTAAATCCTATACAGTGTATACTTACGAGCATATAGATTAAATCAATCAAATCAATCCCACTACGCAAAACATCTACTTGACACCAATCATTCATTGACACCTAACACAGAACTAGAAGTACTACATATTTGTGATAAGAAGCAAGGACAGAATTTCCTTGAAGAATTGGAAATTAGAAGACACTTGAGAAACCCACAATATGGATTCGTCAATGAACAGATAAATTTAGGGAGTTCTCCACTTTAAAACTGTCTTCTGAAGTGCTAATTGTGAAGATCACAAGGTATAATTTCCCTGGTTGTCTATATCATTGCACAGTTATACTGATCTTAATTGGAAAAAGATATCCAAGATATCCCCATAGGGCTAATCCTATCTAAGCTTTAATATTTGTAATATCATATCTTCTTCTTTTTTCCATTGACATACATTAAGTCAATCACAAGGTAGGTCGTTTTTTGGTCTAGACAAAAATAATAATTAAACATCATGTTGGCATCAAATGAAATGTAACTTCAGTCATTCTGACGATGATATTTAATATCGAAACAATTAGTGATTTAAATGAAAACTCACTGTTTCTAGCGAACTACACAATATAATAAAAATTATTGAAAATTCTTAAAAAAATAACAATTGTTTCGATAAATCAAGTGTCAATTTTTTTGAATTTTCAATAATTTTTATTATATTGTGGAATTATCTAGAAACAGTGAGTTTCATTTAAAACACTTATATGAGTAGTTTCCACGAAGTAAGGGTCGAGACGGTTGATTTCATCGAAGCAATTGTCAAATTTCTTAGAATTCCTAATGATAATTTCATTTGATTCTCGGGAAATTCTAATGGAAGCACCAATGGCGTTGGCTTTTGGGTGGCGGGAGCTCATGTTGGGACTATTCTCGGTTAAAAGTGTGTCAGCAAGATGATAATCCCGTTACGCAACAATGCGACTTCTGCACCGATGAATATTGTCCAGGAATATGCACTTACTAGTAACTCACATGACGAAACCGTGGAATAATTTTACACCTATATAGAATCTACACTTGCGTCTCCATCAAGCCGTCAGGGGTTCTTCTCCTTGGCGATTTTAACGCTGAAGTTGGTTAGACAGTAGATTAAAAAGCAATAATGTCTACAATTTTATTCGTGAGCGAAATATTCTACCTCTTTCTCGCCCAGATACACTCAAAAAATATATTCAAAAGATAACTGCGTCGGTTTTTGGATTCGAGACCGCTATTCTTGATTGCTCAAGAACAAAAGCATTATCTACAAATATGGAAGATCGCCGTGGAATTCTACTTGATGACGAAATACAGCTTCTGTCGGTGTTGTCGGTCTGTCGGTCTGTCGGTCTGTCGGTCTGTCGGTCTGTCGGTCTGTCGGTCTTTCGGTCTGTCGGTCTGTCGGTCTGTCGGTCTGTCGGTCTGTCGGTCTGCCGGTCTGCCGGTCTGTCGGTTTGTCGGTCTGTCGGTTTGTCGGTTTGTCGGCCTGCCGGTCTGTCGGTCTGTCCGTCTGTCCGTCTGTCCGTCTGTCGGTCTGTCGGTCTGTCGGTCTGTCGGTCTGTCGGTCTGTCGGTCTGTCGGTCTGTCGGTCTGTCGTTCTGTCGATCTGTCGGTCTGCCGGTCTGTCGGTCTTTAGGTCTGTCGGTCTGTCGGTCTGTCGGTCTGTCGGCCGGTCGGTCTGTCGGTCTGTCGGTCTGTCGTTCTGACGGTCTGTCGGTCTGTCGGTCTGTCGGTCTGTCGGTCTGTCGGTCTGTCGGTCTGTCGGTCTGTCGGTCTGTCGGTCTGTCGGTCTGTCGGTCTGTCGGTCTGTCGGTCTGTCGGTCTGTCGGTCTGTCGGTCTGTCGGTCTGTCGGTCTGTCGGTCTGTCGGTCTGTCGGTATGTCGGTCTGTCGGTATGTTGGTATGTCGGTTTGTCGGTCTGTCGGTCTGCCGGTCTGTCGGTCTGTCGGTATGACGGTATGCCGGTCTGTCGGTCTGTCGGTCTGCCTGTCTGTCGGTCTGTCGGTCTGCCGGTCTGTCGGTCTGTCGGTCCGTTGGTCTGTCGGTCTGTCGGTCTGTCGGTCTGCCGGTCTGTCGGTCTGTCGGTCTGCCGGTCTGTCGGTCTGTCGGTCTGTCGGTCTGTCGGTCTGTCGGTCTGTCGGTCTGTCGGTCTGTCGATCTGTCGGTCTGTCGGACTTTTGGTCTGTCGGTCTGTCGGTCTGTCGGTAGGTCGGTAAGTAGGTCTATCGGTCTTTTTTAGCAAATTGCTGGAGAATGAAATAAAGGATTCATACCAATCACGATATTATTAATGCTATACTAGGTCAATCTTTTCTACGTTATTGATACGAGCAATTATACAATGGATTCGATTTAGCAAAGGAGAAAGAGAAGATCGAGGAGAATACGGCAAGTTGAGATAAAAGAAGGTTAAAGAGGATAGTAATCACGAATTGAAAAAGACAAAGTTCAGGTAGAACAGAGTGGAGAGAAATAGTATTTGAACCCAAGACACATAAGCTGTGGAAATAACCAAAGAAAGAGGAATAACCGACCCAAATGAATTGATTAAATAATTGAAAGGGTAAAATGAATCTTCGAGATTAGGGGGCTGAATTTTGTTTTACTACTTTTTCAACGAATGTGTTTTTGGATATTGAAATAAATTCATAGTACGTAAAATCATAGGGGTTGTAAAGTTTCAAAACGGAAGAGATTATTTTAGAGTTTTGATAGAGTATGTTTTAGAGTAGTGTGATATTACTACAATTAATAGATTATTGTTGCTCTTTGGAGATTTCAATATTGTCTCCCAACTGGACAGAAAATCTAATGAGACAGTATCCACCCATCACTCATATATGGAATACTATCAATTCATGGTGTTGAAAAGTTGATATAGATATTTTTCACGAATAATATTCCATTTGAATCATACATTTGATATTCAATGCTATCAATATCATATTTATAGTATATTAATTGGAATATGATTGTTGCAATTTCATTCTCGAAAAAAAAATTACCTTCACATGTTTTATGAATCCCATCGTAACTTACTCTAATATATGATACAAGAACTGGAGAATGCAGTTTATGATAAAAGAGAAAAATACTACATCGAGTGAACAGATTATAATATGATATTCATTCAAGACGGCTGTATATTTCACAGTCGCTCTGTATGGATTTTAAAAGTGGTATCCAGTGAGTTATGCTGATTACTCCGGAGCAATTAATTTTGATATGAAAAAACAAAGATCAAGAACCTATTGATATGTTGTATATTCCATGAATTTTAGCAGTTATACAATGGAATATTGCTTATAACCTTCTACAGTAACACAAAGTGATACACAAAATTCATAACATTGATTTACCTGACCGACACTTCAATTGATAAAGTGGGTGACCTCAGGTTTGGTTTTATTGAGTGAAGAATACGTTCATAAAGAGTTATTTTGTTGTTTGATTTCATATGCTGGTCGCTAAATTTATTACTTGTACTGCAATACTCAATTGTGAAAAACCAATAATAATTCTTGGATTATTGCCCCTCAAGATTCAAACGAAACATGTGAATTATTTTTTCTCCAACCATCAAAAAATGTTGATATTTTCGTACTATTTTCAGGTGCAATTCCCTTACCGTACAAAAATTGGCTCGTTGCTTAGCAACACTTTTAATCCTAGGATTAAAAACGCTACTTTTAATCCTAGGACTAAAAATAATTGCATTTGAGCTCTCTAATTGAAATTTGAAGAAAAAAACATCGTCTCTTACATACTTAGTGAAACAAACTAATTGGGCAACTATATATTTTCCAACTTCAAAAATTTTGCAATTTCTTGCGGCACGGCACTAATTTTGTGAATACCAACAACCATTCTCTGACACTTCCCATTAACATACTTCAAAAATAAACGACGTTCCTGTATATTTGATGGCCGTAGTGCAACATATTTTCGAAATAAACGCAAATAATTATCGCCTATAATGGTAAACAAACGAGGTTTCTGGTTTTTTGTCCGCAAAATTTTTACGACCAGGACCGAGTCCATATCTTCAATGTCATCCATTTTCAAATGAACTAGTTCGTCACAACGCATAGCACCTCCAATTTCTAATACTAGAACAACCTTTATCATCAAATATACATTATCAGGTGCCATATCCAGGAACCGATCCACTTCCTCCTTTGTAAAAATCCTAGACTTTTTAGGTATATATCCATCACGTTGCCTCTTTAACAATACTCGTAATTTTGAATATTCACTAATATCCACACCATTTTTGATATCCAGTGTGGATCGGAACATTGAATACTGTGACCAAAGAGTGGATGACTTGAACGTCTTCGTTAAATTTGAGAAATACACCATAAGAACATTTTCCGCATAGTTTTGCACATTTTTTTCTGCACACAAATCCATGAATCGCTGATATGCAAGTTCATAAACTTGGCGAGTTTTGGTGGCAAAAGATTTAGATATACTGCTTCGGCACTTTCCAATATATCCGCAGGTATATTTTCATCGTGTTCGGGATTCATTTTGAAAGCAGCTTAAAAACTACTACAAAAATTATATGATTAGTACGTCTACTGACGTCTACTTGACAATCAATATTTACCAACAATACCAGATATCTATGACTACCGACTTGCTATCGCTGTTATAATTAATAGGTGTTCAAATTTATTACAAAATTATTAACGATTTTTGAATAAAACTAAATTTATTTTAATTTTGACTTGGTTGGAGAAAAAATAGTATATATCATACGGACTGAAAGTGCCTATTTTTATTCGCAATATTTGCATTCGCTCGGCTGCGGCTCGTAAAAAAATATGCACTTTTAATCCTTATAATATAATATACTATTTTTTGAATATTCATTCATTTTGCAGTATCTATTTGAGCTGCCTCTTACAAATTGATATTCACTTCAAATATTTTCTTTTTGGTAGAGCCTTCAGTTCTTCCAGATTTCCTTGGAGAGTTTTCTTAGTTTTTTATAGAGAAAAATATTTCGCCAGGCTGAACCTTGGCAATACAGTGACTGGGGCATACAATGTGTTTTTGTGCAGAAAATACGAAAAAAGGAAGATGCGTGTACGTTTGATCAGGCACAATACTTGTATTTGATTATTTTTCATTTGGATTGACTCAAACAGCATATAATCTTATTTATTAACGATATGACCTCCAGCCAAGATACACCGTTCCATTCTTAGGGAAAAAAAAGTGAGACAAATTTTCATGATTAACCAAATTCAGCTTGCATTTTTCAGTGTCCACTTCTATCCATTACTCCCAGTTATGCACTTGATTGTTGAGGTATTGGGTATTCAGGGCCGACATTTATTGTTATTATCATCTTACATGGAGAAAATGTAGTACATTTGAACTTTTTGTGCCGAACACTTCGAGTGCATCAAGGTACTTAATTTTATTTTGCACAAAAACATTTGAAATTCCAAAATCACGCATCAAAAACTCTTTCAGCCTCTACATATGCAAACCAAGCAAGTAAAATGGTTGATCATGTCATATGGTTTTAATGAGGGAAACTAATTTTTCCGCACTCCCTAGGCTGTATTGTGCTAACATAAGGACATTTATCTACAGTGACCTCTAGTGAGTTGAAAATCAATAGTGTTTATTTGTAAGACGCCCTGAACAATATTCAATATAAAAAATTGGTCACTCTGGAGGTTGTATCGCGCTAATAAACCGAAATGTCCCAAAAAATGACCAAAATTGTAGTATATCTGGATTTATAGGACCCCTTGAACTGGCTCTGGTGTGCTCACAATCAATTCCGTTCATTTGTGTCATGCCTTTAACTATAGGGTTGCGTAGAAGTAAAAGTTCGAAAATGAAATGTGCCGAGCCTGGAAAATTTGGAAACACACAACTTAAATGTCACTCAATTTTTGATTTATATTTACCTCTTTTTCTCCTGCTATGAAACTTTCCTTTAACGTGCTATTCCTAGAGACATGAAGCTTTTATTTGTCTATTAGAAATTAAATTTAAATTAATTTATTTTGCATTAGTTACAAATATTTTTTCCTTCTACGCCATTGTCTTCATCTTAGTTTAGTTAAAAAAATCATTATCGAATTCTTGATTGGCAGAAAAAATATTTCGCCGTTACTGCTTCACTTTTTTGTAATATTTATTAGCATATGTAACGGTGAGCTTTCTGTAGAAGTACTTCCAGAATAATGAAATACTATAAATAAAATTTTCAATTGATCATAAACGTATCACTAATACCTTAGTTATACATTACGATTTATCTTTCCTATATACTTTCGAGGCCAAGTTTTTAAAATGCTTCAAAAATTCAGTTTTACCTTTAGCGACGTCTATTTTAATTTATACTCATTGCTTGGTTCGCTGCTCCCTTTGAGACCATACAAAAATGAAATACTATTTTAAGCTTATGATAATTAGCGATTAAAAATGATCCTTATATCCTCATAAAATTTTAACTACCATGATTCCTATATACTTATGTTAAAGAATCCTGAAGTGTTCCCATATTGGGTATATCTCCTTGGGAATCTCGGTTCAAATATTTCCAATTAACAGCTAGTACATTGCGAGATATTATAGGTTATGGTGTATTAAAATGCCTTAATGGATAATTGAAAATTTTCTCAAATCCACTTATATTGCTACTGTGATCAAAGTTTATAGTTAAACTGCATTATTTCCCAAAGAATGTGTATGTGGAATGACTTCTACATTTATTGATTCATTCGATGGGAGTGCTGTGGGAAGTAATTTACTGATATAAGGTAATAGTAATATTTTGGTTTTATGATATTTTATAGCAATGCTCTATTCGAGGCCTTTAAATTCGCCAATATACGAGTATATCCTTTAAGTATGTACACTTTTTAACCCTTCATTAAAAATTCCTGGTGCATAACATAATCATGCATGTTAGAAAACTGTCGGCATAGCTCTAGTATTTATTGAGGTTGCTTGGAATTAATTCGCCAGATATAGAAATATCAGCTGCCCAATGAAATAGTATTTGCTGCATCTATATATCCATACTCGAGAAAATTGAAATCCAGGTGATCAAAATTGCGGCACATTTGTTAGAAGATTTTCACCTAATGACTAGTACTGGTAGAAACAATCTACGTCACTTCATCCCTTTGTAATCAAACTAAACTTAATTTTGAAAATTATGTCTGAACACTATGAAGATGATTTCTGGAAATTTTTTGCAGGTGACATGGTTTTGCCTAATATGAAGGTGATTTGCTGGTTCAAGTACCACCAAATCAGATTTATCTGGCCTCATAGACAAACAACTGACCCAATCATTCTTGAAATAATATTTTCATTGACTTCTGGATGCAGTTACCAATAAAGTCTTTTCATATTTTGAGATTCCTTTGCCACATCCTTAAGGATACTAATGTAATTGCCGTTCAAGAGGGAAGGAGAACTGGGACTGCTGCTTCTGCACGTTTTAGTGGTAGCCGCATTTGTACCTTATTTCGGGTTCAGGATTGGATAATCCGTAACACCGGAGAATCGTCTCCACTAAAGTAGAGCTTTGACCGACAGAAGCCTCGCTAGTTCCGCTCTTTACACGCTTATTGCCGTTTGCACATCGCTTCCGATATACACCGCTTGCTGCTTCACCGGACAATATAGAATTAATAACCTTATTGATTACTTTATTTTCCGTTGTATACCGAGTAAAGCTGATTGTTTTCTTTTAGCCGGTGTTTGCTTTTGATCACTTTCACTCAACTCCATATGTTGACAGCTCCGTATAAGGTAAGCAATTGGAGCAGCAAATATTCGGGCTTCGAACCCAGTAAGGATTAGTATACCTCCTAAGGAAGGAGGGACTTGAGGTGGAACTAGGCTAGAGATCACCGGAATCATAGATAAGGAGGGAGGTTGCCTCGCCAAGTTTATCCGGGAGGATCGTTCCACACCCGTACCGATGGCCACGATGCCGTTTGTATTTCCTTCAACGTCCGAAGGAGCCCAATATTCCGCCACACTACCTACCATCACTGTGACCAGTGCAGGAGAACAGACCACAACAACCAATGATGCCGCCATGAAGAACCAAGGACTGGCGAATAAGCTTCAAAAGAACCCCGCTGCTTTCCTGGAGAGACTTGAGGAGATCCGTGAGTCTCACCCCAACTCTCCCGGACGACTCTTGCAAGCTACACTCGAGCTCTCATATGGAATGCCCGCACTTTGGTTCCGGAACAACTGAAAATACTGGTCCAGCTGGCAAGCTTGCTGCGCCGCTTTCCGAGACTTCTTCTTTCCGGTCCATTACCTGTCCCGATAAAGCAAGCGTGACTGCTCTCGTATGCCAGCTTCGAGACGATATCAAGGAAAGTATCGACGAAATAGCAGCCGTAAGGCCGTTGAGCGGGTGTTCCTGGTACCAGAAGAAAAAAGGAAGAAATCCTACGTAGGTAATCCAGAAGCAATCCCTGACTACTGTGTACGACTTCTCTTTTCGTTGTGACTATCAGAATTTTCTTGTACTTTTCTTTAGGTTTGTATAATGAAGTGGCCGTGGATGCAAACACTTCTTCTAGGAAAACTTGCACTAGAAGACCCACCCCGGACTGATTCGGACAAATAACCAAGAGAAACCTTAGTTCTATTTTTAACCGTTATCAGGATTTAATAAAGTACAGGGAAGTTTGTGTTTGAAATTATTATCTAGGTATCAATTGTGATTTGTGATGTGAACTAGGTATTCATATAAATATGGGTAAATATGGGTAGGGGATTTAGAAATTAAAGTTTACCTTCGTAAAAAAGGGAAAACGGATCTACGTTTTTCATAAGTTTTACTAGTTTTTCATTAACAAACCTCTTCTTTCCTAGCTTTTTATTATTTACTGTTGAATCGCAGAATAAAAACCAGTGAACTAAGAATATTATTCATTATTTTCAGATTTTGTGTGACAGTTGGACAAGGTTATTATCAATGCTTTTATTTATGTAATATTAACTTTTTCCTGTAGCACAGTCATGCTGTATATTAAATTGATCATTTTATTACTTTTTTTTACGGGAAATATAGTGTGGTGGCTTCCCAAGCGGGATCGATATTAATAAAAATGACAAAATTTAAAATGTTTCTCATTTGTTCTTTTTTATATAATAAAAGCGGCTTGATTGAAAATTACTTACTATTTACATGTCTGCTAATATTGAAACTGTTGCTCATTTAAGTGGTCTTGTTCTATAACCGTTTTAATAGGCATTTTTAAAGAGTGAGATTATACTTGCTTACTAGATATACTATAAACAAGAGAATTTATTCCTCTGGCTGCAAGAAAATAAGAGGCTGCTTTCGGTCTTCTCATCTCGTCTTGTTTTAGCACTACTCTAAATGGATTTCTTAGTGTACCGATTTTTTTAGTACTGTAAATTTTATAAATAAATATAAAACTAATAAAGAGGTCATGCAAATAAGGCTTGTGGGTAATTCAAAAAATGTCAAAAGAATCTTCAACAAGTTCCTCAAATTGTTTTGTCTGTCATTTTGATATTTCTTTGAACTGTATTATTTCTAGAATAAAGACCATTAATGAGTAGTAAAAGTTTAATGAAAGATTATTTTTCAACAACGGATAGATTAAGAAAAGAGAAATAGAATGTAATGAGATTGAGTTTACTGAAACAGGCAGTGAGCAGAAAGAAGAAATGGATGGGAATGGCACCGAAATTACGACTCAAACAAGTGAAGATGCTAATGAATCGTCGACGTCAAGTTGAAATATGGAAAAAGTGCAAAATAACTGGAGCCGGTTTTCTTATCCCTTAGATTTATCAAAAACCCCTTATGATCTGTCCTCACAACCTATTTTAAGGGAATATCCAGTTACCAAAATAGATGATCGAACAAAAACTGTTACAAAATATTACCTTGGCTGGAATATTCAGTAATAGAAAACAAAGCATATTGTTTCTATTGCAGATACTTTTGCAAAGCAGATGTAAAGTCATTTATCATTGGTTCTAATAGGTGGAGAAAAGCTATGGAATCTAATTTGGGAATTCTGCACATAGCAATTCATTAGCTCACGAAGAATGTTAAGTAAAATATAACGAGTTCAGTAGATGTAGTTCTGTAGGTAAATTACCGAAGCAAAATTTTATTCAGTCTTAGTCGAAACTAAAGATTCATCACAAAAAGAGCAAATGTCAATAATTGTCAGGTACATCTATAAGTCAGAAATAAAAGAAATATTCTTAGGATTTATTAACTGTGAAAAGTTAGATGCGCACTCGCTTTTCACCAGAATAAAAGAAACCTTATCAAAAAAATGTATTTTGATGGAAAACTGTGAAAGCCAAGCATATGATGGAGCAAGTGTAATGAGTGGTTATCTGAATAGTGTTAAAGCATTATTTAAAAAAGAAGTACCCAGTGCAGTTTACGTTCACTGCTACAATAATGTCCTCAACTTGGCTGTCGTAGACTACTGTAAAGGAGTTCCAGAGTTCTCACAATTTTTTAATATGGCGGAGCAGTTGTATGTTTTTATGAGTCATTCGTCTACACACACGGAATTTATAAAGGTGCAAAAAAATGTATCCTGGTAAGCAACAAAAGAACTAGAACGGCTTCAATAGACAAGATAGTCAATTCAATACAAAATTTGTAAAGTCCTTGAAGATACATTTGAATCCTTGTATGTTACCTTATATCAACTCTCTTTTCGCAATAATGACAGAGGACTGGAGGCCAAAGTATTGCTACATTCCCTAACCAAAACGTTTATAACTTACATAGTTTGTTTTAGAGATATTTATAGCATAATATCTTCTTCATCTGACTATTTGCAATTAAAAGACTATGCTCGTGCAAATATTTTAGAAGAAGAGCTTCTTCGGCAACTACAGTTAATGAAAGATGAAAACATATATTGTGATTCCATTTGGAATAGAGTGGACAAATTATGGACAGTAACTGGTGACACTTCAGAAGTAGTTCCCAAGCGTAAAAAGCAACGGGCGTTTTGGCATGTTTTACAGAGGTTACAGTCGAAAATTAAATGGATACTTCCAAGCAAGGTCTGTGAATGGCATTTTTTTTTCAATTTTGGAGAAAATAATAACTGAGCTCCAGTCACGTTTCTCAAATTATAAGAATTTATTTAATGGATTAAGTTCACTGCAGCCAGGACACAAAAACTTTTCAAATGTATCCAACCTTTTATGTATTGCTAGTTCCTATAATAATATTCGCACAAATTGGGACACAGAAACATTAGAAGCTGAATGTATTCTTGTGAAAAGATTGATTCTCAAAAAAACAGAGATCAAAACAATGAAAGAATTATTGAAATCATAGTTTTTGAAAATATCTATGTATTAACAAAAATCACCATGACGATACCCGCTTCAACTGCTTCTCCAGAATTATCTTGTTTAAGTAGACTTGAAACATGCACAAGAACTACAATGATCAATGAAAGACTTTCGTCGGAATCTATTTCAAATATTGAAAAATATCGCAGTAAAAATATTAATTTTGAGAATATAGTTGATACTTTTGCTAAGAATCATAATAACAGAAGAAACTTGATGTTTTAAGTTTTGGTAAAGTACTTTTATTTTTGGAAAATAAAATGAATATATACGTTAATTTTATTTTTGTTATGTTTTAGTATAATTAAAGTTCATGTTTACTACCTATTGCTACTTCCCTGCTTCTTATTGCCTCAATATACTGTATTGCCATGCAAAATTTTTTTATTATAAATTTATTTACATGGCCAAAAAAATAATGTAAAAGCACGATGTGGTTGAAAAATGTAACAATTCCATTCAATTCTAACCACCCTGTGTCACACAGACTAGCAGCATATAATTCAATGATACATAGAGCTTCTTCAGTTCCTATGAACAAATGTAATTTTGATAGAGAGATTAATACAATTAGACAAATAGCAACATCTAACGGTTATCCATTAGATATGATAAATAAGCTAATTAGTAAAAAAGAGGAAAAAGTGACATTACAACTATTATATCCTAAACAAGCTGATGAAATTAAAGCTTATAAAACCATCACATATGCAGGAAATATTTCTAATAATATTTCAAAGATAATATCTTTAGCAACGAATTCAACAATTTCTTTTAAAACAGAAAGTAACGTTAGTACAAAATTGTTAAATGTAAAAACAAAAATACCACTATTAAAGAAGTCAGGTATATATAAACTCAAATGTCCAGAATGTAATGCTGTCTATTTGGGTCAGACCCTTAGGAATTTTGAAATACGATACAGTGAGCACTTACGAGCATACAGATTAAAACAACCAGATAAATCCCACTACGCAAAACATCTACTTGACACCAATCATTCATTGACACCTAATACAAAACTAGAAGTACTGCATATTTGTGAAAAGAAACAAGAACTGGATTTCCTTGAAGAACTGGAAATTAGAAGACATTTAAGAAACCCACAATATGAAGTTGTCAATGAACAGTTAAATCTAGGGAATTCTCCACTAATAAACTGTCTTCTTAAGTGATAATTGTAAAGATCAGCAAATATAGTTTTCCTGGTTTTCTATATCATTGCACAGTTATACTGATCTTAATTGGAAAAATGATATCCAGGATATCACCATAGGGCTAATAATATCTAAGCTTCAATATTTGTGATATCACATCTTCTTCTTTTTTCTATAAACATATATTAAGCCAATCACAAGTTAGGTTACTTCTTGGTCTAGCCAAATATAACTAGTAAACACATCAGGTAGGCATAAAATGAAATGTAACTTCTGTCATTCTGACGATGATATTGATTTATCGAAACAATTGTCAATTTTTTAGAATTTTCAATAACTTGTATTATATTGTGGAATTAACTAGAGACCTTGAGTTTCATTTAAAAACACTAATATGTATTGGAGTATAAGTTCCTCAAATGTTCCTTTTATTCCTCCTTTTCAATTTTCTACTGTTTCTCCTGTTTTTTTTATTTCTGTCCCTACAGCTCTGCAGCCTGTACGGACCTGTACGGACCTCTACGGACCTCTACGGACCTCTATGGACCTCTACGGACCTCTACGGACCTCTACGGACCTATACGGACGTCTACGGACCTCTATGGACCTCTACACACCCTTACGGACTTCACACAATCCACTCTACAGGACCATATAGCTTCCGAGTCCAGATACCGACGGCAAAAGAACCGTGAATACTGCTTCGAGCTGCACGTCCCGAGTCTTCCCAAGATAAATCCCTAACTCATTTTTGGTAGATATGAAATATTGAGTTGGACATTTTTATTGTAATAACTGATCCTTGTTCGTATTGTATTGAGAATATACGGCTTATTTAAATTCATTTTTGTGTCAAATGAATCCATTTGTCCCGAAATTTTCATTCACCTTATCCCAATTGAGGTAATAAAAAATATGCAAACTGAAGAAATACAAATACAAATTTCAAAACCATTAGCTATGCTGGTGATGTTTCTAATAATATTTCAAAGATAGTATCTTTGGTAAAAAATACAACAATTTCTTTAGAAATGGAATGTAATAGGTACATTTCCCCAGCCCACCAATTGAAGGTGAGGCTGAAAATTAGTGCAAGGTTAGTGCTACCTAAGTGCCGTATCTATTTTAGTTAGTTCTGCCACCTCATATTGGGTACCGTTTTTGCTGCCTCGTTAGTGCTACGTTACCGTTGTTTAGTGCTGTAAAAATTTTCGTTAGTGCTCTCCCTCTTTAAGTAGGGTGGTTGGGAGGAAGGTGGAGAAATGCTAGCCCCTTTTTATAAAGATAAAGGGTTCAAATTTGCTACGTAGTTAGTGCTGTTTATTGCCGTATTTAGTTTCATTAGTGCTGGTCATCTGACGTGGGGGAGAAGCAGTTTCTCTTCCATCTCTTGGATACGTACTTGTATAAAGTGTACGCCCGTGAACTCTGTACCTTCCACGAGACCAACGTGGATAACGTTACGTATGTGTGCGGGTGGTCAGTCCAAAACGTTGAACCAACTGCAGTTATAATTTTATTACCGACTACCTACCCTATATCAATCTGCAGTTAGCAAATGTTTGGTGGTGTATTTGAGTTTGTATGATTCGTTTATTTTTGTTTTATTTCGCAAATTAATCTGTGTTATGTTAGGGTAACAAGCAAAGGCACGTAAACGCCGTACTTTACACCAGAATATCGTGGAAAATGTGACGTAACGTCCTAAGACGTGACGAAGGGTGTTCTTTAACTCTTCCCCTTTGTTTCTACCAATTTCATAAAAAAAGTGTTGTGGTGCTTCTGGTCTCATATAATCTATTAAGAACTAAAATCAAATTTGCAGCGAATGTTTATGATTTACCGATTTCAAAAATGTTCAACTATTAGAAATTTAACATTATTTTTCAATTCAACATTTTATACGGCGTTTTTCTTTATCTTTTATGCTAGGATGTTTATAGTTTTTGGCTATAAACATTTCGAAATTTTCCAATTCAATAACTCTCACAGATATTGTGTTTGGAACTTCAACAGCATTTATTACTCAAAATATCTCTATTCTTTTTCTACTCGTTAGCATTCAAAACATTTTTCCCATACAATTCTTAAGATGCAAGTTTTTAAAAATTTTTCAACTCAAATTCAGTTGAAAAAATATAATATTGTGTGGTTTTACACATCTAGGTATATGTTAGTAAATTCTGATTGGATGCTGATAAAAAAGATTTCCGATTTTAGAAAATGCATTCATATTATTACCCCTTCAGTGTTTTTAATAGAGAGTAATCGCCCGAAACAACTCAAGTTAGTAACCAAGTGGGCTTTCCACTGTCTCTCTGCCTACTATGAGAACGAGCACTATTAATTAGTGCCCTGCAATTAAGTCCTAAAGGAGGATTTCCATATTATAATACATTTAGTTTATGCACTTGCAAGCATTTCAATAGCTGCATGAATAAATCATTGATTGATGTATTACCTACTAATTATTATTAAAAACATTGTTTGAAAGAAAGTTCTCTGGTAATGTAATGGATGATTTTATTTGTAATGCTATTCATTTTGCAATATTTTTTGCAACTATAATAATTCATTTGCGCCACAGCCTTCATATACACCTGTATCATTTCCGGTAAAATATTCCAAGTTTGAATCATCCGTTAATTATGGAGCAGATTATAATCATCGCTTATACGAGTATCATAATTTATAGATATTCAGGGTATTTTCAAATCTACAGTAGTCTCAAATTAGATAACTTTGTGGTTAATTTGAATATTTTACATTGTTTCGTAATAATTATTGTATATCCAACATATATTGTGATCGTGTATAATGAAAAACCTGTAATTTTGCACTAGTATTATTATTATATCATTGATGTTGATTACAATAGGTGAGAATAATTAGGTGGCTCTACCCGGATTTCTAGTTAACAGCAAAATGATTCCCCACTTACAATTCAATTAATCATTATATATTTGATTTTCAATTCTTTGAAATCACTCAATCCTTTCAATTTTTTTGTTCTCATGAATAACTGTGTGAACTGGCCAAATGTATAAAGTTTTTTTTGCTGCTCCAGATTTTTGTCGTCGATTTAATAACGATTTTCAACAAACCAAACATAATGCTGAATTCGTTGGATTATAATTATTTTCTCCATTCGGTTGGTAGGTAATTATAAGAATATGGAAAAATTGTTTATTTTCGGTAACAAAATATGTTATTCTTTTAATAATATATTTTGATAAGGTATTACTATTCCTTCAATTCTGTGAGTGTAGCATGTTTTCTTAATAAGTATAACATAGAATTTAGCAATCAGTGCTTCTACTCAAAAAAAAATTTAGATTACATTCATGTCAATCTATATGCGAAATTGATATGGAGTTATTTAATACTTTTCGACGAACATGGGCTTTTCTTCTTGAAAATATAAAGTCGGGATGAAATGTTATATTTTGTTTGTTCGTTTCTTGCCTCGTCAACCCAGCCTAATTCTACTACTATACTATTAGTTATCAGCCACGTGCAATCTATCAGTTAAAAATCATTACTGCTTTTAAGCAGAACATATCCCAATCAAGGTTGGTGACAGATATCACATATTACAATTCTTATCCTACAACTTTTGTTCAATAAATTTTTTTCTAATAATCATTTATTTTTTAGTTTTGAGAAGACTGTACTTCTATAAGGGGGGTCTACTGAATAAGGCCCACTTAACTAAGGGGGCCGGAAAAATTAAAAAACTGGTAAAATATGTGTAAATAATTTGAGGTTAATTTGAATTAACTTTATTTATTTGTTTTTGTCAAGTATTTTCAATTTTTATTTTTACTTCAAACCTGACAATTTTTTTAATGCAAGGTGACATTGGGCCTTGTTAGGAATAATAGTTCTCAATAAGGCCCACATATGGAGACTAATAAGGCCCTCCCTTATTGCTGTAGAAAGTTGCTCAAAATGGTCTTTTAAAACAATTTATTATAAAATATTTTGAACATATATTTTATACTGAATACTTAAATGCACAAACCAAGATTGTTGTAACGAATAAAAACTAAAAAACAAGTAATTAAACTAATTCACAAAAAGAGCTAGTTTCAAAAATAATGATAAAGTTTCTTCCTCTTAAATCGGAGTAAGTCTGACAAATGAAGCAATCCATTTGATCTTATCTGGTCAGACCCACACATTCTTCATGTACATATCGCATGCATATGTTGCACAGTCGCATATCCACAATCGTGTCCTCGTTGCATAAATGGCAATACCATTTTTCGTCTACCTTCTTAATTGATTTCTTTTTAATTCTATTTTTAAAGATTTCCTCTTGTGATTCTTTCTCTGGATCTTTATTTTCAGCAGAAAGATTTTTGGTTACTTGCTGACCTCTATAATTTAGAGATTTTTTCCGCGCTTCGGGGAGATGCCTTAGATGTACTTCAGCTCTGGAAGAAACGGATGACTTCGAGCAGCTGAAGAAAAGGTTGGACATGCGATATGGCCATGAACATCTAGAACATTTGTACCAATCCCAGCTGAAGAACCGAAGGCAGAAACGTGACGAAGCCCTTCAAGAGTATGAACTGGATATTGCCCGACTAGTTCGATTCGCTTATCCATCAGCGCCTGATAATATGATGGAATGTCTGGGCATCCTGGCCTTTACTGATGGCTTACGTGACTCCGATATGCAGATGACGCTTCGTTTAGCCCATCCCAAAACATTGGTCGATGCATTAACTGCTGCTCTTGAATATAAAGCAGCCACGAAGCCTTCGGGATATAACATAATCAGGACCAGGACATGCTTGACCAGATCGCCAGTGTGATAAACAGTATTATGGACAAGAGGACGAGAAAGATCAGATGCTGGAATTGTGGCGAGCTAGGGCATGTACGCAGTTCGTGTATGCGCCACAGGACTCCTTCAAACCGAAAACCCCAATCACAGGAAAACTGGAACGGGTCGACTACGAGGGGGCAGCACCGACCCATGATCATTCCAAAGACCCTCTCATACTGATAGCTTCTCTCAGATGACGCAAGGACAGTGTATATGTGAATTGCAAAGTGAATGGCGAGGAATATACTATGCTGGCAGTCACTGGAGCAACTGGCCAGAGATAACAAACCCAAAGACGAAGCTTCTACCAACGAAACTGCGGACTGCCACAGGTGAGAGTGCCAACGTTTACGGGGAAACATAAATCCAATTGGGAATTGGCGCAGAAAAGTTCACGGATACGGTAATCGTAGCTGACATTGAAGAAGACGTGATTATGGGAATGGGCGTAGGTAATGAATCTACGTGGTTTCCAATTGAACTTTAGAAAGAGACCAATTAAAGTGGGTTCCGAGGAGGTATTCCATTATCCATATGAAGACAGCATAGTGTTGGCAGCTGTACAGGAAAACACCGTTCTACTTGCACGAAGCAAAACCATGATAGTAGCGCCATTACAGGGAATCATGGAGGAAGGTATACCGGTTATCATGGAGCCAAGGACCACTTCACAAAGGAGCAAAGGAGTACTAATTGGAAAAGGATTGGTTACGTCGGCGGAGGACATCCCAGTACGTGTGATAAACGTAAACGATTACCCAATTACCATCAATAAAAAAACCAGGATTGGATCCTGCGTACCAGTAACGTCTACAGTTCGCCAAACAACGGCAATTGACAATTCGAATGCCAGATTCGAACAAATGTTATCAGTAGTTGATCAATCCCTAAATAAAGCTGAGAAAAGGAAAATCGGAGGATTTCTCATGCAGTATCGAGACCTATTCGTACTAAAAGGAGGAAAGACTGGTAGAACATCAGCCGCCAAATACATAATCGATACTGGTAATGCTTCTAGCGAAGAGAGAGGAAGCTGAAAGAATAATTCGAGAGATGGCAAAAGAAAAAGTAATAGATCCATCTAGCAGTCCATGTGTGTCTCCAGTAGTGCTCGTCAAGGAAAAGGATGGAACTACGAGATTCTGCGTAGACTATCGCCAGCTGAACAACGTGTCGAAAAAAGGCAGCTATCCTCTGCCTCAAATCGGCGATACGCTAGATACTTTGGCCGGCAGCAAACTATTTTCAACCTTGGACAGGAATGCTGGTTTTTGGCAAGTAGAAATGGTTCCAGAAAACAAATAGAAGACTGCTTTGACCAGCGGATCGGGATTATGGCAATTCAACGTCATGCCATTCGGGTTCTGTAATGCGCCCGCGAAATTTGGAAGGCTCATGGAAAATGTCTTGAGAGAGTTGTCTTGGAAGACAATATGTGAATGAAAAAGACCACGATAACAGCGTTGCATCCACAATCAGTAGGAGTAGTCGAGAAAATGGACATGACCATTGGTGAATACCTGTTCAAAGTAGTTTCCAGCTACTGGAGTGATTGGGACCAGTACCTTTCTCTATTCGCGTTGGCTTATCGATCGGTCATAGATGAGCCCACGGGTGAAACATCCGCAAAAATTCTATTTGGGCGTGAAATGAGGCTTCCTTGTGACCTGGACTTTAGCTGTTGGCCTGGCGAAGATCTAGCAGAAGAAGATTACGTGATCCAATTAAGAAGAAGGGAGGACGATGTGCACGAATTGGTTCGAACGAATTTCCAAGTTGCCAGTGGCGGAATGAAAAAACGGTACGATATGCAGGCCACAGAAGGCAGTTTCAAACAGGGCTCAAAGTATGGTTACACAACCCGACAAGGAGAAAATGAGTTTCTCAAAAATTACAGAAATCATGGGAAGGACTATCTCAATCAAAAATAGGATCAAAGACGTCATCTATCGTATAAGCAAGATTCCCAATGGAAAACCGAGAGTAGTCCACCAAAAGCGACTTGTGCTATTCGAAGGAGAACATGACAAAGAGGAAGGGGTGATCCATCTACAACAATACTCTGACCCTATGGAGGTACGGGTAGGGAAAGCTAGATATGGAGTCACTACAGAACACAGACAAGATTTGTTCACCACGCTCCCGGAAGAGTATTCACTGGCATACAGCATATCCGCCAGTCTTTCGAAAAAAGTTTGGGCAATTAGAAAAACTTGAAGATCAGATGCCAGCCCCTAGCAAGACTCTGGGACTCAAACATTCGCGTTACGTTTTCTACCTGGTAACTAGAAACGAATTTCCAGATCTATCCACATACCGGAATGTGAGGAAAGCGCTACTGAGTCTTCGAGATCATGTGCTGGAATCCCACGTGGAGAAACTAGCAATGCCCAGGATAGAGAGTAACCAGTTGGATTGGCGAGTCATCAGGATCATGATAGAGGTGTCCTTCCAAGATACCTGTGTCGACATATTAATTTGCAGCTATACCCCTTGTTATCGGTACCCGTTAAAGACGGTGCCCTGTTATTTCCATACGACCGGAAAGTGCAGACATGGGTCCAGTTGCTGGTTTAAACATCCAGTCTCGGCTACACAGAAGTCCCATGAGGAACTTCCTTTTAAGGAGGGGTAATGTTACGATATCGCACACTAGTGTAATCCCTGAATCCTACTCTGCCTAACGTTATATGAAAGTTGAATTATAGTAGAACAAAATATTTTTTCTTTAACTTGTAGCGAGATTCTAATAACTATTCCATGAATTAGCTCAACTGTGGCGTATTGTCTCCTATAATCAAACTGGAAAACAGTTCTTCAAAAATTAGCTCTAGTTTCTCTCTTAATAGTGATTCAAAAAGCTAGGACATTATATGTCGTAAGCATATGTGCCTGCCTGTAATTTCTTCAGAGGGTTTACCTGGTTTCGCTATTAGTATTTTTTCGTTGTTTTCCACTGAATTGGGAAATATCCAGTTCTAATTATGTCGTTGAAAATGTGTCAACTGTTTCAGTCCTTTACTGGATAGTTCAGATGAGATTTTTGCCGTTATTAAATCATAACCTGGTCACTTTTCAAAATTCAACTGTTTGATGGCCTGGGAGAAATCTGTGAAAGTTAAAAGTATTTTAAAGGGAGCTCATATTGATATGCTGATGCAAGTAGCTCGGATATGTGTGTGGGTCGTCAATGAATTCAGACAGGCGAGGGTGAAATACTCTTTCCAGGTGATCAGCAAATGATTCAGTATTTTCTGAATTAATTTTCAACTGCTTCGCATCTTGGGTATGAATGGGAGTATTGTAAAATTGTGATCGCTTTATTTTCTTAATACTCTTGCAAAGTGAATAATCCGAATTTTCGGATGCAGTTAAGTTCCTAAGATAATTTTGAATAATATTATTACTTTTCCGCCAACCCTATCTACGATGTGAGGAAAGTATTGGAATTTTTGATTTTTTCTTTAGTAATTTTTTCGTTTTTCATGAAGAAAAACGAGTTTTTAGAAAAAAATTCCTGTGTGTACTCGTATGTCGTTGTTGGCGTCTGCCACTTATTGTAACATGTCTTGCTAGTGGCACGAAGAAGCCTCCGGAGTGCATAAAATCACCTATTTTATTATAGGAAGACACCTTCCGATATGTTAGCACGATACTGCCTCTGGAGTGCAGAATCCATTTACGTTCATTTTTATAGCTGTTGAGCAGGATTGTTATTTCACGAATAGCGGCATCAAGTTTTCTTTTCGTTTCTGGTGACCTTGTAGTTTGCCAATTTTTTCTTAATTTCTAGTTTTGCGATTAAGATTTATAATCAAGAGGATAATTAGAAGGAATTGCAATTTCAATCCATTGCCAGGAAACAACCAACGAACCAATTGAACGAATTATCCAAAAATGTTGATATTCTGATCGCCTATACGGAAAAGAGCGAAGGCAGGTACTGAAAGTAAACCAATCAAGGGAACTGTAGATTTGAGAAAAACGTTGATTATGAGATGTTGGTGAAGGTTCCGTCAATATAAAATGCAACCTACAGACGGCATTTCACAACATGTAGCCAAAATACAAAATCTTACAAAACAGATAAAAGAATCTGGAGATGATGTTAGTGACACAGCAATCATGACTAAGATATTTAGTACATCACCACAGAAATTTGGAAATGTGAGGTAAGCTTGGCTATCACTTCACGGCACCAAACAAACAATTGATAATTCAACTGCACGTTTGTTGGATGAAGAGAGTAGTTTAACGTCATATGAGGAAGCAGAAAAAGTATTAATGAAAAGAGGAGGTTTGTATTACAACTGCAAGGAACGAGGACATATTGCGAGGAATTGTTCAGCGAAAATAGAAGGTGATGATACTGATAACATAAATAATTATAGAGGAAAACCTAGAGGTAGAGGGTATTGTAGAGGGAGATATGGTCAGAGATCCAGAAGAAATGCAAGTCACTCACAAACCAAAAACTCAAATGAAGGTAATGCCTTCAATACCAGTAATGAAACTGCCTTCAATACTGAAGAGAATGAAGAACTGCAGTTTGGTTACACAGGTGACTCAAAGACCATGGACAGTGGGGCATCAGCCCACATGACATGTAGAAAAGAATATTTTGCAGACATGGATGAGAGTTTTAAGTCCAGTGTGTCTCTTGGCAATGATCGAACTGTCGAAGAGAAATGAACAGTCTGAATTCAAGAACTAATGAACGAAAAATGGTTTCCTGCTTCAATAAATAATGTATCATTTGTTTCTCAGCTCAGAAAGAATTTATTGTCGGAAGGTGTTATAACAAACAAGGGTATCTCTGTAACCAAGCAGGAGTCTTCAAAAATTCTGAGCTTGTAGCAGTTGCAATAAAAGACAGTAATAATACCTACAAAATGATTTTTCATACAATCATACACAGTGCCCTTATAACCACTGAGGAGAACCTGAGAATGTGGTATAAGTGTCTTGGAATCTAATAAAAGGAGTAAGTACCAAGACTGCAGAAAATTTTGTTTGCTAACCCTATTTGTTTGGAAAACCGCAGAAAAATCCTTCAAGGCAAGGTCAAGTCCACATCAAAAGTTGAAAGCTGGTGAAAGTCTTTTCAGTGATGTCTGTGGACCGATGCAAACGCCATCCGTGCAAGGCGCAAGGCTTTGTTACTATCAAAGATGAGTATTCAGTTTAGTGGCTCTATGTCCAACATTGAGACAGACAGTGTAATCATTAGGCCAACTTTGACTCTCAAAATTTTTTGTAGATGGAACGCACAAAGAAACCCAGACGCCCTAATATTCGAAAGTCCTATGATTACGAGGTTATGCAAAAAGCTCCGCAAGCAGTTAGAAATGGTGACAGCATTAAGGCAACCTCTCAACGTTATGGCATAAATCGGAATACTTTAATGAACCATTCTAAAGGATTTAAGTGTAAAGCTGTTAGACGTCCTACAGTTTTAACCTATGAAGAAGAGGAAATGTTGGTGCATACGTTAGTTAAGCTTGGCGAATGGGGCTATGGATACGACCGACTACAACTCCGAAGATGTGTGCAAGACTACGTGCAAAACTTGATGTACCGAATGCGTTCCGCAATGGAATGCCAGATATTGATTGGTGCATGATGTTCGAAATAAGATGGTCTATAGGAATAAGTAGACGAGTAGCTCAAAATATTCCCAAGAATAGAGCTGTAACGGGGTCAGGGGAGGTAATGGAGGATTGTTATAATAAATTGCAAGCTGTCTATTGGCGTTTCGGTTTGGATAAAAAGCCACAGAACATCTTTAACTATGATGAGATTGGTTTTCAAACCGATGCAGATGTCCAGAAAGTGTTGTGCAAAAGGGGTAGACAAAATCCAAACAGATTAATCGGTAGCGTCACAAAAGCTACGTAGACGGTCCTTATGTGTTGCGATGCTGTTGGAGACTTCTTACCAATGTTTATCAACTACAAAGGACTTCACCTGTATTCCACTTGGTGCGTGAACGGACCGGAGAATTGTCGTTATAATTGTTCACTGTCTGGTTGGATGGAGTCCCTTCAGTTTTGATTGGTTTACTAACTGTTTTATTCCATCAACTTGAGATTTACAGGGTACTAAGCTTCTTATTTTGGATGGGCATAGATTTTTATCAAGAATCGGGTTATAAAAATTTCGATAAAATTGTACTTCCTTCTTTAATGAAAAAATTGGCCAACACTCCAACTTTGTCCAGAAATAAAGCGGTAGGTGGCTTTGATGAGTCAGGAAATTACCTTTTGTCTTTAGAAAAAATGACAAAAAAATCTCAGATGACACACATTGTTAACGGTGAGGATTCTGCTCAGATGCCATCCACATCTTCTGGGGACTCAGATGAAAATGGCCAATTGCCGTCGACATATTACAATATAAGTAATAAAATAGCAGAACAGACACCCTGTCCTTCTACACCAGAAGATATTAAAACAAGTTTAGCAAATTCAATTTTATCAGTCCTAAGGACTGAAAACACAAAAAAATCGACCGTTATGAAGAAAAACAGAGTGAACAGAAAATTCGCTGAATGCCTAACAGACAAAGATGTTTTTAAAAGACTTCGTGAAAAAGAAGAAGGAAAGCAATCTAAACAAAAGCAAAACCAAAAGCAACCATTGGCAAACAAAAAAAGGAAAGAAATGCACAAGAATCACAAGAACCTAGCTCCAGTTCGTCAGAAAGTGAGGTAATTTATGGTGATAACAGTGACAATCAGCCGGAAGATTTTGAAGATTTGATCACTGCAGAAAATGAGCAAGTAGGGAATGAGACAATTGAAGAAGAAGGAGAAAATGGGGTAATTGAGGCTAAAACAATCAACAGTCAAAGAAGTACCCATGCTGACATTCAAAACGTTAAACTTGGGAATTGGGTGGTCGTTATATATCCTGGGAAAAAAGATATCATTCATTATATAGGAAAGGTTGTACAAGTAAAAGATTGCGATATTAAGGTTAACTTTTTACGTAAATAGGGTTTGTATTTTGTATATCCTGATGTTGAGGACACAGAGTCGGTATTATTAAATGCAGTAGTTGCAATTATTGACGAATCGGCGATAAATAGAGGAATGCATTTTTTAAAGTGCTCCACATCAGTGGAGCACTTTATTAGTTTATTAGTTTAGTAAGTATTGTTACCTTGCCAAAGTCACGTACCAAAATTTTGTTTGTATGTTTTTAAGTTGCAATTACTAGTTTAAGTTCCAGTTTTTGATAATAAGGTTCCAATATCATATTATTCTTGTGTTCAGAATGAAAATATGATTCCTTTAAAAACAACAAGGTTTTTAGGCTGTTTTACCCAATAAGTCCTTAGTTTTAAAAAAAAAGGAAACATTGTTCGTTTCTAAGTACATATGAAGGCCATAAAACAAATTTATGTGTCAATGTTGCCTAACGATTCCTAAGATTGACTTAGGCTTCAATTTATATGCGGTGTCAATGTTACACTATCTAGGGGGTAACATTGCCACCGGACAAGTTTTTTAAAAACATTTTTTCATAAAATAAAAATCGGAACATCACGTACATCATTGCTTAGTATTACTATATAGTATGCCTGCCTCAGGAAATTATTAGAGATTAAATAAAAACAGATCTAATAAAAAAGAAATTGTACAGATATGTCAATGTTTGCCCCTCTTACCTTACTGCTATATACATTGCAAATAGAATAGTAACAAAGCAAGCACCTGGATCTACAACTTATGAATTGTGGACAGGACAAACCAGAATTCGTTCGTGTTTCAGATGAAAAAAGAAGAAAACTTGATGCAAAGAGTCAAAAGTTCATATTTAATGTTATGTTATATTTAAGGTTATGACAAAAACTCTACAAATTATAGATTATTTGATCCACAAACGCAGAAAGTAACGATCTCCAGAAATGTAGTATTTTAATGAGAAAATGTATAGTACTAAACAAGAAAGTATAGTTCAACTTGAAATTGACAGTGATGATGTAACTTTATTTGATATATCAGAAGTAGCAGAAGAGAGACAAGAAGATGAAGAACAGGATGAACTTGAAGATGAAGAAAACGTACCCAATCTTAGAGCTCAAAGGAAAACTGATATGCCACGAAGATATACAGAATATGGAGTAAAATTTACGGAAATTGACATACCTCAAAGTAACGAAGAAGCAACAATAAGTAAAGACAAAGATCAGTGGAAAATCGATATAAAAGAAGAACTAGATGCGTTATTAATGAATGAAACATGGGAAATGGTGAAGTTGCCGAAAGATAAGAAACCAATCAACTCGAAATGAGTTTTATGAGTCAAAATACAACCGAATTGGTCAGTTGTAATGTATAAGGCAAGATTATGTGCCAAAGGCAATGCTCAAAAGGAAGGAGTAGACTATACAGAAATATTCGCACCAACAACCCGATATGTGTCAACAGAATCTCACTAGCCTTGGCAAAAATAAAAGACTATATACATTCATGCAATTCGATATAAAAACTGCGTTTTTATATGGACACTTCGATGAAGACGTTTTTATGTTACTACCTCAGGAAGTACGTTTATAAAGGTTATGTAAATAATAACAAAGTTATTTCAATTATTTACGTTGACGATGGACTCATTTTTTTCTTCAAAAGAATCAGCAACTCAAACAGTTTTACAAGAATTTCAATCGTGTTTTGAAATTACAGTGATAGAAGCCAATTATTTGGTCGGACTGAAATTTTAACAGACTTTAAAACTGGAAAGATGTTTTTGAGTCAAGCAAGTTATACAAAACAGGTCATAGAACGCTTTGGACAACAAAACGCAAATCCATTGAGTATACCAGCAGATCCAAATGTATGTTGGACAAGCAGTAGCGGGAAAGATAAAATTTCTGAAGAAAGGAATATACCATACAGGCAAGCAATAAGATCACAGATGTCGTTAGCAGTGGCTGCAAGACTGATATTTCACATGTAGCCAGTAGCTTCATACATAATTACACTGCACAGCATTGGAATTATGTCAAGAGAATCATTCGATATCTTAAAGCAACTATAAACTATGATATATACTATGACAGATATGGTGATATATATGGATACAGTGTTGCAGATTATGCTAGTGAGAAGGAGACAAGCAGGTCAACTACAGGGTATGTCTTCAAATTATCAAATGAATATGTGACATCTACAAGTAAAGAGCAACCCTCAATATCCTTGTCAACAACAGAATCAGGTTTTATAGCAGCAGCACAAGTTACAAAGGAGGATATTTGGTTAGAACAACTATTACCAGAACTAGAAGAGGATATTAAGAAGCCGTTGACGCTTTATATTGACAATCAGAGTGCCATCAAATTAATAAAGAATTCACGAAAGAACTAAACATATAGACATCAAGTTCAAGTTTATCAGGGAAAAATATGAAATTGGATGCCTGAATTCCGAATACATCAATACAAAAGAGCAAGAAGCAGATATATTTACAAAAGCTCTGCCAAGATGTCAGTTCAAGAGTGTTGAATATTAGATGTTTCATTGTTAACCTAAAAGTAGTTTTCCTTTGATTGATAGGGATCAGTTTGACAGTAGTTGTCAGTTTTAATGGAATTAGTATTTTCCAGCTTTTTGTAAGTTGAGAAAGTTTATGGAAAATAAAGAAAACAACCGTCCGAATAGTGCTTATAATTAGTTAATAGTCCGAAAGAATAATAAAAGTACAAATAAAAGAAATTTTAATACTTAACTAATTTCAACATTACCTCAATACTGCAAATACATTTATCATTTTGGATAACATTTGAGAAAAATTTCTACCTCTTACCATGTTCATCTAATGTTTACCACTTGTAATAACTGTTAATGTGAACGTGAGATAATTAATGTAAATTATAATACATTGGAAACGTTCAAAGAATGGTTTTGAAAATACTTGTTCTGTGAACTTCTCTTCCTACTTTTCAATATACTTACTTCCAGCTGGAGGTGGATATGTAGAGAAATATTGTTCTTTGATTTTTGAACTGTTATCAAAAATACCAATAGTCCTGATATCTCGATGATTATTTTTAACGATGTACCATTGAACATTTTCCAATCAAAGTAATATAATAATGATCCGAATCAAAGCAAATAATTAGAACAGTATTTTATAGACCTTTTTATATAGTTGTTTTACTCGCATAAACGTCAGGTAGTGGTGATTTAAGTGAACAGAATTGCTCTTTAGGTGATAGGCCACTAGGTTACTTTAATGTACTAGCTATTAAATGAGTAGCCGTTACTTGTGGTCGGTAATTTCAGTAAGGATTCTGTTGATTTATGATTTTGTAGTAATATGCAGGTTGGCGTGTTGTATATCATGAATATATTTTTATCAACTATTGCACTATAACATTTCAGCAAGATAACGGGTAGATATTATTTTATCATAGGTTATCTTGTAAATTATTGAATATTTCACACACCAAAGTAGAATTAATTGATTTCAATCACGTGAATAAAGGAGTGCGGAGTGATATATCCATTTATTTGTGAGTAGAGTCAATGACGAAACAAAAAATTAGCATTAACCGAAGGACTGGTTATTAGCGTTATATTTTATGAGTTACAAAGCATTTTTCTAGATATTAATACAATTTTGAGATATTGTTTCAATTAGGTGTTTACTAAATAGAGTTTATGATACTGATTGCTTCATCATAATTTTTAAAATTGGCTATATTGTAGTTAGGCCCGAATATACATTGTTCCAGGTGAGTTGGATGATGATTCCTGTGCATTAAGCGCCTGCGATTATGTGTTTAACGATAAATTTGCACTCACAGTTTTCACATGTGGGTTCTAACTTGGTGTCAAAGAGGGAATTATGGGTCAGCCGCGTGTGACCGAGGCGGAGACGCGTTAGGAGAACTGCGATTTTTTGGTGGCCCTAACTATGGTTTCACTGAGTTTTTCATTTCTCATAGCTTGTTACTGATGTTTTCCAATTTTTTTCCTACTCACTGAGCACTTTATGTTTTAGGCTTGTTTTCATATCGGCACTCGTTAGGAAACTCACGCACTCCGCACTGGAACTATTTGCAGCTTCCTTAGCGACCAGGTCTGCTTCTTCGTTTCCTTTTATTCCAATATGGGAGGGAATCGAACACAGTGATATATCTTTGATGTTATCTTCTATACATTGTAGTTCCTGCTTGATTTCATTTTCCAAAGAATTCGTGGTGTACATTTTTTGAATTACGTGGATTGAGCTAGAGAATCTGTGAATATCAGGTAGTAAGATTTTTCTGAACTAGAAGCGATGAGAGTTGCACGGTATGTTTCATAGAATTCAGTAGAGAAAGCAGATGAGACTGGAGGAGCTCTAAACAAATATTTCGAGGATGATATGACAATGACAGCACCTGTACCTTATTGAGATTTGAATGCATCGGTATAAATATGTAAGAAATTTTGGTATAAATCAAGTATGTCATTTGGTTATGCTTCAATTAGCGTATGGCTGGTGCAATGTTTGTCGAATGAGATAAGCTGGGTGATGAATTTAATGCTTTTGGTTGTCCATAGTGAAGTGTGACGATATTCGACAAGGAAACATTCGTAAAGCGGGTAATTTAGCTCGCCAAAATAGGTTTTAATTTTTGCATAGAAGGGTTTGGCAGTTCTAGGTTTGTTTTAAATTGAAATTTTTGGGAAAAACAATTTTGGAAGTAGGACTAAGGGGATTGGATTTCAAATTAGCTGCGTACTTAAGACTCAAGCACATTCTTCTGTTTTCTAGGGATGGTTCTGCTAATTCACAATTTAAACTTTCTACTGGTGTTGTTCGGAAAGCGCCTGTTATTAAGCGTAGAGCTGAATTGTGAAGACTGTCGAGTTTTTTCAGAAATGATTTGTTGGATGTTGAATACACAATTGATCCATAGTCTAGTTTTGATCGAATGAGTGTTCGGTACAGTGATAACATTGTGTGGCGATCTGTACCGCATTCTTTATTTGTTAGCGTTTTAATCAAATTTAGTCGTTTGTTGCAAGCTAAGATGAGATTTTTGATGTGAAGATTCCAGCTAAGTGTGTGGTCAAAAAACATACCGCGAAATTTGATTATTGTTTCTGATTTTAATCCTTCATTGTTCAGTTTTAAGGTCGGTAGGTTTCGCATACTTCTCTGTCTTGAGAAAAGAATATAACGTGTCTTTTTTGTTGAGAAAGTGAAACCAGTATTTTGTGACCATAGGTCTAAATCTTTAATGAAAGCCAGAGTTCGCGAGAAGAGATTTTTGAATTTTTTTCCTTAACTGAAAACAACCAAGTCATCTGCCCACAGTCGAGCTTTTACAGGTAATTTTAAGTTTTGTAAGATGTCGTTGATTGTGACGATGAACGGCGTATGACTTATGACTGACCCTTGGGGGTTTCGTTTTTCTAAAGTCCACAGTAGCTTGTTGTTTATAATTTTTTCCATCAGTTTGCACATGGCGCATGTCAAAGAAATAGATCGATAAGACTCAGGATTTGTTTTTATGCTTTGTGTTTTCAGTATTTGTATTGTCATTTTTTTCTTATTTATTTAAACGTTTTCAGACGACGGGTGGATAAATGCATACACACGGTAGGTTCACTTAATTTATTTATTCACTACACTATTCACTAATTTATATTATATACACAGTATATTAACTTACATTATTTATATAAACACTTCACTACTTAGACTATTTACTTGTTCGCTGTTTATATCACGAGATCACTTTATAAACTGACTTTACGGCAAGTAGGTAATCTCTTTATATACTAGACGGCCTTCTGGAATATTCTTTTTTCGGGAGATTTTTCTAATGCCGGCACAATCTTTAAAAGATCTTCGGAGAACATGTCTATAAAAAACGGTCACAAAAAATCCCAATAGACCTTCCCAGAACTCGGCGCGCTCGCCATTTTTTAACAACGTTAACATAAGGTTACAGGACCGTACTTAGTATCTACTTCGGTGTACGAGTTTGTAACATTATTATTATGGATTCGTGCGATTTTATAGGAAAATTGTGTTGCAACCAAATGGTAATAAACACGTTAAGGAGGTATTCGTGGGCATTTAGAGGTAGATGTTTTAAGAAGATTGTTGGAAATTTATCTGGTCCTGGTGAAGTTTCTTTTAGATTTGAGAGAGCTTCTTTATATTTTTCGATGGTAATGGGTAGATTTATGGGTTCATTTTGGTCGAATTGAATTATTACCTCTTTTTGTTCTTCTCGCTTCTTATAAGCAACAAAGGTGTTATCGTAATTACCTGTGCTGGAACGATTTTTGTAGGTGTTAGCTTGTATTGAAACTATTCCAAAATTATCAGAGGTCATTTATTCATCTTTCTCCAGCATTAGTATATTATGATATTTGTACAGACCAGACATTTATCGAACCTTTTCCCACACGTCAGTCATAAGTGTTTCAGAATTTGATGTAGATACGTATTCTATCCAGGACTTGCGTTTAGCGTTTATTATGGTAAGCTTTGGCTCGCGTTTCAATTTAGTCTTTGAGCCACTGATGGTACTGGTTGAGACATTTTCCGTTGTACTATGTCCTCAGCTCGATTTTCATTTTTATTAGTCTGCTTAAGTTTCGATAATAAACAAACGAGGGAGGAAAGAAGAAAAACTACTAAATTAGCGCCAATTGTTGAACTTTTTGATAAATTCGCCCACCATTCTAAAGAAAATTTCATGCCTGCATCGAATCTTACCATATGTTGGTACCCTTCAGAGGTCACTGTGGCGTTAGAATGTACCTTCCAAATAAGCCCGCAAAATATGAGATAAAAATATAAATCATGGCTGACTCCAAGACACACTATATGGTTAACGCTGAAGTCTATACAGGTGCCACTGGAGAGAAAAATAATAGGGATAAATCTAAAAATGAGTTACGCCATGCCACTCAAGTTGTTTCACGGTTAGTGGAACCAAACAGTAAAACTAGAAGAAATATAACAGTTGATAACTGGTATACTTCTACTGAATTAGTAAATGAATTACTGAAACGAGAGTTGACTTGCGTGGGAACTATGAAAAAAATGGATGATGTATCCCTCCAGAATTTCTACCAGTGAGGAAAAGACCCGCCCAATAATCTATTTTTGGTTTTCAATCAAAGTTAACCCTTGTATCGCATGTACCCAAACCATATAAATCCGTAGTTTTCTTGTCTAGCATGCACAATGATAATATTGTAGATAAAACAGGTGAAAAATCGGAAATTTTTTTTTTTTAATATCACAAAAGGAGGTGTTGATGCGATAGACCAAAAGTGTTCTAATTATTCAACATCTCGGCGTACTAGAAGATGGCTCATTACCATTTTTTTATGATATTGAATGTGTCTGCTATTAACAGTAGAGTCATGTATCAATATTCTCCATATGGAAAACAGATTAGGCGTAACGAATATATTAAACAACTTGGAATTTCTGTATGCGAATCTCATATTAGACATCCAATTTCCAACCGAAAAGTTATTCTCAAATTACGAGATACAGCCTCCAATATCTTTAAAATTGATCCAGAACGTCCTGTTGTACTACCTAATGAAGTTCCTAAATCAAAAAGGAAGAGATGTTCAGTATGTCCATTGAAAAAGGACAGAAAAACGAACCTTAATTGCGAGATATGCAAAAATCCCATATGTTTGGAATGTGCCAAAAAAATTTGTCCAAATTGTCCAGATTTTTTCATATTTAACATGGATTTACAATATATTATAGAATATTTGTTTATATATTGAAATGAATTTTTGTTAATTGGTTCACTTTCTCAGCTTATTTTTGTAACGGGTCCCAGGGAACCAGTTATAGTGGTTAAGTAACGTATTTATGTGGGTAGTAGTTACGGGTTAAGAATTTTTGATAAACTGCCATAGACATCGGTTTTCTTTAAAAACTTACTTTCCTTCTATTTGAGTAATACTAAATGAGATGTCTTGCAAAGATAAATATTTGAGTCCAAAAGTTGAATGTCTTCTTTATAACTGAAATGAAAAGAACCTGTTGTTTTTTTTATTTTTTTAAGAATCTTTGATAAATTGTCATAGACATCGCTTTTCTATAAAACCTCACTTTCCTCCTATTTTAGTAATACTAAGTGAATTGTGTTGCAAAGATAAGTATTTGAATTATAAAATTAAATGCCTTCTGTAACGCGAAAAATTCGCCGAGCCGTCGTGAATTTAACGATTGGCAAGGTTGTCGAGAAATAGAATCCTAAGCACGGTATGCGAGACGTAGGCAGTCCTCCATTTGCCGTCGAAGTGTACACACATATTATTAACTTTAAAAATTTTTGCATGTGCTCTGGGAGCCACTAGAAGTCGATAAGAAAAACCGACAGTTTCGTCGTAGGGAAAGAAAAATACGGCTGGAACCAACAGCTGGTAGCTTTGGCCCGATAAGTTAATGAACCAAAAACGGTCGATGACTGTGGGTTCCTTAAGGATTCACAGGAATTGTATATGGGTGGTAAATTTTCCGTAGACAGCATTGGATTCATTAACAAGGGTTTTTTTTGTGACTCACTGATTGGAATTTAATGGGTCAGTGAGACCAGATTCCAGGAGGACTGGATTAGTCTGGAGCAACATCAGTTCCTGTTCTGGTTCCGGAAAAGGATAAGTGAATAGTTTTCCTTTTTATTCATCATTTTCATTAGTTAATTCACCGTTATGCGTCACATATTACCATTTTATATTTAAAGATTTATTTCTTTTTGCGACAATTATTATAATCTTGCTTACACTGGTACTTTGTATTTAAAAATTTGAAATCTTTGCTCATAGTTTAAAAACACGCTAAGACACTACGGTACGTACCTGGTATTGCGTTATTTAGTGGTTTTTTTTTGCCTATTTCTCACAAATTTTGTGAATATAACTTGCACCGTTCATAATTTTGAATTGTATTTTCGCTAGCAACGCTAAACGCGATTGCTATTTAAATTTTAGGTTTATGCAACAATTTATATTGATATTGGTATAATTTGCGGAAGGGTGAACCCTTGTAATTGTACATTGTTGATTTTTGATATATATATATATATATATATATATATATATATATATATATATATATATATATATATTATCGTGGTATTTTTGAGATATTGTACATGAACTATTTGGTCGTTTCCCTAGAACTATAGAATCTGCTAGACAGTTATTTATTTCTTTGTAACTGACAAGTTAGTTAGGAATTTTTTTGGATTTATGTAGATTTCGGCCTTCAGCCCATCTACATCCTGTGTTTACAGACTTCAGCTGAGCTCAGACATTATTTGCGATATTGTTGTAGTGACATTGTAACAAATATTTTGAAAAGAGACCGTTGGTCCACCAAGACTAATTAAAATTTCAATCAGGGTGTACTTGCTGACTTTCATTTACTTATGATAATTTACCTATCAGATTAACCTTTGGAGTGTGTAGTGAGTGTTGTTAACCCACTGAGGATTTGTGGGCTAATTAAAGAAGTCTTGGGTGCTTGCCAAAACTTCTCTGGCGCCCTTTTTGTATACTTAATAATTTTTTGAAGAATCCACCCCTTCTTCGACTCGAAGCTAGTCGACTGGCGAGCACGGGTTGTACCACGTGAGACAACCCGCATACCTATAACGAGCACTGTGAGGGTTTGTAGGTTTTTCTCGTTATAAAGTGAAAAGGACATGTTGTTTTGTTATGTTTTATAAAGAACCATTTTGTTTTACTAAAGACTGGAACATTTTTTTCGTAGTTTAGGTATCCTCGTACTTACTTAAGAAAATGAAAGTCTTAGAGCATGGCAATTAATTAATGTATTATTTTTACTCGTGAAAAATATTAACAAAATAATGATAATAAAGACTAAATATACGGTTAATAATTTCTTATAACTACCTATTCAACCGTATATTATGCACTATTACATTAGGTACCTACTAACTAAAAATTCAAAAACCATTACCTAATAAATGAAATGTCCTACCTAATTACATCACTAGTATTTTGTTATTTTAACTAAAAATTATTTATAACTGTACAACTCTAAACCATCCTACCGAGTTGTTTCTTAAAAAACATTCGCTGTCACCAGTGTAGTACTGCCCCTTTTATGTCGTGTCCGCTGTCACCAAATGAAATAATTACTAGAATACGTACTGGCCCTTCTCCTTCTATCTGTATAGTTTGCCACCAGAAAAAAAAATTATACAACCGAGCGTGGAAAAGTCCAATTTAGGCGGGGATCTCCTGGTCTTAAAACCGGTAATTCCTTTGCCAGGACAGGGTTGATTTTGTGTCCAGCCTCGTATCTAATGAACTGCTCTTTCCAAAGGGATGGTCGAGGTGGGAAACTGAATAAATCTTGGTACCAACTAATGATAAAAAATATATCTATATTTCACTATATATATGACAAAAGAAAAACGCTATACACCTATATCAATAAACTTACAATATTTGTTTGGACCCTATGATTCCATCTCCTCCTAGTTGTGCTGAAACGTATGTCTACTTGTGTGACCCACCTCACTGCAAGAAAACGTGTCTATCTACAGAAATACTAGCCGACCGGTGCTTAATTCGTTTATTGCCGAAGGTTATTGTACTCTATTTAAATAAAAATGAGAAAAAAATAAATTCTGCTCATTTTATAATCTTTGCGATAAGCAGTTCTGTACGGACAATCAAATTTAGCGAGAATTGAATTATACGGCCGTGACTACAAGAAAATTACTTACTACTGTGAAAATTAATCGATAACCGAGATACGTAGACAGAATCATACATTCCCTGTGATCTCTATAAATTACAACTGGCATCCCTTCAAATTTTACCTACCACCTATCTACGGGGTGGGCGAGAATTGTGTGACAAAAAAAAGTATCTGAATTCTATTAAATTACATATACAAAAACGTTCCTGCTAATCGTTGGTGAAATCTTACTATAATATCACCCAAAATAAATATGTATCTATAAAATGGATTGGTGCACAAATATAAGCCAGAACCTACAGATAAAAGTTAGAGCAGCGCAAAAAAATAGAATCTCTCAATTGATATAAGCCATATTCTCCCCGTCTCTGGCTGCTGAACTGATTTCGATATGACGTTATCGAGAAATTAGCTACAACGGCGGGGACGCTAGGTTTCTAACACACGGTTTCGGGGTATGTTGGTTAACGGCTGAGGAGAGTTTACTCCGTGTTGTTTTAGAGGAACAGTTTTCATTGTCAAGGATATCCCAGTTTCACTTTGACGTCCTGAACCCAATGGAGAGAAATTATCCAGATAATCCCGCGAACACTCAAATATAGACTGGCACCCGTCACCGTGATAGGGAAATACTTTTTCCCTTCGCGTTTTTCGCCCGACTCCGTCCTCTGGCTGCTCTGAACTGACTATTTATCATTTCCCCAAATTTTAGGATTTTCTGCTGATTTGCAAAAGGTTGCGTGTTTTGTTTTAGAATGGCCTTCGATTTTTTAACTCCACCGTGAGTGTAACCAACAAAAGTTTATATTCAATCTGGTTTAGTTATTTACATTGTTGTAACGTTATGGTTCTGCCTCATTTTTGATAAACAAAAAATGTGTCTATAGTTCTAGTTTTTTTTATTTGAAATAAAACTTATATTTTACAGTGTGATTTGAAAGTTACTGATATACTTTTCCCTTTTTAATACTCGCATTTATTACATAACATTAAAAACACAATTGTTATAAACAATACTTGTTTGGCTGTTAGAGTTGTTGTTCTGGTTCCAGTCCAACGATAGATGCCTATGCCACACTGTGGTTACCTTTTTCCGTTGACTTATTTTCGCCCTTCACGACATTAATAATATCTTCTTGATGTTCTATGTCCATTTGCAGATAAGGTTTAATGGATTGACTGTTACTGTGTCCGGTTATTTTAATAAGTTGTTGCTCGGTTACTCCGTTTTTGACCAGCTTAGATACAGCTGTAGCTCTCGCATAATGGTTCGTTATCTTCATTTTCTTGGTGTCAATGCCTACCTTAGAGGATGCTTCGTTAAAATAGGTTGATATCGTGTTTTTTCTAACAGGACAGTTTTTAAATAAGCTCCATTTGGGGTTTGGTGTTAGAAACAATCCGTCAAGTTTAATTGAATCACCATGTATTTCAATTACCTTATGAAACAGTTGAACTGAACAAACTCCAGGATTTTTTATATTTTAAATTAGTCACTTGCTATAAGAATTTATTTTTGATCCACCCTGTGCGGTCTTTGTGAAGACGGGTTTATACTTTATCCTGTCTGTGAAGTGTTTTTGTTGTCGAACTCATTGGCACAATACTCAATTTTCGCAGCAGCTCCTTCTCCACCCCGCGAAGCTAACTCGTGCCAAGCGATGTAAAAAAATTTCTGTTGTGAACCACTTGGTATATCCTCATCCCATATTTTTAATATTTGTTCATAATCTCCGCTTGTTGAAACTGCCGCACTTCTCTTTCTTTTTCCTGGGTCCTGTTGTAGCTGTCTTCTCTTCGCGTTGCGAGCTGCTCTAGCCCCTCTAAATTCCACATCATTAAAAGGATCAAATTTAATCTGATACTTTTCAAAAAAAAGTTTGTAGTTGTTTTGTTGTAGAGTTCCACATAACCTAAAACAAAACAGGAAAATAATTTTAGCGGTTCTATATTTTTTTGCAATTTTTCCTTTTTTGTCGAATAATCTAAAAGTACGTAATTTGCCCTAATGACAGATTCTTTGTAATCATCAGAAATTTTCTTCTTCATATTAAACGCATAATGTTCTAAAATCGATACCAACGCCATTGGATCTTCAACATTGTAGGACATTTCCGTACAAAAAACCAGAAACTGCCTCCATATGCTTATTTTCAACTTCTTCGTATTCTGGGGAGTTAATTTTGCAACTTCTACTTGTTTCCAGAGTTTTCATTTCCAAAACGAGCCATTTTGGATTTCAAAAAAACGCGTGAAATGCGATTAAATTATGTGACGTGTGAAGTCATGCACCGCAAAACAATAGGATAAGCAAACCGATCCAAACCTGGTGAACATTTGACATTTATCGCATTTCAAATATTTACCGGGTTTGAACTGGTTTGCTTCGCCAAAATAGTCCTTATGTCTACCTGTCTAGCCAACTTTATTTTGGCGAGGTAAGTTCCAAAATGAAATATGTCAGATTTTTAAAATAAATTTTGGGTGTAAAATTTGACCAATCATCTGCGACGAAAATTTTCACAAAATGCATTCCTTCGGAAAAATTTCCAGAAATAGTTAAAGCACTACGGAGATTATAAGTCAAAATCCAGTTTTAACAAATAAGATTTCTTTGAAAACAAACTATCTTCAAAAATAATGTGTATTTTATTTGGGTATTTCGAAGCCTTATTCCATAAAAATAGATAAACTTGTACCAACTTATGTTGACACTTAAATTTGGATGTCCTTTCAAATAGGTCCGTCAAGCTGCCCCCCCCCAAGTTAGATTTTTTTTACCAAAATGCTAGCACACATAAAGGGCACCTAGCACAACCTAGCACAACAATTTTTATAGCTAGCACACCAACAGCTCACAATAAAAATGCTTTTGAATTCGGGTGGGGCCATGTTAACGCTAGCCCCTCCGGTTGGAATTTTGCGCCAAAATGCTAGCACAGATAAAGGACACCTAGCACAACCTAGCACACCATTTTTTATAGCTAGCACACCAACAGCTTACAACAAAAATACTTTTTAATTCGGGTGGGGCCAGGTTAACGCTAGCCTCCTCCCTGTTGGAATTTTTTCGCCAAAATGCTAGCACAGATAAAGGACACCTAGCACACCATTTTTTATAGCTGGCGCACCAACAGCTTACAATAAAAATGCTTTGTAATTCGGGTGGGGCCAGGTTAACTCTAGCCCCCTGCGGTTGGAATATTTTTGCCAAAATGCTAGCATAAATAAAAGACACCTAGCACAATCTAGCACAATTTTTTTTATAGCTAGTACATCAACACGCTTTTGAATTCAGGGGGTGGAGGGTGTCAGTAAAATAACGCTTTGGTTACACGAATGAATGAATATGTTGGATGTATTTGTCCCTAAGCATTATTTTCCTATAAAAAATGGCCCCTAAACAGCATTATTGTTGTCAGCTGTTGCCGGATTGTGCGTGATATCTATATTTTCCCATTTAGCAGGGTATTTGATTAATTAATAATTAACTATTATTTAATTAATAGTTATCTATTTATTTTCAATTATTGCTAAAAAACGAAATAATACAAAAAACCTTCACATTTAAAAATAATTTTGGTAAAATCATAGTAATTTTAATAAAACAAAATAATTAAATTGAACCATTTAGTGACGGAATCAGAAACAATCCGTGCACAAATAAGTTGCAAATTATGTCACACTATAGAGAAGGCAACGACAAACGTTTGCGTATAGACATTGGATAAATAAATGTCCAAAAAAGCGAAGCCATTGGATATGTCCTTTAGACAAAGTTGTGCAGTCTGGGAAGGGTCGGCTGAGATCCCTGAAAATGTTCCAATATATTGAGAATACATGTTTTAGTCTGATCGTGGTTCACTGTAGTCCTTATTCAAAAGAAACACTCAAACTATATTTAAATTTGCTAGAATATTTATTGCCGAAGTTGATGGTTAACTAACCATTGTAATGATAACATAAATATTGTATTTCACTATCAGATTTTTTTTAAATTCCCAAGTTTACTTAGAACGTGCAGTTTTCAATTCGTAGAGCTGGTTAATCAGAGCTTGAAATATTTTTGTGGCATATCATAAGATACCAACACTACTATGTATTTTTCAAAGTTTTTAGTATGTAACTGGCAATGTATATTTGCTCGGTTGCAATCTTGCAACTCAGTTTTGAAGCAGATATCTTCAACCGATTGAGCTGAAATTCGGTATATACGTCTAGTTTGCATGCCAATCTATGATTAGGTATGTGACGTCATTCTAAGTTTAACATGGCGGACCACCAAAGTTAGCGGACTAAAGAAAGTGGACTAATTTTTTATGCTTTCTTACAATATGAGTAATGGAAGTACTTGCTAAGAATACGAATGTGAATTATAGTCCGTTGCTCCAATCCTTCTACAATTTTGGTGTACTTGGGTTCTTTGAGTCCTTGATTATAACATTGAGGTCGAATTGTTCGACTGTGTTGCATCGATTGGTTCACTTTGACTTTTGTTATTTGCCGAGATCGGCGGATTGTTAGACTGGGTCTTAAAGAACTGAAAGGACGGAATAAAATTCTTGTTCTTTCAATTTGACCCATGGACATTGGATATTTTTCACTACTTCAGAACTATTCTAAATAAATAAATTGTAAAAAAGCCAGATGTTTGGGTAGGAACGGCAGGTCTGGAGGACTGAGCATTATAAAAAACATACTTTTTCTATCATATTCCAAGCAAACTGTACTGTAAGCAAAATTAATGACATAGATATTTTTATTTTTCTAAAAACTAGGTATAATCCAATTAACTGTCTCGACCCTTACTTCGTGGAAACTACTCATATTAGTGTTTTAAATGAAACTCAATGTTTCTAGTTAATTCCACAATATAATGAAAAATGTTTGAAAATTTTAAAAAATTGACAATTGTTTCGATAACTGAATATAATCGTCAGAATGACAGGAGTTACATTAAATGTAGCGTTAACCTGGCCCCACCCGAATTAAAAACATTTTTATTGTAAGCTGTTGGTGTGCTAGTTATAAAAAATGGTGTGCTAGGTGTCCTTTATCGCTGCTAGCATTTTGGCGCAAAAATTGCAACCGGGGGGGGGGGGTAGCGTTAACCTGGCCCCACCCGAATTCAAAAGCATTTTTATTGTGAGCTGTTGGTGTGCTAGCTATAAAAATTGTTGTGCTAGGTTATGCTAGGTGCCCTTTATGTGTGCTAGCATTTTGGTTAAGAAAATCTTACCGGGGGGGGGGCAGCTTAACGGACCTCTTTCAAATAGTTGTTCCGAATACAAAATGATAAACCGTACGTTAACTAATTCTCAATGGAATACCAACATAACAGAAAACGGTATAATTTTGAGAGAAATAAATCTAAAGTTTTCATGATAGTAGACAAAAATCAATATCGACCTTTCAGTCAATGAATTTTAAAACCCAAATTGTTCTAACAGTTGACCAACTAATGTGTACAGTAAGATGATTTTTTAAAATAGTGGGAAACTGTAAACCAAATTGGTTATTAAGCCGCCGTGCATATTTGGTTTATGGTGGTGTTACATCAGAATTTTGAACAATTTTTGTTACAAATTCAATTAGTTTGACATAAAGAAGTTATTAATTGTATGAACTTATTTACTAGTTAAATAATAATAATTTATGCATAAAGCGGTACTTTTTTTCACGAATGGAAAAAATTGACCGTACGAGCTGTCAGGTGAGTGCGCCAATTCCATGAGTGAAAAAAAGACACTTCATGCACATGTTGCATACATTATTTTTTCTACAGCCCTAAACAAAAAAATTAAATTGAAATAGAAATTTGGGATATTTTAATTAAGCTCCTTCGGTAAATTACAATTATACGTATTCCAAGTTTCATGAAAGTCCATCCTCGATGCCCAGCCAAGATTCATTGTGTTAGCTTATGGGAAGCGTGAAATAAAGTCAACGTTATGGTACTTTTTTTAACGCTTTTTCAATTTTTTCCACGCTAATCATAAACAACCACTTCAAGCGCTGCAATCCGATGGAATACAAGGTACTTTTAAAATAGGGCGTAGAAAAAAATAATTATAGACTGAAAATGATATTATGGTGAGTATAATAGTTACAATCTTATCCCTCGCTACTTAAATTAACGTAAACATTTTGATAAGTTCTCTCATTGAGATTCTTATTACACAAAGAGATGACAACTTACTTTTTTTTGAGAAATGTTCCATTCTTCTTGCTAAGCCTGTTTTAGAAGGAGTGCTTTAGGACGGCCAACAAAAGCACCACGCCTTTTTTACTGCATTGTTGATAATCAGTTCTATATAAGGTACTTCAGAACTATAATATTTATAATAAATTGATTTCGGATTCAAATTCTCACTAGGTGCTTTGACTTGCAATATTTTAATATCGGTCCACTTTATTTTGTTCTTCTCCTTGTTCAGAACGAAATTATTTCCGACATCAGCGCTCAATATCTGTAGCCTCTCTCAATTTCCTTCACCTCATAAAGCTTTGCCTTCTTTTATGCTCTTTGGAAAATTGATATCCACTGTGCAGAAATAAATATAGGACCTCCTTCTAAAATCCTTTTTTCTCTCCTTCTACACAGGAGTGCATTGAGGTACCCACTCATTCTGTGTGTGCACTGTAATAAAAAAATTGTGTATTATGCTGGACACACTAAGATTGTAAACGGCATGAAGTTACAAGGAGGTAATACGGGTAGTCCCAAAATTGCTGGGACACAGAGCTACTACGTATAGTAGAAGTAAAAATAAGTCGATTGGATCCAATTTATTTATATACCAAAATGTACCGTTTGCCCGACATAAGACTTCAAAGTTTAGATAAAAAAAACACATTTTTATAGGCTGTTCAGAAATAGGTTCATTTTAGAGATTAGTCTCCTTTGAGTAGTTAAACAAACCCAAAATAAATTGTAGAAGGGTTAAAACCACCCTGACACGTTTATCATAACTTTCTTAGGGGTGGTAACACGGCTCTCAATTGAAGATAATTAATCAGTATTCTCGCTAAAAGAATTTGAGAACCGTATCACTACCCATAAGAAAGTTATGAAAAAAATGTCAGGGTGGTTTTAGCCCTTCTAAAATTTCTTTTGGTTTTCTTTTATTACCGAGAGGAGAGTATTACTCTAAAGTGCATTCATGAAAATTTTATTCAATTTGTTGCACTAATTTCCGAACAGCGTTCAATAATGTGTCTAATTATGTAAACTCTTCTGACGGGCAAACGGTACATTATGGTATAAAAATAAATTGGGTCCAATCGACTTATTTTGATCTCTATGAGACGTGGTAGCTCTGTACCCCAGCAGTTTCTAAATACTTTGTATATTTGCAATAAGACTTCAAAAATTGTAAGATACAACTTCCGATTTCATTGGCTACGCGTTTTGCAACATTTTCTGACACCTCAGATGTCGGTATAGAGAGAACCTGTGTTATATATAATGTTGGAGTAGAACATGGCAGGATCGCCATGTATTGTATCGATGTAGAGAGTTGTTAAGATGTGGAAATAAACCATCTCGACAATATCACTGGGATTTATTTACACATTAAATATACTGATATAACACCGTAGAAACGGTCAAATGCAACTCATACCAATAAGATACATTGTGATTCATTAGTTACGATAAACAGAATAAAATATAACGTTAATTCCATCTAGATGTTTACAATCCTCATTTTATAAGTCAATATATTTGTATATAGATTTTTATTACGTTTTCCTAAATATTGAGAATGAAATTTTGATCTTTCCTCTCTTCTTCATAAGACCAATTCTCATACCTTAAACTCTGCAGGAGATGAATCTGGTTCACTCTTATTTTTCCTATCTTCCTGTTTCAATGAAAACTGTCTACCTCGTTCGTGTGCGTATTGAAGCTTGTAACTGAGCTGAGTGTGATAGATACTTCTCAAAGTCATACCGTGGCTGTATTCCCGTATTCAAGTGCTCTGGTATGTTCAATGTTCTCCCGACACTAACTCAATTGGTGTGTAACTGTGGTGTGTGTTCGGAGTTTGTAGCATCTTCCTGCTGCTCCCTAGTGAGATGAAATAATCACTGGTCATAACCGGAACGCAGGATCCATTCGGGAAAACTCTCCCTCATTCCCTCTCCCTCCACTTATAAGAGCTATAGCCGGAACTCTAAAGATTCTCAGGGGTGAATATTCACCTTAATTGGTATCACAGAACACCATCATCCTCGGGAAGAAAGGTGAAGAAAATAACTTCTGGGCTCCAACTTATTTTTTATTAACCTCTGAATAAGTAAACAGGGTATAGATTTACACTTTTTAGCAGATCATTTATAAGGCCTCTAAACTAATGTAGAACGATAGGAAATCTACCCGAAAGCCCCACAAATTTATTTGTACATACCACTTATTTTTTACGCTATCATAACTAAACATATCATAGGACTGTTTAAAAAACTATTTTTGTGTCAGATAAACGCCTACTCGGTCTGATGACCACTGCTAGACTCTTTTATTTCTGGTTCATTTTGAAAATAGAGAAGGGCCTAAAGCCTTGACCGTTACAATTCTCTAGAATATTCCGATGGTGCCGGGGGCAAAAAATGTTTACGTCTGAACACCAGCATAAATTTGGTATCGACAAAAAATACCGACTCTGTTCCTAACTGGAACGAAAAAAAGTTGGAAATAGGAATTGGTTCACTATATGAATGCAGAAAAGAGATCTTTCAAAATAATTATCTGGAATTTAACACTAGAAAATAATACTAAAAATAACGATACGTATATCGTTACAAGTTGTATTATAACAATAATCAAACATACTCGCATAGGTGCACCAATCATCCCTTGTTTCATTTATAGAATTCCTCGCATACTCGTTAAATGTTCTGTGAATTCTTTCACAGCTTCCTATAGATTCGTGATGATACGCGGTAGAAAAGTTATGTTTAATATTTAATAGTTCTCTTAATTTCTTCATGATCTCATTTTTATACTCTATTCCTTGATCTAATCTTAGTTTTTTCATTGAACCGTAAGTTGATATGAAATTGTGGAATATTCCTCTTGCAATTGTCTGAGCCCATTTCTCTTGGACTGATATCATAACTGCATACTTTGTGATTTCACATAACGTCGTTATACAGTAGCGATAACCTCTACTAGTACTTTTGACAAATGGACCCACTGTGTCTTTATGTACCACAATGTCGAACGGTTTTATGGCTGTGTCCGTTATGACAAATTTTTCTTTGAGGTCCGGTTTCGTTTCACAATCGTGACACTTTTTTACATAATTTCTCACATCTTGTTCCATGTTTTTCTATCTAAAATTCGCTCTTATTTTCTTCAGTAATTCTATACCTAAAATTATTATTGTGTAATTTGGCCAAATTTATGAATTACGTTTGAGTTTAATAGGGTTAACCAAATAAATCGTTAAAAACACTAACCTGACCACAACACTGGGAAGTCTCTAGTATGTTCTATTGATGTGGAATCTTCTGGACCAAAGCTGGATCTCCTTCAATCTTGTAGTTACAAACTCTATAGTTTGTATGGCAGGTAAGTTCGTAAATTCTTGTTAAATCACTTAGATATTTTTGCTTATAATGTTTATGTTACAATGATAATGGTTTAGGAAACGTATTTTCTCATTATAAAGTGATTACTTTTTTAAAATTCAGGTAGCGTCCCCTCTCAAATTTAAAATGTTTATATTTCCCACAAATTCTTATTATTTCCAAGTATTTTCTTTTCAAAATGTTCAATGTATATTGATTAAATGTTTGCAATGTCTTTTGACTTTAATTTCTAATAATTTCCCAAATATCTTTATAAAATTTATAAAATTTTCTCACATGCGTCCTTCTCCATCAGCTTCGCTTCACCAACCTTTTGTTTTTCCAAATCAACAAACTTTTTGTTATCCGCTTTGTTATTTGTAAAACAAAAAACTTACTACATACTAGATAGAATATGCTTTGTCTTATCTAATGTTTTATATGTCGATAAATGTCTTTATATTTTTCTATGATTATGGATTGTTGATGTAAGATTTCAAACTAATTTACCATTCCTATTTACATACTCATTCTTTCAAAAATTTACCTTATTTTAATTAACAAAATTATATCTATTTGACTTTAAATTTCAATATCAATCCATATACAATCTAAAATGTTCAAATATCTGTCATAATGCCTTTCAATTAAATCTTTACTCATCATTACATATTTATCTATTACAAACTTGGCTCTTTATTTATTTCAGTCATCATATTTTTCTATTATCAATATTTCACAAACATAAATAATTCTATGGTAGAATCTACCTCCACATTCAGTGTACTTCATTAACAGACATGAAATTTTTAGTTGTCACTTCAGTTATCTCCTTTTTAATATAAACATTACAATTTTATTGGTATATATCGTGATCTAACATTCTTTTTATTATTGTCGGATAATAATTTATTTTCTTTTCAGATTCATTGTTAGATGTTCGAAATACTGGATACACATTATCATTTGCTATAAACAAGAAAATGAGTTTATGATTTGTTAAGATATAATTAAAATTTCATGAAAATAATGCAGTTTATAATCTGAAATCCTGAGGTAAATAATTTTACTATTACTTATGTATCTCTTTCGTTTTGAAGCATAATTAATATAATAAATGTTCAATTCAATAGAAAATATTTATTCTTCTTATATTATCATCATTAGAATAGATAATTCCAGCTATGTGAAACAATTAATTTCCATCTGTTACTCTACAAGGTTGCAAATTTCATACTTTTGTGTTCCATTCTTTTCACTGTTTCTTACGATAAGTTCAATATATATATATATATATATATATATATATATATATAATATATATATATAAAAAAGAAACAAAAACAGACCAGTCCGAATGGAGATGCAAGATTTGAACAAAGAAGTAGAAACGATAAATAGAACAAATGAATTAAAAGGAGCAAAGATATATATATATATATATATATATATATATATATATCTTTGCTCCTTTTAATTCATTTGTTCTATTTATCGTTTCTACTTCTTTGTTTAAATCTTTCATCTCCATTTGGACTGGTCTGTTTTTGTTTCTTTTTTTATTTTCTATATTTCTACATTTCAGAATATCTGCTTTAACATCTACTATGTTATTGTCCTTTTTCATTACTCCGTCTAATTTGTTTTTTTTTAATGAAATTGACTGTCTCGACCCTTACTTCGTGGAATATGCTCATATTAGTGTTTTTAAATGAAACTCAAGGTCTCTAGTTAATTCCACAATAGAATACAAGTTATTGAAAATTCTAAAAAATTGACAATTGTTTCGATAAATCAATATCATAGTCAGAATGACAGAAGTTACATTTCATTTTATGCCTACCTGATGTTTAGTAGGCATAAAATGAAATGTAACTTCTGTCATTCTGACGATGATATTGATTTATCGAAACAATTGTCAATTTTTTAGAATTTTCAATAACTTGTATTATCACAAGTTAGGTTACTTCTTGGTCTAGCCAAAAATAACTACTAAACATCAGGTAGGCATAAAATGAAATGTAACTTCTGTCGTTCTGACGATGATATTGATTTATCGAAACAATTGTCAATTTTTTAGAATTTTCAATAACTGGTATTATATTGTGGAATTAAGTAGAGACCTTGAGTTTCATTTAAAAACACTAATTTGTTTTTTAGTTATACCGCATCTTCTTCATTGCCTTCTCCTATTCCATGTATTATCAGATTCTCATTTCTAAAATTTTTCCCAGTCTTAACATTCTTTCCTTGCAATGATTCTGTTTTTTCCCTTGAATAAACATTTTCCATCCTTAATTGATAGTTTTCCTTCTTTAACTGTGCTATTTGTCGGTACAATTCATAAATTTTTTGTTCTATATCGGCGTTGTCATTCATACTGCCGCATATTCTTACGTTTCTATGGTGATTCTAGCGGTTGTATTAAATTATAATCTCCTTTGCAGCAAAATTATCGAGAATTAATTCTGGGGTAAATTTTGATTCAAATGTCGTCATTTCGAAGTGACAGTTGACACAAAACAGCAAGTAACAATCAGTTTTTTAGTCGTACCCATGATATTTATTGATACAATAATAGTGTGTAAACAATTATTTGTTTTGGTGATGAATCAGCAAGTTCGATTGCTAAAGAAAATTGAGCAGTTAGTACCCAATAATACAAAAAGATCAAAAGTTAGTGTGTGGAGACAATGTATACAATTCTGTAGTGAAAAATCTTATTTTCTGAGCGACAAATTATGCTAGTGTTTCAAATGAAACTCACGGTTTCTAGTTAATACCACAATATAATAAAAATAGTTGAAAATTTTGAAAAATTGACAATTGTTTCGATAAATCAATATAATCGTCAGAATTACAGAAGTAACTTCTGTCATTCTGACATTCAAACACTAATATGAGTAGATTCCACGAAGTAAGGTTCGAGACAGTAAATTTCATGACAAATTATGCATCAATATTAACATGAGAAAACAAAATTCTGAAGATTACAACGAAAACGTTATTAAACTTATTTGGAATTCCACAGCGAAACAGCTTCAAGAATATTATTTTACCACATATATAATTAATATAATTAGGGAGTCCGATTCTGGCGAGAAAGTGATTAGTTGTGTTTTGTATCGATCTGCAATTGAGTACTTATTTACAGAAATTAATAAACAATAATTATAAAAACAAGTTTAAAAGTGGAAAATACCGTCAGTATAAGTTGGGTAAGAACAGAATTATTTGAAAAACAATGGTATATGATTAATAACAATACATTGATATATCGGAACTCAATAAGCGGCCCTCTAAAAACGAGTATTGCAGATAAGAGATCGACTTCCGACGGGTCAACTGGGGTCGGTCTATTACGCGGCTTACAAGTTAATAAGGACAGGGCAGTATTTAATTATATTCGCAATAATATATAAGATATTAGAGTAAGGAGAATGGAATAAAATGTACACATACAGCGACGATTATGTGACAGATGAAAGTGAGAAGAGATTTGCAGAGGAAAGAAAACACTCAGGTTCCCTACGAAACCAAAAAGAATGGAATGATATAAACTGGACACATTGATTTCGATGATGAAAGACATCAAAGAAAACTAAACGCTAATAAAAAATGAACTGCAACAACTAAGAACCGAACAAAAAAAGTTTAGTGATGAAAAAATGTCGAAAAAAAAGAAAGTGAGATATAAGGGGGAGAAAATAATATAATCAAACAGGAGAATATGGATATAAAACAAGATCTGAGTTACTTGAAAAATATAAGGAGTGGTTGGAAAAAGATAAGAAGAAAAATAATGTTGTGATGAGTGGACTGGATGTCGATAAAATTGACAATGAGACTATGAAAACAACATTAGAGAATTTTATAGCCAAAAGCTGAAAGTTGACATCAATAACAAAAGTACCGCAAAGGTTTCCTCTAAAACATGTCTAATTGAAATGGCAAATGAAGGAGAAAAGCACAAAGTCATGAAAAATAAATCGAAGCTTAGAAACCTCTCACAGCAAATATTTAATAATAATGACCTAACGAAGCAAGAAAAATGTGAAGATAGAATACAATCGTATAATAATAGAAGGAGAAGAATGGAGATGGAACAAAAATAATGAAACGCTGGAAAAACGGCAAGCAAAAAAACTAATGGATTCGCAGGAGATAATAATGGACAGGATAATGATTCGGAATGAGAAAAGACAGACAAAGAATCAACGAAAAAGAAGTGAGGAAGCCAAAAAATTAGAGAAAAAACGAAATAAATTATTTTTTTTTGGCTTTGACAGTCGTCATTCGGCCAGTCACAACAGGAACAAACTATTAATATATAAAAAAATATATTCACCTCACTCACACCTATCCACACCTAAGAGAAGACAAAATTACCTACCTAAAAAAATAAATACAATAAGGATATACAGGGTCACTCGCTTCTTGTCTAGGGGCCCATCAAGACATTATAATTTATCACAAACAAAACTAGGCCACGGAAAGATAGGATTAACTACAATTGGGATAAACAGAGGTAAACAAATCTAGTTCAAACATTCACACGCATACCTTTGATTCGTATATGAATTTCATCAGAACATTATATACTTCCATTTTGTTTAAGGCTAAAAGATGGCAGATATTGGAGGGTGGGAAAAATCCGATTCTTATTAAATCATTAATAAGGTTTTGAGTTTCTTGGGAATATATGCAGTTAAAGAAAATATGATTCAGATCACTTTTGATATGACAGTGTTGACACAGGTCTGTGTCAAGAATTTTTATTTTATATAAGTGTGCCGGATAACATGCATGTCCAAAGCGTAGTCTAACAATAGTTGTAATGTATTTACGTGGACAGGAGTAAGAATTGAACCAACAACAATTCGGAATTTCTTGTTGAATTGATGAATATTGGGTATTAGATATTTTACAATAATCGTTCCAGGACTTTTTCCATAAACAACTTTGTTTTTGCCTAGAATTAGCAAACACGTCTGGTACAGTTAGTGGATAGAGAGATAAGGTACCATTTTCTGCTGCATTTTTAGCTAAACGATCTACATGTTCATTATGTTTAAGTCCTATATGTGCTTTGATCCATATCAGCTGTACATGTTTATTATCTTTTTTTAATTGAAATAACATTTTTTTTATATAGAATATATGAAGATTATCTGATAAAGCAGGTATAGTTGGATTTTAAATGAGTGAAGTCAGCTGAGTGTACCAGAGAAAAAACAATTATCAAGAAAAGACTTTTTTATATTTTGGTACAATGATTTATTTAGCAGAGCGCTTTCAGTTTAATAACAAACCATCCTCAGTGCCCCATGGTCAGGGTGTACAACAAATCATCACATTTAGAAGCAACATACACGAATTAAAATACAATGCTTAGCACACAGTCAGCATCCAATAAAACAATAATAATAAAAACAACACCCTCAACCCATTAAAAGTTAAAAATTTCTTCCCCATTTCAGGGATTTATCCATTGGACAATGGGTTGAGGGTGTTGTTTTTATTATTATTGTTTTATTGGATGCTGACTGTGTGCTAAGCATTGTATTTTAATTCGTGTATGTTGCTTCTAAATGTGATGATTTGTTGTACACCCTGACCATGGGGCACTGAGGATGGTTTGTTATTAAACTGAAAGCGCTCTGCTAAATAAATCATTGTACCAAAATATAAAAAAGTCTTTTCTTGATAATAGTTGGATTTTGTATAGCTGTTAAGACAGACAGAGAATCAGCTAATATAATAGCAGAACTTTTTCTGGACGAAGAAAAAAATTTTAACGATTCATAGATGCCCACAGCTTCAGCGCTGAAAACTGAGAAGTCTGAGGGGAGCCTAAACAATTTTTCGACATTATCACCTGGAATGTAGAACGCACAACCAGTTCCATATAAACTTTTGGAAGCGTCAGTATATATCTGTATGGAATCAGAATAATTTTCTAATATGGAGTTTAAAATTGTAAGACTTATCATAGGATTTACATGATACCTAGTTTTAATGACATTAAACATATGAAAAAAGTATTCAAAATCATCTAAAGTCATATTTTTTTCTGATCTAATTAACATAGATTGTTGTAGTTTCGGAAAGCATCACAGAGAGGCGGTGAATTTTTGCGGATCCAGTAGTTGTTAGTTAAATCAAATTCGTTTAGCTTACATATATTGTGATATAAAGATTCGTTGGAAGACATAATTTTTATGAAGAATTTCTGGCTAAGATGATTTCTTCTATATTTTAAGGGAGGTTCTAAAGCTTCCACGTGAAGTGGTTCAATGGGAGTAGACCTCATAGCATCCATACAAATACGTAAGGCTTTGTTTTGAAATACGTCAATTTTTTGTAAATTATTTTTACTTGCGGATCCATAAAGTGTACATCCATAATCTATTATGATTCTAATATATGATCTATAAAAAAGTAGCGAGGTCGACACATCAGCTCCCCACCAAGTTTTAAAAATGGATTTTAAAAAATTCATACCTCTGTTGCATCTATTCAATATATGTTCAATATGGGGTTTCCAGGTTAACTTCCTATCAACTATCATTCCCAAATATTTTATTGATTTACAAAAAGGAAACGCTTGTGTATTTAACTGTATCGTATCGATATTCGGGATGTTATGTCTAGAAAAAATGCAAACTGATGATTTCGTGGGAGATACTTCAAAACCATTTTTAATGAACCATTTATAAGCCAATCCGTATATTTTATCTAACGTCTCTACAGCATCATTATATTTTTTGGCCTCTGAATATAAGCAAAAATCATCCGCATACTGAATTATTTTTGGGGTGATATTTTCAACGTAAATACTATGAAAGTCAGCCGTATACAAATTAAAAAGCAGAGGACTCAATACTGAACCCTGAGGTAGTCCTGAAATATTATAACGAGGTCCTATGAGGTAATTATTATGAGTTCTTATATACAATTTTCTATAAGAATAAAAGTTAATGATTGCATCAGTTAATCGAATCGGTATTAGGAACTTATTAATCATTTTTTCTCTCAGAATGGGTAAGCAGACGCTATCATAAGCACCTTCGATATCTAGGCAAAGTGTAGGTATATATCTATTGGTGGAATAAGTATTTTGAATATCGATAACAAGAGTTGTTAGAGCGTCAATTGTACCACAACCTTTTCTGTAGCCAAACTGGGTTCTTGGAAGGAGGTTTTTCTGAAATAACCACCATTCAAGTCTGTGCTTAATGATACGTTCTAAAGTTTTCAACATACAAGACATAAGTGATATAGGGCGATAGGATTCAGCATGATTGGGATCTTTACCTGGCTTGAGAATAGGAATAATGATGACATCCTTCAACTCATTAACTATGGATAGATTATTCAGTATATCATTAAATATATCAATCAACATACATTTAGCAATAACAGGAAGGTTATCAATCATAGGATATTTAATTTCATCAAGTCCTGGACTAGTACTGATGCGATTTTTAAGAACATAGTTTAACTCTGTTAAAGTTATGGGTTTTGAAAGAAAATGGTTCTCAACACTAGATGAAGTTAGATCAGGAAATAACATAGCAGCGAAGGGAGGAGAAATTTTGTTAAAAAATTCTGCCATCCAGATATCATCTAAAGGCTTGACGTTGGAGATTGGTTTTCTATAAATCTTTCTAGCTTGTTTCCAAAGAGAAGAAGACGAAACAGACTTATTAAGAGAAGAAACATACTCAATCCAGTTTTGTTTGGCTATAGCTTTAAATTTTCTTTTTGTTCTTGCCATCATTTCTTGACAAAGGAAAAAGTTTTGAAAATTCGAAGTTTTTTTATAAGTCGAGAAAGCCAAACGTCTATCTTCCAAAATCTTTTCGCAATCTGAATTCCACCAAGGTGGGGGGTAACGTTTTAAGTTTTTAATATTTTTAAATGTGGTATCGCAATGTGTGCAGCTTGACTCATACTGCTGATTAAGATTTGATATTCATCAGATGTGGAGTTTAATGAGAAATTTCCTTGAAGAGTATTTTCAATTGTCCCAGTATACAATGGCCAAATGGCTTTTCTTATGTTCCATTTATTTTTAAGGGGAAATTCATTGGAAGCTCCATAAGAATAACAAAATGATTCGATCCTAATGTATCATCTAATACTGACCAATTAATTCTATTAGCAAGTTCAGGAGAACAAAAAGTGATATCTATCGCAGAAACATTTTGATTAGGACGAGTTAAAACTGTGGGTTGTCCATTATTCATTACTGTTAGATTAAGATCATCTGCAGCTTGGATTAGTTGTATACCAACTGTGTCATTATGATGTGCACCCCACAACGAATGATGTGCATTGAAATCACGTTCCACGATTATAGGATTTTTTGCTTGTGAAAAAAGTGTAAACCAATCATTAGCAGAACATTTAATTTTAGGTGGTTTATAAACAGAAAAAAGGCTTAGCTCCGATGTACCATATTTAATTTTTATGCCACACATTTCCACGTCTCTACACACATTATTATTAATTTTGAATTCACAAAAACTTATTGAATGATGAACTAAAATGGCAACACCACCATAGCCGTCATGTCGGTCTTTACGGATCATATTATAACCATTATAACAATATTGTATATTTTTTTTAAACCAAGTTTCAGTAATAAGTGCCACATCTATTTTTGTAGAATTTAAAAAGTGTTGCAAACTGTTTTTATTTGCCACAGCTGATCTAGCATTCCACTGCATAATGTTAAGTGAAACTTTTTGAGCCATTAATAATTATTAACTGTTAGAGTATCCTCCAGTACTTGTTTTATGCTACTGATTATTGAACTTTTATTAATTGATTGCAAGTCTTCTACTGAGCTAATATTATCCAATAGATTGAATACAAATTTGGAGACAATGTCAGCAATATTCTGTTTTTTACTTTCATCACTATTAAAATTGGATTTATAGGGGTTAGCAGGTAATGGTTGACTAGGACCAAAAGTAAAAGGAAACATAGGCGAGTCAGAAGGAGACTGATTGGACGGAGAGTCTGATTTTCTTTTCTTTTTCATGGGAACTGAGTATTTTTTTGTGCCACTTGTACTTGGTAGCGACGAAATTAAACTATTACTTTCCATAATATTTTTTATCATAAATTGTGTGGTATTATTATTAACTTGATTAGTAAGACTGGGGAAATCTTTATTATAATTTGATATGCCTGAAAAAGAATCATGACTTACAAAAGAAGAAATAGAGTTTTCACAGTATTTTCTGGCTTCCAGAAATGACGTTTTTTGTTCAACCATAATAGTTTTAATTTTTTCCTGTTTCTCATATTGAGGGCATTTTTTAGATATAGATAGGTGATCATTAGATTTACAATGAATACAATAAATTTTGTCATTATTGCAACTATGTTCCTCTGTTTTTATTTCGCCGCATTGTATACATCGTTCTTGGGAGTTTTTACACTGTTTAGAAACATGTCCATACTTCAAACAACGATAACATTGAACTACTCTACCTATAAATTGTTCTACCTGACAATATACTTTATTAAATGCAACATATTTTGGTATAATATTACCTTCAAAAGTAATAATAATGGTTTTTTTTGGTACATAATCAATTGTCTTATCCTCTCTTTGGATGTTACGTTTAGTACGATAAATGTTTATTACCGGAGAGGTAGACTCTTCATTCTCTAACAAATATTTTTCGTCATATTTAGTGTCAACGTCCCTAATGATACCCTTTGATTCGAGTAGATGATTTGGAATATAAGCTACCAAATTATGATTTTCCAACAAAGGATTTTTAACTAATTGATTAGCCTCAAGAAACGATTTTAATAAAACTTTTATTCGATTTTTACCTATACTTTTAATTTCTAATATATTAGTTAGCTTTAATTGTTTAAAAAGTATGTGACCAACAGTCATGGGATGTAGCCTTCCCAAATTACTACTTTTAATATTTTCAATGTATACCCAAATAGTAGATAAATTGTACTTATCTGACAATAAGTTGAACTTTTTTGGAACTGGTTTTACTGCAGAAACCTCGTTGGTGCTTGGAGAGTTATTAATCGGTAACATTTGATTATCATCACATAACATAATTTACTCCACTTGCGTCGAGAATGACGTCCTTTTTTTATCCCCCATGATGGGGGAAAAATTATTTAGTTAAAAACTCTAATCGGAATATTTCAAATAAACACGTGTAAGAAAACAAAGTTGGCACTGATAAAAACTATCGACCGGTTTTGTTAATTGCTTCGCACAACCTATTTGTACAAAGGTAAAATCAACACTGAAATAAAAATTGGAACTTGGAATATAAGAACAATGTTGATACCTGGGAAAATGCAAGATGTACGAAATGTAATTATGAGATACAATGTGGAGATAGCGACTTTACAAGGGATAAGATTGAAGGCGCAAGGGGCAATTGATATGAACCTGTATAGTTTTAGATATTCTGGAGACAAAAAGCAAGGAAACTGGGGAGTGGGGTTTACGGTATTCTAGATAATGAAACAAAAAATTATTGAATTCAAACCTATAGATGAAAGGATGGCATACCTAAGATTGAAATAATTACCATGCAACATATCCATATTAAATATTTATGCTCCAACAGAGAAGGACAGCAATAAAGGAAAGGATGAATTTCACGAAAAGGTAGAATCCTGAAATGATCTGTCGCCAAGTTGAGCACGTTCTCATAGCCCCAGAAATGCACACATACGTAAACCTGTCGAGGCTTTTCCTTGTGCTGTTCTGATCTGCTGTGGTATGCTCCATTCGTGATAGCCGGTCTCACAATCAAGGCGCACCTTCATCAAAGGGTTACATCTCCAAGTCTCACCAGCTAGACCTCTGCACGCCATCAATGCCTTTATTGCTTTACTAGAAGTAATTTACTGCTTATTTCACATAAGCTTACTGTCTAGGGATATCCCTAGATATTTAACTTCCGGTGTCTATTCTATAATTTCCGCGGTTAGATATAGGGATTTCCTAGCTCAAAGTTTCCTTTTCCAAGTTAATGGAGTCATTAGGGTCTTGTTTGGGTTCATAGTCAGCCCCAATGACAGGCCACATTGTTCAATCATAGTTCTAAGGCATATCTGTAATAGATCACACAAGATGCGCACGATTTGCCCTTCACTATTAGGATTATGTCATCAGCATATCCCATACATTCGGAGACTAGCCCATTTAGCCTGTAAAATAACTCACCTACTGCTACAATCCATAGAAGGGGAGATATCACTTCCCCTTGCATTTTTCCGCGAGTAGCTTAAACAGAGGTGGCTTGATTTCTCACCCGTGTCTCAGCTATCCTCGTCGTCAACAAATCATACATCCATTTTTATAGTGGTGCCATTTACTTCTCGCCCTCTCCGTACTTCTTTGACAGACACATGAGTTGTGTTGTCAAAGGCCCCAAATATGTCCAGGAATGTTCGTGATTTCTTCTATCTCTTGTTTAGAGTTAGTTCTCTGGATGACTTCGGTCAGCAGATCCAGAGCAGTCTCCATTGACCGGCCTACTTTGTAGGCATGTTGCCATTTATGAATTGGTGTATTCTCCCGATTCTCCATTCTTATGTTGTAAACCACTACTTTCTCCATCGTTTTAAGTAGAAACAATGTTGGGTTGCAGGATCTGAAAGATCGGGGATGGCTCCAGACTTTTTTCCTTGTTTTTGGTATAAAAGTGCCCTTCTCCATTTTCTTCATATTAAACCCACTGCTCGACTGCTTCTTATAATCTTCAGCAGGTGAGGAAGAATCTCCTTCATACCTTTTTGCAGGAGTGCTGGGAATATTGCATCCATTCCTAATGATTTATTCGGTTGAAAGGGAATTATTACTCATTCTAACCGTTGTCTGGTAACTATTTTCTTGATGATGTCCCAATCTACTGTGTAGAATTTATTGGCGTAATTAATTGCTCTTTAATAAAGTTAAGTGAGCTATGACGATTTCCAGCATCAGTTATAAACTCAGGGAGAATACCACAGTAACAAATATTATAAGGAAAATATCTGTATTTGTTTGTCCATACTATTGCTAATTTGGTCCACTTTCTTAATTCATGAATCAAACTGCTTAATTCCATTGAATAGGATCATGAGACAACTGAATTTATCGCAATTTTCATTTAGGTATGAGTTGGCGAATTAATTCTGGCAGCGGGTTGAGCACTTGCAATCCGCATATGTATTCATGCGGATTGCAAGAGCTGAACTCGCTGCCCGAATTCTGGAGCTTCGTTTTGACAGTACAGTTCAGAGAAAAGTGAGATTACCGGGGTTGTGCAATACTAACTTCTGGCGAGTCCAGAAAGTAAAATTTGTTCATAAAAAGTTGAGTGAGCAGTGTCGTGAAATAATTATGAACGTTTTAAATTTCATGACCGAAGAGGCAAACAATGGCAAGTCAACAATTCCATTAACAAAGGTGAGTTTTAATGATTGCAATATAATTTTTTAAACCCAAGTAAATATTTACCAAATTTATATTTGTTTGTTAAATGATTTAAAAAAGTGACATTAGCGTGAAACAAAGTATTTTAGGTACTCATGTGTCAATTTTATGCACCGTTATGTCATCATAACAAACAAATGGACGCCATTTTTAGTTCATTTAGAGCAACCTAAATGAGACATTCTTTGGTTTTCGCATGCGTGCGGCTCATGCGTCAATTTTTCCAATCGTGAAAAAAAGCACCACTTTATACACTTATTGTATATATAACTATTCTGTTTCTGTCTACAGGAGTATATAAAAGGGCATATGTTTATTTTGTGTGAGATACCTATTTAAATGTGATAGGTATTTTAGCTTATAATTATAATTATTATACTCATTTCATACCTATCTCTATTACGTTTCGGTTTTGTTATTTGTTTTGAACCATCTTCCGATTTCAGTTACAATTGTGGTTTGGTCATAATAAAATAGGTTTGAACTAAAATCTAAAGACCGTTTAAAACAACTAATGAACTAAAACGTAATATAGTATTTTTGCATTTAATACTTCTTTTAAAAGGCCGAAAACCACGACACAAATTTTTATTTCAAAAAACGGTCACTGAAAACAAATTTAACTACTTACTCATTTCGTTTGTATAAAAATACACGTGAGTTAAGCTTTTAATACAACATTTATATCAACTTATTTTATGGTCAGGTAATTGAACGAGTTTCTGCTGCTACGAAAGTTGGCCAAAGAACGCTTTCCCGTATTAAAAAAGAAGCTCTGGCAGGACGTAATGCTGACACTGTATGGATAAATTCGAGAAAACTGTGCTTAGAATGTGCATAATTAATAATCACATATGCGAGAAAAAAGTACCCAGGTTAAGAAATGTACACCAAACGTTAGTTATGGCTTCGCAGGTAGTCGCGAATCTCTGCGGAGACAAATACATTCTTCGGGTTTTCGTTGGACCAACATGAAAAACAACAGAAGTTTGTTAATGGAACGTCACCAAATCAGATATTTACGTCTACTACATTCAAGAAACATAAAAAATGCAAAGAACAGAACATACCTATCATTTATATGGATGAAGCATACATTCATTCATGTCACACGCACCGTAAAGGATGGAGCGACAAGGGTAACGAAGGATTAAGAAAACCCCTTTCATTGTGCATGCAGGAAGTGAAAATGGTTTTGTACCTAATTCTGGTATTATGTGGCACTTCCAGTCAAAAGCAGGAGATTATCATGAATAAATGGCGTACTAAAATTATGAGAAGTGGGTACAAGAAAAACTTATTCCAAATCTACCAAAAAACGCGGTTGTGGTAATTGATAACGCACCATATCACAATGTTCTAAATTAAAAATTATCTACAACTGCTTGGGCTAAACAACAATTAAAAAACTGGCTCTCAGGAAGAAACATATATTACAGTGGACAAATGTTAAAAACGGATCTTTATAACGTTGCAAAAATTTACAAACCGCAATATCAAACTTATAAAATTGATCAATTGAATATTCGACATGCATTGCCAGTTTTAAGGCTACCACCCCCTTATCACCCAGACTTAAATCCGATCAAAAGTGTTTGGGCGGCACATGTAAAATATGTGGCCAAACAAAATGTTACCTCCAATTTTACAAAGGTTAAGCAATTCTGTAATGAATTTTTTGACACATTTTCTGCAATTGATTGGAAAGTAAGATGTGTTAGATGTCAAAAAAATTGAAGATGAATTTATGAACAATGAACCACTTTTAGATACTGCTGTAGATACTATTATAGGTAATTTGGCCGAAGACGGAGATAGCGAGGAGGATGAAGTTGATACAGAAAGTGATTTTGAAGAATCATTTGTAGATGCACATCATTATTTTACTGTTGATGATCCATGTACACCTAAAACATATTTTCCCTTATAGTGTTTGTTTGTAGGTGGTATGGCTGAATACATTAACCGCAAGAAATGTAAAAATGTAAATAGGTGTTATAAAGTTGTTGATATTAGAGCCGAATTGCACTAGAGTAATATAATTTTGCATCTGCACATAGTTGGCCATTATTAAATTTAGAAAGTCGTTCAACAATCCTTATCGTATTGTACGGTTCATCTACAAAATCTTCCAATTCATATACAAATAAACCTTAATGACGAATATTATGAAGGGACCACTTGAAATAAATCAATTTGAAGTAAAGGTGAAAGTTTATGTCTCGTGGAATATATTTATTATTTACATCACGTAAAATAATAAAGTGTAATTATAGAATTCCCCGTATGGTTTTTGAAGCAATAAATAATGATATCTGTACAAAAAATCCCAATTTTCGTAGAAGAATCTATTTGTTTTTATCACTTTATTCATTTAATTATTAATAAATAACACATTAATGTTATTTTGCTTTGTAAGCTCGATTTTATATAGCATAATACGTGAGCCACAATTTATTATTTTTAAATCCAAATTCAAAATATTGTGTTACCCTCGAACGTATTAGCAGCATCACAACCTTTAAAACTTTGCATGCGGAATGTACGTCGCCTGCTTTTCCTGGTAACTGCGTTTACAACGTTGTCAAGTTGTATGGCTTTCTGGCGCATCGTCAACTGCCAAAATTAATTTGCCAGCCTGTACTTGCGTAATTAAATATGTGCACAATTATTCAAAATATACTTACAGCGATCGCATCTTCAATCTCCTCAATTGAGCAAATTTGGTTTTCTACTTTTTCATTGTAGCTACTAATAACGCTCTCTAACTGCCTATCTAATGCTCCTGTTATCTATACATGATTTGTAGGAATTTTCTTGAGCCACTTCTATTATTCAATTTTTCTTGGAAGAAAGTGCCTGATTTCTGACATGTGGTAAGGACTCCTAGTGTATTTTTTTAATAATAATTTGTTCTTAAACTAATTTTAATTGCGAAATTGATAGTGTTTCCTCTACTATCATCCACTTCTTTTCAATTCAACAAAACCGAATACTAACCAGAACAATAGCCTAATGAATGCAACATGTACAGATAAACCTCCCACTGTTACAAATACGGAATTAAAAACACAACAGCTGATACATAGAAAACTTCATCCTATCACTCACAAAACAAGCTCCGCTTAATAAATGGCTTGAGGTTGGTATTCATACACTGAGAAAACGTTATTGCATTATATTGAAAGAATAATTCAGATCAGAAAAGCAATACAAACAGTACATATGTTAAATATATACAGGCATATGTATACAGTTGGTCCGTAAAGTATGTAATAAAATCCATATTCCTTAAACCAGGAGCCTTTAGAAAACACGTCGAGTTAAAATTATAATATACTACATTTCACAAAAGAATGACGTTATAAATATTTTTTTATCTACATCACCCTTTTTTTGCTTTTAGATCGTTCTTAACGAGCTGATTCCGAATAGGCGAGCGGGACACGCCCAGAAAGTCGCTTAGAAATAGCAGTATGTGACCACGCAGTACTAATCGCTAAGACGACTTTTACATTATGTTTTCGGGGTCGTTGAATACGAATATGGAATTATTTTCACGATGAAATTGGGGGAACATGGGAAAAAACTGCAATTTCGGGTAAAATTGAGACAATTAAATTTGGCGTTTTTCTCTGTTCATCTCGCTATATCTTCCACATTTATATATGTATCATTATCAAATTTTTCATGACTATTGCGTATCTAAAGATATAAACAACAAGCCTACTCGGAAAATTCTGCGACAATTATTGCTTGAACAGTAAATTTACAATTGTTTACTTTTACGTGTTCCGAGTTTTGTCGTACAAATGCAAAAGTTGTGTTACGAAGTTCCGAATTTCTAAAAAGTAATTATCCAGTATTAAAATGCAATACCTAAAGAAGTTTTTGGGAAAGTTTCAGATCTAAATATTGAAAAGAAAAAAAAGATATGCTATTTCAAAGTCGAGCGTAGCGTGCGGCTGCACGGCGCGCTATAGCACATAGATGCTGATACTCCCTTAATATTTTATGTACAACGTATTCAACGCAGAATGAGTGAAAACCAGTTAACAATTGTAGAATCTCCCGATACAGACGTTTTTTTATTACTACTATTTCATTTTGCGAGTTTCGAAAATAGACCTCAGCTATGGTTTTTCACGGGAAAAATATCCGTACGCACTGATTTCAGAAGGTATATACCTAATCATAGTTTAGGACAAAAATTAGGAAAAAATATCTGTTCGTCGTTGTTCACATTCACATCTTATTTGTACGATCCAAAGAAAAAGTCAAAAGGTACATGTAACGATATAAATTCATTAAGATATCATTTAACTATCGAAAAGAACTCTGAAATCGCAAAACTTCCTGCATCTGAGCCCGCGATGCATAAACACATTCTAAGAGCTCTTTGGTAAATCAATGAGTGGAAACAAGCAATCGAACCTCTAATCATTTCCAAAGATGTGACAAAGTTTGGCTGGGTGGTAGAAACAGGTAGATTGAGTTTCGATTATTACGATGGACCCTCTGCTATGGAAATACTACAACAGTACTTTTGTTCGTGCACTGGCAAAAATGCTTGCGAAACTGACGTATGCCCGTTTGCCCTTGTAGACAATCTAATTTGAAATGCTGTGATGTTTGTAGTTGTAATGATACATGTGTAAATAAACAAGTGATTGTAAATACACTTGGAATAAATGAAGATATTTTAATGGTTTTTATTTTAATTGATATATTAAAACCGTATTTCGGACGCATGTAAAGTTCCGACTCGGATAGTCGCTGCTCGTGCTATAACGCGCAGTGCAGCCGCACGCGACGCTCGACTTTGAAATAGCATATATTTTTTTCTTTTCAAAATTTAGATCTGAAACTTTTTCAAAAACTTCTTTAGGTATTGCATTTTAATAGTGGATAATTAGTTTTAAGAAATTTCAAACTTCGTAACACAACTTTTGCATTTGTACGACAAAACTCGGAACACGTAAAAGTAAACAATTGTAAATTTACTGTTCAAGTATTAATTGTCGCAGAATTTTTGGAGTAGGCTTGTTGTTTAGATCTTTAGATACGCAATAGTCATGAAAATTTCATAATGATACATTGATAAATGTGGAAGATATAGCAACATGAACACAGAAAAACGCCAAGTTCAATTGTCTCAATTTTACCCGAAATTGCCGTTTTTTTTAATTGTAAAAATAATTTCAAATTTGTATTCAGCGACTTCGGAAACCTAAAGTAAAAGTGGTCTTAGCGATTAATACTTCCGTGGTCACTGTAAGGTCAATTTGGGGGTGCGCCCCGCTCGCCTAGAAACATGCATTAACGATAACAACGATAAATTTAGAATGAAATTGACTGTCTCGACCCTTACTTCGTGGAATATGCTCATCTACATATCTATACCAAAATAAAATATTTTTGGAAATATTACATATTAGCTTGTTTTATGGGTAGTGAACGACAATTAGATGTATTTTTCAACCACATCAATAATTTACACACGAAAATTAAATTTACATTGGAAATTGAAGAAAATAGCTCAATCAATTTTCTTGATTTAAAAATTCAAAGAGTTAATAATGTACTTGATTATTCAATTTACCGAAAACCAACACAGTCTGATGTGACAATTCCATTCAATTCTAACCACCCTGTGTCACACAGACTAGCAGCATATAATTCAATGATACATAGAGCTTTTTCAGTTCCTATGAACAAATGTAATTTCGATAGAGAGATTAATACAATTAGACAAATAGCAACATCTAACGGTTACCCATTAGATATGATAAATAAGCTAATTAGTAAAAAAGAGGAAAAAGTGGCATTACCATTAATATATCCTAAACAAGCTGATGAAATTAAAACTTATAAAACCATCACATATGCAGGAAATATTTCTAATAATATTTCAAAGATAATATCTTCAGCAACGAATACAACAATTTTTTTTAAAACAGAAAGTAACGTTAGTACAAAATTGTTAAATGTAAAAACAAAAATACCACTATTAAAGAAGTCAGGTATATATAAACTCAAATGTCCAGAATGTAATGCTGTCTATTTGGGTCAGACTCTTAGCAATTTTGAAATACGATACAGTGAGCACTTACGAGCATACAGATTAAAACAACCAGATAAATCCCACTACGCAAAACATCTACTTGACACCAATCATTCATTAACACCTAACACAGAACTAGAAGTACTGCATATTTGTGAAAAGAAACAAGAACTGGATTTCCTTGAAGAACTGGAAATTAGAAGACATTTAAGAAACCCACAATATGAAGTTGTCAATGAACAGTTGAATCTAGGGAATTCTCCACTAATAAACTGTCTTCTTAAGTGATAATTGTAAAGATCAGCAGATATAGTTTTCCTGGTTTTCTATATAATTGCACAGTTATACTGATCTTAATTGGAAAAATGATATCCAGGATATTACCATAGGGCTAATAATATCTAAGCTTCAATATTTGTAATATCACATCTTCTTCTTTTTTCTATAAACATATATTAAGCCAATCACAAGTTAGGTTGTTTCTTGGTCTAGCCAAAAATAACTACTAAACATCAGGTAGGCATAAAATGAAATGTAACTTCTGTCATTCTGACGATTATTGATTAATCGAAACAATTGTCAATTTTTTAGAATTTTCAATAACTTGTATTATATTGTGGAAATAACTAGAGAGCTTGAGTTTCATTTAAAAACACTAATAAGTAATTCTGCTTTGCTTGCGAAGCTAATGAATATTATTTCAGCTGCAAATCAGAAGTTATCTAAACTAATAAATGAAATAAATGATAAAAACAAACGCATGTTCTCATCGACACTTTCTAAAGTAGACGATAATTGAAACAACATAAAAAAACTTAGATGTTACACAGGATGTTATGGTCTCTAGGTGTTTTCAGTTAGAGAAGACATTGAGACGAAATAACTTATTCATTTACGGCCTTTTGATACCTGCTACTGCAGATCTAATACAACACACCATTGCAAGTTTGAATGAACTACTCGACGTCACACTCACCCCGGGCGATTTAAATAACATAGTACTAATAAAAACTAACAACTCTGAAACAACTATTAAAATTGAGCTAATATGCTTCCTTAAAAAAGAGATTCTACAGAATTGTGTGCAGCTGAAAGGCAAAAATATATTCATTTCTTCTAATCTCTGCAAAGAAGAGAGAGTGGATTAAAAAATTCTCTTGAAATACCTTCAAGAAGCAAGAGCACTGAACCATCAAGCCGTTATTAGGGGTAAAAATCTTATGATTAACGGGGTCTAGTATAACCTGAAGCAATTAGCAGGAATTAATAAACAAAAGATCCCATCAAACCAATCTCTAAATACCGCTAACCCGGGAAGTGAGGCTTCAGAAGCCTCGCCGATTGAACAAGTTCAAGGCAACATTAAGATCACCACATCTAACACTGCATCCAGTTCAAAAGCTGATAAATCTAACAAAGGTAGAAGGATCATCAAAAACTAACCTCTTCAGCCGTTACTTTCAGTGAATCAGTGAATCTCACATTTAACACATTAATAGAGTAATTGTATCAACAATTTGTATTTTATAAATCTTAGTTATACTCGTATTTTCTTATTCATAGAACTTATAGTAAACAAAATTAATAAAGCGGTATCATTTTTCCATATTAACACTAGATCTGTTCTATCGAATTTTCTCGAGTTTACAGTGTTTGGAATCTATATGATATTATTACAGTTTCGGATACATGACTTAAATCTTAAGCTATTTTCAATAGTCAAAATATTCGAAACCTACCTAAAACCAAGTCGGAATAACTATGGATTTTTTTTGATAAGAAACACACCAAATATGCTGTTTGTGCTTTATATCGACCGGACGGTTTCTTATTTCAGCAGCTTGCAAATGAACTCGATGAGGTATTGAACGTAAAAACTCCTAATTTTAGTTTCATATTATGTGCGGGTGACTTTAATATAGACTTTCTTGAGCCAGATACTACGTCTTGTAAATTATTTCAAACCATTTTTGACTCACATGCCCTCACTCACATAGTCGACAAACCCACACGTGGTCGAAAAATACTAGATTTAATAATTCCCTCCGAAAAACTGAAGGTGAATAATATAAATGTAACAGATTGTTCACTGGTTTCTGACCACTCGATTTCCTCGTGCAATATCGCACTTACTATTACCAAATTCGAACCGTTTTCGTATACTTATCGTGACTTTGAAAATTTCAATTCCTACTTTTTCAACCAGGACTTAAGAGCTGCTAATTTCAACGAGACATATCTCCTTGACGACAGCAATCAAAAAATTAATTATTTAAATAAAACCAACTTTAATCGATATGCATGCCCCTATACGAGTAGTTAAAATTACTAGGAAAAAAGCACCGTGGCTTACAGCAACTTTAAAGCAGATGATTTCATTAAGAGATAAAGCATTAGAAAGATTCAATAAATCTGATTGCATTAATCATTACAATTATTACAAAACATTACGGAACAAAATAAATTATGCCATAAAACGCGAGAAAAAGGGTTATTTCGAATTTAGAATGAGACAAGGAAATAACTTGTGGAAAGGGTTGAAAGATTTGGATCTGGTTCAAAATAAAAGAGCCTCTCCAGTAATTCCCATTCATTTACGCCATCCTGATGATATAAATTATCACTTCATTCATGGGATAGGAGCTCTCAACTCTCCTGACCCTCACATAATGTACAACTACTCATCAACAAGGCTAAACGAGAACTATTCATTTACTTTTCTGGAAGTAGGAGAACTTGAAATCTATGAAAAATTGCTCTCGATAAAATCGGATGGAATTAATATAACTATGCTTCTACGTTGCTGTCCTCACATACTCCCTATGTTACCCACATAATAAACTACTGTTTGCATCATGCTGCCCTCCCTTCCATCAGGAAGCAATCTAATGTTATACCTTTATCCAAAAAAGATACTCCAAATGACGGTAACAACCTTAGACCTATAAGCATACTACGATTATTTATGTCTGACAGCAACATCCTACCTGACCACCAGTCAGGGTTTCGCCCAAACTATAACTGTACCACCGCATTACTCAAAGTCTCAGATGATATTTATTCTTACATGGACCATCTAGCACGGGGTGTACTCCAAGGTTCTATTCTAGGTCCTTTGTTGTATTATCAGTACACTTCACAATTTCAGAGGAATCTCAAATATATGAATTCACATTTCTACGCTGATGACACACAGTTGTATGTTGGTTTTAAAGAATCACATGCTGATACAATCTCGTATAAAATTAATGAAGATCGGCAAATTGTATTGGACACATGTGAAGAATACTGCTTATCTATTAATGCAACCAAAACCAAAGTCATGCTGTTCGGGCGCAAGTCAACAAAAAATAAAGTTACAAACAAAATCAATTTGTCAGTTGGGAACGGAGAACTAACATTGTCTACCTGTGAAAAAAATTTAGGCATTCACTTAGATGATTCCTTAACTTTTTCATCTCACATCTCATCGATAGTTAGGAAAGCATTTTCAAACTTAAAGCTCGTGTATTCAAACCGGCAACTCCTTAATCATTACTCCAACGAAATTTTGTGTGAAAGTATAGTATTATCTCAATTAAACTATGGTGATATTATATGTGGCCCGGCGTTATCACAATTCGATAGAAATAGGTTCCAGTGAATTCAAAACTCCTGTGTTCGGCTAATTTGCGGTATAAGACGACGTAACCCAGTGTCCCTCCACCTACAGAAACTGGGGTGGATAAACCCGAAAAATAAAAGACTGCTACATGCTGCTGTAACGTATCATAAGATTATGCTAACAAAAATGCCAACCTACCTTTATGAGAAAATTAAGAGAAGATCCGAAGCACACAATATCAATGTTCATTTTAGAGAAACTATCACTATTCCTACTCACAGAACATCGTTTTTCCGTCCATGCTTTTCATATCAGATTGCAAAAATTTATAATATGTTGCCTAGAAACTTAAAAACTCTACCCATTTCTAAATTCAAAAAACAAATTAGAGAGATTATATCCAGTGGCTTATTCGAACTCCTAAAATTTTAATTTCAGTTACTTGTTGGATTCTTAACTAGATACCTATACATTGTTATATTGGTACCACACGCCTGGCATACTGTGTATTTTTTTTTAGGCTTGTTGGAATAGCGCACTCAATCGCTATTTTCTCCTAAATCCAGTGGTTAAGCGCGAACGTCGCCTTTTGGTCGCTGGTAGTACTACTTTTATATATGTGTATATATGTTTTCCTACGATCACTACCCAAAGTTGGCTTCTGCACACTCAAATCTAACCGCAAAGTTGATGTTTTCCGTGATCTGTCATAATTTGACATTATTTCCGCTCTAGAGCGTACTTTTCCGCTCACATGTTTTCATTTACAATAAACTAAAGAAAGTTAGTAAATAATAGGTATGTTAATAGTACATTATACACCAAGCGACTAAAGTGACCCATTTAATCCCGCGGATGGGACCCATTTAATCCCCGAGGGAATCAATCCATATACATTTTTGATAAAAATAAATACTACTTAGGACGGACTTTTACGAAACTTGGCTGGGCATCGAGGATGCACTTTTATGAAATGAAACTTGGCTGGGCATCGAGGACTGACTTCCATCATTTTGTAGTAAGTCAAAGTCCGCCAATGAGAAAAATAGCGTAAAGTATTCGTGGATAATTGGTCTTTCAAACACGCGCGATTTTTCGAGCACGACGGCGCAGTGTTATAAAACCTTACAGATTAGACCGATTCAAACGTCATTTTAATTATTATTTTCTACCTTATAAACCCATCCAGAACACCATAGCTAATATATGTGTGTATATGTATATATTTATTTTCCTTATTTTTTATTCCAGTTATAATATATTATTAGGAGCAATATAGTCATTATTATTATTATTATTTTTTGTGAGCTTCGACTGCCAAGGCCATTAGCTCTTCTACATGTTGTTACAGTTTCCTCAGTATATCACTACGTCTCAAAAAGGTGAGTAGTTTCTGTATAGCTCAAAATTCATTTTTAAAAGTAGTTTCTATTTCAGGAGATACAATTCCACTCTGTCGTCTGTGGAGTTTATAGTTGGGGCATGTGAGGATATGTTGTACTGTTAGACGAACTCGACAAGTGTTGCATTTAGGTCTCTCTGAGCCTTCACGTAGGTATAGGTGAGTGAAATTTGTATGTCCTATTCGTATTCGACAGAGGGAAACTTGTTCTCTCCTAGAAAGTTCTCCTGGGTAGTACTATTTCTTTATTGATGGTTTGATTTTCCTGAGGGGTCCTTCTTGCTCTAACCAATGGTGTTGCCATGCTTCCAAAAGTTTTTGTTTAACATATTTTTTAATATATTCCACAGGGACAGATATTTCTTTATCTACTGTATCGGTGGTAGCGTCTCTGGCGGTAGAATCTGCTAACTCGTTTCCGGTTATATTCATGTGGCTTGGGACCCACATGAGTGTTACTATTTTATTGGCTGTCATAAGGTTGGTATTATTATCATTATTATTATTATTATTATTATTATTATTATTATTATTATTATTATTATTATTATTATTATTATTATTATTATTATTATTATTATTATTATTATTATTATTATTATTATTATTATTAATATTATTATTATTATTGAATAGATGAGGCTTTTACTTGATGAAGATCCATACTTAACGATGAAATAAAACAATATAGTTTGTTTAAATCTTCATATATTTGAACTAATGTTCAATTTAAACTTGTTGACGCGTTTCACTAACACAGTAGCTTTGTCAAAACGGATGAAGGTAAAATATAAAAATGTCTTATATATACAGTGCTAAATCTATTTACTAAGGTTAACAATGGTATTGAAAGAAATTACCTGGAAATTCATTCACTACAAACATTCCTAAGCTATCTTCTAGGTAAAGAGGTTCAATGAAGGAGACTGATTGATATCCACTTGGTCGTTAAGGAGATTACCTGAATATTTATTTTTGTTAATCTCTAGGGCCTCTAATAAATTTAAACTAAAGGATTTACCGACTACATGGAGAATTTCAAAATTTGGGTCGAAAATGTGTTGGTTTTCTAATAAATGATTTGAATAGTTAGAATCTAATTTTTTGTTGTCATAGCTACGTTTGTGTTCCGAAATTCAAGTTTCAAAATTTCTAAAAGTTCTACCGATATAAATTTTATCACAATTGTCATTACCGCATTTTAATTTATAAACTCCTGATTTGTTTAATTTTGAAGATTTAGATTTATTATTTTTAATGAATTTGGATAAATTGTGATCAGTTTTAAAGGAAATATTCATGTCTAAAGTTTCTAAAAATGATTTAATTTTTAAGGATGGTATTCCAAAGTATGTTAAGCTTTTAAATTGTTTATAATTTTTATCTGAAGGGAATACTTGTTCTAAAGTCTGTTTTTTTATTTTTTTTTTAATAATGTCAATTAAATTTGGATCGTAATTATTATTAACTGCTATTTGTTTTATGATATTTAATTCTTTGGTATATATATTAATAATATTTGTAATATTTTCCTGACTCTTCTGAAGTATTCTTTTTTGAGAATATCCTTCATCCGTTGATGTTCGATTTGAGCTCTTTCTTGTACCCCAAGGTATTTGTATGTGTTCCCTGGCTCTAAACTTTGTATTTCTAATTCATCTGTGATTTTAATATTAATTTTGTTAGTTATGTCACCTCGGAGATATGTTACTGTAGCACATTTATCAAGTCCATACACCATTTTTATTGTTTTGCTGAATTCATGGATCGTTGCGATGAGATTTTGCAGATCTTTTTCGTTTCTCGCAAATAATTTGAGATCATCCATATAGAACATGTGAGAGATTCTATCTGAATTTACAGCAGTGTAGCCAAACTTCATGTCATTTAGTTCATTGGTTAGAGGGATCAAACACATGCAGAATATCAAAGGCGAAAGAGAGTCCCCCTGTAATATCCCTCGTCTTATACAGATGGTCTCTGTTTCCATTGTCTCTCCTGGTGAAGCTAGAATTATTTTAGTATGCCATTTCCTCATAGAACTCATATAAAATTGGACTATATTAGGGTCAAGGTGATAAATTTTCAATATTTGCTCAATCCAGCTATGTGGGACGCTAACGAATGCTTTTTTATAATCTATCCAAGCTATTGACATATTTTTCTTCCTCATTTTGCATTCATCTGTTAGTAACTAATTTAGCAGAAGTAATTCTTTGCAACCGTACGAACCCTAAGCACAACCCCTTTGTTCTACTCGATATAAGTTATTCGCTATAAGATGTTCGTATATTTTGTTTGATATAATGGAGGTAATCAACTTATATATTACTGACAGATACGTTATGGGTCTATAACTTTTAGGATTCTTTGTGTCAGAACTCTTCGGCAATAAATATGGTATACCCTTGGTAGCCCAATCTGGGATTTGTTCGGGGTCTTTTAAGATTCTATTCATTACCTTCACTAGTACTGGGTGCAGCGATGTTAGTTTTTTTAACCAAATGTTAGTGATTTTATCGTGTCCTCCTGCTTTTCAGTTTGCTGCTTGCTTTATTGTATTTTCTACATCATGTTCTGTTATTGGATCCATTTTCATAGATGGTACTCTTTGTGTGCGTAGCTCCTTATTATTAATATTATTATTATTATTATTAATGTTATTAATATTATTATTATTATTATTATTTTTTTTTTTTTTATTCACGTTAACCGGATGTTTAGCGTGAGAACCGGCAAGGTTAGTTGCAAGGTTTCCAGCATTTCCTATTTATTTTTGTTCAACACTTTTCCGATTATATTGCACGTGCTCAAAATGACCGCTTTTTGTAGCTCGTAGAAAAGATTTTTCTGGAGTCCTAGGCTATCCAGGTTCTTTTTCAGGTCTTTCGGTATTTCTCCAGTGGCTCCAATAATAATTGGGATGGTTTTAACCGTTTTCGCCTGCCATGTCTCTTTCAGGTCCTCGCACAATGGTAAGTATTTTTCTATTTTTTCCATGCCCTTTTTTTGTATGTCGCTTTCTAACACATGTTGGGGTGTGTACTTGTAGTATGGCGTTTTCGCCTCAGTTAAATCTAGTTTGCGGGTAAGTTCTGTATGTATGATTTTAGCGACGTTATTATGTCGAGTAGTGTATTCTCTAGGAGCAAGTGTTTTGCAACCGCTAAGGAGGTGTTCAACATTTTCATTTTTGTCTCCACACATTCTGCACTGTGTTGATATAATGCTTTGGTCTTTGACTATATATTTAAGATATGAACGAGTAGGGATGACCTGGTCTTGGATGGCGCACATGAATCCTTCTGTCTCTGGGAAAAGATTACCACTATTGAGCCATGCTATGGAAGCAGCTTTGTCTAAGGAAGTATTATTTAGTGTATTTGGATATCGTCCATGCAGCTCTTTTTCTTTCCATTGTGATTCCAGTGCTAAGACGGAGTGCTGTGGGTCGCATGCGTATTCTGTATCAGTTAGTTTTAGCGAGGTTATATTTTTATCGACATTTATGATTGCATGGTGGAGGGGGGAATCTGTTGCTCGGTTGTAAAAGTAGTTGCGCATGAGTTCTATTTGTTTTTTGTGCATAATGCGCATGTCAGCTATACCTCTGCCTCCTTTATTCCGAGGTAGGTGGAACCTCTCCTTGCATGCTTTGGGGTGATGTTTCCGATGTTTAGTAAAGCATACTCTAGTTGCTCTATTTAGGTCTTCGAGTTCCGTAATAGTCCAGTTTATGACACCAAAGTTATATGTTACTACAGGAATAGCATAAGCATTTATTGCCGTCGTGATGTTTTGTGCGGATAATTGTGTTTTGAGAATGTCTTTGGTTCGCTCTTTCAATTTATTTTTAAGCTGATTTTTTACTTCCGGCTCTTGGATGCCTAGCGATTGAGCAAATCCCAGATATTTGTAAGTATCACTTTTTTCCATGCGAGAGATGATTCCACCACCTGATGCCAGTGTGAGCGTGTAATCCTCTGTTTCGTGCCATTTTCCTTTCCGAATACTGTTGATCTTGCACTTCTCTAATCCAAATTTCATTCGTATATCATTCGAAAAGTTCTCAATGCATCGAAGCTCTTTTTGTAATCCATTTTGAGTTGCCGAGAATACTTTGATGTCATCCATGTACATTAAGTGTGAGAGTTGAACATGTTCATTTATCTCATATCCATTTTTTAGATCATAAGGAGCAGTAGAGAGTGGATTGATGGCTAGGCAGAACCAGAGCGCACTTAGGGCGTCACCTTGAAATATTCCACGCATGATTTTTATATTGATTTCATCGCTGTCTGCGGCTCCATCAATTAGTCTGGTTTCCCATTGTGCCATCATCACTTTCAGAAGCTCAATTATGTTGGGGTTTACTTTGTACATAGATAAACATTCAATAAGCCAAGAGTGTGGAACGCTATCAAACGCTTTCTGGTAGTCGATGAATGCCATATACATTTTGTTCTTTTCCTTTATTGCATGTTTTGTTACAGTGTTGTCTATTATAAGTTGTTCCCGACATCCTTGCGCTTTCTTCCTGCATCCCTTCTGTTCCTCAGCAAGAAGTTTATGGTCTGTGAGGTGTTCGTAGATTTTGTTACATATAATACCACTTAGAATCTTATAGAGGGTGGGAAGGCAGGTGATTGGTCTGTATTTCGAAGGGTCTTCTGACGGCTGATCTGTTTTGGGGATAAGGTATGTCACACCCTTCATCATAAAACTCGGTACTTTCTCTGGGTTGGCTATTAGGTCATTCAAAAGATCCAGAAGTTTTGATCTGATATTGGTAAATTTTTTGTACCAAAAGTTTTGAATTTTGTCAGGCCCCGGTGCTTTTCAGTTAGAGGTGTGGTTCAGTGCTTCAGTAAGGTCCTCCATGGTGATCTTTTGGGATATCATGATCGGTATTTTGTTTCTAATCTTCCCTTCCGTCTTTATCCAATTAGCGGAGGACTTGTGTCTAATAGAATTTTCCCATATTCCACCCCAGAATTTCTTTATGGCTTCAGTTGTGGGGTATTTTGCATTACCATCGTTAGTTTGGTTGTTGTTTAATTTTCTATAAAAGTTTCTTTGGCTCTGGTTAAAAATCTTGTTGTCGGTTCTTCTTTTGTACGATTCTTTGTATCTGTTGAGCCTATTGGCAATGACTCTTAAGCGCTGTTTTAGGAGGTCCATTATTTCTATTTGCGATGGGTTGTTTTTATCTTTGTACGTTTGTATTATCTCTTGTGCTTTACGTCTTAATCTCTTATTTTGTGCGTTATGTTTTTGATCTTCTGTTAATATACCAATTTCTCTCCGTGTATTGTTGAGTTTTTTTGTCAGTCTCATTTCCCATCCTGGCCTGTTGTTTCTCTTCACGTCCACTTTGGTTTGTGTTGTTGTGTATCCGCATATTTTTACAGTGGTCTGAGCTGCACAGTAGACTAGGTCGTGCAGCTCATTTATGTTGTTGCAGTTAGTTATCTCAGTCTGTAGTAAGTCGTTGACCTCTTTTATCTTTGCTTTAGTTATTTTATCAATGCGGATTTTTCTAATGGGAGGTCTAGATGTTGGGTCTAATCCAGTATATTTGGCTATGCATTCTTTCAGTGTATTGAACGCTTCTTGGTTGTCAGCCATTATTATTTGGATTTGTGTCACCTCTGGTTCTGCTTCTCGATTATTATACGTATTTACTACCGGTGTAAATCCAAGTTCCCGAGCCACCTCTTCCCTGATGTTCTGGATTGTTCCCTGTGGGAGGCGGTTCTTGAGGAAAATTTGACGCCTCTGATCCAATATATTTTGAAGTGTTTTGGTTTGCAGTTCTGGAAACTGTCTCACCATTTCATCTCTTATCAGATTACCATATGGTTTTGAGTTAGTTTCCATTTCTGTTATTAGCAGATAGGTCCGTTATAGGTGACGGTTAATGTCTTCTGACCATTTGAATCGGGCCTTTCTGCCTTCGATACAGCCTACAGGTATGGGAGGGCCTTCACGTTCCTCAACATCTGCTGTAGGTGGAGTAGTTGGCTCTGAGTTCGTTTTTCTACTCCTAAGGTTAGCTTTGGTGGTTTCCTTACACAGGTTAGCGCCACCTGTCTCACTAGATCCTGCGCCAGCCTGGGGATCATCAGGACGGTTCCGAATAGGAGGAGGCTGGTCTCCTACCCCGCCCGAGTAACGCTGTCTTCTTGTGCGCACAGCATTAAAGTCACATTTAGGGGTTGCTAGCCCCTAGAATGGTTGTTCTCCCTCTCGCGTTAGTCCAACTGCTGTTGATCCGCCACCGGGGGTTGGTTACCCAATCTTGAATTTCCAGAGATGGTTACCAGGGTCCACCGACGTAGAGGTGCGAGTAGGAATTGGTAGGAGAGGCTATAAGAGTCGCTTCACTACCCTTTAGACCCTTTATTATTATTATTATTATTATTTTCCTTTTTGTGTCACCGGATTTACACCCGGCGTGTTTCAACGACAGTCGGCCTCAACAGCAAGACTTTCGTTGGGTGTCACTATTCTAGAAATGACCTAACAATGTTTGTCGCATCCAGGATTACAGATTTTTGCATAAATCGGTATTATTATTATTATTATTATTATTATTATTATTATTATTATTATTATTATTATTATTATTATTATTATTATTATTATTATTATTATTATTATTATTATTATCATGGACTATCTGTCCGAACGGTGGGTTACGTTTGACACTCGAGAAGGAAAACGCAAAAAACGGATAACCTCAGGAGCGGCTCAAGGTTCAGTTCTGGGGGCGGACTTGTGGAACATAAACTACGACGAGATCCTACGCATAGAAATGCCAGACGGAGTGCTTTTGGTGGGATATGCAGATGACGTGGTCGTTGTGATCACTGCACCCACGGTAGAGTTACTTCAGTTCAAGCTGAACCAAGTAATGAGGAGGATAATGGAGTGGATGGAAACCAAATCCCTGTGTCTGGCTGTCCAGAAAACAGAAATCGTACTCCTCACCATAAAGCACATACATAGAGGCATAACCATGTCCGTTGGAGACCAGCCCATTGAAGCGACAGAGGCAGTGAGGTACCTGGGAGTTATGATAGATGGCAAACTAACTCTTTGGAACCACATCTGCGGAGCAGCGGATAGAGCAGCGAAAGTGGTGGCAAACTTGAGCCGACTTATGGCTAATATTAGGAGCCCAAGCGCGGCAAAAAGGAGACTGCTCATGCGAACAACAGATGCCATTATGCTGTATGTAGCCGAGGTTTGGGCAAAATCACTACGATTCCAAAAATACAGGGCAAGGATGGGCGCGGTACAAAGGCGAGGGTGCCTAAGGATTTGCAGTGCGTATAGGACGGTGTCGGGTGCGGCTGCTCAGGTGATTGCAGGAATCATCCCGATCGATATATTGGCAGACGAGCGTCAACGAATATACCTTCGCGGGAGGGAGAACTCATCGCACACCATCAAAAGAGAAGAACGGTATCGAACTCTACAGGTCTGGCAGAGAAGATGGACTCAGGAAACTAGAGGAAGATGGACTGCCACTGTGATTGCTAACGTCAGACAATGGATGGAGAGGAAACACGGCGAGGTTGGCTATTACCTGACACAATTTCTGACAGGACACGGCTACTACCGTTCATACTTGAAGAGGATAGAGAAAGTAAATGAGGCTACATGCATTTATTGCCACACGGAGGAAGAGGACGCAAGGCACACCTTCCTTGCATGTCCAAAATGGGAGCACCTCAGACAAGAGGTTACGAAGAAGACCGGAGAGCTGAGCCCGGAGACAGCCGTTGCCAAGATGCTTCAAACGGGGGAGAACTGGAGTGCCGTCACCACGTACATCACTCAAGTTCTCAAACAAAAGGAGATAAACCGAGAATGGGAAAATGAATGAACCAAATTAGGTGATAAACAGGTGCACAATGAGGAAGAAGGCATTAAAAGGCAAGAACAGGTCTGTTCCGAAGTAATACCAAAAGGAAGTTCCGGGACAGAACCAAAACAAGAAGAGAGGAAGGGTATTTTAGTCGGTAAGAGTCCGACACGAAGGGCAGTCACTGACTCGCTGTCAGTCCATGGAGGATTTCACCTACCTATAAAAAAATATTATTATTATTATTATCATTATATCTTGGATTTCATTCTCCCATTTAAGATCAGTATAACTGTGCAATGATATAGAAAACCAGGAGGACTATATCTGCTGATCATTACAATTATTACTTAAGAACACAGTTTAAATGTGAAGTTCTCCCTAGATTTATCTGTTCATTTACTATTTTATATTGTAGGTCTCTTAAGTGTCCTCTAATTTCTAACTATTCAAGGAAATCCAGTTCTTGTTCCTTATCACAAATATGTAGTACTTCTAGTTCTGTATCAGGTGTCAATGAATGTTTGATGTCAAATAGATGTTTTGCGGAGTGGGACTTCTCTGGTTGTTTTAATCTGTATCCTCGTAAGTGTTAACTGCATCTGATTTCAAAATTTCTAAGGGTTTGACCCAAATAGACACAATTATTTTCTGGACATTTAAATTAATAATGACCAGACTCCTTTAGTGGAATATTTTTGTTTTTACATTTAATAATTTTGTACTCACACTACTTTCTATTTCAAAAGAAATTGTTGTATTTGTTGCTAAAGATATTAACTTTGAAATATTATCAGAAATATTTCCTGCATATGTCATGGTTTTGTAATTTTTTATTTCTTCACTTTGGTTAGGAAATATTAGTTGTAATGCCACTTCTTCCTCTTTTTTATTAAGTAATTCATTCATTATATTTAATGGATAACCGTTGGAGGTTGCTATTTGTTTAATCGTATTAATTTCTCTAATAAAATTATATTTGTTCATAGGAACTGAAAATGTTCTATGTATCATTGAATTATTTTCTGCTAATTTATTTGACATATATATTGTCGAATTACCTAGAAAGAGTTAGTTTCATTCAAAAATATAATATGATAAGATTCCACAGAGTAAGGGTCGGAACAGTAAATTTCACTTAAAAATTAATAATATTGTATCCAGACAGCCAGGATCAACTCATGATGATACAATTTTTCAAAATAGCAGGCTTTGTCTCCAATTTGAGTAAGGACTTTTTGAGAATTGTATATAATTAGGAGATAGTGGATATTTAAGGTAACAATAATTCTTATTAAATAAATTACACTTATTTCAGAAATTCTTACAATTACAAATAGTTCAATAACTGTCCTTTTAAATTTCACACTTATTTATGGACACCATATTTTCGCGTATCTTGCCTCAAATGAATTACAAGTCGTAAATTAATTGTTAATAATGTTTCCAATATTTGAATAAAAACTGAATTTTATGTATTTTAGTATGTATTAATTCAATTAAAAATGTGGATAATTTTATAGAGATGGGCCAAATTAACTTAAGGAATCATAAGACAGTTTTCAAATCCTTATTTGTCAATTTCTTGTATTAATATTTCAATAAAAAGTGAATTTCACATGTAATGTAATGTTCTTGGGATATGAGAGAGAGAGAGAGAGAGAGAGAGAGAGAGAGTTAGAGAGAAGTTCGAACAAAGTTTGTGTTGAAATGGGTTTCGTTATAAGTTGGAATGTTTGTTTTGGTTGGTTACCCTGATGTAGGATAAGTTTCCTTTGCAGGGCTGGGTTGGGGAATGTAGTGCGCGTTCGGTTCTTGAGTCTGGTGTATTGGGTGGTTAGCTGAAAATTGGGCTAGCTGAAGGTGTCTGGAAAATTTGAGAAAATAACTAAAAATAAAATTACAAGGTGTGTTATTGAGTTTTTGGAGCGGGCTTTTTGCTAGAAAGTGTTCTGGAGGGAAACCATTCTCAGCTTTGTTTTTTTTGGGTGTTTTAAAATTTTTTCAAGATTTTTTTGGATTTTTCTGGATTTTCTTTTGAGAAAACAATCATCACCAAGCAAAGTGGGCGTGTACAGCTGCGGCTGCATTCATTCCCTACGTCGATTGATTCGTGATTCGTCAGTCCATTTGGCTAGTGAATAAATTCACCATCCTATAGGAAAACCGCAGAAAAACCTGTAGCGCCGACGGGGGGATGGGGCTCGCGGATTCAAATGGAAATACTGGAAATACTTTCACTCCTGATGGGAGTAAAAGCGGAGTGAGTACACCTACCTATGTTTGTGATAGAGCAGGGGTGTCGATATATGTGGACGGAATTATGTGACGAAGAGTGTCGGCTATGATGTCCCTTTGTATGTGGACTTGGCGATGATTCGCCAGTTTTTGACGAAAGGAAATTGCTGATATTGAAAAGTTTCTTCGAATTCTTCGAGTGGGATCGTTGCATCTACATTCCTGCAGACGAATGAGTAAGTGGGTGTTAGAGTTTTGGCTGGTTGGGGTGGACGTTACGTGGAGTTTAAGATGTTGATGGTGATGTTGGGATCACCAGTGGAGTTTTGTATTTTTCTGAGAATCGGTAAAGAGGTTTTGAGGAGGGCTATTCTATTGAAATTTGCTTAAAGATAAACGATGTGTCCGTTGAAAAGTTCGAGGGTGTTTAAAAGAGTGAAGAAAGATTCTTGGGTTAAATATTGGGGTGGGAGGTTCATGAGGTTAAGAGTTTGTGTAGGTGTACAGTTGTTTGTGGGGGTTGATGTAGAATTGTTGATGGGGCTAGAAGTTGTAGTCGGGTAGTAGGTTGTCGGATAATTGAGGGTCTGGGAGATTTGGTTCTTACAGAGGAAGCGTAAGACCTGGTTGAGGATATGAGAGAAGTGTGTGTTGGTTTATGTTTGGGTGTTAGTTTTGAAGATGTTTGAGGGGCTGGTGTTAAGTGAGTGTGGGATTTGTGGGTTTTGTTTGGAGAGTGTGATTCGATTACCTTGTATATTGAATTGCGCATTTCTTTGGTATCTGCCATTATATCAAAGCATGCTAGGGTTTTTTCAAAGCATGCTAGGGTTTTTTGTGTATAAGAGAGTTGGGGTTGGGTGGTTGGTATACAAAGGGGTTGTGGTTGTGTGGAAGGTTTGGCAGATTTACTGTTGCGGCGGTATCTGGAGGACATCTTTGGGTTTGAGTGGGAGTTAGGAGTTGAGGGTGAAAACTAACACCGACAGCGGACTCACTGCCGGAGGGAGTTGCCTCGCTAGTTAAAGATTTCCTGACTTATTAGCTTTCGGGAGTTTTATATTTACCTAGGTGCCAAATGTCCTTCCTTCTTATTATGTGGCTTGCTTGTTTTGGAATCTGAAAAAACACAGTTGAACAACACAGTTATTTTATTTTCATAAATAAGAATATGTTTCCAAAGAAACAATTGGATACACTTCCAGTGTATTTAATGAACTGTCGCACCGAAAACTTTGGCAGAGCTTGTGGGCGGGCTGGATTTCTGCAGTGGAGGCGTCCAAGTCCCGGTGAAGTCGACTGGGAGTTGGTTTGCATCAGTGACCAACTCTGCTAGTATCACCTTCCTCTAGCGATGGACTGGAACAAGATGCTTGGGATAGGTTCAATATTAAAACAATTATATATTGTCATTCTTGACGTTTCACCCTATAAATAAGTTGTTTTCAAAAGTTCATATTCTCAAGTCAAAAAGTACATACTGTTGGACAACTCTGACTAATGTCTTATATTAAAAGTGGCATTCAAAATAAATATAAATGAGTACCCTGACCCCTTTTGCAATAAAGCAAGCACCTCAATTATTTCTTGCTTTGTAAAATTTCCGCTTCTACTCCTCCCTTCTGCCATTTTTCAGAAAAGCAACTAAACTAATAATATTTATATATATAAATATATATATATATATATATATATATATATATATATATAAATATATATATATATAAATATATATATATATATATATATATATATATATATATATATATATAGAGGTAGGAATAACGGGGATTTTCAGTCCAAAAATAAACGAAAGATCTTTTATTCACAAAATGCCGCCAAGCTTTCGTGTCCTTTTGACACTTATTCAGGGCACTACAATATATAATATACAAATATGAATATGATTTAAAAATGAAAAAATAATTATAAGTACTTACATGTAAAAATTTTAAGTAAATTCAATACAAATAATCATTAAAAAGTTGTAAATGTAAAATTTTTTTAAATATAATCATAATATAAATGATGACATATTTCACATATAGACAAATCAATACATAATTTTGTTTGTTTGTTCCGTAGTTATTTCTATTTTTCAGGTTACTTTATAATTATTGAATGGAGTTTGAATTTTAGGTTAGCCAATAGCCAATAAATATCATAATTAATGCGAAGAAAAGAAAAATAAACTCGAACGAAATAGTAAATATAACAAATGGAGATGTAATCCAAGTGAGGTTATATTATTCACACATTGAGAGGATTAAAATAGAGATAACTAAGAAATACTAATATATCACTTACTTTTATTAATAAAAAAAATCATGGCATTTAAAACAATAAGTATAAATAACGAACAAAATAGTAGAAATAATACTTTCATTATAACAAGAGCCGAGAAAATTGATGAGATATAACAGGATATTGTCAGGGCACAGTGACACACAATAAATATAAATCATTTAATATTCAAAACCTTCAGACAATATAACAATCTACAAACTTTAATTGTAATTGTTAATATTTAATTATAAGAGTGTAATTGAAAATGAACCGAACAGTTAATGGACAAATGGAAGACTTTCGAAATGAATTTTAATCTAGTTATATATATATATATATATATATATATATATATATACAGGGTGTTTCTATATTCGACCGACAACGCTCTATCACAGAGAGATCTCAATAAATGACTCATTTTGATATAGGAATACGAACTCTTACGCTGCCTAGTTGCGAGATATAGGGTGTTCAAGATTTTAAACAAAAAAATTGCCATAAATCAAGAACGCCTTTAATTTTTTTTTCAATTTGGTGACCGATATGCTCCTTAATTGAGTAATATTTTGACATAAACGAACTTTGGAAAAATCTAACCAGTGGCGTGCTGTCAGTGTTAGTTGTCACTTTTATCCCCCATATCTTTTACGCCACTGGAGTCAATTATTTTTTGAATTTTGTTTCAAATTGCCTGATTATTTTTAGTTAAAAAACTAATAACCTTTTACGGAGCTGAAATAAACGGTGTTTTAGAAATTTGCCTCTAAACAAAAGTCTGCAGGTAATTAAATACTATTCAATATTTCTAAATTATAATCTAGTAGGCACGTGTCATATTTTTAAAAGTTCGTGACACCTTGTCTATTTGTCACGATTTTGGTAGATTAAATCGTATTGCAAATTTTGGATTTTGTTTCAAAATTTTAACACCCTATATCTCAGCAACTAGGCCCCGTAAGGGTTCGTATTCCTATATTAAAATGAATCATTTATTGAGCTCTCTCTGTGGTAGAGCGTTGTCGGTCGAATATAGAAATATAGAAACACCCTGTATATATATATACACTTTCTATGTGCCAATTACAAAATAATACCTACTGTACATATACAATTGAACAGATCAAATTATCTAAATAAGTATTCTTCAACTAGGCACTTGTTGATATCGATGTTGATCTAGTATCGGTTTTAGGTAACTCCTAGCTTAGCAAACAGTCAGATAGGAATTGCGTAAAACCATGGTGGAGAAATCGGGCATCAGTATTTTAAATTAACTATCAGTTATTTATCACCAAAAAAGGCTCTTTCAGGTTTAATGGCATGGATACTGCAGTGATTCAATGTCGCCTTTGGTCGAACTCTCTAACAATATTCACCCAGAAAGATAATTAGTAACTGAGAAGAGAAAAAGACAAAGAGAAATCTAGTATGTTTATTTACACTAAAAATGTGTCGCGGCTGTTTAAAAACCACGTATTGGCATCTATATTTGGATAATGACAAGCTCGCTCGTCAAATATGTTCGTTTGACACAGACCAAAACTCAAATACAATAAACCTCCAACTATGTAAGGGGATTGTAAATATATAGTTTATCTTACTCTAATTTATTCACTAAATGAACCTGTGATATCTATAAGTAGGTTTACTGGACGAAGGAGATACATTATTATTGTAAATTGCATCAAAATGGGGTTGGTTGATAACCTACTTTATTATGATAACATCAGCTGATGTCTTCATATAGCAAGATAGAGAACTGAATACAATGAAATTAACTGAATGTCCATCGAATCGTAATTAATCATTAAAATAAACCCCTACGACGTGACGCTAAGTTATTAAGCTTTCAGTATGTGTATATTTCCAAACGAACAAGTTTGAGCGTGCCTGAGCTGGTTGTAATCATTTTTATCGTAAATTCCTCTACATAACTTCAAATGAATTTCCCCTGATTATTTATTTAGTATCATTGTAATATTTGTATATATCTATATATTTGTATCAGTCTTAAGCTATTTTCCTTTGCGTTTCCTAAAATTATACTTACGTCATTTGCTGTTTCAACACAATAAAAGACATTTGAATATAATACGATTTACTGTACAGGACATGTGAAACGATTTCAAAAATCATAACGATTGTTTCTCGGTGTATAAGCTAGTGTGCATCATCACTCACAAAACTAGTTTAGTTTTAGAAACGGTTCTCAGATAATGTATGTGTAGAAAAATGTCTATTCCATAAAATTTGTATTCTCTTCCTACAAACTCCTCATTTGGTGATGTAAAACCGATCTACACTTAACCGGCAGTAGCCGGACGACCAGGTTCCTCGCCTTATCTCTAATTAAAATCTCCTATGTTTGTGTCTTAACATGCTTAAACTGTCACTTAAACTTGCATGTATTTGTGTAATATGTATATTTAAGTGGATATTATGCAGTAGGCCACGAGCATTGGAAGTAGATGGTGAATACGAAATTAGCTTTCTGGATTTTATCGTCATTTTTCTATCGATAGATTGATATCGTATTTTAGCTATCGCTCTACCACAATCTGAATTATAAATAATAGAGCTCCAGTTTGCAAAATACTTCCTGCAATGACAATAAATTAAACTAATGTTGATTACGAACTGGATATTTTTTCTGTTCTGTTGAAGGTGGAATGTTGTGGAGATAAAGTTGTGAACCAGATTAGCCGGAGAATTTGAATAATGGTTCACCATATTAAAATATTACAACATTATATACAGTGTTTTTTAAACAAGTGGAATAGTTATTTGTTACTTTGTAGTCTACTGATAAGATGGATGGAAGGAAACGAATGGCTGTTGGAAATATGTAAAGAAACGTGGAATACTCTGAACATTCCGAAACATGGGAAAATTGTAATACTTTACTGAAATTAACAGTCTCCACCCTTACTTCGTGGTATCTACTCCTATTACTGTTTTAATTGGAACTTACTGTTTAGAAAAACCACAAAAATTGCGCCATGGGTTACAAAAGCTCTCATCCAATCCATTAATGGAAAAAATAGATTATATCGACAAACAAAGCTCCATCCCAATGACAATGTATATAGAAATAAACTGCATTCGCTTATCGAAAAGACAAAACGCAAATATTATACGGAAAAGATTATGGAAAATTCAAATAACAATAAACAAATATCGAGCGTGGTGCAAGATTTCAGTGGAACAAAAGTAAAAATGCCTTATGAAGCTATTATTGGTCCAATGGGAAATATATTGACAAACCCATGTGACATTGCAAGTGAATTTAATCGTGCATTTTCAGGAATGGCCAAACAAATAAATAGTATCCTCCACCAAACATATGGTGATAATGCCTCTTTGCCAAATTCGATTGTTTTATTACGTACAAATAGTTATGAAATTAGGAAAATAATAAATTAATTGAATAGTAAAAAGGCAACTGGTATTGATGAGATAAGTACGGAATGTCTAAAAGCAATTTCACCATTTATACTTGATCATCTAATGCATATTATAAATATGTGTATAGAAAAAGGTATATGGCCCAAATCCTTTAAAAACGCTGTAGTCATAACCATATGGAAAAATGGCAAATTTTTTAGAAAAACTGTTGAAAAATAGACTAACATCGTTTATAAACAATGGAGTAATTTGGTGTATTAATCCACCTTGGAGCTACGCTCTACCAACGTGCGCAGCGACGCCTTGAACAAACTCGCTGTTGTCAAAGACGGTGGACTGTAGTTGAGTTCTTTTATCCTGATCAAAACCAATGAGAAATAGGGTAAAATAATACTCTATTTGTGAAGGAGTATCTATTACTATTGCAATAGTGGGTTGTAAGGCCACAGCATGCAATTCCTTCCGGCTACTTGCCTTTATAGAATTGAAATTATTACAAAACACTTTAAAACACAATAAAATATGACTATATACAGAATATCTAGCTTTTCTAACTAGACCAAAACCGGTCTTTTGCTTTTTTGCACTTGTATGAATATCACTTTACAATCACTGTTCTTGTACTAAAATAGTGTAAGCTGTTGATCCGTCGAAAGAACAGAAAGAAAATGGAGTGAGAAATTTCTCGTGATGAGAATTTGGAAATTAAATGTCACACTGACTTTTACTCTTTCTTGTCACTTGATTCTTTTTCTTTATTCGGATATACCGTTGACAGCTGTCGCTAACTGTCATGATCCATTGAATGACGGCATGAAAATGAATATGTATATTATTTTTCTTTTCAGGAATATGAATTCCAAACATATTGGGCCCCGTTGAAACATTTCAGTTCCAAGATTCGGCTTGAAATGAAATTTAACAAAATGTCAGATTTTTTTTTAACTTGAGAACACTATAAACATAGGAATGGAAAGAAATTAATAGTAAATAAACGTATTTAGCAAAACAAATTTATCCGTCTAGCAACTGCCATTGGGAACTTGAAAATGAATAATTTATAATAGGAACGACAAATTGGATGCAAACATTCGCGGAAAAAACAGCAACGCAATTGATTGAAAAGATGATTACTGACTAGCTTAAAATGAATTATTTGGGTCAGGGAAAGGAACAATTTTTGATATTGATCTGGTATATGTACCAGTGGCAGTTTTAACTTTAACTACCCTAAACTTTTCATCCGACCCCGGCATTATTTTCACGATTCTTCCAGTTGACTAATGGAAGGGGGGTTACTTCTTTTAGAAGTACTAAGGAATCAATTTTTGTATTTTCAGAAGACTTTAACCACTTGCGTCGACTTTGTAGCTGGTGAAAGTATTCCATGGACCAGCGCCGCCAAAATTTTTGCTGTAATTTTGTACACTGTTGCCACAATGTCAATGGATTTTCGGGAATAGACCTGTTGTATTTTTCGGGAAAGGCAGTTAGGCTCGTGCCTATGAGAAAATGACCTGGTGTTAAACATTTAGGATCAGAGGGATCTTCAGAAAGTGGAGAGATTGGTATGCTATTTAATATAGCTTCTATTTGTGCTAAAACGGTAGAAAATTTCTCTTAATTCCGCTTTCCCATATACCACCCCAATGGGGCGCTCGTGGTGGGATAAATTTCCAATTAATATTTGATTTGGTCAAATAATTTTGAACTGATTCAACATTGTTTTGATTTTTGAAAAAACTTTGTAATTCTTTAAAATTATTGTCAGCACCTTGAAAATTTGTGGCATTGTCGGAATAAATAATAGTGGGATTACCACGTCGGGAAACAAATCGTTTGAGCGTTAAAATAAATGCCTCAGTTGATAAGGAAGTGACTGTTTCAATATGTATTGCCTTTGTGACTAAGCATACAAAAAGTGCTATATAGCATTTGATTTTAGGTGATTTTCTTATATTTGAGGATTTTATTAAAAATGGACCTCCGAAATCCAATCCTGTTTTTTGAAATGGTCGAGCTGGAGTTACCCTGTCCCGAGTAAGATCAGCCATAATTTGAGTATGAGGTTTTGATGGAAACCTAAAGCATTTATGGCAGTCGTATATGATCTTTTTTGTTGTTCTTAACCCATTTAATGGCCGGAAGTTTAGGCGCAAATTTCACAGCACGGTATTAGCTCCAGCGTGTCCTAATCTAATATGTTCAGCTTTTAACATTGAATTGACAGAACTATTTTTTGAAGGCAATAAAAAAGGATGCTTTTGATTGAAGGAAATGTCAGCGTGCTCAAGACGGCCACCGACACGTATCATTCCGTTTTTGTCTATAATAGTTATTTATGTAATAAGGATCATAAAGACGATCATGAATGTGAATGTTATCGGGCGAGGCGTAGCCGAGTCCGATAACACGGCGTGTGCCATAATGATTGTTTATGATTCGTATTACATACAAAATTTTATATGATGGCATTTATATCAATACATTTTCGGAAAATAAAAAACTGCATTTTCGACATGTCACAATGACAACTATTTTTAAAGGAGTAAGTATTGTGTAGTTTCAAATATTAGTAGGTGAGTGAGCTGTGCTTTGCCATTTCCTTGACAACGTCATCAGGTTGTAACGGCAATATTTATTTATCTCTGTCAAACTCAATAATTATTGTCAGGTAGAATTTAATATAATTTAAAAAATGAGTGATTCTGAAGCTGATAATAATAATAATAATAATAATATTACAAATTGTAGTAATTGTTCTTTTACCATTTATATTAAATAGTTTTGTACATAGTTATGCATTTTGAATAAACTTTTTTGATCAAACCATTACATGTTTTCCTTATAGAATTTCATTATGGTACTTAGTACCATAATGAGCTTCCTTATGTCATCAAAATTGAGTGATATAACGTTGTCATTATGACATGCCATCAGATAAAAGATTTTAATTTATTAATTTGTTTATCTGAAACAGTTTTATTTATCTTCAATTCATTGATTTCTTTTTCAAAATCGAATATTTGAACCGTTTTAATTATGAAATTTTTAGAAATTCTCAATTCAGTTACATTTGAAGGTACGAAAATTTTGTTAGAATTTTTACAGTTTAATATGAATGTGTGAACATATGCTATTGTTCTTTTTAATCTTGTGTAGCTAGAAAAATTCGAAAGTGAAGTTATCCAGAAGTTTTCTGCTGTTGGTGCTGTCAAGTTGACAGTCTTTGATTCCGGAATTTCGGAAATGTAAATTTTTGAATTCGCGAAATGGTCAAAATTGATAAGTCGTATTTCATTAAAAATTTCGGTCCGTGCCACCAAAGTTTGTTGGAAATTATTATTTTCGCTGGGGTCTTGCGTGATATAACATCAGCGGGATTTGCTATAGTATTTACATACCTCCAGGAGTATTCTTTTGTTATTACTTGTATTTTGGCGACTCGGTTGCCTACAAATATGGACCAACGACACGATTCGCCTTTGATCCAGCATAGAGCTATTTGACTACCCGACCATAAGTTTACACTATCTATATGTATTTTTGATTGAACATTTTTATACATTTTTCCTACTAGGTAAGACAGGAGAAACATGGCATATAATTCTAGACGAGGAAGTATTATGGTGTAAGAAATGGGGGATACACGCGATTTCGTAGAAATTAGGTTACATGAAACTGTATGATCTGAATAAATGGTTCTTATATAAACACAATCCCCGTATGCTTTTAAGCTGGCATCGCCGAAGCCATGCGTTTCAGTCTGAATAATCGTGTTATCTAAAAAAATGTATCTGGGAGTTTTTAGTTGAGATAGGTGCGGTAAATCGCTAATAAAAGCTTGCCAGTCATTCAATATGTTTGTATCGGTGATTTCATCGTCCCAGTCGATTTTAGCTAGCCACAATTGCTTGACTAGAAGTTCTCCTAATAATATGATAGGATTGTAGAGCTTAAGCGGATCGTAGCATCGCGCTATGGTTGAAAGAAATTTTCTTTCTGTTACGGGGGACATAGAAATGGTAGTGGGAACGGAAATACTTAAGTTGTCAGAATTTGGGATCCAATTTAGACCCAGAACTTTGTTTTGAGAATGATCTAAAGTAAGATCAATAGTTTGTTCAGAATTTTGAGAAAATGTAGTACCGTTAGAATTCGAAATTTTAGAAAGAACTTTAGAATAATTTGAGGCCCACTCATGTAGTTCAAACCCGTAGGTACCTAATAGCGTTTGAAGCTCATGAATTAATTGAATTAAGTCAGATTCGGAATTTGCGCCAGAGATTATATCGTCCATATAAGTCTCGGCCATAAGAGAATTTGAGGCTAAAGGAAATTTAGAGTGATTAGTGCTTGCTATTTCTTGCAAGACACGTTGAGCAATAAATGGGGAGAAATTACAATCGTACGTCAGGATTGTCAGTTCTATACATTGTGAGGACAGGTCAGGACTTTCCCTCCACAATATATTTTTCAGAAAGCAGTGTTCAGGATTTATGACTATTTGTTGAAACATCTTCTGTAAAACTGGAGTAAATGCGAATTTATTTAGTCTGAAACGGCAAAGAATATCGAAAGAATCATTTTGTATCGGATAACCTTCCAGAGTTACGTCATTCAGACTTTTTCCAAAAGTAGTGGGGCAACTAGAATCAAAAACAACTCTTAATTTCGCCGGAATAGCTTGTTCACGCACTATATCCAAATGCGGAATAAAATATTTTAATTCTTCCCTAGAATTATTGAGACAAGGCGGTATAAACTTTCCATGTTTTAAGTGTATATATTCAGCAATGAATTTGCTGTAGTCAGAAAATAATTCCAGATTTTTGTGAAGTCTTTTTTCAAGAGAAATAAAGCGTTTTTTAGCGATCGAAAATGAATCACCAAGTTCTAGGTGTTCTTTATCAGATTTTAGCGGAAAGTTGACTTGAAATCTCCCATTTTCCAGAATCTTCGTAGTGTTTCGGAAAATAGTTTCCGCAAGTTCATCATCTGATGATAGGTTATCTTTAGAGGGTATATCCTCATGAGTCCAGAATTTAGAGAGAGCTGAATTTAAATCATCATCATGTTGACGTGGAGATATGATTACAAACTGCAACCTTACATTCATTATTCCCAACATTTACTTAACTAAACGAGACATTATTTTGAATATTACCAGCAACTACCCACCTCAAACCAGTTTTTTGCAGTCTAGGCAATTTTTTACCTAAGTTTATGACTCCATTCAGGAGGAGAGTGTAATATAAGTCCGCTTCCACGAGTACATCGATGGGCGACGGTAGGTGAAAATCGGGATTTGCTAGGACAATGTCGCGTAGAATTTTTAAACGGGACAAATCAAGTTTAATCTGCGGTAGTTTGCATGTTATCGTTGGAAGGCCATTGCAATTGACCTCATATTGTCTTCTAGGGTCAGAATGCGGGAAAAACTTTAAATTAACCATTTTACTGATAGTTTGTACGGAATTAGAAATACCAGCAATTTGCAAAATTCTGTTACATGGGGTTAATTGTAATCTATCGACCAGCTCCTGCGATACAAAGGAGTTTTGGGAACCACTATCTAAGAGAATAGTAATTTTTATTGAATTTTCGCAGTGATCATATACGATTACTTTCGCAGTGGCTAGCAGTACATGTGAAGTTGTGGAAATAGCAGACATCGATTGAGGGGGGATTGGTGTGTTGGATTCAGCATTAGGGACATGAGAGTTTTCTATCTGATCTCCTGGAATATTATTGTTGTTCTTTGATCTGGAAGAACCGTTTCGGTTTGCCGTAGCCTTTCGAGAATCATTAAAGTTTCCGTCATTTTGGCGGTTAAAGTTAGAATTTCTCCAATTTGATGAATTGGACTTTGAATTATGCCCATTCGAATTATTATTATTATACCTATTTCGAGAATTTTGAGGATTTAAATTATCTCCGTGATTTTGTGCGCCACTGGGCGCCTGAAATGAATCGGAATGAAGGAAAGTGTGATGTCTTTTCCGACATATTGTGCAATAAACTAGCGAATGGCATTGGTATTGTATGAAATCCTCCCAGGCAGTTTTTACAAATATTGTTTGAGTTCAAGAATCTGTATTTCTTATTTAAATTTAGGTTTTTAAATGAGTCGCATTTGTATATACGATGTGAAGAATTTTTACAATGAAAACATATTGACTTATGATCTTCATGATTATTGGAATTTACATGTAATGAAGATCTGTTATATTTAGGCGCAGATTTTGTTTTTGTTTCATTTGCTCTGAGATTTGAATTAGGTATAGCTTGTGTTCGTTCAAGAATACTACATCTATCATCTAAAAGATCTAAAAATTCGTCAATGGACATAGTTTCATTATTTTTCTTATTTTGTTCAAGAAGTTGTCTAGTCGAAATATCTAGTTTCTTGTCAATTAAAAATATGATGATGTATTCTAATAAGATTTCAGGATCTAAATTTAATTTGTAAAGCGATTGAACAGTTTTAAAAACATGTGCAGACAGTGTTCTAAGTGCTACAGGGCAGGTTTTGTTTACAGGTTTTAAATCATATAATTCTAAAATAAGATTATGAAGTACTATTGATTGATCATTGTATCTTCGTTTAAGGGTATTTACAGCTATTTCGAAGTTATCACCTGATAAATCAAGGCTGTCGATCAATTGCAAGGGTTCATTTTCTAAGCATGATTTCAAGTATAATAATTTTTCAGTGTCATCTAAATCACTGTTTGAAATAATCAATTTTTCGAAAACTTTAATGAAAGAAGGCCATTCAGAGACGACTCCTTTGAATTTGGGTAATGAAATATTTGGTTATTGTGCTTCTGATTTCAAAGCATTATTTTGTGCTTGATTGGTCGGACTTTGAGTGATTGATAATTCATCGATTTTACATCTTAATTTTGAATCAGTTTTATAATATTTACTTTCTAATGTATGTCTGTCCTCAGAATCAATTAATTGTTCTTCAGAATTTTCAATAATCATTTCAATTTTTGTTTGTATTCCATTATATGCTGAATAATGTTTTTCAAATTAATTAATCTAGTATGACACTCCTTTAAAATATAATTTTTGTTTACAATTTTAAATTCTGTAATAGCCCACGTATTAATCCGGATAATTTGCCCTTTTACGGTACGTATTTGAAGTTTTAATTCATCCAACGACATATTGAATAAATATTTTACCTACTTGCAATCACCGACTAATAAATAAATAAGAAATATTGGAAATGGAAAAATGGATGAATAAATTGAGTTTTTGAAGAATAAGCACTGGGACTTTTTATTATCACTGCATTAGGAAATGGATAGATCCTACCTTTATTGTAGATTGTTGCTTACTGAAAGCTGGAACTGTGCTACTACTTGGCAGTCTGAAACTCTGGAATTGCTACTACTTAGTAGGGGTCCGGTGCACTTCGCGACCTTCCGAATTTTGCAACAATTTTTTGTTATCAGAAAGCCCTATTGTTATAGAACATTTTAAAAGAAAAAAATTCTTGGATCATGCACTTTTGAAAGAGAAAATCGCAATTAAAAGTACTAAAAATCCGACATTTTCCAAAAAAATTTGACAATTATGTCTAGATATCAGATGGTCACAAATTTTAGAAGGAGTAGTGTTGCCAGTTCTCATTTCCGTAACTTGTGTCTGCTTGGAAATACTTTATACAAGATTTATAATATCTTCATGATTTAAATGTATGTACTGAAAATGTACTTCTTTGGACGTATTATGTATTTTCCACTGGTACTAACTTAGTACGTATATTTTATGTAGTTAGGGTAAATATAAAAAAATATGTATATATTTGTGATTTTTAATTAAAAGTTAACGTTAAATGTCCCGATGAGTATAAATATTCTTGTTATAACGAACGTATTGTTGATAATTGAAGGAGAAGTATTTTTAACATAATCGTCAGATCGCAGTTCTAGTGGATTGTTTTATTCAATTTTAGTCATATTTTATATATTGCTATTATTTTACATTTGACTAATGGTGAATTGAACAAATGGAAAAATATAGTTTCAATCAAACGATCGAAAAACCTAGCTCTAGCTTGGGCGATAGACAAGCCGCGAAAAGAAGAAAAGATTCACCATAACACATAACCTAATATTTTAAATCTTTAAAAACAACGAAGTAATATGATCAGTGCTCTAATTTAATGTCCTTTTTGTTTTCTCCGTGTTAAATTGTGTGCAAATGTAAATGTGATGAATTTTCGCGAGTTTTGAGCCTTCTTCGCGCTAGCTTTGTGCAATTTTTCCGCTAAGTTCTGGTATACTATTATATCTGAGACTACCTATATACTATTCTGGAACATTTGTCGTCCCTAGCAAACTTGTATGGCACATAATGACATCCCAGATACGAGTTCAAAGATTCAAAGTTTAAAGATAATCTCAAGTACATACAAATGCTTATTTTAAATATGTCTTTAAGACGTACATTATCATTTTAATTAGATCCATTATAGGTTGTAGCAAACTTCATATGGAATACAAATTATTTGATATTTTTTCGAGAGAGGGTAGGGAATATACCAAGATTATATTTCGTTCGACTCTTCGAACCAATTATAATCCGACCAACAGTCACAAATATTTGTAGTAAAACTTTAATGGAATTTTTTATTGCCGAATCAGCGTAACTTACAATACTTTACCTAATTCAATTCAATATCGGTTCCTGGGCAACTGACAGATCAAAATATAACTAGAATATCAATAAATATGAAACAAGACATATAAAAAAAATTACTCACCTCACCTAAGTATATAGACCAAATAGAACTCAACAATGTAGTGAACTAGAGAGGATAACGCGCCGAAGTTTGATTAACTACCTATTTTTTTGTTGTGGGGGAAATCTTCTATAGACCTTGGTAATGAGTATCAAGTTGCTGGATTCCACCAACCATGTTTCCATCTTCAACCCTTAATGGGACAAGGAAACGTCATTCTAAAGAGCCATGATCGATCGCCTACCTGCTAAAACCTACCACCAATCTGTCCGAACTCTGTATCTGATATGTTTTTAAAAATGGGAATTCGGTCAACCCAACCTAACCCAATCTAGCCTACTTATCTACTTATGAATATTTAAACTAACCTAATCTAACTTAACTAAATCTCAACTATAAACTACACAGGATAACGCGCCGAAATTTGTTCGATAATATTATTGAATCTCGCACTAAGAGTGGAACCAAACACTTGCCACCACATGAACTGATCCACTTATTCCCATAAAAATCTTGAGGACATCACCCCGGGCGCCCCAAATATTGTTTAATGGACGACCAGTGGCCTTCAATATGTTTCGTGCACACTTCCGTTACCGGATCCACAAAGTTTCTGGAATGGTTAACTTCCTTATTTCTAAGGGGATGTACCTCCCAGATTTTTGAGGCCACTATATCCCTTCCAGCAGTCAGTCCATATTTCAGTACCCGGCAATACGTGACGAGAAATTATTGATTCCAGAGTAGCGGCTGTTCGGTTGGGAACAAATACTACATAGACACGTTTATCCGTGACATTATAGCACCCACTGCTCTGGAATCATGCGCCCTCTATTATATTTTCGTTTGGTCAGCAAGGATTCATCAATTTGCAAGATGTGACCGTTCCCACTTAAAAAATGTAAACAATTAAAGTTAGCCTACTTGGAATCGATACTGGTCAATTTTCGTTTAACTGAAATCAGTTATGCGCGAATTGCACAATTTCCATTTACGCGCATTTTTCACAATATGTCCATAGCTGTTCACTCAATTTTTTCATTTGCAAATTGTGTATGTATTCCTATTTGAGTACGTATCATTACATAATAATGTGGATAATCATTTGAATGATTGAAGATTGGATTTCCGTTTGAGACAATAAAGCAGATTGATATCGCGAGCGAAGCGAGCGCGCCGATTCGACGTTTCGCAATTCGCGCGTGCGAATTGCGAAACGTCGAACCGGCGCGCATTTTTCACAATATGTCCATAGCTGTTCAATCAATTTTTTCATTTGCATATTGTGTATGTATTTCTAATAGTATACCTATTTGAGCACGTATTATTTCATAATACCGTGGATGATCAATTGAGTTATTGAGAATTGGATTTCCGTTTGATAAACTAAAGCAGATTGATATCGCGAGCGAAGCGAGCGCGCTGATTCGACGTTTCGCAATTCGCGCGTGCGAATTGCGAAACGTCGAACCGGCGCGCATTTTTCACAATATGTCCATAGCTGTTCACTCAATTTTTTCATTTGAAAATTGTGTATGTCTTCCTGATAGTATACCTATTTGAGCACGTATCATTACATAATAATGTGGATAATCATTTGAATTATTGAAGATTGGATTTCCGCTTGAAATACTAAAGCAGATTTATCGGGCACATCTTATATTCCGCGGTAACAAGTTCACATTTTGGAGCCTAATTAACAATTGCTCATCGTTTAAATTAATAATCGAATTCAGTTGGAATACGTTTTTGACTTCCATTTTGACCACCGTCAAAATATTATCATAATACTATAATCTATTTTCACTTGCGATTACTAACAACCAATCCTATCCCAATAATGAACTCAACAATATAATAACACTTTTGTCATGACCATAAACGAAGGAAAGTGCATTTAGAAATAACGTAGGCACCGTTCCGCGTACTGCGTGAAAGGGAAAGGAATAATGTATTGAATATTAAAAAAGTTCGCGGAATGTAGACGTTACTTATGCGCAGGCGTAGATTACTATAGCTGCAACCCACGATACAAACATACTATATCGATCGTGGCTGCAATCGTGCGCAAGAATAGATTATCGATGAATTTGCCTATAAACCTTTCAAAACAAATCGATAATGTATGAAAATCGCCATGAGAGATTTATATTCTGTTGTTTATTGTTGATTCTGTGGCCCAGCAAAAAAGTTTGTTTTGATCTCTTTCATTTAATGTAACGTATAAATCAAATCTAAGATGGACAGTATATTCTAAGGATATTTATAATTTCAAATTTCATTATTAAATATACATGCAAATACTTTTATATTTTTATAATATATTCATATATCTATTACAACACAAAATTAATTCAACTGTAAGAAATTAAAAACCACTGACAACGCTGCTAAAACTCATATGATGACAGAAAAGTATCCTAATTTGTGACCCTGGCTGCCTAGACATAAGATGTCAGTGTCTAATTTATAACCTATAAGTGTCAAGTGAAAATAATTACGCTTAAGAATATATTTAAAAATTGGCAAGATTTGAGTATTTTCTTCCGGTTTTTTGTGGAACAGACTTATACTTAGTTCCAAATAATAACCTTTACAATTTGAAGTGAAAATATTTATCGTGAAATAGCATCAACTAGTGTTGAAAAAGTACCATTTTTCGAACTAAATTCGTGATTTTTAAAGTAATTACTGAATGATCCAGCGAAATTTTTGTTCTAATCTGCTTTATTTAAGGTAAGCTATCAAACAAAATTAAAATTAACATAAAATTGGGAGGGTTGCGAAGTGCACCGGAACCCTTAGTAGTCTGGAAATATGGATCTGGAATTGCTACTTCTTTGTAGCCTGGAACTTGAAGCACAATCGAGAAGAGAATTTCAGAGCTCACTTTTGAACTTGGAATGTTCGTACACCGGTTTTGCGAATATTTTATGTTGGTTTTCCCAGGATCCGGCTCTTGAAGGACCAGAAATGAAGTAATTTGGTGTATTAATCCACCTTGGAGCTACGCTCTACCAACGTGCGCAGCGACACCTTGAACAAACTCGCTGTTGTCAAAGACGGTGGACTGTAGTTAAGTTCTCTTATCCTGATCAAAAATTTTCAGCGTTAGGAATTTTTCTTTTGATAGGATAAGCAGAGGTAGTCTCAAGAAACAAATTCCAAGATAACCTGACTTTAAGTTTGTGGATTACCGTATTTTGGTGTATCTAGAATCAGAATTTTATGCCACCATCAATAGCAGCAGGAAACTTCTTGGAAGAATGGAGAATGTCTGTGGATAAATCGAAAATAATCCAAATGTGATCAGAAGTACCATTTTCGATTTGATACATGAAACGGAATAGATGAGATTTTGAGCTAATCCCTTATCGACTTACTTCGTTAGGATTATGGCATTTGGATGTTATGTCCAAAGACATAATGTGTAAATTTACCCCGTACCCTGATAGTAACTATTGAAATAAGAAACAAATTACTAGATGATACAATTCCTTAATTCAACCTATCAAGAATAGCAGCGATACGAATAAGCTTAATTGAATCCCGAGATCTATTAGACACGATTATTTTCCCAGTAATTGTTGGGAACATACGAAAAAGTAGCTTCTAGAAGTACCATCGGAACTAGACTTTCTTCAAACCTAAGCAAGTGTACCTATATTACTACCTACAACAAAGAACGCCTTTGAGCCAACCAAAGTTTTGGTATAACATATTCTAGTATCACGCAAAAGCAAGAGGTAGAGCACATTATGTTCAATAAATGTTATTTTTCAGAAATATACAGAAGAGATGTAACGTTTGTATATTATCCAGTACCTATAAAAATTATTTTGAAGCACCTGTTGGTTCATTTAATAATAACGGATACGTGGCTGTAATAAGGATCATGACAAGTCCTGACAGTAGACAAAAGATGTTAATTTACTAAGTAAGTTATAAATTAATTTCCAGAATAGAGGCCGTTTGGACAAAAACTGTTGATTATTGAAAAAAAATTACCTGTATTCATCATAGTCGATGCAATTACTGAAATCCAATGTGAAAGTACACGCCCATGGAATTTACGAACGTTACATGTAAAAAGTTCCTTAATTGAGTGACCACTTACAAACAGTTACTGTCAATATACACAAAAATCCATGTTAAAATATCTTTGCCTAGAAATATTTTATACAGATCAAAGCTACCACAATAATGATCGTGGGCTGACGTTTGACCCCATTCATTGATGTATAGATAAAAGATATAAAGATTGATAGTCAGTTTTGCAATAGGAATGCATGGTCTGCAATGTAACCATTAAAATTATTTGCAAGCAGGTCATACGTCAAAATGGTGATGGGTCCAATAATGATATCAAAAGTCTGCTTATTATTTCGTAATAGGAACAAAGATAAAAATTGGAATTCCTCAAATTTCACGATGAACTCAATAAATTTTTCAATATTTCTCAAATTTCACATATTAGTGCAAATATATTGGTAAACTCAATACAGAAGTTCGCAAATGATTGTTATACGGAGAAAAGTTAATTATCTTTACACCGATCTCAATGGATTGAATTAAATTCCTAATGTAATTTAAACGACAAGGGATTCTTGTATTAGCCAATACTATAGGGATATCAAAAACGTGAGTAGTCAAAATAGAACATGATATCTATAACTTAAAACCTCTTCAGCCTTAGGTGTTTAATCCAGTAAATACTAAAGACTCAGACATTGTTTCTCTTTAAATTGAAATAATGAATGTACTTCTATTAGCGTGACATTTCTCATTGTTCCTATTAGGCTCCCAGCTTCAAGGTAGACTGACAAATATGTAGTCCCTTTCCAAGTAAAATACGAAATGGAAATTTTATCAGAATTTCTTAGTGGAAAGTTCCAGTTGGTAACGACTTCCGTATTATTTCAAGATTCTGATACATTGTAAGAAAATCCTTGAAAAACATTTCTACCACTGTGTCGAAAAAACTATCAACATTGAATTTGTTTTGAAAGCTGACACATTTCATAAATTTGGAAGAGACGCTAGTCAGACGGTTTGTATCTTAGAGAATAAATCTCTTAATACATAATTTTCACTTTTATACCAAAATAGTCGTTTGATAAATTTCGATACGGAATATTTTAAATCGAGAATGATGGTGTAGTAACTGATGTTGGTAAAAATTGATGCCAAGGGAACAAAAAATAATAAACGAAAAATTGAAATCCCTTCGACTAAAAAAATGGAGAACAATAATTAGAGTGAGTGCTGAAATGTTTCACGCTCAGGAAAATGATTACTCATCCCATCACGATAATTATTATGGTTTGCCATTTGAGCATTTAATTTAATACTTACCAAGGTTTATTTACTATTGTTTACAATGTTATAAATTATATTATTTTGAATGAAATATCTTTTATTTCTCAAAAATACGGTTATGTAACATGAAAAATATGACATTCGTACTCAGTTATTTTTTAAGGTGCTATAAAAATATGGTATACCCATTTAAAAAAATTATGATGACGTCATCAATAATATGAACATACCAAAGAATGCGCAACTGAGAAATAAAAGTGACGTGTCTGAAATATATTATATATATATATATATATACATATATGTATATAACAAAAACAGAATTAGCGGGCATATCACGCAAAAGAGGTTACAGAGAATGAGTGGTAACCGTAGACATGCATGTTTCTGGCTCATTAGCCTTCATCGGTACGGCATAACCAAGAAAAGGTGTACAACTTGAGAGCAAGGATGTTAATTGAAACATGAGAAAACACAAACAACGGATTTCAACAAGATAACCAAACGCACATTTTTGCCTTCAAATGGAAGATCCCGAGTTTTTAGGACAACAACCAACAGAGACACGGAGGCGTCTATAGCTCTCCTGTCTGAACCTTCCGACCCTGGAAATAGACAAATAACTAATAAAAAGATGGAAGAATAACGCGTGGAATATACAACAAAAACAGAATTAGCGGGCATATCACGCAAAAGAGGTTACAGAGAATGAGTGGTTGGTTGTTGTCCTGAAAACTCGGGATCTTCCATTTGAAGGCACAAATGTGCGTTTGGTTATCTTTTTGAAATCCGTTGTTTGTGTTTTCTCATGTTTCAATTAACATCTTTGCTCCCAAGTTGTACACCTTTTCTTGGTTATGCCGTACCGATGAAGGCTAATGAGCCAGAAACATGCATGTCCCTAATATATATATGTATATATATATATATATATATATATATATATATATATATATATATATATATATATTATATATATATATATATATATATATATTGAGATGTATTTTTCAATGTGAATCATTTAATAAGTTTGATTCTTCTGAATTTTAATTTATCTTTTATTTGCCACGGCCTGAGATCTTATCACAGGTGAGTTCCTTCGGCTGCCAATTTTATTATTATTTTTAAATTTAGTGAATGAAATTCTTCTTAAAATCAGAATAAATAACAAATCCTTTAATATTTAAATAACAATTTCCAAAATTTACTGTGAACATGACATTGAAAAAAAATTGAAAATGTCGAATGTTAATTGCAAATAATTGCTAGTACAATCTCCAGGATTATTATTTCTATACAAATTACAACTAACTATACACCTTATAACTAAATCTTAAATACAGTCCAGGAATATAATGGAAAATATAAGAAAAAATATAAGTATTGAAAAGATTTTTGAATATTCACGCACTAATCCAAATCATTTTTAGTTTCTCAGTGATCAAATTCTACTTAAGAATCAGCATGCTTATTATTTAATTGATTTCTCTTTCTAACTTTTTGTATATCGATATGCTATGGAAAATTTTGTTATCAATGTTCCTTCGGTGTCCTTAGTTGATTCTATAGTAGTTTTATCTCGGTCCAGACAGGTTTCAAAGTGGCTGACTGCAGCATACAAAATCTCTCACTTCAGAAATATTTAGTGGATTTTTATCTGCTACAGGCAAATTCTCCTTCCCCAAATATTCTTTCAATTGAGACTTTCGTTTAATGTAATGGATTACATCTACTTATTTATCAATAATTATCTACTTTATTATCAATAATCCTAATATTAAATTACAATCCGCTATCTTCCCAAAAAAATCTGACACTGACATTTCATCATGATTTTTTTCCTCCTAACGTTACGATTATCTCCAATCAGATGTATCCTTGCAATCAATTCTGGAGATCAAGCTATTATAATGGTCACCTTTAAAATATTCCAGTTGTCAAAATCGTTTGATTTCGTCTCGTCTTGTCACTTATCCAACCATTTCATCTTTCATTACGTCTTATTCTATTCAATTATTCATTGTTATTTAATAGTTGTTCTATTTATGGCAAAGTATGCTTTGTTAAACATTTCATTATCATTTTATTTCAATGTGACATTGTTTCAAATTCCTTTTATTGACTGGATAAATGACAATTTTGGAATTCACCTCTGATAGGATACGTTCACAATTACGTGGAATTGTGATAACCAAATACTAACATTTGTAATATCTACCACTCCAAGATTTGTTTATCAAATGATCCCATGAATATAGTTACTCAGATTCAACCTTTCTAATATACAGAATGTCTTCTAAATTGCCAAAAAAAATCTTTAACATGAATTTTTCCGTTTTGAATACTAATTTTGTTATGAGATAAATGTTTCCATATGCCCCTAATAAAATTTTAACAAATTATATTTTCTTCTAAGCACGTCTGAAGTTATTCTTCCATTCTAACCTTTATATTTGTCTGAAGATTTCTTTTTATTGAAAAACATAATTAATAATCTCTCAATACTAACAATTACATTATCAATTCCCAACTTTTCTAATTTTATCTATGTACAAATCTATCCTAATTCAATTCGACAAATATCATCCTCTAATCTACACTACTCCTACTCTGTAAACTGCTTAATTTTTTAACCACGATTAACGATAAGTTATATTCCTCTTTATTCATTTAGTTTAGGATATATCATTCAAATACATTTCTTCAGTCATAACATTTTCTACCATTGTTCTTCCTCATTTTCGCTTTTATTAAATTTAAATATGCTTTTTATATGGAAAATTTCCCTTAATTACTTAGTTACAGGATCTACTAATCGATAGGTATTTTGTGCATTTTCATTATCTTTTTTCAATTAATCCATCATATTTCATTACCAAATTCATCACTTTCTATTCATATTCCTTATTTCCACACACTTATTCCAATTCTTCCATAATTCCACGCCTTTCTATATATTCCATAACTTCTTATTATCATCTTCAATTGCCAATACTTTCATATTTTCCTCCTCAAATTCAGTTCTATTACCATTCAATTCTTCTATCTCCATCTTTTCAAAATCATTTCTTGCCTTAGATTTCTTTAATTCATCTACTCCTATAACTATGTCTGCTTCAGGTATTTTAGTTAGTTCATTGTCATAAGTTTCAATATTTTCTTCTATTAATATTGTTTTTATTATAGACGCTTTCGAACCTTTACCTGTTAATATTTGATTTGCTTCCCATTTAATTTCCCATCAATGTTTATTAATCCCATTATTTCTTTTAATTCTAATTCTCTCCCAAATTTAATATATTCCCTTGTATGTTCGTATTTTGATGAATAGACAATGTTATGCCAGTGGAAACTATATAAGCAAAATCCCAATTAATTTGCTCAGAACGAGAATTACGATTCTCCTCTGAATTACCTATTACATTTACTTGTCTTTGATTTTCTCCTCATCTATCTCGTCTGTTTCCTTGATACTCTTCTATATTTCCTCTTCTTTCATTTTCTCTGTCAAAACATCTTCCTCTATTTTGGTTGTTTCTATTCGAATTATCATTCCTGTTTCCCTGATTCCTATAATATCCATCATATCTCCTTTCAAATCCTCTTGTATTTTCTTGATTGTAATTTGTTTGTTGGTTTCTATTTTAATAGTTATTATTTCCATATTCTCCTCTCATATTTCTTTGTTGTCTCCAATTTCCTCTAGAATATCCCTCTTGATTATTTCTTCCCATTTGTCCATAATTTCTTTCCTGGTTACTTCTACTTATTTGTCCATTCCTATTACTTTGTGTGGCACTTCGTTCTAATCTTAGCAGATAAGAAGATAGACTCTCCATATTCTTTATGTTATGTAACGCGACGGTCTCTACTATTTCTTGTGAATAGTGTCTCGCCATGTACATTACTATCTACTCCTGTCGCATTCCTGGCTCTAAGTACTGAGCAATATTATATAATTGCATGGCATAATTATTATAGTGTTTATTTTTATTATAATCGAATCTTCCAAAGTATAACTTTTCTCTAAATACAGATTGAGGAATTTCTCCCCAAAAGTAATTTAGAAACTGTTCCTAAAATTCCTTAATATTTTCAATTTCCCCTTCTTTGTTTCAAAACCACAGTAACGGATGACCTACCAACATATTCCTTATAACCAGTTTTTGTTCGATTATGTCCCTAATTACTCTTATCTTGCTTTTTAAATTATAAATGAAAACTTTAGGATGGAGATGATTTATGTTCCCATCGAATCGAATTCCTCCATCTTGAAAACTAGGTATAACAGTCGGACTTCCTATAACCATGTTCTGTCTTATATTTTCTTCCATTTTTATTACATCATCCTGTGCCATTTGAACCTTTCTAAACAGTTCATCCATATTTTCCCTCATCTGCTGCTCTTTTTACTCATGACCCTTTGTGCATAATCTTTTCTGTTGATCTACCTCATTACTCAATCTTTCACATTCTTTATCTACATCTAATTTAAAATTATCTAAAATTTTCTCATTCCGTTTCCCGTCTAATCTAATTTGTCCTATTTCTTCTCGGATTCCTTCCATTTGTTTTATTACATGAGTATTAATCTCTTCTGGCAAATTCTCATCTATTTGTTTCCTTAATTCATATACGCTATCATTAACATTTATCTCTATTTTCGTTCGGATTTGAATTCCATTCTCTTGAATTTCTGCTCTTAAATTCTTCTCTAGTTCTTTTATGTTTTCTTTAATACCTTCGATTTCTTCCTTCTGCTCTTATTGTTCCTTTTTAATTTTTCCTATTTCTTCCAAACTCTTGTTTATTTTTCTGTACATTTTTTGACTTTCTCCCCGATTTTCATATAATTTTTTATTCATATCTTCTCTATTTCTATCCAATTTCTGATTAATTTCATTTTTAATTCCATTTTTAAGATTCTCTACATTTTTATCTAACTTTATCATCATTTGTTGCATTATGTTCATTAAATCGATTGTGTCTGGTGTTTGCACTATTTCTTTCCCCCCATGCAAAGTACTTCTTTCTTCTTCAGAATCTCCCTCAATATCGACAAATGTCTGTTCCTGTTCATCTCCTTCCAATTTTTCCTCTGAATTTTGTCTCCCTTGCTCTAAATATTGAACCACAAAATCCCCTGATCCAAATAATTGCTCTTCGTCCACCTGTACTCCAGTATCCCCTACCTGCCTTTCCTGCCTCTCACTCGTTCCTGCTAATTCTTTTCCGTCCCTTAGAGTCATTATATTTGCCATTTTGAACAAATTGGATTTTGATGATTATTTTTGAATTAAAATGAATATTTTAAATTTTATATTTGCCCCAATTAAGCTACACCTTATTTTATCTAGTTAAGTTTTGTCTACCCCTATATTTTTCGGTTTATTGAAATTTATTTTATCACGCTCCACGTTGCAGCGACAAGTGAGATGTATTTTTTAATGTGACTTATTTAATGAGTTTCATTCTTCTGAATTAGAATTTATCTTTTATTTGCCACGGCCTGAGATCTTATCACAGGTGAGTTCCTTCGGGTGCCAATTTTATTATTATTTTTGAATTTAGTGAATGAAATTATTCTTCAAATCAGAATAAATAACAAATCCGCAAATAATTGTTAGTACAATTTCCAGGATTATTATTTCTACACAAATTACAACTAACTATACACCTTATAACTAAATCTTAACTACAGTCCCGGAATAGAATGGAAAATTTAAAAAAAAAATACAAGTATTGAAAACATTTTTGAATATTCACGCACTAATCCAATTCAATTTCAGTTTCTCAGTGATTAAATTCTATTTAACAATCAGCATGCTTATTATTTAATTTATTTCTATTTTGAACTTATTGTATATCGATATACTATTGAAAATTTTGTTACCAATGTTCCGTCGGTGTCCTTAGTTGATTCTATGGTAGTTTTATCTCGGTCCAACAGGTTTCAAAGTAGCTGACTGCAGCATACAAAATCTCTCACTTGAGAAATATTTAGTGGATACTTATCTGCTACAAACACATTCTCCTTTCCCAAATATTCTTTAAATTAGGACTTTCGTTTAATGTAATTGGTTACCTCTACTTTTTAAATAATTATCAATAATCCTAATATCAAATTACAATCCGCTATATTCCCAAAAAAAATCTGACACTGACATTTCATCATAATTTTTTTCCTCCTAACGTTACGACTATCTCCAATCAGATGAATCCTTGCAATCAATTCTGGAGATCAAGCTTTATTATAATTGTCACCTTTGAAATATTCCAGTTGTCAAAAATGTTTGATTTAGTCTCCTCGTCTTGTCACTTATCCAACCATTTCATCTTTCATAACATCTTATTCTATTCAATTATTCATTGTTATTTGATAGTTGTTCTATTTATGGCAAAATATGATTTGGCAAACATTTTATTATCATTTTATCTCAATGTGACATCGTTTCAAGTTCCTTTTATTGACTGGATAAATGACAATTTTGGAATTCACCTCTGATAGGATACGTTCACAATTACGTGGAATTGTAATAACCAAATACTAACATTTGTAATATCTACCACTCCAAGATTTGTTTATTAAATGATCCCATGAATATAGTTACTCAGATTAAACGTTTCTAATATACCGAATGTCTCCTAAATTGCCAAAAAAAATCTTTAGCATGAATTTTTTGGTTTTTAATACTAATTTTGTTATGACATAAATGTTTTCATATATATATATATATATATATATATATATATATACATATATTATTCAAGTGCTCCCCTATCTCATAAGAAAAATTTAATTAAAAATTTAGCTGACAGAGCAATTGAATTATCTCACCCTAAATTCAGAAAGAACAATCTAAATAGCTACCCATTATCGTTTGTGAACAAAACTATTAAAAAAAGAATACATGCAATCTACAATTCAAATCAAAAACCACAAAAAAAACCAACATCATTTATATCATAACCATATGTACACGGTTTATCAGAAAAAATTAACAAAAGCCTTCAGAAAGAAAATTTAAGTGTTTCTCACAAATTAAAGAACACCAACCAAACGTTTTTTTTTAAAATGAAACCAAACATTCCGAAAAATAAACAAATACACACAGTATACCAGATTCTTTGTGGAGATTGTAATAAAACATACATTGGTCAAAGCAGACAATACCTCCAAAAAAGAATACAAGCTCATAAGTATTCAAAAACTGATGTAACAGCTTTATCCAATCACTCTAAGAATACAGGGCATAAATTTGATTTTGACAATGTGAAAATATTGGCTAAAGAAAATAATGAAAAAGTTAGAACTGTACTAGAAATGATTAACATAAAAAAGGATATAAATAGTATTAATAATAGAAACGATATTCGTAATTTGAATGTAATATATGATGGTCTCTTAAAATAACCAATAAATTGTTGAAAGCTTCTGCACCTTACTATAATATACACCTGTTAAATCAAGCAAACGCGCCCAGACTAACACCACATCGTATTAGTAAAAGACAGAGAAAACACACCTTCCAACTAAATAATACATTTTAAAAGTTTACTGGCAACAGCTACAAAATGTACACAGCATTTTAGTTTTAATTTTTAACCTTCCATGTTTGTATGTTTTTGACACTGTTATTAAGGTAATTGTTTTATTATTTTATATACAAAAAGTCATAACGTCTTTTTTCAACTTATGTACTATATATAAATCATAATGTAACATTCTAGCCGAAACAGAAGATGACTTAACAGGTCGAATCGCGTCTTTTGGCAAACAATAAACAAATTATTAAAAAGTAAGGACTCTCATTCAAGAAAATTCCTCCCATATAAAATATTTAAATAGTCAAGAATACATTGCGTTTCAAACATATAGGCTGAGATAAAATATACAGTCAAGGAAACATTTACTAAAGATGACAAACTATTACAAAGACTTGGAGAAAACCATAGGTAGAACTAATACCCAACATATGAAGGACTATGCTCACACTCTCAAGAAAATTGCAAGGGAAAACAACAGACGTATATTTTTAGTGAGGTGCAAGAGCTCTGAACTGGTACCTAATTTTTTGAAAATTAATAGAAACTTTGCTTTTAAAAACAATGAATTGGTGAGTAAATATCATAACATACTACATATATTTTATTTTAAATTGCTTTAGTTACATATCAGTGAGACTTTTAAAACAATCACTCTAATGAGTAAAAAACTAAATGAAATGAAAATAAATCTTCAACGAAATATACCTAGTCATATTGTAAATAATTTCTTAGAACATCAACAACTTTCATACGAAAATATTTTTATAAAAACAAAATTGAAACACCAAAAAAAATTGACAATTTAGTTTTACAACAGAAACCACATTTATCTACCGAACCAAATAAAAATTGGATAACTAACTTGAGTAATGAAGATATACCAGATAATGTATTATACACTCTAAGCTTGGGCCAGAATTTCAATTATAAAACAAATGACATACATACAAATTTACTTATTGCAAACTTTGAAGCAGGGATAGACAATTGTGAAATAGGTGGGAGAATCCATTTCGTGGAAGTTCAATCCTCCTAGTACCCCCTGTTTCGGTGGACTGTGGGAGGGACTGTGGGAGAGACTGTGAGAGGGAGGTATAAACTCTATAAAAACCCAATTTTACCGAGTTAACGGTGCCCAACGGCTTACATATAAAAAATAACTTCCTCTGTCAAACCAGATAGAAGCATTGCTGAATTCCCGGCTGCTAATTCCAGTCAGCTCTGACCCCAAGGACTTTTAAGTCCTTAGTCCGGGATACTTCTTGACGTTAAAACCGCTAACATCTTATCCAGAACCTGATGTATCTAACTCTAAAACTTCTCTGATGTTACGCTGGCAATTGGTTCAAAGCCTACATCCATCATTTTGGCATAGGTGAAAAAATGAATATCTCCATACCCTCTACCAAAGAGGAAAATGGACTGTGGAACATAATCCTAGTCCTCCACAGCTTGGCTCGAAGGAGTTGATTAAAGATAAATCCCTCACTCCCCTTCATTGGCGGTTCGGACGTTCTTCCGAACTGCATTACGGTCTTTCCGGGACCTGTCGAGTTGCACCAGTGCGAACTCCCAATGGCGTTCTCACACGTCCGCTCGTTAAATTATTTCCGTTGCCTCTTCTTTCTGAAGACGAGCAACCTCGTGTTAATGCAAATTTATAGTTTTAGTGGCGCCCTCTCTTTAAGACAGGTGGGCCAACGCTCCAAATAGTTTCTTTTTCAAAATACGTATCTTTTATTTTTTTTCTCTTGTTTATTGTAAAATAACCTTTAGTTATTTTGGTGGACGGAATGTTTGGTTTTTATTCCTATTTTCCCATGTTCGGAATCCAGAATCCAGAATCTTTCCGTTCCCTAAATGTGAGCCAACTAACGTATACCCCGGTCAAGCCTTGATTGACTACATACACCTGTTGATGTACGACGAACTATTCGGAGAATTGACAATTAGCAGAGAGAAACCTAACGTTCGTCTTATGAAGCACGTGTGATATCGCTATATAACTACAGAAAATTCCGAAATATAGCGGTCCAATTTGTGTGTGTACACGATGAAATCATGGTGAGTTCCTTTTAATTTTTAATCCGGCCCTTTACCAACAATCTCCAACATATATAAAAACTGAATTTGTGTTTATTCAAATATAATCAGACAGAAATCAGTTCTATTACATTCATTATGTTCCCTAAGTGACTAGAAAATGCAAACTTTAAAAAAAGCGAGAAAAAGAATAAAAGACATACCATAGTCAATATAAAATAGCAGTGAATATAAAGAAATATTACCACAGTGGAGTTTTTATGAAAAATAATTATGGTTGATTTCTCTTCGGAAGTATCAATAGAGAATAAATTTTGAAATGAGACAGAAAGGACGGGGGAAGGGGTAATCGACAAATGAATTCTGATTTTCGTTTTCAGAGTGGCTTTGGGATGGAAGTGACTACTGACAAAACACGTAACAGGTCGATGGGCACGTTACATAGAGAGAGAGATAGAGATAGAGACATGAGCTTTATTGTCATGAAAAATTTTACAATTTTATGAAAAAAGTATATAAAAAATAATATAAAGATATAAAAAATACTGACTGTACTAATAATAAAGAACATAATATATTAATATACAAATTTAAATTAACAATTTTAATACAATATTACCATCGTACATCATACCATATATTGAACTACGCCGATGTAACTCAAAAGTCTAGGGTAGATTGCAGAGTTCTGCCATTGAATGATAAGGTCTCTCAAGCAGAAACGCCGTTGTCAATCTCCGGAATGTATTTGCCACTTTAAATTCTAAAGGTTGCTAATTGAATAGTTTTTTGGCATTGAAGGTGATGGCATTTTTTACCAGATCAGATGTGGGTATTGTTAAGTAGATATCGAAACTTTTTCTCCTAGTAGGGTAACCATGAATTGACCTCTCAGTTGAATTGAGAAAGTGTTTGCGAACCAAACACACGGATTCCAAAATGAATAGAGCAGAAAGAGTTAAAATTTTGTATTTTTCTAAAATAGAATTCGCAATGCGTCCTACGACTCAAACCATAAATGTAACGAATAGCTTATTTTTGTAGTGTGAAAATAGATGTGAAGAGGTGTAAACTACAAGACCGCCAGAAAGGCAAACCATAGCGAAGGTGCGATTTGAACAAACAGAAGAAAGTTGTTAAAGCAGTACAAGAATCAAGCTGTTTAGATACAGATTTGATGGCAAAACAAGCAGAGGATAATTTTTTCACTAAAATGTCTACATATATAGACCATTTAAGGGCACTGTCAATATGGAGATCAAGAAACTTAATCGAATTTGAAGATCTTATTACGTCATTGTTAAGTTTGAAAGATTGCAAAACTCCTTTGTAAGATAACACTGAAGTTTTCTCAGTGTTAAAACAAAGTAGAATGTAAAGTTCGTATATCTAAACTGCTTCAGGTTACACTAATGGCATCGGCAAATTAAGTGAAGCAACCATTAATTCGTAAGTCTGTGACATCGTTAATGAATACCAAGAAAAGAATTGGACCCAAACCTGAACTCTGGGGTAGACCACTGCTAACTGGTAAATTTTTGCAAACTTTTCCATTTGCTCGTACCAGTTGGTTTCTACATTCCAGATAAGATTCAAGCCATTTTAAAGGAGTACCACGGATGCCATAATATTCTAGTTTGTTTATCAAAATTCCATGATCAACACAAACGAAGGCCTTTGCGAAGTCACAAAAAACCGAAGCCGTGCAAAGTTTATTATTCAGAGAGGTATAAATTTCATTAAGAACAGAAAACATTGCGTCATTAGTACATTTATTAGGTAGGAAACCGAATAGTTGCTATTTCAAGATTTTATATTTGAAAAGAAAAGGTAGTTGACGGTGTTTCATTAGTCTTTCGATTATCTTCGATAAGATTGGTAATAAGACAATAGGACGATAGTCACTAGTATTCTGTTTCTCGCCACCCTTGTGGAGGGGAACAATTATAGCTGTTTTTAGACAGTTAGGGAAGAGACCTTTTCAAAGGATTCATTGATTAGAGAACATAAAACGTCAATCATCGTATCTGGAATATTCAAAAACCACTAACAACTTAGCTGATAAGCCATCAATGCCACAGAAAGTTTTGTTTTGAATGCTGAGTATGGTTTAGACTAGCTCAAATTTATGTATTGGTCTGAGGAAGAAACTGTCAGTGATTCTTTTTGAAGGAACGAGGAAAGAAAGAGCATCACGACTTGGTGATATTTTAGAGCTAATATTCTTACTAACGTTTATGAAATAATTGTTAAGTTCGTCTGGGTTGAGTTCAATAAAGTGTTTTATTATCCCTTTTTTTCAATCCGGCTCGTAGGTCCATGTTTTATTATTACTTTTTCCAATCCGGCTTCAAAGGGTCATGTTTTATTAACCCTTTTTGCACTTGAGATAATAAATGGAATGGAAAGTTTTTATTGTTGAATGTTTTGCTCGAAGGACCGCTTATTTTATTCACTATATGTTGTAGGATTATGATGGCTGAAGAAATTAAAACAATTATTTCACTTTCATGTTATTATATTGTATGACGTTATAAAGTGTTCTTTTGCATGAACAACTAAGAATCTCACTGGATCACACGCGTTTTGCACTTTGATTATTTATCACATAATCTGCTGGAGTAATGAATGATTAATGATTAATTACACATATGGTTTACCGGGACCAACGCCGGGTGCTCTTATAACATGAGTACCATTATGTACGACGGTTAAATGATGAAGAGAGAGAACGAAGGGTAAATGAGAAGTGTATGAATACCGGCTGGGAAGTGTATGAAGACTAACTGGAAAGTCTATGAATGACGAATGACGACTGGGAAGTTTACGAGTGACGACTGGGAAGTGACTAAAATTAAGGTTTCATGCATATTTATATGTCGGTTAACGTGGTTGCGAGAAAGGAGAAAAATATTAGGATTTGACCAATGGGATAGCCCTCTTTTGCGGGCAAGAATGAGTTTGTTTTAAATGTTTTAATTAACGTAAAGGTGAGTTATTTCTGTTCTCGTCCAGAAAGGGAGGGTATGATATGTATATCATGTTTTTGTCAAGTCGTTTTAAATTCAAAGTGTCGTCAATGTATTATTTAAGTGATACATGAGTAAGGGGGATGACGTTTTCTTCTAAACGTCACCCAAGTGGTTATATTCTTCAACGTTCATCCAAGTGTCCAAGTATCTTCTCAATACCTTTATCCAGGTATTCACATTAAAGTATTTATTTTTTAATAATACCTTTGTCCAGGTATTCACATAAAAATATTTTTTTCCAATACCTTTATCCAGGTATTCACATTAAAGTATTTTTTTTGGTAATAATACCTTTGTCCAGGTATTCACATTAAAGTATTTTTTTTGTAATAATACCGTAGTCCAGGTATTCACAGGAAAGTAATTTTCCATGTCAATGTGTCAAAGTTTTTTTTTCAATCGTCCAGGGTTGTAAATGTTCAGGTATTTGTTTTTCAATGTCCAAGCATATGTCTAAGTTTTTCATAAAGTTTTATGTTTTTCTTAAGTGTCAAGTATACATGTTTAGGGGTTAATCATTATCCTCTTCTTGAGGACGAAAGGTTTAGTTTTCTTGACGAGAAAGAGTTTAAGTAGTGAATGAGTGCTATTCTGCACTAAAAGGGCGTTGAGTTAGAAAGTGAAGCGTTTATTCGAGTGTAAGTGTTGGTTTAAGAATGATTTATGAGTTAAGAGTATTGTGTGATTTGAGAGTAAGTTTTGATTTATAAGTGTTTTGTGATTTAATGATGTGTGTGACGGTAAGTTTTTCTTGAAAGTGGTTTGGTCACACCAGAGGAATGAGTATAATGAGTAAGAGAGGGGTTATTCATTAGGTATTGTGAATGAATCTTGTCCAGAACAGTATGTTTCTTGACGATATTATTTTGGAGATGGCTGCATTGGTTGTGAATGATTAGGGTTTATGTTCAAAGGTCTCAATGATGTGTTTTGTTTGTGGGTGTGAGGGAAGTGAAATGAATTGTGATGTCTTTTTTGACATATGGAGCAAGATTTTACCGAAATGCAATTGGATATTGTGTGTTTAGAACCTAAACATCTGAAGCACAATTTGTTTGCTTTAATGTATTTATTTCGATAAGAGACAAAAAGTCGTCCGAATTGGGAACATTCATAAAATTTATGGCCTGTTTTCTTGCAAAATGAGCATGTTGGAGATGGGTATGGGGGACTATGATATGCACTAGACGATGGTTGATTGCGTTGAGCATTGTTATGATGTGGGTTTTGTTCGGGATGCGAATGTTGGTTTGCAAATAATGCTACTCTGTTGGTTGGTGTGGTCACATTGAAAGACTGGTTACGATGATGGGATGTATCAGGTTTAGGATCTTGGGTTAACAAGTTTTCTAAGACCGTAAATTTTTTCTCCAAAAAGTCAAAAAAAGCATCACTAGCAATTGAATTTTGATCAGTCTCTTTTTCTTCAAGAGATCTTTTTGTATTATAACCTAATTTTGTTTTTAATATGTGAACGATTAGTGCATCAAATAACTCTTCCTTATTGATATTTAGATTTAACAATGACTTTACGATAGATATAGCTTCGGACGTGAATATTCTTAATTGTTGAGCAGTACATTTTGAGATATTATTACAGGCTGTCAAACGGTTAAAATGGGCAGGAACAATCTGCCGTGTATTATTGTATTTAGAAATCAGTAAATCCAACGCTATATCGTAGTTGGTTTCTTTACCGGTAATTGAGAAATTAAATTGAGCGGGTCACCTTTCAAGTATGATTTCAAATAGTAGAATTTTTCAGTTTTGGATGTAAGCCGGGTGTGGTTTACTATTAGTGCATTAGAAAGGTCTATGAAGGCAGTGTATTTAGTGCTATCTCCTGAGAAAATCGGTATTTCTATGGAAGGTAATCTAATGTGAGTTTCACTCTGAAAATGTACAGTGGATTGATTAATTTGATTGAATTTAGAGCTTAATTTTTCGAAAGCATTTTGTAGTTTGCAGTGTAATAAGTAGTATTTTTCATCAATCTGGCTTCTATCGTCAAATTCTAATTCAGTATCTACGGCTATGGTTTCAATTTGGTCTTGAATCTCAGAATATTTAGAATAATATTTCTCTAAGTTGTCTATTCGGGATTTGAAAGCATACTTGTCTGACTCGTCCAAATTGTTATGGAACCAGTTATAAATACGAGTAATTGCTGCTTTGCAACTAGCACGTTGTGTCTTTAATGAATCCATTTTGAGAATGATGTATTAATTATATGGTTAACATGAAATGTAAATCAATGAGTCATTGACTTGGCTATGTTTGAACAATGTTTATTTTGTATCAGCGTAATATATTTTTTTTCTATATTTGCTACCAGCCGTGCCTTTGTTTCAAGTTTTTTACGACTCGTTGCAATTTAAATGACACTGTATATTGTACCTGGTTTTCTCACACAACAATACCAACTAATGTTATTATAGTTCCATAACAATATTAATATGTAATTATTTAAACGACACTGTACAATAAGCATGTGTATGACGCATAAAAATATTAAAGAATTTTCCAAATATGTAAATGTATAATTATGAATGATTCTGTATTTTATGAATGTATGTTACATAAGAAATATCAAATCACTTTTTCAAATAGTGTAAATGTATAATTATGAGCGACCCTGTATTTTATGAATGTATGTTACATAAGAAATATCAAATCACTTTTTCAAATAGTGTAAATGTATAATTATGAACGACCCTGTATTTTATAACTGTATGTTAAATAAAAAATATCAACGATGTTATTATAAGGTGTAATTATTTAAATCACACTGTCTCATGTAAATTTCCAAAGTTCGATAATCAAATACAGAGTTCTTGCTTGAGCAATAAATACCTTATTTGCTTGTTGTCACTAACCTCTGGGTTTAGTAGTTGTATTTTTTGTATCTTTTTAGGGTTGGTGGCTCTTTGAATATTGGAAATCACCTGCTCGATTCAATCCGGCTGCGAATGACCATGTTTTATTATTCCTTTTTTCAATCCGGCTTCGTAGGGTCATGTTTTATTAACCCTTTTTGCACTTGGGATAATAAATGGAATGGAAAGTTTTTATTGTTAAATGTTTTGCTCGAAGGACCGTTTATTTTATTCACTATATGTTGTAGGATTATGATGGATGAAGAAATTAAAAGTTATTCCACTTTCATGTTACTATATTGTATGATGTTATAAATTGTTCTTTTGCATGAACTACTAAGAATCTCACTGGATCATACGCGTTTTGCACTTTGATTATTTATCACATAATCTGCTGGAGTAATCAATGATTAATGATTAATTACACATATGGTTTACCGGGACCAACGCCGGGTGCTTTTATAACATGAGTACCATTATGTACGACGGTTAAATGATGAAGAGAGAGAACGAAGGGTAAATGAGAAGTGTATGAATACCGGCTGGGAAGTGTATGAAGGCTAACTGGAAAGTCTATGAATGACGAATGACGACTGGGAAGTTTACGAGTGACGACTGGGAAGTGACTAAAATTGAGGTTTCATGCATATTTATATGTCGGTTAACGTGGTTGCGAGGAAGGAGAAAAATATTAGGATTTGACCAATGGGATAAAAGAATTTGAAACGTAACGGTCAGATACAGCGAGTGAAAATTTACAGTTTTTTGTGGCCTGAAAAGGTTTGGTAGATACAGATAACGGAGTTTGGAAGAGGGTTTTTATGAAGCGATAAGGTGTCGGGTACTTTGAAGTATTCATTGGAATTTCAGAAAACGATATTTATCTGTATTTCTTGTGTGGTAGTAATGTTTAAATGAATTTTTTGTTGATGTAAAGAAATATTCGATGTTGAAAAGTATGATATATTTCGTTATATGTTTTGGCAGAATATGTGAATTGTGTTATACCGGGGAAGTTGAGAATAAAAATCACAGGAGAGTTTGGTATTTAAATCAAATTCGAACAATAAAGTTTGAGGAACGAGTTTTGTTCCTTAAATCATTGATAATAGACCAAGTTTCCATCGTGGAATTTTTAGCTCTTGAGATGCGATTTTTATAATAGTTTTGTTTAATAGCTTTGATAGTTTTCCGGTACAATATTCTATAGTTATTGATATAATTGAGTATGTGAAGATTGTCTGTGAATTTTTTAATGTACATGAGTGATCTCATAGTATTGGATGAAGTACGTGTTCCATTCGTAGACCACGATTTGTGATGTTTAGTCTTACGAGAGCGATAATTGTATTAATAAAGTCCAAAAATTTAGAGTCAATATCTTCAGAAAGATCAATTCAATCATTTGCTAAACATAAATTATGAAATTTGGTGGAATACGGTTGAGAGAAAATCCTCACCAACTGAGTGTTTTTCTTTAGAGATTTACGAGGTAATACAAATTCGGCGAAAACTGCTTCATGGTCAGAGAGACCTGAGTTAATTACTAAGTGATTCACATCATGGGGTAAAAAGTCGGAAACTATGTAATCTAAAATTGACAAAGTTGTTTTATTAGTACGAGTTGGTGAATCCACATGCATATTTAGATCAAACGTCTCAAAAATATTCACCAAAGACCTTTGAGTGACACAATCATTAGTAAAGTCAATATTAAAGTCACCGCATAAAACTTTCTTGCTCGTAACAGGCAGAGCGTCAAGTAAATTTAGAAGATTCTCAAAAAAAGAATTTGATTTAGGTGGTCTGTAAATACAAATTATATATAAATCCATATTTTTGTTGCATATTATGGAAAAGTCGAAAGTATTTTCTATTTGTAGAAAATCATATTCTAATATAGCCGAGAAGTCCTCGCCAGAAGATAAAATCAGGGGTTCCACCGTGAGCTGAATTACTCCTGTCATATATACTAATAACTCTCTATTTTTCAATAAAAACGGGTTGTGTTGCTTGTAGCCAGCGTTCAGTAATGGTAACTATCTGCGGGAGCCCCAATTCCTCCAAAAACAAATACAACTCGTCCGTTCTATTGCGTATTGACTGAATATTAAAAAAAACCATACTTTACTGTCCTTGAAACAAAGTGAGGATTCTAGTTCCTCTGGACACGTCCTATCAACTAAAAATGTATCTTGGGAGAATCGGCAGTAAAGTAACGGCTATTACACTCTCTAATTTTTTTTGGTGAATTCTCCGTTCCGAGGTGATGTGAGTTCTGTGGGTGGATAGATCTTCATCCACATCAACTGAGCTTATGCCATAAAAATCGTGAAAGTTATAATAAATTAAAGCTATGGGATCAACAGGCAGACTCTCGGATGCTAAAGACACCTTTACAGTTGTGGAAGTATAACCTTCAAAACATATATACGATGATTGGTCATGTAGATAGGCAAGGAATAAGTTGTGAGGTGATAAAATAGCCGGTTCTCTTAATATAGACATTATATAACGATTGCCTCCAGAAGAGGACCCCTGTGTTAATCTGACCGTAGGAGGAGTCATTGGGTCCAGCGAAAAGTTAGTGTCGTTGTGTGAATCTTTTGTAAACTGAAATGATTCATCACACGAGAAGCTGTTTTATTTATATATGGCTATAGCATGTTTGTCAGATGTGATGGTTACTAATGCGGGACGAAAAGGATCACAACTTTTACTCAAATGCCGTATTTCTTGATTAACTGTCACAGGCTGAATAGAATCCATTGTCGGAGGAAATTTTTGTAAGAAAACCAATTTTAAATGTTGATGTTTTTGATTCATTGCTTGGATTGAGTAAGGGAAAGCAACGAATGAACTCTGTAAAACCCAGCTTTTCTTTAACATGATGTACAATATGATTTGTGGTGAAACCTGCAGGGAGGTTCTTGACTATTACATAATGCCACCTTTGATTTCGGCTAGGGGATAAGTGGTTCGAAACTTCTGGAATATTGGCTACTGCAGGAAATGTTTCAGTTTGTGTAGGGGATGATGTAATACAGGTGGGACGCATCTTCTGATTATTGTTATAAATTTGGGTGCTCATCTCTTTGACTAAACTGGATATATGAGTTGAATCACTTTTCAGATTATGCAAGTCTTCTTTTATATCCAGGGATGAGGAATTATGGATATGAATTTTCGTTGTTTCTCCGAAATCGTTGAAAAGCATAGAAGATATGTTGAAGAGATTATGTTCCATATCCCGTACTGATTTAAGCAACAAATCTGACTTACAGACAGTAACCATGTCAGCTATTTTATTGATATCATGTATCTTCTTTTCCATAAGATTCCATTTGCATTCATTATTTGATAGCATATCGTATATCTCTGTAATAGTTGGTACGCTGTCAGTTAACTGATTTATACGATTTGCTAGCGAGTCGAATATTCCATGGGTTAATCTGATTTTTGGTTAAATCAGAGATTTTATCATTGAGGTATCTCAAATTAGGAGAATCGCAGAGTATACAAAAGAAGCGCAAGTTGTTGAACTTCTGGGAAAGTAGAATTTTTGTAGTAGCTCTGTCAAGTCCTGTACAGCTCATACAGAAAAATCGTCGACATTTATCGCTGCATCGAAGCTTATTATATTTATCGTTTTCTAAAAATTCCTCACAGCAATTTTCACATTTGTATCCGGCCATATCTAGTTCAAGGTCACTGCCGATAGTAAACGAAAACGAACTTACGCTAGTTAACAGTAACTTAAATAACAAAATTAAAACAAACAACAAACACACGTATTGAGTAATAGTCGGATTGCGAAAATAAATACAAAATAAACACAACCGATCGATACGACAATCGAACTATAGTCCTTTGTCGAGTATGTTCTATGGAATCAAATCCTCCTATACTAGTGATATTGACTGTATCCAAATAAAAACTATTTTAACGTAAGGTATTAGTTCTTATCATGGAAATACATGAAAACACAACAGTTATTTCCACTTTGAGCCAGTTAATTATTATTTAATAAATAATATTTGAATAAACGAGTCTCAAGTCACGTATCATTGAACACCAATCACAGTTAATGCCGTAATCTGTTCCCAAATATCATCTGAAGTAAATAACTAGTTTCCAGTTTATTGTGAGACTCGCACAATGAGGCACCGCACAATATTTACACTTTGAATTAATATTTTAAAACAACAAGGATGTATTACGTAATAGTTATTTGTAGAACAAGTGTCACAATGACTCGTTTAGTAGTACGAGTGAAGCTTGCGCAACGAACCGCGAAGCGGTGATTTGTGCAAATCACGAGTACTACAGAAAGTCATTGTAACAAAAGTTTTACACACTATTTTTTATGAATCGCATTTATTTAAGTATTTAAATAAAATAGAATGACATATAATCCCTGTTTTTAAACTAGGAGGAGTTGCTTGAATTTAAGTTGACAATTCTGTAGATTCCTGATTGGTCAGATCACAGATGGTTTTATTCAGCACTTCTGACTTTTGACATAATATAACCAAATAATTGTGTAAATTGTAAACAAACTTTCATTTCAACAAACAGAGGATGATTATTTGTTTAAAAAACAGCTTCTTTGTATATGCTCTTGCGGTCTATTTATATTATATCATGAATAGAATTATTTCTGTAAAACATCTTCACATAGATATCTGGTAAATCATCCCAAAAATCGAACGATGTATACCTTATATAGTGATCCTATACAATATAAAAATAAACAATTGATAAATCATTGATAAATAAACTTTAGCGTACTTTATTCATTAATAATTTTAATATATAAATCATTCTAATTTACCTTAAGGAACATTTAATATAATAATTCGCTAGCTAGAACAACGCTAGACTATTTTATTTATAATATGTGTCAAGGTTAAAGTCAAATGTCTAATAAAAATATAACTAAATACAATAACCACCTGTACACTAAAAATTACTAAAACAGTGTTCAAAGAGCTTCATTGTCACATTGTAAACAATGTTATAATGAAGTCTCTTTTATACGTTAATTATAAAAAAACTTTACTGACATCTCACTAGTGTTTGGGAACAAATAACGTCACAGCGGTGGCGTGATAGGTACTGGCGTTTTCGCGCAAAATTTGAAGCGTTATTTAAAATACATGATTTTTAAGGCTTTATATGAGGCACAAATGCACGATTCAAAACACTTCCCCAAAAATAGTCAACATCCCTATTGACATATAACTGCTTTGGAAAAATATTCTCAGAAAATTTGGCTATAATTAGTAAAAGATGAATTTAGTCTATTGAGTGACCTGTCACTTGTAATTATTGAATTTGATGTGATTTTCAGTGTAATATAATTTTACGTGGCCTTCAAAACAGAAAAGATGTCCTAAGTATGATTTAAGAGCGTATTTAAAAGTGTGTATGACCGATATTCACATTCTCTTGATTCGATTAAACAACTGAAAATATGTCGGCATCTGATATAGATTCTTTTGACCTTGAAGGGCTTGAGTTGTGTAGTTTTATTGTTGGGTGTTTTGATCGCGTGTGTGGTGGAGAGAAGAGTGCCTCTTTAGTGCGGAAAACAAGTAATTTTTTTGACTGATGTTAATTTCCACAAATCGAACTACTGATAGAAGAAGGTCAGTGCGCCAATGTGATGTTTAATGTCAATTTGAACTTCACTTGATGTAATCTTGAAAATGTTTTTCGATTACAAATCAAAAAATCGAAACGATGCCTGAATATATTTAAAGCGGTGGTTACATTTGTTAACAATTCTATTCTACTCACTGTTTTCTTAAATTTATGATCAAACATCGTAGCTTTGTTCACTGCCTGCATCATAACAGCTTGTCTATGAGTGAAATCTTTCTTCGAGGCGGTGTTGTAGGAGTGTGCTCTACTTCTAGCTGATTTTTACACAAGAAAACCTGCACGATTTTTTCAATTGTAATAAATACCTACCTGCACAAATCACGAAAGCTCATTAATAATAACAGATTTACGCCTTAATTGCCCAGTGTTTAATCTAATCATTTATCAGCAAAAACTATCACTTGGTAAAGGTTTACTTACAATAAATATAAATATGCTAAAAATATTAAGTCGAACAATTCGAAGTGAAAGGAAGAATATATATCCCCAATAGCAGACAGAGAATTCCACGATAGTATTTGCTTAATATTATTTTCCGATAGGATACACAACTTAAAATGTGATGACAATATTATATCGATGTTCCCAACTTTGGTTCTCTTCAGTAGCTAAGAAAAATATGTTAACAAGGTATTATTGCAAGATTGAACATAATATCAAAATGATTGAAGGGTATTAGTGATGATCATTGTTCAGTGAGAATAAGAATAATCATTTTTCATGGGGTATGCACAGCTTGAGTCAACTAATATGTTACGTTAATTTGAACCAAGTTATGTGATTTAACAAAGTTAGGACAGTATGATAAATACACAAAACAGAGGGAAATATCATGATGTGGGGGTAAATTGAAACTCAGGAAACATTTATTCTAAATCACTCATTTTTAATATGAAAAATCAACTAGTCTTATAAATATTCACATTCACACTTATTTATTCAACTTCGCTTATACTGATACACATTCTACTGAGCTAGTCAAAAGTTCCCTTCCCCCCCAATTCTTTTGAACTATTACACTTACACTAATTAAATTTAGAGGGTGCAGGTAACGACTGTAAGATTTTCTACAAGTGATGACAGGTAACGTAATAGTGTTGTAGTAGAGTCATTACGGTTAATAATTTGGAATAGCATCTAATGGCAATTGACATCTCATTAATATTAAGCTCATATTTGATTGAAGAATACTATTTACTCCGCCTCTGGATAATTATCAAGAAAGTTGACCTGTGTAGCATTAGTTACTTTGAAACATTCTTGCAAAAGCCTTCTGACTTTACGTTTAGTTTTATTTGTGTTTAGCGAGTCGGTTAAAAGTGTACATAGGCAAAATGGTATTTACTCAAGCCGATGAAGTAGCAGTTATCTTAATAATTAGTGAAAATAGAGAGAATTTATACGCGGCGGAACGTTCATTAGATTTTTCGGATCTCTTGCTAAGCGATACGCCACCAAACAGCGTTAAAGTCAACATTTCTAGATGTGTGATTAGATTCGATTAGATGCTTGTTTATCACTTGTTTTATTTGTGTAGTGTATTTTAGACACTGTTTTTCGTATTTTATATTGGATTTTTAAGTGTTATGTTTAATTTGAGATACGCATTTTATATTTGTCTATGAAAATATCAACAATATTGTTTAGTAACGCATTGCAAATCGATAGAAAATAATGACGTTCAATTGAGATTCCATCGATTTCCTTAAAGTTAAAAGTTTAGATTAAAAATGAATAATAAAAATTTGATGTTGAATTCGGAATGGCACACGCAAGAAAAGCTTGGCAACATGAATAAAGAATTAGAAAGTCTATATCGAAATATATGTATATGTGTTCACTTCATTTGAATGAAGATTACGTTCCAAGAAGTATGTTGGCCATATTTTCATTTGTAGTTAACTTCTTACAGGCTGGCAAATTAATTTTGGCAGTCGGAAGTTTAGCAACTTCCGATGCGCCGTAACAAAAACGTATGCGGATTGCAAGAGCTCACTTCGATGGCAGAATTCGGGACCTTCGGTTCAACAGTACAGTTCAGAGAGTGTGATTACCGGGGTTGTGCAATAATAACTTGTTATGGTGTCTCCAGAAAGTAGAGTTGTTCATAAAAAGTTGAGTGAGCAGTGTCGTGAAATAATTATGAACGTTTTCAATTCCATGACCGGAGAGGCAAACAGTGGCAAGTCGACAATTCCATTAACAAAGGTAAGTTTTAATTATTGCAATACAATTTTTAAACCAAAGTAATTACTTAACAAATCTACACTCGATAGTAAATTTTTTAAATCGATTCTCGTACATAAAATATTTAAATATTAAACGATTTAAAAGAGTGACATTAGGGTTAGGCAATAGTATCTTAAGTACCAAGTGTCAAAAAGGTTACTTTAGTCACGAGTTCTACTAGGCACGAGTGGAGCGAAGCGGAACGAGTTCCTTGTGAAACAAGTGACTGAAGACGTTTTTAACACGAGGTGCTTACTATACTTTTCTACGCACGCGGGAAGGAGAACATTATATTATATTTGAATTATATTCATTACATGACGGACGATGGCTGACAGCTGACTGACAAATCAAATGACGTAGAATAACAAAATTATCACGGAATATGAAACTTAAAATACAAAAGATACACTTCATTCGACGTTTAAAAACAAAAGATAAACGAGATTTGACTTTTCGCATTTTAAACACTAGTGTTTGAAGAGTCGTTTTGTGCATGTCAAAGCCGTGTTCAAAGTGCGGTTTTAGTAACGGAAGTAGGAAAAGTATTTTATGCACTCATGTGTCAATTTTATGCACCGTTATGTCATCATTAGAAACAAATCAACGCCATTTTTAGTCCATTTAGAGAAACATAAGTGAGAAATTTTTTGGTTTTTGTATACCTGTGTGAAAAAAAGCACCACTTTATGCACTTGTTGCATAAATAACTATTCTGATTCTGTCTACAGGAGTATATAAAAAAACACATGTTTATTTTGTGTAAGATACCTATTTAAATGTAATAGGTTTTTAGCTGATTATATTTATTATGCTCATTTCATACCTACCTCTATTACGTTTCGGTTTTATTATTTGTTTTTAACCATCTTTTGATTTCAGTTACAAATGCGGTTTGTGCATATTGAACGATGGTTGAACTAAAATCTAAAGATCGTTTAAAACCACTAATGAACTGAAACGTAATATAGTATTTTTGAATTTAATACTTCTTTCAAATGACCGAAAACTACGACAAAAATTTTTATTTCAAAGAACGGTCACTGAAAACGAATTTAACTACTTCCTCATTTCATTTGCATAAAAATACACATGAGTAAAACTTTTAATACACTTGTGACGAAAGTTAGACAAAGAACGTTTTCCCGTATTGAAAAAGAAGCTCTGGCAGGAAGTAAGGCTGACACTGATGTGCCTACTAAAAAACAAAGAACGTTCAGTATCCGTATGGATCAATTCGACATAACTGTGCTTAGAAGGTGCATAATAAATTATCACATATCCAAGAAAAATTTCCCACGTTAACAAATTTACACCAAACCTTTGCAGATAGTTTGGCTTCGTAAGAAGTCGCGAATCTCTGCGAAAACAAATACATTCGTTGGGTTTTCGTTGCACCAACATGAAAAGCAATAGAAGTTTGTTAATGGAACGTCACGAAATCATTTACGCTTACTATATTTAAGAAACATAAAAGAGTACAGAGAACAGAACAAACCTATCACCTATATGGATGAAACATACATTCATTCATGTCACACGCACCTTAAAATATGGAGCGACAAAAGTAACGAAGGATTATGAGAACCCGTTTTAAAAGGTAATAGACTCATCATTGTGCATACAGGAAGTGAGAATGGTTTTGTACCTAATGCTGGTATTATGAGGAACTCCCAGTCAAAAACTAGATTTCATCATAATGAAATGGCGTACAAAAATTACGAGATGTGGGTACAAGTAAAACTTATTCCAAACCTAATAAAAAACGCTATTGTGGAAATTGATAACGCCTCATATCACAATGTTCTTGATGAAAAATTACCTACCACTGCTTGAACTAAACAACAATAAAATACTAGCAACTGGCTTTCTAAAAGAAACATATATTACAGTGAACAAATGTTGAAACGGAATCATTATAACGTTGCAAGAATGTACAAACAGCAATATTGAACTCATAAAATTGATGAATCGTTTATTCGACATGTATAGCAAGTTTTAAGGCTTCCCCCTTATAACCCGGACATGAATCCGATCGAAAGTGTGTGGGCGGAATATATGGCCAAACGAAATGTTATCCTCAGTTTTACAAAGATTTAAAGAATTCTTTAATGAATTTTTTGACACATTTTCTGCAAATGATTGGAAAGTTAGATGTTGAAAAAATTGAAGATGAATTTATGAACAATGAATCACTTTTAGATACTGATGTAGATAATATTATTAATAATTTGGCCGAAGACAGAGATAGCGAGGATGATGAAATTGATATAGAAAGTGATTTTAAAGAATCATTTATAGATGCACGCATTATTTTACTGTTGATGATCCCTGTACATCTAAAACATATTTTTACTGATAGTATTTGTTAGTAGGTGGTATGACTGAATACATTAAACGCAACAAATGTAAAAATGTGAAAAGGTGCTATGAAATTGTAGATATTAGAGACGAATTCCACTTGAGTATTTGTAGCACATCTGTACATAGTTCTACATAAACAAGTGACACCCAGTACCGGGGTTTTTTTGTTTTGCCATTCCTAATTCTGTAAAATATGTGAAGGGATGCTCTAGTTTCATAGTAAATATTTGCAAAAAACCCAAAAAGTTACATATGAAAGGATAAATATCTGCCACAAAAAAGATTTAATATTTTATTCAAATTATTAGTATACTTATTAGACCATCTCTAAAGGCGATTTACCCTATTTGTTTTTCAAATTTTATGTATAAACTCGAATTTTCACGTTATCATCTACTACATATTATAAAGAATAACAATTTTAGAAAGCTCAACAGGTAGGTATGTCATTAACTATTACTACAACAGATAGGAAAAATTGTTGACCATTGTTAAATTTGGAAAGTCGTATAACAATCCTTATAATATTGTACGCTTTATCTACAAAATCTACCTGACTTCCAATGTATATACAAATAAACCTCGATGACGAATATTATGAAGGGACCACTTAAAAGACATTAACTTGAAGTAAAGGTGAAAGTTTATGTCTCTTGGAATCTATTTATTATTTAAATCATATAAAATAACAAAGGGTAATTATAGAATTTCCCGTATTGATTTTGAAGCAATAAATAATTTTGTCGGTACAAAGCAACTCAATTTTCGTAGGAAAATCTAATGGTTCTAATTTCCCTATTCATTTAATAAATAATATAGAACACATTAATGCAATTTTGTTTGGTGAATTCGATTTTACATAGCATTATACATGTGCCACAATTTATTATTTTTAAATCCAAATTCAAAATATTGTGTTACCCTCGTACGTATTAGCAGTCTGACAACCTTTAAAACTTTGCATACGGAATGTACGTCGCCTGCTCTTCACGGTTAGTGCGTTTACAACTTTGCCAAGTTGTATGGCTTTCTCGCGCATCATCAACTGCCAAAATTAATTGGCCAGCCTGTACGTCAATAGCTCACAATGGAACTATCTGGGTTTTAAATTTTGAAGTGTTATCAACCACTGAAGGAAGAGAAATATAGTTACCTAATTGAAATTTTGCCAACCTGTATTTGATTATGGGCGCAAATATGACCCTCATTTAATAGTGATTCTCTTTCGTAAATACGAATGGAGTTTTTAAAACCATCTAAATATTCCAAAACTTCTACAAAACTTTACGTAAGTTCGGTCATCGTACTAAAAAGTATAAAACATTAATCAATGTATCTAACTCATCTTAAAACAGTTTACAACAACATAAAATAAATAAAAATTTTAAATTTGAATCCTTAGTATAAAATTAATAAGAGAGCGTCTTACCTGTAAATTTACCAGCACTTAGAAAAAAGTTTTAAATTGAATAAGAATATTGTTTAAGAGAAGTCTCTTAATTATTTATAAAAGAAACTATAAGGCAAGAAGGGTGGAAAACATTAAGGCCCGTATGCACCGTCGACAAGTTACAGCGAAGAAAGGTTTTTCGACTGAAGTCGAAGTTTTTCAATTCATCGTCATTATAAACAAATTAAGGATTCCTAGATGTTAGTCCTGCATGTTGTCGACTTAAAACGCTTAAGTTGTTCTTTGAGGTGAGAGAAATAGGTTAGGTATGTAGTCCTCAGGTAAAAGAGGTGTAATTATTTTTGTGAAAACTGTGTGTTATTCTTCATTAAGAAATTATTGGTGACCCATTTGTAATAGATGATGATCTAGATTTGACAGACATTATGGACTGATTTTTCTCGTAGTAGTAGTAGAAGATTTCTTTGATATAGTGGATAATTTGTCTTTTCTTCAAAGGTTTTGTTTAAGGAAGCCTACAGTTTTGAATCTGTTGGAACAAATTAAACCGTTTCTCGAACTTGACAATGATTTATAAGTACAAGTTGATATTAGATCCATAATATATAGGTATAAATATATGCACATTTTTTTTTATAAATGAACCAACCAATAAATCACCTTTTAACAGCACTGAGATTTTATTCCTTGTGGAAATCATCATATTCCCATCGCTTTTTTTGTCTTCGATGATATGGCCTCAATTAGTCATAATTAATATATTTCATTTGACAAAATGTTGCTATTCTGTTTCTGGCCAGTCATAGTTTATCTACAATCTGGGGACAATTCCAGGTTGGAGCGGTAACTGAACCAAATCAAATCTTAACACAATAAAAATGTATTTCCACCACCCGCTTTCATCCACCCTATCTACACTCCATAATCAATCACTGACCCTACCACACCTACACCCAGAAAATGAGATAAGCAAATTTTCCAGTACCATAATCTAATGGTAACTACCATAGGGATCGAGACCGAACTAAAGAGGCAGCACTTCTGTCGAAAGTAGAGCGCCCTGATGTTAAATAAGAAATACACTGTGATATAAACAGTGTAATAAACAACCTACAAGATGCAAAAAATGAATAGATCTTTTCATTTTCTTTGCCAGGAAAAGTTGTTGCAATGTAAGATGGCTGTAGGGGATTATCTGATTTTTGATTATTGACAAAATGAGCACTGCAAATTCCAGTATTTTTATTTGGTTCCCAATCCTTCCGATAATTTCTCAAATGCGATTAAAAAACTTGAAGTGATTCGTTTTGTTCAAATGTTTACTTTTTCTCTTGTCATAATATTTAATTATTTAAATATATTATATAATACTAAAGTCAGCAAACACATAACAAGCTTTTTATTTTATATAATCAATGAAATCGTACAGAAACCAACATTTTATTCTCTCGATAATAATCTTTTATTTATGAAATAAAATTTAGAACTTTTCTAATAGCTGCCAATTCTAGTATCGTACTGATTATACACAAAATAATAGTTAATAAAATTTTTTAATTAGAACATTTCACTGACACAAGGGTTTTCACTGCATTTATCCATTTTTGACGTTTTAAGGTTATTCACGCAGTGTAATGAACTTTCGGGGAAACTATAAAATTTCAACTGCGTAGTATTTTCATCGGCATATTTGAACAACCATGGATACAGAAAGATACTTTTGATGAAGACATAACAAACATTTAATATCCGTTTTATGAAATAAACATTCAAAATCGCTGATAATACAAAACTAATAGTGTTTACATCACTTTGTTTGTGTTTTTATCTTTCTCGGTCCCTATTAGTACAAAATTTCTTAAGTATTGCAACGTTGTCAATAGCATTCTTCTCTTAGCTAAGATAACTTATTTCGATGACACAGCATAAGAAACTGTATCAACATTAAGATCAACTTAAAAAGTTAAACTGAGTCGTAAAACTGTGTACACGGGCAGAAACCACACTATTAACATAACATGAACAAACAATTTCAAACACATCTACAGTAGTTCCGACTTGACAGTAAGGTAGTGCTGCAATCCTAATCTCGGATCCCAATAGGTACATAAATCATACTAAATCAAGGACTCACTTGAGGAAGCTAATTCACAAGTTTGGGGATGGAGACGTTAAACGATCTAGTGCACCAACAGTTAGAGATGGTTAAAAAATTGACATAATTGCAGAAATCGTAGTAAGCGCTACTCCTTCTATTTAGTCAAAGAACAGTGCATTGTGTGTTCGCTCAAAACAAACTTCATCCATACATATTAAAAATGGTGCTGTCCCGACACTAGCACATGAAACTAGAATAATGCCACACAGACCAAAGAAATAGAAATCCAAAGAATTGAAAACGAATGTATTGATTGGAAAATGGAAACAATGCGTATATATTCTGAACGGATTCTGAAACATTGAAGACGACTATCCCGCACAACTTATCAATCCTACCTCACGAACGAGAAGAAGTGCCAAAAAAACCACGAGAATAGTTAGCCAAAATAAGTGCAATCGCAAATAAAAGATAATACAAACCCAATGCCATGGTGGCAAGTGGCAGTAAACCGATAATCAGAATTTTAATTTTCGTGTACAACTATTTCGAAAATAATAGTTTCGCATTGTAAAATAATGTACACTTTATGTTCGACTCAATCATAATAGGCTGATCTATGACACTGTTGAGAATCCATAATCTGTCACTTTATTGGACTAGTCAATGATGATAAAGTAATTTGGAATCCTGTCACTGTAAAATTATTTGAAAATTGGACTCGGAAATTTGCTAATATCTATTCCCTCATTGATATTCATCGTTGAACGTAGCATAGAGTACTTACTCCATAAAGAAGAACTTTTAAAAGAAACCAACTCACTATTGAAATAAGCCAATATATGGTAGAATTCATTTTTTTACGCAAGCGCCACAGTTGGTAATCCTTGTAAGCGCCTTCGCATAGAGTTTTGGAATTGCTGGGTAAAAGCATTTCTATTGCACTCGATGCTATTTGTCTTATGTTGTCTGAAAGTTCCATTTCTTCTGATAGATCCATTTTCAAGCTACCATAAACAAATATTAGTTATTTAACTAACGAGTGTATTAATAAGGGCGATTAACAATCGAGATAATTTAAGAAGCGAGCGGAGCGATCTCGTTCGAGTTTGTTAATCGCCATTTTAATTCACGAGTACGTTCCGTTACTTCAAATTTCTATTTATTTAACGATAAACAAAAATTGACAATTGATATTGACAAAAAGAATTTTAATATAAATTTAATATTTTTAAAATTTACATTGTTGGTTTTGGTTAAAGTGATTTTAAAGATGTGGAGTCGATATTTCATTACTGAGAAATTTTAATTTAGAAATTACTACAGATTTTTTCATAACTTGGTGTTATGAGGAGTCAAAATTCTAGAGGTAAGTTTAATTTAAAGTTACCCACTATTAGGTAGTATAAGTATGTACTTTTATTTTAGTATATAAGTTCATTTTGGAAGGTTACATACAAGATTTCTGGTTTCATCTAGAGGATTTGGTTTGAAAGCAAAATCATATCATAGCCAAAAAAAGTCAAAATCCTCATTTACTTTCAATGTGTTTTTAAACAGAGCTAATGCCTAGCACTGATGGAATGTCACTGCTCTTGTGAAGTAGGGTTAGTTATGTTATTTATTAAACTAAAAGCAATTTATCAACTACGTACATTGTAGGCTATCCCAGTCATCATAATTTAATAGTATTAGCATTTTATTCACAAGACTTAATATTCATGGTTGAGCAGCAGTTGCTAGAACCTACTGCCTCAACTTCCAGTCTAATAAAATGAAATAAACCGCGCGGTACTGAGGTGATTTCAGAGAAAGTTATGAATGTATTATTTGATAAACCATCCAAGTTATTAAGAAAGAAACCTCCAATAATTTATAAGCTTTGAAGGCCTCAAACGACGATAAAAAGCTAAGATCTATGTAAACAAGAAAGGTTTATTAAATTAAGGACAGTATACCTTTATCACATTTAATAGAAATTAAACTGGTGAATTAAACCATAAATGTTGTTTTCTTTGTCTCCTATATTATTTACAGACGAGGACGTGATAGACTTGATAATACAAACAAAAAGTCAAGCCATGGCCAGATATGTAGTTGATCATGAATTACCCGTGGAGCTGTCCGTTTTAGATGTTGCGACCACTAATATTTTGATAAGTTTGCCTGTACCAATTGAAGATTTTCTTATATTCATATTGGATCATTCGAAAATACTGGAAGCGAAAACACGTCCACATGCGTCCAATGTTCGATCCAACATTGGACCCAACGTTTGTGCCAAGAAGTTTGGCGGATCGTTCAATATTTCTGCTACACGATATGACACATGTTGGGTCGAACCCGATTGCAGTCATGGGACTCGAAATGGCTGCAGTCGCTGCTGTCATGGTAATAATCTCGTTTTGCAAGATTTGGAATAACAGACATGAAAAAATACGTTCACCGTGAACGACATCTTTCAACAAAGTACAGCAGAATAAGTAAGTGGAAGGAACTAAACATATAGTTAGTGAATCAGATCACACCTATAACATATTTGAGTCAGGTTGCTTATATTCAAAAATGCAATTTTGGATACAGTGGTAATAATATGCTCAAAGATCTAAGAAGAAAACTGTCAGGAAAATTTGAAAATTACACCAAAAATACATAAGCAACATACAAATATCAGAAGAGGTTATACCAATAGAGAAACGTTTAGCAGATTTCTGGCTTGTGGCGATAGTTTTACCAGTTTAAGCTATTCACCTAAAATTAAGTATGTGTCATCAGGACATTAGCCGCATTGTACAAGAAGTATGTACAGCCCTATTTGAAGCTCTGAAAGATGAAATAAAAAACTTAGTCAGATGTGTGTATACTTCGTGTGGCTGCTAAACGCATCACACGCCATGTGGTTCCAACGTTCCAGCTATTCCTCGAACAATTCTTTGAAGCGGGTAGACAACAGTCCGAACGTGGCAAGCGTCCAACGTTGGTTACGTGAATTTGGTTAAGTTCGTTCGATAGACAGTCACACGATGCGTCAAGTCGTCATGCGTCCAACGTTGGAACATATTTGCTTTATGCATTAATCAAGGGTGGCACTAGAATAGGATATTTATATTTACCTCTTCAAATTTTGGTTAGTATAAATGAATATTTTTGATTTCACAAGAGTTTTATTACATTGGTTTTTATTTTTAGGTTTGTTGTGTAACAGAACGAAAGCTTTCGGCAGAGAGATTTTTGAGGAGGGAGAGAGAAACATTTAAGTCATATAAGATTACTTGAACATGGGAAAAGAGTGGAGAACAATGCAAGGAAGGAATTGTATAAGAAAACTATAAAATATATGTGCTATTCCTGTGATCTAATTATTCATCCTTATGCCCTGTATTTGGGAACAAATCCAGATGGTATTGTTGCTACAGAGTCTGAGATTGGACTGGTGGAATTCAAATGTCCGTTGGGATAAAAAGCGGGACATTGATAGAGGCTTTACAGCAATGAAATTGTTATTTAGAGAAAGATGAGAATGAAGAATATGTAGTAAATGATAAATATAATTATTATTTTCAGATGCAAGGGTAAATGTTACTAACTGGACTGAAATGATGCGATTTATGAACATATTTTAAAAAATCTAACAAAATGAGTGTGGCTCGAGTTTTGCAAAGGAAGGCTCTATTCAATATCCGATGTGTATGATGTGTTATTAAGTATTTAATAAATTAAAATTACTTTAAAATTTATGTTTGTGTTTAGTTCCTTAGTGAAGACATTAAATTTGTGGATAAGGCACGAACAGTGTATATTTGAATCACACAGCCTAACAAAGAAATAGGTACCTATTCTATTCGATAATATTTTTAATGTTTTAAATCTTCTTATTGTTTCCGTCTATATGAACTCGTTCATGAGCTATTCTTCTAATGTAATCTATATCTTGTGGCTCGCATTGCAATCCAGTTATTTTAAACATTGGCATATTAACGTCTATTTCCACATTATCTAAACTGTTTTCAATTTCAAATCTCTAATCCACAACTAGTTTAGCTCCCTTATTTAACTGCTTATTTTCTTTCTTCAAAATAGCTTGAAGTCCATTATCGGCAATAATTTGTTTATTTTATATTGAACCTAAAATGAAAGTATAATATTAATTTCAGGATGTTTCTTATATGTTTGTAATCGTAATTAATATGAATTAAAAATAAACGGTATTAAACATTAAAATTAACTTTTTCGCATCTCTGAGATGTTCTGAACAATATGATATCATAAAATTGTCACTTGTATACACTTCGGGGGATGTATTGTACTAACAAACCGAAATTTCTCCCAAAATAACTAAAAATGTAGAATATACGGATTTATAGGACCCGCTGTACTCAGCTGAAGATCAATAAGGTACATCTGTAAGACACCTTGAAAAATATCCAATTATAAAATTGGTCACTTGTATACAACCAGAAATTTCTACAAAAATACCAAAAATCTGGCACTTCAGGTACCATAGCACCCGTTGTTCTATGTTTGTGAGCTACAAATCAATAAGATTTATCTATTAGAGGCACTGAACAATATTCAATCCTAAAATTGGTCACTTGTATACACTCCGGAGGCTGTATCGTGCTAACAAACTAAACATTCTCCAAAAATTACAAAGATTTGGCACAAAAATATCGTACTTAAAGTACCATAGCCCTCGGTGAACTGGCTTAAGTGAGCTGAATATCAACAGGGTTCATCTTTGAGACGCCCTGGATAATATCCAATCATGAAATTGGTCCCTTGTATAAATTCCGGAGGCGATATCGTGCTAACAAACTGAAATTTCTCCAAATATGACAAAAATATCGTACTTAAAGTACTATAACACCTGTTGCAGGGGATCTGGTGAGCTGAAAATCAATATGGTTTATCTGTGAGATATCCTGAATAATATTCAATCATAAAATTGTTGAAATGTTGCACTTGGAAGGCTGTATCGTGCTAACAAGACATGTACCAATAAGTGGCCGACGACCACGACGACATACACACATGATTTTTTTCTAAAATCCGTTTTTTTATGTTGTTCTTTATGGAAAACGTAAAAATAACTCAAAATTTTTTTTGTTCAATTCCAACTTCTTTTGGGGTAAACCAATACTTTTCCCGCATATTAGATAGGTTGGGCGGAAAAGTAATGAATATTTTGAAAAGAATCCCTCTGAATATTCAATTTTAAACTCTTACCTGTATATAAATTTTATTCAATTATTATGGCTCCAATGGGATTGATCATAATTAATCCTCTTAAGGTATTGGTTTCTCTATAGTGGGATTAACATTATGATTGTCTGATCACAGAAGAAAGTGTTTGTATGTTAATTTAGTACAATCGAGATATTTGGGAAATTTTCAAGAAAATTTTGAGGTGCGTGAGACAATATTATGTTTCGATATGGAAATACATTTATATTAGATAATTTTAAATATAGGCAACTGATCCATGAAATAGTATATCTGACAGTGTTTCATAGCCGAAATTCCGTCGTGATATCATCAATGTCAAAAACATTTCGTTTTATGGAGTTAGCATACGTCTCTTTTTCCACATATTTCCTTTTTGATGGACCACGCGAGCTGCAGATTCTTTCTCAAATTTAAAAACAAATCTGAACAATCCGTTGATAATTTATAACTTTGTATTCCACTACATTAAAATATATTATCATTACACATAACATATCGTACATAAATTCTTGACACTAAATTACTCTTAAGTGATTCCTTGATTTGACTGTTATCTCGAATTTCTTCTTATTGACATTGTCCTCTATCAGCTTCATGTACAGTAGCTTTCTCATCAACTTCTTGAACACATATAAGGTCGGTGGATGGTACTCTTCTAGGTTTCAATTTGCATCTTGTGGCAAACCTATAAATATCATCTTCTGTGAAGTGCCTTATGTATACCTAAAAAACATGAATATTATATACTCTGAATTATTATAACACTGAGTACTTACTCTGATTGCGGTGTAGATAGACTGATGTTCTAATTTGATGGCTTCAATCCAACTATTTCGAACATTCCACTTAGGGAACGGAAGGAGTGATACGCCTGTAACTCGTTTTGTCGAATTGGGACAGTAAGGCACACAACAATGCATATTTAACCTATTTAAAACTAACTAAATATAATATTGTATTGTATTCCAGAAATTCAAAAAAAAACAGCGAACAATCAAAACACATCGAACAAAACATAAACAAAGGTTATTTTTATCTATGTCATAAACAATCGATATTAGTTATTTTTGTTTTAATTGCAACAAATGACAAGTAGAAGATAGGTCGGTTTGTCACTAGATTTGAAAGGAGAGGGGTTCGTGCCAAAAGTGGGAAATAGGAAAGGTGAATTACAGTCGTGTAAAAAATTAAAACATGTTTAAAAATATGGGAAACAATATAAAATTAATGGATAAAAAATTTTAAGCGGTGATAAATGAGTTATATGAATTCAAATGAGAATGAAAAAATGATAGAATAAATGAGAAAACAAGATGCAACAATAGAAAAAGAAGATGAAAAAATCGCAGCTCTGGAAAGAGAAATGAGGGAAAGTTCTGACACTGAAAGGTAAAGAGAATAAAACCATGGATAGAACCAAGGAAACAATCAAGAAAAAGTAGATAAAATAATGGAGGTAATTTGAAATATAAATCGATCTTTAATTCGATATTGGTGAAATTATAAGAATGGGAAAACCTAGATATTGAGTAGAAATACCTACAATATCAAAATTAAAAACGGCTAGCAAATAATTTGATTACTTTAGCACAACAAAAATGTGAAATGCACTAAGAACTGGATCGATGAGGACTATCGTAAGGAAATTATTTAGGAGCTGAAAGTGGCAAGAAACGAAGGTTACAATGCTGTTATTCTAATTGTGCTAATTGTAAATAATACAGAACTAGAGGAGGAACAAGGAAGCAATCAGTCAAAATGAACAACTGAGAAAAATAAAGAAGTATGCACCAGAAAAACTAACATTTCAATAAGAGGGCAATAAAGGAAACGGGCATGGCAACGAAAAATGACATGAGGGGAAGATAACCGAGTACAACCAAACAAACAAAAACGTTTAACTAAAACAGACAAATAGAAAAAAGTTTGAAATGGAGAAGATGGATCTTAAAACAGGAACATGGAATAAAAATGCAACTTATATCAAAAGAAATGAAGAAATACACCTGTTGATGTACCCAGCACATGACTTCACATTACTTAACGAGGCTATCAGTTTTCATCCGCCATTTTTTTAATACTTAACTTGAAAATATTTTTTAATTCCTTTAATAACAAAAATATCATGAAATTGGTCGAAAAAATGGATTCCTCGTAATAAAATACATGGTACTGCATAATTTCTTCCATACATTCACTATAAGCCAGAATTTAAAATATCTTGGTCAGTACCGCAATATTTAAAAAAAAATTTAGTATACTTCCATAACATATTATATAATTACTAAACTATGTCACATATCGATTCTTTTCTCACGCCATTTGATAAAGGAAATATGCATATCATTTACTTACCAAATTTGAATTCTTCCATTTCGTATTTGTAGACAATATACGGGTTTAAATCTGGAGTTGAATGTTTTGTAAAAAATTATCTTCAAAAAATTTGTTGTATTTACGACTATGCAATGGACAGACTGGAACTGGGGAAAATCGGAATGGGCGTGTTCATACTATTATAAAAAATACAACAACTTCCCAACGATAATGCAAACTGAGGTATTAAACGTCAAAGTTCAACTTTTTTTTAAATTGCGATTCCGAAGTGTGCCTAAATTTGCATAGGGGGGTTTTTGAAACGAGGATTTCAATAAATTTGTTAGTTTTTCGTGAAAAAATTGTTTCGGGTGAAAAATTGAAATAGATTTATGAAAATGGGATTTTTCGGAAAACTATATATCAGATTTTACTCATTTACGAACTTCCCCTCAGTTTGTAAATTCTGAACCTACATATAAAATTTCATTAGAAAATTTGGTCGCGTTTTTAAGTTATCGCGTTGACAAAAGACGTCAGATCATATACATGAGCAGATGCGGACAGCGACCATTTTTTGGTTTTGGTGAAAGTAAATCTAGAAATAAAATATATCAAGAAAAGAGGGGGTAGGAAAAAGTGCATCCTAAAACAATTGAAGAATGAAAATATTAGGAAAAAATATGAAGCGGAAATTAATGGAGGAATTAGCGAAATACAAGAAGGAGAGAATGTAGAAGAAAATTGGCAATGTATAAAAAAATCAGCAAAAAAATGTGAGCCAACGTGAAAATACAAGGTGAATTGATAGGTTTGACGAATAATGTGAAAATATAGATAAAAGTAAAACGAAAGCCAGACAAAGAGTGATAGAATCGGGGTCACAACAAGACTATGAAATATACAAAGAATTAAGGAAGGAGACAGTAAAACGAAAAAAAATTTATGAATAATATAAACAATGGAAGAAATTAAGCAGAATAGCGAAGACAATTCCAAGTTATTTACAAATACAAAACGTAGGAGGGAAGCAAACAATGTGCCCAAAATAGAGCCACAATACCAGACTATTTACAAAGAGGATGAAGAAGAAAAGCAGCATGGAAAGGCAGACGAAGATGAAGAGCAACGATATGATGAATTCAATGACGCCATAGAAAAAGTAAAAGACAATAAAGCGGCAGTAACCGATGGAACCATGCTCAAGGATATTTTGTTCGAATTAGTGGAAGATATTGGGAAAAATGAAAATATGCCAGCTTTATGAAAAACAGGAATAATTTTTCCGATTCATAAGAAACGGGACGCGCTCGAGTGTTTCAGCTACAGAGAAATAACCCTGTTAAACTCGGCCTGTAAAATTTTCACAAAATCTTAAACGAAAAGTTAAGACACAAGGTAGAAGGAAAAGTTGGAGATTATAAATAAGGTTTTAGAAAAGTGAAGTCAACTAAGGAGCCAGTTCACATCATGGCAAAAATTATTGAAAAAAATTATGAATACAACATTGATCTGAATATGCGATTTATAGACTATGAACAGGCTTTCGATAGTATGAGCAGAGAGACACTAAGAGAAGATTTTATAAACATCGCGGTACCGACTAGATGAAAAGATTAAAAAACATGACGATGGAGAGATCGGCAGCAAGAATAATGACAGAAGAAGGGCAAGCAAAGGAATTTGAAATTAACTGTGGTGCGAAGCAAGGACATACACCGTCTATAAATCTTTGTAATATTGCTTTAGATGGAGTAATCAGAGATGTTGCTTTAAGAGGTGCCATAACAATAAAACTGACACAAATCCTAGCTTATGCAGACGATATAGCGATAATATCAAGAAATTTGGAAGAACTGAAAGACATCTTTATAAAATTGATTATTGAATCTGAAAAGAGATGGTTGAAGGTGAATAAAGCGAAAACAAAAGCAATGTTTATATCCCGAAATAGAGTTCAACCGGAGTCAATTAAGAGAATACGAAGTAGTGACAAGTTTCAAGTATTTAGAAATCTTCTTAAAATGAGATACGATAGTACTTGAAATTGATCAGCGAATATAATCTGGACGTAGAGCTGCGATACGACCATTGGTGACCTATAGCGCTGAGATAGTGAATGTAACAAAAAAATAAGGAAATATATTACGGATATTCGAGAGAAATATTATAAGGAGAATTCACGGACCAAAATCAGTAGATGGAGAAATGAAAAGACTAATGAATTATGGAATTGGGCAAGAAAATAATGGGGAAGATATTCTGAAATTTATAAAATCACGCATACTAGAATGGTATGGCCACATTCATAGAAAAAGTAAAGAGGATACACTAAGAAAAATAACAGCATGGACACCAGTTGTAGAGCGAGGAGAAGACCATAAGTAAGATGAGAAGACGAAGGAAATACGGATTTAAATATCATGAATATTAAGTAAGCGAAGAATAAAGTAAAAGACAAACCGTAGGGGCGAAAAACAGTGGAAAAACGGAGTCATCACAATATCTAGGTGTACGAAAAAAAATACAAATAAGATATGTTCTCAAGTATAATAAACCCAAAAAAGGCCCTGTGTATGATCTGATATATGAGACATTCTGAAACAACTGTCTCGAAAATCACAAAAGAAAGTAACGTTAGTGGTCAATGCTGCTTTCAGATTGAAATACCTATATTGGAAGCTCCAGAGGTAATTACGAATCCTTAACTAGACAAGAGACCCGAAGACGTGTTACATTAACGGCCAAACTTACTGACCTGAATATCAGTCTGAAATCATTAGCGAAAGGTCAGCTGAACAGAGCAACAAACAAATTAGAAAATGCATAAAATAATGAGTGTTTATTCTGAAATATTTCTAGTAGTAACACAAACTTTCAACAAAGTGTGGCATGAAGGGTTCAAGTGCAAAATAACATATCTTGTGTCTGAACAGTATTCACAAAAAACTACAGACCACCATTGACTAGATTCATACATGAGCCCGAAAAGGGAGAATCTATTTGAATGAGGCAAAATCAGTGCAGACATATTTCACCTACAAGAGAAATAAGCATGTGCCAGATTTTGAGAATAGCCTGACGAGTGTCAAAGCCAAAAAGAAAAGAAAAAAATGTGCCACAGTAAAAAAATTGAGGATGCATGGTGTCAGTATACCGAAATATATGGGTATCATATTATTAGACAAAGTAAGCTATATAATAGCTACTTACAACTACATTAAATGTATAATTTCATCTCTTAAATCCCCTATAAATAGTATATCAATACGTAGATGGCTAAATACAATATATTCTCTATTCAACCAGAGATTATGAAAATGCAAAAGGAATGTGGTTACGTCAAAACAGTTCAATTCTCAAAATTGGACAAAATTTTGACCTCAATAAAGTCTTCACAAATTTTTGATTAATGACGATACACATGGTGACCCAACGAAAAGTACCCACTATCAAAAAAGACTGCGCAAGTAATAACTTTCTAAAATAGCAGTGAAATAAGTCGACCTCGATTTCAAGGGAGACACACCATAATACTTTATATGCAAGGGAGGTCGAGAGATACCTCTTTCAAATAGATATTTGAATTATATTTACAATCGTTTATAATTTATTTATAAAATGTATGAATCGGTTTATGGAAGTTTAATAATTTTGGATAGAATTTAAATGATCGTATTTATTGTTCACAATGATCTCCGTAGACTCTCATACAATGTTATAATTAATTTTCATCGCTTCATGCTTCTAGGATTTTTCTAGATATTCAGGTTTTGTTGCAAATATCTTCGATTTAAAGTGAGCCCAGAGAAATAAATCTAAAGGGTTCGAATCGGATGACCGGGCTGATCAATCTACAGCTCCTCTTCTTCCAATCCATCGTCCAGGAAAGTTATTATTCAGAAATTTACGGACCGGTACAGCAAAATGACCATTTTCCAACATATGTCGCCGTCTAGGTTTCCAGAAATAAAGAACAGCCCGACAATGTAGTTCCCTAAAATACCAGTCCAAACATTTAATTTCTAAGGTTTTTAGCTATGACTTCCATTAAATGTGGATTAGGTTCACTCCCATACCTGCAATTGTGTCTAGTTATTTCACCATTGAATAAAAAAGGTACATTCATATGACAAACATGTATTGCATTGCAGATTGGCATTACCCTGTATTAGCTCTGTGAAAGTCTCGCGGAAATGAAGCCGGTGGTCGTGACCATCTTCGTTTAATTCTTGTAACAATCGTATTTTATATGGATGAAATTTGTGGCACTGAAATTCGATGATCACTACACCAAAAGCCTGAGTTACTCCCCTTATCACTGGGGTATTATTTATCTGCAAGTGACCCATAACTGCCACCTATACAAGTATTACAGTAGAATGTATCTCCCTTGAAATCATGATCGACTTATTCCTCCACTTTTTTAGAAGGTTATTACCTCCGCATTTATTTAGAGTGAATACTTTTTATTTGAACACCGTACGTACTTATCGAAATTAATTGTTAAGTATTTATTATTTATAGCTTTTATATCGTCCCCTTTCTAACGGAACAGTAGGTAGCATTTTTTTCCACATATTTCGTAACAAGTTAATATCTACTCATTCAATATAATTACCTTGTTTTATATATCAATAAATTCAAAGTAACTCAACATTCATTACGGCTCTTATCTTCTATGATAGTAAAATATCGGAGACTAACTTACTAACGAATATTTTTCATTTATGAAATCTCAGCAGGAATAATTGTGTTATTTATAACGACTTGCCGTTCGTTTATTCCACGTAAAAGACCATTGGCGTGCTCAGAGTGTGAAATTTTGAATTAGTATCAAGTAGATTATAATGATTGGTGGATTATGATATAATGTGCGGTATTTTTAGCCCTACTGTTGAGTAGTAAAAAGCAGTACAAAATTGCAAAGTGTACAGAAGTTTAACAAGCGAATGGATATGTTAATGAAAATGGCTACGGAGATGATGATTTAAAACTGAGGTAATGATTCATTGAACAAAATAAATATCCCATCTCATAAATATCAACATGCAAGCAAAATTTGGAAACATTGGTCAAAATGATAGGATAGTGAGTTCATGTGTCACGGAGACTGAATAGTTCAATGAATTATTATAATTACCAGTTTATATTCTATAGAGGATTTTATCAGCTAAACTAATATCATTCTAAGGATAAATTCAAACGACATTCTCCTCACAGTAAGTGAGCAAAAGGTTGACTATTGGGTAACAGGACATTCGCTGTGTGATAAATCAGTTAAGGTCTTAGAAGTAGTCGGAGCGCGAAGTCAATCACCGAGAAACATTTTTTAGAGTGTCCTAGCATTTTTATTTCCTAGAAAAATCGGACTGGAACAATTCTGTCGCATTATATAAACCCAACATCTGATCAACAGGTCAGTGTAGTAAGGAGTCGTCGTATTGTTAAAAGAAATATCGTTTTTTCAATTATTGTGAATAGTTACCATAAGTATTGGAAAGTTAATGTAAGTGGTGTTGATGATGAATTGAACTCGGTATCTTTCGAATTTATTCATTACAATATCAAAAGATAAGCAACTAGTAAATGGAGACTAACAAAATTATGGAGACATTTTTCATAAAATATTCAATAAACTGTGACAAATTTCAATCTACTACAACAAGTTATAAAAATTTCAATTTACCAGTCAATTCAATATGGTATCAACAAGATATACCGCAGTGGCAATAAGCACGACACTAACGTCAACACCTGAACAATATATTATCCCAAAATTTCGATCCGATATGGGCAGACTAAGATCTTTGGCTGGTCAGTTTACACAGATATCAAAGTAGTACTGAGGCCAATTATTTATCTAATCAACATATCACATTATGGAAAGGGGTATTCATGGAAGAAATCTGTATTTTTGCAGGTATTCACACAAGGTTTTACGACCCAAAATATTGATTACAACTAGCACATATAACAAATGAGTGAAACAAAATCCAGTTTCATAATTATTTGTATCGTCTTGTTCTCTATCATACAAATTTTGGGTGCTAAATGATCCCTTGCTCTAGCATACCCCCCTCTTGCTCCCTTTGACTCTCTCTATCTTCTTCTTCACTCTCTATCTTTCTCTCTTTCTTCCTTTCTCTCTTTCTCTCTTTCTCCCTATCTCTCTTTCCCTCTTTCTCTCTTTCTCTCTTTCTCTCTTTCTCTCTTTCTCTCTTTCTCGCTTTCTCTCTTTCTCTTTTTCTCGCTTTCTCTCTTTCTCCATTTCTTTCTCTCTTTCTCTATTTCGCTCTCTCTTTCTTTCCTTCTCTCTTTCTCTCTTTCTCTCTTTCTCTCTTTCTCTCTTTCTCTCTTTATCTCTTTCTCTCTCTCTGTCTCTCTTTCTCTCTTTCTCTCTATCTCTCTCTCTTTCTCTCTTTCTCTCTTTCTCTCTCCAAAGTTTGATGATTAAGAGAACATTATTTAACACGAGACTTAAAATCCAGTTACATTGGGTATAAAAATTCATAGACGTTATCTCAGTTTCATTAAACATACGATCTGTATGCTAGTACGCTGGATGTATGAATTCAAGGAAAAACGTTGAATCGCAGTAAAGTGGCTTGCGAAGTCTTGATAAAATATTTACAAATATATTGTTATTGTGGATGGTACTGCAAAATCATCCAATTCATCTTCTTCTTGAAAAATCAAAGTCTTAAAAATGTTCTCGCGAAAGTCTGTTATAGACATAGAGGAGTCATCATTTTTCTCAAAAAAATAATGCGAGTTAACTACGTTTTTATGGGTTTTTAGAGGAATATACCGCTTGAATACAGGACGACCTCGAAAAGGAACTATCGATTCATCTACACAAACTGTACTGCCAGGTGTGAATGCATACTGAAACTTCGCTATGCGCTTGTCAAAAAGTGGCTGGACTTTGAAAAGTTGATCACCTTCTGGACAACTTCCATTCTCGGAAAAATGCCACAGTTGTAACAATAACTCGCCAGTAATTACGGATTGTCGGCATTCGAACAATACCCATATATCCGATTAGCCCCAAAAATTTACGCATTTCTCTCCTGTCTGTAGGAGACCAATTATGAAGTCTTGAAAACTGTGGAATATCTTGCGCCGTGCAAATAACCTGCGTTGCGTAAATGTTAGTTTGCTTCACCATTAGCTCTATAAGTTCATTATCCACAAAGAAGGAAAAAAATCATAAGTTGTACCTCCCTGTAACGCAGCTTGTAACTCTGGAAGAATACCTTATTCTTGGGTGAACTTATTTTGAAAGTTCAAATGATTGCCTTGTGGAGAGGACCAGCCCGGAAATGGATGCACAGGGGCAACATTCTCCTCAGATTCGGATCTGCTCGATTGCTCCCTAAGATTCGAGCCAACGTTTGGAACCTCTGGAATAGTTTCGAAAACCTATAAAAAATATTAGTCAGACATATATAAAGAATTTCTAAATAAAAAGCTTACCTTTGTGTCATTGTGGTTTGCTGTTTCTGCGGGAGCGTCTGAATCAGGTTCACACAAGTCACTAGGTGAGTAATTTGGATCATTGACTGAGACGGATGAACCATATGGATCAGGGACATCACTATCATGAGCAATCTAAAATTTAATTAAAATCCAAAACTCTTACCATCGTCGTTATTCGTTTTTTGCAGTTTCGCCAATAAAAGTTACCGTTTCGTGCGGTCTCGAATACCAGCCATTTCAACCGTAGCGTACCAAACGACTTCCTACGCGACACTAGAATTGCAACAACAGCCGGAAATATACGCGCGCGCTGCAATAAACAGGCGATATCGGTGGACGCACGTGGACCGCCGAGCGGGACCGATCGTGTTTTTGCAGTACACTTGTCTCAGAGAGCCAAAGCGGTCCGTGGGACCGCCAATTTTTTTTTTAGTTTCAAGGGAAAATTAGCCCAATTTTAGTGAAAATAAGAGAAGTTTAAGAATTATTATTAAAAATCAACTTGAAACTACAAAAATAACAGCTTGGCCCAATAAAAAAAACAAATTACAACGCGGCACTTAACGTGTTAAATTTAAAGCAAACTAATGGAGGAATGCTAGTTATCTGAAATAATCTTCGTTCAAATATGCAATCATTACATAAGGTAGTCATTTGTAGATCAATTCACACTTACTTGGCAAGGAACTTGATTTTAATCTTTTCTTACATTTTGAAATAGTTTGGACAACATTTTTTGATATGAAATATCTTAGAATGAGAGTGTTATTTTTCAATATGTAGTGTTTTCATAATAAAGAAATTTCATTCGTTTATTAAAAAATAATCCAAATGTTTAAAACATAATCAATCTACTATGAGGTCTACATTTCACAACTAAATCAGTATATCTGATTCAAAGCAACACCCGATGAACGTCTTCTGAAATGATCTCCGATCGTAGAAGTATCAATTTTTTCAAGCTAATGATGAACAAATCAAATAACTGACAACAATTGGTGAATACAAAGCTTAAGAACCTTCACGGGATGAGTTATTTCATGAGAATGAAGTAAATGTAGCTTTAGATCATTTTTTATTTTATAATGCAAACTATTTCTGAGCAATCAGTTCCAAAATATAAAACTTATAAATGTAGAAATAAATTCCCAAAATGTTTTACTAATTAAATTAAAACGTTACTAAGAGAAAAAAGGGTGATAGGAAACTAAAGTATGTGTCTGATTATGTTAACAATAAATACTTTGGAACTAGAATAACTCTTAAAAGATAAACTAAGTTGGTGCATCAAAAATCAATTAGCAGGTAATTGAAGAAACTTGACAAACAGGTACCTCAAAAATGGTTTTATTATTGTGAAATATAGTCTTTTCAGTTCTAAGAAAATGCCCCCATAACACAATGTACTTACTAGAACTTTTCAACTATAAAAGTAGCGGAAAGGTTGAATATTTTCAATTTACAGATCATCTGTTCTGGAGAAACTGCTGTGTTGATTGATTTCCCCATTATCACTGTTATTTGTTATTATTTTTTACCGGTATTGTTAACTGGTGTTTATTTTTGTTCATCTATATAAGTTCTCTTCTCATCACACGAGACAAACACATAACTACACCTTCCAACTATATAGTGTTCCAACCAAATTCGACCAGATATGGAGGACTTATCACCATTTAAGCGACCTAAAGTTGGCCCATTGTCGCTGAACGAAAAAAATCTGATATTAACCCTTTCGCTCACGATTTATTGTTATTGGGAATAAAATTCTGTGAAAAGAGATCCTTGATAATTGATTTTTTTTATGATTTTTAAGAATTTGCATATCACCTATGCTGCCCCCAGATAGCGGTGGTGGCATGTCGTCAATTGATGACAGTATGAGCCAACGGTTGCTATATAACATCCACGTGGAGGCGGTAGCATGTTGTAGATTTTGTATTGTAGACGTTAAATAAAAGTAACGTAGAAAAACTTTTTAGTATTTTTATTATTCAAAATACAAATTTACTTATGAAAATTTATAAAACAATTCTTATCTTTTGTTAAACACAGATGTACAAGGCACTTACTACATTTAATTCTTGATGTACCTTTGCAACCCGCATTTTTACAGCGTGAAGATGATTTTGAATTTTCATGGATAGGCCAATGACCAACGTTGTCCCGTCTAACTTCTAGTATTGGACGTACTTCGAAGGTTGGTCTCGATATTGTTGGTTGTACTGGCTCATTCCGAACATTCGTAGGGGGTCGTCCTCTTTGTGCTTTAGGTGTTGTATCAACTACAATTAGAGCTTCTGCGACATATGATCTAAAGTTAAATAAATCTAGTATATCCTTTTTTGGTATGTTTAGTTGTTGAGCTTGTTGTCTGTATTCTAGCCATGATAAAGTACATGCAAGATCAATTGCGTGTGTGAACATTCGAAGTGTCCACTTCTTGGACCTAATAAATGTTCGATATATTTGAATCAGAAAGTCGAGTTTGTCGACTCCTCCCATACTAGAATTGTATAATTTGACTGATTCGGGGCGTGACACATACACATATTGTTTGGTGGTTTTATCCCAACGTTTAGCTTGATCTTTTTCACCAATTCCTACAAAGGTCGATGCTATGTGCATCGGTGTGTTGTCAAACCATTTTACAACTACGATTCCATCTTTACTTATCACTTCCTGTACAGACCCTCGTCCTTGTTTTGCCATTTCCTTGTGAGTTATGAAGGGAGGTTTTGCAAATCTGTCCAAACGTGCTGTAGATGTGCAATATATTGCTTTATTGCGTAAATATAACATCACGTTGTAATTTGAAAAAAAATTGTCGAAATATAGTTGTATATTCCTTTCGTGTATTCGATTACTTAATTTTAGAACTACACTACCTGCAACGCCATAGACCGCTTTCTCAAGTGAATCTAACTCTGTTGTAGCCCCCTGATAAATAATGAAATCGTATAAAAGTCCGCTTTTACCACACAACGCATAAATTTTAATCCCCCATGGATTAGGTTTGTTCTTTATGTACTGTTTAACATTCAACTTTCCCTTGAAGGGAACCATTTGTTCATCAATGCACATATCTTTTTCCAGAGGCAAAGACAAACAACGAGTCCTAATTGAATCATAGAGGGGTCGTATCTTCCAAAAGCGGTCAGTAGAATTAGCTAATCTATTTTGAACATCAACAAAATGCACAGTTTGACGTAGCTTGAAGAATCGATTTACTGCCATATTATCAGCTATAATAGCTACTCTCAGTGACTTGCTATTTTTCCAATATAAATTAACTCTCGGATATCGTAAATTTCCCATCATAACATGGATGCCAACAAAAGTTCTTATCTCAGACAATGTGGTGAACTGAAATCTCATATTTTGTTGTGTAGCGTACAAGTTGGTGTTATCTACTATTTGTTGAAAGAGGGAATTTGGAAAATATTGGTTAAAAAAATGAAGAGGGCTTGGCAAATCTACAACAGGGCGACGAGCATTCTCAAACCATTTTATATTCGGTGTAAGATATGTCACATTATTCATCCATATAATATTTTCTTTCGTAGTAAGTTGATTTGTTTTCATATACTCTGTTACTGCTCTCTTTGTTTCCGCCTTTTCCTTCTTCCTTTGTTTTGCGTCTTTCTGAATAATATCCTCATTGTCATTACCCTGCATTTCTTCCACCTCAACTTCCTGCATTTCTTCCACCTCAACTTCCTGCATTTCTTCTACCGCACCGTCTTGTGTTTCGACTCCTTTGACATCTTGCACTTCTCGCCCTATATCTTGTTCTCGTTCATCTATTTGCACGTGCATTTCGTTAAATTCACTGTCGACATCGCACATTTCTCCCACTTCTAAAAACATAGTAACTCGTATTTCACGAAATAATAGCGATAAATATACATTTACCTTCCAAATTTTCTCCAATTTCTGAGTCTATTTCATCATTTTCGTCACTAATGTATTCTATGTCTGACATTTCATCCACGATTTTCATTAACTCCTCATATTTTAACGGCACGTTACGCTTGAAAGCCATTTTCTAATATAAATCACAAAATTAAAATCAAAGTAATAAAAAAAACTTTTTATCTTTACCTTGGTATATTGTTGACCGTTGACTCACAATGTAATCAATTGATGACAACAATATTTACAAAAATCCTGTACTCAATGGGGAACACAACGAACTATTTCGACAAAAACGAACAATTTGGTGGTTATTTACTAATGTCTGAAAAATACTAACATGTCTATAATAACAAAGTGACACTCACAACCTTCGTTTTTGTTCTATCATGTTGTCGCGGTAACGCAGGGTTCTATTCACCTAATGAAATATTAAAAATAAAGTCTCGCTACTAGACAGCAGATGGCAGGACAATATTATATACTGTTTTCTAATAGTGTAACCAATTGCTGACATTATGATTAAACCACAAAATATCGCTGTAGTATCCATACTTTTCAATATAATTCGATGTCATCAAATGACGACACCATGAGCGAAAGGGTTAAATTGCTATTCCTTGTTGAAGAACGAAGAAATTAGAAGAAAAATCATGAATTTGACAGGAAGTGTTGATGAAACTGTTGAGATTACTGCAACAATGATGGGTGTTTCAAAAACAACAATTTATAATTTAATGAAGGAGAAAAAAAATGGAAACATCACAGCCCCAGCAAAGTCCCCAGGCCGACCCAAACTTGCAATGGATGATGACTTGAAGAATGGAATAAGGCGTAAGGTGCATGCTCTTTTCTTTAGAAAAGATATCCCAACTCTCTCCAAAGTTATGGCTTCGGTTCAAGAGGATTCAGATTTTCCGAAAATATCTCGAAGTACATTATGGAAAATTTTGAAGGAACTTGGATTTGAATATAAAAAAAATTATCGGAACGCAATGTTGATTGATAGAGACGACATTGTCATTTGGAGGAGGAGTTATTTGCGCAATATTCGGAAAGCAAGACTAGATCAAAAACGAATATATTATTTGGATGAGACTTGGTAAAATGAAGGTCATACTGTTTCAATGTTTTGGCAAGACACGAATGTCAAAAGTCGGAGGCAGGCAGCTCTTGAAGGGTGGTCAACAGGCCTCAATCCACCAGCAGGAAAAGGGCGTCGACTCATCATTACTCATATTGGAAGTGCCGAAGGTTTTGTTAAAGGTGGATTGTTGTGCTTTGAGTCGAAGCAAACCGGAGATTATCATGAAGATATGGATGCAGACGTTTTCGAAGAATATTTCTCACAAATGTTAGATCTAATTCCAACGGGTTCAGTCATTGTTATGGATAACGCAAGTTATCACTCCAGGTTAGTGGAGAAATTACCTTCAACTGCACGCCTCTGAGGATTAAATTGTTTATTTGTTCATTCCAATACAATGGAGCGACCCTTTCAATACAATAGGCGACCCAACCGAATACAGAGTTACGGGGTGTCTACCTGAAATTCGTAACAAATGAGAAATTTCAGTACAAAATTAGATAAACTTCGGAGATATTTTATTATACACCCTGTATCAGTTTTGCATACCTAATGAGCTTTTATTACTCCATGCTTTTTAAAAACGGACTATAATGGCCGAAAGCGCTTAGCTGCATTTTAATGAATATATACACACTGAGTACTAATCGTTTACATTCACTTAATTTATTTCTCGAGTGCCAAAAGGTTCCAATCTAGGACCATTACATTTTTTAATTTTCATAAATGATTTGCCGTCCTGTTTCAAAAATTGTAATTAACTCTTACTTGCAGACGAATTGAAAATATTCAATATATTACAAAAAGTAAGGGATTGCGAGTCATTCTAGAAAGACATTAACAATATTTCTGCATGGTGTGTCGATTATAAGATAAAATTCAATACAAAAAAAGTGCTGCATTATGTCTGTTACATGCAAAAAGGACCCAATAATATTTCATTATTTATTAGGAATTGAGGTAAAAGGTGTAATGAAGTAAAATATTTGGATGTAACTTATAGTGATCAACTATCGTTCACGACACATATGAATAATACAGTTAAAAGTGCAAATAAATTTAAACACTGTTGTAACTCCATACATCACACGGTAAAGTCAAAGCTAGTGTTTGCTTTGATTATATGGAGGAAATAACAACAATTATGTCTTCAATCTATATAAAAATACAAAACAAATTCCTACGATTTCTTTACTGGGAAAAGGAACATAAGTGGCCTGATTATAATACAGTAAGATTATCTAAGTTAAGACATGAATTTAAAATTTTATCTTCAGCTGCCAGACTTGAAAAATCTAGGATATTTTTATCCAAAATACTAAATAATGTAATAACCTCAACTAAACTGATTTCATGAATACCAATTATTGTAACTTCAAAACGCACAAGGGCTCAGCTCATGTTGCTTTTACCTAGAACAACAATCCATTCTCGTTTCGAAGAAATATTACGATTAAGCAATAATTTTACCAATTTCCATATAAAGTTGATTGGACCACAGTATTTGGCAGATTTAGAAAATCTCTTGATCTTTACCTTTCCATTCTAAGTGCATGACTTATTTCAATAAACCTTATTGTTTATAAATAAGATTCTTTTTGCATCTAATGTATTACTTTTCCGCCCAACCTATCTAATATGCGAGAAAAGTTTGGTTTACCCCAAAAAAGTTGGAATTTTGAAAAAAATTTTCGAGTTATATCCACGTTTTCCATCAACAACAACACGAAAAAACGATTTTTAGAGAAAAAATCCTGTGTGTATGTCGTCGTCGTTGTCGTCGGCCACTTTTCGTAGCATGTCTTGTTAGCACGATACAGCCTCCGGAGTGCAACAAGTCACCAATTTTGTGATTGAATATTGTTAAGGACATGTCACAGATGAATCCTATTGATTTTCAGCTCACCAAAGCCAGTACAACGGGTGCTATGGTATATGCGAGAAAAGTATTGGTTTACCCCAAAAAAATTGTAATTTTGAAAAAAAAATTCGAGTTATTTTTATGTTCTCCATCAAAAACAACTCGAAAAAAACAGTTTTTAGAAAAATAATCATGTGTGTATGTCATCGCCGTCGTCGTCGTTGTTGTCGGCCAATTTTCGTTACATGCCTTGTTAGCACGATACAGCCTCGGAGTGCAACAAGTCACCAATTTTGTGATTGAATATTGTTAAGGACATGCCATAGTTAAATCCTATTGATTTTCAGCTCACCAAAGCCAGTACAACGGGTGCTATGGTACTTGAAGTACGACATTTTTGTCATTTTTTGAGAAATTTCAGTCTGTTAGCACGATGCAGCCTCTGGAGTGCCACAAGTCACCAATTTTATGACGGAGTATTATTCAAGACATCGCACAGATGAACCCTATTGAACGATGAAATAAAACAATATAGTTTGGTTGAATCTTCATTTATTTGAACTAATGTTCAATTTAAACTTGTTGACGCGTTCCACTAACACAGTAGCTTTGTCAAAACGAATGAAGGTAAAATATAAAAATGTCTTAATATATACAGTGCTAAATCTATTTACTAAGGTTGACAATGGTATTGAAAGAAATTACCTGGGAATTCATTCACCACAAATATTCCTAAGCTATCTTCTAGGTAAAGAGGTTCAAACCCTATTGATATTCAGCTCACAAGAGCCAGTACAACAGGTGCTATAGTACTTTAAGTACGATATTTTAGTCATTTTTGGAAAAAATTCAGTTTGTTAGTGCGATACAGCCTCCGGAGTATATACAAGTGACTAATTTTATGATTGGATATTATTCAGAGCGTCTCAAAGATGAACCCTATTGATATTCAGTTCACTAACACCTGCACAACGGGTGCTATGGTACTTGAAGTACCAATTTTTTGTCATTTTTGCAAAATTTTCAGTTTGTTTGCACCATACAGCCTCCAGAGTGTACAAAAGTGACTAATTTTATGATTAAATATTGTTCAAGGTGTCTTACATATGTACCCTTTTGATTTTCAACTGACTGGACCGAGAACAGCGGGTCCTATAAATCCAGATATTTTTGGTTATTTTTGGAGGAATTTTGGTTTGTTAGCATGTTACATCCCCCGAAGTGTATACAAGTGACAATTTTATGATAGAATATTATTCAGAGCCACAGGTGCGGAAAAGTTAGTTTTAATCCTTAAAACCGTTTATTTTTAATCTGATTTTGTCTGTATTTAAGCACTCCCCAATTAATAAGCCATAATATATTTTTCGCATATTTATTGGGTTATATTACAATATAATAGAATAAAAACCATGTAATTAGTTTAGAAAACCTATATGAATTTCAAGTGAATCAAGAAATGAATATCTTAAACTATTCAGTAGTTCACAAATGTTGAGCATTCTAGGATTGAACGATGAAATAAAACCATTTAATTTGTTTAAAACTTCATTTAATTTAATAAATGAAATTTTAAACAAATTAGATTGTTTTATTCCATCGTTCAGTACGGATCTTCATTAAGTAAGAGTCTCATCCATCCAACATTCTAGGATTATTAGGTAAAAAAGTTTGTGATCTGTTGTCAATATTCTAAAGGACGAATACTTTTCATACTGCCAGAATTACTTAAAAAAATTGTATTATTATCAATTTTTTATGTAATTTTCAAAGACATTCACGAAGGAGAAACGGCAACTATTTTATTTGATGGAATTGTTCACTTATTGAAACTTTCCTAACATCAAGATACAGAAACCGAACTCATGAACTCCAAGCCTACAAACCAAAATATGCATAACCCCTTAATGAAGATCAATCCAAGGTTTCTTAGCCTCGGACAAGATAAACGTCCAGTCCCTTTAAAGATCCAGCAACCTAAGGAAATATTGAAGATCCTACAACATGTGTCAAGATCAATCAAACATCTCTAAACTTTAATCAACGATATTTTCATGAAATTGAAAAAGAGTCCCAAATTTGTAAAGAAAGATTTGAAAAATGAAAGACGTTGGTAGCAAATTTATTGCTGATATGACACACATTTATAACAAAGGAAAAATAGCATATCTTGCATTCATAGGGTTGATATAACTTGAAAACATACCGTAAAAAACAATTCTGCGCATAAAATCACTCCGAAAACGATTTCCAACCTTTTGGGAGCTGCTACAACCCTTTTTTGGTATCTATGTTCTTAGGAGCAACCAAATATTTTATAAGTAGTTTCAAAAAATTAGCTGCTCCTCCAGTTGAAATTCTATCATTCCAGTTTTGAGTTTCCTTCTCCCACTTCTGCTAGTCCTACATTGGTAATATCGTTAACTTCATTTCCATTGCCTTATACTTGCTCCTACATTTTCTTCCACCTCTTCCATCTCTGTATAAGTTTTTGTATTCAGTGTTCTTGGGAAGTATGAATTTTCTCCACCGATTCATGATTTTTATTTTTATTTGTCCACTTTTTCATTTTTAATCATTCTACTCACTTGTTTTCAACTTAATAATACCCTATAGAAAAACTATTGATTTTTCTACTTTCTGCCTTCGTTTCTCAAAATTGTTCCCTTTTTGTTTACCTTTTGTTTTTTGTTATTTTTGCAACTTTGCCCATTTTCATTTGATTAACCCATACTTTTCCGTTTCCTTCTTATTAATCACTCCTTCCATTCATTCCAACTTTCTGTTGTCTTTTTCTGAATTTCTTTTATTTATCCGATCACTGATCACTATCCATTTTTGTCTCCTTCTTCCAATTCAATCGGCAGTGATATGAAACGATCGATCATTGCCTCCGCTATTACTAATTTGAATCTCAATATTTCTCATCATTAAAATTATCTCCATATCCCCATAAAGCTGCTCAAATGCTATTGATACTACTTTTTTCTTATATCTAGTAAATAATTCTTTGTCGTATTTATTTTCAAATATTTTCGTTTCTCTTTCTTGAAATCATGCTTACACTTTTTTATCAATAACTTGCTTACAATAATTATAATTGTCAAAATATACATTTTTCATATTCGTTTATTTGTTTTTCTTTCAAGTTGAAGGAGATCATTAACATTATTCAAATGAATCGAAAGGATATGCCCAAGCAATCCATAAAAATTTGCTAATATCAGACTATGTATGGACGTTCAAGTTTATTATCAATTCTTCCAAATCTCGTCAAAAATGGCAACTAAATATAACTTGTATTTTGATAACCTCAAGCTTGTTGGTAAATAATTTGTTATTGTGGTTCATAATGTTACGAACTCGCACACCGAATCAGATACTAAGTACAGTCCTGTAACGTTATGTTACCGGGGTTAAAAAAATGGCGAGCGCGCCGAGTTCTGAGAAGGTCTATTGGAATTTATTGTGACCGTTTTTATAGACATGTTCTCGGAAGGTCTTTTAAGGATTAAGCCGGCAATCGAGAAATATCGCGAAAGGCATTTGATTTGTGTAAGCCGCAGTCCGGAATGTTCTAGTAAAAAAGGCTTTGATATAAATAAAGGACCGATCAGCGGATGAGTTTAGTGTATAATTTGACATAGTGAGTTAAACAGTAAATAAGTGAATATAAATGAGTTTAAGTGAATGTACTGAGTATATATAAATTAAGTGTTAGTGATTAGTTTAGAGTTTAAATAAATTAAGTAAGTGAACCTACCGTGTGTTTATTTATCCCAACCGTTTACGTTATAAATAAATTAGAAAAACATTACATTGGTGTCAGGTGTGGGGTAACTTAAATAAATTGCTACGTAAAAATTGCCAAGAGACTATGTGATCTGGAAGTCACGGAATTAAGAGCAGAATTGGAAGATCTTGAGTTGGAAACGTCCGGTAAGAAAAGTGAATTAGTAGAAAGACTTAAAGTGGTACTGGAAAATGACGGCTTTGATCCAGAATTATATTTATTCAATGACGAGGCTTCCACCGTAATCTCGTCAATTTCTGCCATGGACGAGAAGATTTCAACCATGAAGAACGATATTTCTGCTAACATGGACAAGATTTCTACTAATATGGACGAGAAAATTTCAAGCATGAAGAACGATATCTCTGCTAACATGGACGAGAAGATTTCTGCTATGAAGACCGATATTTCTGCAGATATCTTATCATTGAAAAATGACATTGCTGCTGAAGTCGAGAATAAAATCACGTCTATAAAATCGGATATTGAGGATAAGATGACAACGATGGACGAGAAAATAAAATCAGACACGGAGAATAAGATGACAACGATGGAAAATCAGATAGATGAGAAAATCAAGGAGTTAAAGACGAAGATTGCCGATTTAAGAACACAAGACACCTCAGCAGAAGAAAAGAAGATCGAGATCTGCAAGCCAGAAACGCAACCCAAGACAGATGATATTGACAGTTTTGCCCGAGTCAAGGCCCCAACGTTCGATGGAAAAATGTCGTGGACCAATTATGTGAAACAGTTTGAAGCCGCCGCTAGAGTGAATAATTGGTCCAATGAGGAGAAAGCAGTGAACTTAACCATCGCGCTTCGGGGAGATGCCTTGGACGTACTTCAGACGATACCACTTGAAGAAACGGATGACTTCGAGCAGCTTAAGACGAGGGTGGACATGCGATATGGTCACGAACATCTAGAACATTTGCACCAATCCCAGCTGAAGAACCGAAGGCAGAAACGTGATGAATCCCTTCAAGAATATGAAGTGGACATTGCTCGACTAGTTCGGTTTGCTTATCCATCAGCACCAGAGAACATCATGGAATGTCTGGGCATCCAGGCCTTTATTGATAGCTTACGTGACCCCGATATGCAGAGGACGCTTCGTTTAGCCCATCCCAAAACATTAGTTGACGCATTGACCGCTGCTCTTGATTATGAAGCAGCAACGAATGCTTCAGGATATAACAAAATTAGGACCATCCAAGAAGAAGATGACGAAGACAGATTTGACCAGTTCGTAAGTTTAATAAAAAGTATGATGGACAAGAAGCCGAGAAAAATCAGATGCTGAAATTGTGGCGAGCTAGGGCATGTACGTAGTTCGTGTAAGCGCCTCAAGACTCCTGCAAACCAAGAACCCCAGTCACAGGAAAACTAGAACGGGTCGGCTACGAGGGGGCAGCACCGACCCATGACCGTTCCAAAGACCCTCTCTTACTGATAGCTTCTCTCAGATGTCGCAACGACAGTGTATATGTAGATGGAGAAGTGAATGGCAAAAGATATACTCTACTGGTAGACACTGGAGCAACTAAAACTATCATACGACCAGAAATAATAAACTTCAAGAAGAAGATTTTACCAACGAGACTGCGACTGCGGACCGCCACAGGTGAGAGTGCCAACGTTCACGGTAAAACACAAATCCAATTGTAAATTGGCGCAGAAACGTTCACGCATACGGTAATCGTTGCTGACATTGAAGCAGACGTGATTCTGGGAATGGAAGTAATGAATGTACATGGTTTCCAATTAGACTTTAGAAACAGAACCGTTAAAGTGGGTTCCGAGGAAGTATTCCTTCATCCATATGAAGGCAGCGCGGTGTTGGCAGCTATACAGGAAGATACCGTTCTACCTGCACGGAGCGAAACCATGATAGTAGCACGGCTACAGGGAATCATGGAGGAAGGTACACCGGTTATGATGGAGCCAAGGAACGACGACGAAGAGGATGGCAAAGGAGTACTAATTGGAAAAGGATTGGTTACGTCGGCGAAAGAGATCCCAGTACGTGTGATAAACGTGAATGATTACTGAGTTACCATCAAGAAGGAAACCAAGATTGGATCCTGCGTACAAGTGACGTCTATAGTTCGTCAAACAGTGACCACTGACTATTCTAATACCAGATTCGAACAAATGTTTATCAGTAGCTAGTCAATTTTTGGATCGAGCTGAAAAAAAGAGAATGAGAGAATTACTCTTGCAGTATCGAGACTTATTCGTACCAAAAGGAGAAAAGACTGGTAGAACATCAAACATCAGCCGTCAAACACAAAATCGATACTGGTAATGCTAAGCCAATTAGGTAATCAGCTCAAAGACTTCCACGAGTGAAGAGAGAGGGAGCTGAAAGAATAATTCGAGAGATGGCAGAAGAAAAAGTAATAGAACCATCTACTAGTTCATGGGTGTCTCCAGTAGTGCTCGTCCAGAAAAAGGATGGAACTACGAGATTCTGCGTGGATTATCGCTAGCTTAACAACGTGACGAAGAAGGACAGCTATCCTCTGCCTCGAATTGACGATACGCTAGATACTTTGGCCGGCAGCAAACTGTTTTCCACCTTGGACCTGAAGTCTGGCTATTGGCAAGTGGAAATGGACCCAGAAGACAAAGAAAAGACTGCTTCCACCACCGGATCTGGATTATGGCCATACAACGTCATGCCATTCGGGCTCTGTAATGCGCCTGCGACATTTGAAAGACTCATGGAAAATATCTTGAGAGGGTTGTCCTGGAAGACATGCCTGGTCTATTTGGACGACATCGTAGTACTGGGGAAGACATTTGACGAACACCTGAAGAATTTGGAAGACGTATTCAAACGACTCCAAGCTGCCCAGCTCATGTTAAATCCGAAGAAATTTCAGCTGTTCCAAAACAGTGTCAACTATCTAGGCCATATAGTGAGCAATGAAGGAGTGGCTGTGGATCCAGAGAAAATTGCTTCCATTCAGCAATGGCCGCAACCAACCGACAAACATCAAATTAGGAGTTTTCTTGGACTCTGCACATATTATAGAAGATTTATCAGGAAGTTTGGGGATATTGCTAAGCCTCTAATCGACTTACAGAAGAAGCAAGAGGATTTTCTCCAAAGTTACAAAAATCCTGGGAAGGTCCATACTTAATCAAGAAAAGGATCAATGACGTTATATATCGTATAAGCAAGATCCCCAACGGAAAACCAAAAGTGGTTTACCAAATCCGACTAGCGACATTCGAAGGAGACCATGACCTAGAGGAAGGAGTAAACCTTATTCAAGATGTGTCTGACCCTACCTTCGATGAATTTATGGGCTCGTATGGAGGTACCGGGAAAGCTAGATATGGAGTCACTTCAGAACAACGACAAGATTTGTTCACTCTCCCGGAAGATTATTCACTGGCACATGCCCGCTCGTCTCAAGAACGCACGAGGGTTGGCATCCGTGTTTTGAAAGATGTTCGGGCAATTAGAGAAACTTGAAGACCAGATTCCAGCCCCTGGCAAGACACTGAAACTGAAACATAATTCGCGATATGTATTCTACGTGGTAACTAAAAATGAATTTCAAGATCGATCTACCTACCGCGATCTGTGGGAAGCACTTCGAAACCTACGAGACCATGTTTTAGAATCCAGCTTGAAGAAACTGGCTATGCCTAAGATAGCGAGTAACTATTTGGATTGGCGAATCATTAGGAACATGGTAGAAGTTATCTTTAGAGATACCGGTGTCCAGATATTAATTTGCTGCTACAACCCCTGTTATCATTATCCGTTTAAGACGGTGCCCTGCTATTTCCATAAGATTGGAAAGTGTAGAAATGAAGTCAGTTGCCGATTCAAACATCCAATCTCGGCTACTCAAAAGTTCTAAGAGGAACTTTCATCTAAGGAGGGGGTAATGTTACGAACTCGCACACCGAATCAGATACTAAGTACGGTCCTGTAACGTTATGTTAACAAGGTTAATAAATGGCGAGCGCGCCGAATTCTGTGAAGGTCTATTGGGATTTATTGTGACCGTTTTTATAGACATGTTCTCGGAAGGTCTTTTAAGGATTAAGCCGGCAATCGAGAAACATCGCGAAAGGCATTTGTTTTGTGTAAGCCGCAGTCCGGAATGTTCTAGTAAAAAAGGATTTGATATAAATAATGGACTGATCAGCGGATGAGTTTAGTTTATAATTTGACATAGTGAGTTAAACAGTAAATAAGTGAATATAAATTAGTTTAAGTGAATGTACTGAGTATATATAAATCAAGTGTTAGTGATTAGTTTAGTGTTTAGATAAATTAAGTAAGTGAACCTACCGTGTGTTTAAAATTCATCCCACCCGTTTACGTTTTAAATAAATTAGAAAAACATTACAATAATATTATTTCCAATATAATTTCTATATACCTACTTTTTTATTGACTTGCGTACTCTTACAATTTGAATTCTGATTTAATCAATAAATTATTCATAAAATGAAGAAAAAGGTATGAAAACTTTGGTGTATTCTCATAGAATAATAGACATTTCGTCCTTCTAGGTTCTGTATATAGGCTAATGACAACAACGATAATATCGACGTTAGACATTATTATTGAACTACAATTGAACCCGAGGCGTATTCAATAAATATAAACCTACCAAGGCTCCGTAAATGATCATAACAGAAATTATAAAAAATATAGAATATTATTGAACACGAAAATCTTACTCACACCGCGAGCAGTCGAAATGCTCACAATTTGTACCGCAAATAGATTTTATCTATAACATTTTAATGTTTAGAATTGTTTGTCTGATGTAGAAATGAGTACGTATTATTTCCATGGCTCTTCCAATTTGCAATAAATTCAAATCAAATAGATATACGGAGAGGTTAAAAAATACAACAAGGCGGGTTATATTAAGAATAGTGAAACAATACAGTTCTGCTTTAGGTAGCGCTTGTAATGTATGAATTGGTAAACTGGCAATACATAACAAATCGATGTTCGGTGGAATGTGCAAACTTGCAAGTGTACCTAGTCAACACTTTGAAATTATGTTATGATATAAAACAGTACGAGTCAAGCAAAATATATAAAGGAGTTAAGAGGAAATTGTCTTTTTATTGTATTAAAGTTAATAAATCAATTATTACTTGACAACTATGACAGGACCCGCTTAGAAGATGAGTAATAATTGATAAAATAAATATTAGTAAGTTAAAATGGGACAACTACTATCAAAAGAAGAAATAGTGATTGCGCAAGCCGGTAATAGTGGTGGACAAACGAATAAAGCGAATGCAGGTGAAAGTGGACATTTACTTCAAAAATTGTTTTTGAAATTTTAGTTATCATGAATGCCATGATAGAAAAAATGCTGTAATGTTATAACCGGTGCAAAAAGAGGTTGGGGCAAGAAAAAAGAAGAGAAATTGAAGTCAGTTAAGAATTAGTGTAGCGTAGTAAAAAATATCATTTAGCGAACAAAAAAAAGTGTGAAAATATAATTTAGTTACACGGGTCATTAAACAACGCGGAGGATCAACGTGTAGGTTGTATATGATACCTTCATACGTCAACATAACTACATCAACAGCTCTTTGAAGAAGATTATGATCAACGACTGAATTTTTGTTTATGGGTTTTACAAAAGTTTGGTGTTTAAGATTTGAGTTTTCACATTTGCCTGCACTTTACTTTAGATACACCGTATTTCCAAAAATTTAAACTTGTGCTTCAAGCGAATCTACGTATTCCGTAATAGAAAGGTTTTTAAAACGCTTTTTGAGCTTTTCATTACAATACAGTGTGTTTCATTTTTAAGATAAAAGATGTAATCATAAGTCAAATATAAAAACGCCTTTTTTGTAAAAAGCTGAAGAGATAGGTATAGGGAACCCTAATATAGTTGTGAAGGGAATCTAATTCTGCGTCAAACTACGCCACTAAATATGGGGTGTTCCATTCAACTTGAAAAAGTTATTTGATTAAATGTATGTCCAAATTTTAAGGCAATTTTTTCTACACTCTGTGTAATATTGCATTAAAAATTTCATGTAGTAATTAACTTTGACCTTTGAGCTAAGCAGTACATTTAATCACGAGCAGCTCGTTATACGTTACAGGGTGAACACAATTTTCAAATTATGGTCTGTATTTTTAAATTTCTCAAAATTTCTCAGAAACGGTCAGTTTTAAGTATGTGAAATATAATACTATTTCACTCTTATTTTGTCTATAGTACCTAAAAATATAAAAAATATAGGGTGTTCCATAAGAAAAAATATAACTTTGGTATGTTATTTTTTTGGAGATCACCCTATATATTTCAAAATAATTTTGGAATATGCTCCTCATGGACCCACATATGAGTGTGCTAAATGTTTTCCCCTAACTCTCTTCATTTCTCGTTGAAATACCGAGGCGAATGTGGTGGGCCACCCGGTATATATATATATATATATATATATATATATATATATATATACAACAAAGAACAGATTAGTGGGTATTGCACGCAAATAGAAGAAGGGGCTACTGTAAAGAGTGGTAACCGCAGACATGCATGTTTCTGGCTCATTAGCCTTCATCGGTATGGCATAACTAAGAAAAGGTGTACAACTTGGGAGCAAGGATGTTAATTGGAACATGAGAAAACACAAACAACGGATTTCAACAAGATAACCAAACGCATGTTTCAATTAACATCCTTGCTCCCAAGTTGTACGAATGAAATGAATAGTTCATTTGTCTACAAACCATTTATGAACATATGACGTGGAAAAAACGTTTCTAAAAATGGAAAATTTTGTTAAATTTGAAAAATCATATTAAACAAAATAATCAACTTTTATATTTTTTTGTCTCCTTTTTAGAAAAAAGCGAAAAATTCATAGACTATTATTTGCCGTAGTGGTCACGCGGAGCTGTATTTTCAGTTAAATCAAAATTATAAATAATGGAGATAGCGTTCCTGGAGAAAGGACTGGTAGAACATTTCCTGGAGAAAGGACTTTTCAATTAAAAATGTCCCCTTCATCAAGAATATTTTTTGTAAATTTCTTGACAATTGAGAGTTTATGAATTATTACCATAAAACTAAAAGCCTTTTTTCATCTCAATTTTTTGTGTGGTGTAAAATAATTTCAATGCATGTTTTTAGACATACTTATTAATCAAATCAGCTATCGCTCACATTTTTAGGATCTTTATCAAGAGTTAACACCGAGATAAACATCTCAACTACACTAAATGCCACACAGTTGAATTAATTCATTATATTAATCCAATTCTTTGATCCCATTCATAAGGAATCCGTAATACGCATATTTGGTAACCAAGATAATTTCAATTCCCACAACTAAAAGCCCTGTGTAGGAATGTTTAATAGAATAGTACCTTAAATCACAAAACCTGTTCGCCATCTTGACGACGTCTTCTCGAATCATTGAACTTAGCCAAAAAATATGTTTACAAAAATCATCAGATATCAATAATTCTTAGTAGTGCCTATTTGTAGTAATGTTATATCAGACAGTAGTGGAACTCAAAAGTCTATCGTGACAAGCTTTTGAATATATTTATCTCTGAACTGGATAACTTATGTCAGATCTTCATCATTAGATCATTCTTATTGCATTTTAATGCATACTTATATGTATTTGTTTTTTTATCCCTAATTCTTTTGTGTTTTCATCATGTTATTCATGATACCCGACTCTAAAAACTCCCGAATACCAATATCTTCGCAAGGATTGACACCAATTCAGGAAGAACAATTAAATCTCCATATTCCTAGCATATGGACTATATTTCTATATTCTGGCGGAGTATTGATAATTATTTGGCTACTCTTGAAGAAAATTCAAAAAAGAAGAAAATCAGAAGAAACTCTAATGGAATTACAAGGAAAGAGAATTCAACTTCCAGGGGGTGCCTCGATCTAATGGGGGAGGTGTTATATACCTTAAATTACTTAGTACATATTAAATAAATTGCTTAATCAGTATATTGTGTAATAACCTGTTATTTTATAAATTATTGAACCTTATTTTTGCTTACATTGTATTTTTCACCTTTTTGAATTGTTTAGTTTATATGGTCAGTCTAGAATTTACTTCGAATCTTGGAACTTGTAACTTTTGTTAATTAAATGATTATTTAAAAACCTTTCTCCGCGTGTAAAAAGTTATATTATATATATATATATATATATATATATATATATATAACTTATTCTACAAACAGAACGTCTACAATCAACAGATTATACAATAGGTATAAACTTCTTTTTAAAAACTTACCATAAAACAAACGCTTGTAAGTGCAATGTCAACATATATGATAAAACAACATGTTAATTAAAAACATTTAGAACAAAATAACCACTCTCACTAACGACGGTACAAATATTTTGTGTTAAACCGTCACACATCTTGCAAGTAAACCAATATTTATCGATTGTAAGAACAACTAGTATTTGTATGGTATACATTAATTAGGATTTAAAGAGAGGAGCAAGACAAACCTATTTAATCTTAATGTTCATATTAGTATGCTTTTGGCATAAGGTACTTGTCATGTTAACGTCTGTATTTCCAACTTATAACAATTTTTGATATTCGTTTTATTTATATATATTGAGATTTAACTAAGTAAGGGGAGGGGGGATTTTCTGTTTCTTGGTGGTGCAAATGAGTGCATTAGAAGTGGATTAAGATGCCACTTGTTTTTTTGAAAATTATCATTGGGGGGGGGGCTACTTCACTCTATATATTGATGGAGCATATTGGTGCATTAGAAGTACATTACGACCATAATATGTTTTTGTTGAAAATTTTGATAGGGGAGGGAGGGGGAGTCAACTTCACTGAGCTGTATGAAGGAATGTATTTATTCAAGACTGATTCATACTTTTTTAACTAGGACAAAGGGAAAGTATGAAAATTGAAACTATTCAAAATACAATGTAGGTATAAAATTTTCGTATCGAGTCTCACGCTAACTTGAATTATTCCCTGTGTTACTCCCTTTAGTTGATAGGGATTAAACAAAATTAAATATACGACAAATTATCTCAGGGATAGTTTTTGGGTAATTCTGCCACTGTAAACAACGAGTTGGTAGGTTCTATTAAAGAAAACAATCCAAATCAATTTGACGTAAGCTTTATCAATTGTAATTTGGAAAGAACTCAAGTGTGTTACAAGAAAGTATACGTACAGTTATATACAAGGAGTATATCTACTATACCGTTTATATGCATATACCCGATATGTACAAATAAAATTTAAGTAAGTATTTTAGCTTTAATTTCTGTCCTATATTATAGAGTTCAATCTAACAATGTTTATGTTGATAAATTTAAGTGAAATAATATTGATACTCTACTAACAATTTATTTTGCAACTATGGTAATGTTATATATATGACTTGCAGTTTAGCCGAGATAATTTTGTTGGAGGTTACTGAGTGTAACGAAACCTACATTCAGAAGTCTAGAAACACTGTCCAAAAAAATGTGCAGAGATCAATTAAACTTATCTGCTATGCCCTGGGATCCTTCGTCAGGGAAATATCATCCAGAATATGCCCAGTTCCAAAGTGGTTTCCCGTAGAGCTCACACAGAGAAAAGTACTCGTGAATTTGGGAGAGCAGAAATTAACGAGAACCAAGAAAAAGTGAACTCATAAGAAAAAAAAAGGCCTAAAAAGAAAAAGGTAATTGTAATAAGTCTTTAAACGAATAGTTATTTTTATTCATTGGGTCATAATTAGCTGGCGACTCACCTCGGTTGGTATGGGGCCTTAACATGTGGCTTCCAATAGAAGTTCCGTTTAAACTGGAATTTTGCTAAGTGTTATCAGAGAAATAATCCAACTATCTGTTGCTGGCTTTAAAACATATATCCAAGCCGCTTCCTCCTTGATTGCACCACAAAATTCCTTTTTATAAATCCGCTTACAGCGTAGCACGTTGTTCCACAATCGTTGCTTTCAAAAAGGGAAAACGGAAATATCTGTCACACAAAATATCTTCTTTTCCTTTAGGCCAGTACTACTGTTGACCGCGGGAGCTTCCTAAGCAAGCTAATTACCCATATAGATTGAGACCGTTTTTATATCAAATAACAAGAATACACTAATTGAAGGTCAAGTTTATTTGTTTATAATTATTAAATGAGTAGTTGAATATCTGGAAAGTTTTATTTATTTTTCAGATGATTTCGAGAGACAAGGATTTCTTTTAACGAGATTTATTCATCCATAAGGGAATTCGAGAGTTGAACCACTACAAGGATGAGACCCATGCTAATTAAATTTTATTTCAATATCATTCACTTAGAATTTTCCTCGTTTTGTTAATGTTTTCAATAACCTAAGCAGGTTAGATATTAAACATGTAACACCTGTAAATCTTTTTTCTGTTGCGAATTTTTTTAAGAAAATTCGCACCTCGAAAGAACTTTTCCAAATTATTCAAGCTCATGGGAGATTATAAGTGAACATTTCCAGGGCAAGAGAGCTAATCATAGACAAGAGTTTGAAGCACGATGAGATCAGGATTGTCTCAAATGTAAATACATATCTCCTTTGAACATGGATGAAACAAATTTAAAATCCTAGTAAGAGATGAATTATGAATTATATTATATTGAATGCGGTATCAATAATCATGAAGAGCTGTGTTGAAACAAGTTATTGCAACATAATTAACATCATCTATCAAATTTTATATAATGGGTTTTCTTCAATAATTTTTGTTTGTGTGTAAAAGGGTATAATCGAGTTATGACAACGTTGGCTACCGGTTTTCATAACTTACATATTACTAGGATGAGATTTTGCCTCTATCTGAGTACAAGTATAGAAACAAATTCGCCAGGTTTCTTCTCATCGCATTCACATACTTCGAAACATTAGTTCGCAGTAACATAAGCCCACATATCAATGTGATGAATGAGTCAGCTAGATAGCAGCAGATTGTTGTTTTCTTTGGATTCTGATTATTTTTTCATTATTCCACACAATTCAACAGTTACTTGGTACCTAATGAAAATGTCTTTGTGCCAAGTGACCAAATAAATGAGTTGCACCACCACCTTACACATTCAATGTTTCATTTTCAATTGAGAGCGACTAATACTGCAGAACTTCAAATGATGTGATTATATATATATATATATATATATATATATATATATATATATATCCGGCTAACAGCACATTATCTCATCAGTGATTTATGGTGACTTCTTCACGCCCATATATTCTTCTAAATAAAAGGAATATCAATTTATCACGAGATATGTTCAGTAACGACTGCGCTAAATACTAAAGTATAATTGATTATCCGCAATGAGCTAAAGGTGATAAAACCTTAGATACTGCCGCGTTTCGAGTATATAGCGATGTATAAACTACCTTCAGGAAAACCACGAGTGGGAATAAATAACGTAATATGTTTATCATTTATTGCCTGTCACATTTAACGTATTGATTTTCAGAATTGATACCTAACTAGTGTTAAACTTCATATATAATATGTTACATTTCGATGGATAAAAATTCCAGAATACCTTCTGCACGTCATTAAGTCTGAAAATATAGAAATGTTAATCAAAATACAAACAAGTGAAACTCTTGATGTTCCGAATATTCCACATATCATTTTACAACTAAATATCACTTACAGTTGCAGTCAAGTCAATGTCAACAATTTTCAAAATCATCTGAACACTGCCATGTCAATATCTGGATGAAGTAGAATGTTGTTTTGTTTGAAACCTAAAATAACAAGAATTAATAATCAACTTACTAATTGATAAGCAATATTCACAGACCATGGTAGTAAAAGTTTACAATTTGAAAAGGAATTTATAAAAAAAGAAAAACTTTATGAAAGATGACATACGGAACAGAGCCATGTTATATGACAAGGAAATCTGTTAACTAAATAAAATTTAATGAACAGAAAGTAATAAAATCTAGTGATTTTCTTGCCAACCTAAAATCATTGATTTGGAATTGAATATAAAACATAAAAGGCGAATTTGGAAATAAATAAGAGTTTACATAAAATAAAATTACTAAAAATTCATGAATTGAAAACTAAACAGTTCCATATATATAAATAATTTTTTTAGGTTGTAGAAATTGTATATTTAATTGTAAATAAATACACCATAAAAAGGGAATTACAACAAATTTTGGGATTGTAATACATGTAAAGGACATTTTATATATTCTCTAAGTCATTATAAACCCATTTATTATCCTCCAGGATAATTTTAATTAAAGAATTTTGTATTTTCATGAAAAACACTCAAATTGACAATTATCGAATAAGAAAACAATATAAGGAGGCTTTGTTTTCGATATGTGAAAAAGTTTGTTGATTTAAAAAAGAATTGAGAATCGGGCGTTGGTGGAAGGATGGTTAGCATCTATGTAGCGATCCTATACAAAATTTTCCATAAAACTATGTAAAAGTATATAATTTTAAGTTAAAAACCATTATAAAATCATAATATCAATTTGGTTTCAACTGTGTAATAAAGTGCAATGTGCAGAAATCGTATTTCTTTAATAAGAAATTCCCAAGAAAAAGAGACGCTTAGCAGCAGCTCCGCAGTGCCGAGAATTGGAAATTAGGTCGGTGATCTTTAGTTTTTTTTTTAATTTGGAATTCCAAAGAGAAAGAAATAGTGAACAATAAAAAATATTATTTGAACGTTTCCATTAAAATTTCTAAAAAAATGGCCAAAAACAATAAGAAATGATGAATATCATTTCATATCCATGGATATTCATGTAATTTTGATTATCATGCCACTTTAATAATAGTTATAATTTGTACTTACTTGTAAAAAATTTTATTTCATATCATCATTGTTTACATTGCACGTAAAGTACCAATTCACTTCTATTTCTTCTAATGCATGTTTAACTATTTCTATAACTATTCATCATTCACTTTACTCGCATTTTGATATATGTATGTTACTGTATAGTGTAATTTCCAATGATATATCGATGATTGCAATGAATTTAAGAACGTTAAATTTATAAAAAATTCATACAAACAACATCGACTGTGAACCATACGTTTTGTGTCGTTGTGAAACGATATACTAGGTAAAATATACAATACAATAAAGATAAATCATATAAAAATAAATATCCCATAGTAAATTACACAATTATAATATATATATATATATATATATATATATATATATATATATATATATATATATATATATATAACAACAAAGATATTCATGGGTAATTCACGCAAAATAAAGGGCTACTGAAATAGAGTGGTAACCGTGGACATGCATGTTTCTGGCTCATTTTGCCTCATCAGCACGGCATAACCAAATAAGGATGTGAAATTTGGGAGCAAAGATGTTAATAGAAACATTGGAAAACACAAAATAACGGATTTCAGCAGGGAAACCAAACGCTCATTTGTGTCTTCAATTGGAAGATCCCGAGTTTTCAGGACATCAGCCAACATCGACACGGAGGCGCATATAGCCCCCCCGCCATGAACCTTCCGACCCATAGTAAATAACAAAGAAGATGTAGGAATATCGCGTGATATGTTAACAACAACAACAAAGATATTCATGGGTAATTCACGCAAAATAAAGGGCTACTGAAATAGAGTGATAACCGTGGACATGCATATTTCTGGCTCATTTTGCCTCATCAGCACGGCATAACCAAATAAGGATGTGAAATTTGGGAGCAAAGATGTTAATCGAAACATTGGAAAACACAAAATAACGGATTTCAGCAGGGAAACCAAACGCTCATTTGTGTCTTCAATTGGAAGATCTCGAGTTTTCAGGACATCAGCCAACATCGACACGGAGGCGCATATAGCCCCCCCGCCATGAACCTTCCGACCCATAGTAAATAACAAAGAAGATGTAGGAATATCGCGTGATATGTTAACAACAACAACAAAGATATTCATGGGTAATTCACGCAAAATAAAGGGCTACTGAAATAGAGTGGTAACCGTGGACATGCATGTTTCTGGCTCATTTTGCCTCATCAGCACGGCATAACCAAATAAGGATGTGAAATTTGGGAGTAAAGATGTTAATCGAAACATTGGAAAACACAAAATAACGGATTTCAGCAGGGAAACCAAACGCTCATTTGTGTCTTCAATTGGAAGATCTCGAGTTTTCAGGACATCAGCCAACATCGACACGGAGGCGCATATAGCCCCCCCGCCATGAACCTTCCGACCCATAGTAAATAACAAAGAAGATGTAGGAATATCGCGTGATATGTTAACAACAACAACAAAGATATTCATGGGTAATTCACGCAAAATAAAGGGCTACTGAAATAGAGTGGTAACCGTGGACATGCATGTTTCTGGCTCATTTTGCCTCATCAGCACGGCATAACCAAATAAGGATGTGAAATTTGGGAGCAAAGATATGCCAGTTCATAATCATATCACTTGTTCTCATGGAACATAGTGTTATGTCGAGTACTTCCTTTCTTGGGGCAGTGATAAAAATTGGCTCATTGCTTTCGTTAGCATTAACGGGTCCTTCCATTATTATGAATTGTAATAGAGATTCTCCTCTTAGGTTGATGTCGCTGCTTACCCATAGGTTATGGTAGGCATTCGCATCACATCATATAATCAGGCTTATATTTTGCCTCCACGCATACTCGGTGAGGCTTCTGAATTATCACGGGGAACATTCCTAGTCATGTGGGAAGCAGTCGGAACAAACTAGATATCTCCTCGATCCTCTCCTTCGTCCGTACTGTCGTTAGACATGCTACAACATCAGCATTACAAAGTATCGCTATAAGTACCAGATCAACCTTGCTGTTTATAGTATATACGCTCTGCTTTTTCCACCCTTTCGCAGTATACTAACTTACCATTGCTTGTGCTCAAGAGAGCGACTCCGCTGCAGTCTTGCAAGAGTGCCAAGTCCAGAATATTTTTGTCGAACCTTCTGGATACTGTAGCGCTGGTCACCTTAGCATGATGAAGGTTTGCCTTCAGAACCCTGATCCTATTACTCTGTTTTGCTAACTGGTCTCTCCAGCCGGTTCTCCTTCCTCCATGGGCACAATCCTCTCAATTTGACTGTCCTCTGGTCTGGGGGTTGGGGACCGTTTTATCTGTCTCTATGGAAAGTTTCGTTTCTTCCGGCACTGTGCCAGCCGCTTTCTCTAGTGATGACTGCTTACCCTTGTCGCTAAATTTGATCCTTCCAAATCCAAAGAGCCATGACCAGTTTTTTAACAACTCCAGGGGTTCCTGCTCCATGAAAAAAACCCATATCTGGCTCTTGCCTGCTAGCATCCAGCTATCTTTGTCACCAACCAGGGTACCGAACTTGATTCCCTTTCCCTAGCCGTTCTCCTATCGGCCTCCTGGGGACGCGCTCGCTAGATATCCCAACATTGAACTAATGATTCTGCTGAATTGCATAATCTAAGCTTCAGTTGCCTCATGTTTTAGTATATGAGATCGAATAAATAATGATATTGGACACGGAGTATTTAGTTATTATATAGTGTTCCTTAATGTCTTAATGAAGCATCTCTCTAAAAAGTGACATTTGATCCAGTAACCCTTAATTTGCGCATGCGGCATTCGATTTTATGAATAGCAATTAGTTTGGAAAGTGTCAGCAATGACAACGACGTTATCATTTTTCTAGTTATTGATCTCTTTACTTTCGTTTGTTACGAATTGTCTTCAGAATGTTTCCTGTTCTAATTTTCTTTGACACTTCTTCCTTCAGGATTTACATTATATTTATCTTTTTTATCCTCTTCCAAATATCTGACTATCATCGTCTCCGTTATATCGTCTCTAACTTTTCCGTAGTCCTTCCCTTTTTCTTAGTTCCGGTGGATAAACTAGAGTATTTTTAGGGGCCATCTGTCATCCTGCATTCTGAATATATTGCCTTCTTGTATGCCGCCGTGTTTGTAAGGGTGTGTGGGTATATGTATGTGTCCGCATGCGTGGGTGCGTCTTGACTATTTCCGAATCTGTTAAGTTCGTTTGTTTTCTGCTCTTGTCAGCGTTTAATGTGGAGAATGTAATATGTAAATTAGTAGCTAATACAATAGAAGAACAGTTTTTTTCCAATTTCCTCCAAATTTTTTATTTCTTCATGTTATAATTTTTTTGTAGCTTTATTTGAATAGATAATAATCCTATTAGTATTTTAAATGAAACTCACGGTTTCTAGTTATTACCACAATATAATAAAAATGGTTGGAAATTCTGAAAAATTGACAATTTTTATTATATTGTGGTATTAACTAGAAACCGTGAGTTTCATTTAAAACACTAATATGAGTAGATTCCACGAAGTAAGGGTCGAGAAAGTTAATTTCATTATAAAATAATCCATTAATTTTGCTATCATCGATCTACTTTCGCCATTTCATAGTCATCTTTTATCACACATTTGATGTAGATAACAGCGATTCAACAAAATGGAAGTAATACATCTTCATTCCAAATTTTTTTCCCTCTCTTTGGAACACCGCTAGTCGAAAACTTGTATTTTACACGAATAGTATTAAGACTTCTTTAAAAACAATTCTACGCAGAGACTTGTTTTAATATAATAGTACTAGTTAAAAAATGACGTATTTGTTTTTTGACACCGCTGATACAGTATACACTATTTATACCATCAGTGGGTATTGTAGTACAATGCAAACAACATATTAAGTGAAGTAACTGCAGTCACGTAATATATGATTTAGTTGGGTCAAAATGAAAAAAGTGCTTCATTTAAAGATAATAACAAATCATACTAAATGATTCGAAACGCCGGCGATAGAATCAAAAACATCAAGGAATGCGAATTGCCTCATAAGAAAGAAAGGCGTTCTGCATTACCAGTAATTGTAACTGCTTGTCACCATACAAGGTATATCGACTTAATAAATGATTGAGTTAACGCGTGGCTTTTTTCAATTTGCTCGTGCTGACAGCTATATCGGGTGAAAATGAAGTAAGCGGTACCTTTATCTTTCAGAATTTAACTCAAAACTTTGGTCGATATTGTTGAATTATGTATTGGCGTTCGGATACTGAGCATAGGTTGTTTTTGAGAAGACTGCTTTTCAAGTGAAATTTTTATGTATGATGAAAAACACCTAACAATAAATTCACCAAAACTTCTTGTTTATTTTGTGGACTGCTTCGAATGAAATCTTTAGGAAAAATTAAATCGTGATAAAATCATTATATCGAAAAGCTGATCAAAGCACAAACATTCGTATAGCTCGAAATGTATTTTATAAAGCAAATGGAATATCCAAATGTAAATAAGAATTAGAAAAAAAAACATTATGTAATTAATATCTAGTGTGTTTTAAATGGAACTTACTGTTTCTAGTTAACTCTACAGTTCATTGAAAAATGTTAAAAATTCTAAAAAATTGACAATTGTTTCGATATTACCTAAATATCATCGTCAGAATGACAGAAGTTACATTTCATTTGATGCCTACCTGATGTTTAATTATTTTTAGCTAGTCCAAGAAGTGACCTATCTTGTGATTGACTTAATATATGTTATTGAGAAAAGAAGATATGATATTACAAATATTAAAGCATAGATATTATTAGCCCTATGGGGATATCCTGGATATCATTTTCCCAATTAAGATCAGTATCACTGTGCAATGATATAGAAAACCAGGAAAACCATATTTGCTGATCTTTACAATGATCACTTAAGAAGACAGTTTAAAAGTGGAGAACTCCCTAGATTTATCTGTTCATTGACGACTTCATATTATAGGTTTTTTAAGTGCCTTCTAATTTCCAATTCTTCAAGGAAATCCATTTCTTGTTTCTTATCACAAACATGTAGTATTTCTAGTTGATACTGATCTTAATTGGGAAAAATGATATCCAGGATATCCCCATAGGGCTAATATTATCTAAGCTTTAATATTTGTAATATCGTATCTTGTTTTTTCTATAAACATATATTAAGTCAATCACAAAACTACTAGCCAAGGATAATCAAACATCAGGTAGGCAACAAATGAGAGAAATGTAACTTCTGTCATTCTGACGATGATATATAGGTAATATCGAAACCATTGTCAATTTTTCAATAAACTGTAGAGTTAACTAGAAACAGTGAGTTTCATTTAAAATACTAAAATGAGTAGATTCCACAAATTAAGGGTTAAGACAGTTAATTTCATCTATAGTGTCTTTAACAATGGAAGTTAATGATAATTTAATGATTTCCGTATGATTCTTAAAAATTGACTCTAGATCATTATAAAAAGGTTCAATTCTACTTAATCACATGTACAGCTTTCCACTAATTTCCTGAATATCTATACAAAAGACGATTATCATACAAAATGGAGCAACTTTCATCAAATGAGGAATAATAATATGTGAACGAAAGCTGGAAAAAAGTGGAACGCAACATGTAAATGATAGTAGAGGAAGCATTAGTAATGCACAAAACTGTGACAAATATGATAAAGTATTTAAAAATCGCGGTGATTTTGCAAGAATGTTTAACACCTATTAAGGGAGAAGATGACAACTTACATGAAATGTTGAATGTTAGGTACGAACCCCTAAATTATACGAAACTTCTGAACTAATTCGAAATCACACTAATCTATTAGTAGAATCAATCGAAAAGTAGCATTCATGGTAATTTCTCATTCAATTAGAAATACATATGAACAGTGTAGAATGCCAATCAGTCTATTACATTTTTTGTCAAATATCATTTCTATTTCGTTAATTGGCTCAGTCGTCACTTCCAACACATAGTCACTCCGAAAGCAAAAACCAAAATTATTTGGCGATTCTCCCTTTCCTTTGAGTCTTTCCTTGATAGCTTTTCTTTACTACCTGTTAAGAGGCGACAATTATTATTACCTACTTTGGTGATATTCCTTTATATTTAGTTGTACTTGAGTTTTTTGAATGTATCTTCCTTGTGTAGTGCATAAAAAATAAATTAACTGTTATTTCATGTCGACCATGGTATGGGCCGGGTTTTATTATCCCGCATACCTCACTTACATTATCTCTCTATCGTGATCATTCGTATTTTCTGGTTATTTAGAGAACATAACGATTATATTATATTTTAATAAGCACATATCCAGTTTTTATGACAAGTACATACTAAAAATTAAAAATTCCCCTTCTATACAAAATCCACCTTCGAACATATTCTCTCTCTATCTCTCTCTCTCTCTCTCTCTCTCTCTCTCTCTCTCTCTCTCTCTCTCTCTCTTCCTCCCATTGCAGCTCTGCATCCGCTAAATGAACACCATGTCAACGCCAACTTTATACCCACGTTGGGTCAACTCTAGGTTACCTCTAGATCACGGCTAGGTCGCCACTAAGGCCCGGTTGTACCAACTCGGTTCAACAACAGTTCAACAATGAACTGCGATCACGTTAAAAATCAAGTTGTATCAACCTCGATCACGACTGAACCATAGATCAAAATTCGGTTCACTAGAACGCATCATTTCGGTCCGTTCAAGCGTGGTTCATGCTATGAACGTGCAATATAACCTAGCTTTTTCTGTTTGTGTTATTGTTGTTTATCTACAGAAAGTAAATATTTTGTCGAGTTTATTAGAAAACCTACATGTACAATATGGATTTAATATTAGCAGAATTAACGGATGATGAAGATTTTTTAGAGCTAATTGATCTGGTCGAAAATCCTAGACTTCCTCAAACTTACCGAGAAAGGCTAATCCATTTTGAAATACGGAATGATAACGAATTTAAATGTAGATTCCGATTTTCTAAGGAAACTGCTCAATTTGTATTAGACGAATTACATGACATCATTGTTTCAGACATCAATAAGTATCTGGTTTCTAGAATATAATATTAAAATTTTTCTATTACCTAATTTTATTATCCAGAAATCATGCACTTTCTCCAAGTGAAATGTTTTTGGTAGAGGTACGATTTTTGTCCACTGGTTCGTTCTTACAAGTATTGGGCGACTTTTGTGGAGTAGATAAATCTACAGCCAGCAGAGTTGTTATCAAAGTATTACGGGCATTTGCCACTCTCAAAAATTGAGTAATAAAGATGCATAGAACCGAGGAAGAAAAACAAATTGTGAAGGAAGGGTCTTACAAAATAGGAAGATTTCCCAGATGTATATTGTACCCATATAAAATCAATTAGTCCAGGAGGACCACATGGTGAACTATATAGGAATAGAAAAAAATTATTTTCCATGAATGTGCAAATGATTGGAGATGCTAACTTAAGTATTAGAAGTATCGTCTGTAGATGGCCAGGATCTGCCCATGATTCTAGGACAGGGTTAGGCATGAGTTTGAACATGGAATATATGGTGAAGATTTGCTAGTTGGGGACAGTGGTTATGGAATAGAACCATACTTAATAACACCTTCGACTAATCCTAGAACAGATGCAGAAAATCTTTTTAACGAATCTCAAATTCGTACCCAAAATGCAATTGAAATACTTTTCGGTGTCTTAAAAAGGCGGTTTCCAATTTTAGCCTTGGAAATTCGTCTCAGATTGGACAAAGTTTAGGCTGTAGTAGTTGCATGCTCAGTTCTACATAATATTTGCATGATAAAAGGAGAAGATATCAATGAATTGTCACTTTACGAAGAGGTTGAAGCAGCAATCCAATTATCAAATGATATCAATACCTATATACAAGACCCAAACATCATGCATAATGCAATTACTATCAAAAATGCAACTAGGCAAGTTTTGATTAGTTATTTTCAGAATATCATCCATGAACGGAACTAAATTTATTAAATAATTATTATCCATTTTTGTAAAGGGTAAAAAAGTTAGTCAATATTTTTTATGTTTTGTTAAACATTTAGTAATAAAATAAAATAAAAACATTAGTATCTTTTTAATCATGCTGAGAGTTTCTTCTAAAGAACTGCCTTTTACATCCTTAAAAGTTCCATTTTTTCTAGGTGTTATTCATATGCCCATTTCCTATTTTCTTCAGCATCTCTTTCCAATAAGCTTGATTTTTTATCATGATTCTATTGCATATGTTGCAGTTTGATCTTCTGCTCGTCAATATATCCTTGTTTTTCCAATTCTGCAAACACACATTTACATCGAGCCCATTCTTCAGCTCTGTACCCAAATCCTGTATTTTTTTGAAAGGAGTTTTTATTACGGTTCCATTATTTTTTTCGGGGTTATTCCACTGCAATTTATTTTCATTGGCAAGTTGACGGCCATTTTCATACTTGGGCTTGACGTTAAGTGGTCAACTGTCGCAGAACCACTGGCATTTAAAAAGTGTGATTTTGGGGTTTTCAGCAAATGTGCAGCATCACCTGCTAACCATTGGGAGTCTGAATGACTTTGGGAAGTTTCTGATATCTCTTCGATCTCAACAATCTCATGTTCCGAAAGAACAACAGACTCTTAAAACTTCTCATTGTTTTGGAGCTTCCTTGTTGATTTTGAAACATAACGTTATACAATCTTCGTACACGATATACGAGAGCAAAATTCAAAATTTTTTAGTAACATTTGACTAACATCATCTTCTTTATTATTTATTCCATTGTCTCGACAATTTATCTTTTCTCAAAACCGCATAAAACACCAAAAAGTATCATGTGATATTAGGAACTTTACATTTCATGGTAGCCAACCTAACCTGATCGTTGGATTACTTGAACCGGAGCTGATACAACAGTAATTTTTTTGAACAATGTTCAATGTTGACTGTCAGTTCATCTGAACTTTCTTTGAACTGAAATTGGTACCACCGGGCCTTAGTCAGCGCTAGGTGAACGCAAGGATATCGCTCACGCTAGATCAACACTTAGTTACGCTAGGATACCGCTCACGTTAGAATGCCGAAGACACCTGACATCGCTGAGGGCACCCGAGCCTTTATAAGATAAGTTTCCTTGTCTTGTCTCCAGCGTATAGTGGTATATAGTTGGTGTTTTCCAATATAACTGCTTTGCATTATCTTAGTATTTTGAATACACTGTTAGTGTGAATTTTTGGTATTTTTCAATGAATGTATTATTGCTGAAACTGTTTTGATTGATTTTAGCAATTTGTAGTAAATGGGGATATCGTGATCGGGGATAATTTGTAATAATTCAATTTCACGTTAATGGGATGTTGACTATTTTTGGAAAAGTGTTCTAAACCGTGTATTAGTGTCTAATATAGCCGCAAATATTTTTTCTTTTCAAATATGACTAAAACTTTAAAAATCATGTATTTTGAATAATGTTTTAAATTTCGCTCGAAAAAGCCTGTGACCTCATCAGCTCACAAACACCAGTGATATCTCAATGGCTTTTTGGTAATACCTCGTTGTTATAATAGATGTATTTATGTTTCATGTCATAACCTCAAAAAAACATACGTTTTTCAATTATTCAAAAACAATACTGGTAGATATGCAGCACTGATTCGGGAGCATTCCTTATGGGAAATAACATGGGAAAAACGTTAAGGTTCATTCTGCACCTTTTTGAACATTGACCATTGGCCATTCATTATTGACTACAGATCCCGAGTTTTCAGGACAACCAAAATCGACACGGAGGCGCATATACCCTGAACCTCCTGACCCATAGTAAATAACATAGAAGATATAGGAATAAGTGTGATATGTAACATCAACAACAAAGAGATTATTGGGTTATTCACGCTAAAAGAAAAAGGGCTACTGAAACAGAGTGGTAACCGCGGACATGCATGTTTCTTGCTCACTTGCCGTCTTCAGCACGGTATAACCAAATAAGAATGTGAAATTTGGGAGCAAAGATGTTAACTGAAACATGGGAAAACACAAAACAACGGATTTCAACAATGAAACCAAACGCTCATTTGTGCCTTCAATTGGAAGATCCCGAGTTTTCAGGAAAACAACCAAAGGGCAGGTGGTAGAAGGGGGCAGGGAGGTTATATGCGCCTCCGTGTCGATTTTGGTTGTTGTCTTGGAAATTCGCGATATTCCAATTGAAGCGTTTAGTTTCCCTGTTGAAATCCGTTGTTTTGTGTTTTCCCATGTTTCAATTAAAATCTTTGCTCCCAAAAATTTCACATCCTTATTACCATGCTCAAGACGGCAAATGAGCCAAAAACATGCATGTCCGCGGTTACCACTCTGTTTCAGTAGCCCTCTTTCTTTTTTCTTTTTGCGTGAATTACCCAAGAAATCCTTTGTTGTTGTGGTTTACATATCACGCGATATTCCTACATCTTCTTTGTTATTTACTATGGGTCGGAAGGTTCAGGCAGTGATGCTATATGCGCCTCCGTGTCGATTTTGGTTGTTGTCCTGAAAACTCGGGATCTTCCAATTGGAGGCACAAACGAGCGTTGGGTTTCCCTGTTGAAATCCGTTGTTTTGTGTTTTCCCATGTTTCAATTAACATCTTTGCTCCCAAATTTCACATCCTTATTTGGTTATACCGTGCTGAAGATGGCAAATGAGCCAGAAACATGCTAGTCCGCGGTTACCACTCTGTTTCAGTAGCCCTCTTTCTTTTTGCGTGAACTACCCAAAAATCTCTTTGTTGTTGTTATATATATATATATATATATATATATATATATATATATATATATATTTATACAATGCATGTTTTGATATTATGTACAATTTACCTTGTACACTATATATCATTCTCATATACTGTATCCTTGGAAATAAAAAAAATGAATTCCGAAAGCTTGGACCAAAAGTATGAAGATACCACTTTTTATTTTGCCCCTTCCGCAATAATTATTCGACAAAGATCTACTATGGATAAATTCCAGTTTTCTACTGTAAATCTTCGTTTATGTCAAAATGTTAATAATTTCGACATATTAGTCTGAATGTTCTTCGAAAAGGATAAAACAAATACTTTCCAAACACGCAGAATATTGAATTACATCCCCTTCGAAGAACGTGACGTCTATTGACCCTTTTGTCAATACAGACATCTGTGGTGATTCGCAACTGTGAGGAGAAGGGCATAGTACACTAACCGATTTCGACCTCCTTGAGTCTCTTCAAGAGTGCCGTGATACCTTGTAGTTCGGAGTCTCTAATTCAAACTGAAGACTCCGCCTTCGGACAACCTCTATTTGGCTCGTGTGGTTACACACTTACGAGAAATAGTCAGCTGGCGCCATTCTCACTCCCAACTGCGAACCATCACCTCAGATAATTATTGGACCGTATAAGTCGTATGAAATAGAATAAATTAAAATTTCATAAAATACGAGGTGTGTCTATATTAAAGATACATTTCGGTTTTCTACTATACACCTCCGTTTAAGTCAAAATGTTAATAATTTCGACATATCAGTTTGACCGTTCTTCTAAGAGGATAACAACTACTTTCCTGGCTAACACGTGACGTTATATAAGCTGAAAGGAATTTTGAAACTTTTTTATCTCTAACTACCTAACTCTTCATGAAGATGATAAATATCATCCATATCTCTAAGGGCGACACACGTTCCTTTGATTGTGTATTATTTGTTTCTAACCATTTAATTCTTCCAATTAAATTTCAATGATGGTCTTTACCACTTCAAGGAGGCAAATTTAAATATCTTCCAATTTGATTATTGTTTTAATTGTCACTTGAAATTTTGAAATATGACATTTCTCCTATTAACAGTTTCCGTTTGGTTATTTCTTCCATATTGTCTTTACCTACGATATTAAAGTCACATTGTGTGGGTTAAGTGTTCTTCGATTTGTGCTAATTTCATTGTGATTGTGGAATGGATAATTTGTCTATGCTCAATGAAATCCTTGGTGATCTTCAGTTACACTTTTGTAAGGATGATCCTATTACTGATCTTTTATTATAAGACTTTGCTTCATAATGTGCCTTTGAATAAGAAAATTCCTCCCATTTCGTCGAGTTTGGTTTCTCATTCACAACCGTGGACAGTGTTTGATGTTGACTTAAAATAAAACCTATCATGACCTTTAATACAAATGGCTATTGGGAACAAGTGAAATAAAAATACTGCCGAGGATCGCGAAAAATACTATTGTATGAAAAACGTAGTGAAAGTGCCAGTTGATCGTGCAATGAATGAGCAATCATAATTGGTAGATAATATAAAATTTGGATGAGATTGAGTAAGGAATTGGGGTTTTCTTGAATGGAATGTAGGAGTTAGAATATTTTATGACCCTGATATAGGACTGGCTTCCTCTGCAGGGCTGTAATTAGGTGAAATTTGAATGGAATAAGCATATGACTGGAGGACGACGACAGACAGTAGACGTGAACCAAAATAAAAATATGGAGCCACAATATATGACAAAATTGGTGCAAAATGGAGAAAAACGAAATGTGGATCTAAAATAGTAGCAAGAAGGATGAAAAGCAAAAAAATATTGAACGAATTCAGTGAAATTATAATATAAAACCTACGTTCATCAAAAATTCTTCAGTTCTCAACTTCAACAAACCATATTTTTGAAACGAGCATTTGTCTCCTAATCGTCTTATTCGCTACCATTTTCTCACGTTTTATCGTGAATAAAACAGCCAATATTTTCTGGGATAGTTAATTTGAAAGCGATTGAGAAAGTTTATATCAAATTGTTGCTGAAGTACCAAAATATGTAGTGTCCTTCTTTTCAAAACTCACCTCATGCAATAAACAAGTATCACTAATTAATATTGATGAATCTAAATGACAGACCAAAAATAACGACCTATACCTATCATTTTCATCGACGTTTCCTTTAGAAATATTTGAATTAGTTGACCTGTGCTATTATTCTCATATTAAACTGTCAGTGGAAATAGCATTAGAATTATATTACTGACGCACACTAAGCACTGAATTCCAGGTGGGAATGCAAAAAAACAATTCGTGCAAAATGAACATGAACCATTTAGACAATTAATCATGGTACAATTACTTTGACGCAAAGGTTCTTAGCTTACTGTTCCAAGATTTTTCAAAAACAACAGAGCTGGTTAGCCACAAACACAAATAATTCATAATCGCATAATATCAGAGATTTGATCTCGAATCATTAATAATATTCCTACTTACCAGTTAGGAAATGCAATGCTGCGCACCATTCAAGTCAATCACTCATTCAATTTTTCAGTGTCTGCTTCAATGATAATTCATTCTGAAAATGATTAAAGACTGTTGCACTTAGGTTTCATCGAAGTATATTGGGTTACAAATGTATTTGTTCAGTACGTAGCAATGAAACAGGTATCTTCAATAATCAATCCAAACTATAATGATTATTATAACCCTCATTTCATGAAATCGATTCAATGGACATTAAACGTCAATAGTGAACTTTATTTTATTATTTCATAGATATTTTTATTATCAATGGGAAATGTTGAAGAAAGAAGACGTTATAAATATGCTGACAACTTTTATTTCCTTTTGTCTTCGCTTCAACGCAAAATCACGGACCCCAATTTTGGCTGTTTTGTTTTTATTATCGTGATGGTTATAATATTGCCATGTTCCGATATTCCCGAACAGTACTGCCCAGTAAATTTAGCCGTTCCAATTTTACTGAAATTCACTGGCAATATTTTCGCGCTACTTTCTAAGAAGCCCTGTTAGAGACTAAGAAATTTACTGGTGCTACTTTAACAGAAATGGTCATGTAGTTGCAGTAATGTGACAGCTGAGAGTACACGAATGATGAGTTGTTAATGTTATAGAATAAAAAATATTGTTATTTCAATATGCATACAGCAAAAAATGTTAAAGTTGTAGTGGAAAATTTTAGCGTAGAAGTTGATGCTGAAACCGCTGCTAATCTACAAGGTTTGTTCATATAGTTGCAGCTATATATATATATATATTTCATTAATTTTTCTTGACCATCCTATATATATATATATATATATATATATGTATATATAAATATAATTTTAAATTAATTATTTGTGTAATTAATTATTAGTGTAATATACGCATATTTATTAGAATTTGAAAAGCCACATTCAAAAAATTTGAGTACAAATCATATAAGTAACCTATAATAAAATTATTTTTAACATCAAAGTAATACAAATCGAAAAAACTCATATTGACTTGGTAACATTATTTAATACATATATTGTTTTTTGAAGTTTTATAATAATTTTTGGATACTATTTGAAATGATTTATTATACATATATTTTACAACTTTACCTGCAGTCTCGTTAAATAATGTAAGTATTTTTTTATATACCCTTTATTTTAATTTTTGACCATATTTTATAATTTTTAGTACTTAAAAATGAATACGATTGTATTCGAAAGCTCGTAAAATAAATATTTGAAAGAGTACACTTGGTATCTAATATATATATATATATATATATATATATATATATATATATATATATATATATATATATATAAAGAAGATGTAGGAATATCGCGTGATATGTTAACAACAACAACAAAGAGATTCATGGGTAATTCACGCAAAGTAAAGGGCTACTGAAATAGAGTGGTAACCGTGGACATGCATGTTTCTGGCTCATTTTGCCTCATCAGCACGGCATAACCAAATAATGATGTGAAATTTGGGAGCAAAGATGTTAATCGAAACATGGGAAAACACAAAATAACGGATTTCAGCAGGGAAACCAAACGCCCATTTGTGTCCTCAATTGGAAGATCCCGAGTTTTCAGGACATCAACCAACATCGACACGGAGGCGCATATAGCCCCCCCCGCCATGAATCTTCCGACCCATAGTAAATAACAAAGAAGATGTAGGAATATCGCGAGAAATGTTAACAACAACAACAAAGAGATTCATGGGTAATTCACGCAAAGTAAAGGGCTACTGAAATAGAGTGGTAACCGTGGACATGCATGTTTCTGGCTCATTTTGCCTCATCAGCACGGCATAACCAAATAATGATGTGAAATTTGGGAGCAAAGATGTTAATCGAAACATGGGAAAACACAAAATAACGGATTTCAACAGGGGTTTCCCTGCTGAAATCACATCATTATTTGGTTATGCCGTGCTGATGAGGCAAAATGAGCCAGAAACATGCATGTCCACGGTTACCACTCTATTTCAGTAGCCCTCTACTTTGCGTGAATTACCCATGAATCTCTTTGTTGTTATATATATATATATATATATATATATATAAATTCATTTAATTTCTTCAACCATTTATTTATAATATTGAAAAGTATATTTTCTTGGGTTCCTAGGTTGTTTGAAATAATTAAAAACGATTATGTTTCACATTTTTCTATGAAAAATGGACATATATAATTTTAACGTTTCGCTTCTTCTTTGGAAGCATTTTCAAATACAATACCATTGTAAAAATAAGAGACGATTGAAATATCAGCAGATAGATAAAAACATAACATTACTAGGTTTCTTAAAAACATTAATAAAAACATAGCATCAAACGAAATAAACAATTTGAAAAATATCATTCCAGAAAGCTTATTGAATTCATATGTAAATCTAGAAAAAACAAAATATGAAAAACAATTTCAAAAAATGAAGAAAGCAAACTCTAAAAAGTTCAATAATTTAATTAATAGCTGTACACAAAATGATATTGAGCCAAACTCTGACTCGTGGCTTGAAAACATTTCTAATACACATATACCAAGTGACATAACAGAAGTATTGGCATATGGAAAAAATTTCGCTCTTCCATACAAGAACGAGAATGAACTACCTTATACAGAATATATTGCAAGTATAGAAACAGCCATTATACATAAACCAGATCAAATAAGAGACAATATTAGAGCTGATGTTGTAAATACTATCACCAATCATAAAATAAAACTCCGTCATCGTAAAACTCAAAAAATTAATGAAACCCAAAAGAATATCCAAAAAAATTGAAGAAAACTAAAGAATTCATAAAATGCAATCCCCAAATAACAATTATACAACCAGATAAATGTGATAAAACACTAATAATGAACACCGAAAATTATAATAATAAAATGACAGAGTTACTGAGTGATAGAAATGTTTATCAAAAAATTCAATTAGATGAAACCAAAATTTTCCAAAACAAAAATAATACATTTATAAAAAAACTATTAAATAATGGCTCTATAAATGCAAACGAAGCAAAAAAATTACAAACACACAATGCTCTACCACCAAAACTTTATGGACTACCAAAACTACATAAACCAAATATGCCAATGCGTCCAATAGTGTCATACATCCAATCACCTTTTTATAAACTATCTAAATATCTTGCATACAGTCTATCAAAAACAACCAAAAATAATTTTTATGTGAAAGATTCATTTATGCTTAAGCAGTTTTTAGATACAGTACATGTTCCCGATAATTATAAAATCATATCCCTGGACGTCATCTCAATGTACACAAATATTCCAAATGATCTTATAACACATGTACTAAAAGATAAATGGGATTCGATCAAACAACATACATCACTTAATTATGACGAATTTCTAGAAGGCATTATGCTTTCACAAACAAATAATTACTTTCAATATAATGACAACTTTTTCCAAGAATTCCAAGAATTAAACGGCTGTACAATGGGATCTTCAATTTCTTCAAGTCTAGCACAAATCGTTATGGAATATATAGAGGAAAAAGTATTGAATGATATGAATTTTGATATAACATTTTTTAAAAGATACGTTGATGACTGTTTAGCTGTAATTCCGGGTAACAGGTGCGATGCCTTCCTAAGCGCTTTTAATGAATTTAACCGAAGTATCAAATTCCCTTTAGAAAACGAAAACAACAACAACATAAATTTTCTAGACATGACACTTAAAAAAACCAACAACAAAATAAAAACAAAACTATATACAAAAGAAACATGGTCTGGACGGTATCTAAATTATAACTCATGCCAACCCAAATCACAAAAAAAAGTGTTATTATAGGATTAACGAATAGAGCTATAAAATTAACTTCACCTGAATATCGTCCTGAAGTAATGAAAAAAATCAAAAATGTTCTGAAAAATAATGAATATCCAGAAAACCAAATTAATAGAATCATTAAACAACGTACATATAAATTATACAATACCAACATAAAACCAAATATACAAATAAAATCAAGCCAAGAAAAAGATACATATATAGCCCTACCTTACACAAATCAGTTATCAGAAAAACTTAAATACATTTTATCAAAGAATAACATCAATGTAAGCCATAAATCCCACAACACATTATCGCCACTTTTTACTAAACTAAAAAACAAAACCAAAGATAACAAGAAATCAAATATTATATACTCCATACCATACATGAATTGTCCAAAGAATTATATAGGAATGACTACACAATACTTGGAGAGTAGAATTAATGGTAACAAATATACAAAAAATGCATCAACCGCGTTACACAAACATGAAAGCACTGAGAATCATGAATTTGATTATAAAAAAACAAAAATTTTAGCTCAAGACACCAATCATCAAAAATGGTCAATTAAAGAGATGATACACATAAAACAAGATAAGTTTTCTGTGAATGATAGACAGGATATTAAGAACTTAAGTCAAATTTATTATAAGCTAATCAACTAATTTCATTTTCAACCTACCTCGTATAGTATCGTTCCGTTGATATTCTAAGGTGAGTACATCAATTTTAATGCTATGTTTCCATGTTTTTATTATTGTTTTTAAGAAACCTACCAATGTTATGTTTTTATCTAGCTGCTGATATTTCAATCGTCTCTTATTTTTACAATGGTATTGTTTTTGAAAATGCTTCCAAAGAATAAGCGAAACGTTAAAATTATATATATCCATTTTTCATAGAAAAATGTGAAACATAATCGTTTTTAATTATTTCAAACAACCTAGGAACCCAAGAAAATAAACTTTTCAATATTATATATATATATATATATATATATATATATATATATATATATAACAAAGAAGATGTAGGAATATCGCGTGATATGGCAACAACAACAACAAAGAGATTCATGGGTAATTCACGCAAAATAAGGGCTACTGAAATAGAGTGGTAACCGTGGACATGCATGTTTCTGGCTCATTTTGCCTCTTCAGCACGGCATAACCAAATAATGATGTGAAATTTGGGAGCGAAGATGTTAAACGAAACATTGGAAAACACAAAATAACGGATTTCAGCAGGGAAACCAAACGCTCATTTGTGTCTTCAATTGGAAGATCCCGAGTTTTCAGGACAACAACCAACATCGACACGGAAGCGCATATAGCCCCCCCGCCATGAACCTTCCGACCCATGGTAAATAACAAAAAAGATGTAGGAATATCGCGTGATATGGCAACAACAACAACAAAGAGATTCATGGGTAATTCACGCAAAATAAGGGCTACTGAAATAGAGTGGTAACCGTGGACATGCATGTTTCTGGCTCATTTTGCCTCTTCAGCACGGCATAACCAAATAATGATGTGAAATTTGGGAGCAAAGATGTTAACCGAAACATTGGAAAACACAAAATAACGGATTTCAGCAGGGAAACCAAACGCTCATTTGTGTCTTCAATTGGAAGATCCCGAGTTTTCAGGACAACAACCAACATCGACACGGAGGCGCATATAGCCCCCCCGCCATGAACCTTCCGACCCATGGTAAATAACAAAGAAGATGTAGGAATATGAATCTCTTTGTCGTTGTTGTTGCCATATCACGCGATATTCCTACATCTTCTTTGTTATTTACCATGGGTCGGAAGGTTCATGACGGGGGGGCTATATGCGCCTCCGTGTCGATGTTGGTTGTTGTCCTGAAAACTCGGGATCTTCCAATTAAAGACACAAATGAGCGTTTGGTTTCCCTGCTGAAATCCGTTATTTTGTGTTTTCCAATGTTTCGGTTAACATCTTTGCTCCCAAATTTCACATCATTATTTGGTTATGCCGTGCTGAAGAGGCAAAATGAGCCAGAAACATGCATGTCCACGGTTACCACTCTATTTCAGTAGCCCTTATTTTGCGTGAATTACCCATGAATCTCTTTGTTGTTGTTGTTGCCATATCATGCGATATTCCTACATCTTTTTTGTTATTTACCATGGGTCGGAAGGTTCATGGCGGGGGGGCTATATGCGCTTCCGTGTCGATGTTGGTTGTTGTCCTGAAAACTCGGGATCTTCCAATTGAAGACACAAATGAGCGTTTGGTTTCCCTGCTGAAATCCGTTATTTTGTGTTTTCCAATGTTTCGTTTAACATCTTTGCTCCCAAATTTCACATCATTATTTGGTTATGCCGTGCTGAAGAGGCAAAATGAGCCAGAAACATGCATGTCCACGGTTACCACTCTATTTCAGTAGCCCTTATTTTGCGTGAATTACCCATGAATCTCTTTGTTGTTATATATATATATATATATATATATACATATATATATATATATATATATATATATATATATATATATATATATATATATATATATATATATATATATATATATTGTGTTGTACCTTTTCGGTGTGGGTTGGATATCTGAGGGATGATGAATAACACACTTTTAGTAATATGAATATCGCACTGTTTAATGTTAACAAATTGTAGCCATATGTATAACTGAAACATTCAATAGTCTTTTCTCGATCACCGGTTCAACTCGCCGGCAACCGGCTCTCTCCTCCCCTTCCTCTTTTCCACCGGCTTTTCTCCGACGGTCGCCCCACTCTTTTCTCCTTCTTTCCACTCGCGCACACTCGACCTCCGCGCTTGCGCACATACACCGACACACCGATAACCATAGGCGTATCACACATACCCCCCTGTTTTATTGGAGTTGCGTACAAACTAACACAAGTATAGCAAACCTTAAGCAACGAGAATTAAACACTCGTGAGAAACAATATACTAACTAAACTATTACTACTACAGATTTTTTTTAATTACAAGAAGATTATTTAAGGAACAACTGATTAGGCAACATACTGTTTATAAGGTTTCAGATTGGTCACGTTTTGTATACTACAAATTCGCCCTTCAGAATCTTGCAATTCATATGCGTTATTACTGACTACTCTTGTAATTTTATACGGACCCTGAAAAAGGACAAACAACTTTTTTATAGTGCCCTCGTATGCCGAAGATAAATGATGATTTTTTGCAAGTACCAGATCACCTACACTAAACTTGGTGATTTTTACCTTTTGGTCATGCTTTGATTTTCTCTTTAAAGCTTTAGATTTCAACTTTGCAGCCGCCAACTCCCATATTACATCCTCGAGCGGTTCTGTTAATGAGTCTTCTTGAGGAAACTTAATTAAATAGTGAATATTATTCTTTTCTATCTTGCCGAATTGCAGAAAGTTTGGACAATATCCTGTCGATTCATGAATCACATTATTTAAGCAGGATTCTACGTCGTTTAATACATATGCCCACTTCGTGTGTTGTTAACACACAAACGATCTCAGTAGTCTCCCCACTTCTTTATTTAACCTTTCTACCGAATTTCTTTGCGGGAAATAGATACTCGTATGTTTAACTACAACACCCTGTTTTTTCAAAGTTCTCTCCCACATATGAGACCTAAACTGAGTACCATTGTCACTTAAAATACTTATCGGCTTTTGCACAACCTTAAAATAGTTGTTAGTGAGTTTATTTAAAATTGCCTTAGTAGTGGCTCTTTTAAGCGCATATAATTTACAATATTTTGAAAATGAATCAGTAATCACTAGTAATTGGGTCACTCCTGCCCGTGAAGGAGGAAACGGCCCCATGAGATCAACACACACCAGCTTTCCCGGTTTATCTACTAATACAGGGTTCATCGAATCCCGACTGGTAGGTCCATGCTTGGTTTTTTGACACAAATCGCAGCTCGCGACGATTTTACGAATTTGATGGCGCATTTTAGGCCAATGAAAAGTGCGGTTCATATGCACAAAAGTTTTATTACCCCCAAAATGCCCAATATCGTTATGTTGTTGTACAACCAAATCTAGCACTTGATCCTTTGGCACACATAATTTAAATCCAGGGTTGGATTTATCCCCCCGCTTAAACAAAATGCCGTTGTGTGATATAAACCATTTAGCTATACGACTAGCTATCCCGATTGGCACTTTTAAATTGCCGGATAAAATATTTACTTTTTTCAATATTACGGCGTCTCGCGTTTGATCCCCTTTCAGAGTACAAAAATTCTTTTTTACTAAATTAAACTGTTCTGTCAATTTTAACATAGTTACATTAATACTGGTTATAGTATCTGGTCGATAGGGTACATTTGAATCAGTTGGATTTCGAGACAGAATGTCTGCGATAATGTTATTCCGACCCGCGCAGTGCGTTATTTCGAAGTTAAATTCCTGCAAAAACAATACCCATCTAAATAAACAAGCATTTTTTAATTTCGTTTTAAACAAAAAGGATAGGGCTTTATGATCCGTTACCACGATAATACTAAATCCCAAAATCAATGTTCTCCACTGCCTAAAAGCGTGAACTACAGCTAACAGCTCCTTTTCTGTAACGGTGTATCTTTTCTCTGCACCCTGTAAAATTCTACTTGTAAATGCTAAAATTTGTTGAACCCCTGTATCACTCATCTGATACAAACATGCTCCTAACGCGAAATCTGAACTATCCGTTTGAACATAAAAGTTTCTATTCATATCCGGATGGTTAACAATCGTTGTATTTAAATAAGCCTTTTTGATAGCGTTGAATGCGTTTTCTTTTTCGGCGTCCCAAATCCAAATAGTTCGTTTTCTTAAAAGCGGTAATAACGGTAATGTAAGTTGCGAAAAATTTGCACAAAATCGCCGATCGTAATTAACTAACCCTAAAAAGCCCTGTAACTCTTTAATATTCCTGGGTCTTGGAAAATTCTGAACGGATTCGGTTCTTTTCGGATTTATTCTGATACCCTGAGACGTTATTATATGCCCTAAAAATTCGATTTCCCGCTGCGCAAAACATGATTTCCTGAGTTTAATTGTTAAATTCGCAATTCTAAATTTATTAAAGATAATTTCTAGATGGTGCAAATGTTCTTGTACCGACTCGGAAAATATTAACAAGTCATCGACGTAAGCTACTGTAAACGGTTGCACTTCAGGTCCTAAAACGTTCGATAACCCTCGAATAAAACTACCCACTGCGGTAGAAAGTCCGAACGGTAATCTTTTAAAATAATACGTTTTACCATTATACCCAAGCCCGGTATACTTACAGTGCTCCTTCTTAATTGGATTTTGCCAGTACCCCGCCGTCATATCGAGTGAGCTTATTACTTGGCCTTTTCCTAAAATACATAATAAATCTTCCGGTCTAGGTGGCATTACATGATCCATACACATCCTAGTATTTAGATATCGTGCATCTAAACAAACCCTCAACGATCCGTCTTTCTTTTTTACGGTGACCAATGGTGACACATATTCTGTCGGTCCTTCCTCTATAACCCCCCATTCCAACATTTCGTCAACTTGACGTTGTACCTCTGCTCTCTGTGAGAACGGTACCGGGTAGGACGCTTTATAAAATGGAGAAGCATCTCTCATATAAATTTCATGTTCATATTTAGAAGTTAAAACAGGAGTTTCTGAAAAAATCTCCGCGTAATTTTTTAAAACATTTAGTAGTTTCTCCTTTTCATTTTCTTTTAACATTTCAGCGCTTCTCGCCGCATTGATTAATTGTTCTTCGCTGTACAAATGTCTGTCTTCAATATTTTTTATCAAATTTACGGTTAGCGTATTACTACCATTAACTCGAGTCCGAAACGGTATACTAATATCATCACCCTCGTAACAAAATGTTAAAATGTTGTTACTAAAATCTAACCGTGCATGATTATTTGACAACCAATCGGTGCCAAGTAAAATGTTTTCATTCATTTTTGGTATTACTAAAAAAACAATATTATATATTTTGTTACCCATATTTACTGGAATTAAGACTTGACATTTGATTGTTTGTTCCCTAGCCCCTATGGCTACCCTAACCGCTAGCTCACACACCGGCAATAGTGGTAATTTCAAATCTCTCAAATTAGACAAAAATGTATCCGATATAGCCGAAACTTGACTACCTGAATCGATTAGTGCTTCTGTTTCTATGTTTTCAGTTTCAATTTTTATCATCGGAGAAATTAAATTTTCTTTGGGCACTTCTTCTTCTTCTGCTTCAGATAACAAATCTTCCGAACCATTAGTATAGAACTTTGATAATAAATTACAATTTAGCGTTGTCGCATTTCCATTTCTTTCCACATTATTATCTTGATTGTTATCCTGATCTCTCCAATTCGTATCAGCATTCCAGTTCGCCTGTCTCCGCGTATTATCGTTAACCTGTCTCCGAAACCTATCATTTCCCTGATTGCGAAAATTCCCTTTATTTCCCTCTCTATGGTCGTGTCGACTAACATCTTGACCGCGTCTAATATCCGTACCTTTGTTTATTTTACAGTCTACCGAATCTATTTTCCTCAAAAACATTTCTACTTCATCTACAGTTTTATAACCTTTCAAAACAATACTTTTTTCAATCTCCGGTTCATCTGCGAAATGATCTGATACCCATTCGACTAACTCCACCTCTGGAATTTTATCTGATAAAAAACTCGACTGCCTTACAAGACTAAGTAAATAGTCAGCTTTACTTCCCGATTTATACTTTCCATATTTAATTTCATAAAATAATCCCCTTTCATGTTCCGCATTCCAATACCTTGCCTTAAACGCCTCAACAAATGTTTCAAAATTTACAAAACTTTCTTCCTTATATTCAGCCCAATCTGCTGCTGAATTTTTCAAACCCCCTATAGCTAAACTTACCTTCGCCGACTCTGGCACTCTAGCATCATTTAATGTTCTCGATAATTTTTTCAAAAACAACATTGGGTGAGTATTTCCACCCGGTGAAAATGACAAACTATTACCCCCCATATCTTTCCATAACGAAATATAATGCTTTTCGTCTTTAAAATCATCATTCGATTTATTATCTACTCTTTTTTGCAGATCAACCATATTATTTGATAAAGTAAGCAAAGTTGTTTGTACTTTTTTAAGATCCTCTGCTAAGCTATTAACTATTTTTTGTAAATCATCAGTCGCCCGTGAATTTGCCATATCATTTGCTAATAAATCGCTATTATCGTTCACTTTTATTTCTAGGACGTGTTCCTTATCCTCGTTTGCCTTAGATTTGCTTTTTGGCATCTTATTTACAATAATGTCAAGACAATATTAAAATATATAAATACAAAAATTCACAATACTATGGATTATGGATAATAGTCAAAACATCAATATATATAATAGGTTTGAATCAGAATACCTACAGCGCAAAAGTTTCAAATAAATGATAAAAACAAATATTATTTTCAATCTCTAACAATTCAACTTTACAATATTTCTACCTAATCATAAAAAAGAACATAGGTACTTGAATGCATCGAACAATAAAGTCTAATAAATGTCTTTTTTATTATTTATCTTGATCAGTTTTACTTAGACTTTCAAAATCTTTGTTTTTACTAAATGTAATCAATACTGTGGTTAACTAACATTCGTTAATTCACCCTAAATCAATAAGTATATTTTAATATTCAGATATTCAACTGTTGTTTTTACGTAATCAAAATGGTTCGTAATTAATTAATCAAACGTATTTTCTTCTTTACACTTCAAAAGTTAGTCCAAATTTTAATCAGTGCAATGCACTAAAATATCGTTGCAAAATTTCCAACAGCCATCTTGGATGATTAAATAATAAGAAAACAGTACCTTGAATTTTCCATAACCTGTTGATTGTTCATTCGATGTTCACCTCTATATCCGTCCCCGTTGAGCGTCAAATTATGTGTTGTACCTTTTCGGTGTATGTTGGATATCTGAGGGATGATGAATAACACACTTTTAGTAATATGAATATCGTACTGTTTAATGTTAACAAATTGTAGCCATATGTATAACTGAAACATTCAATAGTCTTTTCTCGATCACCGGTTCAACTCGCCGGCAACCGGCTCTCTCCTCCCCTTCCTCTTTTCCACCGGCTTCTCCCCGACGGTCGCCCCACTCTTTTCTCCTTCTTTCCACTCGCGCACACTCGACCTCCGCGCTTGCGCACATACACCGACACACCGATAACCATAGGCGTATCACAATATATATATATATATATATATATATATATATATATATATATATATATATATTATATATATATATATATATATATATATATATATATATATTACCCCCAGATGGCGGAGTGCGTTAGAGCGCCGGAAATTGGGTTTTCTTGACCTGAAGGACGGGGGTTCGAATCTCACTCTAGTAAGGGCTTTTTCATAAATAAAAAGTTCCACTAAAAATCTGGGGGTACAGGGTCCATCAGTAAATGGCCAAAACTGGCGGACGACATCCCTCGCCCCTTGCCAACCCGCATTGAGGCAGCGTGGTAAGGTACGCCTCACAACCCCAGCATGACAGACAAGGACAAGTTACGGCCCTCATTCTCCGTAAGCCAGAAGGGCCCTAGGAGGGGTGGATCCTGGAAACCAGCCACGAGGGCAGAGGGTGCTAAGAATCTGCGGAGTCTAAACCACTACCCATTGACTACATTACACCTAGCAACTTATAACTGCCGTACACTCTCTAATCAAGCTAGGATTATGGAACTGGAAACAGAGGCAGCAAAAATAAAGTGGGATATCATGGGCATTAGCGAAGTAAGACGAAAAAATGAAGAACTCATAGAACTTGAATCAGGGAATCTTCTATACCACCAAGGAACACCAACAGGAAGAACAAGCGGAGTAGGATTCCTATTTAAGAAAACCTGGAAAAATAGAATCATAAGGATAACAAGCACCTCAGACAGAGTAGCCAGCATAACACTAAGACTCTCCAAAAGATATACTATCCAGATTATTCAGGTATACGTCCCAACAATCAGCCATAGTGACGACGAAATAGAAGAATTCTATAATGAAATAACCCAAGCGTTCAGCAACGACAATAGTCACTTCAAATATATAATGGGAGACTTAAATGCCAAATTAGGACACAGGAAAGACCAAGAAAAAGGAATGGGGAAATATGGATTTGAAGAAAGGAATGAAAGGGGAGAGAGATTAATACAGTTCGCACACTTTCAGAACATGTATGTGGCAAACTCCTTCTTCAAGAAGAACCCTAACAGGAAATGGACGTGGGAAGGCCCCGGTGCAACTATCAGAAACGAAATAGACTTTATCCTCAGCAATAAAATTAACACAGTAAAAGATCTAAGCACGCTCAACAAGTTCACTACAGGAAGCGACCATCGACTAATTAGAGCTCGACTGGTCTTAGATATAAAACTAGAAAGGTCAAGACTAATCAAAACCAATACAACGAAAAACATAAACAACGAAAGGCTGAGAGAGAACTCTCACCAATATGAAGCACTACTAGACGAAAGACTACAAAAAGTGGAATATAACAACCTTGAACTGATGGACACAATTAGAAACTGCGCCGTAGAAGTGGGAGGTCTACAACAACGAGGTGAACACAAAAAACTAACTCCGGAAACAAAAGCACTATTACAAAAACGAAGAGAAATGAAAAAGACAACAAACATTCAAAGAATTGAATACACCGAACTGTGCAAGACGATACGAAAGAAAATCGCAGAAGATATCAGGAATTACAACGAGAAACTGGAACAAACAACAATAGAAAACCGTAAAAGATACAAAAATGCAAAAACGGCACTAATAATAGGGAAAAGACAGATAGTTGCATTAACTGATGGAAACACAAGAACCACAGACAGGAATGAAATAATAGACCTAGTAGCCAAATTCTATGGAGACCTATACAAGGCCCCTGAAAATTTGGAAGAAATAATAGAACACTCAGAAGATGCCATACCAGAAGTTTTGGTGGAGGAAGTAGAAATGGCACTGAAAAGCATGAAAAATGGCAAAGCAGCGGGAAATGACGGCATCACGACCGAAATACTCAAATATGCAGGAGCTAAAACATGGAAGTACCTTGCCAAACTATACACGAACTGTCTGATGTCCAGGAGCATACCTAAAGAGTGGAACAGCGCCCTTATAGTGTTGATCCACAAGAAAGGCAGCAAAGAAGACATTAAGAACTACAGACCAATAAGTCTACTACCAGTGACGTACAAGGTATTCACAAAGATCAATCACAACAGAATACAAAATACACTAGACTCGGCCCAACCACGAGAACAGGCTGGATTCCGCAAAGGCTTCAGTACAATAGATCGCATCCATACCCTCAAAGAGGTTATCAGTCGAACCAAAGAATACAACCAACCACTAGCACTAGCCTTCATCGACTTTGAGAAAGCATTCGACTCTATATATCCCAGAGCAGTAATAACTACCCTAACAGAACAAGGGGTCGACAAGCCATATATTGAGACCCTAGCAAATATATATAGGGAAGCCAAAGCGAGAGTTAGGATATATGAGGGCACACCAGAATTCCCCACCAGCAGAGGAGTTAGACAAGGAGACGCAATATCACCAAAGTTATTTACAGCAACACTAGAAAGCATCTTCAGAAAACTGGGCTAGAACAACACAGGTTTGAATATAGATGGAGAATACTTGAACCATCTAAGATTCGCTGATGACATCATCCTGATAGCGAGTAACCCTGGCGAAATGCAACAACAAATAAATGAATTGAATGCAGCAAGCAACGAAGTAGGCCTTAAAATAAATCTGAGTAAGACCAAGATAATGTATAACGAACTGATAAACGCACAAGAAATAACAATTAATGACACTGCCCTGGAAATAGTAGAGGAATACATATACATGGGTCAACTAATACACATATCAGGCTCTCTACTTCCAGAAATAAACAGAAGAATCAAATTAGCATGGAGAACATTTGGACAGAACTCTATCATCTTCAAGTCTAGAATGTCACTCCGTTTGAAAAAGAAAGCGTTTGATCAGTGCGTACTACCAGTATTAACATACGGCTGTGAAACCTGGACCCTGAAAACTGATATCATTAGAAAACTCAAGGTAACGCAGAGGTCTATGGAACAATGCATGCTTGGAATAACAAGGAGAGATAGAAAAAGGCTTGATTGGATCAGACAAAAGACCCAAGTGATAGATGTCATAAATAGAATCAGATCCCTAAAGTGGCAATGGGCGGGGCATCTCGCTAGAAGGACAGACGATAGATGGACCACAAAGATAACGCAATGGTATCCCCGAGGCGTGAAAAGACCAAGAAGACGCCCCAGCTTAAGATGGGACTACGACATAAAGAAACTCGCAGGATCAACTTGGGGCCGCATAGCTAGCAATAGACAACAATGGGCCCACATGGAAGTGGAATATATAAATATGTAAAGGGAGGCTACACCATAACAAAATGGTTGAATAAGCTGCATATGATGATGATGATGATATATATATATATATATATATATATATATATATATATATATATATATATATATATATATATATATATTGCTAGGCAATATTTGTAGCTTCAAAACTGATCGAGCTCTCTCTACTCACCTGAAATGTAGAAATATAGTTTGAAAATATCTGGAGTATAATTACCAACTACATTTTGAATGTAACCCTCTATTGGTAGTATCCTTTTAATTGGTCCTCTAATATCAGGAAGAATATAAATTTATGTAATCTTCCATCCATTCATTCGAATTCATTAGAAATTGAGGTACTTGAACTATCTGATTTTTCTGATGAATCAGAATCACTATCACTTAATATTTCATCCAATAAGATACGTTCCATTTCCTTCATCGTTTCAATTAACATGAAAACAATAGGAATAGGTTATTTTCTGTACAACTAAAGCTTGTCACCGATCTACTACCCGAATTGTTCCGAAATGAATTTGTAATATCATATCTTCTTTTTTCTATTAACATATATTAAGTCAATCACAAGGTATGTCACTTCTTGGACTACCCAAAAGTAATTAAACATCAGGTAGACATCAAGTGAAATGTAACTTCTGCCATTCTGACGAAGATATTTAGATAATATCGATACAATTGTCAATCTTTTAGAATTTTTAACAGTTTTTCAATATATTGTGGAGTTAACTAGAAACAGTAAGTTTCATTTGAAACACTATTATCAATTTTTGTTAAAACTGACTGAAATTCTACCCAACAATAATCAAAATAATTGTGCAGGTTCTTGTTTTACTTCAAATATCTTGAAAAATAATGATTTTATCGTTATTATTCACGATAATTTTTACCTAGAAAGTGTTTGAGTATCTACAAATTGTGCTAAACCAGCAATTCCGCCAGTAGCATAGAATTTGGGAGGGGCGAACCGTGTGTTCAACATAATTTATTAGAGTGTACGATACGTACACTCCCTGCTAAGTATGATAAGTATACGTCAAATTGTCATAAAGTAGTGGACACAAATAACTTTCAAATTTTTAAATACAATACCCTGTAACTCAATTAGGAACCACATTTTATCTAAGTGATTCGAATTGAATCTTAATATTTTGAGCTCAGGATTCAATAGTTAAAATATTTCCAATTATTAATCAGACACACTGTGTATCATTGCTCTGCGAAGAGAAAGTAAAATACAGTATACAAAACTGAAAAAATGGAAACAACAAATGAAAAACATGATTCTGGTACATGTTGGTATACCTCATCCAATAACTACTACTCATTGATTGAAATCACTATACTCTTGCTAGAAAAACAATTGAAGATCAGTTAAGTTCCTCCCTCCCCCAATAGATATTTGCAACAAAAACATATATGGTCGTAATGCACTCCTAACGCACCAATATGCTCCATAAATAATTTTATTTGCACCACATTCCCCGAGAGGCTACAGCGGTTTGTGTATGGAGGCCCAAATAAAGCCCAGCCCCTCCCCCTCCCTAATCAGAATTTTCAGATTCTGTACTTTGCACTATCAAGCGCTTGTAATGGAGCATGATGCTCAATCAAGAAGATCCTTTGAACTCCTCCCCTCAGTTAGTATTATCGCATTATTCAGAGTAAAATTGCCCCCCCCCCCCAAGACAATTTGCAAAAAATAAATACTGCAGTCGAATCCACTTCTAATGCACTCATATGCACCATCAAGAAAAACAAAATCCCCGTCCCCTACCTAGTTCAACCTCAAAATATAAATTAGAGTTGGCCCCCAAGGTTAATAAAAAAAGTGGCATGACCAGGAACCGGGGGTTTGCCGCCTTTTCCTAGCTCGTTATATTGTCACTATGTTGAGAGGGCGACACCTCTATAGGGTTTTTTTTGGTCAGTGGTCATGCAGATCCCACCTGTTGGGCAGAAATATTTATCTGCTGCAGTAGTGCTACCTTACTGCAGTAAGGCTAAAATACAAGTGGGTATCCAAAAGACATCATTAGGGGCTCCACTAACAAGGTGAGCCATTCATCCCATCAGCACGATCGTTTCCACCTTGAGATTCCGGATTTTTTATTGAGATTTACTCCTCAAGATCAGGAGAGGATAAAGGAATGGGAAAGTGCAGTGTACAGTTGGACTCTTCTGTCTGGTAACCATACCATCGCCGAGGGACCCGGTTTTTCGGCGCCGGAAACTCGCCGCCCCTCCCCCATGTCAGGTCAGGACTTGTCAGTGTGTTCATATGTAATTTGGGCATGTTGAATCTTCTATTGGTATTTGTTGATGCCATCATATCGGCATAGATAGCCCCACCAGTGCCCCACTGACCATTTCTGAGCTGTTTTTTTGTTTCACTTCTCCATTCCCGTCCTTACGGCTTGAGGAGGAAGGAAGTTACCGAGCCACTCCACCAACGACAAGGTCTTACAGCTCCTAGGAGTGTATTAATATTGTTATTATTATTATTATTATTTTCCGTTTTCTCCCTTGCGGGGCTGCTCCACAACGTGGGATTCATGATCATTCACGTTGCTTGAAACTTGCGATTCTTCTAGCAGAATTTCGCATATTCTCAGGTAAGTTTAGAGTTTTCCTGACAATTCTACACGTTTCCAGTACGACAGATTTCTGCATTTCGGGGAACACTTCTTTATGATTTATTTTCAACGTTTCGATGTATTTTTTTAAGTTCTTTGTTACTAATCCGGTTGCAGAGATGACTATCGGTAGAACTTCGATTTTTTTTAAATTATTAGTAACTTTGAATTCTTCGGCCAGTTCGAAATATTTATTAACCTTTTCTCTTTCTGCTTTATTCAGGTAGTAATAGTTCGGATGGGCAACATCTACGAAGTATCCAATCTTGTCCTGTTAGTTAATAAGCACGTTATCTGGTCGATTGCTCGCCACAGTTTTGTCAGTTTGTATTGTTGTGTCCCAGTATAAACTTTATTATATAAAGTAAAGTACGACCTCTCCCCAATGATAATATTCAAAAAAGATGTGTCAGTGGTATCCATTTCTTATGTTCTATTATACACCACCAACAAAAACAAAATATTGTCGTCCTCCAAATATAAAAAGTATATTCCTTCTCCTAACGCAAAAAAATTGGAAAATTGCCAAAATTATGGCAGACCTTAGTGAAAAAGAGCCTGGAAAGTTATCTAGAGGTCAGAAAGTGTCTGTTCGTCGGTCGTTTGAAAAAACATCATTTTTTTTATAATTGAGTAGTTTTCGTATGCTAGCAGGAAAAATTTTGTAAACCTAATATGCGCGTAACATGACCTCTCGCACTGCTTCGGTGGAGTACTATAAAATGTCAAAAGTTAGAAATTCGACTTATAAGCAAGTACATTTTGCAAGTATATTGAATACCAAAATAAGAAACATAGGGAGGGTCACTCTGTATAACAAATTACCTTTTATATTTTAACGTTGTAATTAAAGGAAGCGGTCTTTAACATACATACAATGTAAAAAACACTTAGCTAAGCAATCTAATTTGATGCAAAAAAAACAAAAAAATCATATTTTAACAGTAAATAATAATTGCGTCAAAATAACGAAGTTTTGCGGAATCAAATAAATTTCATTATTAATCGAGGTTAAAAACCTAGTTTAGTTCCACCAATCAGGAATCAGGTACAGAAAAATAGACGATGCTGACATAGGGAAAATGTCGATCTACGAAAATATAATATCAGGAATAGAAAGCACATTTGAGGTTGAATACTAAATTGTTAATTTCAAAGTTTCATATATAGGGTGCGCGAAAATATTTAGGTTGCGGTGATTATTTTCAAACTAAGAAATTTCATTTAATTCTGCGTTTCATTCTTGTTAATGTAACAGGGTATGTCAAGTTTTCTCTCTATCCTATCATTGGGTTTAGTTATTTACAGTCACAAGACTCTACATACAATTATTCCTGACGCTTTGTCAATTGGTGTAATTTCTTTTTATTTTTTCTATTAAACTCGTTAAAGCAATCATTATCGGTCAGTATATTTTCTCAACCAGAAGAGCATGATTATATGAGTACATAACAGGTACAGAAAAATAAACGATGCTGACATAGGGAAAATGTCGAGCTACGAAAATGTAACAGTTGAGGGACAGTTGGTAAAAATTTGCGGTCGGAAGCGGTCTAGTTTTTTTTGGGGTTCGCGGAAAGCGGTTCTTTTGAGGAGTCCTGAGTTTAAGTAACATATAATTAAGACATATTGTTTCAACATATCAAGTGTATCTGGTATTCAAAAAAGTTCCTTCTCCCGTATTTAAGATTATAAAATCACGTTCATTGATGATGTCTTCAATAATCTGACCTCCAGCACTTGTTCTTGTAGATCCCCATAAGACATTATATACATTAAAGTCTCCTAGTACCAAGCGTTCCGGTAATTGCTAAAAACAGTTTCGAATCTCTTGTGAGCTCCAACTCGCATTGGGCAAGTAAATGTTGCATATTGTCATTTTTATAGGATAGCTAATTGAAATAACTACGGCTCGTAAATTTGTTATTAAAGGAACCACAGAAGAAGGGATGGTATCTTTTATAAGAGTGATTACACCACATCTCGCTCTTTGATCAGGTATAACTTCTTTTCTAACTGATTTATAACCCCTCACGTTAAAACTTTCTTGCGGTTTGAAGTGTGATTCTTGTATACAGATGCAGAAAGGAGTCCTACTTAGAAGTTGAGCTTTCAATTCCGGATAATGAAGTTTAATACTATTACAATTCCATTGTATAATATTTTTGGATGTGATCATTAGGGTAGGGAGAATAAGTCAGTTACTTTTTGGAAAGTGAACTCAAGAATAAATAAATAAATATATAGATATAGACGATATAAGATAAGTGAAATAGTAATAAAACGATTAAAAATAGAGATATACAAAAACTGTATGAATAGGATAATAGACGAACAAGATAGGTAAATGGCAAAAATTACAAATAAAATATGGATTATACATTTTCGGTAGTATTCTCAGACTGTTCTTCTCTCTTATGTGATGTTTTTCTGGGTTTGCCTTTTGGCCAACCCTTGCGAATTTTTTCCGGGACTCACTCGCTCCTGAGCTAGCCTCGGGTTCACTGGTGAGTAATTCATCTGGACTCAAAGGTTGTTTTTCTGTGTTCACTTGCCTTTGGTTCGAGTCACGTGTAGAAGGAATTTCCATCTGATTGCTAGCTGGCGGAGGCATTATCTTGGTTGAAATTTTTTCATTATTTTGTTGTTAATTTCATCCACGATTTTAGGAATAAGACTATGATTAATATCTTCGATTTTTGTAACTTGCGAGGAGGTAGCCTGTGAATAAGATATATTGGGTCTAGGTGTTACTACTACAACTTTTTTTTAGCTTCATAGTACGATATGTTTTTTTCAGTTTTAATCTCTTGTATAGCTGCTTCTATCTTGGAAACTGGACAATCCCTCGATCTAGATGAGTGTGACCCTTGACAATTCACACATTCTAATGAGGGACTACAAGGAAAGCCGGTGTGAATTTCCTTGCAACAAACGCAAACCTGTGGTTTATCACATTTTAAGGATGTACGTCCAAATCGCTGACAATGGAAGCATCTTAATGAGGCTGGAATGTATAGCCTTACACTCAGGAAGTAGAAAGCAACTTTGATTGTTCTGGGAAGATTCGGGTTATTGAAGATAAGTATGTGGTTAGGAGTGTCCATCAATTCACCATCTCTTTTTGCTTTAATTCTGTGTACAGAAATAACACCTTGTTCCTTCAATTCACTCAAAATTTCTTCCGTTGAGCAATTTAATAGATCCGGGCAATATATAATACCTTTTGAGTAATTCAATGTTTTATGCTGACAAACTTGATCCATCATTAAACCTTCTTTACTTTTTCTTATATTTTTTACATTTCCACAATATCCAGATATAACTTTTTATATCACAAAAGGACTGACATTGAAGAAGTTATCTTCTTCTCTTTGAATGACCAGGAACCGGGGGTTTGCCGCCTTTTCCTAGCTCGTTATATTGTCACTATGTTGAGAGGGCGACACCTCTATAGGGTTTTTTTTGGTCAGTGGTCATGCAGATCCCACCTGTTGGGCAGAAATATTTATCTGCTGCAGTAGTGCTACCTTACTGCAGTAAGGCTAAAATACAAGTGGGTACCCAAAAGACATCATTAGGGGCTCCACTAACAAGGTGAGCCATTCATCCCATCAGCACGATCGTTTCCACCTTGAGATTCCGGATTTTTTATTGAGATTTACTCCTCAAGATCAGGAGAGGATAAAGGAATGGGAAAGTGCAGTGTACAGTTGGACTCTTCTGTCTGGTAACCATACCATCGCCGAGGGACCCGGTTTTTCGGCGCCGGAAACTCGCCGCCCCTCCCCCATGTCAGGTCAGGACTTGTCAGTGTGTTCATATGTAATTTGGGCATGTTGAATCTTCTATTGGTATTTGTTGATGCCATCATATCGGCATAGATAGCCCCACCAGTGCCCCACTGACCATTTCTGAGCTGTTTTTTTGTTTCACTTCTCCATTCCCGTCCTTACGGCCTGAGGAGGGAGGAAGTTACCGAGCCACTCCACCAACGACAAGGTCTTACAGCTCCTAGGAGTGTATTAATATTGTTATTATTATTATTATTATTATTATTATTTTCCGTTTTCTCCCTTGCGGGGCTACTCCACAACGTGGGATTCATGATCATTCACGTTGCTTGAAACTTGCGATTCTTCTAGCAGAATTTCGCATATTCTCAGGTAAGTTTAGAGTTTTCCTGATAATTCTACACGTTTCCAGTACGACAGATTTCTGCATTTCGGGGAACACTTCTTTATGATTTATTTTCAACGTTTCGATGTATTTTTTTAAGTTCTTTGTTACTTATCCGGTTGCAGAGATGACTATCGGTAGAACTTCGATTTTTTTTAAATTATTAGTAACTTTGAATTCTTCGGCCAGTTCGAAATATTTATTAACCTTTTCTCTTTCTGCTTTATTTAGGTAGTAATAGTTCGGATTAGCAACATCTACGAAGTATCCAATCTTGTCCTGTTAGTTAATAAGCACGTTATCTGGTCGATTGCTCGCCACAGTTTTGTCAGTTTGTATTGTTGTGTCCCAGTGTAGACGGAAAGTATCATTTTCAAGGACGGGAATAGGGACATATTTGTAATAACGTTCTTTTTGTTTTTTCAGGTTGCCAGTTCTTGATGGTATATATTTGCCGTCAAATTATGGCGTTTGAGAAATTCCGTTGGAGTAAGGTAACTGCATCCTGAGATAATGTGCTCTATTGTTTCCGCATGTCCATTACACAGTCTGCACAGATCGTTATCCAGCTGTACTCCATGTACAAATTTAACATGATTTTTGATCGCAATTACGTTGTCTTGTATTGCTACCATGAATCCTTCTGTTTCCCCGAATAATTGTCCCCTCCGAACCCACTCTGTTGAAGAATTAAGATAAGCTTCATTTAGTTTATTGGGAAATCTGTCGTGTAATGGTTTTGACAGCCAAGCAGTTTTTCGTTCAGCCAAAGTTGGTACTGGGACCCCTTCTCCGGCGGACAGATTAAGCGGTGAGTAGTGATCCAGCAGACAGATCATCTTATGCACCTCTGACATCTCTGTTTTGGCCTTAAAGTACTTTTTTAGTTCATTTATTTGTCTGCGATATGAAGTTTTGAAATCTAGTAGACCTCGACCACCCATGCTTCGTGGCATGTACAGCCTCTCAATGCATGCTCTTGAATGGTGTATGCTGAACTTGGTCAGTTGTACTCGGATGGATCTATTTGCAGCTTCAAGTTCCGTTTGTGACCACCCAATTACCCCAAATGAGTAGGTTATCGCAGGCACTGCCCATGAATTAACGGCCTTTATTTTATTTTTGCAGTGAGTTCCGTACGTAGAATGCTGGACACTCTGGTTACTAAGGTTTTATTTAATTTTTCTTTTGCAGATTTTCGGTCTATTATTAGTTCCTGTCCATAGCCCAGATACTGATAACTGCCTTTGTCTAGATAGCGAATATTTTCATTTTCTTGAGGTTTTCCCTTGCGAGCTACCAACTTGGCACATTTGTCCAATCCAAATTTCATTTTTATATCGGTGCTAAATATTTCCGTAAGGCTAGTTAATCGATTTAGATCGTTCTCTGTTGAGGCATAGAGCTTGAGATCATCTACATAGAAAATATGGGATACGTTATAACAATGATTGCCATTCTCAAGTTTGTATCCCAGAGCCGATTGACAAAGAGCTTTCGATAATGGATTAAGACTGAGTATAAACCACAGCGGGCTAAGCGAATCTCCCTGAAAGATTCCGCTTTGTATCGATATTTCCTCAGTTGTTATTTGTTGTTTGGGTGTATTAACAAGCAGTTTTGTTCTCCAGGTTGCCATACATGTTTTAAGAAACTTTACAGGTCCTTCGTGCACCTTGTATATTTTCAGGACTTCGATCAGCCAACTATGAGGAACTGAATCGAATGCCTTTTGATAATCGATCCAGGCCACAGCAATATTTTTTTGTCGGTGTCTTGCATCTTGTGTAACCACGCTGTCTATTAAGAGCTGTTCTTTGCATCCTTGTGTTCGGGCTCGGCTTCCTTTTTGTTCTTCTGTAAGTATCTTTTGTCCGCTGAGGTGTTTTTCTATTCTATTTGCAATAACAGATGTAATTATTTTATATAAGGTGGGCAAACATGTAATGGGGCGATAATTCTTAGGGTCTTCTGTTTTTCCAGTTTTAGGGATCATAAACGTTATTCCTTTTGTTAGGTATCCAGGCATCGTCTCGTTATTGTTTATAATACGGTTGATTTGTGCTGCTAACATTTTATATACTGCCGTTTTCTTCCACCAGTAATTGTGCAAATGGTCAACTCCAGCCGCTTTGCAATTGTGTGTTTTTGAGATGATATTTTTTACATCTTTTTCTGTGATTTTCACTTCTTCCATAGCTTCTATTGTTTCGCAGGTTTTCTTCTCAGCTTCTAACTATGTGGCTCTCCTGTTATGTTCACCTTTTGTTTTCCATGTATTTTTCCAAAATTCCGCGAGCTTGTTTTTGTCTGGCATATTTTCGATCTTCTGTTTGTTGAAGAATAATTTTTGGTAGAATGCCCTTTCGTTTTTAAAGAATGTCTTATTTTGTTCTCTTCTTTTGTTGCTTTTGTTGTACCTTCTTAATCTCTTCCCAAGCACTGTTATTCGCTGCTTCAGTTGATCTTTTGGGACTGCTAATTTTGTTTCAAAGTTCTCGTCTCCGACCTTGATATTCTTGGTTTTTAGGAATTTTTTGACTTTTTTTTTCAGTTTCTTACTGTTGTTGCCTTTTTCTCACGTGTATAATTTCGTCATATTACTTCTTATATCATTGATTTGTTTTTCGATTCTCTTTTTCCATCTTGGTTCCTGGTTTTTGTTAACTGCGTTTTCCTCTCTCATTTTTTGCCCCATTACCTCAACCGCAGTTATGGCTGCACTGTATACTATAAGTTGTGTCTTTAGAATTGGGTCTTCTTCACCAAGCAGTATGGGCATTTCTGCGTTAATTGTCTTTAGTACTTGTTCTGTTTTTCTATTCGGTCTTATTTTTGGTAATTTCGGTCTGCATTCCGGATCAGTTTCATCGTAAAGGGTTAGATTCTTATAAAATGTATCCTTTATGTGTCTTTCTACTTCATTTCCCTCTTTTGTTTCAGGATCCTGTTCCTGTATCGTAATGTTGTTTTCCGTATTTTCTTCTTGAACGTCTATAATAGATATGTTTGGTATCCTTCTTGCACTTTGTTGTCTTTGAATGTGGTCTCTAATGCTGTCTACTTCGAGTTGTGTAAGGAGTTTATGGGTTTCAATGGCATACATTTGATTTGCCAATTGACTTTCGCTTAGGGTGGAGTCTGGTCTTATTCTTCTCCATTCCACTAGCATATTTTTGCGGAAACCCCGCTTATTTTTCTCGCATTCAGTTCCCAGGAAGTCGCATCTTGAGTTTCGACACTTCCTTCAATCGATTCCATTTCCGATTGCCTTCTTGTGGTCCCGGAGCCTGCAGCGGCGCCACTTGCTTCACCTTGCTGCTGGTCAGGCTGATCCTGACGGGTCCGAATAGAGCCAGCCTGGAGCACTACCCCGCCTGAATAAATTTTTGCTCGTGTACGTACAGCAATTTACAATATCACTTACTGGGGTGCTAACCCAGCAGGTTTTACCCCAATTACTCCCTTAGGGCTGCCAGGCTAACAAACACTGATGGTGTTCGCGTTTGGATATCTTATTATTATTATTATTATCATTATTATTATTATTATTATTATTTTTTTTTCTTCCCTTAGGCTTCGACATCTAGGTCATTAGCCTTATAATTTCAGTTCTTATCTGTATTCTCTATCTCCTTTGTGCTATGTGCTTCTATTCTTTATTATATTTTGTGATACATTCCTATTGCCTTTAGAAAGTTTAGTACATTTTGCTGGTGGGAATATTCTGCTAAGTATCTTCTGATATCCATTGGGAGGAAGTTGTTTTTCCTTTGGTTATCATATTTTGGGCAATCAATAATAACATGATTTACAGTGAGGTGAGTTTGACATGTATCGCATTGTGTTGGGTGGGTCACTAATAGAAGATGAGAAGAGGTCAAGTGTGTGTGTTCTATTCGTAATCTTGTCAGAATGACCTGTTCCTTCCTTGTTTTCACCTGGTATATTGTTGGTATCGTATGCACCCTGGGTTTTATTTTTCTTAATCCGGTAATAGTGTGGTTCCATTCATTTTGCCACTATTCTATGATTTTGTTTCTTATGTAGTGCTCAATGTCTCCAAGGCTGTACTTTATTACGTCTATATTGCCAGATGTAACAGCTTCTTTGGCCGCTTTATCAGCTATTTCGTTACCTTTTATACCACAATGACTTGGTATCCAAATAAAAATTATTTCCGTTCCTTTGTCTGTTAAGCGCTGTAGCATACTTAAGATGGTTTTGGTAACTGGTTCTTGATTATATTGCTTTTTAATTGACTGCAATGAGCTTAATGAGTCTGTACAAATTGCTACATTTTTCAAAGCGTTGTTATCTGTATACTTCAGAGCCTGACAAATTGCGTACATCTCGGCATAATAGATATTGGTAAAATTCTTGAATCCCCATTGATAAGTATCTTGTTTAGTGACGATCGCACATCCAACACCCTGTTCGGTTTTAGAGCCATCTGTGTAAATTTCTAATGGATTGTTATGCTTGTGTAGTATGTTGTGTATTTCGTTTTGTAGGATTTCCTTGGGAGTGTCAATTTTGTTGTATTTAAGACAGTCTGTGTATATTTGCGGGATTTGTATTCTCCAGGGTTGGTATTCATCGTTTCTAAAGGTGTAAATTTCTATGGTTGGAATAAATACCAATATCATCGCTTTTGCACGAGTTATTGCCGGTTTGTGTAGACGATTTTCGAATGAATTTTGTTCGTCCTCCTGTATGAGATCTAGTACAGGGTGTGTTTGCAGAGAGGTGATTTCGTTAAAGTAGTTGATCAATAAATTTCTTCTTCTATATTCCAATGGTTGAACTTCGGCTTCACAACAAAGTGACGAATAAGGACTTGTACGGAAAGCCCCCAGTGCCAATCTTAATCCGGTTGCTTGTACTGTATTCAATTTTGTTAATTGTGATTTGCTTGCTGATCCATATACCACACTACCGTAATCCATTTTGGACAGTATGAGAGACTCATACAACTGGATTAGAGTTATTGAATCTGCTCCCCAATTAAGATTGCAAACCGATCTTATTATATTGAGGCGTTTTTTACATTGTATAATCAAATCAGAGATGTTGTTCCTTCCAAAGTAGTTTACTGTCCAGTATCAAGCCCAAAAATTTATGAGATGATTTAATTTCAATATTGTTTCCATAAAGGGTAAGGTTTGGGTGATTATGTAGTTTCCTAAGTCTGCAGAAATATACGCAACACGTTTTTTTAATTGATATTTTAAAACCATGTTGATCGGCATATTCTGTTATCCTATCTATTGTGCTTTGCAGCACTGTTTCTATCTGTTCCATTTCTGAGGCTTGGTAATAAATCGATAAGTCATCTACAAATAAGCTTCTGCCTACGTCGCTTGGAATACATTCTGCTAGTCCATTTATTGCTATCAAAAACAGGACAACACTCAGAATTGATCCTTGAGGAATACCATTCTCTAATACTTGTTTATCTGATATTGTACCACCAACTTTCACTCTGAATGACCTATTCGTTAAAAAACTGCTTATGAATTGTGGTAGACGACCTCTAAATCCCCATTTGTGCAGTGTATCCAATATTCCATATCGCCATGCAGTATCGTAGGCCTTCTCAATATAAGAACACTGCTACTGTGTGTGACTTATTGGCAAAGCTTCTTTGTATGTGGCTCTCAATTAGCACTAACTGGTCAATTGTTGACCTATTCTTGCGAAATCCCGTCTGGTATTGATTGATTAAATCCTTATTTTCTAATTCCCATATTAAGCGATAACTGATTATTTTTTCAAATGTTTTTCCAAGGCAGCAAGTGAGGGATATCGGCCGGTAATTAGATGGATCCAGATGATCTTTACCAGGTTTAGGTATAGCTATAACACTCGCTTCTTTCCATTGATCTGGGTAATTTCCTTGCTGCCATAATTTATTAAATAAGTTAACTAAATACATTTTTTTATCTTCAGGTAGATTGATGAGAAAGTCGTATGGTATTTCATCCGGTCCAGGGGCCGATTTTTTAACAGATTTGAATGCATTTTCCAGTTCATTAATGGTAATTGGGGCATTGTACGACAAATGTTCATCACTTTTAAAATCTATATCAATTTGTTCTTTCGCAGATTTTGTATTTTTGAATATATCGCTATAATTGGCGTCTGAACTTATATTTCTTAGAAAAACTGCCAGTTCTTATGCGATGTTTTGATCACCTGTGATTTCTCTCCCATTTACGATCAGCATAGTAGGGGTAGTACTGAAATGGCGTCCCTTTATTGCTTTGATTTTTTCCCACACTTCCTTAATAGGAGTCTCGGTATTTATGAAGCTTACATACTGTTTCCACGATTCTTTTTTACCTTTTACAATTAAAAATCTAGCTTTAGCTCTTGCTTTTTTGAAAATCAGCATGTTTTCTGTATTAGGACATCTCTTAAATTTATTGAAAGCACTTTTCTTCTCTCTAATTGCTACTCCTATTGCGTCATTCCACCAAGGTACGTTTTACCTAATAGCGCCTCCTTTTGACCTAGGAATACTAATCTCAGCTGCATATTGGATCGTTTTTGTAAGGTTGTCTACTTGGCTTGACACAAAGTAAGGGAGAAGTGAATTACAAAAATGAATTGTAATTCTCAAAATTACCATTTAATAATAATCTAAATAAAAATGGATTTTTAATAACACTAAAATATTAAAAACCTCATTTTATCTAAACGTTTTAGGTTAAACGTTATAATTTTGAGTTCAATATTCAACAGTTAAAATATTTCCAATTAGGAATGGAGCAACCTGTATATATAATATATACTAAAATATTTTAGCAGCCGAATAAAAAATAAAACTTATCCTATAATGGGTTGAATAAAACTATCGAAAAATATCTCAAATACAGACAAGCACTTTGTTTTGCATTTAATCAATACATTTATAGGTGTAATACCGAAACCATTCTGTGTTCCAAAATTGATGAGGAGGAGTGGTGGTTAAAATATAGTCTCCGTGAAACAACACTTTGCTTTAAACTAAGATATCCAAAGCAGTTGATTTGCAAAAAGAGAAATGCAAACCATCATAGCAATCCTGTAAACATTATAGATCAAAAGATTCTGAAGAAAATGTATTTCCAAATTCATTTCATTTTATACTCAATGACCATTTGTTAAAAGCTAGATTTCGCCATTGGGAACATATCCTCGAAAACGTGGAATTTATTTTTGGTTGTGCATTTATTGGTGTACTCAGATTTTTGATGACGTCATCACTGTTTGAGTTACGACGTTCTAATCGGGTTTCTTAGTGGGAATACCCTATTTTGATAGTACCATCAAAAATGAAACTCTTTTTTCTGTGTACTGATGACATATTTTTTAATGTTACGTAACCGCATGTAAGAGACATAAAATAATGTAATTTATAAAAATGTAAATAGGAGTAGATACACGTACAACGTATCAAATTAAATGCTCACATTGCAAATTATTTGCCTCTTGGCTATATGCAAGGTGATATTGAAACTCTTGCCAAAAATTATTCAGGATTTCAGTGTTAATTGAATTGATTGCTGTCCCATTCTCTCTTTTAGTTCATCAAAATGATTAGGTCTGTTAACTTCAACTTTTGACTTGAGAGAATCCCATGAAACAATCTAATGGGGTTAGATAAGGAGATATAGCCGACAACTCTAAAAATACCCGTCTGCAAATCCGTCTATTATACTCCCGGACAATTCATTATGATACCATCAAGATGGAGCGTCATCACATTTGGCACGACACATACGTGAATTACTTTTTTCCTTTTTTTTGACGGGGAGGGCGCTCATGCTCGAGCAGGTACTTGGTCTTCCTTTCCCTGGCAGTGTAGGAGTCTAGGGAAGAATAACCTAGCCTACCCACTAAACCTCCCTCTTCGATTAATCAAAACCTGGTATTGCTCTTCGCATATCATCAGGTTGATGAGTGGTCTGATACATACTACCCCCTATCTTGTTGTCTTTCTCCTATTTCCTCCTGATTCAGTATGGTAGTTATGAAATGTTGAATTCCTTTCCATTTCCTGCCGTCTGCCATCATAGTTTGCGTTAAGTTAACTGCTGTGAGGTGTATGCCTATGCTCATATACAGTTGTTCCCTTTCTGTAAGCCATCTTTCGCATTCAAAAATAGTATGGTCCACGGTGTACACGATTTTGCAGTACGGACATTTGTCTGTTTCTGTTTTTCCAATCCTCGTAATATACACTCGGAAGCACGCGTGTCCTGTAAGTACTTGTGAAAGGAAATAGTCCACCTGCCTGTGCTTGCATTCACCCAAGTTTGGTATCACAAACTTGGTCCATTGTGCCTCGTCTACGGTGTCATCCCAGAGCTCTTGCCACTTATTCAGGGTTATTGTTCTTTCTTTCCTCTTGGCCTGTATGCTACTTCCATTCCTTCTCCTATATAGCCTCCACCTCTCCTCGACTAGGAGGTGGATTGGTATTACACGAGACACCACTTGTACCCCTTTAGCAGAGGTTGTACGGTATGCGCTGATGACTCTGAGGCCATGCCAGACGGGAGCGCCATATAGCAGAATGGACTGCACCACGCTGATTAGTATCTCTCTCTTTTTTGACCCAGGATCCTTGATATTTGGCGTAAGTCTAGTAAGGGCTGCCACCTTTTTCTCGGCCTTTCGGGACGCAGTCTTTATATGCTAACTGAAACTAAATAATTCCCCCAGGGTGACCCCCAGGTATAGCTGTCACTTCTTGCGAGGTATTTCTGCTCCGCTACACATAAATTTGATTTCTTCCTTCCCTCTCTGCCCTTTGAGAATGACCGCTCATGATTTCTGCGGAGACAACTCCAGCTCGTTTTACTTTATCTAGGAGTCTATGTGGTGCAACGTTTCGTTCCCTTTCCAACAGCAATAATGACTATTGCCAAGTCGTCTACGTATGCAAGTAGGCTAACTCTCATCGGTACATGTTCGTTCAGCACATCATCGTACATCACGTTCCACAGGGTAGGACCGAGTACTGAGCCCTGTAGAACTCCAGCCGTGACATCTAAGCAATGACCTGTCTTCTAGGTATGAATCGACGATTTCTAATAGGTAACTTGCCACGCCTCTTTCTTCCAGTTTATGCAATATTCTATCCCATTGCGCTAAATTAAAGGCGTTCCTAACGTCGAGGGCAATTAATGCGGCGCATTGTTCCTTGCGTTCTCTTTCGCTATGTTGACAGCTTTCTCTACGGCCTGAATTGTGGATTTTTTCTTACAGAAGCCGAACTGGTTTCCTGATAGGCTTCCAGTAGCTTCCAGCTCCTTCCTTTCCTAGTCTGTCTTTCAATAATCCCTCATAGACCTTACTGAATACGTGAATAACTAAATAATATTTTTCCCAATAGATTGATTGGCAGTTGAGGATTTTTATAGTGTCCAGCTAGATCTCTTCATATATCACTATTGGATTTTTTTGTGGGGATTCGTTATGTGAAAAGGATCAGAAATAATTTAGTTATTGCTGATAACTTTAATAATATTTAGCAAGGGTTTCAACATTGCGTTTCATATTGTCAATAAACAAATGGTTTGCAATTTGAGCATTTAATTTATTGAAATTAACTGTCTCGACCCTCACTTGGTGGAATCTACTCATATTAGTGTTTTAAATGAAACTCACGGTTTCTAGTTAATTCCACAAATTTATCTCATTATATTGTGGAATCAACTCGAAACCGTCAGTTTCATTTAATACACTAATTTAATTTAATATTTACGTTGGTTTATTTAGTCCTATTTTCATAAATTACATTATTATGAATGAAATATCTCTTATTTCTCCAATATACGTTTATGTAACATTAAAAAATATGGCAGCCATTCACTGAAAAATGCTTTCTTTTTGATAGTACTATCAAAATAGGGAATTCGCAATTAAAATCCAAATATGAGTAATCCAAAAAATGCGCATCTGAAAAATAAAATCGACGTATCTCAACTTTTTCCCCAATGGGCAAATCAAGCTTTTAACGTATTTGTTCCATCATTTACGTGCTCACTGTATATAATTTAATTGGAGAATGTTCACGCTGAAATACTAATTTGGATACTTAAAATATATTATAACACCTTTATTAAGCAAACGAATAAAAATCTATAGCTCTTAAAAGATGAATGGAATGCTAGAAAGCTGTTCGCCGTTTCATTGTAGGTGGAATTTGCGAGGTGAAAGAGTCAAATGAAACCAACTTGAAGACTTGTTTGAAGTTTTCTTATTAGAATTTATAACACATTATTCATACGTTGACTGATCAAACTGTACTGTTAGTTTGCATATCACGATAAATTATGTAACATTTCTTTGTTCTGAAAGTGCTGTTGGAGTCACTTACAGCAAAGTTGAAGCCACAAGTGTTCTGTAATGAGACTAGTATTTAGTATTATGTTTAAAGGTTGTCGTGGTTGTTTTCATTTGATTATTGGGTAATATTGAAAACATGTATCATGCGGAACGATGAATGTTCATTTCAGGGCATATGAATATCTATATAATAATAAAATCAAGTGAGATATTCTAACAAACCAATTAAAATGTGAAACCGCACTAACAAACATTGTATAATATATAAAATTAGTTGAATAAATATAAAAAATGAATCAATATCAGTTTCTTTTTTCATGTTGCATTCAGGCTATCTTCCAGCTATGCGTATATCGGTTTATGATCATATTATTTCGGAAATTATATACGTACGTATTTAACTAATGTTCCATATAAAATTGTTCATGGAACTCTATGTAGAGTGTTATGTATACTTGAAATTGGAAAAAAGAGTATCTATAACCAAATTATAACTTGGGGTCGAGGGGTCTGTGCCCTTCCTCAATCGACGTAAAGTTGTAAGGGAGAGGGAAGCAGAGCCCAGGGGACAGGTTTTGCACGGAGAGTCCTAGAAGATTGCACCTCCTCAAACTGTCCCAAGACCGCTGGGTACTCCCAAGATAATTGGGAGTGTGTGATCATATATTATACCCTTCACGTGGTGGCCCTGTTGGAACTGAACTCAGCGGATCTAGAGCGGGAGGTCGATAAACATCCCCCAACCCAAGGTGTCAAGCGACCCGTGCCAATGGGTGCATGGCGGTGGAGGAGCACCGTCGTAAACGGAGCTTCTGGGAAACCGGGCGACCTCCCAGAGTATTAGCCTTATTCTCCCAAACGGGTCACTGGGGGAATGGACCGCACTAACCCGGTACTCGTGGGAACATTATGGATGACCCGAAACACAAAAAAAACTCCTGAATTGGAATGTGGCCAAGAGACCGCAGGCATTCCTGTTCAGACAACAAGTAACAACTCTCCCACAGCGATGGGGGAGGATAAGTTGCTAAGTTCTGGGGAGGAGGGCAACACCTCAAAGAACCCATGTAGGCAGTCGCCGCAGTCGCCAAAGAGAGAACCCAAAAAGAGGCTCTCTAGAGGCGAACTGAGACGTCTAAGGAGAGAAGAAGCTCTCGCTAAAGGCGAGAGGATTCTCTCCAGAAAAGAAAGACAGTTGGCGTGGAAGGAGAAGCATGGTGCTTCGGCTGAACCACCCCTTAGCAAATCCGGCTCCTCTGGAATCCCGGGCGCGGGGGTGAAGCCGAGGCAAGGTGCCAAACCCGAAGCCCAACCGTCATCATCCAAACATGTGACGCCAGGAGGGAAAAGGTTGCACTCGCAGCGAACTCCGGAGGAATCTGCAAGGATGACAAAAAGATTTGAGGCAGAGGGAAGCTCAGCGAGAACCTTGAATGCACCTGAGTCCTTCGCCGAGAAACTGCTGGTTTAAAAGGTGGCATTTGTCCATGTTAACCATCCAGAAACAATGCTGGACAAAGAGACAGCCTTAAAAATAAATCAAAATGGAGCTAGAGAGACGTGCCCTTCGGGGCGAAGACGTCGGAATATCCAGCTGCCATCCTGAGAATGGAGCAGTAGTTGTAATCTGCGAAAATTATACCACAAAGGTATGGCTAGAAGTCCAGTTCAAGCAGCTGAATCCGTTTGGCGAGATTCAGCTGAGACTGGGCCCGGCAAAAAACCTTGTGAAGATGTGCAAAGTCACAACTTTTGTACCACGATCCACGAGAGCGGAGACCAAGGAAGATGTGATGCTTGGTCTAAGGAGCCAGAGTGGATTAAACACCGAGCACTGAGCTGTTGTGGGTGGTAATACCACGCCAGAAGGACAGTTCCTAGTCATCCACATTGACGACGAATCCCTGCAGAAGCTGAGGAAACTTGGTATTCGCCCATTCGTGATAGCAGAAAGAGTTCTCTTCAAGTTGCAGGGGGAATCACATAAAGACAGCAAAGATGACCGCAGTGCTGCAAATCAACCTGCATCACAGTAGAGCGACGACGGCGACGCTCTGCCAGAAGATTTTGGCCGATGACATAGGAGTGGTTCTTATTCAAGAACCATGGACCGTCAATGGCAGAGTAATGGGTGAGTTATTCTACGACACTGATAATAAAAACACAAGGGCATGTATTTTTATCAGGAATAATATCAAAATGTTGGAAATAACGGATTTATGTTCTAGGGACACTGCCGTGACTGAGGTACGCCTGCAGGCAGGTGATGGAAACATCAGAATCCTGCTTGCATCAATGTACCTGCCATACGATTCCACAGAAGCACCTCCGTCCATGGAAATGAGAAGGATAGTGGAACACGGATCAGAGACGGGGAAGCACATTATCTTGGGATTGGACGCCAATGCCCACCATCTGGCCTGGGGGAGCTCCAACACCAATAAACGGGGTGAGTACCTTATTGATTGCCTAATAGAGTCGAGTTTAACTTTATTGAATCAGGGCCGTAAGCCAACTTTCCAACAAAGAAGGGGGGATTTGCTTAGGGAAGAGGTTCTGGACATAACTTTGGCCAGCCACTTTGTGGCTAGCGAAATTAAGGGCTGGGGGGTATTAGACGAAGCCTCAGCGTCGGATCACAATAACATATCCTTTACTATTAAGTAGACCTATAAAAAAGAGACTTATAGAAACCCAAGGAATACAGATTGGGAAGCATTTTGGAAGGAATTGGAAACCAATCTAGCCTCACTTGACCCAGTTTCAGGGCCAGGGCTGAGAGAATGACTTATAACATAAACAAAGCCATAATGAACTCATACACCGAGGCCTGCCCTGAGACGGTCGGAACGACCAACAGAAATGCACGTTGGTGGAACAGGAAGCTCGAATCGATGAGTAGGAACGTTCGAAGGCTGTACAATCAGTGCAAACGCACAGGAAATTGGGGCAGTCATACGAAGGTGCTCACTGAATTCAATAAAGCAGTAAGGAAAGCCTAGAGAAGCTCATGAAGAAATTTCTGTCAGGACATTGAAAATGTCTCTGACTGTGCAAAACTCCACAGAGTCATGGCTCAAATTCCAGTTAATACTCCAGAGACCGTACTCAAAGAAGACGGCACACACACGGATGGACCGGAGGAGACACTGGCAGTAATGCTCAGTACGCACTTCCCGGGATCCATCAAAATACAAGTCGAAGCAACGAGCGAAGTCAGAGAAGAACGGCAAGTTGCCCGCGGCCTGGCAACTCGTGATAGCTGGACTTGTGCAAAGTCTATAGTCACATATGGGTCTGTGACATGGGGTATTCAATCTTTCGATCCCTTCAAGGCGCCTGGAATGTACGGAATTTACTCTGTACTACTCTAAAAAAGCGCCGACATAATAACTCCAAGACTTGTGAATCTGCTCAGAATAAGCCTAGCCACAGGAGTTATACCTACGCTGTGAGAAATCTCCAAGGTGATATTCATACCAATACCTGGAAGACTCTCTTACGATACTGCAAAGGCTCGTCGTCCGATAAGTCTCTTGTCATTTACTCTTAAGGCATTAGAGAAGATGATGGATAGGCATTTGATGGTCACGGTGCTGGGTAACAAGCCGCTGCACCCTAATCAACATGCCTACCAAAGTGGCAAATCTTGTGAAACAGCCTTGCATAGCTTGGTGAGCAAGATAGAGCAAGAAATTACTTACAAAAAAGTTGCAGTGGCTGTGTTCCTGGATATCGAAGGAGCATTTGATAATACCAGCACTCGCTCAATATTGTCAAAGCTGGAAGCCAGAGGCACAGATAGGACAATCACCCGATAAATAGAGAACATGCTAAGCAACAGGAGAGCACAAGCATCCCTGTGTGGTGTCACAAGAGAGGTGAAGTCAGAAAAAGGATGTCCACAGGGAGGCGTTCTGTCACCAAAGCTGTGGAATCTGGTGGTCGCCGGCCTTCCTTTCACAGTAAACGAGCAGGGTTGGTATGCTCAAGGATATGCTGACGACATCATCATTCTAATATGGGGAAAACACGTAGGCATCTGCCTGGAACCAATGCAGAGGACAATGTCCGTAGTGGAGAGACGGTGTGATGCGGAGGGATTGTCTGTCAATCCCTTGAAAACCATCATGGTACCATTTACAAAACAGCGAATCGCAGAGATTACTAGTGTGCCAAAACTCTTCGGCAAGGCAGGGAGGCAACATATCTAGGAATCCGGTTAGATGACAAGTTAACCTGAAACAGCCATCTAGCGGGCATCACAAGCCGTTCTCAGATTACGCTAATGACGATGAAATGAGCAATTGGGTGCACCTGGGGCCTAACTCCGACAATGGTTAACTCGTTGTACACCAGATTAATCAGACCAATGATGGTGTATGGTGCGATCGCATGGTGGCCTAAAGTTCAGCAAAGCACATCAGCTGCCAAAACGCTTTCTAAAGTGCAGCGTGCTGTATGTCTGAGCAATACAGGCGCCATGAAGGGTACCTCAACCGCAGCATTGGAAATACTGCTTAACTTCCCACCATTAGATCTTTATATACAGGGGGAGACTAAAATGGCTGTATACAGAATGCAGTGCAAAGCCAACTGGTGCAAGCACCATGCTATGAAACATACACGACACGATGAGGTGCGACATCATCGAAATGCCACCTGACAGAATGCCCAAGGTCCTGGAAACTGAGATACCATATCGTGTCAACTTGAGTGGCAGATATGAATGGGCCCAGGGAGAACCTCAACGCATGTTGAACATTATCAACTGGTACACCGACTGGTCAAAAACTCTAACGGGCACAGGAGCAGGCGTTTACGGCGTCAGACCCAGGCAAAGCATAAGTGTTTGCATTGGCAAAATAACGACCGTATTTCAAACAGAAATAGCTGCACTAATCGAATGCGGTAGAACATGCATAGGGAATATAACAAAAAGCCTTAGCCTTAGCAAGCCACAGCTATACGTCGAAGATAGTGTGAGACTGTCACAATTCCAATAACATTTCATAATGCATAGTAAATGTGGTTCAAGTTATTATAATACTTTTAATAGAAATGCAGGTACAAACAATCTTTCCGAACTAGAAGATTTCATGATATATTTATCTACGATAATTGTTATTTTATCTTTATAACAATAATTTTACAAGTTAAAAAACATTTTCTGTTCAATTGTATTTTTATCTCTCGCGACCCCAGAATTTTGCTACGCGACTCATAGGTTAGCTTTAGAACAAGTCCTAATTCCCAATCTGTTATAACCCGTAACCCGTACAGATCCACTTTTAGGACATAAGTCGTACAGTGGGGTCTGTGAGACACCTAGCTATATATACATATATATATTTTGGAAAGCGTGTGAAAATGGTGAGGCTATATATATATATATATATATATATATATATATATATATATATATATATATATATACATATATATATATATATATATATATATATATATATATATATATATATATATATATATATATTTATTTAATTTGAAGAAAGATATTTGCCAACTTATTTGTAATGGATATTTTTGTGAGGATGTGGCTCCAGAGTAAATTCTTTCAGATATTTATTCCCGAGCTTTCGAATAATTTTTATTCATTATCAAGGGCTATAAATAATTGGTCAATGTTATCATATTTGAATGTCCGTATTTTTATATAACATAATGGATTCTAACCTCAATTCGGAGGTAAGTTCGCACCTGTTGCGATTTCTTCTATATTATATATTACTTATCAACTACAGTATCTTAATGCTGTTTTTCCATTTCAGTATTCCTGATGATGAGGACAATCATCCTCGAAAGCTTGAAAATTTTCCGTTAAGAGTACACGTTTTCCGTTTTCTTCTTGCTGCTTTCCCCAATATTCACCAGTTTTATATATATATATATATATATATATATATATATTAGGAGTTAGCATATGTAAAAACTTTAGGAAATAAAGTCATATTTCCACGAAAATATTTAATTAATTCTTGAAAACTAAAAATTTTAACATATTTTTTTTTCAAAATGTAATATAAACATACCAAACAGCTTTTATCTTTAAAGAAGCTTGATAAACAAGAGTATAACAAAAAGATATTCTTAAATTTTTATCAAAAATTACAAAAATAACAAGCTTTATTTTAGAGGTCATTTTTACACGCTTTACATATTTTAAAGGTGCACTCTAAACATACTGGGTTCTTACACATCACACATGAGTACTGGGTCTTACGTTTAAGTCTTTTAGGACATAAATAACATACTTTTCTTATTTCTAAACGTTCTTCCTGATACATATTCTGTATTTCACGATTTTTTGTGACTTCTTCTCCTATGATACGCTGAATTCCTATTTTGATTTCTACTGGAGTTCTAGAATCTACGAATCTTCTCTCCATGTGGGGTGTAACAAGTTCTTTTGCTGACATTTCTAAAAAATTTCCTGTCGTTATTTTAGGAGAATTTTGTCCTGATATATATATAGGATGTACGCATTAGACGTGCTGATATTTAGTAACTGGAAGAACACTGCCATCGGCCATCTTCCTGTTCTCCTACTAGCACTAAAATTGGAACATTTTTCATCCAACGTATCAACTCCTCTTTTGGTATTATTGTAAAAAGCATTTATCTCTGGTTTATCTGTGTCTTCATCAGTGTGTCGTGTGTGATGCATTGACGATGCAAGTATTACTGCTTTTCCTTTTTTCGGAACATGGGAAATGAGAGTGATTTTTTTTGTAAATCCATATAAAGTGCTTCCAACTTCTTTAGTTTTTGAAGGCAGAAATTCTTTGGGTAGTTCTTTTCTATTTTTTCTCATCGTTCCGACATAAGTTAGCTTTTTTTCAAATAAAATGTCGATGAGCTCTATTGACGTAAACCAATTATCGGCAGTAACATTTTTATTTGTGCCGTAAATTGGCTTGCATAAACATAAAACAGACTGAGTTGGTTTATTATATTTTTTCTCGACTTCTGGCTGGCCTTTGCTATCGGAACGACTTCCAGTGTAACTATATTCATTATAGAAATAGTGGTTACGAGCATAAGTTAAACACTGAACCTTTATACCGTACTTGGCTGGTTTGTTGGGTATATACATTTCAAACCGGCATTTTCCTCGAAAGGAAATCAACATTTCGTCGACACACGTTAACAAGCCCACGGAATATGCTTCCTGACAATTTAGTACAAATTTGTTAAAAACTTCGGAAATTGGTGCAGCGGGATCCTCAATTTTGCGTTCTAGACGATAAGTGGGGTTGTCAAAACGTAGACAGACTAGTAAAAACTCAAACCGTTTCATGGTCATGACACATCTAAATACGTCCCGTCCAGTTCCATTTGTGGCAAAAATGGTCTCTATATTTTCGTGGTTAGACTTAAACACGGATGTATAAATCAGCAGACCTAAGAACGCATTTATTTCAACTAAATCAGTGTCTTGAATCCACGCTAATTTTTGATCAGCATATTTTATCCATTTAGTTCCAATTTTTTCATTGGTCCATTGCACTTTTTGCTGCAAAATGTCATGTTGAAAAAGAAGGCCCCATGCGGATGCTGCTGTGGGAGAAATCTGTAAGCGCTGCTTAGCCATTTTACGCAATCCAGGTAACTGAACTACAATGTTGTGCTTCATAGTGCGACTGCGGCTGACATGAGGTTCTGCACTCCACTTATAATTATTTTTTCCATGATAGAATTTTCGATTCGCTTCTTACCTCTCTTCATACTCATCATTTTCGTCATCGTCGCTGCCTAGGTCTTCATTACCTCTAATAACTTCTTGATCATCTTTCAAACTAGTATCATCAGATTCCTCGCAGTCAAGCTCCGACTCACTATCGTGATCACTTCCGATTGCGTAATCACTATCACAAATATCTATGTCGCTAACATCACTGTCTACTTCATCATACCATCGTTTCACAGTCTCTTCAAACTGTTTATCATCAAACCGAACACGTTTAGACGGCCCCGGAGCCGAATCCATTCTAAACGTATTTTTTTAAAAGTTACTTAACCCGTACAAAGGGGTATCACAGACACTTTCGTACTTTAACTCGAAATAATTTACGCGTACGTTCACCTATATCGCTCAAAATCTTCAAGCTCACTGCTGTTGGCCCAACTTAAAAGTAGATGGAACAGCAGAATGATATAAAAAGAAGTGGGGAGCGGGTGTGCGTGACTTGTTGACAAGTGTCTCACAGACCCCATGATACGGGTTACGGGTTAATTTAGTCCCTATTTATTAATCACTTAATCGTACGTAAAAAATGAGCTTTCTCAGAATCCGCAATAGATATTGGGGTTTCCATTAAAAAAATACGTGAATGACGTAATATTTCTTACAAGTATCCCCCTGTATAATATTTTTTTTTGGGAAAAACGCAAAAATGTGAACAAACATCGACTTGTCCGAGCATTTCGCCAGTTGTCGCAGGAGATCGATAAAATGAGCAGATGATGAACTAAAAGTAATGATCCTATTTCATATAAAAAAATTTCTTTACGCCCTTCGTTAACGAACTATAGGGCTCTAAATTTGGGAACTAAAAACGATTTTCTATTTATAATTATTAAATGGCTGATTGGAAATTGTTAAAATTTTAACCGTTAAGAAACACCATAATTGTACTCTTTTTGGCCTTATAAACATGTCCACACGATACTTTGGCCTCAGGTACGGCGTAAGTTCAATGGTGGATGCGCCAATTTTTTGATAAATATAACTTTTATCACATTTTTTTGAATGCACGATTACAGGAAGGATCCTTTAATATTGGTAAATTACTAATAAATCAGCGCAGTCTACATTTATAAAAATAAACTTTTACATTGTATATATATAGTGCCCGTCTAAACTCTCCCCCTCCTTTCTATTTCATGAACCATAGAACTTGAATCAATAATTGTTTGGGTGCCTGAAATAGGGTACAAATGCAACGTTTTTCATAGTATTTCGTGACGTCATCATTCAAAATAGTGGACTGCTGCCATTTTGTAAGATCATTTTGAAGTAATACCTCATTTGACTGATCGTTCCCATTTTTGTTCAACGACACCATCACGATCAAACTATTTCTACTTATTTGTGAATTTCAACCCAGTTGCTGATTTAGAAAAGATGAACGTGTTCATTGGTCGATTGCATATTTCGTGTGTCATTGATCTATGAATCAGTTCATTTTTGACATTAGCATCGTACTACTGTCAAAATTGAGAGTTTTTGTAGGAAATATCCAAGCGACCAATGAACACGTTCATCTTTTCTAAATGAGCAACTGGGTTGAAATTCACAAATAAGTAGGAATAAGTTGATCGTGATGGTGTCGTTGAACAGGACTTAGAACGAGCATTCAAATGGGGTATTACTTGCCATATGATCCCATTTCAAATTATCTTACAAAATGGCGGCCGTCCGATGACATCACGAAATACTAACAAAAACGTTACATTTGTACCCTTTTTTAGACACCTAAACAATTATTGATTTAAGTTGTATGGTTTACGACATAGATAGGGGCGATCATAAATTTAACAACATTGGAAATAACAAAAAAAATCCTGAAAAATGAATACATAACATACCTCCCACCAAAATACATAGTATTTTAACGATCTTATTTAGAAAATGTTGGTAAAGGGCTTAATTTTACCGTTGGTCTTTGAAGAAGACCCTGAGCGGTTCTGACATTAGCAACTCAAGTAATACCATCAGAACCCGGAAATAACTTCCCAGTTCTTCCCACATTGGTACATTGTCATCCTTAATAATAACTACGTCTTTGAGGTTAAGTGGAATTTGTAGATTTGGCAAGTTATTTCGTTGTTGGAGTGAATTTATATATTCACTATGCCACCGTTTTCACACATATTGCTGAAGTTTTTGTATGAGCTTCCATCCATCTAACTGATTCATATTTAAATGGGAAATATTAAGATCTGCATCGGCTCTAGCATAAGAGAATGACTTGGGGTTAACACAAAGAAATCATTGGAGTCTCAACTGAAAGAATACAGCGGCCTGGGATTGAGAATAGCTTCAATCTGATCTAACAGGTTGCAAAACTCTTCGAAAGTTAAAACTTGGAAGCCAACCACTCGAAAAATATGAGTTTTATGACCGCCTCACCAAGTTCGTTCAAATGTGGACCGGAAAGAGGAGAAATCGAAAATCAAATTTTTATGATCGACAAGCCTTTCGCATATATTCTTGGAGGATACGAAAAGCCCCTACAAAGATAGTTGCATTATCAGAAAAAATATGGGTGCATCTGCCTCCACGTGCAACAGACTGACGCAAAGCAGCAATAAATGCATCCAAAGGGATACTGGATAATAATTCTAAATGTACGGCTTTTGTGGCAAAACACACAAAGATACAAATATAGGCTTTTTGTGACTTAATTCCACGTCCTTTCAGGGGAGTAACCAAGAAGGGAGCTCCGCAATCAGTACCTAGTCAAGAAAATGGTTTAATCTGATTGATGCGAATAGGAGGTAAGTTTCCCATGATAGATTCGTGGTCCATATGCTTCAGTTTCAAGCATCGAATACAGTGGCTCAGCACACTGCGAATTGCGCGTTTGGAAGAGAAAATCCAAAAATTCTGCGCAATTAGGAAATGTAAATGCTGACAACCTGGATGAAAATATTTTTATGAGCGGACCCAATTATTAAATCTGTCAAACGATAATGACGGGATAAAATTGCGGAAAATTTTTGATCATAAGGCAATCTTGGAAACAGCAACCGTCCCTACACCCTCAAAACACCCCTCGCTGTCGAGAAAAGGGCTCAACTTTCTATAAGGTTTTGATAAGGTGGTGCCTGCTTTCTAATTTTCAATTTCTTTTTAGAAACAAATATGCTGTACTCTTTTGGTGATAACCGTTAAAGCCTCATGAAGTTCTGGGTCAGTAAATGAATCCCCTCATTTTTTTCAGGATTTCTTAAATTGGCTACAAAACATAACGCATACGCAATAATTCGTCCAATATAAGGTCGAATGTGACAAAGACATAAGTGTTACAAGAACTGGAGATTTTTCTTCCGGACAGGGAAAAACTATATTGGGTCATAAGGACTTTGCAGTCACTAATCAACGAGACCCTTCAAACCACAACAGATGATTAGGAATTTGACAGGACAAAAGACCACGAGAAGCACAATCGGCTCGATTATCGGAGCTTTCCGCAAAATGCCACCATTCAGGGAACCTTTTCTTGTATATGAGATACACGATGGCCGACAAAAGTTTGTCAACGAGAAGCCAGTGATTCAATCCATGATAAGGATACATTTAATTCAACAGATTTAAAAAAAAACGAGTTACCAAATATTAAGCGATATTAGAAAAATTGGGAACGTATTAAATTCTTTTAAGATTAGATCTTTGTACTTGGAGTAATATTCTATGATTATGTCGGATGTTTTCGTAGTAAAATGCTATCCTATCCCTATACTATCATATAATTAATTTCTTGTATTTACAAGTGTACTGTACACCAAATATGTAAGAGATAACTCCAAAGATAAAAATCGCATGCAAAAATATTGTTTAGATGGGCACGTACCTCATGACTGACGTGAGGAGGTGCTCCATGTTGCATAGACCACATACATTAGCGCTTTTGTAAAAATACATCCTCTAATAAAACTGGCAGAATATCCTGCAAAGATTGTAAACGATTATCAAGGATATAAGGATCAATTAAACGGTTGCCTATAATACCTGCCCGTACGTTGACCATAAACGTTGGTTGGCCCCTACATTTGGGGCTTTCCTCTAAACCTAAGTTATGGAGGTGTTTCCTCTGACAGCAGTGCCGTGTTTAGAGTCCTGCTATCTTTCTTAACCTACTCCTTGATAGTCCTACAGCTGCCCTAGTATGTCCATCAGTCCATCCCCTCAGTAGGAGCTTGGACTGTCTTAGATTTTGTACCAGTGTGCGAGGTGTTGGTTTCCCAACCAGTGCCTCGCGTCCCTATTAATTGCTTGTTTTGTAGGGCCCAATGCCGCAAAAAGGAGCTGCCGTCCCCTCCACAGCCAGTGCATTCGCCCTTTCATTACCTTCAAAACCCGAGTGGGTGGAATTAATTCTAGCCACACTACGTTCCGCCTTGCTAGGTTAGCAAGCCGTTCTTGACAATCAGCAGAAAGCCCAGAGTCGATGGTGTATGCACTCAGGGCCATATGGCTGCGCGACAACTCCCACAGCAGCCCGGCAATGTTGCAAACTTATGTGGGTAAATTTAAGGCCACTACGAACAGAACATCATAAGTCTGAAAGGGTGCCTCATTCACCCGTTTATTTTTCTTTACTCCGGGGTACTCTCCGTAGTTCCCGAGAAGATAAGTCTTATCTTCCCGAGCCCATATCGGATTTCTCCCCGCGTTCGGTTGATTAATCTCAACAGACCTAGGATCGAGCCCCAATACGATTCTTTGCCTCAAGGAAGCAGCATCCTATCGGGAGGCCTGAACTACCCATCCCTCAGTCCTCGAAGCCGGATTACCAATCCGGATTCTCCTAAGGACCTCTTGGGGAGACGACTCTATCGGCGCTGGTAACCATAACATCACCCTCTTTAGACGCTGAAACGAGTGCTCACTCATCTTGAGCGTCTCTCCCTCCATCTTAATCCCGCTCACGGCCTTTTTAAGCCAGGTCAGAGATCCCCCGTCTGAAGAGGTCACTATAATAGCTGTCTGAGCAAACGTCCCTCAAAGTTTGGCACCATGACGCAAGGCTTGTACATATCCTCATGAAGGTGCGTGAGGATATGAACGAACTGCTCCTTGGTGAGCAGGTTGTCCGGGTAGCCATCACAGATGATGCATGAGGTTTTTGCTTGCAGCTTTCCCAGAGGATTTGTGTCCACCAGGTGCAGGGCACGCCTTCTTGGGGATCGGTCTGGCTTATGGCGTGGTATCAGCCATCTGAGGCCTCTTGGTCCCCTATTTGGCGGCATCAGGCTTCGCCACTCTCTTGTGCGACCCGGCTCGGTCCTGCTGTTGCCACCTCCTTGCAAGGGCCAATAGAGCCGCCTCCAGGTGTCCCTCTGCTGCCCTTGCGGCTCACCTTTGCCTCCTTTTCTCGGCTCCGTAAATAGATTTGGTTCCTCTGGTGTTGGGGCAGTTGTTCCTGGCATCGCCTGGGCCTTCACCGCTCCCTCGACCTGCTTCCGCTTTGGGGGCCCAGTCTCGGAGTTCCCCTTGGTAGACTCCATGTGGAGGGCACTGTAAAGTTCGCCCATCTCCAGAGTTACCTCCGAGGCCCCTCCTCTGGAGCCCTCCCCTATTCTCCTCCTTTTCCTGTAGAGTCCATAGGTGGTCCCACGAACAGCTAGGGAAATCTTCGCTCCACCTCCGTAGAGCTCCGCATGCGGAAGTAAGGCTGCTTACAATGTGGTTTCGCCCGGTTACCCCAAGGTCGGAACCAGTAGTTGCCGTTCTTCTGTTCGACAACGAATCCTATAAGCCTAGTCCTCCTACCGCCGGATTCAGGTTTTTGATGAGGTTCCCTCCTCTTAATCCAGGCGGCTTAGCCAAAACCTCCAACTCTCTAGCCCGTGAGACATGACCACAGTCAGCTAGATCGTCGGTTTCACAGAGGTTCCGCAAAACGGGGTCCTCCAGCATAATTTATTCCGTGCAGACCCTAAGACACTACAGCCACGTTGGGGGGATATTTATCAACCTCCTGGTCTAGATCCGCTGAGTTTAGTTGCAACAGGGTCACCACGTGAAGGATGCGATCTGTGATCACACACTCCCAATCATGCTGGGTGTACCCAGCGATCTTGAGATAGTATAAAGAGGTCCAATGTCCCAAGACTCTCCGTGCAAAACCTATCCCATGGGCTCTGTATCTCTCTTCCGTTCAGCTTTACGCCGATTAGACAAAGTTTAGATACCCTCGATCCCAAGCCGAATGTACTTGTTTCTATTAAAAGATCTATGCGGTCAAACCTTTTCCTGTTAGATAATCTTCGATTTGGATATCGTACCGAATAAGGTCCTCTAGCTTGGCTAGAATCTCCATCTGCCATTATAAACATCATTGGCAGATCCGCACACTCATTGAAGGTAATTTCTTCTATTTCTTATTTGAAATATACAATGTGACAATGTCTTACCCATGAGTAGACAGATGATAAATATTAAGAAACGATTTTAAAGTGAGATGACAGCCGCCTACTTCAATAATTTATTTCTTTATTAAAATAGCATAAAAACGATTCACATTAAAAGCGTGTTATTTCATGCTGATTTGCTGTAAATGCTGATAACTAATAATTTGAAAATGTAACATTTGATTACATCGAATATTTTTTTTAAGTTGTTATTATTCCTGTATTTTTACCATTGTTAAATTAATATTGTTCGTTTTCACTAAAGCTTATTATTCACCATCATTAGTAAATAATAATACTAGTATTAACAATGTAAAAATGTATTTTTATGAATGTAGACTGATCCGATTTATTAATAACTTGCTAATAATACAAGATGCTTCCTGTAATCGTACATTAAAAGAAATGTGAATACGGAAATAGGTATGTGTACAATGCGACATAAAATTAGTAAAATTGCCCGTATCACTTAAACCTTTGATTTTATCGAGATGTAACAAAAGGACTTGATATCTCTAAAAATATTCAAAAAAGTTAATTGTTGCATTCAAAACTTAAAAAAGTTATATTTGCCAAAACATTACCGTAACCAACGTTGAACTTAGTCCGTACGTGAGTTTATAAGTAATGTGTAAAGTGTGCAATTATGGTGTTTATAAACGGTTATAATTTTACTAATTTCCAATCAGCCGTTCAATAATAATAAATAAAAACCCATTTTCAATTCCCAAATTTAGTGCCCTATAGTTCGTTAACGAAGTGTGTATAGAAAAATTTTCAAATGAAATACCATTATTTTTAGTCACTCTATCATCTACCAAGTTTTTAGTATGGACTCCTGAACTCCGGGAACATCTTGTATAAAAATAAGTAAGTTTGCCAGATACTGTGCTTCAATTGTGCTATAGTAGGCTGCTTCTTACAGTTCCAAGAAACTGGAGAACCGTTTACCAGGAAGATATATACGGAGATTGAACGCCAATCGTTTGGATCACTGCCCCAATCTGTGTCACAGTAACCAATAATATCTGAATCACCAACTTTCTCGCCTTTGAATTCTAATCAGTAATGTATGGTTCCTTCCAAATAACAAAAATTCGTTTAACTCTACAGCAATGAGCTGGACAAGGATTTTGATTGAAAGGGCTTACACGGATTTCGATATGTATGATGCAAGTAACAATCTATCAATTGCTTCTTGATGTGGAATGTGCTCCATCTATTTCTTTCGTTTTTCGTTGGTTGCTCCATATTACATTTTCTTAATAAGCTTCTTGTTCAATCAAAAGCTTTTTATTGACTCTATCCCTGGTTATGGGGTGTAACCTCACCTTCTCGTGGTTTAACCAAGATTATCCGGTGCACCCTGCTAGATAACTGACGAGGCTCAGACGACCGAACGATCGACGGAATAAGCGTTCCACCTCCAACTTGGTAACGGCTACGGGCGGAAAAACGGGCACTCTTCTGCCTTGAGTTTGAAAAATCATCCTCGAAGGCAGATGAACTGTAGAAGAGGTCAACAACATGAGGATGTAGATAGCACAGGACAACCGCTCTCATTCGGATCTTTGGGGAAGACAGTTGAGAGTGTCCTTAGGCAGCCAACCAACCCAAAAGTTATAAAAATATGCAGTTGGAACGTAAGAACTATGGCAAGAGATGGATAAATAGACAACGCCATCCAAGAAATGAAGAGAATGAGCATCGAGATGGCCGGGAGTGTAGACAAAGAATAACACAGAGTAATTAACTCGGGATAGATAGACAGAATACGAGAAGTTTGAGTCGATGTGTGACTAATTCCATTCCAATATCTGACAGAGCAATGTTACTCCAAATAATGGGTAACTCAGCAAATAAAAATATAGTACATTAATATGCCCCTACTGCGATCAAATACGACGATGAGGTCGAGAGGATCATCCAAAGCGTTGAAGAGATAATACAACGACTCCCCAAAGACAAGATAAACATCGTAATGGACGATTACAATACTAAATTGGGAGAGGAGAATAAGAACAAACTTGATTGGACCACTCGGCTTAGGACAGAGAAACGAGAGAGGTAACAGGCTCGAAATATTTGCAGAAGACAATAAATTGATAGTATTAAACAAATTTTACAATCTACCGATGAGAATATTGTATACGTGGAAGTCACCAGCAGATAAATCCGTTACCATCGTCAGAAACCAGATTGATTACATTTTGGTCAATAGGAAATTCAGAAACTGTTTCACATCGGTTAAAACATATCCACGAGCAGATATCGAATCGGAACACACATCTCTAGTAGGAGTTATGAGGGTGAGACTAAAGAGAGTTAAGGACAAAACTAGACCTTACTATGATATGACACTCTTAATCAACCTTCAATTTAACCAAAAGTGTGCGCTTACATTAACGAAAATGCCCAATTAATTGAAAGAAGAAAATAATATGCAAGAGGAGATCAACAAATTTGGAAATATAGTAGAGTCAACAAAGAAAGAATTCCTAAAACCAGAGAAGGGAACAAGAAGGAAATATTGGATGACCGAAGACATTTTAGATCTAATGGAGCAAAGAAGAACACTCAAGGGGAATACAGAAAGATTCAAAAACATATCAGAAAAAGGATTCTAGAGGCCAAAGAAAAAGAAGCAGCGGAAATATGTGCGGAAATAGAAATGCTACAGACTCGATATGACAGCTGTAACCTCGATAAAAAAGTGGAAGAGGCAACGCGAAACTTCAAGACGCGACAACTGTTGAAGATTACAGACACAAATGGAAAAATAATCATCTACAAACAAGACATGAAAAACAGTTGGACATCATATCTGGAGACATTCTTCCAAGATCAAAGTCAGTTGTCCAGTCTCAGCGATATACACAGGCCCATAAATACTGAAGCAACAAGTGGACATAGCAATGAAACAAATGAAAAACAGAAAAGCAATTGGCAGATGATATAGAGGTGAGGTTACTCAAACTGTTAGATGAAGAAGGAATAGCTTGGATCACAGACATATTCAACAAAGTGTACAACACAGGAAATATTCTCAAAAAACCTGGAGTAAAGAGGTGTGAAACATATCGGACTACTAGCCTGATGAGTCACATGCAGAAGCTGTTTCTTAATGTCATCCACCGAAGAATATATAAAAAATGCGAAGAACAGATATCATATAACCAACTCGGGGTTCATAAATGTAGTCGACTTAGACGATAAAGATCTCAGAATAATCTCAAATCTATACTGGAACCAGACAGCATCCATGAAACTTGATGGAAACCGAACGGAAAAGATAAACATACTACGTGGGGTCAGACAGCGCTGTATCCTCTAGCCGTTAATATTCAACATGTACTCAGAAATAATTTTCATCGAAGCCCTTAACGGAGTGGAGGGGGGTATGATTTTAAACGGAGTCAGACTGAACCGTATCCGATACGCCGACAATACCATAGTGATAGCAGACCGTTTGGAGGGACTTACCAAGGTTAATGGACCTAATAACGCAATACAATCAACAATATGGTGTCAATATCCATGTCCGCAAAACAAAACGTATGATAAATAGTAAGAAACCTAATTGGAGCTCACCTATACAACGGAACTCGGATAGAACGAGTATAACAGATCTTGGAACTGTAATAAATGAGCAATGAGACAACGCACAAGAAATTAAATGCCGCATAGGAAAAGCGAAGACGGTTTTCAACAATATGAGCGCCATCTTTAAAAGTCACACCTATCGCTCGAATAAAAGGCGAGGTATCTAATCTAATATGTAATGTCTTTTCCGTATTACTGTATGGCATAGAATCCTGGACGCTAACAGATGCCACCACTAAAAAATGTGAAGTATTCGAAATGTGGCTGTACAGGAGAATACTCAGATTATAGTGGACAGCTCACATAACGAACAAAGAAGTGCTCAAAATAATGAATAAGAGACTGGAAATCACGTACACTACCCAGAGCCGAAAACTCTAATATATGGGACTGCAATCCATAAAACAAGGAAAAGTCGAAGGGAAAAATAGGACCTAACAGGAGAAAAATCTCATTGTTGCGAAATTTGTGAACTTAGTTTGGGAAAACCCCAACAGAATTGTTTCGAGCAGCTACAGTCAAAATCGTGATTGCAAATATGATTGCCAACATCCAAAACACATGGGTACCTGAAAAAGAAGAAACCCTGGTTATCTGAGATCGTAATATCGTTTTTACTGGTCCGATATGTTTCATTATAAAATTCTATATGGACTGAACATTCAACTTTTTTTCGCGTCAGTATCATTGGACAAAATTATCATATCATCTACATCAACAGCTGTGATCAGTTTTGATTGGGACTGCTCTATTCCAATTTGTCTGAATGATGAGTCTAACGTCTGGTTCCATACACGAGTCACTTCTTTCAGACCATATAATAATTTTTTTAACGAAAAAATTTGTGTTATCATAACCTTCTGGTGGAGTCATATATATATATATCTTCTGATAAGTCACCTTGCACAAATGCAGTAACTGCATCCATGAGGTAAATGTCGAGGTCATTTTCTGCTGCAAGTGCAAGTAACCTTATTGTGCAGTATCGAATCACAGGAGAGTAGGTTTTTGGCAAAATCGATGCCTTGTCTTTTTTCTTTCTGAGACAAACTTTTATTACTAAACGGGCTTTATACTGAATTACGTTGTCATTTTGAGGTTTTGTTTTAAAAACCCATTTACAGTTTAAAGGTTTTCGGTAAGTCGAATAACTCTCATGTTTTACATAACATGAATCCTATTTATCCTTATTGGGGCTACTAAGTGCTTCTTCATCATTTAATGGGTCACTAATAGCTTATGGTATGTATCAATATAACACATAGTCCTGCATCGCTTTCGGTGTTCTCCCACGCTGAGTTTCTGTGATTTGGGACTACATCTTCTGCTAATACTTTTATTTCTGGGACGAATTCTAAGTCACTATCTTCAGATATTTCTCTGTCCGAGTACACAGTATCAAGATATTCTTCAAAAGAGTCATCAGACGTCCCATAAATAACGGGTTCTTCATCTTGACTGGCAGTAACTTCTGAAATGACATAAAAGTGTTTATCTGGATCAACTATTAGTTTTTCAAATAAAGTGAAACTTTTCTGCAGACTGGACATTACGGGAGACAAATACTATGTTTTAAGTTGGATCGTCTGCTTTCGACTCTAAACTGTAAACTAGGAAGATACAAGGTGTTGCCTTAGCATCTTCTCTCTTTTCTGGCTATCTATATGTGCATATGCTTTGCATCCAAATATTTTATCATGCTTTAAGGTTGGTTGTTTACCACTCCATAGTTCTTCTGGTGTACTCGCTATTGTTTTACTGTGTAAACGGTTAAGCGAATAGGCTGATGTGTATACAGCTTCTGTCCAAAACTAATTTGGCAACTGGACTTCAATCATTTAAATCATAAGACACCCAGCCTTTACGATAATTGTTCGATTTGAACTCTCTGCTTTGCCATTTTATTCAGGAATATATGGACAGGTATACCTGCAGTCGTGAGCAAATGCTTGAATTCACCTGAGAAATATTCGCCACCATTGTCAGTTCGTAGGCATTTTATCTTCTCACCTGTTTGGGGTTCAGCAAATCTTTTATCAGTATTGAAAAAATCTGTTACTTCGCTCTTATTATTAATGAAATATACTATTGTATGATGAGTAAAATCGTCATGAAAAGTAAGTAAATGTCGAAAACGAGATAATGATTTATCCTGTATCAGTACACACAAATCCGAATGTATCAACTCCAAACATCGTGACAATTGACTTTCATATGCATTAAAAGGTAAAATATGCCATTTTACTGATATCTATGCATTTTTCACATACAAAGTTTGGGTCAAAATTATCTGAAAAATCTAAGACATACCCCAATCCCCGTTTCAATTTATTTAAACTTCGTAGGTTTACATGCGCTAAGCGCCTATGCCATAGAGTCCATTCTTCTTTTACGTTGCTGAGCCAGAAAGAACCATTAATTTGTGTTCGAACTAAATCCATTTTAAACAAGTTGTTTTCTTACGTAGCTGTAGTTATAAGTTTGTTTTCTTCATTGTAAATGTTAGCTCCATCAGAGTTGAAGATTACAGTGTTACCTTTACTCACTATTCGACTAACTAGCACGAAATCATTATGTATATCATGTATTTTGATGGTTGGTTGTTTGTTTTCACCAAGTGATAGAGAAAGATTGACTTTACTGATAGTCTCTCTACAAATTTATGCATTATTTGCAGTGGTAATAGTCAATGTTGCGGACTTTATTTCACTTGCTAGCCCATCTCAATTTAACGTCATATTCGCTGAGCAATCTAAATCTAAAAATCGCGATTTTTAACTTTTGTCCTGTACTGTGAACACTGATAATAATGGAGACTCACAACGTTTTGACATTTTATCTCCAGTATCCGATTTTTATTCTACAGGATCCTGTTTCTGGTCCCACTAGCTTACAAAGTGTCCAGATTTATTGCAGTTGAAACAACGCACTCCTTGAACCACTGGCATCAAACATGGACACTGACTTATTTTCACGACCCATAGCAACTGATACATCCTGAAGAAACTTAGTTTTGATCGAGTCTGCCGTTACTGGAGTACCTGAACTTTCGATCCCCATTATCATTGGATTTTACGTTTATGGCAGACCACAAAATCATGCCTATCCATTCGTCTCTAACTATTAAGCCAATACTTAACAAGCGGCAGTTGTAACAAAATTTTCTATTATCTCGAGTTATTCTTATCAGTATACGTAGTAAATTAACACGTCTTGTGAAAACTGAATCCCGGAAGGCAGCTTCTAAATTGTCCCACGCTACCTTGGCAGTTTTTGTGTTCTGAACATGGACATAACAGCATATCAACAGGAAGTCTGAATTTCGACCTAGCCTTGGTTATTTGTTTTCCATCGGTATACGTATCAAGTATTGAATCCCACAGTTCCTCGTGCTCTAAATACGTTTGTACGGCGAACTTCCATGAATCGTAATTCTCACGAAATATAAGCTTTTCAATGGATGACATTTGATACGACGACATGTTTCATAGTTCGCCAACTTACTTGAAGAATTACTATTTTACCACACTTATTCTGAAACTCTCTTTTCTGTGCCTATTACCTATTGGTAGAACTATGAATATTGGGATATACCTTTTCTCGGTAGGGTTATACACCTTCAATTAATCGCTGTATATACAAAACGTACAAACTACGAGGCAAATATTTCATACTCTGACATATGGCATTCAACTATTACAGGGCTGCCAATAGACTTACTATTTCCAGACGACGCCATATAACACTAAATAAGTAATAGGTTATTTCCAATTTACTTCCACAAAATTTTTAGGATCAAAAACTAGATTTATAGTATAATTTGACCATTAGCAGTCTCCAAAGCTGAACTTGCTTTTTATTGGTAATCTGGGAAATTTGTTTCGACCACTTTGAGAGAAATATAGTTTTTCCACAAATCAGTAATCTTCGGACACACTAGTGAACAGGGGCTTGTCTCATCTTTGACATGGAGAAGTCACAAGCTTTTTTCAACAAGTCCATATTGGCTGTTATGAACAATTTCGCGGAAGGCACACCTACGCCTCATCTTGCTCTGTTTATAATTTAATTACGTTACACTGCTTCTTTCATCTCTACAGGATTACCAGACTTTTCACGACCTATGAGGTCATTGTGCCAGTCGTGCCCGGAAATAAAAAGTATCTCCTGTTGTCGCCGTATTTATATTTCTCACTGATGAACACAATATCGGCCCTATTTTGCTAAACAATTTTCCTTTTCTAGCTCATCGTAATTCGATTTGGTTGCAAATTATTCTCAAGGAGCTTTGTATTCATTGACTATTTGTATTGTACACATGAAACACTCTGTGCTAATTTTTCGACTGTTTGGAATATATGAGCACAATTGAAGCATCTCATGAGGTAATAACCGTATTCTCTCGAAAAGTTTCTAAGACCAAGACACTTGTAGTACCTGAATACGTATATCCTTCTACTCAGGCGACAGTTGACCCAGCCGATGTGAATCTTCTTTGTCTCTATCAGATTTTTACTGTCCTTCCTCGTGAAAGTAATAATCACGAATTTCTGCTTTCTACTATTTGGATTTCTTAGTTGGACTGTCATGTCCTTTCTCTCGCCTCCTACCCTGCCCTCAAACGCTTCCTTCCTTTCATTGTCTCCTCATATACTACTAACGTCCCTTACATCTAGAGATGTAGTGGTTTTTCTAAAACCTTGATGTCGATTTAAGGGACGATGGGTTCACACTCTGTCTCAGATTCTGCAATAAGTCGCCATATCTGATTTTCTGAGACTAGAGATTCCGGTTCTATATTTCTCCACTTCAACATATTTTGTTTCATCTCCCTAGATTGTTTCATTATTTACTCATCTCCTTTTCCCTCTCTCCTTCCATTGTAGCGCTTATTTTTTCCAGTCTCAAGTCTCCCTTTTCTCCCTTGCCGTGAAACTTGCTGCGCTCGAGCCACGACTCGAAACAGAATCGGCTTCTTGAGCTTCTTATTGTTAGAATTTCCTCATAAACTCTTTCTTTGGCCATCTTCGCCATATCCTAATAAAATCCTGAAAAGTTTATTTAAGTGATTTCTCAGCTGAGTTAATAATAAATGTCAAAATTAATCTTCATTGTGGAACCTCAAATTGACATGTCGCAAATATTATGTTTTTTCATAATTTTCTTATTACGTTTATTGTCAAATCATACCAGTCTTTTCGATGATTGCATAAGTATATCAATCATGCAATTGCCCTGCCCTGTTTAGACTTAATTTCTTATGTTGATTTTTCAATTACTAACGTGAATAGCCATATGAGTTCGACGAAGTAGAGAGGAAAAATACCATAATCCTAAAAATTAACGAATAACTATTAATGAATAATTCAGTAGCACAAAAACAATCTAAAATAATTGTATTCATTAATACCGTATCTACTAATAAAATATTAACACGAAATTATCGCATGTCACTAGATTGCCGTGGCAATTGAACGTTTTAAATTTTGCTAGTCAATGAGGCGGTAAAACTATTTCTAATTACACTTCAACTAATTAATGCACTTAAATTAAAACCCACGTATATCTATTATTTGTGATATTTAGACAACTTTCTATTCATTACTTCCTCTGCAATATTTTTAAATTGGTGTTGAGATTTTGAGAGAGATGTTACTTTCCATGATCGGTTGATACTAGAAAAATTATAATTTTTCAAATCTAGACTATATAGAACGATTAAAACTTTAGGAAACAACTGATGATTATGGATTGATAAATGTTTTCAGAAATATAAAATGATCACCAATATACGATACATGAGTCAAATACGATATAGAACGGGAAGGGAATAAGTTGCATTGGTATGACTGGCAAAATATATAGAATATGTACATACAGGTTGGCAAATTAATTCTGGCAGTCGGAAGTTTGGCAAATTCCGATGCGCCGAAGCAAAGACGTATGCGGATTGCAAAAGCTCACTTCCCTGGCAGAATTCGTAAGCTTCGATTCGACAGTACAGTTTAGAGAAAAATGCAAAATCTACCTGACTTACAATTTATATACAAATGAACCTCAATGACGAATATTATGAAGAGGCCACTTAAAAGACATTAATTTGAACTAAATGTGAAAGTTTATGTCTCTTGGAATCTATTTATTATTTACATCACATAAAATAATAAAGGGTAATTATAAAACTTCCCATATGGTTATTGAAGCAATAAGTAATTATGTCTGTATAAAAACGCAATTTTCGTAGAAAAATCTAATGGTTTTTGTTTCCTCAATCATTTAATTAATAATAAAGAACAAATTAATGTTATTTTGTTTAGTAATCTCGATTTTATATAGCATTATACATGTGCCACAATTTATGATTTTTATAACCAGATTCAAATTATTGTGTTACTCTCGTACATATTAGCAGTCTCACAGCCTTTAAAATTTTTCATATGGAATGTACGTCGCCTGCTCTTCCCCCGTAACTGCGTTTACAACGTTGTCAAGTTGTATGGCTTTCTCGCGCATCGTGTAACGATGTTACTTTTTAATGTTCTCATTTCCAGCAACCATGCAGTATACATTTCATTTTATTTAATAATTAAATCGCCTCTCTTTCGAAATTTAACTACGAGTATTTATTTTTATATAAAGGTACTGCTTCTGAGACATCCGGTATATCCTTTTGTCGAGTTCACTTAAACCAGTCTGCTAATGTGCGCGCATTTTCAAAATTTTAAGGAGGAGACTTCGTAAGTGAGGTAGGAGAATTTAATAAAAGGACGTAGCATACAGGTAAAGAGAGCTTTTTCTTTCTTTTCCTGCTTGCAAATTACATTTTGTTTACAGCGAATACTGTGACTGGTTTTTGTGAATCAGGTAAGTGGATATAGAATTGTTCTGTGAATAACTATTATCATCCAACACTTAGCCGCTTTAATTTTTAACGTTTGAATTCATAGTATTTGTGTACAATTCCGAAGTTAGAACATATAGAGTCTATTTTATCTGAATATTTAATCCCGTCCAATAGGGCGTTGTACTGTTAGGAAAATTCAGTTTTTTTGCATTTACTTAGAAAAATCTCGTCTGGACTCGCTGCTGAGCAGGGATCAATTCGAGAGGCCTCTAAGGCAGATTTGATTCAAGAGTTACGAAATAATCTCGAGAGTATTCGCTGCTGAGCAGGAATACGAAAGAGAGGTTTTCGGATTCTACTGTAATCTATTTTATCTGAGAATTTGATTTCGTACAATAGGCTGTTGTTTGTTAGTAAAACCTTAGATACAACATATAGAGTCTATTTTATCTGAATATTTAATCCCGTCCAATAGGTCGTTGTACTGTTAGGAAAATTTAGTTTTTTTTGCATTTGCTTAGAAAAATCTCGTCTGGACTCGCTGCTGAGCAGGGATCAATTCGAGAGGCCTCTAAGGCAGATTTGATTTAAGAGTTACGAAATAATCTCGAGAGTATTCGCTGCTGAGCAGGAATACGAAAGAGAGGTTTTCGGATTCTACTGTAATCTATTTTATCTGAGAATTTGATTTCGTACAATAGGCTGTTGTTTGTTAGTAAAACCTTAGATACAACATATAGAGTCTGTTTTATCTGAATATTTAATACCGCCCAACAGGCTGTTGTATTGTTAAGAAAATTTAGTTTTTTTTGCATTTGCTTAGAAAAATCTCGTCTGGATTCGCTGCTGAGCAGGGATCAATTCGAGAGGCCTCTAAGGCAGATTTGATTTAAGAGATACGAAATAATCTCGAGAGTATTCGCTGCTGAGCAGGAATACGAAAGAGAGGTTTTCGGATTCTACTGTAATCTATTTTATCTGAGAATTTGATTTCGTACAATAGGCTGTTGTTTCTTAGTAAAACCTTAGATACAACATATAGAGTCTATTTTATCTGAATATTTAATCCCGTCCAATAGGCCGTTGTACTGTTAGGAAAATTTAGTTTTTTTTGCATTTACTTAGAAAAATCTCGTCTGGACTCGCTGCTGAGCAGGGATCAATTCGAGAGGCCTCTAAGGCAGATTTGATTTAAGAGTTACGAAATAATCTCGAGAGTATTCGCTGCTGAGCAGGAATACGAAAGAGAGGTTTCCGGATTCTACTGTAATCTATTTTATCTGAGAATTTGATTTCGTACAATAGGCTGTTGTTTGTTAGTAAAACCTTAGATACAACATATAGAGTCTGTTTTATCTGAATATTTAATACCGCCCAACAGGCTGTTGTATTGTTAAGAAAATTTAGTTTTTTTTGCATTTGCTTAGAAAAATCTCGTCTGGATTCGCTGCTGAGCAGGGATCAATTCGAGAGGCCTCTAAGGCAGATTTGATTTAAGAGATACGAAATAATCTCGAGAGTATTCGCTGCTGAGCAGGGATACGAAGGAGTGGTTTTCGGATTCTACTGTCAATCTATTTTATCTGAAAAGTTTAGTTCGTACAATAGGCTGTTGTTTTACCAGTAAAACCTTAGTTAGAGCATTTAGAGTCTAGTTTATCTGAGTATTTAATCCCACCCAATAGGCCGTCGTACATTTTTATAAGCCAATAACGACGTGGAAGTTTATATTTTGAAGTTACAATGAATATTGCCAGCTGATTTTTTTTTATCAGATAAGAAGACCAGTTTTGTTTTGTGGGCTAGTTCTAGATAACAATCAATAACAATTGCTTTCTATTATTTGTGCGAACTTTGATTTCTAGAAGGTAATTAGTGTTATTGAAATAAATTTGATAGATTTTACATGCCAATATTTTAATAATTATGGTGCCGATTGTTCCACGATAATTATCATCTTTTATTATTGGCAATAATATTTTGAAGTGAAAACTATTATTTCGTTTCAATTGTAATTTTTAGTATAGATTGAGAGGAAAAGAAGCTGGTTTTAGACTTTGTTTTTTTTTAGAAAATATCGTAGAGAATACCTTTTCCAAATTTATATTTGCATTCTTGTTTATATATATTTTTTTTTCTTACGGGAAAGTATTTTCTAGGTTGCATATGCTTGGTCTCCATTGGTTTTAATTGTTTTTATTTAATTTGAGATCATAGATTGAATTGTTGTTGATTAAAATTCCCTATTGTTGATCAACCGAACTGGACTTGTTTTATTTTGATTACTGTACAGAGTGGACTAATACCACAACTTTCTCTGGGTTTTGGTTTTGTTCGGATATACCGTCCGTACCGGTTTAAGGATTTTGAATTGATGACAGCTAGTGAGGATAGTGATTCCTCTGTTAATAACGAACACCGTACATACGATCAGGTAGCTAAAGACACACCGCTTGTAGGCTGGGTATATAACCTTAAGAAAGGAGAAGAACTCTCTGTCGAATTGAATAAGCGACAACTATCTTCGTCTGGATCTGTAAGAGAACAACGAAGACGACTAGTGAGTTTTCTCAAGGAATCTGTTGCTGTAGACCCGAGTTCTGAAGTAACCATGACTACTACGCCTCCAGTTACACCTCCGCTGAACGTCCACGATTGGAAAGTATCTTTTGGGAATCGCGATGATCCGGCAAGTTTCTTAGAACGACTTGAAGAAATCTGCACTGCTAAGAAGGTGAAACAGGATAATTTGCTTCCGGTCTTACCCGAGTTCCTGTCTGGAGAACCAGCACTGTGGTTCCGCAACAACCGGCACCGATGGACAAACTGGGATGATTTTGAAAAGGCTTTCCGCATTTTCTTCTACCCTGTTAATTACGAGGTGGACCTAAAAGCGGAAATTAGCAAGCGTCTGCAAAGGAGAAGCGAGGCAGTGTCGGCATACATCAGTGATCTGCAAACCTTGATGCGTAGACATGGGAAGTTATCTGATGAGCAACAGTTGGCTTGGTTATATCGTAACCTGCTACCGGAATACCGACAGCAGATTCGTAAAGCTGAATTTAAATATTTTACTTCTTTTGCCAAGAGGTAAAGGAATACGAGTTGCTGCGAAAGGAACTCCAAAATATTCCTAGCACCAGTGGATGGCAAAGAGGGACAAATGGACGTTTTCAACCAGCAAATACATCACGGAATACGAATGCAGCCCCCAGTCCGCCCCGAGAACCCATAGCTAGTACCAGTAGCTCTCGCCCAGTTGATCCAATTAGTCGAACACCTATACCGAGAAATTCTAGTACACTGTGTTGGCGCAGTGGTGAGACAGGCCACGTCCGAACAAACTGTAGAAACCAGCCTAAAATATTCTGTTCCCGCTGCCGTAAGGAAGGAGTCCTTACCAGAAACTGTTCATGCTCGAAGCAGGAAAACTAAACCGAAACTGTCCCGAAGGGAGGCCGTCACAGTTTCCTAATCTTTTAGCCTCTCAAGAACATCCGACTTCCGAACCGTCAGATCCGCGACCCCAAATTGACGTCCAAATGGAACACTTCAAGTTTAAAGCCTTGATGGACACTGGAGCTATCAGATCGTACGTGGGTGATTAGGTAGCGAAGCAATTTTCCCAACGAAAGCGAATGGTCAGTCTTTCGACAAGAGCACGTTTAGCTAATGGAAATTTGGTTTCTATCACAGACATCTATGATCTGCAGCTTATGGTAAATGACGTCACCATGGAGGAACCGTTGGAACATTTTCCAGGTTTAGTCGCTGATATGGTTCTTGGTCTTGATATACTGAAGAAGTATAATTTCTGCTTAGAACTAGGTACAGGGAAGATCTACCAGGACGGAAAGCTAGTTAACTGTCAAGAGCCAGATACAATGTTCTCTCCCATAGGAATTATAGACGTAGTAATGCCACCGCCAGGAGAGAACAATCCTGGGTTGTCATGCGAAATGATTGTTGCTGATACCGCTAAAACAAATTGTATGATTTCTGATACCACTAGAAGAAATGGTATGGTTACCGAAACTGCTGGAGAGAATCTGCCTGTTGTTGGCCCTGCTGCAACAAATTTTTCTGTTATCGACCCCACTTGAAGGACATCTGGAGATATCCCGAAGAAGGAAAGAGGATCTGATGCGAAAACTCCTGGACACTGCTAGTAAAATATTTGAAGATCTAAAGACTGTTAAGGATATTGACTGTTACAACACGAAATGCCCTCTGGAAAAAACTGATAGGATATTGACCGATATCTCCCAGTCAGCCGTGGAAGGAAACCAAGGTGATAGGAGATATAGTACTGAATATCCTCTAGGAAAAACTGATAAGGTTATGGATTGTTATAACACGAAATACCCTCTGGAAAAAACTGATAGGATATTGACCGATAGCTCCCAGTCAGCCGTGGAAGGAAACCAAGGTGATATGAGATCTAGTACTGAATGTCCTCTAGGAAAAACTGATAGGATATTGACCGATATCTCCTAGTCAGCCGTGGAAGGAAACCAAGGTGATGGGAGATCTAGTACTGAATATCCTCCAGGGAAAACTGATAAGTATATCGACTGTTATAACAAGAAATACCCTCCAGAGAAAACTGATGGTATGTCGACCGATATCTCCCAGTCAGCCTTGGAAGGGAACCAAGGTGATGAAAGGGGATCTAGTACTGAACATCCTCCTGGAAATACTGAGAGGATATTAACCGATATCTTCCCGTTAGCCTGGGAAGAACCCCCAGGTGATACAGGGAGATCTAGTTCTGAATATCCTCTAGGATCCACTGATGGAAAAACCTGCGAAGACGTTAAGACTGATAAGATTACTGACTGTTACAAACTCAGGACATTCACCGGCTTATCCCGGTCTGATTTAGAAGAATATGACGAGAATAAGGAGTAAGCTAGAGAAGAATGTCCTCTAGAAACTATAACACCGTTACAAGACCGAGATTTGACTGTAACAGAAGAGAAAACGCTGAGAAAATTTCTAGACATAGAGTTACCGAAGTTCGAGAAAGTTCAAGGACCGACAGACCTAGTTCATCACGAGATTCGCCTCTAGCACTCAACCCCGATTAAGCAACGACACCGTCCGCAGAATCCAAAGATGCAAGAGATTTGTAACACCGAGGTGGACCTGATGTTGAAAGAAGGGGTAATCGAACCATCAAACAGTCCGTGGAGTTCTCCGGTGGTTATCGTTAAGAAGAAGGATGGGAAAAACCGTTTCTGTATTGACTTTCGAAAAGTCAATGAGGTCACAAAGAAGGACGCCTACCCTCTTCCATTCAAAAATGCTATTCTGGATAAATTGCGATGCGCAAAGTATATCTCTAGTTTAGATCTGAAGAGTGGATATTGGCAAGTCCCATTAGCTCCAGCAAGCAAACCCATCACTGCCTTTACGGTACCAGGACGTGGACTTTTCCATTTCACAGTTATGCCGTTTGGTCTACATTCAGCGCTCGCCACATTTCAACGCCTAGTAGATCGAATTATCGGTCCTGACTTGGATCCGAATGCATTTGCATATTTGGATGACATTATCGTATTAGGGGAAACGTTTGACGAACATCTGCAAAATCTAGCTGAGGTTTTCCGCCGTCTCCGAGAAGCCAAGTTGAGAATCAATGCAGGAAAATGTCATTTCTGCCTACCGTCGATGAAATATCTAGGCCATGTTATTACCGGCGAAGGTATCCGTACCGATCCCGAAAAAGTGGAAAGTATTTTGAAGTTTTCAGCGCCAAGAAACGTCCGAGAACTACGAAGATTTTTAGGAGTAGCCTCCTGGTACCGCCGATTTGTGCCCGCGTTTTCTCAGACAGTAGCTCCGCTAATCAAGTTACTCCGTAAGGCGCACCGTTGGAAATGGACTGAAGAGCAAGAGGGTGCTTTCACTAAAATCAAGATATGTCTGTCTGAAGCGCCTGTACTAAAGTGCCCAGATTTCAGTTTACCGTTCACGCTGCAGACCGATGCGTCCGAACACGATTTAGGGGTGGCCCTGACACAACAGATAGATGGCAATGAACATGTGATAGCTTACGCGAGCCGAACCTTAAGTCCAGCCGAAAAGAACTATTCAGTGACCGAAAAAGAGTGTCTTGCCATAGTATGGGGGATTGATAAGATGCGCCCCTATCTGGAGGGATATCATTTCACGGTGTTAACTGACCACCAATCCTTAAGATGGCTGCATTCTATATCTAGTCCGTCTGGCCGTCTAGCCCGCTGGAGCATCTTTTTGCAACAATACGATTTCGAGATCCAATACCGACGAGGTGCCATGAATCGAGTGGCCGATGCCCTATCTAGGAACCCGCTGCCGGACACTCCTGAGCAATCAGCGGAAGTGTGCATAGCCGATATTCCAGAGGAATGTTCCTGGTACCGAAACAAGAAAGAGGAAGTGCTAAGAGACCCAGGTAAATTTCCGGATTACTGCATCAAGGAAGGACGACTGTACCGACATTTTTGGGACCTGAATGATCTGAGTGAGCCGGAGCTGTCTGACCCGTGGAAGCTATGTGTGACGAAGTCACAAAGATCCCGTATTTTACAGGAAAATCACGATGCCCCTACCGCCGGACACTTAGGGATTGCAATAGCGAAGATTGCTAAGATTTACTACTGGCCAGGAATGTTTAGGGACATAACCAGGTACGTCCGTGGCTGTATGCAATGCTTAAAGTACAAACCGTCTCAACAGCAGTTAGCTGGGAAAATGCAACCGTCCCGAAACCGACGTCCATGGGAAACTGTTAGTACCGATATCGTTGGACCACTGCCGCACAGTAAAAAAGGGAACTGCTACATAGTCATGTTCCAGGACCGTTTCACAAAATGGGTACAGTGTAAACCGATCAGAAAAGCGACCGCTAGCTCGATAAGTAACGCTTTTCACGAAGTAGTTCTGACCACGTTTGGATGTCCACGTACCGTATTATCAGACAATGGGACACAATATGATAGTAAGCTCTTTAAGGAAATGTTGAGAGGCTTGGGAATATACCATCGATTCACCCCACCGTATACACCACAAGCTTATCGTGTTGAAAGAGATAACCGTACATTAAAGACCATGATAGCTCAATATTGCGAACAAGACCACCAAGACTGGGATCTGAGACTATCCGACCTGAAGTTTGCCATTGATAATTCTAAGCACGACTCTACCGGCTTTTTTCCCGCCTTTCTCAATTTCGGAAGAGATCTCGACGTCCCGAATACACTACGCCGAGAAGTGAAACAAAATCAGACGACCGAATAATCTGAAACACCCAAAGACGCTGGAAATACCGAAAATGAAGTCTCTGAACAGTACCTACTTCGCTTGAACAAATTACAAGAGTGTTTCGATGTAGTCCGGTTGAATCTGTCTAGAGCCTTTACGATACAAAGCCGATATTATAGTCTACGCCGCCGTGACTGGAGATGTACAGTAGGTAATTCAGTAATGAAAAAAGAACATACCCTTTCATCCGCCGCAGATCATGTGGCCGCGAAACTTGCCCCGAAATATTCCGGTCCGTATAAAGTGGTGAAAGTTTTATCTCCTGTTGTGTACGATTTGAAAGATGCACAAGGGAAGCGTTATAACCGTATACATATCCAAGACTTGAAACCGATTTCAGCGGAACGCTAGTAAGTAGAACTTTTCAGGATGAGACCGAGACGTGATTCCCCGCCTCAAGAGAACGATCCCTTACTTTCCTGGGACCCCGAGCGCCACCGAATGACCGAGGAGATAATAGATCTAACCTCCCCCGCAGCTTCCCCGACATTTTTTAGTCAGACCGTCCCTGTAGCCCTCCCCCGCAGCCGTGCCCCATCCTGACGCTTCGACTTCCCCAACAATCTCCCTGTCCTCAGAAGAATATTCACTACCATGGGAAGACGTGGTAGACTTTGTTATCCCCGACGAATGGATACAGAATGTCGAGCATACCTCTCCAGAAGACCTGATGGCCCTGGAACTATATATACCGGGCAACACGCCGCCGCCATCACCTCCCGGTCCTGAACCTGGCACGTATCTGGAAACGGTTACGCTGGAGACTGTTGTCCGAAGGGAAATATTCATACCACCTGAAGAAGACTGGATCAGATACAGCGAGACGATCACCAGGCACACCGACACCCAGTATGGTTTTGAACCGGTATTTCCGCCAACAACCGCCCCGGCTGCCCATCCCCTAATGGTTGCTGGGCAATCTGAACGGCAGCTTGTGATCAATTTCGCATGCCGACAACCCAAAGATCATCCTTGGCCGACCGAATGGGTCAAAAGGAGCCGTCCGTTCCGGCCCACCGGCTCCGATCCGCGCCGTTGGTGTCGAGTGTACCTACCCGATGACCAAGGTCGCTATTGCAAAGTGTATTTACCGCCTTGCAGCGGACCCTAGTACTGTTTTAGTGTCGAGACTGTAAGTTTTTTCTTTGGGTTCACTGCCATCGTAGTAGGCAGTGTAGAATTTCTTTTCTTTTTGGGTGACACCGCTTAAAACTAGTGTCGCCAAACCTACGCGAAGTGTCGTGCTCTCCGCTCGCGAAGTTTTGCTCGTGCCTACTATCGCTACTTGATTACAAAACTGTTTTTCATTTCTAGATTTCCGGACTACTTCTTACAGCATGGCTTCCGAATCGACAATCGAAATACTAGACATGTCCGAGGTGGAAAGTTGGGATGAGGACGATCTCCTATCCAAATCAGTTCTGCGATCCGAGGAACCAGCTGCCGATCCTGACCGATCTGACTCCAATCCTGGTATAACCGAAAGCTCTCCAATTCCAACCAAACTGTCAATGAGCTCGTCATCTCCGGTTAACGAATCAAGTTCAAATACCCATGTGAGATCAGGAAGGCCGTTAGTACTAGAGAGGGTCCCGAAGAAGATTAGACGAGAAACACGGCCAGCGCCAGTCTACACCGACAGGCCATCTGACAATCAACCATCCGATGACATTTTCTTGCCCGTTGAAAGGGACTTATGTTGGAGATGTGGATACCCTGGACACCGTCGCGATATCTGTAACCGTGGAAAAACCATATTATTTTGTTCCCGTTGCGGACGTTTTGGTAAGATGTCCCGGGACTGTTCTTGTACGAAGCCGACTCTCAGAACCACATTAATGAAGACGTCTCTTAAGTGTCCCAGCTGCGGTCGTTCCGGACGGCCGAGGATAGACTGTACCTGTACCAGCCGAGAAACTTCCAGACCTACACCGGAGCCAGGAAAATGTTCTGTAACCATCCAAGCAACGCAAATATCCTGATTCCGGCAAGATGTGGGCATTCAGTGTGACCTCTGTGACTGTGCCATGAAAATTCCGGACTACGCCACTAGGCCCCATCCGCGATATACAATCCTGCGGAACGCCTCCACCGTAAGAAGAGTGAGGACACGTTCTTCCCGGCGGTATCCCAGCCTAAGTACGAGGAGCTCTAGGCTCCAGTAACCCCGTGAGGAATTTGGATAAATGTCCCTGCCGCAAGATCCGATACTGTATTTAATTATTTTTGAATAATCTTTCATTTTAGGTGGTAACGGTTAGTTTTAAGAATGAGTGGAAAAAAAATATAACAAATGCAAGCTTCACTTTCATTTGTCAATTTTTTTTAACCGAAAAAAGAGGGAGATGTAACGATGTTACTTTTTAATGTTTACATTTCCAGCAACCATGCAGTATACATTTCATTTTATTTAATAACTAAATCGCCTCTCTTTCGAAATTTAACTATGAGTTTTTATTTTTATATAAATGTACTGTTTCTGAGACATCCGGTATATCCTTTTGTCGAGTTCACTTAAACCAGTCTGCTAATGTGCGCGCATTTTCAAAATTTTAAGGAGGAGACTTCGTAAGTGAGGTAGGAGAATTTAATAAAAGGACGTAGCATACATGTAAAGAGAGCTTTTTCTTTCTTTTCCTTCTTGCAAATTACATTTTGTTTACACCAAATACTGTGACTGGTTTTTGTGAATCAGGTAAGTGGATATAAAATTGTTCTGTGAATAACTATTATCATCCAACACTTAGCCGCTTTTATTTTTAACGTTTGAATTCATAGTATTTGTGTACAATTCCGAAGTTAGAACATATAGAGTCTATTTTATCTGAATATTCAATCCCGCCCAATAGGCCGTTGTACTGTTAGGAAAATTTAGTTGTTTTTGCATTTGCTTAGAAAAATCTCGTCTGGATTCGCTGCTGAGCAGGGATCAATTCGAGAGGCCTCTAAGGCAGTTTTGATTTAAGGGATACGAAATAATCTCAAAAATATTCGCTGCCGAGCAGGGATACCCAGGAGAGTTTTCCGCATTCTGCTGGTAGTTTTCTTCATCTGGAATATTTGATTTTATACGATAGGCCGTTGTGTGGATCAGTAAAACCTAGTTTAGTTGAATCTGGTGAAATCGCTAAGAAATTCCGGTGGCTATTGAGATTAAACCGGCAGCCGAGACTAGTTAATTGATTATTTTCTCTCGCTTTATTTTAAAAGGTACACAAATACTAGGAACCGATTTAGTACGCTCTGTTAGTGCAACCATAATGCCTTCTCTGTGCATTTTGACATATTATCACTAGGAACTTTGTACTGTTTTCACCCGCTACGTACTAGTAGAATTCTGCACGTTATTTTCCGCCTCTGTTGTAAAATAGCTAGAATATTCATTGCTTGGTGTCAGTCCGCTTTTGGTTTTATTAATAACGTAGATCTTTAGTAGTAGATTTCGATATTTTTGTAAAACACTAAAATTGGTTAAATTTCTCATTTATGTAAAATTCAATTTTATTTGTGGCATTAAAATTTATATTTTCTCCAGTAGCGAGTATTTTCATTTGTTTGATAGTGGTAAGCAATTAAAGCCTGTTTTCACACTACGTATCCGGAAAGGTTAATAACAACAGACCCCTGGAATTACTGAACCTCCATCTGTGGCTACCTTGGTAACTCTCGACGCCGTATTTTCGAGAGTTCGTTGGAGTAAACCACTCCAAAAATCTGGCGCCCGAGGAAATCTAGGAAGTACCGAAGCCGTGGGTGTCATAGTGACGTCCGTGATTCTTTTAAGGAAAGAAAGCACGTCACATTCGTCAACTGCCAAAATTAATTTTCCAACCTGTGGAACATTCCTAAAATAGGCACACATACTGCGCCGCTAAATTAACGCATAATTTTAAAAATTGGAATAAGGATAATAAAATATTTTTCTAGAGGCCGCCACTGGCTTGAAAATATTTGATTATGATGTTCTTTAAATTTTTCAAGATATCGTTTTTGTGTCGAATACATAAAAAGCAGATTTTTTACATTACTACACAACAAATTTAACAAAATTCCTTAGATATTAAATTTAGTCGTTTATTTGCTTTTAGTTTTGTTTTCTACACTTGTATAGGCAACATTCAAACATTACAACACAAAATGGCCCAAAACGCTCGTGAGATGAGAAATTTTTCGCGTGAGGAATGTGCTACTGCCATAGCACATGTGGGAGACTGCTTGCCACAAATTGAAGTGGCACAACGTCTAGGAGTGACACAATCTACCATATTCAAGGCTATAGAACGATTTAAGGAGACTGGTAGTAACGAAAGAACACCCGTACAAGGACAGAATAGGATCTCAACTAGCAATCATGATCGATTTTTACGATTGCAAGCATTAAGAACTCGATTTGTTACAAGCACTCCACTGCAGCAAGAATTTTCTCGTCGGTATAGCTACCGAATTAGCCAAGATACCATGCGAAGAAGGTTGACAGAAGCCGAAGTTACCCTTTATCGTGCTGCAACAGGTCCTCTTCTAACTGCAAACCATCGAAGGCTGCGATTCCAGTTTGACCAAGAACATCAGTACTGGGGCAATGGGGCAATGTAGTGTTTAGCGATGAGTCCAGATTCAGTGATGATCGACGTAGGAGAGTGTACCGACGCCCTGGAGAGCGATACTCCCAATGCAAAATTGTAGAAACATGGAGGGGGGTGTTTCTGACTTCGAATCGTTTTTGTTGGACTGTATTAAAATGCCTTTTGTTAATTTTAACTTCTTGTATTCTATATTTTCTTTTTATATTGTTAAAAGAAATTGACGATTTTTTGAAAGAAAAGAATTATTTTATTATTATTGACAGTGACAGTTAAACAATTTCTTATATATCATTGAAACAAAAAACTTATTTTATGAAATTAAATAAACAGAAATCAACATCGACGTACTTCTCATCTATACATCTATACATTATTGGTAGACTGATCAGTGTGACGTTAATAAAATTGCACCAATTAAAAGAAGACGTCTACCTATGGCGTCAACATGCCGCCCGCCCGTCTTGATATGTACTATATAATACATTCAAACAAGAATTGAAGAATTGCAAATTATAAAATAAATACATAAGTCTATTTATACTTCAGCCTCTATCGGAAGCACACAGAGCCTGGACACAGCTCTTTTAAGTTCCATTCCATTGGGCATTCTTAGACTAACGACTCGGACTACTGAATCAGTTCCTGGATGAAGTTCTGTAATTCGGGCCAAGCTCCACTGGAGAGGAGGTGCATCTGCATCTCTTATCAACACCAAGTCTCCAACCTTCATTAACTTGGTGGCATTTTCTTTCCACTTCGTCCGAGACTGCAACTCGGCAATGTATTCCACATGCCATCTCTTCCAAAATGACTGTAATACTTGTTGCTGCTGCTTATAATAAGTCGAACGATTTATTGGCTTTTCTAAGTAATTTGGTTCAGGTATAGCTGTAATAAGTCTGCCAACCCAAAAATGAGCAGGAGTAAGGGGAGTAAGGTCTAAAGGACTGGAAGAAAGTGGAGTAAGGGGACGGGAATTTAGTATTCCTTCAATTTGTATCAAAACACTAAAAAAATCTTCGTATGGTAATTGTAAGTTACCAACGACTCTTTTAATGTGACCTTTAGCGCTTTTTACGCCGGCTTCCCAAATACCCCCAAAATTTGGAGAGTAAGGTGGACTAAAATGCCACGTTATACCATCTTCTGCCATATTCTGCAAAATTGTTTTCGAGGAATTTTCAAGAAATTCATATAGTTTACTTAATTCAGTGCATGCCCCAACGAAATTAGACCCATTATCAGAATAAATATTTTTGGGTTTGCCCCTTCTGGCAATAAATCTTTTTAATGTGGCAAAAAATGCTTCTGTAGACAACCCTGTTACTAAATCGAGGTGTATTGCTTTAATCGACATACATATAAAAACGCAGATATAAGATTTAATAAGCTTAGCACCCCTCAGTTTTCTGTCTTTTATAAGGATTGGGCCCGCATAGTCAATGCCTACATCAGAGAATGGAAAGCTTTGTGTAATACGACATTCAGGTAAGTTACCCATTTGCGGTTGTTTAAAAGTAGGCCTAACCTTAAAACATTTTATGCATGAATGTACAATTTTTCTTGAAATACTACGACCTGACATAGGCCAGTAACTTTCTCACTTTCTCGAAAGGAGGCCAGTAACTGCTGGGGACCACAATGGCATAGTCTTTCATGTTCGTAACTTAGTATTAAACGTGTCAACTTATGACTTCCCCCTAAAATAATTGGGTACTTTTTATCATATAAAAATTGGCTAGAGTTTCTTAGTCTTCCCCCTACTCTAATAATACTGTCATTATCTATAAATGGTTGTAAACATAGTAAACTACTTCTTTTGGGAATAGCCTTATTATTTTGTAAATTTACATATTCTAAAGGAAATGATTCCTGTTGAGCTAACCTGATTAATGACTTGAGCGCTTTATTTAACTCTAGCACTGTCAAAGCTCCATGCTGTATACAAGGACATATTCTCAAATTATTATAAAATCTAAAACAATAAGCTATTACTCTTTTTAATTTATTCAATGCTGAATATCTACTGAATATTTCAAAATCTTCCTGAGTTGTTACATTACTCACCATTCTTCGTTCTGGAAGTTCTTGAGTAACATAATCAATTGTTGATTTTGGCCATTCGGCCTGATCACTTAATAGCCACTGTGGACCGTGCCACCACAATTCGGATTCAATAATTTCATCAACTGTTATACCTCGAGTTAACAAGTCAGCGGGATTATCATTGGAGCGAATATGTTGCCACTCTTTCGGTTCGGTTAAATTTTGAATGTTGCCTACCCGATTAGCGATAAATGACTTCCAAGATCTAGCTGACGACTTTATCCAGCCCAAAGCAATAGTGGAGTCACTCCAATAATATTTGCGTTGTATAGGTAAACAAATAGAATCTAATACTGTTTTACTCAAAGAGGAGAGAAGGTCAGCGGCACATAACTCTAATCTAGGTAAAGTCACTTGCTTGATAGGTGCTACTCTAGTTTTGGCAGTTAATAACTGAGAACAAATATTACCTTCCTCGTCAATGCTCCTTAAATATATGCATGCACCATAAGCGCCTTCAGACGAATCTGCAAAACCATGAAATTCTATCATGCGTTTTTCATGTGCAAGTGTATAACGAGGAATTGTCAACATTTCTTACATTTTTAAATCTTTTCGAAAATTAAGCCAGTCGCAATAAATTTTTTGAGGAACTGCCTCATCCCAAGTAAGGCCTGCTTGCCATAATTGTTGTGAAATTATTTTTGATCTTATGGTTATTGGAGAGAGTAAACCTAGCGGATCAAATATTTGTGAAGAAATTGACAATATTATTCTTTTCGTAACAATGTTAGGAGAAGCCAAATTAATATTATATTGTATTGTGTCACTAGTTGAATTCCAATATACCCCTAACGTTTTATTACTTTGATCGTCCATTAAATACAATCTACTAACCTCGGAATGTTCGTCTACATTAAAATCTTTTAAACGATCACTCTTGTTTGTCAACCACTTTCTTAAAATGAAACCTGCAGACTGCAAAATGTGAGATACCTCCTTTTATATTGATAGTAACTCATCTACAGAATCATAACCTGTTAGTAGGTCGTCCAAGTAAAAATCGTCCTTTATCACCTTTGCAGTCCTAGGATATTCGGTTATCGTTAGCTAATTGAATTAGACAACGCGTGGCTAAAAATGGTGCTGAAGCAGTACCATATGTTACGGTGTTTAATTGAAAACAATTTAATTCGTCATTAGGATTTTCCCTCCAAAATATTCTTTGCAATGAACGTTGCTCGCTATCTAATAAAATCTGTCTATACATCTTTGAAATATCTGCACTCATGACATAGGGATAACATCTAAATCTCAGTAAAATAGCAAATAAATCTGACTGGACCGTAGGTCCAACATACTATGCATCATTCAAGGAAATGCCACTAGTAGTTTTTGAACTAGCGTCAAAAACCACTCGACACTTAGTTGTTAATGAACACTCACGAATTATCGCATGGTGAGGCATATAAAAATTTAAATTTTCTTTAGTCTCATTTTTATCTATTTCTGTCATATGCTTTAAAGCTTCATATTCGCGCATAAACTCAACATAATGAGTTTTTAAAGTGTCATTTTTACTTAATTTTTTCTCTAAAGAATAGAATCGTTTTAGCGCTGTTTTTCGCGAGTCACTTAAATAATTAATATTGTTATTGAGAGGCATTTTTACCACAAAACATCCTTCCGAGTTCCGACACGTATTTTTCAAAAAATCATCTTCACACATTTGTTCCGTTTTATTTAAAACCGGCACATTTTCATAATTTTCTATTTGCCAAAATTTACTTAATTGATCACTTATGGTTTTTTCAAAATTATCAGATAATATAGTTGAATGACCGGAAATTGCATAATAATTTTAATTTTGCAACATTGTATTCCCTGAAATAACCCATCCTAACAAAGTTTTCTGTAAAACTGGCATATTTTTGCCTAGACTCAATGGCCCCACTGAAAGTAACTGCCAAAAAATGCTACTACTCAGCAAAATATCAACTTCTCTACTTTTATAAAATTCAGAATCAGCCAGCTGTATATTTTGTGGTATTTCAAATACAGATTTATCAATATTAAAAGTAGGCAATTTTTCTGTAATTTTTTTTATTATTGAGCAGGATACTTCAGTTTTGTAATTTGAGTTTATGGAACTTATTTCAATTGTGGTTTTATATTTAATTGTGGATGTTGCCTTTCCTACACCTTTAATGGTTACACTGAAATTTGATTTATCAAGTTTCAGTTTATGACATAATGCTTCAGTGATGAAACAACACTGCGACCCATTATCCAGTAAAACTCTTGCTGGATAATATTGACCATATTTGTTTTTAACTTGTACCATGGCTGTAGCTAGCAGAACTTCTGCATGTCTACAATACTCTCTAGTGTGAGACACTACCGTATGCTGAGTTTCAATTGTATTATTTTCATTGCTAGCAAAGTTATTATTAATTGTAGCTTGCACTTCATTGTGGTCCATATGTATTAAGGTGTTATGTTTTTGAAAACATTTTTTACATCCAGAGTAGGTGCAATTCTTTGATAAATGACCTGGCCTCATACAATTTAAACACAATTTCTTCTCATACAATCTTTGACCTCGTTCTGTTAGTGGAGTCTTTAACAATTCATCACATTCATAGACCGTATGATTGCTTTTACAAAAATAGCACTTTGGCTTACTCGTACTTACATGTGAGGTAGAAATATTCCTTGTAGGACGCTTATTACGGAATTTATTTTCTGTTTTTATCTCAACCTCAGCAACTGTTCCCTTATGCTCTAATTTTTTCCACAAACCCAATCTATTGATTAAAAATTCTTCCATATCACTCATATTTGGTTTTTCACCTTTAATTGCATAAGACTCCCACTCTTTTTGTGTCTTTATCAAACTTAGTTGTTGAAATATAAATAAGCATCGTATCAACCGATGGCTCTTGAAAACTTTCCAGAGCTCTTAAATTCTTTATTGTATTTAAATAGAGATCTCTTAAACCTTTATGATCATGCTTTATCATTGCCGATTGCTCAAAAATTGCTTTTAAATGATTAAAAATAATTAAATTGTTATTTTCATAGTATTGACATAGCAATTTCCAAGCAATATCATAATTTGCCTCTGTTTTTTGAATACCCATTAATAAATCTTTTGCTTCACCCTCTAAAGACATTTTTAAATAATGAAATTTATCTATATTGCTCAAATGGGTTTTGTTGTGTACCATATCGAGGAAGATATCTCGAAATTCTAACCAGTTATTTATATGGCCATTGAAAACAGGCAACCTTATTGTTGGAAAACGAATATCGTGCATAGAAACCAATGGGCGTACTGTATTGTTAATTATTTGGTTGTCTACATTTGCTTGTGTCTCAAGCCCTTGAACCTCCTGTATTTGACTCTCTTGTATATGAGCCTCTTGTATATTATTAGTCCCTTGTAATATTGATACAGATGACACTGTACTATTGCTAGAGCTCTCTTTTTTATAAGAGACTCTTGCCATTTCATTAACCCTAATGATCTCTTTTAAACATCCTAGTGCCCTAAAATAAGAATCCTCAAATTCTTTTCTTTCTTTATCTTGATCTTGTAATATATTGTCATTGTTTATTAGCTTTTGTCAATTACTGATTGAATTTCCTCAAGTTCATCTAAAAGGGGGTGTGCTTTTTCTATTTTTAAGACTATTGTACTATATAAATTACTGTCTTTTAATATTAAACCCTCTCTAAACTCTAAATCTTGAATAAAATTGTTTAAACGAGTAATTTTTCCCTTAATCTGACCCCTCTTCAAATTTAATACTTGTAATCCTTCCTCTTCCATAATTATTTCTTACAGAATTTGTGCAGAAGTATAGTTATTGATAAATATAATCAAGTATTAATTGTATCAATTGAAGGAATACTACCTTAATGGGAAACAATTCACAGGATTCGGTGGCAACCCTAAACTTCGAGTTTTCTTCTAGTTTTTTGCGATTTTCGCAATTTATAGCCAATTTAATCGTCTAATTAAATTGAATCCAGCGACCAAGGACCATGTTTCTGAATTCGAATCGTTTTTGTTGGACTGTATTAAAATGCCTTTTGTTAATTTTAACTTCTTGTATTCTATATTTTCTTTTTATATTGTTAAAAGAAATTGACGATTTTTTGAAAGAAAAAAATTATTTTATTATTATTGACAGTGACAGTTAAACAATTTCTTATATATCATTGAAACAAAAAACTTATTTTATGAAATTAAATAAACAGAAATCAACATCGACGTACTTTTCATCTATACATTATTGGTAGACTAATCAGTGTGACGTTAATAAAATTGCACCAATTAAAAGAAGACGTCTACCTATGGCGTCAACAGGGGGTCTGTAATGGTATGGGGTGGCATTCGTTTGGAGACCCATACGGACCTGATTATGATTCAGGGAGGTCGTTTGAATGCTGATCGATACATAACAGACATTTTCGATCCGCATGTGGTACCATACGCCCCATTTATTGGAGAATCTTATTTATTTATGCACCATAATGCACGTCAGCATGTGGCAAGAGGGGTACAAAATTACCTCCAGGAAGTTGAAATTTGAACTTTCCCATTGCTATCTAGAAGTCCTCACCCTAACCCCATAGACCACTTATGGGACAACGTGGGTAGAAGCGTTAGAGCCCTAATGCCTCCACCTTAGAACCTGAATGACTTGTCATTAAGGCTAACTGAAATATGGGATCAGTTTGATCAAGTTGGAATTCAAAATATAATTTTTAGCATGCCGAGGAGATGTGAAGCCGTAAGATATTAAATATTGTAATTTGATATTTTTTTCAACAAATGAAAAAATTAAAAATTGGTTACTTTTTTTATTATCTCCGTATTTTTATTTATACGCTTCGGGAATTTATTAAATTGTAAAAAACATATTTAGTATCACCAAAATAAGAACTGCACTTAGAAAATGTTTGTAAATCTCTGAGTTAAAGGTAGTTTTGATGTAATTTTTAAATTATGCGTTAACTTAACGGCGGTTTAGGAAATATTAGTTGTAATGCCACTTTTTTCACTTAAAATAAAAAGGCTTATTATTTAAAACACAGTAAACACTAACACTCTCTAACTACTGATATACTAAAAAGACATACATTCAGTTATCAAAATAAAAAAACATTGTAAGAAGAATCGAATACAAAAATAACTAGGAATGGTGCATTAATATAGAAAAAAAATAAATCGTGGAAAAATATCTTAACAATGCAGCCACATACATGATTCTACTTTATGAATGTTGCCTGTGAAAACGAAATCAAAATAGAATAACTTGAGGAATGTAAATTCTCTGTTCATAGTCATGTCGAATGACAGATGGATTATACTTCTTATGGAACTAGTTTCTGCATGTGGTGACTTAGGTTTCAGTGCATTTCTTGTTTTTAGTTAAGTTTATTACCTATTCTAAAAAATATAAACGATTTAAATAAAAAGTTGCCTATGTTGACTAAATTAACACAATCCTACATCAATATTAATCAATCTATTTACCTAAATTTGTTCTTAATAACTTCATCTGGTAAGTTTATTCCATATTTATTTTAATACTATTCTATAAGAAGTGGTAGCTAATTTAAATTAATTGAAAGGAGTGAGAATTGCTCAAAAATACTAAATATTAGCATAAAATCTCAATATTCGCGTGAGGCAAAGTCATTTATTTATAATTTTAATTAAGTAAATCTATAGTATGAATAATGAATAGATATCATGTCTACTTTTTGGTGCCATTCGAATACCGTTTTTCTTAAGAGATAAAAATCTGCATACTTGGTTCGATCGCAAATCAATTAACAAATATGGACTGCACTTTGCTAAGAAGTTCATTAACCCAACATTCAAATTATGATGAACTAACACAAAGTTACGCGCTTTCAGGAATCTGAATATTTACAAAATGCATTATGATCACATTTATGTGGAATCGACTTTCTGATTAAACCGTTTGAACGTGAAACAGTCAGTTATAAAGTGGGAGTATGGAGAAAAATTAGAGCGTTTTACGTCCAGGGAAGCTATTAATGAGGAATGACGTTATTGGAACTCATGCACAATATTTGATAAAAGAGGAGAATTTCCTACGAGATTTTTCAATTTGTTAAAATGGAGGTGGAATAAAACTGTTTTTCATTTAGAAGTGGAAAATGAGCTGAGATAACATATTGTGAAATTACATAAAATGTTGTTTTATGGACTGTCCCCCGTCGACATAAGAAGGTTGGCCTTCCAATTTGCTAATCAAATAGAGCATCGTTTTAATACCACTAGAAAGATGGCAGGAAAAGATTAGCTATGACTATTTTTGAAAAGGAAACGTTTAAGTCTAAGGACCCGGAGGTAACCAGTATGTCCAGAGTAGCCGGTTTCACAAAAAACGAAGTGGCTAGATTTATTAAACTCCTTAAAAAAACTATAGAGAACTATCAATTTTGTCCAGACAGAATATTTATTGTTGACGAGACCTGGATTTCTTTCATACAAACGACACGAAAAGTTGTTGACGAGAAAGGAATTAAGCGGATTGGTCGTATCATATCCGCCGAAAGGAGCAAAAACGCCACACTTCTAGGTACCATTAGTGCAGGAGAAACCTTTATTAAACCATGATAATTTTCCCAAGAACGCGAATGAATCCTCAACTACTTGTATGTTCCTTTCCTGGAACAATATTGATGCAAATTTATTTTTAGGATATGTGAGACAACTTATAAAACGTGTACGACCAACATAATTAAGACCTGTTCCTCTTTTACTAGCCCCTTCCATCACTTCGTCCACTTTTGTGGACATCAGATTTATCTATTATTAAGTGGAAGTTATCTACTTTTTACTCACTATTTCATGCTGTGCTTATATGTAGATATCCATTTAGACTGCTAATAGAGTAGAATTGATGCTATCTAGCTGTGCGATGTATACAACGTTTGTTACAACTGATGAATTACCTGTTTATCAGTTTGTAACACTTTTACTATGCAACGGTTATAGATATGCTAAAAAAGTGTTTCACGTATTTTGTGGGTTGTAACAATTGAAAAACTATCTCAGAAGGTACAATATTTAATTACTGTTTTAAACGAAACTTACTATATCCAGATAAGTCCACAATATACTGAAAAAGTGTTAAAGAAATTTGACTATTGTTTCGATATTAAATATCATCGTCAGAATGACAGAAGTTACATTTCATTTGATGTTTACCTGATGTTTAATAATTATTTTTGGCTAGATCAAGAAGGGACCTACCTTGTGATTCACTCAATATTTTCTTCTTCTTCTTCAACTGCTTATCCATTAATGGATGTTTGCGATCACATGTACCCACTCTTCTTTATTACTGATGGTGCTGAATAAGTCTCCTACTGTTCTCAGCCGTGTCCATTGTCTGGCGTTTTGAAGTCATGACATCTTCTTCCTGCCGACTCCTCTCCTCTCCTCAATCTTTTCCTCGATTACTAATTGTAGGAATTGGTATCTTTCATTCCGTATTATGTGGCCTAGATATGCTGTTTTTCTGCGCTTGATGGCTTTCAGCAATTCGCGTTCTCTTTTAATTGTGCTAATGACCCCCTCATTCGCTTTCCTGGCCAATCATGGGACTTTCAGTATTCGCCAGTAAGTCGACATTTTGAAGGCTTAAAATCTATTCATGGTGTTTACTTTTAGTGTCCAGCCCTCCATACTATACAGTAACACTGACCACACGTAACATTTTACAAATATGATTCTTAAGTCGAGGTCGAAATCGATGTTGGTAAGAACTTTCCTGAATTTCATAACTGTGCTTCGGGCAATTTCAATTCGGCATTTGATTTCCGTTTCGGACGTCCAGCTTTCACGTAGCCACGTGCCTAAATATTTAAATTTATATACCCTTTCAATATGGCATCTGTCGTGTGTTAGGCTTGCATTTTTATTTTCTTCCGGCTTGCGAGAAACTATCATGAATTTTGTATTCTTGGTGTTGATATTGAGGCTCAAGCTTTTGCTACTATCGCCCACGGCATCAAGAAGATCCTGCAAGTCTTACATATTCTCAGCAACTAGGACTGTGTCGTCTGCGAATCGTATGTTGTTGACCCACACTCCGTTCACCATAATACCCAGGCTGCGTTCCTCGAGTGCCTCCTGGAAGATGTTTTCAGAGAATAGATTGAAGAGGAGTGGAGAGATAACGCATCCCTCTCTGACCCCTCTATGGATCTTTGTCGGTTCTGTATGTTCATTGCCAACCCTGCCTTCGGCTGTTTGCTTCCAATAAAGGCTTTCTATGCAGCGGATATCCCTCTGGTCTATATCTATCCTCCTCAGAATTTGGATGAGTTTGTGTTGTTCAACCTTATCGAACGTTTCTCGTAGTCGATGAAGCATAACATCACATCTTTCTTCTGATCATTGCAGTTCAGGACTAATACTTTAGTTCCGGCTATAGCCTCTCTCGTACCTAGTCCCCTTCTTATTCGAGACTGTGTGGATCCGACATCTCTTTCGCACTCTAAAGAAATTCTGTAGTGAATAATCTTGAGGAATATCTTTAACGTATGGCTCATCAGACTGATCAGCCTATGATCCTTGCACTTCGTTGCATTGCTCTTTTTTAGCAAGGGGATAAAACATAGTGTAACCCATTTGGCAGGGAACTCCCCCGTGTCATATATTTTGTTGAATATTTTGTGCAGGACGGAAATGCTTTTATCGTCCAATATTTTCGGTAGTTCGACAGGTATGCCGTCCGGACCAACTGCCTTTCTGTCCTTTGACATATTTATTGCTCTTATGATTTCTTCTTTGGTGATAGGGGGTCCTGATCTTCGCCCTACGTGGCTTCTATATCAGGTCTGTTATCGTTGAAAAGGCTGCTAATATATTTCTCCCAAATAATTATTCGCTGCTGATCATCCTGCGCCATCTCTCCATAATCGTTTCCTATATTAGAGAAGTGTCTGTTCCTGTAAACTCCGGACGCCTGGTTTATCTTTTCGTGTACGTTAAATCCATCGTGTAGTTATTCTATCTCCTCGTATAAATTCTTCAACTAGTCATTCGTTGCTGTTCTTATTTTTCTTTTAATAATTTATGGTTATGTTTATAGCTCTCAGAATTTCCTTGATTTTTACATTTTCTTCTTTCTTCGAAAAGTGCCATGATTTCTGCTGTCATCCAATTGTGTTTTTGTGTGTTTCTGCTTATAACCTAGCTCATTTTCTGCGACCTTTGTCATGGCCTGTTTCACTCCTCCCCATACGTCATCAAGTTGGAGGAGGATGCAACTCCTCCAACTTCGGATCTACGGAAGTCATTATTCCTTGATTAATTTCCGCCACCATTTTGTTCTCAATATCTCCGCTCCTAATTCTATCGTGGTCTATCTTTCTCTGTTCAATATGGGTTTCCATGTTCGTGATCTTAGTTTTGATTACTGCTACCAGGAGAATATGATCCGAGGGAACGTCGGCACTTAATATATGCTAATAGAAAGGAAAGAAGTATAATATTACAAATATTAGAGCTTAGATATTATTAGCCCGGATATCTTCTTTCCAATTAAGATCAGAACAGAAGAAAATAAGTAGCTCTCAAGGTTGTTACCTACAACGCCAGATCGCTACTCTCAGTGAATTGAGAGACTAACGCAAATTAAATCGTGAGAATAAAATTTTTGTTTTATCCTTGGTTTCCGAGTTATTGATAAAAACAATGATCTAAATTTCATAAAATTTAATCTTTATTAACACCTTTTCGCTTCAACAGGTTCGAGTTAATAATTCTCTTTCAAAAATCTCCACAAAAAAATCTAAAGGATTGAGGTCTGGTAATCTAGGAAGGCACAGTTCTGGTCCACATCATCCAAGAGTCAAGGCATTTGTGATTTAGTAATTTATTTATTTGTATTCTCACAGATTTTACAACCTAACTGCAAGAAAACATTTAAATCAATGTGAGGTAGTACATACATAAAACAAAAATTAACTTTTATGTCAGATTAACAGCTGGTATTATATAGAGTTCGTTACCAGAACCGCAAAGAATCATCACTGAATAAAATGCGTTAAGCTGATGTATTGATTATATGAGTTAGAATCAATTTCTAAAAGGTAATCAAAGGTATATCCCAATTTAAATTAAGTGCAATTGTAAAATTGTTGGCTAGTCAAAGCATGGTTACCAAAGGAGCTCGGTAAATAGACAGTACAAAGTGGACACTGAACTTGACAGAAGAACGCATAGATCTTGGAGGAATGTTAAACGGAATTAGTTGTACAATATCTGGTGCGTTAATTCTATTGTCAATAATTTTGTGCGAAAATACCATTGATGGAATTTGGCGTCTACCCTCTAAAGACAAAATCTTAAATTCAGTTCTTAAACTAGTTGTCCGCACTGTATTATAACTAGGCCACTTTCGATGCTTTTTAAAGTACAAGAGTCGTAGTAATTTATTTTGTACTTTTTCAATTTCATTCAATGTTGTTTGCAGCTCACCAGACCAAATAATAGAAGCAAATTTTTATTTTGATCTAACTAGGCTGAAATATAATGTTTTCATTATACATATATTACTAAAAGAATAGCATTATCTTATTACAAATCCTAATGTTCGATTTGCTGATTTTACGAGAGTGCTAATGTGATTTTGAAAAGAAAATATGTTATTGTAAGTGACCCCAAGATCTTTAGTTTCGATTTTCCGTTCAAGAGTATCCTTATTTATATTATAATCAAAAACAATTGTATTTTTCTGGCGAGTTATTATCACTATTGCACACTTTTTGATGTTGAAGTATAGTTTATTTTTGATACTCCATTCAAATATAAATATATTATTTATGTCCTTTGCAAAGAAATACAGTCTCTAACTGTATGTACATCTCTAAAAATTTCAAGGTCATCTGCATACAATAAACAGTCAGAATGAGTAATTACTGATGGCAAATCGTTAATAAACATTATAGACAACAGATGTCCTAAATTAGAACCCTGTGGTACCCCTGAGTTAGCATACAACTTGCCATAGTGTTTCCATCATGCTTTACGACAAAATGTCTATCGTGTAATTAACTCCACATTAATTCCAGTAATCTATCAGATACCCCATAATTTACAAGTTTTTGCAAAAGAATGTCATGATTCACTTGATCGAAGGACTTACGAAAATCGGTGTATATGATATCAAGCTGACATTTATTTTCAAGGGTATTATAAACTTAATTACTGAAGGTATATAAATTTGTATTAATAGATTCATTCGCAATAAATCCGTGTTGGTTTGGTTTAATATATGATTGAACATATTGATTTAGCTTGGAGTAAATTATAGTCCAGGAAAATCAGACCCAAAATGGTCATTTTGCGTCATTTCCGAGGTAACGGCTGATACTTGGTAAAAAGTTAGTAAAAATGGTGTACAACAAAACTTAACTTATGCGACCTCTCAAATCGGACCGGAACATTGTTTATGATTCGATTTACACTAATTTTTCATGCCTTTTGTAGATTATTCAGGTATATCTTTTTTCTCGTGCATAGTACAGACAAAAAGTTAAATACTTTTTTTTTCTTCTTTTAAAGACCTTCTAGACCTTACACGTAAAAAAAATGATTGGGTCAAAAGTTATTGGCAAATAAACAACTGATAACGTTATTGTTAATAATTAAAAATATATTAAGCATTTTTTACACTAACACTGCCACATCACGCTTATCTATTCTCACTCATTAAAAAATTATACTCACGAAAGATGGAGTCTGTAAGTTGAATAGTTTATGAATTATGGCCTTATAAACAAATTAACTAAAAATTTACTTGCAGAGTTCTGTAAGCTATGCGACGTCGCGCAAATTTTTTCACTGTTAGATTTCATAATGAGACATCGATACTCATCATTGTTTTCCAAAAAGTTAAGTTTATTACCTATTCTAAAAAATATAAACGATTTAAATAAAAAGTTGCCTATGTTGACTAAATTAACACAATCCTACATCAATATTAATCAATCTATTTACCTAAATTTGTTCTTAATAACTTCATCTGGTAAGTTTATTCCATATTTATTTTAATACTATTCTATAAGAAGTGGTAGCTAATTTAAATTAATTGAAAGGAGTGAGAATTGCTCAAAAATACTAAATATTAGCATAAAATCTCAATATTCGCGTGAGGCAAAGTCATTTATTTATAATTTTAATTAAGTAAATCTATAGTATGAATAATGAATAGATATCATGTCTACTTTTTGGTGCCATTCGAATACCGTTTTTCTTAAGAGATAAAAATCTGCATACTTGGTTCGATCGCAAATCAATTAACAAATATGGACTGCACTTTGCTAAGAAGTTCATTAACCCAACATTCAAATTATGATGAACTAACACAAAGTTACGCGCTTTCAGGAATCTGAATATTTACAAAATGCATTATGATCACATTTATGTGGAATCGACTTTCTGATTAAACCGTTTGAACGTGAAACAGTCAGTTATAAAGTGGGAGTATGGAGAAAAATTAGAGCGTTTTACGTCCAGGGAAGCTATTAATGAGGAATGACGTTATTGGAACTCATGCACAATATTTGATAAAAGAGGAGAATTTCCTACGAGATTTTTCAATTTGTTAAAATGGAAGTGGAATAAAACTGTTTTTCATTTAGAAGTGGAAAATGAGCTGAGATAACATATTGTGAAATTACATAAAATGTTGTTTTATGGACTGTCCCCCGTCGACATAAGAAGGTTGGCCTTCCAATTTGCTAATCAAATAGAGCATCGTTTTAATACCACTAGAAAGATGGCAGGAAAAGATTAGCTATGACTATTTTTGAAAAGGAAACGTTTAAGTCTAAGGACCCGGAGGTAACCAGTATGTCCAGAGTAGCCGGTTTCACAAAAAACGAAGTGGCTAGATTTATTAAACTCCTTAAAAAAACTATAGAGAACTATCAATTTTGTCCAGACAGAATATTTATTGTTGACGAGACCTGGATTTCTTTCATACAAACGACACGAAAAGTTGTTGACGAGAAAGGAATTAAGCGGATTGGTCGTATCATATCCGCCGAAAGGAGCAAAAACGCCACACTTCTAGGTACCATTAGTGCAGGAGAAACCTTTATTAAACCATGATAATTTTCCCAAGAACGCGAATGAATCCTCAACTACTTGTATGTTCCTTTCCTGGAACAATATTGATGCAAATTTATTTTTAGGATATGTGAGACAACTTATAAAACGTGTACGACCAACATAATTAAGACCTGTTCCTCTTTTACTAGCCCCTTCCATCACTTCGTCCACTTTTGTGGACATCAGATTTATCTATTATTAAGTGGAAGTTATCTACTTTTTACTCACTATTTCATGCTGTGCTTATATGTAGATATCCATTTAGACTGCTAATAGAGTAGAATTGATGCTATCTAGCTGTGCGATGTATACAACGTTTGTTACAACTGATGAATTACCTGTTTATCAGTTTGTAACACTTTTACTATGCAACGGTTATAGATATGCTAAAAAAGTGTTTCACGTATTTTGTGGGTTGTAACAATTGAAAAACTATCTCAGAAGGTACAATATTTAATTACTGTTTTAAACGAAACTTACTATATCCAGATAAGTCCACAATATACTGAAAAAGTGTTAAAGAAATTTGACTATTGTTTCGATATTAAATATCATCGTCAGAATGACAGAAGTTACATTTCATTTGATGTTTACCTGATGTTTAATAATTATTTTTGGCTAGATCAAGAAGGGACCTACCTTGTGATTCACTCAATATTTTCTTCTTCTTCTTCAACTGCTTATCCATTAATGGATGTTTGCGATCACATGTACCCACTCTTCTTTATTACTGATGGTGCTGAATAAGTCTCCTACTGTTCTCAGCCGTGTCCATTGTCTGGCGTTTTGAAGTCATGACATCTTCTTCCTGCCGACTCCTCTCCTCTCCTCAATCTTTTCCTCGATTACTAATTGTAGGAATTGGTATCTTTCATTCCGTATTATGTGGCCTAGATATGCTGTTTTTCTGCGCTTGATGGCTTTCAGCAATTCGCGTTCTCTTTTAATTGTGCTAATGACCCCCTCATTCGCTTTCCTGGCCAATCATGGGACTTTCAGTATTCGCCAGTAAGTCGACATTTTGAAGGCTTAAAATCTATTCATGGTGTTTACTTTTAGTGTCCAGCCCTCCATACTATACAGTAACACTGACCACACGTAACATTTTACAAATATGATTCTTAAGTCGAGGTCGAAATCGATGTTGGTAAGAACTTTCCTGAATTTCATAACTGTGCTTCGGGCAATTTCAATTCGGCATTTGATTTCCGTTTCGGACGTCCAGCTTTCACGTAGCCACGTGCCTAAATATTTAAATTTATATACCCTTTCAATATGGCATCTGTCGTGTGTTAGGCTTGCATTTTTATTTTCTTCCGGCTTGCGAGAAACTATCATGAATTTTGTGATTTAGTAATTTATTTATTTGTATTCTCACAGATTTTACAACCTAACTGCAAGAAAACATTTAAATCAATGTGAGGTAGTACATACATAAAACAAAAATTAACTTTTATGTCAGATTAACAGCTGGTATTATATAGAGTTCGTTACCAGAACCGCAAAGAATCATCACTGAATAAAATGCGTTAAGCTGATGTATTGATTATATGAGTTAGAATCAATTTCTAAAAGGTAATCAAAGGTATATCCCAATTTAAATTAAGTGCAATTGTAAAATTGTTGGCTAGTCAAAGCATGGTTACCAAAGGAGCTCGGTAAATAGACAGTACAAAGTGGACACTGAACTTGACAGAAGAACGCATAGATCTTGGAGGAATGTTAAACGGAATTAGTTGTACAATATTTGGTGCGTTAATTCTATTGTCAATAATTTTGTGCGAAAATACCATTGATGGAATTTGGCGTCTACCCTCTAAAGACAAAATCTTAAATTCAGTTCTTAAACTAGTTGTCCGCACTGTATTATAACTAGGCCACTTTCGATGCTTTTTAAAGTACAAGAGTCGTAGTAATTTATTTTGTACTTTTTCAATTTCATTCAATGTTGTTTGCAGCTCACCAGACCAAATAATAGAAGCAAATTTTTATTTTGATCTAACTAGGCTGAAATATAATGTTTTCATTATACATATATTACTAAAAGAATAGCATTATCTTATTACAAATCCTAATGTTCGATTTGCTGATTTTACGAGAGTGCTAATGTGATTTTGAAAAGAAAATATGTTATTGTAAGTGACCCCAAGATCTTTAGTTTCGATTTTCCGTTCAAGAGTATCCTTATTTATATTATAATCAAAAACAATTGTATTTTTCTGGCGAGTTATTATCACTATTGCACACTTTTTGATGTTGAAGTATAGTTTATTTTTGATACTCCATTCAAATATAAATATATTATTTATGTCCTTTGCAAAGAAATACAGTCTCTAACTGTATGTACATCTCTAAAAATTTCAAGGTCATCTGCATACAATAAACAGTCAGAATGAGTAATTACTGATGGCAAATCGTTAATAAACATTATAGACAACAGATGTCCTAAATTAGAACCCTGTGGTACCCCTGAGTTAGCATACAACTTGCCATAGTGTTTCCATCATGCTTTACGACAAAATGTCTATCGTGTAATTAACTCCACATTAATTCCAGTAATCTATCAGATACCCCATAATTTACAAGTTTTTGCAAAAGAATGTCATGATTCACTTGATCGAAGGACTTACGAAAATCGGTGTATATGATATCAAGCTGACATTTATTTTCAAGGGTATTATAAACTTAATTACTGAAGGTATATAAATTTGTATTAATAGATTCATTCGCAATAAATCCGTGTTGGTTTGGTTTAATATATGATTGAACATATTGATTTAGCTTGGAGTAAATTATAGTCCAGGAAAATCAGACCCAAAATGGTCATTTTGCGTCATTTCCGAGGTAACGGCTGATACTTGGTAAAAAGTTAGTAAAAATGGTGTACAACAAAACTTAACTTATGCGACCTCTCAAATCGGACCGGAACATTGTTTATGATTCGATTTACACTAATTTTTCATGCCTTTTGTAGATTATTCAGGTATATCTTTTTTCTCGTGCATAGTACAGACAAAAAGTTAAATACTTTTTTTTTCTTCTTTTAAAGACCTTCTAGACCTTACACGTAAAAAAAATGATTGGGTCAAAAGTTATTGGCAAATAAACAACTGATAACGTTATTGTTAATAATTAAAAATATATTAAGCATTTTTTACACTAACACTGCCACATCACGCTTATCTATTCTCACTCATTAAAAAATTATACTCACGAAAGATGGAGTCTGTAAGTTGAATAGTTTATGAATTATGGCCTTATAAACAAATTTACTAAAAATTTACTTGCAGAGTTCTGTAAGCTATGCGACGTCGCGCAAATTTTTTCACTGTTAGATTTCATAATGAGACATCGATACTCATCATTGTTTTTCAAAAAAATACATTTTTGCAACAACGCGAATTTTTTTTCATATTTGGCTTATTTGCATAATTAATTTGACACTATATCCGCCGATTTTTGTCGAGAATTAAGTACGCACATGAAAGGGGCATGGAAAGAGCGTTAATTGAAAAAAAATTCGTTGAGATTTATTGACAAACGACTGAGCTACGGACAATCGAAGTCGGAGGCCTGTCAGTCAACAGTTTATGCGAGTATCGAAAAACAAAAAATATCCCTAAAATTTTTAGCAATGTACTTTTATTGTACGAAATAGCGAGACGTCGCGTAAATTGCAACACAATAAAAAAAATTCGAAAGTCAGCAGCGGGCGGAGATTTCGGCTGGCTACTGCGTAGCAGCGGAGTGGGGGTGAACGCCTAGCTTTTCATTCTATCATCGTCCGTATTTTGTGTTGGCAGTCGTACGGTGAACCTCAGAGAGTGTAGCCGAGCTGAAGTTTTGTTTTTCGATACTTGCATAAATTGTTGACTGACAGGCCTCCGACATCGATTGTCCGTAACTCAGTCGTTTGTCAATAAATCTTAACGTAATTTTTTTTCAATTAAAGCTCTTTCCATGCCCCTCCTATGTGCGTACTCAATTCTCGACAAAAATTGGCGGATATAGTGTCAAATTAATTATGCAACTGAGCCAAATATGAAAAAAAAATTCGCGTTGTTGCAAAAATGTATTTTTTAAAAAAACAATGATAGGTATCGATGTCTTATTAGGAAAACTAACAATGAAAAAATTGGCGCGAGGTCGCATAGCTTACAGAACTCTGCAAGTCAATTTTTAGTTAATTTGTTTATAAGACTCCATCTTTCGTGAGTATCATTTTTTAATGAGTGAGAATAGATAAGCGTGGAAGTTTAAGTGTAAAAAATGCTCATTATATTTTCATTTATCTACAATAACGTTATCAGTTGTTTATTTGCCAATAACTTTTGACCCAATCAATTTTTTTTACGTGTAAGTTCTAGAATTGTAGGTCTTTAAAAGAAGAAATAAAAAGTATTTATCTTTTCGTCTGTACTATGCACGAGAAAAAAGATATACCTAAAAAATCTACAAAAATCATGAAAAATAAGTGTAAATCGAATCATAAACAATGTACCGGTCCGATTTGAGAGGTCGCATAAGTAAAGTCTTGTTTTACACCATTTTTACTAACTTTTTACCAAGTATCAGCCGTTACCTCGAAAATGACGCTTCCATACCCAGACTTCCTGGACTATCATATGCTCAAATAATTTGGATGGTGCACACATTATGGAGATACCTCTGTAATTCTCAATGTCCATTTTATTACCAGACTTAAATAGTGGAGTAATAACTGCGGTTTTCCAAATAGTTGGAAATACATTGCACTGAAGAGATAAATTAAAAAAATAAATGAGAGGTACCTTTAGCCATTCACTACATGCCTTTACAATATGAGGAGGTATCCCATCCACCCCTGCTGCTTTTTTAGGCTTCAGCTTTTGAGCAACCTCAATTGAGTCATTCTCTTCAATGAATAATAACGTACAAATATCGTTACAGAAATGAGGATAATTACCATTACTAAAATTTAGGTTGTATGAAGCCACTTCTGAACTATGTATTGTTGACAAAAATTCGGCAAAACCTTCTGCCGTTTTGTTACTAGTTACCTTTGTAAACAGAATTTTCTAAATTCGAGCTTCTGACCCTTTTTTTCTTTGTGTAGTTCCAAAATTCATTAACTCCCGTTAGAATGTTTCCTTCTATCCTTTAAATATAGTTTTTTTCCTCTTTCTTTAATCATTGTTTTATCTGTCTTCTCATTTCTATAAATTTTTCCCCGTAATAAATGGGAATAGACTTTAACTTTCTATATTTTTCCTTTTCATGCAATATATTTTTTATTTCCTGTGTAAACCACACCGAATATTTTCTTGTATAATTAGTAAACTTTGGAACACATTTTTCTATAATTTCATTCCATATTTTATGAAATTGTTGTAAAGCCATGTTTACATTAGTATTTGAAATGAGTCCCAATTTGTTTGCCTAACACAAATATTTAACCTGTTAAAATCAGCTTTCTTGTAATTATATCTTGTTCCATTTGTATCGTGAGTATGTTTGTGTTTTTTTTTAATTTCAATTCTATATTCAAAGTGGGACTTTAAACATCTTCTTGCACACATGGACACATATCCCTCATAATTTTACAATTCTGTGCTTGGTTTTCTGGTACTTATAATAAATCCAATATCCTTCCCTGCAAATTTGAAATGTAGTTAATTTGTTGGAATGCATTAATAACTATAAAGTCATACAGAATATTAAGAATGTCCGTAAAAGGTAATTTATTTGATGTAATATTATGTAATTCAGGAATATTGAAATCTCCAAAAATATAAGTGTTGTCTGCATTTTGAATCTACTCTTGGGAAAATGTGATACGAAATCCATGAGTCTGTGCTACACTCTTTGGAGGTATATATACAGCACAAACAGTGTATATTTGTTTAGCCACCCTAAAATTAATAACTAACGCATCAAATGAAGTAGAATTTATGTAATACTAAAAATCTAATATTTTTTTTTAATAGCTATCAGAACCCCTCTGCCCCTTAATTTTGGTGGTTACTTCAAAATTCCTGTCTGCTCTAATTAAATTGAATATATTTATGTCCACTATCTCTCCATCTTGAATTCTTTCATGCAACCATGACTCCACAGCCACTACCGCATAAATCATTTTCTCAACAACCTCCAAAAAATCATATAACTTGGTATTTAGTCCTCTACAGTTCTGGTAGTAGATATGGAGATGAAAACTCTTCACTCACAACATTAATAGAGAGTTCAAATTATACAAATAAATCATGTAATTCAAAGACACAGATACTATTAATTAAAATCACAACTTAGAGTGTCTAAAAAACATTAAATTTCTACAAGATGTATGCTAATTATCTCTATACATGTTGATTATCCAAAGTTCATATCCACATAAGAAAATGAGAAAATAAAATGCGCGCTATACAATTTAATACGTGAATAAATCAGTGTAAACCACACTCAAGAAATAATATCTACAAGACAATTAACTAATTAACACATATGAATTTCTGACATGACCATTTTTTGTAACGACACATATTCTCTAGTTTAGTTCACTCTCTCGGTTAACAAATTTTACAGTGTCATCAAGTCTAATTTTAATTCTTCCATTCTGTTACCATGCATTTTTATTGAATTTCTTTCTTGCTGTCATAAGAAGTTGAATTTCTTTCTTGCTGTCATAAGAAGTTTATATCGTGGTTCCGTAAGATCTTCATTAACAAATACTCCTGATCCCTTTAAACAATCCCTGGCTCTATATACTTCATTTCTGTTTATGTCTGACACAAACTCTACAATGACAGCTCTAGTTTTCTTATGATCAGGGTGAACTTTACCAATTCTGAGAACCCTAATTAGATCTGCTACCGAACACTTAATATTCATAGCATCATTTGTTAGCTTTAGTAATTTACTTATTTAATCTTCATCTGTTTCTTCTTCAATACCTACTATTCTGAGAGTATTCATTCGCAACTTCTGATTAAATTCGTCCAAAGTATCATTTATCAATGATATATGTTTTGTATTGTTATTGAGTTATTCTTCTAACTTGCTCATTTTTGTATCAATATTATTTAACGTTATCTCAACACTCTCAAATTGATTGCACAAAGTTCCAAACTTAGTTCCAATACCACTTATTAGCTTCGAGAAAACCTTAGTAACCACAGCTTCCAGAGTGGATTAATCAACTGAACTTGATTGGCTCGATCGATTATTACTACGTACCGATCTCCTCATTATGATTTATTGCACCAGCTGGCAACTGCGCCTGCTATACCCAATTAATTAAATGATGCGAAAAGTCCTAATACCTAAAACCTTGTAAATTCTGGTAGTAGTACACTCTCACAAGATTAATATTACAGTTTTCTACTTAGCACTTTTGAAAAGCACCAAAACTGCCTTGTAAATGTCCACTTTGCAGGAGCTTATTAAATAACGTGTGTTCACAGCGCTACCATTATATATGCTTGTCTACCGTAATGAGCAGGAGCACCATAATGATGGAGCCAATAACCATCTTCAAAATAATCAGAAACTCTGCATAACGCTTGTTTAATTTTCAGAAGCTGAAATGGATATGAGCAATTCCTTTTAATGATTCGGTGAATGGTTTTGTTTGGAGATGAGTTTATCTTGATGTAACTCAAATACTTTTACTTGGTTCCGTTTCAAAATAATCAAGAATTTGCTCTTGTTGGACGACGTTGGCGACCTCCTTTATTTGATCCGGGTTTCCAATTACCTGTTTCCAGTAATCTTTGTTCAACCAGTCGTATCGGTTTTGCACCAGAGTGCCGTCGATTTGAGAATTTTACGGTATATGTTGTAGCTGTAGCCCTGGCATTAGCTTTATACGAACTTAATACTTTCATCATATAAACGTATTCTCGATTAGAATACATATTCTAAACGAGAAATTAGTTTCCTGCGAAAAATCCATAGAATTGTGCCAAAAACATGACCGATAGCTCAATCGACGCTGAATCAAATTAAGAGAAAGAAGTATTTTGATTTCTTTCTGGAGACGAAAATTTACATTATTTATTAACCAGAAACACAAACTAAAAAGGAAGCCTCAGCTTTTTGTTGTTAGCACAAAAACGATTAGCCATAACGACAGTTTCAAAAAATATCTTTAAAGATGAGGAAATTTCCTAAAACAAGTCTCGACTCACGAATCTCAATGGTAGTAACTAATAATTTATATTTAATGCTGATAATAGGGTCACGCGCGTCCGCTACTGCATGAGCGCACAATTCAAAAATTATTTTATTCATAGTATTGTTGGATTTCTGTTAAACTATTTATAATTTTAATTATTTTCCTGCTCGCGTCAATTGGAGATAAGACATAAGATCACGAGCCAATACATATAGAAGTCAGCTATTATAATTTGTGATGAAGTTGAAATAATTTCATGTGCGGGTATTCATGTTTTTTTTGCGTTTATGAGTTATGAAACAAACTGCTGATGATGGTACACGAAGCTGTGTTGGAGAGAGCTCTATGATTATAATTTCCAAGCATTTGTGTTCACTAGACAAAACATGAGGTGGGTAAATCTCTATTCGTTACCGGTCATTTTGTATTCTCTTTAATGGGGCACCTTACTAATTGAAACCCGATTTCAAGCATTATTTTGGGGTAAATTGTACAGTCTTAAAGTTTAAATCTCTTCACAGGAGCTATCGAAGAATAGATCCATGATACCAGATCGTACATTTGGTCCTGCGAGTCTCGATTCATCTGATTCACCTTCTAAAATCGCTTGATTTTCGGTTTATAAAAAATTAAATTTCCATATCTGTTGGTGTGGCTTGTTATCCTCGTTGGAACGCATATTGCTTGTTAACAATTGATATTTTTAATGAATAAGATTTGAAAAAATATTGCGTTCAGTTTTTCGCCATTGAACTTTCATTTATTTACTATCATTTGCAGGTTTATGAATAATTTTAGTTTTATTTTATGCCAGTGGCAGCTTGACAAGGGGCCGTGTGTTTATTTGTTACAGAATTTGTATCTGAGTACGCTTTTCAGCCCGCGTTACTAGATTGTTTTAGGTGAAATAAAATTTATATTCTGTTAAATATAACTATTTTGGATTTTTGTGTATAATGGCTGATAAATTAAAAAGATACACCTCACAAATGAGAACCGTTCTCAACGATTTAGATGCTTTGTTGCGTTTGTCGAATGCTGCTGCTCATGAATTAAATTAGTAATCGCTCTTCTGTATTCATTATACAGAGTTAGATGATGCTTTAAATAACTTCAATACACATCATCAAAGTATTTGTTCCTTTTTGTTGGGCGCTGATACTACTGAAGCCCAATTACAAACTGAGAAAATTATTCATGGACAATTCATGAATGAACATTTATTTATTTCCCAATTTCAAAATATGGAGTCATTTTTCGAACAGATCTCTTATGATTTGCCTATGAATTTTAAATATGTGTCTTTTTAGCAGTTTTTTGTATTTGTTGGGATTGGTGATATTTTTCAATTGCCGTGGAAGACAAAAACATCAATCACCCATTCACGGTGAAACTAATTCAGCAACTGTCGATTTCGTAGGCGTTGTTGAGAATACTGGACATTGTTGCCGATTCAATAATATGATTCAATTCTGCGTGCCTGTTTTAGTTAAGTCACACATCAATATGTGTACCCAGGTACATACGTCGCTGAGAACAGCTCCCCTACCGGAAAAAATTAGTTAATTAACAATAGCTTATCATTTTGAAAAATTGAGGGAATTTTTTCCAACGAGTCACAAAAATAGCATTTTCTGCCACGGGAAATAAGTTTTTCTCCGATTGGCAGCAAATATTAATTTTGCTGACACATATCAATCAGCAAAGTATTACTTTTCCTGCCTAGGCAGCAAAGTGGGTACTTTTCTGCCTAGGCAGCAAAATGATTAAACTCAATTGGAATAAAACATTTGACGTAAACATTTATTAGCATTTATTACATAACACTTTTAACAAGAATTTAAAAACATATATTCAGTTGTTATTAACATTGATGGTGAAATTACTACAATTTTGAACTAATAGGCCACGTTTTCTTTCCTCAGATACCGTTGTCTCTACATTAATTATATTACCAGTTTGATTCGTCTCATAAGTAGTTCCTATATTTGTCAAAACTTTTCCATAAATGCTGGTTTTACTTGCCATTGAATCTTCAATGTACCTTTCTGCTATAGTTGAAGATTTCCATCCACTATGTCGTTTCAACATTGTTATGTCACCTCCTGCATTCACAAGTAAAGTGGCAGAACTTCTGCGGAGGCAGTTCCCGTATATTCCTTAGCATTCGGCAACTTTAAATAGACAGCTATTTCTTGAGGTATTTTACCAAATTTATGGATTCCAACAAATTGCTTTATGGATTGACCTTTTACGTATTTGAAAAAAAAGCTTGTGTCTTTTAATTCAGCAGGCCGAAGAGCTATATATTTTCTAACAACATCCAAATATTCCATTATTACGAAAGACCTCGAATTCTTCGTCTTCGTGTTTGATAGGGATACCAATAGTTTATTGTTCATATCCTCAATATTTTCTAACTTTAAATTCAAAAGTTCGTCGCAGCGACATGCACCCGCAATTCCAAAAATCAATACAACCTAAAAGAGTGGATTATAAATATTTTCTCTCCATGGTATAGATATCTTATTCAAAACTTACTTTTGCTAATAAATATTCATCATCTGGTGCATCCAGTATAAAGTTTATAATATCTTGTTTTTCGAAAACTCGGGACTTCTTTGCCTTGTAGCCTTCAGATGACCATTTTAAATATGCCCGCAACTTCAAGTATCTTCCTATATCTACGCCATTTTTAACATTCATAGTTGCCTTCAACATGGAATATACAGACCAAAGGGTAGAACTCTTCATTGTTTGAGATAATCCTGCAAAATAAGCAAGTAATACATTCCTTGAAAAAGTCTTCGCATTTTTCTCCATGCAATAATCCATAAATCGTTTATAATTCAACTCTATATTTTTTGCCACCTCCCTTATTTCTGGAGGAGTAAGTACTTCCAGGTCGCTATCACTGTCCATTATATAATAATTCAAATATACCAATATTTTTTCGCACAAATGTCAGAAATTTCATGAATTGTCAAACTATAATTATTATGGACATTTCCATAGCAACCAACCATTCCAACAACTGTGATTTCTATCAAATTTTATTTTAATTGAACACTACAGGAAAAATCAAGAGATTGTGGGAATTGTAATAATTTGCAAATACAGTATCCTCCTATGTCATTATGAACAATCGGAGAAAAAATTATATGTTCAAACTGGCAGCAAAGTAGATTGACTCCCTCAGCTGAATTCCTAGCCTCGCTACGCTCGGCTATGAATTCAGACTCGGCAGTCAATCTACTACTTTGCTGCCTAGTTAAACAAATACCTATCATCAAACGGAGCGCAGCTGAGTTCTAAAATGTATAAGAAATAAAAATAATAATATTCCTGAAACTTCCAAGACACGTCGTTTATACTATTTGCAATGGGTCCGGTCATACCTCATACTAATGTATGTTTAATCCAATCGAAATGGATTGGAGGACAGTAAAAGGGTGTTTACGTGATATAAGCAGTCGCCAACTTTAAGCGCAGCTGTCTTTGACAATTTTCGGCGAATATTTTAATAATTATAGCGATGTACGGCCAAATTGCGTGGCTAATGTTATACAAACACACTGGAAACGATTCTACTTCAGAAGATTCTGACAATTCCAGTTAGGTATTAAATTATTTCAAATCAGTTTCCATTAGGTATCTTAAAAACGAGTTGTTTGTTTCTTTCATATTTCTAGTAGGTATTTTCCAAAGCCTATAAAAAAGCAGAAAAAAATAAAAAGCAAAAAATATGTATAAAATTAGATCGAAAAAACTATCTCCATATTCTTACTAACATACCCGAGCCAATTCTCTTTCCTGACAAGAAAAGCTCTTACTTCCCCTTGGTTCTTGCTGGGCAGACAATTTTTTCAGATTGATTGGCTAAATGAGCATTATTTACAGAAAATTATATTAAAAATACTGCCATTATTATATGCACGCTAATTCAAATTTCCAATATTACTTTGAGCGCAAAAAATTATTTCATAATTTTCGAATTTATAATAGATATATGCACGTCATTGGGCATCGTTTTCCTTAAATATGACTAACAAAAAGCTTAACCCTTTGACTGCCCTATGTGCCACGTATACATTAATAGATTTTCACAAAAAAATTGCGGTAATTATGTTGTTTTAGGTTATTGGTTTACAAATTTTTCATAAACAGCTAAAAACAAATGTAAGAAAAAACAAAGTCGGCAGCCGCGATGCCGGCCCTGGGCTACTAATTGATGTGCCGCCAGCGCGGTATCCGCGGACTTCAATTTATACAATTTTCTACAGATATATTTAGAACAAATGCTTATGTTTGATGAAAATTATAAAAAAAAATCAGTTTTCATGATATAGTCTATAACAAGGTGTCAAACACAAACCTGGTTCGTTTGGACACTGAAGACAAAAGTATGTTGAATCTTTTCTGATATTTCTAGTTTGCCAACAATACTTGCAACGTCGTCGCCTAGCATTTTCCTGGTTATATTTGGGACAGTATTCTGGTAAATGATTGACTAGGTCCTTTCTCATTTTTCTTAGTGGTGGTGACCCTAATAGGCTGTCAATAACTGTCATTCTAAAAACGTATAAAAACATTTTCTGTTGACCATATTTATTATACAAGAAATGAGAGTTCACCAGCATCATTTGAAATAAATGTATGCCTAAATTCTTGTACCATCTCAACACTTTATGTTCGCAAGAATAAAACTGGAGCATCTGATCGCAGTGGTCCACACCTCCAATGAACTTATTGTATTCCGCAACAAGTTTTGGTTTCGATTTCTATATATGTTATTTGAATCATTTCGCCATCGATTTCAGTTGTAATGGCCAATACTTTAGTACGATATTTCCATTTACACACGCAAGTTCCTTCTTCTGCATATTCGGAATAACATTCGCTTTTCTTCAATTTTTTTGTAAGCACATTTTCTGGATTGCCTGCACGTTTTCTATGAAGAGTGCCTGTACAATATGTTTGTCTTGCAACAATTTCGTTGACAACTCAAGGCTGTTGTAATAATTGTCCATAAACAACGCATGTCCAACGCCGCATTTACCATCCATCAATTTTTGGACAAATTTTACTGTATGTTTCTCTCCTCCCACATCTGGATCTGCTGAACCTGCATATACAAATATTTTCTGTACCATTCCGGTTGGATCTGCTAGCACATAGAGTTTTATCCCGTATTTGTGACGTTTCTGTTTATTGTACTGTCGGAATGAAAGTCGACCTTTCCACAGCACCATAGACTCGCCCAAAGCGAGTTCCCGATTTGGATAATAAACTTCTTCCATCCTTGAGTTGAAAAAATTCATTAGAGGAAGGATTTTTCCTAATCTGTTCTGTGCATCTATTTCGTTTGTGATAAAATGCAAAGCCCGTAATATTAACAGAAACTCATTTCGGCTCATAAACGTAGAAAATAGTGGAATGCTAAATAAATAATTTATTTTCCAGTAATCCTGGATCCTAATTAGATTTATATTTCCCATGTGAAACAAGATACCAAGAAAATTTTTAAACTCCACTTTATTTAGATCCTTCCAGGCCGCCATTCTACTTTGTTCAGTAGTACTTCTTGATAAAATCTCGACTGCATATATATTGGAATGGTTAACAATTAATTCGTAGAAATTTTCATTAAAAAGCAAATTGAAATAGTCTATTGATTTATGACTCACCATAACTATTTTGAGTCTAGAATTTGCAGAAAAAGGCATTGGTGTCTGAACTGGTGCTACTGGTAACCAAATTTTTGCACCCCCTTGAACTCTATCTGGTAATTCAGCAGCACCTTCTTTAGCTTCTTTCACCTTCATCCACATCAGAATCGCCTTCGATTTCCCCGTCGGCAATAAGATCGAATTCATCATCTGACTCTTCCAAACACTGTAACAAATCCGCAGAGAGAGAGAGAGAGAGAGAGAGAGGTTCGTGTGAGCGAGTTGACTTTGGCTTCAATTGAAAGAGTTACTGAATATTCAGTTTTGGAAAAGTGTATGGAATATTTGATAAAAAATAGTCTAGAAATTTCGAAGTTTTATAATCTTTGTGGGTGATTGGCGGTTTTTTGCTACAAATCAACCGGAGAGATGCAGGAACAATGAGCAGCGAAATTAGGTGATTATTGTGAGAACGTGGTTTTAGAAGTGTATAGGATGGGGAATTTAAAAGTGACTAGTAAAGGTCGAATTTGAATAAGACTAACTACGTTGCATTGCGGATAGTTAAGAGAAGATGAGGTGGGTGTTTGAAATTGTTGGAAATTTGAAAATATTTTTGGGATTGGGTGTCTCGGATGTCATGAGAGTTAATAAGAAAAGTTAGGAATGATTTAAGGATTTTTGAGTTTTATTTCGAATTTGTTTGAAAAGTGACTAAGAGACATTGAAAGATGTGTGGAAGATGTCTGGTGGTGGCGACGTGAGGAATTTAGTTAGTTAGGTGTATATTATCTGTGGTGAGGTGGTTTGAATGTTGAAATATAAAGATTTTAGAATGACTGGTTAAAATATTGAATTGAGTGGATGCCTGGTATATTAATCAAGTAAATCCAAAAACTCGTCGTACAGCGGCTCATTTGGCTGGCGAATAAATTCACTATGCTACACGAAAAAAACGTGAAAAACCTGCCCCACAGACGGGGTGGATGGGGCTCGCGGATCAAGTTGAATCGCTTTCGCTCCTGATGGGAGTGAAAGCAAAGTGAGCACGCCTGCCTATATTTGTTATAGAACAGTTGTGTCGATAGATGGAAGGAATTATGTGACGACGTGTGTCCGCTATGATATCCCTTGAGTTGGGAATGGCGTTCATGAGAATGACTGTGATGACTTCGATTAGGATTTTGGTGTCGGTAGAGAGTTCGAAGGGAACTTGTGGCTTTTCGAGTGAGACCGCGGCGGTCTCTTGTGGGGTTTTGGGTATCATAAGCCTGTGAGGGCAGGGAGGGTGGAAGGCGAGGTGAGGACCACCGCAATTTGTGCATGTGGGAGTTCCGAATTTTCTGGTCGGTTGCCTGTTTGGCCGCAAGAAGGGCATATCGGTTTAGACCGACAAGATTCGGAGGAATGTCCGATTTGGGTGTATCGACCGCAATATTTAGGGACAGGGGGTAGCGGATTGGCGTTGGATGGCTCGCACTGGTGTGGGAAACCATGAAATGAGAGGCCGAAGGTGAGGGCCTGGAGGTAGTGGGTTTCGGAGGGGGTAACAATGCGAAACATCGATGTGGGCTTGTTGGTGGCCTTGGCGACGATTCGCCAAGTTTTGAGGAATGGAATATGTTGATCGTGAAGAATTTTTCGAATTCTTCGAGGCTATATTCCTACAGACGAAAGAGAAGGTGGGTATGAGAGTTTTGTTCGCTTGGCGGGGTGGACGTTCGGTGGAGTTGATGACGTTGATGGTGATGTTAGAATCCCCAGTTAAGTTGTGGATTCGTCTCAGAAGTGTTGAGACTAACATGGGGGAGGAGGTTCTGTTGAAGATGACTTTGAGGTAAAGGATTTGTCCGTTGAAGAGCTTGAGAGTATTTAAGAGGTTGAAAATGGCGTTTTGTGTGGAATATTGAGCAGGAAGGTTTTTGAGGTTAAGGGTTTGTATGGTGTTGTTTGTGGGGGTTGTTGTAGCGTGATTGATAGGGTCAAGTGTTGTAGGTCGGCTTTTGGTTTTACCGACGAGGGTGAATCCATCCTCGTCAGGGACGGGTGGTTGTCGGATGGCTGGGGGCGTGGAGAATTGGGATCTTACGGAGGAAGCGTAAGTCCTGGTTGGGGATGTGTATGAGATGTGTGTGAGGGCGTGTGTGAGGGTGTGTGTGAGGGTGTGTGTGAGGGTGTGTGAGGGTGTGTGAGGATGTGTGTGTATGTTGTCGTTCGGGTGTGTGTTTTGAAGAGGATGGTTTTGATGAAGTTTAAGGAGATGGTGTTGAGGAAGAGTGGATTTTTTTGGAAGTGTGTGTTGCGGTTGTACTGGATTTGGTGGTGATGGGAAGAGGGAATTCTTTCTCACAGAGGTTTGACGTTTTTTTGTTTTGAAGGAGAGTTAGTATTGAAGCTATCCTATAGTTCTTGAGAGAACCTTGTGCGATGAGGGTCGATTGCGTCGAGGATTTCTTGGACTACCTGAGAGACTTCGAGTTGAAATTGTGTTGAAGAGGTTTTAGCAGCTCTGCTGCTACGGCGGTGTTGTGAAGGACATTTTTGGGTTGGTGTGATGTAGGATTGGGGGCGAAAGCTAACACCGACACCGGACTTACTGCTGGAGGGAGTTGCCTCCTTAGTTAAAGGTTTCCTGACTTATTAGCTTTCAGGAGTTTTATATTTACCTAGATGCTGAGTGTCCTGCCTTCTTCTGGTTGGATTGGCTTGCTTGTTGGATCTAAAATAAGACAAAGTTATGATTCAAATTGCATTTTCATAAATAAGATGTTGTTTCAATATAAACAATTAGATTACACTTCCAAGTGTGTTTGAATGAACTGTCGAACTGAAAAGTTCGGCAAAACATGTGGGATGGTTGGGTTTCTGCGGTGGAGGCGTCCACGGTGCCGGCGAAGTCGCGGTGAATTGGTTTGGATCAGTGACCAATTCGAGCTTGTATCACCTTCCTCGGGCAATGGACTGGCGCTACTGGGAAAAGAAATCTCTTGGAAGTTGATGGCTCATATATACTTTCGTCGTTGTCCATCTTCAATATTATCACTAACCAATATCACTGAAATAGAATTGTTTTCATTATAGCTAATACAAAAATTATACACAATACTGAATAAAATTAATACAATACATAATTGATATTATATAATATTTAAACCTCTTCATTCAAAATAGTTACATTAATTTTTATTTGATTATTATTTTGGAAAACCCGTTAAAAATTAAATTCAATAATGTACCTATAAATTGATAAATGTTTTCTGAATTGTTAAATATCAATTTTAATAGTAATCAAAGTAGGAGTCCATTTATATATAATATACAATATACTCATGTATACCGTTCATAAACAGTCTCAATAAAAATATATTTGAGGTTAGGATATTTCTTTCAATATATAGCCCAGTATTTCACTAAAATCTCATTAACTTAATTATTCATGAAGATGTTTATAAACAACTGCTGATTATTTGAAAATCTACCTTTATTACACCTTAATGAAACACAATTCATACCACCATCGCTTTTTTGTCATACGCACTTAACACTTCTTCCTCGTCAAATATTTAAGCCACAATTGTTTTCTAAATCTACTAACACTTCCCTGGGTGTCTAGCTTCGTCATAAGACTGTAATACTGGTGCCAACCGAAATTTTGAAAATAAGAACATATAGCACGCGGGAGCCGCGTGAACGGCACAGAGCCAAACTTAGTTCCAACGCGGCAGCCGCGTTGGCGGCAGTCAAAAGGTTAACATTGATAGTAAATATATTATAGAATAGAATTTGTTTTACTCCCCCGATTTATATTCGGAAATGACGGGCGTTGATTCTGAGATATTCTGTAAATTTTCCATATATTCTCTCACGCATTTGTCGATCAACAGCGATCAGAAATTTGAAATTGGGCCTGTCAATTATTCACATTATACAGGGTGATTCATTAACAATTGTAGATAATTTAACAGTAGAATCCTGACCTCAAATTATAAAGATTTAACCCAAGGCACATAAATAAAATGAAGCTGCTTTCTGAGTTACAGGGTGTTCTGTTTAAAAATTTAAAAACGATTTGTGTTTAGTAGTTTATAACGATTTAACGTATCCATTTCATATTTGGCAGGAAGTGTGGACACTGTACGCCCTACTCAACTATGTTAAACAAACGTGTCTGGCTAGGCTAGGGACTATGGCAGAAAATTGTAAATTCGGCAAATGTTATTGTCAATCAGCCCAACATACTTTTTAAAGTAAATAGATCATTTAGCCAAAGAATGAATAGGTTTATTGAGGTAAACGGGGGTTATATAGAACATTTGCTATAAAAGGTTCTTAAAGTTTGTTGTTTAATTTTCCGCCCAGCCCAATCTAATATGCGAGAAAAGTATTGGTTTACCTCAAAAAAAGTTGGAATTTAGGATGCAGCCTCCGGGGTGCAAAAAGTCATCCATTTTATGATTGAATATTGTTCAGAACATCGCACAGATGAACCCTATTGATAGTGAGAACGTGTGCTATGGTACTTGAAGTACCACATTTTTGGTCATTTTTCGAAGAATTTCGGGTTGATAGCAAGATACCGCCTCCGGAATGTATACAACTGACCAATTTCATCATTGAATATTGTTCAGTGCTTCTCACAGGGGATGAACCCTGTGGAGAAATGTTGTTTTATTAGCATGATACAGCCTCCGAGGTGCTTACCTGCCACCAATTTTATGATAGGATATTTTTCAGGGCGACTCACAGAGGAACCCTATTGATTTTTAGCTCACCAGAGCCAGTATAACGGGTCCTACAAATCCAGATATTTTACATTTTTGCTAATTTTTGGAGACATTTCTGTTTCTTACCACGATATAGCTTCCGAAGTGTCTATAAGTGACCACTTTTATGATTGGATATTGTTCAGAGCATTTCACAGATGATTTTCAGCTTACCAGAGTCAGTACAGCGGGTCCTGTGATTCTAGATATACCACATTTTTGGAGAAATTTTGGTTTGCTAGCCCGATGCAGCCTCCGTGTATATAAGTGCGGAAAAGTTAGTTTCAATACTTTAAACCGTTTATTTTAATTTATACTCAGCAGTATGTTTTTTCTATAGAAAGGCATTAGTGAGTATTCATAAGATGTTGAAACCAGGTGGGCAAACGTTTTTAACTTTTTTCGAATATGTACCCATAGACGATATATTGAAAAAAATGGAAGTTCATTCCAAATGGGGAAAATACGCACACGCGATAAGTGCTTATAGCTACCATGAGAATCCGTTACCAGCTTACACTCAGGACTTTATAGCAGCTGGATTCAAAGACGCAACTTATAATACAGAAAGAGATACATGGGAATTAGGAGGAGGACCCGAATGGGAACGTAAATAATACATTCATTCACATGAAAAGTTAGGTTTGCTTTATTCGAACTTGTATAGTTAAAGAAAAAAAGCAATTGAGTAAAAATTTTGAGCGGAAGTTTTGAATTTTTAACATCATTTACTTTGAAGTGTCTATAAACGAAACATACATGTGATTCTGTTTCAACCCTCAAGAAAGGGACTGAAGAAAAATGAATTGTGGTTCTTTTAAATTACGCAAAACGCTTCAAGTTACAGAAGCAAGTTTGAAACAAATGTTCTAGAGCTTTAAATTTTTCACCGAAAAGGCCGTTATCATTTTTCCCCAAGTGACATTTGTAGATAAACAAAGCGGGTTCTGGAGCACTACTTCGTAAAATGTACGCTAGGGCGCGACGGTGGTGCTGGTGTCGTTGGCGGGAGATTCGAATGTGGCGCGCGACTGTGACGTCATCCAAGGCATTCATCTTCTGTGACGTCTATTTTATGTGTCATCCATCCACCTACCACGTGTGTGACGTAACACAACAATTTATAAAATTGAAAAAATGGTCGGGCGTGAGATGCGAACTCACATCCCTCTCGTTCCTAGCTCAAGCCCTTACGGTTATGTTATGAGAGTTGATAATTATTCTCTACTATTCGGTCTTTACTTTCGTCCGTTGGCAGTCAGTGACCCCATGTAATTTTGAGTAGATGCGTTAAAAATCTCTGCCCACTTTTATGTATATACGTTGGTTCCACGTTAAAAAAAAGATATTTGTGTTGTACAAATTATAAAAATATTCCGAAGGGAGATCGACGATAAATGTCCTGAATTCACGACATACGAGTTAAATCAAAAGTGCCTATTATTCTTTATCAGTCATAAAATGTGGTAAATATTCCTAACATATGTACTAATATCAGTTACGATTTTAGGGGTGGGTTAGAACAGGTAGTATCACAATTCTGCTTCTCAGTAACAACAATCTCTCTCTCTCTCTCTCTCTCTCTCTCTCTCTCTCTAAAAAGGTATTTGCGCTGTATAAATTATAAAAATATTCCGAAGGGAGATCGACGATAATGGCCCTGAATTGACGACATACGAGTGAAATCAAAAGTGTCTATTATTGTTTATTAGTCATAAAATGTGTACACGGTGTTTCCTAAGTAATTTAAAATATTGTAGTGAACGCTTCGCAATGCCATTTTAAGATGAGATGTCCTCCAACGAGTTAATGCGGTGGTAAAGTATTTAAATATTATGAGTTTCAGAGATATGGTTTCGATGTCATATGATAAAGGCCCTGAATTCACGACATACGAGTGAAATCAAAAGTGTTTATTATTCTTTATCATTCATAAAATATATACAGGGCGTGTTTCTTGAATAATTTAATTGTTAAGCGTAGAAATCGTCTTCTAATATATCAGCTGAGTAGATAGGTATGAGTAGTAAAAATCTCCACACACTTTTAAAAATCAATTAATTATTATTTAGACATAATGTTTCTATAGTATTTTTATAAACCATTCCAGTATCATCATATAGGTAATATTTTAGATAACCTTACCTTCCACAATCGAGTTTCCACGACACCCACTCCTGTCACTTCCGCAGCTTAAGTCACGAGTTTGTCACATTATGTACTTTTGTTATGCAATACTGTCCGAAGATAAGCGAAGATGACCGAACTTCTTTCCACGATTGCTATAAATAAGAGCGTCTAAAGCAATACCCAGTTTAGTGATCGGCAGATCGTAGAAGTGTTAACATGTCATCCAACGGAGTTTACAGTGTAAGCGAGTTATACGGGAGAAAGGTTAAACCGACTAACGAAAGATTCGGAACATGGTTACTAACAGAAAATATAGGCAATCTAATTACGGATATTGAGTTGTTCTATTTTGTGTATAAGTTTTATTAAACCTGTATAAATATTCCAATAAAACTTTCAAAGACATTGTTGTTTTACTTATTTTCCCACCTTTGTTTTTATTTAATGTTAAACCATCTATCTGGATGGGAGGATAGTGAAGGATGGCAAAAGGGTGGGAAGGCGACAGGAGTTGGGGTCGTGGAAACTCGATCGTGGAAGGTAAGGTTATCTAAAATTTCACCTATATGATGATACTGGAATGGTTTTTAAAAATACTATATAAACATTATGTCTTAATAATAATAAACTGATTTTTAAAAGTGTGTGGAGATTTTTATTACTCATACCTATCTACTCAGCTGATGTATTACAAGGCGATTTCTACGTTTAACAATTAAATTACTTAGGAAACACCCCCTGTATACATTTTATGACTAATAAAGAATAATAGGCATTTTTTATTTCAATCGTATGTCGTGAATTCAGGGCCTTTATCGTCGATCTTCCTTCGGAATATTTTCATAGTTTGTACAGCGCAAATATCTTTTTAGAGAGAGAGATTGTTGTTACTGAGAACCGGAATTGTGATACTACCTGCCCTAACCCACCCCTAAAATCGTAACTGATATTAGTACATACGTTAAGAATATTTACCACATTTTATGACTAATAAAGAATAATAGGCACTTCTGATTTCACTCGTATGTCGTGAATTCAGTACATTTATCGTCGATCTCCCTTCGGAATATTTCCATAACTTGTACAACACAAATATCTTTTTTTTAACGTGTAACCAACGTATACACATAAACGTGGGCAGATATTTTAACCACATCCACTCAAAACTACGTGGGGGGTCGTTAACACCTAACGGACGGAGCTGAATCCCATATAAGAGAATAATAATTACAAGCCTTGATAGCACAACTGTAGGGGCTTGAGCTAGGAACGAGAGGGATGTGAGTTCGAATATCACGCCCGAACATTTTTTCAATTTTATAAATTGTGTTACGTCACACACGTGGTAGATGGATGGATGACACACTAAGTAGACGTCACAGAAGATGGATGCCGTAGATGACGTCACAGTCGCGCGCCACATTCGAATCTCCCGCCAACGACACCAGCACCACCGTCGCGCCCTAGCGTACATTTTACGAAGTAGTGCTCCAGAACCCGCTTTGTTATCTACTGACATTACGGTAGATAAAAGTTAAGGGATGATAACTTGAAATTTAAAAAATCATAACTAATAGTAAAATTGATATATTTTTTAATTTGGTTTTGTAATTACTCAGCGCATCCTGAACATTTATTTGAGAATTTTTTTTTAATTTATTGTTAACAAAGTGATAATAATTTGGAATTTTTAATATTCTATTTAGCCAAAAAATAAATATATGAAATAACCGACAAGTAATTTCAATGTTCAAGAATGCAAATTCTCTTAATTGTGTGAATATTGCTATAGATTTAAGAATCTGAATTGAATGTAGTTAGCATAAAAGAACCAAGCCTAATTTTGTGATTTTGACGTTAAGGGTACCATGTTATAGAAAAATATAAATTATTTCATAGGTAATACAAAACCAACCGTTTCAACTGCATGGTAGCGCCATATATGGGAGAAAATACAAAGTGCTTGGATCTTTTACGCAAATTACGATTTTGTTATTCGTGTTCGTTTTGGTTGATAGTTAATGCATAAACAAGAACAAATCTTACAAAACATATATATGTCAAGAGGAGAATATCCAGAGTTAACAAAAAAAGGTAAGGAAATCATGATAAGTGATAAAGTATAACCAGATACCTATATTTTGAGAAAGTCTCAACTCCTAACCATACTTTTGTGAAATTTTTAGAATAATGTTGAATCAGAATGCGAAGATGGAGTTACTGGATATTCTAATGATGGCGTTGCAGATGCCGATTATTAGGCTACCAGTAGTTACTCATCATCCGATGCGGAGATGTTGCATATGAACGAAAAACATTTTATTAAAATAGAAGCTACGACTGCAGCACAGGAGGAGAACTCCTTCATAGCAAGATAATACAGAGGTAGGAGAAGGACATTTGGAATAAAAAGGAAAATAGAAACATCAACAAATCCTATATAAATAATAAAGGAGTTCATATTAATTCTAAGTTTTTTGAAAGCTACGACTACCGGTATAGAAATCATTGCAATCAAAACGGTTCCGTAGTACAACGCCACACTATTTTCAATAAATTTTGAGACCTAGGGTACGACGCGCAAACAACAACATTTTTAGTTACTTTAATAAGTGACGAACCTACTAAATGCCAATACAACAAACACAAAGAAAATTCAAAACGAAAATTTACACGCACATACAAACTAAATGGTACGACGGTTTGCAGAGAATTATTTATTAACACACTTAAAATATCTACGACGCGTGTTAATACCGCTCTTTTAAAAATTAAATCCGATAACATCGTAGACAAGAGAGGAAATCGTGGTGGTCACAACAAAATATCCAAATAAATCCCTAAATATAAATCACACTATAGGCGTGAAGAAACACATGATGTAGAATATTTGGATAATCATAGGACTATCGACAATATGCATGGTCTATATGCAGAAGAAGTTAAAAACCCAGTGTGCTATGAAACATGAAATAATTTTTAAATCTAATTTTAATTTCATGCGCAAGTATTTAAAGAAAGGAAGATACATGCAACTTGTGCCATAAGTTGAATACTGCTATTAAATCTGCACAAAACGATGAAGATAAAGAAAAATTCACCCAAGACCGTAGTACTCATTTAAATTACCAGAACGAAGCAAGAAACAAAATGAAAAACGACATGCAACGAGCTACAAGGGATGAAAGTCTAGAAGTACTTACTTTTGACATGGAAAAAACTTTACCGTTGCCGAGAATTCCTACTAATGTAATATTTGATGAAAGGCAAATTGGGTTGTACAACACAGGAATATACCTACTATTGCAAATTTAATAAAGCTTTTTGCTACTCATGAGCGGAAGGAAGTGCTGGCCGTGGGGCTCTTGATTGCTTAAGCATACTAAAGGGCATGTTCTTGAGGGTGTATAAAAATTGATACTATTGTCAGACTTTTGTGGTGGAGAGAACAGGAACATCAAAATTATTATTAAAAGTCGTCCAACAATAGAGACAGTGCCCTTAAGGTTTTTAGTGTCTAGGCACAGTTTTTTAAAAAACAACGATAGTGACTTTTCTGAGATCGAAAAAGATTTGAAGGTTGATATTTCTGGAGAAAAAATAAACTGGCTACATTTTAGAGAAATCAAGATATGCGAGGAAAAACTGTTTTCATTCTTTGAATCCACAAACCATAAAACCGACAAATTTCAGGAATATTCTGAGATATACGATCATAATATATTTTCAGTTATTAACAATATTATGGCCTAACGGAAAACCAATCTCACCAAAAAAACTTGCGGATATATCATCTATAATGCACCAATTTTATACAAATTCATAAAGTTACGATACGGATGAGGATTATTAACTTAGAAAGTTATCACGTTTTAATAATACCCTTTTTACTTTAGCGTTGTTAAAATTATAATACCATAGAATAGAATTCTGTTTGACTAGAGATATCCTTAGAATATCACGTATCTTTTATGTGTATCTTATTGTAATGAAACTCTTCTTTGCAACGTTTTACTAAATTCTGAACTTCCACTGTATTAAGAGACACAACCTCATTGGAGGAAAGTCCAAGTGAATTGGAGCTATAAAAAATATGTCGGACTACTTTTAATAAAACCATTTTGTACCTCTGACATATCCTCAATAGTAATTTATGGTTTAAAATATTTTCATAGGTTACACCTTTGAAATATTTTTCAGTACTGATTGGAAACCAAATGGCTGTATTCCAATGTTAAAACTTACCAATTGTTCAGGCCGACTTAACAATGAACACCAATCGGCAAAGCACACTTCTCTAGTCTCACCAATATTCATCAACACACACCCACTTGGAATGTTTGCATTCAAGATAGCTTTTAGCGAAAGGAAGTCAGTTGCCTAGTTGAGCACCAAAGTCGGGACATACCGTCTTTCCGAGAGTTACCTCTCACCCAAGTCGAGACATACTGAATCTCCGAGAGTTACATCTCCCCTAAGTAAGACATTACCATTTCATAGTTATCATTCAAGTCAAGTGAGTGCAGTCAAGTAAAGTTACTAAGCCAAACATACCGTTTCTTGGTGAGTATTCAAGTCAAGCACGTGTACTCAAAATCAAAACTCATCATTTTTATGCGGAGTTGAGTGACTGAGTCAAACAAATCGTTTCTTAGTCAGTATTCAGGTACTGCCAAAAAGAGATATAATGTCGCTACTAGTGGTTACTTTATCAAGTCGAAACGTAACGTTTCCCCGAAATCATTTAAACCCCTTATACTAATTATATACTTACAATTGAAACTATTCATTTTCACAATACAACGTATCTGCTGTGAACTGCCTAATGGCTTATACAATACTAGAGATTATTCCAGAGCGTCTATTCTTTCGGAAAGAAGATAGTAAAAAGCTCCCGGATTTTTCCTATTTCTAGATATTCACCCCATAGTGGCGTTGATTTACTACATTGGCATGTATACAGAATTCTAAATAGTAATAAAAATGGTTAGGCTTCACAATTTATTTAGTTTTCATCCAGTAAAAGGTATAGGTAAACCTGACATTAATTAGGGAAAATGTGCCTTTGATGGACCCCTTAAGGAAATTCCATTATATTTTTTTTGCTGTTGTAGTTATTAATCTTCTTTTTATGTGAATCTCTACTCAATACAAAGATGATCATGGTGTAGGGTGAATTTCTTAACAATTAATTGTATGTTTAATAGCGTCAGAGTTTTTTTATGAAGCCAAGGGGTCCATCATTGGCGCATATGTGCCTATGTCGGCCCCTCAAAAAAATAAAACAAATAAAATCATTTTAAAAGGTTCATTGAACAAAATTATCGTTGTACCAAGAACAAAGTAACATTGAATGAACGAAAAACATTTTTTTTTGCTTTAACAAAACAGAAAGAACCTAAATTAAATGCATAATTCACAAATGAATGATTTGCAACGTTAGCTGACATTAGCGCACTCATTGTAGCACCAAGATTGACAATTCTGATAACGAATCCACTTTTTTCTCTCTCATGATTGAGAGTATAGCTCATTTCAGTGAATGCAGCTAGCGTCAAAGTCGTCTTCTTCTTGCCCTAAATATTTTTCTAAGATGGATTCATCATTAGAATTGTCATCATTTGAAATGGCAAGTTAGCGTTTAACTGCCCTGCTTTGTTGTTTCCTTAGTTTCATTTCCTTTTCAATCACATTTACTTCACTCTACTTTACTAGTTCATGCATTTCTAGTGTTGAATTCAAATGACCAGTTTTTCCACGTTTTCTGGCTTTTCTTCCAATATCGACTGCTTCGGGAGGAGGTAAAATTTCTCTCACAGAGACGTCATGAACTGACGATGAAGACAAGTTATGGCCAGATGTACTTGTTTGATCTTGAACCTCCAATTCCATTTGGTTTTCGTTGATGACAGCTGGATTCTCGAAAATCTGATTATTAGTTGCTAAAGCTAGTGCAAACTGCCAGTTCTCAAAAATATGGGGATCGAAAGGATAGATGCCAGTCTTTTTAAACGAGTTTATTGCATTTGATGGTACTGCACTTTTCAAATAGGCTTGATTAAGAAGACTTGCTATTTTAAATTGAGTTACTGCCTTTCCCGGATTTTGACGCAGCCATAACTGAATTTCTTGATCGAAATACGTATGAAGAGGACGAAAGAATCCAACGTCGAATGGTTGAACGTGATGAGAGCAGTGTGCAGGGAAGCAAAATAAAATTACACCATTTTATTTCGCAAACTGCAGAGATTCAAGACTTTCATGGCTACTGTGGCCATCTAGTAGTAAAAGCACCTTATTCTCATTAGAAGCTTTAGCGTACCTTACGAAATGTCTAACCATTTACAAAAAATTTCGCTGGTCATCCAACCGTTTTCTTGTGCAAAAGCTATGCTACCAGTGGGAGCACCATTTATAAGCTCATCGTTCATTCTTTGACGAGAGTAAATAATAACAGGAGGTACGTAATTGCCTATGGCATTCATTACGCACACTACAGTTACGTGTTGCCCTCGCTCAGCACCACTAAGCGCACTAACTTGCTTGCGACCTTTCGCTGCGTGAAGTTTCAGGCACTTCTTCTGGACCGTAGTCGAATCTGACTCGTCCATATTGTATATTTTTTGCGAGATACTTGTGTTTCTCCATAATATTAGCTAGTGCATTAAAATAGACTTCTATATTAGGCTTGTTAGAAGCCTGGGCTCTAGCTAATGATGTACTTTCTGGGCCCCTCAAACATATTCGTGGATTGCGCTTCAGAAATCCCCTGACCCATTTCCAACCTGCCATTTTTATTTCGCGATTAAAACTATGTTCTATTTTATTTTTTTCGGCTACTTCAAATACCATTCGTCGCAAATCTTTGGACGTTAGTCCAAAAAAACGTGTTTCCACATCAATGATATGACTCGCAATCTCCTGTTGGATGACTTTAGGAAAAATTGCTCTTCGACCTCCCAAATCACCCTTACAACTGTCCTATTTAGCCAGACGTCTTCGCAATGTGGTTTTGGGAACAATAAACGTCGTTGCTGCCAACTTATAGCCCATATTATGGTTTTGAATATTGAGCATAGTTTGTCGCATATCATCCTCGTCCCGTTGCTGTTTTTTCATAAATTCCATATCTGCAAAACCAAGAAAAACATAATTAAAATAGTGTAACTAATGCATTGCCAATGATGGACCTCTGGTCCATCGTAACACACAGTTCGAGGGTCCGTCATAGGCAATAAGACATATTTCACTAAAAAATGCCGAGCTCTTTTATTCTTTGCCATAACCTCAATTTGTGCCCGGCAGTCAACATGAAACAGTTTCTGTAAGTTGCAGTAACCAAAGCAGATTCTAACTGAGCATAAAAAGAATTACTTAACATCATGCCAAGCCATATTGTTACATCAATACTTATCAGTTTTGACTTAATTTTTTGTTTCCACCTAAACGACTAATATCCGCATGAACGCTTGTAAACAACTGGTTATGAATGTCAATCGTCCTAACCAAGATGTCGGTAGTCCGTGATGCACGGTAAATTTGAAAATACAACTTGTGGCCCATCATAGGGGGGTCCATCATGGGCACATTTCCTCTATGTAGCTATATGTAACTTATTATTATTTAATCATTTTTTTGCAAACTTGTTTGTATCACTTGATCTTACACTATCAAAACTTCCTGAAAGTGAAAAAGAAGATTACATCAGAGATTTTGTAGAATATGGCAAATTGATTGGTTCTCCGGAAGTCAAAACGGCCGATGGAAAATTGATTACAAAACTTGTCACAAAAACATTTGTAGTTGTTGCTAATAGGGGTTGAATGATTGTAAACTTCCAGACGAAACCATAAAACAATAAATAATGTACGAATTGTTCGATAATTAGCGATGTATTATTTGAAGATAAACTATAACTATTAGTGATTAATGGGGAAAATGGGGGCTTGAGGCATTATGTGAAATTCATTTAGTGCAAGTTTTTGGAGAAAAGACCACTGTCTAATTGTTGCCTACTAATATTAGTACTATTTCAAGGACAAACTTTGTAGGGGGCAATAATTCATCTATAAGTATATTTGAAATGAAAAACTTTGGACCAAGTGAATATCTGAACAGGAATAAATTTGATGAAATAGAAAATTTAATACCAAAGATTGTGAACGGTACTATGACAAACTTCATTCATTTGTCACGTATTATATGAGTGTTCCTTCAAGTTGGAGGACAGTCAGGTTATAACATAATCTGATCATATTTGAAAAGGAGTATGCACAAATCATAACGAAACAAAAATATATCCATTCTTGTAAATTGAAAACACCTTATCAAAAGAAGGAGAATACTTACTTTCTAAAACAAAATTATTAACTTCCTCAGGCTTACAGTCCATTGCAGAACAATTCACAATCTCGTTAAAATTCAAAACTTCATCTATATTTTAAAATGTCGAATTCTAAGGATAAGCGATCTATCAATGAATGAAATTTTGAATACTAAGTATTTAACTATTATTTTCATTAAATGATAAACGTTTAAGAATGCCAGGATGCAGATTCTTGTGGAACATTAAGTAATTTTAGAGAAAATATCTTTCTCTTTGTTGGGTAATCATACTTCAACCCCTTCTTTGAAACTGCCTTCTGTGGCCTGCATATCGTACCGTTTTTCAATTCTGTCGCCTGCAATTTGAAGATTCGTGCACATCGTCCACCCTTCTCAGTTGATCCACGTTTCACCCTTGGACTCATTTATGGCAAATCGATAAGCCGACGCAAATAGCGAAGGAAACTGGTCACAGTATTTCTGGTGGCAGGAAACTACTTTGGACAGATATTTTCCAATGATCCTGTTTATTCTTTTACGACTATTCCATCTGACTGTGGATGCAACGCTGTTGTCCTGATTTTCTTCATTCCCAGTTTGTCGCAAATTTCCTGGAATACTTGGCCCTCGAAATTCATTCCTTGTTAGCTGTGGAGAAACAATATTAAAATTTCTTAGAATTTTTAACATTTTATCAATATATTGTGGAAATATCTAGAAGCATTTAGTTTCATTCAAAACAGTAAGAGACTTTCATTATTTGCAGGTAATAGCACCAATTATTGGTCTTATTCCGTCATCTCAATATCCATTGGAATGGGAACAGTTTGTAAATTATCGGCATATTCGTGTTCCGCATTTCGATTAACTAGCCATATTCCAGTATTTTTGAAACCACTGCAGTATTCTCAATAGTAGCAACTCGTTGGTAATCGGGTGTGAAAATTTGAGCTATTTGAAATAGTGATATGGTCAAGTTCGGATAAGTTTGTAAATATTTTTGCATTTGTTGTATGTAAAATATTTCGAGAAGTTGAAAAACCAACCAAGTTTCTGGCTTGTGTAACCAGGCAGTTATTTCTATTTTGTGGGATTGACAGTATCAATAATGAACTGCAACCACTTTTCGAACAAGTTCGAATTAATATCGCCATCCTCGGATATTTTTATAAGGCTTCCCGGTGGAGCTCTTACTTGTAATTCGGGTGCCATTCTTATTCTTTTGAAAATTATAATTGGAGGAATATACTATACAGCTGCAGTGACGCAACAACCAAACGTAGTATTTACTCCACGCTCTCTGCTTGTAATACCTGTAAATAAAAAAATATGGTAGCTAACAAAAAGTAATGTGAGTACAAAATTGTTAAAAGTGGAAACAAAAATATGCCCATTAAAGAAGTTTGGTATATATAAACCTAAATGTCCAGAATGTATTGCTGTCTATTTGGGTCAAACCCTTACAAATTTTGAGATCAGATACAGTGAACATTTACGGGAACATAGATTAAAACAACCAGATAAGTCCCACTATGCAAAACATCTACTTGACACCAAACATTCATTGACACCTAACACAGCACTAGAACTACTACATATTTGTGATTAGAAACAAGAACTGGATTGCCTTGAAGAATTATTAGAAATTAGGATACACTTAAGAAACCCACAATATCAAGTTGTCAATGAACAGATAAATATAGGGAGTTCTCCACTTTTAAACTGGCTTATTAGGTGATAATTGTAAAGATCAGCATATATAGTTTTCCTGGTTTTCTATATCATTGCACAGTTATACTGATCTTAATTGGAAAAAGATATCCATCTCCATAGGGCTAATAATATCTAAGCTTCAATATTTGTAATATAACTCTTCTTTTTTCTATGAAGATATATTGAGTCAATCACTAGGTAGGTCACTTCTTGGTCTATTCTGACGATGATATTTATACCGAATCATTTGTCAAGTTTCTTATAGTTTCTAAAAATTTATCATTATATTGTGGAATTTTCTAGAAACAGTAAGTTCCATTTGAAACAGAAAAATGAGTAGATTCCACAAAGTAAGGGTCGACACAGTTAATTTTAATAATATAATTGACTGCCCGAAACTATTAGAAAGGCTCTGTTTTCGCATTCCACAAAGTCCACAAATCTAAATACCTCTTATTTAGGTACGCCTTACACTATAATCCTGAGGAATTATCCACTTCGCACCACATGCAGCATAGTTAATTCCATGAATTGTGATGTAGACATATTCTTTTGCAGTGTATCTTATATAAAATCTCATTTCTTTACCTAGTAAAATGAATCATAATTTTGTAATTGTAAATTAATTGAAATTTGTTAATACCACTGTATTTTCCCGCTCTATAGTTGTGTCCGTAGAGCAGTGTATCTATCTAAATGAAAAACAAATGAAAATAAAAAAAACAAATGTTCTTGGATAATATGCTTTATATTGATCTTGATCATTGTTTCTAAGAAACATACAAGTGCACGGTTCTGATCTAATACTAATATTACACGTATTCTTAATTATTTTTAATTGTATACTACAAATAATTCAAGAATACAGCAACAATATTGCGAGAACTTCACAAAACAGCTATTTCCTCATCCATCCCACTTCATCGAAACAATTGCAATACACTTTTTTTATTCCTACTACTAATTTTTCTCTTATCAGCTATATTCAAAATTAATATCATCCATGTTACCTAGTAGCTTTCCTGAGAATAAGTCGGGTAAGTCGGGAATCCCAATGTTTCAGACACCGAGAGAAAACTGATAATATGATATAAAAGCTTCCCTGATTCAACTCTTTATTTACTTCTTTCAAACTGCTCACGTGATTAACGTACTGGAAGATACTCAGTTTTTAAGCCTCTAGTTAATTTAATTCAGTATATTCATGTAGATGTAGTCATTGACAGAATATGGAAAATTTGTGGCAAATGAAACCTTTTTTCATGCTGTCCTCATTACACACATAGATCCAAAGAATTGGAACAAGATAACTTATTGTCTTCAATTCCTTCGCAAGTTATATAGTTAGGTACATGAATTTATTTATCTTCAGAATATCTGGTTATGCTCACAATTCTGAAAATTTCAGAAATAAACGGAAACACTCATTCAACTCCATAGTATAAAAATTGATGATTGCTTTCGTTTTAACCTATGTAATAAATATCATTGCATTTATAGTCATTGCAGATTCTGTTCTGATGCTAATAACCCTTTCATCGCAAATCACAAGTGAGAAAAAGCTGAAAATTTACGACACTTCAATTTTCTCATGAAAAATTTGAATTAAAATTTGTAGGAATGTTAAGAATCTATAGCTGGCGCGGACGCACGTTGAGTTAGATGATACTCTGAATGATAAATGTAAATTGAGTGCTATTCCTCCTAATTGCTATTACATTCTTATATCGCGTATATCAGAATAAATCCAATACATGCATGTGAGTACGTTATAACTATCATTTTGGTTGTATATCACATCACTCCATTACTTATTATATTATTATTATTATTCAATATCCTCCTGCTTTGCAGTTGCTGTGTATCATACCTACTCACTTCAATTTAATTATATTTTCGTTTTAGTTTTTATGGAAGATGAGAAGTTGTGATAGTATCTTGAATAAGTGCTTTCGGAAATGTGTGTCAGTTTACAATTATTGTTACTTGTAATAACTAATAATAATGGAAATGCAACACGATCTGTAGGTGAGTATTGTGATTAATGAAATATGCTGCAAAAAGAAAAATATGGCAATGGTATATTGCAAAAGTTCAATTGTCAACAAAAATATTACAACAATAAACAAATGCAAGTACTAATAACTACTATGACTTGCATTGATTTTGGACATTACCATTACTGAGAAGTCAAACCTAGGAACGAGTGAGCCTAATCTTTTTACTTTTTTGAATGAAACTAACTGTTTCTAAATAATTCCACAATATGAAGAAAAAATGGTAAACATTCTTAAAATTGACAGTTGTTCAATATTATTATCATCGTCAGTATGACATTTCACGTGATGCCAACCTGATGTTTAATAATTATTTTTGGCTAGACCAAGAAGTAATCTACCTTGTGAGTGACTTATTATTTACGAACAGAAAAAAGAAGAAGTATATCACAAATATTAAAGCTAAGATATTATTAGCCCTATGGGGATATCTTGGATATCTTTTTCCCTCTTAAGATCAGTATAAATGTGCAATGATATAGAAAATCAGGAGAACTATATCTGCCGATCTTTACAATTATTACTTAAGAAGACAGTTTACAAGTGGGGAACTGCCTAGACTTATCTGTTCATTGACGACTTCATATTGTGAGTCTCTCAAGTTTATTCTAATTCTCTTCAAGGAAATCCAGTTCTTCTTTCTTATCACAAATATGTACCTAGTACTTCTAGTTCGGAGTAAGCTGTCAATAAATGTTTGGTGTCAAGTAGATATTTGGCATAGTGGGATTTCTGTGGTTGTTTTAATCTGAATGCTGTTCAATATTGAGTGTTAATGAATGTTTGTTGTCAAGTAGACGTCTTCGTAGGTAATGAGATTTCTCTGGTTGTTGTTACCAGTATGCTCGCAATTGTTCATTGTATATATTACCCAAATAGACAGCATTACCTTCTATACATTCTGAACATTTTTTTCAACAATTTTGTACTTACATCACTTGCTGTTTTAAGAGAAATTTTTGTAATTCTATATTACCAGCATATATAATGGTTTTGTAATTTTTTTTTCTAGTTTGTTTAGAAAATATTAGATGTAATGCCACTTTTCCACTTATCTATTAAGTAATTTATTCATTATATGTAATGGATAGCAGATAAATACTGCTATTTGCTTAATTGTATCAATTTCTCTATCAAAATAATATAGAAACTGAAAATGCTCTATGTATCATCGAATTAAATGCTGCTACTTTATGTTACATGTGATGATTGGAATTAGTCACATCAGTGTGTATTGGTTTTCTGTAAAGTGGATGATCAAGTATATTGTTAACTCTTTGAATTTTTAAATCATAAAATTGATTGAGTTATTTTCTTCAAATTTAAATTTAATTTTTGTGTGTGAATTATTCATATGATTGGAAAATACTTTCAAGTGTCGTTCACTACCTATAAAACAAGGTAATATGTGTAGGTACCGTCCTCTGTATAAATATATATCGAAGATGATTCAGGATGATAGATTGCAGACAAATACAGTTAGTTGATAAGAAATTAATATATAGTTAGATACAGAAAATTGTACAGAGAGGTGATTGTATATTTTGGGGACAATAAAGTGTTAATTATAGTTATATAGTTAGTTATTACTCGGTTTGGGATGTAACCTAACATCAGGAGTGGTAGTTGCTCTCGCAAAAGGGGAAAAAGACATTCTCCATCCTCTAGTAGTAGTTTAGCAAGCTCATCCAGTTGGAGTTCCACACCACCAAAACGAACGGTGACGTGAGTTACGAAGATGAAAACAAAAAAAAAGTAGTTTTGATGCACGGGTAAGTCAATTTTCATTGTTATGTGCCGAGAAAACAAGTACTGCTATACCCGAATTTAATCCGCTATAGGATAATAAATTGTTGGACTGACATGATAGACAATCACTCAAAATTATTCAAGTGGCCGGATTGTCTAATTATTCATAATGCAGTAAGTAAACTACAGGGTACAGCAAAAATATGGTACGAGGGTTTGATGAAACATAACACATAATGGCCTACCTATACGTGGAAAGACTGGCAATTAAAATTACTTGAAACATGTCATTCAAGACGAGATATGTATATCCATGAAAATCGCAAATCACAAGCATTCAAATGAATTGCTCTTTGTATGAATTTTATTTTAAACATTTCGCTAAAATATTCCCAATTTGAAATGAAATTTTATTAATATTAGTGGCGATAGGAGACAAAAATATTATTGCGGCAGCGAAAGCAGCGAATAAGAAAGAAATTGACTGTCTCGACCCTTACTTTGTGGAATATGCTCATATTAGTGTTTTTAAATGAAACTCAAGGTCTCTAGTTAATTCCACAATATAATACAAGTTATTGAAAATTCTAAAAAATTGACAATTGTTTCGATAAATCAATATGATATTGATTTATGAAAATTTATGAATTTACATTTCGAACAAGCTGGTTTCTCATCACCGTCGAGTGTTTCTTCTCTTGTAAACGAATCTAAACATTGTGAAAGTCGTAATTGACCTGTTCTTTGTGGTATCGGAAGGGATAAATCCCAAAAAGGATCGTAGGTAACTGAACAGTGACCACAGTGTGTGCACTTGATTGTTGATTTTAATTGACCGACAAAGTTATCCATAATCTTGGAGTTGTCCATTCTCACATATCTTAACCAAAATTCTTGTGCTTTCTCGATATCACTAAATTTGTCATCAATTTCAGTTAATATGGGCTTTGGTTTTTCATATACCTTGTTGACATCTTCGTGAAGTCCTGCTAATAGGTAACGAAGAAACTCATGTGCATCATGTTGAGTGTATCCCATGAACCTTGAAGTAAATCGCTGAATCCTACTTCTCAATGATACTGTATTAACCACTCTGTCTGAACCGTCTTCAGACCAAAGTTCTTGAATAACTTCAGCAAATGCTTCAATTAGTGTTCCTTTCATGCTAGATAAGATTATGTTAATATCTCTTATGTATGCGTCTTTCTTTAGATATTATAATAGCCACCTTGTGTTTGATAGGCGATGGATAATACTATTCATGAAACATGTGTTACCAATATTTTTGAGACCTTTGAGACCCAAAGAATCTTGGGGAATACCCTTTATGTATCTGAATGTGGAAATATTGTTAAAAGCTCTTTCGCAACTACTATCATTGTACGAATAATCTCGGATTCTATTATTGTCTTTCTCACTTGATCGGCGTGATAAGAAATTTGAATTGATGATATTTGCTACTGAATTGGATGTAGATATTACGGATTTGAAAACTGTTTTGGTTAGATATAATCTATTGCGTATATGAATCGCATCATTCTCTAGCATAGTCATCTTCTTCAGTATTCCTATGAATGGGACATCATCTGGCTGGTGGTTATCTGTATTTTTTAGTTCAATGGGGCCCAAAAGCTTATTGGAGGCATAATTTATTAAATTGTCAACGCATGTATTATCAGAAGGCACACATTCTGAAGAAGAGAATGAAGATGTTAAATAAGAATGTCGGAAAAAGGAAAGATCACATGTTTTAGGGTCTGTGATGTGAGAAAGTTTGAAAGTTGTAGAAGAATTACGTTTCTTATGATTAGGTTTTATAAAAAGTTCTCCTAGAGGCTTAGAACGGGGAAACGTACCGAGATAAGATGGAGCGTTTCCTCTTTGAATTGCAATACTTATTTGTTGTATAAAGAACAAAGTTGCTCTCGAATCATTAGTTTCTATTGATATTTTTTCACCGATTTCTTCAATGAATTTTAAAGCGTCATGACCGAAAACACCAGAGGTTTCAATTGCTACAGGAATAAAAATGTAAATGTTCTCCAAATTTTTGTATTTATTGATTTTAAAAGTTTCGCCTTTTAAAGCTGCAGCGCCTGCGGAAGTAGATGTGGATCGGACATGGGACGGAGCCCAAGTGTCAGTGCAAGTGAAATCCCATATAACTGGCCTGCCGCGTTGCCATGGAATGAGCGTCATACCATCTGGACGTTTACCGTCGTCGCGGCAAGTACCTAACGGTTCCAACGAACAGGGAATCTTTGCAGATGCCATGCCTCGTTTGATTAGGTCATTTACTGCAGAATGACGTGAAAAACGGCCGGCACTTAATTTGCAGCTTAGGCCGTGTCTACCATATTCATCAACATCAGCTCCGCAACGACAGCGATGTTTTACACAAATTTGACAACCTAAACGGAGACCAATAGAAATACGGAAACTTTCGTCATCTAAAAGCGTACCTAATGGGGCCGACGGTAAAGCGTTCAACCATGCTCCTGATTCCTGTGAAAATGCTGCATTCAAACGAGCCTTGTCTGGTAAATTGATAGCTCTCTGAAGCAGATTTTCTTTTTCAATGTTCAATAAAGGAATATGCCAGGATTTTTGAAAGGATTTATAATCATCGGGTACAACTTTGTTAGACTTTATTGACCAAATATTTTCTGCCTCCATTAATAAAGGGTCTTGTTTGTGGAAAAATGTAGGCAGAATGTAATTAATGAAATTTTTTGAACTATTTAATGATGACAAAAAAAAAGGAAGAGCTACTGAAACGATTGAGCGAATTCCTAAACCACCATATGAAACAGGTAGTGAAGCTTGTTTCCAAGAAAGGTCCTGTAATTTAATGTTAATTAATGACTCTAATGAATGACGAATGGCATTGTCAAAATTGATTAGGATATCATTGTGTAACCAGGTCGGACTACATCTTAAGATATATGTTAATTTTGGAATTAATAGGCAATTCTTGAGAAGGTAATAAGCAATATGTGTCGGTAACCAGGATAAACGAGATGACATTTTTTTAAAAAGGTTATTTTTTCATTGAAAGCTGATAGAAATGATTCGTTTAATAAAGGAGCACCTAATAGAAATAAATTTTGTCTGTTGGTAATTTTTATGCCTGGTGCTACAGAATTAAATTTATCAATGGTTAGATTATTTGGTGATTCTAAGAAAAATAACTCGCATTTGCTGAAACTGAGTTCAAGACCAATATCCTTGAAATTGTTTATTATATAGACAAGAGACTTGAACACGGAATTAGTATTACCCCCTAAAGAACCATCATCAAGGTACCAAGCATTGCATTCTGTGTCAATGTTGCTAATAAGTTTGTTTATCGATATGCAAAAAAGGAGAGGTGCCAAAGGGTCCCCTTGTTGGACACCTCTTTCCGAATAAATTATGTTTTCGCCAAATAAAAGATATGAAGGGAATCGATAACATTGATTGATGAAAGGAAAAATTTCAGGTAGAATATCTGCTACAAGTTTTAATAAATGATCGCGATGAATTGTATTGAAAGCATTTTTGAAATCAATTTTCAGAAAAACTTTATTATTAACGTCTGGATGATTAGAGACGTAACGTCTTGCTGCATGTGCAACTGCTTCACAACCACCTTTCGACCCGAAACCAAATTGTAATGGACGAAGTAAATATCCTAATTTGTCTCTGATGTTTGAACAAATTATTTTCGCTACTAAACGACGATAAACTGTACCAATAGCAATTGGTCTGATACCTGCTGCTTTTTTAGTTGAAGCTAATAGTGACGCGCCGAATAAAATAGGACGAATATTGATGTTTACTGTGTCATTCAAAATAAAAAACACAAAGATGATAAGAGATTTTTTTCTGAAGAGCCATCACTGTAACTTATTAAATCTTGTAGATGTGAAGGTCTTAAAGAGTCTAAACCACCAGCAGAACTTGTTTTAAAAGAGTTTATTGCGCTACTCACAAATTCTTCTGTTATAAAAAAAGGAATATGTTCCGAAATCAGAGTAGGGAACGTATTATTAAGTTTCTCTACAGGATATTTCGATTTTAAATCTGTTAAAGTGGCTCCACTGACATCAGCAAAACTGTCATCTGAAGCTAAGATTTTGATTGCGGATGTCAAGTCGCCGTCAGAAACTTTATTAATGACATTTTTAATTTTACTATTTTTTGATAAATTTGTGTTTGATGATGATCTATATTTTCAAAAGTTTTTAAATTATTTTTGATTATAGTAGAGAGAGATACTTTTTTATTAGAATTTTTAGGAGGAAGACTCAAAACATTATACGGAAAAAGCAAAAGATTTTCCCAGGTAGTAATAGAATTTTGTCTTACGTATTCTTCAATCAGATTAGATAGCGTTGAGGCACAAAGAGCCCTTGAAGCTTTTGGGACTCTTCTTATTACTGATCTTTGGCTCTTCAATTTTGCCAACTTTATATGAAAATTCGTATATTTTATATCCTTATTTTCATAACTTTCTACTGTAATCGAACTTAAATTTTGTCCACCATGCGTCTTGTTTTGATGTAATTTTAGGCCTCGCTTCTTAAAAAATTTACCACAGATTTCGCACTTCACTGTGACTGGCGCTGACATAAGGCTTATATCGTATAGAATTTGGAGTTACGCAGTCCAAAAAATTCTACCGTCCGCTTCACGCTGATAAATGTACATCCATTTTCTATTTCTGCTTATCTGCACATTTTTTTTAAATATATTATTTAGATTAGGTTCTGCTTTTAAATATGGGCCATAAATTGTCTGACAGATGTCAAATTTGGCACCCGAACGTGGGGCAAATATAATTAAAGAACATTGCATATATATTAATATATATATATATATATATATATATATATATATATATATATATATATATATATATATATGTATATATATAAATATATATATTCATTTACGCATTCGATGTTATTATCGTGAATGGATAATATGTTGATATCTTCAGAACTCATTATTATTGTTCTACTATAATTCATATTTAACCCGATATTTATAGATGCTAGATTTAATTCATTTAGCATCTCTTGTGATTTCGTGACGTTGTTACTTATTAGGACTATGTCGTCTCTGAATCTGAGGTGGTTAAGTCTGGCACCGTCTATATTAATGCCTTTGGTCCCCCACTCTAATTTTTACTTTTCCGCCCAACCTATCTAATATGCGAGAAAAGTATTGGTTTACCCCAAAAAAAGTTGGGAATTTGGAATTTTTTTTGAGTTATTTTTACGTTTTCCATCAATAACAACCCATAAAAACGGTTTTTAGAAAAAAAATTCTCTGTGTATGTCGTCATCGTCGTCGTCGTCGTCGGCCACTTTTCGTTACATGTCTTGTTAGCACGATACAGCCTCCGGAGTGCAACAAGTCACCAATTTCATGATCTAATATTGTTAAGGACGTGTCACAGGTGAACCCCATCGATTTACAGCTCACCAGAGCCAGCACAACGGATGCTATGGTACTAGAAGTACGACATTTTAGTCATTTTTTGAGAAATTTCAGTTTGTTACCACGATACAGTCTTCGGAGATCCACAAGTCACCCATTTTATGATTGAGTATTATTCAAGACATCTCACAGATGAACTCTATTGATTTTCAGCTCACCACAGCCAGTACAACAGGTGCTATAGATCTTTGAGTACGAAATTTTTGTCATTTTTGGAGAAATTTCAGTTTCTTAGCACGATACAGCCTCCGGAGTAATAACATGTGACCAATTTTATGATTGGATATTATTCAGAGCGTTTCAAAGATAAAACCTATTGATATGCAGCTCACTAAAGTCAGTACAACGGGTTCTATGATACTTGAAGTACCAAGTTTTTGGTTATTTTTGGACAAATTTCGGTTTGTTAGCACGATACATCCCCCGAAGTGTATACAAGTGACAATTTCATGATCGAATATTATTCAGGGCTACAGATGCGGAAAAGTTAGTTTTAATCTTTAAAACCGTTTATTTGAAGATGTCTTCGAAGGCCAGCGTGAATAGTTTAGGTGAGATGGTGTCTCCCTGACGCACTCCCCTTTTCAATAGTATTTTGTTTGTGATAGTTGTTTCATCCAATCTAATATGTATCGTTGCTTCCTTACAATACTTTCGATGATTTGGATGTATACATGAAATAACGAAACCAATTAGACCTGTAGTTTCTTCCTTACAATACTTTCAATGATTTGGATGTATACATAAAATAACGAAACCAATTAGACCTGTAGTTTCTTATGTTAATACTCCTAATAATATATTGGCAAAGAGGCTAAATAATATACTCAATAGTTACGGATATGAATCTCAGTACTCAATTAGAAATTCAAAAGAACTAATCAAAAAGTTGAAAGCAATCCACTTGCAAGATAACTATGAACTCATTTCGTTCGATGTAACTAATATGTTCACTAAAATTCCTCCTAAAGAATGTCTAGTACTTGTAAGAAAATAACTAGAAGTGAAAAATATTAATCCAGGAATAATATCAGATATACTTAATTTATTTGATGTACGCATTAATCAAAATTATTTCACTTTTGACAATGAGATATATATTCAAAATGAAGGTTTACCAATGGGAAGCCCTATATCACCTATTTTAGCAAACATTTTTATGGACGATTTAGAAAGAAATAATCTTTGAAGTATAATTTCGAAAAATGTTTTATTTTGGTATAGATATGTAGATGACATATTAGCTTGTTTTATGGGTAGTGAACGACAATTAGATGTATTTTTGAAACACATCAATAATTTACAGCCAAAAATTTAATTTACATTAGAAATTGAAGAAAATAGCTCAATAAATTTTCTTGATTTAAGAATTCAAAGAGTTAATAATGTACTTGATTATTCAATTTACCGAAAACCAACACAGACTGATGTGAAAATTCCATTCCATTGCAATCACCCTATGTCACACAGACTAGCGGCATATGATTCAATGATACATAGATCTGTTTCAGTTCCTATGAACAAATGTAATTTTGATAGAGAGATCAATACAATTAGACAAATAGCAACATCCAACGGTTATATATTAGATATGATAAATAAGCTAATTAGTAAAAAAGAGGAAGAAGTGGCATTACAACTAATATTTCCTAAACAAGCTGATGAAATAAAAACTTATAAAACCATCACATATGCAGGAAATATTTCTAATATTATTTCAAAGATAATATCTTCAGCAACGAATACAACAATTTCTTTTAAAACAGAAAGTAACGTTTGTACAAAATTGTTAAATGGAAAAACAAAAATACCACTATTGAAGAAGTCAGGTATATATAAACTCAAATGTCCAGAATGAACTGCTGTCTATTTGTGTCAGACCCTTAGGAATTTTGAAATGCGATACAGTGAACACTTACGAGCATACAGATTAAAACAACCAGATAAATCCCTCTACACAAAACATCTACTTGACACCAATCAATAATTGACACCTAACACAAAACTGGAAGTGCTGCATATTTGTGAAAAGAAACAAGAACTAGATTTCCTTGAAGAATTGGAAATTAGAAGACATTTAAGAAACTCACAATATGAAGTTGTCAATGAACAGTTAAATCTAGGGAGTTCTCCACTAATAAACTTTCTTCTTAAGTGATAATTGTAAAGATCAGCAGATATAGTTTTCCTGGTTTCCTATATCATTGCACAGTTATACTGATCTTTATTGGAAAAATGATATCCAGTATATCACCATAGGGCTTATAATATCTAAGCTTCAATATTTGTAATATCACATCTTCTCCTTTTTTCTATTAACATATATTAAGTCAATCACAAGCTAGGTCACTTCTTGGTCTAGCCAAAAATAACTACTAAACATCAGGTAGGCATCAAATGAAATGTAACTTCTGTCATTCTGACGATGATATTGATTTATCGAAACAATTGTCAATTTTTTAGAATTTTCAATAACTTTTATTATATTGTGGAATTAACTAGAAACCGCGAGTTTCATTTAAAACAATAATAAAGAGCTATAGTGATAAGTTGGAGTTGTAAGTGTTAAGGCTTGCAACGAGACTTATTAAGAGTTGTAAGTATTATGGTTTACAACAAATTGAGTGAGTGTCATGACTAATGTTATAATAGCAACTTAAAACTGTAAGTATAAAGGCTTACGGCGATTCACACATGAGAGCTGTAAGTATAAAGGCTTACAGCGATTCAGACATCAGAGCTGCAAGTATAAAGGCTTACAGCAATTCAGACGTCACAGCTGCAAGTATAGAGGCTTACATCGACTTAGATATGACAGCTGTAAGTATAGAGGCTTAGATGACATAATAGCTTGTGTACCCAACGACAAAATAAATGAAATATTAGATGAATTTCATACCTATAATTCGATATTGAAATTTACCGTGGAAATGAAAACAGAAATAACAATTCATTTTTTAGATGTGTCTCATATGACAAAAAAGGTAGACTTTTCACAAATTGGTATTCGAAACTTCTTGCTTCACTCAGGTACACAAGTTATTACTCTTATGCTGCACTAGGCTACAAAAAATATTAATAATAATTTAACTGACAGAGCAGTTAAGTTACCACATCCTAAATTTATAAAAGAAAATATAAACAGAATTCGCAAGGTATTATTAGAAAATTAGAAACGAATTATCCGTTAACTATTGTCAACTTATATTAAAAAAAAAGAGTTCAGATCATTTTTAATTTTCATCGGCAAATAAATCAACAAGAAATATATATGTCATAACCATATGTTCATGGTCTATCAGAAAAGATTAGTAAATGTGTAAAAAAAACAAAACCAACAATTCTTTTCAAAAATGAAATCAAAAATTCCTAAAAACGAGCAAACGCATACAGTCTTTCAAATTCTATGCAATAACAGTATCTTCAAAAAAAAATTCAAGCACAAATATATTCAATATCCGATGTCATTGTTTTATCAAATCATTTCACCATCATCATTTTACGGATTAAAACTAACTTTTCCGCATCTGTGGCCCTGAACAAGGTTCTATCATAAAATTGTTACTTGTATACACTTCGAGGGATGTATCGTGCTAACAAACCGAAATTTCTCCAAAAATAACCAAAAATTTTTGTATATCTGGATTTAGAGGACCCGCTGTACTCGCTCTAGTCAATTAAAAATCAATAAGGTATATCTGTGAGACACCTTGAACAATATTCAATCCTATAATTGATCAATCGTATACTCTCTGGAGGCTGTATCGTCCTAACAAAATTAAAATTCTCCGAAAATGACGAAAATTTGGTACTTCAAGTACAATAGCACCCGTTGTACTGGCTTTACTGAGTTGAATATCAATAGGGTTCATCTTTGAGACGCTCTGAATGATATCCAATCATAAAATTAGTCACTTGTATATACTCCGGAGGCTGTATCGTGCTAATAAACTGAAACTTCTTCAAAAATGACAAAAATATCGTACTTAAAGTACTGTATCACTAGTTGTATTGGCTCCGGTGAGCTGAAAATCAATAGGGTTCATCAGTTAGAAGCCCTAAAAAATATTCAATCATAAAATTGGTGACTTGTTGAACTGCGCAGGCTGTATCGTGCTAACAAACTGAAATTTCTCAAAAAATTACAAAATGTCGTACTTCAAGTACCATAACAACCGTTGTACTGACTCTGGTGAACTGAAAATCAATAGGGATCATATGTGACATGTCCTCAACAATATTCAATCATAAAATTGCTGGCTTATCGCACTCCGGAGACTGTATCGTGCTAACAAGGCATGTAAGGAAAAGTGGCCGACGACAACGACGACGACGACGACGACGACGACGACATACACACAGGATTTTTTTTCTGAAAACCGTTTTTTCGTGTTGTTGTTGTTGGAAAACGTAAAAATAACTCAAAAGAAATTTTCAAAATTTCAAATTTTTTTAGGGTAAACCAATACTTTTCTCGCATATAGAAAGGTTGGGCGGGAAAGTAATACTGGACATAGTTTCAATTTTCACGAGAAAATACTGGCCAGGGAAAAAATTAAAAAGTAAGAACGTTTTTAGAAATGATCAACACTAAAAAAGATGCTAATAGCATTAACAATAGAAGTGATATTAGGAATTTAAACATTATCTACGATAGTATTTTGAGAGAATAATGTTGGCTCTGATCTCGGTAGGGCAACTCATTCCACCCTATAGCAGTCCCAGGAAGATGTTGAGACTATTTTATATGTCTTCATATAACTTAATCAAATGATATCATCAGACAGATCTTTTGTTATTATGATTAATTTGTATGATATGTTGTATTTTGTTTATATCTCTATGGACTTCATATTTTGTGTTTAATAGTTCAGGTGTAAATTAGCGTTCACATTTCATAATAAGATATTTTAAATATTATCAGATCAAAATTAACGGTGAGAGAGCTAGCAGAGATTGTAATAATAAAGGAATAAATAACCTACGTCAATTCAAAACGAGAACAAAAAACGCGACATGTCATATACAGTCCACAGTCTTTTTTGTTATGCTCTAGATCGTGATCGACTTCGAATTTTGAAACGTACTAGGTACATATCAATAGCGTATTTACGCCGTACAATTGTTGTTGTTGAATGTCGCCGGCATCTTTTTACTCTTCGAGGATTCGCATCAGTCACGAGGATATTGTGTGGCTCACGTGCGAGATCACGTTTCGATGTATTCGAATCACAGATTGACAGCGTAGATTATGTCTTCGACCACTTAAATCTCTATGAACTTTTCAACCTTGTCTTCTAATCCAATTCCGATTATCCACTATACGTAGGTAACTAAATAGACAGTGCACAATGGAATATAATGATCTTAAGTGCTATTATTCTTCAAATACTGCGGAATGGTACTTTTCATGTATTAAATAATATTTATCAAATTTACACAATTTTTTGACAAGATAATTTTAAAATTAAAAAACTGTTTTGAATGGCATAAAAGTACCCTCATAATGACTTGTGAAGAAACTTTATTGCATTTGACAGGCTTGTGCACCCACGTATCACTTTTTTTTAATGGTACCCATTGTATTTGGTTATTGAAAGTTGCGTGTTATTCTATTAGGAATACAACGATACAACATACTTGTAATTATTTTTTATTATTAACAACAAAAAATTAACATTTCTGAAATATAACTAAAATGCATATGCAATTCAAAAAAACGCAAACAAAATTATAGTAAGTGTTCAAAAATTTTTACTGCAGATTCCATGCATGCTTCAAGATGTCTTAAAAGCGTTCATGTGCAGGCCGCCTGAATCATAGCTGGTGTAACAGCACGACATGCTTCACGAATGCGTTATTTCATATCATCTACATCTACAGGTTGCGTTTGATAAACCAATTCTTTGAGGTAACCCCACAAAAAAAATCCCATGGTGATAGATGTGGCGAGCGAGGAGGGCAAGCTATAGGTCCATAAGTACCAATCCATCTGTTGGGAAACAGTTGATCGAGATGCTCCGCAACAAAACCTGCATTATGAGGTGGAGCACCGTCCTGTTGCCAGATATTTGTATTCCGTAGTGCCAAATGTCTTCCATAAGTTCAGGTATTTTGTGTTCAAAAAAATGTAAATATCTTTCTCCATTCAATGTGTCCTCATAAAAGTATGGCCCAATCAAGTGACCATTGAATAAACCGCACCATACATTTATAGCCCAAATTGTCTGAAAACGAGTTGAAGAAACCCAGTGTGGATTTTCGTTCGACCAATAATGGGCATTATGTGTATTCACTACACCATTGTTGTGGAAGCGGCTTTCATCACTCCCAACTATTTTATTTAAAAACAAGGGATCATCGGTAATCATAACATCAATTAGAGAAGTAAATTCTAATCTTCGGTCGAAATCAGTAGGTTTCAGTCCTTGAACTAAATGTCATTTAAAAGGGTGATATTTGTGTTTCCTCAAAATTCTCTGTACAGTACTTTTGCTTATTCCGATTTCTTCAGCTATTTTTCTAACAGAAGTATGGGGATTACCACCAGAATACGAAGGTGCATTAATAACATTATCATCATTGCTCACATGATTTCCGTGTGGTGCATGGTTTTCGTTTGGGAATGAACCGTTGCGCAATTTTCGTTCCAATCTAGGAAACACCATGTGTGCTACTTGACGACGTTGAGGAAAACGTTCTCGATATAAACGGGCGGTTCGTTGAGCATTTTTCCTTCATTCACCATAAACTAGTAACATGTCAACGTATTCGTCTGAACTAAACGTGAATGGCATCTTACTGATAACAAGAGTAATTATTTTTTAATTGGAACTTGTGAATAGTGGACACAATAAACAATTAAGTCATCGATTTACTACACTAGGCACTGTTTAACAATAAGTATTTGAAGTTCTTTTTTTTGACAGATGCATTGTATTTTGACAACAAAAAACTAATGTTCTTCTTTTCGACATTTTTATAACCATCGGCGGAGGTAACATAATTTTTATAAGGATAATTAGGTAATACATATAAAAAAGTCTAAAATGTTAATTTTTTGTTGTTAATAATAAAAAATAATTACAAGTATGTTGTATAGTTGTATTCCTAATAGAATAACACGCAATTTTCAATAACAATATACAGTGGTTACCATTTAAAAAAAGTGATACGTGGGTGCACAAGCCGGTCAAATGCAATAACGTTTATTCATAAGCCATTATGAAGGTACTTTAATGCCATTCAAAACAGTTTTTCAATTTTTAAATTATCTTGTCAGATAAGCGAGATATTGTATATATACGATAATTTGGGACACCCGGTATACACCATAATTGCATTATGAACGAGGATTTTTTTGAATGAGTATAGTCACAACCTAGGTAACCGTGTAGGTAGGTAACTATGGTAACACGACAGTAAACTTTGTTGAATTAAAGTAATTCAGATTTGACTAATTGTGTTCGATGTACCTATATATTAATAATGTTACCCGCGCGTATGTCATGATCTTTTTATTTGAATATCTCAGCAACAAATAAGAATATCGTAAAACCAAAATAAATGTTCTCAAGTATGAAAATTTTAGTTTAGAAATAATTTTTTCATATTGAAATTGGACCATATATGTCGCATTACTGCTGGAAAATTGTATAATAAAAAATTTAAATCCACAGATCGAAAACTATGCATCGGACAGTGTCTGCTATTCGCACATATGAAATTTATATAAGAAACTAATACTAGCCGGAGGAACTACGCTACCACTAAAAAAATAAAAGAGATGAATTTTTGAAACAACTGCACTTTGACCGGTTTTCTCGATTTTCTCCTAAGCTAACAGTCCGATCGAGTTGTTCGACGTCTCATTTTCTTCGTGCGTCTTTCTTCACAATTTCTTTTTTGATGCCATCACGATTACCCTAAAAGTTATAATTTTATAAGCAAAAAACTGAAATAAAAAATATTTTTTGCTTAAAATTGTTAATAACAAAGTTATGAATCACAGGCAACGATGGTTGCCGAGTGACGCAAGTATGCCCGCTCAAAAACCACCACACCGAAAAAGCCCAATATAAATTGTCTACGGCATGTAAATCAAACCATGAAGAGTTACTCTATTTACAGTAATTTATTTTTTATACAAAATGGTAATTTTGAAATGTTAGAAAAAATCGGAACGCGTTCACCAATCACGATGGAATTTTGTCAGTTGACTTGGGCGTTGAGGTGATGGCTACAGTAAAATTTTCAGTCTCCTAGCTGTACTCAAAGCTGCGATACAGGTACCTCGTTTAAGGTAGTTTCTCGGTATATATATTTGTGGCACCTTGTAATGGCCCTAGCGATTTCTATGAAACTTTGAGGATGATAGAGCTCAAAAAGTTCTTACGATCCCTAAAAAAATCCTTGAGAGGTCCTAATGGCCATCTAAAATTTCGAAATACGTATTATACATATTTTACCTTAGATAGAGGAAAACATCCTAAATGTTTTTCAGCCCTATTCAAGACCTTTTTAACGGGATATAACATTTGAGATAATTGAGGTACCCTTGTGAAGTTATTGATACGTTTCAATTTTGTCGTTGTGCGAATTTAATTGCAGAAACTTGAAAATATAATGCTTCATTCAATTAAACATTATTTTGACTTACAATGAATATTAGGAAATCCAGTGTCATCTATTTTTGGGAATCATTTATAATATCGTACAACTATCAACAAATGCCAAAGTATTTATTTTGGTCCGTAAGTGTTACTTCGAACGCACTACCCCTGAAACATATATTTGTAACACGATTCTCAGTGCGTCTATGCATATGTTTATCTGTGACGTATAACTGTTGATTGTCGCAACGCTATTGGTTAATGAACGTTTTGACATCTCGAGAGCATTCTGATGGGCTGACTAGAGTGAACACAAGGATTCTAGTCTTGTCTGTGGATATTCATCGTTCGTTGAGTATTATTGTTGGAAGCAGTTGAATTTATGTCACATTTTCGAAGGAAATAATTTAGTATTTCACCTTATATTAAGGGATGACCGACTTGTGACACATATTTCCCGGGTATCGTTGGAGATTTTTGGAGTTGTTTGGAGATTATAGACCCGTGGAAATACCAATTTTTTTGGGATCAGATAATTCAACAAGTGATTGTTTTCTTGCTGTAGTTCCAATTGGATGTCAAATTGTAAGTATCAGAATGTTTCTATAGATTCATTAACTAGATTGTTCCCAGTTATGTCTACAGAATTTCTCCATTGTCTGAGGCGTTGATTTTTTCGTTATAGTTGCATACACAACTCCATGTCAGAGGAAAAATATCGCCTTGATCGCCATACCTAGGGTAATAACACCTTCAACCCTATATTAGGATTCAATCTGGCCAATTGGTAAGAAATATTAGTTTTTTTGTATAGAGATGTATATTCTAGTAATTTTAATGTGCTTTATCTTTGACTAATGTAATTTTTTTTGTTGACTGAAGGTCAACTGATTTGGTAGCTTATGTTCTTTGTTTTTAGTTATTGACTTCATATAAGTTGGTATTTTTTCCGTTAAATGTGAAAAAAGATAGTTAATATATCAAGCTCAATTAGCATTATAATTTTATGGTCAAATATGAAATAAAGTAGTTCCTTTGTTAACTTTTGTCAGCATTATTATACAATATGATTAGTCGATTAAGCTTCATGAATAATAGAAGTCTTACTCGTATGAGTTTATTAGATATTATAGTTTAGGGATCAGTAATGGAAATTACTCGTACTCGTTACTCGTTAATCGATTAGGGAGGTGAAGTTTAGATAGATATTTCATTTTGAGCATTGGGACTGACAGAAAGTGTACGGAATATGAGCATATTTTTTGTTTTAGAGTTCTCTTCGTTCTGTTCTCTTTCTTTTCATCTTTTTTCTTCTTCTGTTCTCTTCTCTCTCTCTCTCTTGGTTTTGGGTATTATTTCACATAACTTCAACGTGGGATATTGTATGGGTCAACGTTGAGTCAGATCAACTATGGGGGGAAATTTGGATTTTCAACGTGGACTTGAGGAGTACGATATGGGTTCGTACAGCTTTCTACAGAAGTTGGAGTTGGTAGCCACCGCTAGCAGTCATCGAACAGATTCTGGATTTCACACAAGTTTTAAACTTTGACTTTTATATGTAAAGTATATTTTGCCTATAGTAATTGTTTATATTTTCATTCGGTGTATGTTATTGTTCATTGATTTGTCCGTTACCGTAAGCAACTAGTGGTAGTCAGTTTATGACCATACTTATGTTAATAAAGTATCAATGACTGTGATCAACAAATAATATAAGATTATGTCTGTCATACCATTTACAGCCTCTCAACATAGACGTTCGGATCCGTCGTTAAACTGTAGGTCCCTTCTATCTGTGGTAACTGGAGAGCACAACACAGGTAGAAGTGAGAGGTCGCCTACGTCCGATCACGGATATGGCACTATAAGAAGAAGATACCATTTAAAATTTGCGAATGTGGATTGTTGATAACTACACTCATTGTAAGATTATGTAAACGTTACTGTGGCTATTCCATTTTCATATTTTGAGTTATTCGAGTTGGTGGTAGTAAGCGTATGGGTTCATATGATATTATTGCCCGATATTGTATTTTAATATTTTCAAGTTTCATATTTAATTGCGTAAACGTTATTCTGTGCCTTAGATGCGTATGGCATACTGTATTTATTTACCCCGTTAGTGTATTCGAGACTCAAAATATAGTTTGCTCATTTTTATCGGGTAATTGAGTACTCATATTGAGAAGTTTTATTCGTATGTACATACTGGTTTGTATATATTTATACCCAACTAACGATCCAGGCTGTTACTTAGGATTTCAATTGGGGTTAATTATTGGATGTTATTTGGGGGGATTCAAAGAATTTTACTAGGAGGTTTATAGGATTTTACTTAGGGGGAATATATAGTATAAGTACCATTGGGTACTTATGGGTACAGCCTGTCAAAATTCTGTACAAATTGTTGTACTCAGGGATTGAGTTAGTACTGGGATATGATACATTGGTTTTAAAGGTACGGGATATATTTTTGCTTGGGATATTTGCTTATAGATTTGTATATATTTTTTATTTTCATATCATTCAATCAAGGGTGGATTTCACTCACCTATGAACAAATTGTTGTTAGAATTTATGGGTGTTTGTTTTAGGACATTTGGGGATTAATTGTAATTTTTGATACACTTGTACGTGCTAGTTGTACTAGCAGAAATTTTGTAAGATGATCTCGACAAAACTAAAGCAATTTAATTAAACATAGACTTGGGTAAGTGACATCTGACTTTTATTTTTCCACCTATTTGGTAGACTTAGGGTGGGGAAACTTGTGTAGGTAGTTGTCGGGAGGCAAGATTGCCTGGCGCATTTTTACATTTTATTTAATCCTCGAACAACAGACCCCCCGCCTCCGCAAGAGTTAGAGGTTACGCCTAAAAGCGCACATAATGCCCTGAGTGTTAGGTTGAAGAATCTTTGAGTGAACAACGGTAGGTGGCATTATAGCCAAAATAAGTGGCCCACCCTTTAGTCCCTTTTTCTTCCATATTATACAATTTTTGAGCCCAGAAAGAGGATAAATACCCTTCATGTTTTGTAGCTCTATTCAAGACCTTTCTAATAGTGGGTAATATTTGAGATTTTCGGTGTAGCGTTGTGGAGTTTAGCCAAAATAAGGGGTCCACCCTTTGATTTTTTTCTCATTTTTTTATGCTTTTCCAATGTATGTTTGTATGTTTCAAACCACAGATACGAGAAAAGCATCCGATAAGTTTTTGGAAGCTCCATTCAAGATCTTTCCAACTGCCTAGACAAAATATTCCAGATTTATGGATATAACAGGTGTAACGGTCATCTAAGCGGAATAGGTAGTTCAAAATTTATTTTTTATTTTTAATGCATTTATGATGTATAGATCTATTTCTGGATATATATTTATATTTCACTTAGTTTCATTAGTTTCATTAACAGGATCTGAGATAAATCGATTTTTTGTGAAAATATCTAAATTCCACTTAATATTGTTTGTTTCAAGGATAAAATTGATTTTTTATGTAAATATCCAAATGTCGCTTGATTTCATTCGTTTCATGGACGATATGTGAGAAAAATCGATTTTTGGTGAAAATATCAAAATTCCACTTTATTTTTTTTTCGTTTCGTGGTCAAAATGTGAGAAAAATTGATTTTTTGGCTTGCAAAAATAAATAAAACGAAAAAAATTGTGTAGCGGGTATAGTGACACTTGTAGAGAGTATCAAAATAAAAGGACTTTCGTTATTTACCCAAAAACCGAAAATCGGGATGACGAAGATGAGTCCATTTCTTTTTTCAAATGAAAAAAATATGGTGGTTTGAATATCGACAGGTATTGTGAAAACATATCCGATTATTAATTTCCAGTTCAGGTAGCTAAGAAAACATAAAAATACATTATAAAACTAATGAAATGGAAATTATACGATGCATAAAAAAGCGTAAAGTCTATATACGCGCAAAAATCCAAGTCTAATGTCTTTGATGGGCCACCTACTTGTCAAAGTTTATTTAACGAATATAATAAAAAAGATGTATTGGAAAGAATACTACTAATTCGCAAAAGAAGAAAGCAGTATCCCTAAAAAGCGAAATTAATCCCTATTTAGAAGTATATAAACATTGCTAATACAGACCTAGGATACGTGAAACATATTAAACGGCTTACATTACAATACGCGGGGAATTCACATACACATACACAGTCTTTGGACGAATAAAAAAGATGGACCTAGCATCGCAACACATAATAAGCGAGAAGTAATGAAGCCAACTTAACGATGGTTTGTTATTGTCTACCCGCAACCAAAAGGATATTGAGATATGAGTTATTCGTAAGCAGTTTAGTTCAGTCGAGTATAACTTTATCGGTCTATGAAAAAATATAAGTTATTCACTTTTCGGTTACCTTTTACTCTCAAAACATGAATAAGTGAATTTTCATTAGTGTGTATCTTTGACATTGAACAATATATAGAAGATTTTGAAGTATCGAATATAGAGACATATAAAATAGAAACTATAGAACAGTGACAGAGGTTTTGTCCATCAACGAATTGAATTCAAATTTTAAAATAGTACTTAATGATATTCGCAGTATCAACAAAAATCTAAATGAATTCCAAATTTTTCTCACATCTCTCAAACATACTGGAAAAGGCTCTCAAAAAACGATTAATTTCGTACCTAGATACTTTCTAAACGGCAGTTTAGTTTTAGAAAAAGAACGACAACTGAAGATGCGATTTTGGCTTTAACATGAAAAATTACCAAATCTTTTAATGCTTATGTATTTTTATAGATCTGTCCAAGGCTTTCGATACTGTCTACCACAACTCCCTCCTCAAATCACTAGAGAACATAGGTATCAGAGGTAACTGCTTGAAATTATTTAAAGGGTATCTACTTCACAAATCACCGACCTTATAGATAGATCTCACAACACTAAAATGTCAAACTAAAAAGTGGAGCGCCACGTACAATTAGGATTGGAACTAATTATTAGTGGCAAATTTGAAATGAAGGATTTGGCGGTTAATTTAAATTCTCTTAAGCAATAGGGTGGGTGATTTGTGAAGCAATTATTTCAGTACTTCAACTCCGCTATATTCTGGTTGCACTGTTACCAGAAAATAACGTCGAGTGAAATACTGTATACTTTATGTTTACTCATAGTCTCAGTAAGATGACTTTCTTCCAATTATTATCAAATTATAGGACCCAAAAGTAAGTATAATTTAGGAAAATGTATACTGTCACCTGTAAGATGATACTTGTAGCTACAAGGGAAGATAATAGTCAGGAAAAACACTTCCATATCATATGGCATATTTCCATGGAAATCTCTTTCAATAAAAATAAAATAAAATAAAAATCATTCATTTACCGTGAAAGCACGTCCATAATATAATAAATACCACTTATCAGGCTAGTGAAAAACATTACATCATTAGATAATAAGAGAAACTTTATGATATACAAAAAAACAAAGGATATACAATAATAATTTATTTATTCACGGGCAAGCTCTTTAAAATTATATAAAATACAAAAGTGAGCAAAATATATATTGTAAACAAATCTCAACATATATACACTACAATGAGTACAGTTATTAAAACAAGATACACAAAAATAATGGGTTGACAAAATATAAATTACTGAACATTCAAATTACGAATGAGGCGTTTAAATTTAGTAATTGAGGCATCAAAAAGTGAAAGGTCTTACAGTGAATTTGCGAGTCTCACAGATCTAGGAAGATATGTGTAGTATGCAATTATATCTGTGAAAAGGTATGTGAAGTGTTCGATTCTGCCTAGTGGTCTGCGATGGAACAAGTAAACTAATTTTATTTAGAAGTTGAGGACAGTTATATGTACACTTCGCATTATATAAAACTGGTACACTTTTTTTCCAATGTAAACCTAACTAATTAAAGTGACAATAAGTACCATGTGTCAAATTTTTCAAAGCGCATTATTCACGATACCAGCCCATTTTTGAATAATTATTTTCAATGCAGTTGTTAATGAAGCAATGAAGTTTACTGCTACTTTTGCATGTCTTGCCGTATTATAGGGATTTTCGTATAAATAATCAGTTAAAACTTTGTCTAGCTCTATTCTAGTTAAAACTGGTCTTCCATCTCCTATTTTTCTAACAACATTTTGATCCTTGCTCTACTTGTTTTTAAGTGAGTCATCTAATAAGCGTTATATTTAAAAAAATATTAGAACCAGTAACAATGTAACATTTTTATATTTATTAAAATATCACACTATTTCTAAATTTAAGCCAGTTACTCATTTTGTAAAAATATTGTGATAAATTTGTATTTTTTCCATCTCGTTTTATTGCTTTACAAAATTCACTTTTATCATTACATCTACTAATATTTTTGTTCAGCTAGTATCACTGTCCTAGAAATTATATCATAACAACTAGTTCAGCACTGACACTTTTAAAACGATCCATTTACATAGCTAGAAAAACACTATTTTCGATTATAGTAGTTGTACCACTTTTATATTACGCACAGTGTACCATTTATGATAATAAAAACTAATGTAAGATATTTCACTTTCCTGTGATTCTCAAGAGAGGAGATTCGAAGCTGCTGCAGCCACACGGCATAGTCATTATACACATGTAGCTGTAATGTAATGTAGCGTATAAAATTGTTCTGAACATGTTCGAGTTTTATAATGTTAACTAAATAAGGTGGAGACCATACAGAACAGTAATCAAGGTAAGACCTAACTAAAGAAAAATATAAAAGTTTAATATAAAATCACCAATATTTCTCTTAACGAAACCCAGAATTTTCAAGGACTTATGCACCACAGTAGTGATGTGGTGGTTAAAGGTAAGTGCATGGTCAAGAACCACTTATAAATCTTTTATCTTGTTGATTGTATGAAACAGTTGACCTTTTATGTTATAATTGAAAGTCATTAAGTATTGGGAACGACAAAAGCAAATCACGTAACACTTTCCAGCATTAAGATCCATGCCGTCGAGAGTGAAATTATTGACATTACTACAAATAGATCTAATTTGTGAAGCATCAGTCAATTCAGGAAGATGAGAATCAACAGGTTTTTAGATTCATGCAACTCATTCATCATGTCTTCCATTGAAAATGTTTCAGCACTCCTGTCCTCTTTCAACTTTAGAACATCTTGCTTCAAAATATTAACTTCGCTCCTAATAAGCTCAATTTCCTGAAGTAGCTTGGGCACACTATTGAAAGACAAACGACTGTCCTGCAAAATTACACTAGAATTCTTCTCTGCACAACTGCAGTCGGAAGCTCCCAATCCCGAGCAAGTTTCAGTGGGATGCATGGTAACATGACAACTATCGCAGACAACGAATCTGTCAGAAAGTACATCTTAGCAAACAGAACAGTTACTGGCCATTTAAAAAAAAGCTTAAGTAATAATAAGCACAAATGAAAAATGTAGCACTAATAATTCCTGAACTATGAAAGAATATGGTATAAAGTATTGGTATTAATTCCAAGACTATAAGTTAGTACTTAAAAGTGAATTAGCCTCATCAAATTGTATCTTCTTACTAATATTTGAAAAAACGTTTAACACATTCATTTATAGCACAGAGAAAATCTTAATGGAAGACTTATTCTAATGGACCACTTGATTATATTTGATGAATTCATCTATGAATCTAGAGGCACTAAATTAGTTAGTATGAAAAACAACGGAATTTGTACACAATGTTTAGGTTGATAAAATGAGTGAAATAATGGAGTAGCAAATCTACACTGTATACTTAAACAAATTTATAATGTATGTTGATAATACCTTTATAAAATTTGAAGACATCAAAGGAACTTACACGGTCATTTTTTTAGATTTTTTCTTTTTAACCTTTTAAGATAGATATATTTGGCTTGTAATTTCACTTTATTTACACCTGTAGAATTGGATTTACCCTGTGATATCTGGTTTACATTCTTGCACCAATTGTGCACTATTGTACGAATGGTAATTTTACAAATTAAATTAATAATTGTTGCTTTATGTACACTGCATGAAATAAAATCCAAATTTACTCTACTGCATATTTTTGCTTTGATTAATGACATCAAAGAATTTGATTCTGGTTGCTTATTTAGGGAAAATGTTAATGTGGTGTAAAGTTCATAAAACGTCAACACAAACTCCTCTGTTGGATAGCACAGCCTTTTTGCCCATGCACCTCCATATTCCCTTGCTTTTATCAAAATATCGTCTGGCTGGATATTTTCAGAATATAAGCTCTTCTTACAAACGGGAAAAGAGAACATTTTTTTAATTTTTTTTTTAATATAGATCCTGCAACATAGTTGGCACTAAGTCTGCTCACTCTTTGCGAAATTGTGTGGTTTGCCATTTCAGTAGATGTAGAACCGCCAATATATTCTACCTGAATAGGGTTACCACTATTACTAGGGGACGCAGACCTGAGTAATTGTTTAAAAGAATAAAAAATAGTGCTACATTCATAATCTTCACAATTAAATGAACAGTTATAACCCACAAAAGTTGAATTAGTTAAAAAAAATTTAAAACTACCCATAAACATAGCAAGCGATGGATTTGTGAATTGCGCTCCAAAGCTTCTGAGCTGACCGAATGCATTTTCTATTGGGTCCTGATTAATATGACGTGGAAGCAAATATTTAAAATTGTTATTTTTCAGAACGTTCCATATTGAAATCATATTTTTAATAATAAATTTCCAGTGTTTCAAGCTAGGTGGTCTTTCCTGATCGCTAGGACGTATTTTCTGAAACCTCATTGAAGATAAAAGAGGTAACGCTTCTTCTATCCAAAATTGCAATTGTTGTGATTTGTCAGTTATTCCACATGGCAATAGATTTCCATTAAATGAGTCAAACAATTTATCAAAAAACATCCTCCAATTTTTTTCTCGGTATCTGAAACCAAAGAAGAACTTTTATTGAAGTAAATATAACATTAAACAAAGATGTAAAGTAAAATTAATATAAATAAAATGTTATAAAAACAAAAATTAAACTAGTTACCATCAATATGGATAGGTATATGGTAAAAGGAAAATCGTGTATGTAATATACAGATTTTACCATTATATACCTACTTCTAATTATTTTAAATAATATTCTAAAAAATAAGTTAATTGTGCTAATTTTTTTCTTATTCTATTTTATCCTATTGTTTTTCTGAAATTTATAAATATATAAATATATATATATATATATATATATATATATACATATACACTGCAGGAAACTAAAATGTATGAGTTTCGGGATTTCAAAATGAAAAGTATACTTACCAATTTTACCAGCTAAATTTAGAGTTGAAGCTAGTCTTTGGCTGAAAATCTACGTCGCATGTTTCACTTTCATTTTTTCCTGATATATATGCTCTACTTTTAAATGTGGCAAAACTCGTAGACCCTCAACAGTTTCCGATTCAGCATCACATTCATACAAACGTTTTATATGTTCCCACTTGGCTATTCGTTTTACATTATTTTTCAAGTAATGCAAATCTAATACAACGTAATAAAAATATAACTAGCGAAGAACAAATTGAACCTCTAAATAAACTTTAATTATTTATCAATTCAAAACGAACACTACAAAAATACTAAACTGCACCACTAGGATCTTCGTGACGATTCCCTCAACCTTCAATTCGCGAAACATTCGATCAATTACGTGAAACGTCAAATTTGCGACCTCTACAATTAGGAATGGAACTAAAATTTTAATTTGGCCTTGACAATTCAAGTGAAACCACCGTGATCTACTTGACAGGCAACAAAGCGTTAAGATAGATGAAGTCTTTAGCGCTTCCAGGAAAGTTCAGTTTGGATTACCGCAAGGTACAGTCCTGGGAACACTTTTATTTAAAATTTATCTGAACGATATTGTCTCTTTAGGTAGCGCCCGTCACGTTATTGGTTTCGCTGATGACACAGCTATTTTTTATACCGCTAACGCCTGGGGTGATCTTGAAGGAAAAGCAGAAAATTATTTTAGACATATTAAAAAGTGGTTTTCTCATAAATTACTTACAATAAATCCCGTTTAGCTGTAATAAATCTAGCTTACCCACTTTTAACCATATATCTATCAATGCAGTGAATAATGTTTAGTATTTAGGTGTTACAACCGACTCACATCTTAGGTGGGCAGAATATACAAAGTTCAATGTAAAAAAGTTACAAGTAATATTATCTAAAATAAACTATTCAAGAAAACTACTATGTACCTGCACATTCCTTGATACTTTTATACTATGCTCTCGTCCAGTCATTTTCGATTCGGAATAGTGGGATGTGCAGCTGCATCAAAAACCCACATACACTTATTGGAGATAACACAGAAACGTTTTTTAAAGGTGATTCTGAATAAACCATACCAATATTTATCTGATCAGTTGTATATAGACTCAAAAATAATGGACAATTGTTCTATCATTGTACACTTACTAAATTTCGCAAGACAAAGGACTCGTGAATAACAGCTATACATTCCTATGATACCCGCCAGGAAACACACCACCCAATACCCCATATGACAAAAACAATCACTCAACAGTCTTATACTTACCTGGCTCCAAATTTATACAACACGTTACCGGAATCATTAAAAGTATTAATCAGCGTACATTCATCCAAAAATGAATTGAAATTGTATATTTTGGAGAAATCTAGAAATGAGATACATAATTATATAGAAATAAAAATGTAGTATAGACAAACTCAACAAATAATTCTAAATTCTCTTTTACTCGTATGTTTATTGTAAAATTTCGAAAAATAGATGTTACGTGTAGGATGTTAGATGTAAGTTATTTTTTTTGTTTACTAATGTGTTATGTACTTGATTTTTATAATATAATTTATAATATTCTTATATTTCTACTCACTCACTTATCGAGTATACTCATCATTCGTTCTTTTTGTTTCTTTCTGACATGTATCTTTGATTTTAGTTGTAAACTTTGATCAAGAATACACAAGTACTATATCTACTTATAATCTTTTTAAAATAAAGGTAAGCTGTGGGTATATATTCGCACTTCATTCCTTATTAATTTGAAAGTTTCAAACAATTGATGTACTTGCGTTGAGCCCTGTTTAAATATTGTTAGTGTTTGTTCAAAGATGACTTTTTCAATTCTTTAAATTTAACTAAAAAAAAAATTAAATTTCTGTATATATTTGAGACGGACGTGCAAATTAGGATCCATTCATTTCATACCACCAAAAATATATATGATTACAAATTATAAAAATTATTTCATTCAATAAATACTTCCACAATACAGCACAAATAATGGCTTCATCCGATTTATAGGCCCTATCAAAACACATAAAAAGGACCTATTAGAATTACACTATCAAAACACAAATCAAAGAAAGGGCCCCATCCGATTTATTTTATTAACAGACATTAGAAAGAAAGGGACCCATCGAAACGCATTATAAAGAAATACCACATATGTTTCACTTGAGTTGTGAGAATTACAAATGACCAGTTGAAAATCAACATACACTAACATTGCTTAAACAGGGCTGAACGCAAGTATATCAATTATTTGAAACTTTCAAATTAATAAGGAATAAAGTGTGAATATGTAGCCATAGCTTACCATTATTTCATAAAGATTATAAGTAGATATAGTTTTTTTATCACCCTATACATCTTATGATTTGGCATCACATCTTTTATAAGGGGTGTACTTGCGTCACTTATTTTTACACCGTCAAGAGGTTTTTGAACTGATAATAAAGTCGAGTGAAAAATATCTCGCTATGTCGTACGAAAGTAGTCTCTACTAACAATTTTAACATGATAAATTAACTCCAATGTTAAAATGTCATATACCTGGAAATGTTATTGTCACTTTGCCATCGATAAAAAAGGTGCATCCTTTTTTATCGCGATAAAAACTTCTCTTCCTCAATATCTAGTAAGCGGACGTCACTTTTACACAATGACAATGAGTCGCAATTATTGTTGTTGTTCATCCATATATTCTGTCGTTAATTTATCTTGCCAAAAAACACTCGAGCTTTTCTTTTATTAGATAAATTCCTCTTTGACTCAAAGTTTTGCCAATCACTAAATTTGCTCGAAAAACTGACATTAGATAAAATCGCTCCACCTTCGGTGTCGCGATTTTATCATGTCAGTTTTTCTCGTAAAATTAGTGATTGGCAAAACTGTTTCGTTGCAAAGAGAAATTTATCCGATAAAAAAAAAGCTCTTGTGTTTTTACTGTTGAAAAAATGTCTGTAGCTTGGCCTAAAAATACAATAGAGTTCTGTTTGGTTGAGGCAATGTTTGACTCTTATGACCTCAAATATCACGGAAGAGTTGATATGTACATGATACTACTATTGAAATTGATGAACGGGAAAGAATTCACTTTATTGTCATGAACAATACGATTTTATTCATAAATCCGACAACAAAAAAAGGAAACAAAAATAAATAAATGCAAAAATATATGAGAATATTAACTGTCTCGACCCTTACTCCGTGGAATATACTCATATTAGTGTTTTAAATGAAACTCAACGTTTCTAGCTAATTCCACAATATAATGAAAAATGTTGAAAATTCTAAAAAATTGACAATTGTTTCGATAACTGCATATCATCGTCAGAATGACAGAAGTTACATTTTATTTGATGCCTACCTGATGATTAGTAGTTATTTTTGGCTAGACCAACAAGTGACCTACCTTGTGATTAACTTAATATATGTTCATAGAAAAAAGAAGAAGATGTGATATTACAAATATTGAAGCTAATAATATCTAAGCTGGAGTGGGGAGATATTGCTGAACATATTGTGCATTTTGTTAATATTTATACACTTTATTATTTTGTTATTGTGTTCTTGTACCCTATTTTTTTCCGGAATTACAATTTGGAGGAGAGTAGTGTAGTGGTCAGTAACTGTGGTTTTCAATATAATGGGTTTTCGTTCAAATTAGGATCTTTGGATTTAATGAAAATATGGTCTAGGCAGGTTTCACTCCTGCCTTGTACTTTTGTAAGTGCGTTTATTGTCAATACGTACCCAAACTCAGATATTCAATTGTATCCCTGTCATCCGAATTACACAGGTTAATATTGATATCTCCCAAAAACAGAGATATATCAGTGTTATCATGAAGGTTCTCACAAAATTTAAAAATGTTTTTATTAAACTCTTGAAGGCTGGAGTTTGGTGATCGGTATAAGGCTGTAATGAGAAGTGTGTTCCCCATGTTTACATCAAGGTTGATTTGAAGCGCCTTCAGCTCATTAGAAATCTGTTTTGTTTCGTAACTGAAATTAAAACAGGATTAAATATATGCAACTATCCCATCATTCTGGTTATAACGGCTCATTATATATCATATATATATATATATATATATATATATATATATATATATCATATATCATTATATATCATATTGTATCCGTTCATGCAACAAATGCTCTGATCGATTATCTCTCTTGTTTGGCTTAGAATTATAAAGTTTGCAACATCACTGAAAATTCATGTAAGTTTTTATACATGCTACGGATATTCATTTGCAGAACCTTGAAATTAGTGGAGCTCCTATTGATATCAAGGATTTGAATGCATTCTTCGGTGGTATCTATGCTATACGTTTCGACACAATCAATTCTAAAATCCCATACATACTGATCCATCATATATATATATATATATATATATATATATTCAACTAGCTTTTATTATTGTTAATTTAATTTAAGTAGATATGAGATTTATTTAGAGTTGATTTGTTTGAATTTTTGTGTGGCTAGCTCAGTTGTTTAATTATTATTTGATATATAATATTATTTAATATTATATTATATTGGTTCGGGAGCATGAGACTTCCTCTACTCTTGAGTCCTGGCTTTGTTTAGAGATATTTCGCTCATTCTGAATAAAAAGAAACACAAAACACAATACTTTCAATCATTTAATTTTATAATGAAATTTTTATATTTAAATATAATTTTTAAACAAAACAGTTACGCCTATGGAATCTACCAACAGAGAATTATCAAGAATATACACTATCTTATGTACATGCTCAACTAATAACGAACATATTCGAGATGGAACGAACGTTTATAAACGACGCTCTGCACCTGCGTAAATATTAGATACATAGCATCATTTCCTTTAGAACAATGCTGATGGATTCGCATAAAAGAATTTACGTTGAGAATTATATACATAGACTAAATAAATTGTTGGAAGAAATATGTTACAAAATTTATATATACGAGTACAAATAGAAAATTATGTGAATGAAATAAGATGCATCTTTCTTATATGATTTGAAAATACGTAAGTACAAGCATTATTATATCATAGAATAGGCCTTTTTAATTAATATTTAGAATTTGTCTAGTGAATAAATTACATAAAGTCTTTTTTTCTTTTTTATAGATCGATCATGAAGACGCAAGAATTCTTATATATACATGAAAATAGTCACTGAATTTACACTCAAGAGTTATTATTTTTATTATTGGCCAATAATATCTAAAGAAGCACTGACCTGATGCCTGGATTCTGGAGATATATCCCGTCTGGATACGGGACTACGCCTTCCGAAGTTCTATCTGCTCGATTTATTGAGAAATTTGGATATTCTCACGAAAAAAATTGGTTATAAATACATGTAAGTGTTCTAGGTTTTATCTTCGTTACGAATTTGTGGCTTTTATTATGAAAATTTGTAATTTAACTTGGAATTTCGGGAAAAGTTACTCATCACATCCTCACCATTTCGACGCCAAGAACCAACGCTTCTATTTGATCGTCAATTTTTTAATCAACAACCAATATATTGTTTCTAAGCACACTAATTATCAATAAGTTTTTTGTTAAATTTTATTTAATCGAAATTTGTCATGTCACTTTCCACCAATCAAATTGTTTTTCGAGATGTCGAACTATTTTCACAATTTCTACACTTTAGGAAGTTTTTTGGAAATATATATAAATGTAAATTCCACCCGAAAAGTATCTGTCTTCTTTTACTGTTCAAATAATTTCAATAGAACAAATCTTTTACTGATAGTGAAATTCCTTTTATATGTCGACATGGCAATGTCTAATTTTGTTTTGACATATACATATGATAATTTGTGAATAACATTTATTTTTATGAACATAAATTCTTTTATAAGATCTTTTGCTCTGATTAATTATACTATTTAAATTATCTAGTAGCAAATATTCCTTTGAATCCATCATCATTTAATATTCATTAATTTCATAAAATTTTATATACATTATGACATAAATTATCTTTATGTCTTGATATTTTTCTATTATAAATTTATCTATTTCTTATTACTAAATATGAAATTGATTTATATTATTACTATTTCAGCTTACTACCTATTAAATCAGATAACTAAACTGGTTCAATTTCAGGTGAAACAGCTGATTTCTTCATGACAACTAAAAATCCATATTTGGGCAGATTCCATGTTCTCCATTATACTTGTTAAGCATTTTCTAACTTAAGACAATTATTAAGGTAATTTTTTAATTTTATTTTTGTTCTTTTAATTATTATAAACAAATGATTTAATATATTCTGATTTTATATGCATTTTTACTTATGATTGTGTTCCTTCTTGATGTGTTTTTAACTACATAGTTTCTATTCATTTCAAATAATAAGCAAAATATTTTCAAACAGCTGATACTCTTTCGTATATAAGATATATGGTTCAATATATATATATATATATATATATATATAAAGACATAAAACATTAAAAAGAGGTTCAGAAAAAAAATTTTTTTCACCACATACGCGTGCTGTAGATATGAACACAAATAATTCAGAACTTACAAATAAAAAAAACGTAATTGTTGAACACCCAAAATAAAATGTTGATAAATATGAACAATCACTGACCAACATATATGAAAACAACTAAAATAATATGGAACCTAAACAGTCTTCTAATTGTGGTGTCTCACTTCAGATCGGTTAATTCTTGTTAACTGAGCGGGTTCTTGGTTTCCCCTCCAGAGCCTTAACCGGTTTATTAGAAGCAGGAATCCGCGAAGTAACAGTAACTTTTTGCGACTCCGATGGAAACTTCTCTTTATTCTCGACTGTTGGGGTAGATGGTGCACTGTGCGGTTGGTATACAGAAGTAGCATCTTTTTCCAAGTCATCAACTCCAAAAGATACTCCTTCCACGATAAGTTTATTTCTCCTTATATAATATTCTCTATAGGTACCTTCTTGTTTGGCTAGGTAGAGATGTTTTCTAAGAATTTTGGTCTCACTCCTTTGTGTTGGTATGAGATCATGAACAATAGAAATATTTGTTCCCTTCAACTTGCTACAATTCTTCAGAACTCTTTTTGATGTTTGAAATGAACTCAATATTGATGGGACTATTATCCGACTTACCTAGTGGATAAACGTCAGAAAAATCATTTGTAGCCAGATCCACACCAAGCAAGCCTCTGAAATCCTTGCACAATATTTCTGCGACAACCTCCTCTCTCTTTTTTTTAATCCAAATACTATAATATTTTTCCTGTTTTGGACTCTTTTCAGATATTCTAATACTTCTTTGAGTTCACTATTTTCCTTTTCCAAATTTGCTACAGTATTTTTCAAATCTTCAATTTTTAGTAGAAGTCTTGCTTCGCTGGCCACAATGCAGTTTTTCGTTTGCTACACTATTTTTCAAATCTTCAATTTTTAGTAGAAGTCTTGCTTCGCTGGCCACAATGAAGTTTTTTTATTTCAGTACGGTTGGTCAGGATCTTTTCACGAATAATTTTAATCGCTTTGTCCAATTCTGTCATTTTTACTAGGCACAAGTGGAGTGTATGGTACCATTTAGAACAATATTGGACCTGTTCACGTTTTTTATTGTCGTTATCACTGACAGCAAAATATTAATTTTAATATAAAAAACGGACTCACGTGGAAAGTATGTTACAACTGGTGGAAAAATGGCATTCGACACAAGGTAGATACTTTGAAAATTTACTGTCGATTCAAACAATTGATTTTCAACTCAAATCGGAGATGACACACAAATATGTGTGTATTGCTAAAGCTTCATACACACTATAGATAGATAGGTAGATAGGAACGATATAATCATTCCAGCTTGGTCGCAACCAAGTTACTGCTGATCAGAAAAACTATAGGTTCAAGGTATAGAGAGAAAAATCAGTTTGTCATCAAAATTGGACAGAAGGATGTGAAGCACGTATTTCCTCTTTCTGAATAGGTGTTCCGAATGTGTCGAGCCAGTTTAATTATTGTCCACAATAGTGGATTAGGTATTATTCATTGATTAATGGATATATTTGGTGAAATAACCATATAGGCTAGAAACTTCTGTTTTGATATGTCAGTGAGAATGCTGCTAATCGTAATCATTCCATACCTGAAACGTACAAATCCTATATAATGAGCTGAATAATTGTAATTCAATGTTAATTAAAACTCATCCCTGTGAATATGTACATAGAAATGAAGCAGTGGCAATGAGAGTGTTGCTTGGGAAAGATGCCGAATGAAGTGACACAGAAAGCAGCATGATTTTTTGTCAAATTCTCTTACATTGAGAGACACTCAAAGTACAATTTCCAGGCTGGAAATTATCTTATAATATCAAGAAATAATAATAGGTATTTAATTGATATATTCAGTTTAGATTAACGTGTAGAGTAAGGTATTCCGTAATGTTTCCAGGAAACGGATCTGGAGAGGAACGAAGGAGAGCACAAGGTAACGAAAAACTAATTGAGATAATCGCCAATGGAGGAGTTTCTTTTGCTTAGAGAAAAAACTAGTTTATCTAGAAAGGTTCAGATCTAGCATTCTGCTAATTCTCATAACTCAAAAGATATTCCAAATTCTATTAAATATTAGGTATTCAAAAAGTCATCAAGTTATATATTTAGAAATATCAATTTTGAATTTTTCTTGGTAACGTAACCTAACTTATGATATCACACCTCAACATTATTTTTATTCATACGCTACACTATGACCGGAATTCAACGTTTTAGTCAATCCATCCTGTATTTAAGCTTTGTGTGGCAAAAAACTGACAAAAAATAGACTGAGTATTAATTGAACACCCTGTGATGAGTGTGGAGAATATTTCATATAATATAAAGAAGACAGATTATAATTCAAAAATTATTAACCGCTTTTTATTTTCATTAGTTTGCATACTACCAATAAACCTTTCATACGCACTTGTGAATCTGGTATGCACAATGCCAAGAGACATTGTATATCTCTAATCTCATAACTTAGTAGATATACTAAGCCGGTTCTGGGACGGAAGTCGGCCATGTTGGATTTCGTTGACTGTGCGCGCGCACCGGAAGTGGCATCCATCTTGTGTCAATGGCGGACGTGTTACGTGTGTCGTATCCATCTTGTGTCAATGGCGGGTCGTTGGCGAGTATTTCGAATGTCGCGACTGTGACGGCATCCATCTTCTGTGACGTCAATCATGGTCCACATGTGTGACGTAGCACTTCCAATTTGGTGGGTTGTGTCGTTGGCGGGTGATTCGAATGTCGCGACGGCATCTTCTGTGACGTCAGTAAAATCCCTACGGCATCCATCTTCTGTGACGTCAATCGTGGTCCACCACAACACTTCCAATTTATAAAATTGAAAAAATGGTCGACCGTGAGATTCGAACTCACGACACACACAGCGACTTTCTCGTTCCTAACACAGTCCCTAACCGTTGCGCTATCGCAGGGGGTGAGAAAAATAATAATTACAAAGACAGTATTTAATGGATTAATGGGGAGGTGTGAGGGGTTTTATAACAAATTTCTTCACAGGTCTTTATGAGAAAAAACCGTTCCGTCCGACTAGGAGGTTGAGACATTATTGTGTGTGTGTGTGTGTGTGTGGAGATACACAAAATATAGGACACTAATATATCTGTAAACGAATCAGTTGTAGTATGTCATTAGTTGAGTATAGACGTCTATTTGAGGAGTTTATTATAAAAATAGATCGATTGAATAAGGATGTAATATTTTATGAAGAAAAACGAAGGGTTATGAAGCAAATTGCAAACCTGTGCCTTTCTGCTGCTGATACTACCGACTCAGATCAAAAGAAGTGGGAGAAGCTTACAATAAATTGGGTGCCAGACGAATTACAAAACGGAGCTCGACGACAGGAGATTTCAAGTGCTGTAGATTATATCTTTAGATGTCCGCAAACAACAACATATCCATTAAACAGAATTCAACCTACAAAGCTTTCACCATGATCAATATAACCAACACTAGCAGCATGTTCCATAGTATGAAAAATGAACTTAATAATATATTTTCAATGACTCTATGTATATTATTAGCATTCATATTCGTTTTATTATTTAAAATTTTACCAAAAATTGTTAAACGTAAATTTAAATCTTCATGTAATATATCCGCTGATGAGTAGATTGGGTGTTTTAATAAAAAAAAAATCCACTTTAAAAAAATAATTTATTATTGATATAATAATTACAAAGGTAATGTAGTATTTAAAAAACCATTGTTGGAGACGTTGTATATTTCTGTAGGGTCCTCCAGTGGTGTAGTAGGTTCAAAGTTTCCAGTTACCCATGATGTGTGTGTGTGTGTGTGTGTCATCAAACTAGTAGACTAAAGGGAAACACACGAGGCATTTCTTTAGTAGAAATTCAGCTTATTGCTGTGTGTTTGCAGCATAGTTTCCAATCATTTTTATTCTGTAATACTTGATGCCACATAAAAGAGTATCGAATGCCATGCTGTAATTTTTCAGCTGATGAGTAGATACTAGGTAATAAAAAAAAATCCATTTACTTGAAAAATTATTTATTCTTGATATAATTGAGTTATCATTGAACATTGAAGAAGATTTCATTTGGAAATTAACCTGATGTTTTACTCATAAAAAAAAAACATTGTTTCAATTAACAGAAATATTTATGCAATAGTCTAAAATTATATTGGAAAAAACAATATTTTACATTTTAATATGAAAGTATAGTAATATATGTTATAAATTAATATGAAAGAGTAATAATACTACAAACGAATGTCATAATTCACAAAGTGGTAATATATGCTATAACTTAATCCATTTACTTGAAAAATTATTTATTCTTGATATAATTGAGCTATCATTGAACATTGAAGAAGATTTTATTTGGAAATTAACCTGATGTTTTACTCATAAAAAAAAACATTGTTTCATTTAACAAAAATATTTAGGCAATATCCTAAAATTATATTGGAAAAAACAATATGTTACATTTTAATATGAAAGTATAGTAATATATGTTATAAATTAATATGAAAGATTAATAATACTACAAACAAATGCCATAATTCACAAAGTAGTAATACATGCTATAACTTAATATGTAATAGTTTAATATAAAAGTATAAAACTATATTTGAGTTCATATTATTATATATTTAAATATATGTGAAAAGTGAAAAATGGTTTTACAAAGTTGTATTCAAAAGTCAGCAAAAATAGTTTCATCTGAATCATAGTCAGAATCTTCAGGTTCTGTAGGTAAATTGAAATGAAGAATTAATCCATTTAAAATTTCTATTGGAAAATCAGTATATATGAGTTTTAGTACTCTTCGACAATCATTTTTAGATAGTGATCGAGGTACTTTAATCATTGCAACAGCACTTCGAAAATCTCTGATTAATTTACGTGATTTCTTAAGAAATTTTACACGCCGTTTGGCACGATCTTCAGTTTCGGGAGTAGGAGACATTTTTTATCTAAAAACAAAAAACATTATTCCAAAATACTGTAATGTCCCCATGGAAGCGTATCAAATGAATCGGGAAGTAATTTCCTTTTATCATCGTGAGGACTCAAAGCGATTTTTGTTTGTTCAATGCTATACACATTATGAGCGAAGGAACGTATCGTATTTTGAGTAATTGTCATCTGTTTCCAATTTTTCAAACAATCCACATAATCATCGAAAATTATTTTATTTTTCACAACACATTTTTTAATCCCCTTTGATTTTTTGACAACTTTGCCCCCCTGAACTTTGTAACTATACATTTTGGACCTTAAACCAACAAAATGGGTGATTATTTGTCCATTAGCTTCATCTTTCATCAAACCTAGTATTTTTTTATTAACTCGGGGTATGTTGTAGATATTGTTAATGGGATAATCTGATGTATCAAATTTGTCAATGTTTGCGTCAATTAACTGTTCGTATGCATCTTCACAAGTAAGTTGATAAACAAAACTATCAGTGTCGGTGTACATCAACTTACAATTGTCTACTCCCATTGTGGGAAGCATAAAATTGTAATGGAAGTCATACATTACAGTTTTCGAGATGTCAAGAATAACCATACCCACGTATATCGGTTTATTGAAAATTAGTTCAGACTTTTTCAATTCGATTGCCATCAAAGGTGGATCACCATCATCGAAAACTGTTCTATTGTGATAACGCGGACTAGCAATAAGATTTTTAGCACCATAACGACCCTCATATGTAGATACCAATTTACAAATTCTATGTTTACGGATGGATTCCATACATTTCCCAAACACAGCATTATTCATTAGTTTTCTCAAATCTTTCTCAAAGTCGCTGGTGGCTAAAGTCCTCAATCGATTGTTTAATTCGATGTAGGGTTGAAGCCATGCAGATTGTTGGAATTTCAAAACTTTGTGAACTTTTTCCAATACTAGTCCATGTTCTAGGGCTTGCTTTAAATTTCTATAATGTAAAGTGTAACTTTTTTTATCGTGTAGGGTAGTCATTAATTTTGTTAATTTTGAATCGGGTGGTTTGTGGTGTTCGGGACACATAGGAAAGTCTTTATGTAGATTATGCAACTTGTCTGGATATAACAAATCCACTTGAAGAATATAGCCTTCGGGGTTATCATCTGGGATGGATTTTATGAAATTGATGTCGTTAAATTTCTCCATATCATTTTCGATCCACTCGAAGCCATCAAAGGGCAAATGTTCACACATCGCTTTTCCATACAAATTATTTACATCTGTATAGAGAATATACATTGATGGTTTCTCAACATCATATTCAGACATATATTTATTATTTGCTTCACTGTACCTATTGCAACACTGTGATATTCCTCCTCTAATAGCCTTTTCAATAAACATTATCATATCAATATTTTTTAAAATTTGCAGTTTACATTTTGTAAACTTTAGCATCACATTCCACGCATATCCTGGTATACTGTAGAACCATCCAGGATCTAGACCATACGTTGCTAAAGCTGTCTCTCTAAAATTTTCAAACACATCTGCTAGAAGAAGAATATCGGTGCGCATGTATATATCGCTATATTCTCCAAGTGTTTTTACATTGAAAGACCGCCAAACATTTTTAGCGTGAGCATAATCATCATCAGTTACGTTCGCTTCATTTAATTTATTATAAAAACATTCAATCGGTGGTAATTTATCATCATTCAATTTTTCCAAGTTATTAATATAGTCATAAGGAAAGATACCTTTACGTGTCAATAATGTAAATTGGATATTGGTTAAATTATGGTTTTCTTTTTTCAAAATTTTCAAATAATTGGTGTCCAAAGTTTTAACGACAGCATCCAAACTAGATCCCAAAAAACGAAACGAATCAATAAATCTGAATTTTATGTTTGTTTCCGAATCGTATTGTGTGAATGAAATGTATTTTTCCTTATTGATTGGTAAAAGGCTGACTCTACCACGTTTGGCAATATCTCTTATGATAAAATGGCTATCATAACCAGACAAATTGTGAAATACAATCGGCACAACAAACAGTTTTCTAAAATTTAAATTGCAGGATTGGTGCGCAAATCCTCGAAACTCCCCCGTAAAATGATTGTGATCACGTACAACTATATCTTTTTTATTAAACTTTTTTTCACATATATGACAAACAGTTGCATCATTAGTAGTTCTTGGTTTGACTACCATTGGTACAATTATTTTAATTTTTGAATCTACAAATTTAGCTATATCAGTCATTTCGTTAGCGAACCAATCCATACAATCCACACCTCTGTAACTTTTGTAAAACGATAGAGAATCGTCAAAAGAACATTTTATATAGTAGCCTGCACTGTAAGTTTTATGATGTTGATATTTGTTTGTTGTTTTAGAAATGATTTCATTACATTGTGTCAATTGAGATTCAAAATCAGCATAAATAATAAAAGGACATTTTTGCTTGTATGTATAATTCTTAAACTCAACAAAATCATATTTGGGAAATGAAATCTTTTCATTGTTTAAATTCTCACAAAGTTCGGAATGATCATCCAGTCTCTCACGCAATGAAAAGTAATTGAGACATCTATCACAAACATATTTTTTATGATCGTTTCTATTTAACTGTGAACTAATTAAACGCGATAAATCTTTAACCCAACAATAATGATATTTTACCTCAACAATAGTACTGTAATCATTATGAGATGGCGTTGTTTCATATTCGTTTAATTTCGGAAAGTATTTATCTTGAATGAGTAATAAGTTGACGTGACGGTCTAATTTTTTCCTAGTCAATCTTGCCGGCAATACTGTGTAAAATGTTTTGTTCACTGTTTCATTGTACTCTAACATATAAACGTTTATGGAAATTTCATTTAGTGTTTCAAACTTCTTAATTTGAGGCAGTTTCATTGGCATATCTAAGCCTCGAGTTTTCAAAACGGTGGAATAGTGTGGATATGATGATGTTCGGCTCACCTGCCCTGTGGGAGCGTGTAAACCTGCAACAACGCTCCAGAAAAAACACGCTTCATCATTGTTCTGGATGTTGATGCATGCATGTTTTTTCTGTATCTGCTCAGGCAATCGAATGAAAGATGAACCATTACCCATTTCGTATTTGTTAATTGCTATCTCTAGTGAAATGATTTTGCTTAATGCCCAACCGCTCTGTTTCTCTTGAAACTCTGACATTTTATTCAAAATACGATCTACGACATTATTTTTAAACCATTCTATTAAATCAGTTCCCTCATCAATGATTGCATTGGGTGTACTAAAATGTTTTTGATTTACCACCTCCCGATCATTCGATTGCTTTATATAATCACCAATGAGAGTAGTATTAACTTTTATTATTTTTAGATCCTTCAATATTTGTGAAATTTTAACGTTGAATAAATTAAAAGCATCTTTGAAAAATTCATCGATTACTTTATGTTTCAAATTTACAATAAGCCCTGTCCTAATTCTACAATTAAAAATAACCCCAACATCTAACCATTTTACACTTCGTTTTCTCAACCCATAACCCATATTTTTTTTTGTAATTGAATTAATTTGATGACGTAATCGCTTAAGTTCCCCAATTTTTGATTGAATTTTTCTCTTCTCACCAATGGAAAATTTGAACTTAACCAAAGTCAAGACACATCTCCTAACATGACGGTCTATTAATTTAATTATTGAATTAGCTAGCGGTTTAGAATAATGTTCTTTTAGGAAAGTTAACGTTTGATCAGCTTTGTTCATTAAATTCACCATTTTTTCACTTTAAATATATAATATACATATATAATAAATAAAAACTCACCAAGCGAAAACTAATTTTCAACAATTTCAAACGATATTGCACGATTTGGTCTGCCCACTTCAATTAATCCTCTAAATATGAGAGAATGCTTTTGAGCTTTGAAATAATCAAGTTGACATCGGTACTGTTCCGTCACTCTCTTGGGCAGGAATGTGATATTGTCTGCGAATTCTATCAAAATGACTTCACCACCAAATTTGCTTGAAACTAATTTTGCGCCTAAGATAGGGTATGCTTCCCCAAGCGTCAAATGTTGAAGTTTAATAATAGGCTTCTTCTCTGTAATTAACGACACTGAATTTAATGAAGGTAGATCCATCTACAAAAGAATAAATATGTGTTAATAAACTCTACCTTTTTAGTGGAACTTTATATCATAAAAAACAAAAGTGAACGATTTGTTATTTGAAGAAATAAATGAAAAACTTACTTTTTTCTGAGTAGCCTTCACACAACACACAGATTAATTTTAATATTCTATCACTGTTCAATGATAACTGATTTGTATGATGTGAAATATCAAATTTATATGGAACGATATCCCCCACTATTTGCAAGGTGGTTCTCTCAACGATACCCACACAAATTAAAATTTAATAGCTTCTCCTAATATTGAAAAAAAGCAATAAACGGTGTTCCCACGAAAAAACGAACTACTCTGTACCATTATAATTACGTCTATCTATTAAAATGTTGATTTGAAATGTTTTATTTATTCTCAAACATACAAACTAAAAAAAAAGCAATTTAATAAACGATGTTCCCACGAGAAAACGAACTACTCTGTACCATTATAATTACGTCTATCTAAATGTTGATTTGAAATGGTTTATTTATTCTTAACCTACGCACTGAAAAAAGCAATTTAATAAACGGTGTTCCCACGAAAAATCTAATTTCTCTATACCGTTATAATTATGTCTATCCATTAAAGTTAAATATTGATTTAAAATGTAAATGTTTTATTTATTCTAAGACCCACACACATATATATATGAAATATTATTCTCAAATATATTTCATCAATATAAAAAGTATTGTAATTTTCAAAAGCAATACATAAAAAATAATTAGTGATCTCCTTCTATCAACTTGGAAACATGAAACAAAATCATTGACAATTTTCGTTTCATTTATCAACTCACATACGATGGGAACATGAAATAAAACACAATAATTTTAATTAATTAGTTTTAATACTTCTCTAAATCACTGACAATGTTAACTTTACAAAAAAACATATATTCTCTTAGTGCAATGGCTAATTCGCTATTGTTGATGTCACACATTACTTGAATCAGTTCAAATTTAGTCAAATTTTCATTAGTTTGACTGAAATTTCTAATGTTTTCCACCAAATTTTCATAGTATTCACCAAAATTTATGGATTCTAAATGAGTGAGACGTGGGGAGATGAGGCAACGATCCGCTTGTAGTATTTGATAAACATCTTCTTTTCTTAAAGGTACACTGATATCATGTTTGGTCACCTCCAACCATTTAACACGATCAAATACCATTTGTCGAATGGTGCAGTAGTCTCCACAAGATAACACAGCTTCTTCTTTTTTTTCTTCTTCGTGAAATGATGCACTTATAAATGAATTATTATTTAAAATGTCGATAAATGTGAACCATTCGTATGAGCTGAAGTTGATTTTCTTATGTTTATCGGTGTATGATAGAGTGATCGCAGTACTGAACGTTCTTGCGGGGCTCAAACCACAACCAATTCGAAAATCTCCATCTGTACAATACTCTGTGTACAATAAGTAGTGGTTTTCCTGTTTGGCTGCCATTTCATACACTTGTAAAATATGATCTAATTGTGTGTCATAATTAACATGACTTTGTGTAGCACTAAAATAGCCGCTGTCTTGAGAACTCATATTGACGACTGAGAATCTAACCTACAACTCTCTCCTCTATTTATACTCATTCACATCTCCTACTACTACAAAACAATATATTCATGAGTAGTGAAGCGATGTAATTACGTGACTACATCTGTGCTTTGTATCCAGGTGTTGTGTTTTCTATCTAAACCTAACCATGTAACAAACATCTTGTTGCCTTTTCTTTTAAGTACTTTCTCCACCAAGTAAATGTGTGGATTTGACGTTTTCTGTAGCTCTTCTTCGTAAAACCCTCCACTGATTGGGATACCTTGCAAGTCTTCGAGCAAATATGTGGTGGGATTGGTTATTTTAACTTTAATGATTTTGAATAGTTCAGTCGTCCAATTGGGTGTGTATCCCTTTTCAAAGACATGTTTCGACTTGCTTATACGAACAATATCACCAACTTTAAATTTACGAAGTCCGGCAATCTTTAGATGTGTATAGGTTTTGTTTAAAATATCTTTTTCGTTGGATTTATTGACATTGGAAGGTTTATATTTGGTTGTTGAATGTTTTGTGTTATTGTAATCTCGTGTAATTTTAGGGAGAATGTCAATCCATCTATAGGTACCATTTAAACTGAAATGTTTGTAAAGCTTTAATTTCAATGTTCTAATAACTCTTTCTGCCATAGAAGCTTTTTTCGTGCTAAATACACTATAATGATTAATCCCATGTTTTTTCATTAGTTGTTGAAACTTGCTGTTGTAAAATTCCGTTCCTTGGTCTGATTGGAGATTTTTAGGAACTCGTTTTGTGTTGGTGAGAATGTCTGAGAATGCACGAGTTAACTCTTCACCGGTTTTTGTCTTTAATGGACGTGTCCATAAAAACTTTGAAAAGCAATCGATGACGACTAGTATCATTTTGTGATTTTTATTTTGATTAGCGTAAGGTCGCATTTCAGCTAAATCCATTTGCCATAAATCATCTATGCCTTTGACAATTGTACGTCTGCGTGGATAATTTTTACGTATAGGTTTATGGAGTTCGTTAACAAGCTGGACTTTGGATGACATGTTTCGTAAGCGCATGCACTTTCTAAACTGATGATCCATTACTCTTCTCATCTATTTTCTTCTTTTGTTCAATTTCATGCTTCTTCTTCAAGTCCCTGTCCAAAACTTGAAACGAACGTTCTATGTATGTATTATACATATCGATCTTATCACTGATTAGAGTATTACTTTTCGACAATTTATCCTGTATTTCTTGTTTAAAACTCTCCAAATCATTTCTCAAAAATTCCTTGCCCATAGCAACTACCTCGTCGACGTATATTTTAGTTGCCATATCTCGAGCTCTGACGGGAGGATTTCTCGAAATAAATGCAGCAATTTCGTTGATTTTATTTTGATGAGATACCAATTGCGTTTGTAATGAGGGGATTATTGTTTTTTGAAGTGTTTCGAGCTCATTATGGTACACATGTAATTGTTCATCAACATATAGTTTGTTAGCAACATCGCTATTTGCAGTCGGCATCTTTACATTACAAATTTTTACGTTTTCTGCATCAATATTACCGTCTAGAGTATGTGGATACGATACTTTCGGCATATACGGCTTAACCCGCTCATTAGCATGATTGCGGCGATGTCCAAACTTATCGACAGACATGATTGAAATGATTATGTTTTCCGTTTGTTATTCAATTATATTGGCCTCTTTCAACTCATTGATTATTGCAATTATCTCGTTGTTGTGTGAGAATGAGGTGTTGCCAGCTTCCTTGGATGCAATCAGTAATCTTAAACGGTCACACAGCTCATTGGGATCGTCCCAATAAATGTATTCCATCGGTTTTTCGTTGTATGACAAAAGAGGGCCACCACCACCGCCGCCGCCGACAACAAGACCTTTTCCTACATTAGTATATGGAGCGGTTTGAATGGATTGTTGTTGTTGTTGTTGTCGTTGTTTCTTTAATATTCGAGCTGATGGAGGTTTGGTTATAGTACTACTACTAATATTTGATGAGTCAGTTTTAAACAACGGTCAAATTATGTTGCGATACTTTTCGGTAGCAGTACTTTTCAGACGATCTGCTGCATTGAGATGAGCTTTTGTTATTGTTAGCAGAGCTTTGTAATTATTCAAATCATCATCAGAGTATTCATTGGGATGATTGTAAAACACAAGCTGATACAATCCCGAAGTCCCCGGTATATTTCCTTCTCCACCCCCCTCATCCTTCTCTCGTAATATGTTTATATTACCGTTTCTTTTATCGAATGCAATTCTACGTCTGCCCAACATCCAACCAATTTCATCATTATATAATGGACCATAACTTCTATCAATTTCATCATCTTTGCGAAAGTAATCTTCAAGATATGGTTGACTAATTATTGGATATTGATCTAAATAATCTTCTATGACATCACGCGAAACGTTGGGATGTGTGCCTATATCATAATCATCATAATAATAATCGTCTTCTCCTTCTTCATCATCATAACGTATATTTCCTGATTCATCCGTCTCGGCTATGGGTTTTGTATCGAGAAATGATACATCAGCATTTTTTTCTTTTTTTGTCGTTGTTTCCTCTTTTGGAGGGATGAATTTTGAAACTATGGCTTGTTGTAATGATTTTGAGGATTTGACCATTTCTTTTAGCGGTACAGATATCGGTTTAAATAGCTTATTTAGAGATGTATCATGTTCTGATTTTCCTAATTTTAACGCTAAATATTTCTTGCGAATAGATCTCGCCAATTCACTGATTTTTTTCTTACGCATGGCAATAGCAACCTTATCGTTGGACATGGTGACGATGACTGAGGATAATGTCTAGTGCTTTATGAATTTATCGAATCCTTTACGGTACCTACCATTATTTAAAGCAAAATCTTTTACAATCACCAATGTTCCATAGTTGTTAGTAGTCGACCAGCATTCTGAGCAAATCTTTTTAAATTCTTCAAATGTCATGTCTGGTGACACATGTTCCTCAAATATATGTTTTAGATTAATTTCATCCTGCTTGAATAACACAATCATATTACAATTGTCACGTATGAGCTGTTTTGGTATTTTCGAATATGTTTGACATAAGTAGGCCGCGTCAATGAGCTTGTGCCTACACATTGAATAATATTCACGAATTTTCTGTTGTCCATCGCAGGCAACATCATCAAATATGAATATCGAGTTTGACTGCGCTTTATCTGGACTAATAATTTCCTCATTGTCTTTAAATGGAAAATAACCAACACCTTTAACTTCTCCTAAGACTTCTTGCAACAATTTATATTTTGGTTGAAATAACGACTTGGAATAAACGTAAACATTTTTGAATTTAGCACCATTTGGATCGAATAGGAGCGACAACATAACATTTGTCTTTCCACACCCACTAGGACCACAGATGATTGCACGAAAAGAATTTGGTAGTAGTTTACCATGTTTACCAACAGATGATGGATTAGAGGTAAAGTCCAAGTTTTCAATGGGTAGCGTCTGCTCTTGTTGAACGATCTTCATCTTGTGAAGAATTTTATTAGAGTGTTATTCTATAAATATGGATATCGCAGCATTATCATACATCAGTCTTAATGTTGGTGTTTGAGGGAGAAGGTCTTTTGAATTCTCTAATAAATAAACTGCCATTCGAACTTCACTTGCCTACCTACAATTATTGTGGTCGTAAGTGAATATAACTTGTCTTTTTTTTTCGTTAAACATATATTACGTACATTTATAGCTGGAACAAAACTACAAAAGCGACTTGCACGTGGTGACGCAGGCATTAATCCTTTAGACGACGCCTGCAAACAACACGATATAGCTTATTCGCAAAATAAATCTCTTGAAGAACGTCACAAAGCAGATAAGGAGTTGGAAGATAAGGCTTGGGCTCGAGTAAAATCAAAAGAGGGATCTTTTGGTGAAAAAGCTGCTGCATTACTTGTTACTGGTACCATGAAAGTGAAACGAAAGTTGGGAATGGGAAGTCGTCCAAAGAAACAACGACGTTCCTTTAATCGAGACGTAGTGCTAAAGGTGGGAAAATCAATGAAGAGAGGAGCATCTCTAAAAGAAAGCGCCTTGTTTGCCTTACGAGCAGCCAAATCACTTATTAAACAATTTGGTGGATCGAAGAAAATTGTTGTTCCTCGAGTGATACCAGTAAAATCTGGAGGTTTTCTACCACTTATACCTCTGTTTGCCGGTCTCTCAGCACTCGGAGCACTATCGGGTGGAGCTGCTGGGATTGCAAAGACTGTCATTGATGCAAATAATGCTCGAAAAAAATTGGAAGAAGACCACCGCCATAATAAGGTTATGGAACATGTCGGAAATGGTTTATATCTGAAAAAGTATCCTAGTGGCAGAGGATTTGGATTGTATTTAAAAAAAAACTCGCGATAAAGCTACCCAATCGTCCACTGTACGACACCGATATTGCGCGTTATGCAAAATTATATAAAATCTCACACTTTCGTGGTGTTTTCATGCGTGACACTCTACCTAAATCCGGTCCTCGACGACAACAAGAGTGTGCAGTGGTTAACTTGGACTCATCCAAAAACAGTGGAACACATTGGGTAGCATATATAAAGAAAAACAATGTCATCGAGTATTTCGATTCATTTGGTAATTTGAAACCGCCCAAAGAACTTGTAAAGTATCTAGGAGGAGGAGGAAAAAATATTTTTTATAACAATAATCAGTATCAAAACTACGATCAAATCAATTGTGGACATTTGTGTTTGAAATTTCTACTTCAACATCCTTGGAACAATGGGAGAGGAGTGGGATGACATTAAAACATTATTAATGCAAAAGCCACGAAGTTTTACTGTTGATGCGCTGAAAAAAGTCCCCATTCAATATCTGATTGGGTTTGTCAGCCCGTCTGAATTGTTGGATATATGGCATAAACTACCTAATGACTACAAAACAAATTTTGAGCTACAAATTCGTCTGCCGTGCTTCGTTCACTACAACCGTCCCGATTGGACAACGCATTGGGATGGTCCTGCAAGTTCTCAGGCATCTTGTTTTCTATGTCAAAGTGTATTAAATAAATCTTGAACATAGTTCTGTGTATTATTTAAAGTACCTTCATCCCTTGACATGCATCAGTCATCATGTCGCAGTTGTTGAGAGTAAATAGCACAAATCACGTATTTACATTCCAACCTCCTACGCCTATTGTACTCTATCCTGAGAAAGACTATGAGTTAGCACTACGTTCCTTCCACTCATACCATAGTATACCAAACATTGAAAATCGCAAATTTCACTACTACGATGACAACAACATGATGCAGAGTTTTGATATACCAACGGGATGTTACGAAATCGCTGATATTGAAGCGTTCATACTAGACAAGTTAGGTGGTGGTGGTGGTGGCACCAGCAATCCATTTGAAACTGTATTTGCGTTAAAACCCAATAATAATACGTTACAATGTATGATTTACAGTAAATATAGAATTCCGTTCGGCGAGCAGGATACTCCCAACTGTCTTGGCGACATATTGGGTTTTTCTAGACAGATACTCGAAGCCAAAAAATGGTACTCTTCAGATCTACCCGTCAAAATTATAAAAGTATCTAGCATACGCTTCGAATGTAACATTACCACTGGAGCCTTTGACGCAGACAGACCTGCTCATACTATTTACGAATTAGTTATAAAAGTAGATCCTGGGTACGCCATTGACGAAACTCCACATAATTTACTTTATTTACCTGTTATACCACAACGTGAAATTACTAACGTTACTGTGTTGGCTTTGGACCAAGACGGACATCCTATCAACTTTCGTGGTGAAAAGAGTACCTTGGTGTTGGAGCTTAGAGCGAGAAGCAACAGATGGGATTGATAATTAATCATAAAAGACGTTCCGCTGCACATTCAGTTCCATTAGTTAAACGACGTCCTTCAAAGCAACAGCAGCAGCATCTTACGTTTGCTAACAAATTGTTCTTGCAATCTTTAGGCTTTTTGTTGAAAGAAAAACGATGACAACCATGTATGGAAAACGTTCTCGTATGAACGATATGCCTCCAATGTTTGATATCTATCGCAAGCCGAGATTCGATGAATCGATTCGCAAAGCTGAATACAGAACATATGCTCCGTTCATCAAATCGTTCAGTTGCAGTGACATTGTGGAATTTAGCATCAATCAAGTTGATTCGTTTTTTGCAATGAACGAAACATTGTTGTGCATTAAAGGTTCGCTCAATATACATGGAGCCGGTGATGTAAAGCTGGCAAATAATTTTGGTGCTTTCCTTTTCGATTCGTGCACATACAGTGAAAGCGCAAGAGAAATGGAAACGGTTCGAGATCCTGGAATCGTGAGTGCTGTACGTGCCATGACGTGCTACAATCAAGAAGATTCCAATCATATGGCTATAGCAGGCTGGAATTATCCCAAAGATCCCATCCTTAATGCTCCAGATAAATCATTCAACCTACAAATTCCTCTCAAGCACATTTTCAACATTTTCAATGACTATCCCATGATTACATGTGGACGGCAAACAATACGTTTGGTTCGAGCTCGAAACGATAATGATTGTGTATATATCACAGAAAAAAATGTTGCCGGTGTGACTTCCACTACAACTGTTAGCATAAACATTACCAACATCGAATTGAAAATCAAGCATATCTACCCTAATGATGATATTAAGTTGGAACTGATGAGGACCATTCAAAAGGATCAGCCTATAGTTATTCCATTTAGAAAGTGGGAGATACATGAACTGCCATCCATCACCAGAAATGCTAGACGTGAAGTTTGGGCTGTTAAAACTACAACTTCAGTGGAACGACCTCGTTATGTTATTGTTTTCTTTCAAACCAACAAACGTGACAACAACACAACTGATCCAACTTTATTTGACAATGCAGACATTCAAAGTATCAGGTTATCGCTAAATGGAGAGTATTATCCCAATGAAAGAATGCAGTTGGATTTTACCAAGAATGATTACAATGAGGCATATTTCAACTATACTGAATTTTATCCTAGCTATATGAATTCGACACAGAAGCGTCCTCTGTTGGATTATTCCTCATTTAAGAGGCGTGCATTGTTTGTTATCGATTGCTCGAAACAAGAAGAAAGCATGAAGGCATCTACAGTTGATGTAAAACTTGACATTGAAGCAAACATTGGTTTCCCCGAAAATACCAAAGTATATTGCATCATAATACACGATTGCGTAATGGAGTATTTCCCCCTCACCGAAATTGTTAAGAATTTAAACTAGAATGTGCTACTGCTGCTGCACGTTAGTATTCTAGCAATCATCATCATGAGAGTTGCATTCGTGGACATCCAAGGATTCGTCGTTGATGGATGCTTTGTTCCCAAAGAACTCACCATCGAGATTGGTTTTAAGCAGAGTCACTACATGTTTTTGCCACCTCAATCGTTTGATACATTAAGTCAGCGTGATAAGAAAACTGTGAAATACCTGGAAAAAAATGTGCATGGCATTCGATACTCTTCAGGTGACATCGAGTATAGCGAAATAAATGTAATATTGGAAACTAAGCTGTTGTATGCTGCAGACTTCATTTACGTACGCGGACAGCAAAAGGCTGAATTTCTACAAAAGAAATGTCACATTTTTAGTGTCTTTCCCATCATTATTGACGTCTGCAAGTTTGATGGTACATCATTGGCAACTGGAAACTTTGAACGTGATTCCTGTCACGCCACTGGAGGATCCTCCAGAAATGTACAATATCTCCGACAATGGTTTTTAAATATTGCGTTACCTTTGTAATTATTATATCAATAATAAATGATTTTTTTAAAGTGGATTTTTTTTTACACACACCATTTAGACGTCCCACTCAACAAACTAAATATCTTTTTTAACAAGAAACGTATAAGAAACAACCCCTGTATACATTTTATGACAAAGAATCATAGACACTTTTGATTTCACTCGTATGCTGTGAAGGCATCAATCTTGGAATATTAAAATGTAAAGTGCAACTTTCAAAATTACGTGGGGTCACTGACACCCAACGCAAAGTGTTAAAACCCAAATAAGACATTTATAAATAAACCATGATAGCGCAACGGTTACGGACTGTGTTAGGAACGAGAAGATGCTGTGTGTTCTTAGTTCGAATTTCACAGACATCCATTTTTTTTCAATTTTATAAATTGCATGATTTTTTTTTTCAAGCGGATTTTTTTTTTACATACACACCATATGAAATTTAGACGTCCCACTCAACTATCTTTTTTAACAAGAGCGCCAAAAGTATCTGGGGTCACTGACACCCAACGGATGAAGGTAAAACCCAAATAAGAAATTTATACAAATAACCTCGATAGCGCAACGGTTAGGGACTGTGTTAGGAACGAGAAAGTCGCTGTGTGTGTCGTGAGTTCGAATCTCACGGTCGACCATTTTTTCAATTTTATAAATTGGAAGTGTTGTGGTGGACCACGATTGACGTCACAGAAGATGGATGCCGTAGGGATTTTACTGACGTCACAGAAGATGCCGTCGCGACATTCGAATCACCCGCCAACGACACAACCCACCAAATTGGAAGTGCTACGTCACACATGTGGACCATGATTGACGTCACAGAAGATGGATGCCGTCACAGTCGCGACATTCGAAATACTCGCCAACGACCCGCCATTGACACAAGATGGATACGACACACGTAACACGTCCGCCATTGACACAAGATGGATGCCACTTCCGGTGCGCGCGCACAGTCAACGAAATCCAACATGGCCGACTTCCGTCCCAGAACCGGCTTAGTATATCTACTTAACTTACCCAGAGAATCGTCTAGTTGCGTACAATTTTAAAATAAATTGTAGTCAAGCAACATAATCCTTGGGTATCTAAAAAGGTGAAACCAGCGAATGATACAGTAAAATAAAACGGACGGTAATCACCAGCTTATGGTAACCGATGATCACATTGTAGATTGTCATCGCACACTTCAATGCCTGTTGCCTCCTTAATATGCTGTCAAACCAGTTACAGATACCAACACCGACATGGAAATAACAATAAATTTAATTATTATATCCACCCATTACTCCGCTAAAAATTCGATTTGTGTCGGTGTAGATTGGTTTTGAAAGGGATATCCTATAATGATCTGTAAAAAAATGCTCTGGAAATCTAATGCGCAGTTACACAACAATATTAAATTATTCAAGATTTATATTGTCAATTTTTTTCACCGGAACTGGTATATATTTTGAAAAACGTTACATTTCGTTCAATGAATGCTGAGTTGTTTAATATAAATATCCCTTATTCTTTCAATCGCAGTTTTGTATCCATGGAGTAGTATTTTTCTTAATAATAATAGACTGCAATTTGATCATTTATAATTATGTTGGAAGAAGTGAATAAATAGCCATTATTGGCACTGTTAAGGCGCGTTTCCAAATAAGCACGAATGCGAGCGAAGCAAGGCGGTAGCGATTGAGCATACATACGTATTTGTACGTGCCCTAGGGACGCGGCAAATAGGATTCGTTTATGTGACGCATATACCGCAGCAGTTCGAATGACATCCGATCGGTGTCGGAACTTCGAAGGAAAGTTTGGTTGTATATGAACGAGATTTGTTCGTGTTGGTTGTCTCTTCGCGTAGTTAATCATTAATAATAGAATATGAATTGGGATGCAGAGAAAACTAATGCAACTAGATGCAATTGACCACTAGGGGTCAACTCATGTTACTTTTTTGTGAAATTCAAAAATAGTGTGAAGTACACAGAGTATTTGTCTTCACAAGAAAATATTGACATTTTGTAACGACACTGGCATCAAACAAGTACTCCAAAACCACGGCGAGTAGATCCTACAACAGTTACCGACGTGGAAATACCAGACCAGAGCGATACTATAACAAGTTTGGACGTCCCACACCGAGATGGCGGTACTTTCGCCGTAAAACGATAGAAATGAATCACGTACATACCTTCGAGGTAATTCGAACACCAGACAAGCTCGAACCTGACACCAGGAGTGATAGGTAGCTTCACATTAAGGTTAAGCCTTTACGCGTAAAAGCGAAAAGGAAACCAGATACCGGAAGCTTAATCCTGACACCGCCATTGCAAGGAAGTTTCGTAATAAAAGTCAACGCCTCGCGTTGTAAAACGAGAGGAGACGCCGTCAGCGTTAGCCGTCAAATCTCTGTTGAGTATTGATCCGGAGATAACGGTGGACCCTAGGTACGTATCCTACCCCTCCGTCGAGTATTAATCCGGAGAGAAGAACACAAACCAACCCTATCTGTCGCTAAAATCCGGGGACAGAAGCATTCCTCGCTGGTACGAAATCTCCATCAAGTATCGACTCGGAGATATTGACGAGCTCCCATCCTACCGAACCCCGCTGAGTATTGATCGCGGTGGGAGGCACCTAGACCCTATATGTTGTAGATAATCCAGAGAAGACGCGGGTATATCTCAGAAGTCGGAAATATCGGAAGAACGACCATTATTGAGCCCAGAACACACCGCAGAGAACTTTAGGGGCGAAGTACGTGAGATTTATAGAAGCCGACCGCCCAACCGACGACCACCGGCCAAGATTAAAATCCCGGAAACAGCGTGGACCAGAAGCGAGACGCTTTGTACATAGTGGTATAGAAAATTTCATTGTACATAATATTATTATTCCTATAAAAGAGTTGAATTAAATTTATTTCCAGCATAACTGTAACTAAATCATAATAAAAGCAATTTCAATCAAACAGCTCATTATGTTCTACACATAATTTGTTTTACAACCAAAATTAGGCTAAAATTCACTATTTTCGCAAGATTTGTCCTACAGCAGGAAAATGTCTTACGAAATAAGACAACTAATTGTCGACGAAATAATGATTATAGTTATTACAGTTCAATAGCTCCATCTGGAACGTACTGTTGGTTTGCAGAAATGTTGATTTGTTTTGTAGTTGCTTTGTTTTTTATCGTATTGATATTTCAAGGTATTTTCGTCTTCTCAACTGATACTAGTAAGAACATGTTTTGAGAAATCCTCCCTTTTACTACCTAGGAGTCGATATCTTTATTGTGTTTCTACATATCCCACTGGTGATTCTAAGAAATTATATCAACATTCTTTTTGTGCTTGTGGGATTGTAACATGGATACTGCCTTAGATTATATATCGCTGAAAAGATGAATATCTAGCTCTAATTTTTTGTAACCAATATCTCCTCCCTTCCATAATATCTTGAGGGAAGGTGGATAATTACGTTGATTTGAATCCCAGTAGTCAAAACAAATACGCACGCGTTGAATTTTGCCGGACAAATACGATAGAAACCCGAGCTACGTTATTTCGAACAAGACGCCATTATTACTTTATTCATTTTAGTGTATTTTTCCTACATTTACAGAAGTTTAAGTGGTTTAAAGTGTTCAAAATAAGTATTGTGCACATTTCGACTGTCAAAATGACTATTAAGTCCTTAGTTTGTGGGTATTGGAGAAAAGCTGCCATTTCATAGGTAGGTGGTCAAAATAACCACGCGATATTCCATTGTGATGAATTCAAAAAGACATTATTCGAAATACTTTGTTAGATTTTTGTAAACAATAATTTCAAATATTGATAGCGGCCAGTGAACTGACAAGGACAGTGAAATAGATAACAAACACGTCCGTTTTGTAAATATCGTATTCGCACGACCTACAAGGTCAAGAACACGGGATAGTGACTGTATTAGCTTTAATGGAATTAACTGTCTCGACCCTTACTTCGTGGAATCTAGTCATATTAGTGTTTCAAATGAAACTCACGGTTTTTAGTTAATACCACAATATAATAAAAATTGACGATGATATTGATTTTTTGAAACAATCGTAATTTTTTTAGAATTTTCAACAATTTTTATTATATTGTGGTATTAACTAGAAACCGCGAGTTTCATTTAAAACACTAATATGTATTAGCTTTAATAATTTCCTATAAATAGATAGTTCAATACTTTGAGGATAATTCAGTATTATTGTTATTAATAGTACAAACGTATGAATTGTGTGTCAATAATCTATATCTGTAGTTTATAAATACATGTAATCCCAGTGAGTTTTAAAAACGATATTATTTCCTAATCCTAGAGAATGGTTCACTAGGTAAGTGTTCCTTGGAGATGAATGGCTCTATGGTCAGAGAAGTGTATACGAGGGGCACTTCCTAAGTAACCACCTCACCATATGTGGCACTTAAATAATTGATTGCGGATTTGAAATTTTTCATTAATTTGTCAGTATTTTCAGATTTCGTTTTGGAAAAAATTGGTCACTTAATAAAAGCTTCTTCATTTGTAACCAGCATCAATTGAATGGAAATAATTCTGAATAAAACTATTTTTGATCAACCAGATAAAAATTTTCGTCAATTTAGAGATCATCTTGTATATGATGGTAAGTTTTTAAATAATCATCAAATTTCCTTAACTAAGTTAATATTAACGATATCTTTTACTATTAGCATGCACCACAAAACAAGGAAAATGAGTGAATCTATTAAAAATAGATTGAAAAGTGTTGTTACTGTGTCATTTTGTATGAAAATCAATAGTATCGAACTACCAGAATAATAACTTTTTGTAAGTACGTAATATTTTCTTCTGAATAGTAATAAATATTGCACTGGAAATCAGGCAATGTAACATGCCTTGAACGACAGAAAAGTTTGAAATATCCATTGATGAATATCATTATTCCATTTACGAGGTTTCTTTATGTCGGTGGTTATCCAATTGAAAGAATAGAAAATAATATATAATCATAATTCATCAAAGACGCTCGGGAAGTAGCCTAACGATAATGAGTATCTGGTGCCAGGCCCAAATACTCCAGCGCCTACTCCAGTGGTGGTTTTTGAACCACCTGTATACTATCTAATGATGTTTTCTTTGAGAGTTTGGGTATTGTATTCTCTTTCCCCGTATTTCCTATTATTTAGCATCGTAGTGAAATTCTTTTCGATACTTAATTTCTTGATCACTTCGTCACTGGGAAGATTCGCTGATGAGATGTATTTTGTTAGAGAAAACCAGGCTTCCCGATTTTTAATACTCTCATTACCCGAACCTGCCTTAGATATTCTACGAATTGCCTCTTGGGCAGATCTTTCTATCACCAGATGTAGACGTGTGAGATATGTAATGATCTCAAGTGCCCTAGTTGGACACGTTGTCATAGCTCCAGTAATGCACACACAGGCAAGCCTTTGAATTTTGTAAAGAGACTTCCTCGTGCTGCACTGACTTGCTTTTGTATGTCAAACTATTGCCCCATACGTAATTGCTGGTCTCACAATCATCGTACATCCATCGCAGTATTTTTGGGTTACAGCCCCAACTCTTACCACCTAGATTTCTGTACTCGATCTCTTATTGCTTTACTAACAGTTATTTCAACATGCTTATTCCACAGAAGCTCACTGTCTAGGGTTATCCCTACATATTTAACTTCTGATTTCAATTCTATGATTTCATCGTTTAGGAATATGGGTTTCATGGTAGGAAGTGTTCTTTTCCGGGTAAATAGAGTTACTATGGTCTTGTTTGGGTTAATGTTTAGCCCCACTAACAAGCACCATTGCTCAATCATTCTGAGGCCCTTTTGTAATAAATCACACAAGGTGCTCTCGAACTTGCCGCTGACTATTAGAACTATGTCATCAGCATAGCCCATACATTCGAAGCCAAGCTCCGTTAGCCTGTAGAGCAACTCATCTATTACGAGGCTCCATAAAAGGGAAAATATCACTCCCCCTTGACGTGTCCCCCGAATGGCTTTAACTGAGATGGTTTGATTCTCCACCTGTGTTTAAGCTATCCTCGTCGTCAACAACTCATTCATCTATTCTACAATGGTTTCATTTAGTCCTCGCTTTTCTAGTGCTTCTTTGACAAACACATGAGTTGTATTGTCAAAGGCCCCAGATATATCCAGGAATGTGCACATTGCGATTTCTTTGTTGTTCAGAGTTCTCTGGATGACTTCGGTCAGCTGATACAGAGCCGTCTCAGTTGATCGACCCACTCTGTAGGCATGCTGACATTTATGAAGTTGTATATTCTCCAGGTTCTCTGTTCTTGTGTAGTTATTCGCCACTTTCTTCGTCGTTTTGAGTAGAAACGATTTTAGACAGATGGGTCTAAAATATCGGGGATCAGTCCAATCTTTTTCCTTATTTTTGGTATGAAGCTTACCCTTGCCCTTCTCCATTTTCTAGGTATTAGACTCAGTGCTAGATTGCTCCTTGTAATCTTCAGCAGGTGAGGAAGAATCTCCTCTATCCCTTGCTGCAGGAGTGCTGGAAATATTCTATCCACTCCTGCTGATTTATATGGTTGAAAGGTACTTATTGCCCATTCCGACCGTTGTCTGGTAAATATTTCCTTAGCAATGTCCCAATCTTCCTTGCGGGATTTTTTGGTGTAATTCATTGCTATTTTAGTGCTTGTTGCTGGTTCACTTCCTGGAAAGTGGGTTCTAAGAAGAAAAATCTATCGTTCCTCTACACCTTCCGTATATGATCAGTCTGGATTTTTCAGCGACATTGTGAAGTTAGTTTTCCCATTGGCCATGACCTTCTGTAGTCTGGCCGCTGTGTGAGTGGAAGTGATATTTTCGGAAAAGGCTTGAAAATTGAGGCTTTTGGCCTTCCCAATCTCTTTATTGTACTGAGTAAGCTTCTCAGTATACCCCTGCCAATTACCGTCACGTTTGGCTCTATTAAAGAGCCGACGGACCTCTTTTTTCTGGGGTTTGACAGGTTCTCATTCTACCAAGGAGCAACCTTTTCTGAACGAGCTTTTGACAGTGGGCAACTGGAATGGAACGATTCCATTATTGCCTCACTGATATGTTTGACTCTTTGTTTCAGGTCGTAGTGCGGGTGATTTACCCCATTCACTTCGACGTGTTCCAAATTGTCCTTCAGATTGGTATTGTAAAGAGATCAGTCAGTATTTCTAGGATTTTGGATTGTAGGAATCGGGATAGTATCTCCCTCAATCCTAAATACGATGATCCTAAGGTCGGAAAGTGATGGCTCGCTCACCACCCTCCAATCTTCCACATTTTTTTTAGCAGCAACATTAACAATTGTTCCATTCAGGACCTCTTCTCTTGCTCTCGTGACAAAAGTGGGCGTTATCCCCACGTTTAAGTCTCAAGGTTATTTGCTATATAATTGTTAGGTCAACGCTTTTTACACAATATTTTAACTAAATATCAAATATACTGAAAAGTGTTGTATGTCTAAATGCTGACTCTAACAGTCCGTAACCAACATATCTTTGAATGTTTAATGACTAACGAATTATTTGATATAGGAAACAGAAGTTTTTATGATTAGAGGCATTCGGCAGGGGTACAGCAAAGATTGTTTTCCTATACTCTACGCCAATGGTGGAATTGTCATTTTAGCTTAGTTTCCTGATTTTCCAAATGGTTACTATGTAAATACATTATTTTCTTGTCAAGCCGAAAAAGTCAGTATTTTTGAGATATTTAAAGTTAAACAAAATGCTGCACAATTATTTCCATTTTAATATTATTATTTGTTGTACTTATTTCGTTTAAACATTTTTATATACCTAGTTATTCCATTTTTAATGTTTTTCATATTTTCGTTATAAATCTTAAAGAATGACCTGCAAAGTTGAATTCACGTGATACCTGCAACACCCTGTAAATAAAAAAAGAGTAGCATTTGGTCTTAATGATGTGGTCTAAATATACTTATTTTGTGATGAAGTTACTCCAGTTACTATATGTACCATTAATAATGAAACACCCTGTATAAGATGATTTTAGTACTCCTTCAATTGGGTTGAAAATCAGGCCATCATCTACTAAATATCAGTCAAACGAAACAAATATTTCCAAAATATTCGTTCTCTTTATTTTCTGAAAAATATACCAATTCTAAAAATGTATGGCATAGATCTCTCAATTTTCAGGTTCTTCGCACTGTATCACCAAACTAATTGATACAGTGTCATATCCAATCACGTCTGTGTTCTACGTAGTAGTGGACTTATGAATACATTCCAATATATTGAAATAATTACCGGTGCAACCAATTTATTGATCGAGTCACTTGATAAATTACCTACCTACTGGAACGATTAAGTGATTTTGTGAGAATATTGTTTCCAATTTTAACAATACCGTGACCTGATTTGGTTTCCTGGGAAATAACCTGTTGTTAAATTATCTCTCTTCCGTTGATCAAGTTAAACCAGGAAGACGAAATGATTCAGATTAACAGTTAAGAAAGTTTGTAGATATTGAGTGGAGCAAATTATTCTTCCTTAAAGGTTGATAAATAAATTATAGTATCTCAAATATTGTGTACGCTCCTCGACAGAATCGATCTTAGATTCTGTAGAGCTCTACAAAAAAACATTGTATTTCTATGTTGGCGAAAAACCGTTCATCTAAATTTCTTGAAGTAACTCAATAACTAAGAATTCTTTTTTGCAATAACGTTTGACACGATAATGAAACATTGCAAATAAGTGTCACTATCATGCTTTTAATATGCTATCTACGACAACGACAAAGGCAGATTAAGAAATAACTTTAATAAATTGAACACTTTTCTGAAAAATATATGTAAGAGCATTTGAAACTAGCAGTACCAAAAAATCTCTCAAGAAAAAGAAATTAAATATGTTCACAATACTAATTTATTAAGATAAATATCTGTCTTGTCTCAATTTATACTCCTTTTCATGTACCACCAGTTTCCACCCGAAGCAGTTTCCTCAAAAAGTAACGTTTCAGAACGTAATTGTGAATTTGAGTATGCGTAGTTAAACTATGATAGTTAATTCAGAAAAAACTACAAAGACAAAGATTTATTACAATATTCCCATAGCATAATGGATCTATATTTTAAAATACGAGTAATATTTGTGTTATATATTGTAAAATCGAAAATCAGTAGCTTAACGATTTCACATTTTGTAGGTTAATACAAAATTAGAGTATTAATAATAATTTCTTATAATTCGCGTATAAAAGAGACTTCATTATAACATTGTTAACAGTGTCTCAATGAACTCTTTGAACACTTTATTAGTGATTTTTAGTGTCATACAGTTGGTTATTGTATGTAGTATATATTTTTATTTGACATTCGACTTTAACCTGGGAAGAAATTATAAAATGATCTAGCGTTATTCTAGCTAACAAATTATTATATTAAATCGTCTTAAAGGTAAATTCGAATGAATTTTATAATGAAAATATTAATAAATAAAGTACGCTAACGTTTATTCATCAATGATTTGTAATTTTTTTATATTTATATTGTATAGGATCAGTATATAGGTATACATAACGTTCGATATTTTGGATACATTCATTAGATATTTATGTGAAAATGTATTATAGAAATAATTCTGTTCTTGATATAATATGAATAGATCGCAATCATATACGAAGAAGCTCTTTTTTAAACAGATAATCATCCCCTGTTTGATTACATGAAAGTTTGCTTACGATTTACACAATTATTCGGTCATAATATTTCAAAAATGGTGAATAAAACCATCTGTGATCAGACCAATCAGGAATCTACAGAATTGCCAAATTAAATTCAATCCACTCCTAGTGTAAAAATAGGGATAATATGTAGTTCAATTTTATTTAAAAAATTTAATGAATGCAAATTATAAAAAATTATGTGTAAAACTTCACACGTCACAATGACTTTTTGTAGTCCTCGTGATTTGCGCAACTCACCGCTTCGCGATTCGTTGCGCAAACTTATTCGTACTACAAAACGAGTCATAGTGACACTTGTTTCACAAATAAATATATTTATCGTGATACGACAGTTCATTTGAAGTTTGGCGGTGTATTTAGAAGTTTTATCACTTGCTGCTTATAGGTTATGGTTAGGGAAAACAAACGCTACTAAAAGTTTGATAAAGTGTAATATTTAAATTGAAAACAAAGTAATTTGAAAACTTACCTCAAGTCGTAAGTAGGTAAATAATTTAGTTATAAATAATGTGAAAACCGAAGAGAAAGTAAATGGCTTTGAAGATTGAAACTTTTCCGCAACTGTGAGATACCCTGAACAATATTCTATCATAAAATTCCCACTTGTATACCATTCGGGGATGTATCATGCTAACAACCCGAAACATAACTAAAAATGCAGTATATCTGGATTTATTAGACCCGCTGTACTCGCTCTAGTCAGCTGAAAATCAATAAAGTACATCTGTGAGACACCTTGAAAAATATACAATTATAAAATTGGTCACTTGTGTACACTCCGGAGGCTGTATCGTGCAAACAACCCGAAATTTCTCCAAAAAGGACCAGAACTGTGGCACTTCAGGTACATTAGCACCCGTTGTACTAGCTCTGGTGAGCTAAAAATCAATAAGGTTCATCTATTAAACGCCATCAATAATATTCAATCATAAAATTGGTCACTTGTATATACACTGAAGGCTGTATCGTGCTAACAAATAGAAAATTCTCCAAAAATGACAAAAAATTGGTACTTCAAGTACCATAGCACCCGTCGTACTGGCTTTAGTGAACTAAATATCAATAGAGTTTATCTTTGGGACGCTCTGAATAATATCCAATCATAAAATCGGTCTCTTGTGCATACGCCGTAGACTGTGTCGTGCTGACAAACTGAAATTTCTCCAAAAATGTCGTACTTAAAGTACTATAGCACCTGTTGTTCTGGCTCTGCTGAGCTGAAAATCAATAGGGTTAATCCGTGAGATGCCCTGGATAATATTCAATCATAAAATTGGTGATTTGTTGGACTCCGGAGGCTGTATCATGCTAACAAACTGAAATTTCTCGAAAAATTACAAAAATGTCGTACTTCAAGTACTATAGCACCCGTTGTACTCGCTCTGGTAAGCTGAAAATCAATAGGTTGATCTGTAAAATGTCCTGAATAATACTCAATCATAAAATGGGCGACTTACTGCACTCCAAAGGCTGTATCGTGGTAACAAGACATGTGACGAAAAGTGGCCGACGACAACGACGACGATTTTCAGCTGACTAGAGCGAGTACAGCGGGTCCCATAAATCCAGACATACTACATTTTTGGTTATTTCTGAAGAAATGTCGGTTAGTTAGCAAGATTCATCCCCCAAAGTGTATACAAGTGACAATTTTTTGCTAGAATATGTTCAGGGCCCTACCTTTAATATTTCATTCAACCGGTACCAGTGATCCTGCGATCCCCATTCGAATAAGCTGGTTCACCAAAGAATTTTTTTTCTGAAAAAAAAACAATTTACAGAAACTATGTCCTTGACATTTTCCTACGATTTGGATAGCTTCCAGTTTATCTGTTGAAGTATATTTTCTATATCAGATACTGTCACAGAAGAACTTATAGTTGTAAGTCATAGGATAAATATCGTTTCATCACAAACTACTCACTAGGCACAATTAAAAAATTCTCAACATTTTTGACATTTAACCATAAGAGGAGTTTTGAATCTTTATTAATTAAAAGCGGAACTCAAACTTTAGCGTTTATCTATTTTGACCATCAAAAACATCGTAAATAAAAAAATGGGATGATTAAATAGTTATTCTAAATACCTTTCATACGAGGTGTCACTTGGTATAAGGTTCCATTTATTATTATTGGTTTCAGTTGCCTGGTGACGTCACCGATGCCTATTACGTCACCTGTTACCACTAGTGGAGAACCTCACAATGGGGTGATTCGTTGCGTAGAGTGGGCAGATTGAGACTACGGAATCGAATCACTTCCTAGATTAATGAACGAATAATCTACCCCCCCTCCCCCCTCTTGATAACGGCTTCAATGTGGAAACCGAAACGTCGAGAAATTTCAAATTTCCAACGCGGTTCAACCCGTGAACCTAGTTCGTTTGTTCATATATATATATATATATATATATATATATATATATATAGAGAGAGAGAGAGAGAGAGAGAGAGGTAGTCCAAAATTCGATGGAAAATATTTCATTTACTAAAAGCAAAGTTTTCGTGTTCTTTTGACACTTCTTCAGGGCACTCCATATACAATATTCATATGTGGGCCGAACCGGGATTCATCACTGTAGACGATAGCGATCCATTCCTAATTCTACAATGGTTGTTCTTTGCACCACTGAAGTCGATTTCTTCGATGTTCCAGTGTTAAAGGTTTCGTAAAAGGACGTGGCGTGTAAACAGATCTTGAACTTGAGATAAATTGTTGACAAAGCTGGGGAACATGACTTCTCAGTCTATATCTGGTTTAATATAAGACCTTTGACAACATTAATTGGCCTAAGCTATGGTGAATTCTTCTCACCATGGGAGTTCCTTACCACCTGATATTTCTTATAAAGAAGCTCTATGAGTCCAACACTGCTCAAGAAATATTTGACGGTAACATGACTTGTCCAATTACAACAAGGAAATGGGGGGAACGGGTATTCCGAATTTGTGATCAGACAGGTGGTACTGGACGGTTAGGATGGTGGTGTAACTATTGGTGGAATCAAGATATCGAATATGAGTTTGCCGATGATACTACCCTTATTGCTGCTTCTCAGGATGCTATGTTAAGTTTAATCAACACAGCGCAGAGTGTGGTCTTAGTACCAACTACAGCAAGATCAAAGTCATGATCATCGGTAGAGAACATAACAATCATCCTGAAATTACATCGGTGGGTCGTTGTCAGGTGGTTCCAAGTTCTGTATACTTTTCCTTGATTGACAATTCAGGCGGCGCATTCAACAAGCACGGTTAGCCACGACAAAACTGACTAAAATTTGGCGCGACGATAATATCACCAAAGCCACCAAAATGTCGCTGGTCCGGTCTCCTGTCTTTTCAATACGGTTGTATGGCTCTGAAACTTGGACCGTTAGAAAGGCAAACCGCACCGTATAAAAGCTTCTGGAATGTGGACCTGGAGAAGAATGCTAAGATTTCCTTATACAACCAATCAAACTAACAACTTTATATTAAGTGAACTTGGCAATACAAAGCAACTATCCTCCATGATTTCGACGCGCATCCTGACGTTTTCGGCCATATTCATAGAGTTGCTAGTATGGAAAACTTGTTATCCAGGGTCATACTCCAAACGGAAATCGTCGTGGGCGCACTTCTTCCTGTTGGTTGGATGCGAAAAAACAATTACTAGATATTAGTGTCACCAGAGCAACCGAACTGACAAAAAATCGCGAAAGATGAACGAATACCCTTTTCAGAGCAATTGAAAATATTCGTGCCCATAATCCTCCAATTGTAACTTCATACATCTTAGCAGTTCACAACATGTCTGATAAGATATTGTGACTATGATGACACTGCACGTATAGGTAAATTAAACGAAGGGGAAATATTATTCAATTTGGTACAATAAATATTATAATAAGAGAATCATTCACATATGCAACATTTACAAAGCGTTCATAAGCATGCTGTTGCTGCAATCTAACACAGAGTTTGCATCATACCCTATGAATTCGCATTATCGTAAAAATCTTAAATGTTTTTACTAAATGTGAAAATCGTTATACTCAGGTCTTAAACTAAATTTGTGTTAATTTTTATCCAAAATGGATCGTAGACATTTGACGAGTTTTCAATGGACATCCAAAATGGAATAACCATTGCACTAACGGAGACAGGATATCCACTGGATGTCCATCCAAGGTCCATGGACATCCAGCACAATATTTGGAGAAATAATGGATGTCCAATGGACATTTTGTGCTCTCTGGGTACAATCCATGTGGATAACATTTTAATACTCACATTGTACTAATTTAAATTAATTATACAGTTGACGTGATATTTTATACATTCGATATTATAACTAAATTAAAGATTATTCATGAACAAAATGAAAAATGACAAAAATGATATTTGTAACGTCAATTGACGATGAATTGCGCTGTTATGAAATATGTTTAAGCATGAGAATGTACCATTCGTATGATTTGTGGAACATTGCTCAAGAATATAAGTTTTAAGAAGCATGCGCAAATAGAACATTCACATGCTTGCGTATACGTGACGTTCTAGATTCAGGGCGGACGGAACTGAATTACCGATCACCACATCCGTAAGAAATGAATCACCGGTGTCACAGTGATTTTGTTATCGACATATAGAAACAACACAAGCCCAACGTTCAGCTTTAGAAATATTTTTACAAAAAGTTTTTTTAGAACAGAATTACTTTCTAATGGAATGAAAAATTATCATGCATGCTGCAAATTGATGATCATATATGAAATATATGGCAAATGTTCGCATACTTTGCTCGTAGATACTATACTTTTTAAGTGAATGAAAAAATAGAATTGAGGGGTGAGGAAAAATGGATCAAATTTCCGGTATAATAGTGCCTGCCGTCTAGCGCATGATTACAGAATAGGAAGAGGGAAGAGCAGTCACTCTTGACATAAACACGATTGTAGAAAAGTGTGGTACTTTCGGCACTCGTAAAACAATATACTATTATGAAACATGCGATTATAAATGAATAAGGGTTCTTTGACAGTTAATGATATATCAAAATAAAATAATTTGAATATAATTCAATTATTGACGAGCGTTGATAAAATATTTCATGTTATTGTTTAAGTGAGTGATCATCTTTCATATTATCAGAAATGATATTAGAAAATCGAAGGTTTATGACAAAATATATGGAAGTATATATAATTTAATCAGTAGTTCGCATTTGCCAGATATTGATTGCAGTAGATGACAAAATCTGCATATTCGATTAGAATGAAAAAGTGACGAAAAACGATGTGAAAATATATAATATAATAATTTAATAACATATTTAAAGTACCTCAATAAATCTTGAAAAGTGCATCAAATAGAAAACAACGCATATATTCTGAATTTACCAATATTTCTGGAATCAAAAGTGAGTGTGCGAAAGATGGTTTTTTCAGTTTCTAGTTAACAAAAATTTTTAATTACTCTTACATACCTTTCCAGGACATTCCATACAATCTCACAAGGAAGCTAGATATTCAAAAATTACAAATTCCATAGTTTCAATGATATTTTTAAATTTAACATTTCCATCTATAAAGGACAAACACCAATCAAGAGATATTGTTTTTTGTTTCCAAATGGTAATTGTTTTACAGTGAATTACGTAGAAAGTTTTTCAGCTTCCTTTTAACTCTAATGCAAATTGTTGTTGTACACTGACATTCCCACAATCCTAATAAAAATAGTGTTTGTTTTTTGGACTATTCAGATGGTGGCTGCTCGATGAAGCGTATATTACAAGCGATTAGTAATTTAAATTTATTCATTTCGTTAGCCAAAAAATATATTATGACAAATCTTGGATATAACAATCATGAATAGAAAATAGATTGATTGAAGTTAAAATTTCCTGCCGCCTCTTTTAAAGAGCTATATTAATCTAACGGGACTCTTCAGTGGAAAAGGGACGATACAAAACAATATAAACTTGATACAAAACTATTTGAAGTTGTAGATGTCCTAAAGATATATACTCAGTGACATGGAAAGCCAAACACCCAGTATATATTATTTTATTTCAAAAATATTACACGCACATGTTTATCATAAAACCCTAAATACAAAATTAGAATTTGAGCGCCATTAGTTGAATATTCCAGTTCTAGGTAATTCAATTATTTCTTTGCTGAAAGTACTGGAAGAACGGGCCCATTCCCATTTCATAATACATAATTCATTCGAGTACAGTGGTTTTAAACGTTGCCTTATAAAAATTTACAAGTGTTTATCATACCAAAAGTGCGAAGAAATGCAAATTATCGGCAGCTAACTCAGAGTGAGGTCGAATTGTTGATATTTGGGAAGCTGAGTTGTCCTTCCCAGAAACTGCTGTTAGAATAACCAGGATACTGTTGTCAAATGTTATCAGGCATGGCACAAAGACGAACGAACACGAAGGGCCAGAGTTACAGGAGAATTGAGCAGAAAAACAAATGAGATCGTTTTTCATCGACTAGTGCAATAGTAGCACAGTAGTTTGCAGAGCATGGATGGGTCCTTGGATTCCAAAATGTTTATAGACAGATGAGAAAAATCAAAAAAATTTCATGCCGATATCAGTTGGTGTCACCTTTAACACTGGAACATCGAAGAAATCGACTTCAGTGGTGCAAAGAACAACCATTGTAGAATTAGGAATGGATCGCTATCGTCTACAGTGATGAATCCCGGTTCGGCCCACATATGAATATTGTATATGGAGTGCCCTGAAGAAGTGTCAAAAGAACACGAAAACTTTGCTTTTAGTAAATGAAATATTTTCCATCGAATTTTGGACTACCTCTCTCTCTCTCTCTCTATATATATATATATATATATATATATATATATATATATATAAATATATATATATATATATCAATATATATATATATATATATATATATATATATCAATATATATATATATATCAATATATATATATATATATATATATATCAATATATATATATATATATATATATATATATATATATATATATATATTTATAAAGAGAGAGAGAGAGAGAGGTAGTCCAAAATTCGATGGAAAATATTTCATTTACTAAAAGCAAAGTTTTCGTGTTCTTTTGACACTTCTTCAGGGCACTCCATATACAATATTCATATGTGGGCCGAACCGGGATTCATCACTGTAGACGAGAGCGATCCATTCCTAATTCTACAATGGTTGTTCTTTGCACCACTGAAGTCGATTTCTTCGATGTTCCAGTGTTAAAGGTGACACCAACTGATATGGGCATGAAATTTTTTTGATTTTTCTTATCTGTCTATAAACATTTTGGAATCCAAGGACCCATCCATGCTCTGCAAACTACTGTGCTACTATTGCACTAGTCGATGAAAAACGATCTCATTTGTTTTTCTGCTCAATTCTCCTGTAACTCTGGCCCTTCGTGTTCGTTCGTCTTTGTGCCATGCCTGATAACATTTGACAACAGTATCCTGGTTATTCTAACAGCAGTTTCTGGGAAGGACAACCCAGCTTCCCAAATATCAACTATTCGACCTCACTCTGAGTTAGCTGCCGATAATTTGCATTTCTTCGCACTTTCGGTATGATAAACACTTGTAAATTTTTATAAGGCAACGTTTAAAACCACTGTACTCGAATGAATTATGTATTATGAAATGGGAATGGGCCCGTTCTTCCAGTACTTTCAGCAAAGAAATAATTGAATTACCTAGAACTGGAATATTCAACTAATGGCGCTCAAATTCTAATTTTGTATTTAGGATTTTATGATAAACATGTGCGTGTAATATTTTTGAAATAAAATAATATATACTGGGTGTTTGGCTTTCCATGTCACTGAGTATATATCTTTAGGACATCTACAACTTCAAATAGTTTTGTATCAAGTTTATATTGTTTTGTTTCGTCCCTTTTCCACTGAAGAGTCCCGTTAGATTAATATAGCTCTTTAAAAGAGGCGGCAGGAAATTTTAACTTCAATCAATCTATTTTCTATTCATGATTGTTATATCCAAGATTTGTCATAATATATTTTTTGGCTAACGAAATGAATAAATTTAAATTACTAATCGCTTGTAATATACGCTTCATCGAGCAGCCACCATCTGAATAGTCCAAAAAACAAACACTATTTTTATTAGGATTGTGGGAATGTCAGTGTACAACAACAATTTGCATTAGAGTTAAAAGGAAGCTGAAAAACTTTCTACGTAATTCACTGTAAAACAATTACCATTTGGAAACAAAAAACAATATCTCTTGATTGGTGTTTGTCCTCTATAGATGAAAATGTTAAATTCAAAAATATCATTGAAATTATGGAATTTGTAATTTTTGAATATCTAGCTTCCTAGTGAGATTGTATGGAATGTCCTGGAAAGTTATGTAAGAGTAATTAAAATTTTTTGTTAACTAGAAACTGAAAAAACCATCTTTCGCACACTCACTTTTGATTCCAGAAATATTGGTAAATTCAGAATATATGCGTTGTTTTCTATTTGATGCACTTTTCAAGATTGTTATGCCATATATAAATAAAATTCCTTTGATAAATTTATTGAGGTACTTTAAATATGTTATTAAATTATTATATTATATATTTTCACATCGTTTTTCGTCACTTTTTCATTCTAATCGAATATGCAGATTTTGTCATCTACTGCAATCAATATCTGGCAAATGCGAACTACTGATTAAATTATATATACTTCCATATATTTTGTCATAAACCTTCGATTTTCTAATATCATTTCTGATAATATGAAAGATGATCACTCACTTAAACAATAACATGAAATATTTTATCTACGCTCGTTAATAATTGAATTATATTCAAATTATTTTATTTTGTAATATCATTAACTGTCAAAGAACCCTTATTCATTTATAATCGCATGTTTCATAATAGTATATTGTTTTACGAGTGCCGAAAGTACCATAGTTTTCTACAATCGTGTTTATGTCAAGAGTGACTGCTCTTCCCTCTTCCTATTCTGTAATCATGCGCTAGACGGCAGGCACTATTATACCGGAAATTTCGTCCATTTTTCCTCACCCCTCAATTCTATTTTTTCATTCACTTAAAAAGTATAGTATCTACGAGCAAAGTATGCGAACATTTGCCATATATTTCATATATGATCATCAATTTGCAGCATGCATGATAATTTTCCATTCCATTAGAAAGTAATTCTGTTCTAAAAAAACGTTTTTGTAAAAATATTTCTAAAGCTGAACGTTTGGCTTGTGTTGTTTCTATATGTCGATAACAAAATCACTGTGACACCGGTGATTCATTTCTTACGGATGTGGTGATCGGTAATTCAGTTCCGTCCGCCCTGAATCTCGAACGTCACGTATACACAAGCATGTGAATGTTCTATTTGCGCATGCTTCTTAAAACTTATATTCTTGAGCACCGTTCCACAAATCATACGAATGGTACATTCTCATGCTTAAACATATTTCATAACAGCGCAATTCATCGTCAATTGACGTTATAAATATCATTTTTCATTTTGTTCATGAATAATCTTTAATTTAGTTATAATATCGAATGTATAAAATATCACGTCAACTGTATAATTAATTTAAATTAGTACAGTGTGAGTGTTATTTACATGGATTGTACCCAGAGAGCACAAAATGTCCATTGGACATCCATTATTTGTCCAAATATTGTGCTGGATGTCCATGGACCTTGGATGGACATCCAGTGGATATCCTGTCTCCGTTAGTGCAATGGTTATTCCATTTTGGATGTCCATTGAAAACTCGTCAAATGTCTATGATCCATTTTGGAATAAAATTAACACAAATTTAATTTAAGACGTGAGTATAACGATTTTCACATTTAGTAAAAACATTTAAGATTTTTCCGATAATGCGAATTCATAGGGTATGATGCAAACTTTGTGTTAGATTGCAGCAACAGCATGCATATGAACGTTTTGTGAATGTTGCATATGTGAATGATTATTTTATTATAATATTTATTGTACCAAATTGAATAATATTTGCCCTTCGTTTTATTTACCTATACGTGCAGTGTCATCCTAGTCACAATATCTTATCAGACATATTGTGAACTGCTAAGATGTATGAGGTCACAATTGGAGGATTATATTTTCAATTGCTCTGAAAAGGGTATTCGTTCATCTTTCGCGATTTTTTGTCAGTTCGGTTGCTCTTGTGACACTAATATCTACTAATTGTTTTTTCGCATCCAACCAACAAGAAGGAGTGCGCCCACAACGACTTCCGTTCGGAGTATGACCCTGAATAACAAGTTTTCCATACTAGCAACCCTATGAATATGGCCGAAAACGTCAGGATGCGCGTCGAAATCATGGAGGATAGTTGCTTTGTACTGCCGAGTTCACTTAATATAAAGATGTTAGTTCGATTGGTTGTATAAGGAAATCTTAGCATTCTTCTCCAGGTCTACATTCCAGAAGCTTTTATAGGGTGCGGTTTGCCTTTCTAACGGTCCAAGTTTCAGAGCCATACAACAGTATTGAAAAGACAGGAGACCGGACCAGCGATATTTTGGTGGCTTTGGTGATATTATCGTCGCGCCAAATTTTAGTCAGTTTTGTCGTGGCTAACCGTGCTTGTTGAATGCGCCGCCTGAATTGTCAATCAAGGAAAAGTATACAAAACTTGGAACCACCTGACAACGACCCACCGATGTAATGTCAGGATGATTGTTATGTTCTCTATCGATGATCATGACTTTGGTCTTGCTGTAGTTGGTACTAAGACCACACTCTGCGCTGTGTTGATTAAACTTAACATAGTATCCTGAGAAGCAGCAATAAGGGTAGTATCATCGGCAAACCTCATATTCGATATCTTGATTCCACCAATAGTTACACCACCATCCCAACCGTCCAGTACCTGTCTGATCACAAATTCGGAATACCCATTCCCCCCATTTCCTTGTTGTAATTGGACAAGTCATGTTACCGTCAACTCTTACTTGAGCAGTGTTGGACTCATAGAGCTTCTTTATAAGAAATATCAGGTGGTAAGGAACTCCCATGCTGAGAAGAATTCACCATAGCTTAGGCCAATTAATGTTGTCAAAGGTCTTATATTAAACCAGATATAGACTGAGAAGTCATGTTCTTCAGCTTTCTCAACAATTTACCTCAAGTTCAAGATCTGTTTACACACCACGTCCTTTTACGAAACATGCCTGCTCTGGAGATATTTGCCAGCTAATAAAACCCTCTAAACGAGATTGCAGAATGTATAACACATCCTTGCTTGAATGGAAGATCAATGAGATGAGACGATAGTTGTCTGCTTTATTTTGGGAGATCCCTTTTTATGTAACGGGACAAATATTGAACTGGTTCAATCGCCTGGCCTGACACCGGAGGACGTGCAGTGTTGCTATATGAAAATTATCGCTGTTCAAAAAACTAGTACAAGGTCACAAGTATTAGAAGGAAAATGAAGCAGAGAAACTAAGGCGATGCATAATGTATTGATTTCTTTTTGAGGGTTTGATTCACCAGCACGGGGATTCCGACTTACAGATCGTTTATCGATATGTCGTTAACGATACTCACTGTAAAAGCGATTCCTGATAAGTATCGACAATCCTTTCGACTAACATCGGAAAATATGAACAAATGAACTACTTTTAGCACGCAATATGGGGTGTTCTATCCTTTTAATTTAGTTCATGGTATAATTTTGCTTGTTCATAAATAAATTTGTCCATATTTTGTAATAACTATTCGCTTATATGAAATGGCTTTAGCACCAGTAGCGTTATTATTAGAGTTAGTGGAACATCAACGCGAACATTTGAGGAATTTGAGAAGAGAATTTCGTTGCTCAAATAACTAATAATAACTTTGTTACCTGATGAAAGATTTATCGAACTGCATCGATTAAGTAAAAGTAAAAATATATAATGCACAACCACAATTTCCTCACATACGATACTTTTTAAGGAGCCGTTGAATATCTTATAACTACAGTAGAACCTGTCTTACCTCCTATTGAAAAATCACATGGAATTAATTTGGAAATGAAAGGATTGTCTGCTTTCAGATTTCATGCATGTGGTTCGTATCAAAGATCTATAGGCCAAGTGAGTGAAAGTGCACATTGTGTTTATAAAAACATTTCAGGACCTCAATTATGGATTAGGCCGAACAAGATTTTGTAGAATAATTCATGATGTTGCCCAGGCTCGGGAGGAAACTATTTGCCCTCAATGGATTGTTTTTCCACAAAATGAAGAGGAAATTTTGAAGATTCAACAGTGTTTTATGGAAAAATGTTTTCCTGGTTGTATTGGATAGATTTAAAGGCAAGGATGTGCCTATTTTGAAACCAAAGGAACATGAACATCTATATATAAACAGAAAGGGTGAATGCTAATTATCCAGGTAGCACATATGATGCATTTATTTAGATAAATTCAGCGATAAGACAGGATTTGATGCAAAGGCACTTTGTAGGACATTCAGGGTGGTTAATTGGTGATAGTGGGTACCCATTTTAACCGATTTTTTTAACTCCTTTTTTGGGTTTAGCAGATAATAGCCCAGAAAGTCGATACAATGAAGTTCATTCAAGAGCTCGAAACTGTATAGAAAGATGTAATGCGGTTTTGAAATTAAGATTTAGATGTTTATCTAAAGATAATATTCTTAGATATGAGCCCACATTTGCTGGATTTATAATAAATGTATGTTGTGCTTTACATAACATAGCAATTAATGAAGGTGTGGAAATTGATGTTGACAATGAACAAATTGATAATGGACATGAAGCTCTCCATGATCATGAAGTAGATTTTTTGAATGGAGGACGACAGCTGAGAAATAGAATTATTCAGAATTATTTTGTATAATGTTTATTTAATTTATAGTACATAGGTAAATAAATATTTTCCTTTATTGAAATATATTATTTAAATTTATATTCAGAGCAGTTATTTGCTCCCCTTGCCCCTGTATAGCTTGACTGATGTCATCTAATTTTCTATTAATTTCTGCCTGGTTGATGAACTTTCAGAATCTTGTGACGGAAGAGTATGCGTTAAAATGTCGTTGACAGCTTGATTCGTGATGTGTATAGGACACAGATAATGAACACATGTCAGATGTACTCATTGTTTACTATTCAAACTTTGGAATGGATTTGGTATTTTATAAATCCATGCTTTTTTCGTGATTTTATTTTCGTTTATATGTTCAAAAATTGAAGCATTATGCTTTAGATATTCTGTTGATATTTTCAGTTATTTAACACAAATATATGGAAGTACTGCATATAAAATATTAACAAATCCTCAAGAGGGAACGCTCACAATATGAAACTCAAAAGTGTTAGCAGATAAGTCAATAAAGAGAGAAAGTTGTTTTATACAAGGAAAGACGTATGTAATGCTATACATAAAGTTATTCATTTTTCGAATACCAGAAACGTAGTCCCCAGTGTAGATAAATTGTTGAAAACAATAGAAGTTAATGCTCAATTGCCAAACATTAGTAATGAAAATTTGAGAATTCGGAGATTGATGAACTTATGTTAACTAGAAAGAAGTTTTAGACGAATGAAATTATCAAATACCCAATAAACTATTTGAGACTGATGCGATCGTTTCGCAACTCGGGAGAAGAAATTAATTTTTTTGATGAAATTGAACAAACGGGTTCAAAAGTATGATACGCCTCAAATATTTAGAGCAGTCGACAAGCTTTTATGGAGTGTTAGTCAGTCTTGGAGCTTCATCTAGTGAAGGGCGCAAACTGATTATTATGCACTGTGAGTTTTCAGTTGATGACATCGAGTGATTATATTTCCTGTTCATTCTATCAAGAGACCAGATCAAAATATTTTATTCAAACACAAGTTGGATATCTAGGACGAGAGGATCATCAATATAACAATTCAAGCTTGGACTGATGTATACTAACTTTGATAAATTACGTGAAGAAAACATTTTAACAGAGCTAAATCATAAGAAAGAAATATAAATTGGAAAATATAACAATTTATGGGGTTGATTGAAAAATTGAATACTCACTTTCTTCATCTGGTTTAGATAAATGTCTTCCAATAAAATCCTTTGAAACAAGTACCGTACTGGTACTTTTACTTCTTCAGTAAATCACGCGGTTCTAGACAAAGACAAGTCAATATGTCAGGTCCTATCAAAGACAGACTTATTTATTGATTGTATGCGCCACAAACATATATGCGAACTTTGTACGACTATATCAGGAAATTTCAACAATAGCTAAGAAACAGCGAATTGACAGAAAAGAAATCTACATATCTCTGTAATTCTGCATGAGAGTTATGACTAGTGTGGTTTTAATGGATTAATAACTATGCAACTAGCGTCTAAGAGAAAACGAAATCAAATAAACTTGTCATTTAGAGGCAACAGAAATTGAAGTCAATTTGGAATATAACGTCTTCGATATAAAGGATGAAATCAGGTTTTCGAAAATATGTCGTGATAGTGACAAAATTTCATTTGAAAACTGTGAAAAATGCACAAAGGTCACACGAAATATATTCATCTTATACATAAATTAATCTGGCAATATAGTTCATTAGCTTGAATAAAACGGGCATTTGTGTAATGATCAATTGTGAAAAAGGGTACTTTTGTAAACGGTGAATGAACTCAACTCAAAAATAATTCGTGATTAGGGATATCTGAGTGATCAAGTATTTTATATTTTTACCAGTTTCTGTGAGAGAATTCAGTCTAACCGTACGAAATGGATAAAATAGTGAAGGTTGTCATATGATGAGTTGCCAAAAACTACTTTGAGGAATTATTCTAATTGTATCAGCCTAACGGCAAATATTCAAAAAATGGAGGTACTTATACCAAAAAACATCATATGCATCGCGTGGATCGGTATTTTTATATGAGCATCGCACAGTAACCCAGTGAATCGTTTGGATTATTTTATAGAATTTATTGTGAATTAGGTTAGGAAAACTGTAGTCGTATCAAGTATAAAATATTGGTAACTGATTATATGACTGAACGAAATATTTAGGTGAGAGTGAAACAAAAAACCGGGGCAAGAAAAAAATAGAGGAAACACAAAATAGTATTCTAAGAAGTCATAATTGACGGAACAGAAGGGGAACAGAATTTGTATTTTGTAGGGATGGAATTTATTTTCCTTTAACACCTTTAACATTGTCTTCTTATCTACTTGACAAGTTTGTGCTACATTTCTGGTTGAAGTAGGTGGATTTACAACAAACTCACTCAGTATAGAAACCTGCTTATCTTCGGATATAGGGTTTCTGCAAGACCGTTTTTTATTTTCGACTCCACCTATATAAAAAAATTTACCGACCACAGATTTAGAATAATGTCGGTCTATTGGGCGGTCAGGAAAGCGTTCATTAAAAATTCTGACCGTCTCATGATAAATACGATCAGCTTCGCCATAAATAACAATCATTTCGCATTTTTCCTGTAAATTGCGAGGTTGTACCATTTTTATTATTCACAATAAACAAACTTATCTTCATGTAATACTGAAATTACTTCAATATTATTTGACAGTGACAACTGATAATAATAAATTTGCTAGGTATCGAAAAAAGACAATTACGGTTTGAGAAAAAATCGACAGTGACGTACTCATAATCCGTTAATATCGCATAACTCAGACTCTGTTAATTTTTGAAGTATTATACATTCTTAAAATCGGTGTTTCAATCGGTTTCAAATGAGGTGTCGCAAGATGCACTTTCTCATTTAAAAAAATCGAAGGGATGACACCCCCATGAAGAGGGATTATGTCAGGTTCGAAACTTTCATGTCATAACATACTACGTTTAATATAAAAATTGTCCTGTCAAGGCTTTTTTCTTAAGATATAAAAATAGAGTGTTAATAGGGGGGTAACACTTATTCCACCGCACCGTATAAAAACATGTGCATACTTACTATTTCAATAGTAAGCGCATTTTGTTTTCTTTTGTTGATACAACTTTTCAAACATATTTGTGATCACTTAGTTATTGTTGTTATTTTGTGTGTTTACTTGTAGAAGCTCAACCAGAAACGATATAGAACTTCCACGAGACTGTGGGATTTATAAGAGCCCTTAAGAAACTGCCAGGAGCCGCAGAGTAACTGCCTTATGCGATGGTTTCATAAGAACGGAATGCTTTTAAATGTAGAAATATACAAATATGCAATATACTAGGTTTGAGTTTGTGATAGAAACTTATTTAATACTTCCAGTAAAGAAATAAATATGTGTTTTAAGTGGAAATAGGATGTTAAATATACTATTTTGAATTTTGTACAGTCACAAGTGCTGTTTAGCACTCTTATATCTAATTACTTGACACCTTGTATTCATAGAGCTGGGCAGTAGATAACAACTTTTCCTTCAAAAGTATTTCCATTATTTTGTTCTAACATTCACAGTAATTATACTCAAACGTTATATTTCAAAGAAAGTTGCCAAAAATAGTAGTTAACAACTTATTGCTAACACTTTTTTCGATTAGGTAAGTAGCAGTTATACTCTTGCAGTTTGTCCAGCTCTGTGTGTTTATACGAGTGTAATAACAAATTGATATAAACTTATCATACATAATTCTCTACTTTTATCTTGATTTAACATCATTTAAAAATCTAATGATACTCCAATCTAGAATGTAGGTTACTCAAATTATTTTTCCATTATTGCATTGTTTTTACATTAAAGTTTATTCATTGTCATCCTATTTTTTAAGAAAAGTACTTTGTGAAAGAAATTATTTGTTGTGTATTTTTATACCAAAATAAATAAACTGTTTATAAGATTATTGTTTCATTTTCCCCAAATTCAGCATTTGATATTTCATTTAATTTAACTCAACATCTAATCATTATTGAGTTAATGGAGTTAAATTGAATGAAATGTCAAATGATGGACTGTAAATGGTTATTTTATAATAAAATAATTAAAATACAGTAAAGTTGAATACACCGCCAAAACATAATATTACAGAAATCTCTTTAACATCACTCAATTGTTTAGTCGACAATTTTCCGATTGTAGTGGGTCAGTTGGACAACAGTGGTGCGTATTCTTGCTCGGTTGTCTTGGCTACAATTTTACAGCTTCGGGTGCCTTTGAATCATTTTGAGGAATTTCATTATGGGGAGAGAGTGGAGTTGGGGGTGGAAGCTAATACCGAACAGCAGACTCGCTACCGGAGGGAATTGCCTCCCCAGTTAAACGATTCCAGTTTTATCATCTTTTGGGTCTTCTGTATTTACCTGAGAACTAATTGTTTTTCTTTCGGTTGGTTGCTACAATTTCATAAACTGAAATGTTTCCAGTGAAACAGTTATGCAATCGCAATTCCAAGTACGTTGTGATTCTCTGTCCTACTGAAAAGTAGGACATGCCGTCATTTTGTTTCAACTGGGCCGATTTGGGCCGGTATCGAACTTATCCAAGATTTTGGGTTAACCGAGTGTAGCGAGTTTGGTTTCGATCTGTCGAGAAATACGCTCTCTGTCGTGCTTACCAATTCCGGTATAACACATACGAACGCACATTTGTAACGGAGAGTTCTTTTGTCATCAGGGAACACCAAAACGAAAAACTGCATTACATTACAATTTTTCCGAAGTCGCGCTATTTCATTCTGACATAACCCTAAAAATGTAGAAAATTGTGGACTGAGCTACATCGTAGATTCTTCAAAATTTCAAATAGAAGCTATATCCAACGGAAATAAGAAACTGTTTATATTCGTCACTACGACTCATTTCTTGTATTCACATTGGGATTTTCGCTACAAATTGGGAATGCAATGGGGGATGTTTTCACCAAGACGAACAATTTAGTGGAATTTTATTGAGGATGTTGGGATAAAACATGTTGAGGGTTTACTGTTCCTTTATTTTGCGTGCAGTTTTACTTTATTTTCCTTACCACGTTTGTCTTATTTTCAGATGGATAAACATTCCCTACGTCAGGTCAAATACATTATTCCAAATAATATATTGTGAGTAAATCACATTCGTATGCTGGATTCACCATATTGTGAAATAAGTCTTCTTTTGATCAATATAATAAAAAACAGGGTATTTTGCTCTTAGTACTTTATTAAATACTTTGTTGTTCACTAATTGGCAAGATTTTCTTAATTTATAAAAGCGTGTTAGATGAAACATAATTATCATAGTATAAATAACTAATTAACGTCTAGAAACACGTTACCTCATTAGTCGAAACTGAATCCAACTCCTAAATTCTAGCTATAACTATTATAACGATTTGCGTTGCATGAGAAGAGGTTTTATATTAAAATTTACTTGCGCGACGTACATAGCTTATCAATACTTATCAAACGTTTTGAATGAATTATTTCCAACGTTATCTGGAAGAATAATATCCTAAATTTGCTAACGTGAATATACGTTATAAATAATAGTCATAACTTTCCGATCAACGAAAAAAACGCTAAAAGACGCGATGACATTGGAATGGATACCAGAAAAACTCTGATGATAGCAGTGGCTGTGGATATAGATATATACGAGTATGCAGTAGAGCTAGAGAAAAAATCATCCGCAATACCACAAAATCAACTGTATACAGGGCTGTTTCAACGACCGGCCATAAGAAATATCTTTAAAATGATGAATGATGGGTTTATGAAATTTTGGATTAGATTGTTTTTCGGTATGACAGGTCTATTAGAAATAATAATATTTTCATAGCACATCCGGTTATATCAATAGCTGATATAAAATTTTTTATTTCAAATGATACACCCTACATATTCTAACAATTTTGGATTTGATGCTAAATTTTTGATGAATTCCTATATCAACAATTTGTGTTTGAGTTATTGAACTTTTATGATATTTAACTAACTTGTTAAACAGATGTAGGATGTTGTCAGAAGTATTTATGTCATAAAGACATCATACAGGGTGGAGTTGGCCATTACTTTGTAATTGGTTTGATTATTTGGTTACTTGCGTGCTGCTTGATTGTTTGCTTGTGAGTAGCTTTCTGCAGGCCTACACAACCATCGAGTATCTGCCTCCTCCTGGCACCGCTGGATACGTTAATACGGTTCATCGCTAGTAACAGCAGTGTTGACCAGCCAAATGACACTCCAAAGCTTATGTGTAAGGAAACGTGCCGATCACTGAATGGCCCCAGAGAATTCTTCCGCGAACGTTCCCCTGGAGGTACCAGACGAAATCCCAATAAAAATAGCCTGTCCCTGGCATGTAGGGCTCTGCAAGGGATTTCAACCCCCGCTCTAGCTACTCTTGGGATCAGAATGGAACATTAAGAATAGAAACCCGAGGATGGGCGAGAACGCTTACCTTCAAAACACAAGAACCGTCGCTGTAACATATCTTCGGTGCTGAGGCAAAGAGAATGAGGAAAGTGTGGCAGCTAGCTGGCGTCACCACAGACACCACGAACGCGACTCGCTACTTCCATTGGAATCCTGGCCCCAGAGAACAAGAAAGCATTGGCAGCAATGCTAGTTACTTCTCCAAAAGAGGCCCGGAACGCGTCGCTCCCAGGATAAGAAACGCTTACGTTCCAGCACCTCGGGCCAGAACTGTTCAAGAGCAAAGAGTACCACGGACGGTTTAAAAAGCAATGAACAGCAGCGAAACAGCTACCAACCATTTACGGGCAGCTATTATAGACAAGCCCAACCTATACGGTGAATTAATTACCGGTACTGGAGACCTTCTCAAGAGACAGCTAATGGAGGCTCTGGACGCTGATGTCCGCCTCCGGCAGTCTAAAAAATCCTGCTATAATGACGAAACGCTAGAGTGGCTAAAGAACACGATTTCAAAACTAAAACAATGGGAGGAGGCTAAGTTCGACATTGTGCACGTTGACAACCTTCCACAGCTCACAAATGTCACCTTCTGGGTCCCCAGCGAAGCTTATGCCGACATGGGTGACAAAGAGTATGTGCTGCGTTGTATGCACAAACAAAACTCAGTCATTCGAGTGGATGCGTGGTTTTTTCTTTCACCGCGAAGCGAAGGTCAACCCCAAGGGGCACCTCTTCGTCTTCGGTATAGGAAACGAGGAGACGGTAGGCCTAGAAAAACGATCAATGAGGATGAGCTCCACGTTCACCTCATTAATCGTTAAAATGAAAAAAAAACTACCCGGAAAAGAAGACTGATCAAGATCAAGTAATGATCCCTCACCCCATCCGAGAAGCCAAGAAGAGCTATTGCTTCTGTGGTCGAACCATCACCTAAGACGGTGATCAACAGCCTCTTGGCAGAACTAACAGCTCTAAGTGAAGACACAGGCCACGTCAACCCGTCTCCAAGTGAAGCCGTTGAGATGGCCTAAACGGATAAAAACCTATTTCACCAACATCAAGTAGTGATGGATAATGACAAAGTAAGAATCAGTCAGTGTAACCTTTAGCACAAAAAACTGGATTCGGCAACGCAATGTCACTACTTTGATGTGATGCAGGACACAATAGCATTTATTCTGGAACCCTGGAAATGACAAACTGAAATCTTGGTTCTATATAATCCAAAAGGTTCCATTTTCCGTATCCCAAGCAATCAGCAACCTTGGACGGCCTAACGATAGCGAAGGTTGAATTTGCGCAGGAAGGTCAAAAGAAAGTGTTGACCATCATCAATAAAGGAGCTAGAGGACCTTGTGGAACACTATCTCACCCAGAAGCTTCAATTGGTAATAGGCTCCGATTAAAGGTCTTACCACGAAAGCTGAGACTGCAAAGATATTATCACTAGAGGCGAGTCTCTCTATGATTTCATAACTAACAAGAATATCTGTATTCCAAATAGAGATACTTAACCAACTTTTATTAACCCTCGAAGTTAAACGCGAATATATATCACCTTATCTTCTATAAGCATTTCGAACATAATCTGCGGCTGGCATGTATACGACGACATTTGAATGTCGGACCACCGCTGGACAAAACTTGAAACAAAACTTGCACTTTTGCTGCTCTTTGATCGATCGCGGATACGTCATGAGATGTGGGGGTATACGGGGTATGACATAAATAATTATACAGGGTATAGTCGTAATGCAGATCATACCCAAAAGGGATTAGCATGTTATAATTGTATTGAAGTGGAAAGCATTCTGTCACGTGGCGTGTTCGACAATTGTATATGATGTGATGATAATGTTACTAAATAGCACACTGGTGTAGTCCCTGAATCCGACTCTGTCTAAGCCATATATGAATATTAAAATGCTGGCGAATGCGCAGGCATTTCTTCGAACGATTTACCATTATTCTTTTGTGACCAGTCTTATCTAGATAATTCCAGGGAGGCGATTGTTTTTGTTTGAGCCGCACACTAGAATTATCCAGGGCACTCAGTACATAATCTCTACCGACCGGCGGGAGAAGTTAGTTTATAATTTTATCTCGTGATATGAATAGTGAACAAGTAAATAGTCTAAGTAGTGAGGTGTTTATATGAATTAGTGTAAGTGAATATACTGTGTATATAATATAAATTAGTGAATCGTTTAATGAAAATAAATCAAGTGAGCAGACATACCGTGTGTATAAATTTATCCCTCCTCTGGTATAAAAAACTTTTAAATAAATAAGAAAAACATTACATTGGTGTGAGAAGTGGGATAATATGAATAAATAGCTACGAAAATGGCCAAGAGACTGAGTGACCTGAAAGTAAAGCAACTAAAAGCGGAATAGGAAAATCGTGAGTTGGAAACGTCCGGAAAGAAGAGTGGATTCATAAAAAGTCTCAAAATCGCACTGGATAGTGACGGCTTGGATCCAGATATATTTTTATTCAAAGACGATGCCTCCACCTTAATGTCGTCCATTTCTGATATGAAGAACGATATTTCTAATATGAAGACCGACATCTCAGCTCACATGGAGAAGGTTGCTACTAATGTGGACGAAAAGATTTAATCCATGAATAATGATATTTCTGCCATGTGAGAGAAGATTTCAACTAATAAGAAGAACGATATTTCTGCTCTGATGAACTATATATCTGCCGATATCTTATCGACGAAAAACGACATTGCCGATGACGTCGAAAACAAAATTTCGTCTCTAGAATCGGATATTGAGAATAATATGTCAATTATGGAAAACCAGATGGACAAGAAAATCAAGGAGTTAGAAAGAAAGATACCAGATTCATGAACTCAAGACACGTGAGCGGAAGAAAAGAAGACCGAGCAAATAAAACCTTGCAAGCCTGAAACACACCCTAAGTTAGAAGACATTAGCAGTTTTACCCGAGTTAAGGCCCCAACGTTGGATAGAAAAATGTCGTCGAACAATAATTGGTACGATAAGGAGAAAGCAGTGAACTTAGCTATATCACTTCAGGGAGATGCCTTAGATGTACTTCAGATAATACCACTTGAAAAAACGGACGACTTCAAGTAGCTGAAGAAGAGGTAGGATATGCGATATGGTCACGAACATCTGGAACATGTGTACCAATCCCAACTGAAAAATCGTAGACAGAAACGTGATGAACATCTTCAGGAGTATGAACATGATGGAATGTCTGGCCTTTATTGATGGCTTACGTGACCCCAAAATGCAAAGGACGCTTCGTTTAGCCCATCCCGAAACATTAGTTGACGCATTGACAGCTGCTCTTGAATATGAAGCAGCAACGAAGACATCGGGTTATAACAAAGTTATGAACATTCGAGAGGAAGGCGACGAGGAGAAATTCGACCAAATTGTCAGTTTGATAAAAAGAATGATGGATAAGAAGCTGAGAAAGATCAGTTGCTGTAGTTGTGGCAAGCCAGGGCATGTACGCATTTCGTGTAAGCTCCCCAGGACTCCTGCAAACGAAGAACTTCAGTCACAGGAAAACTAGAACGGGTCAGCTACGAGGGAGCTGCATCGACCCATGTTCGTTCCAAAGACCCTCTCATACTGATAGCTTCTCTCAGATATCGCAACGATAGTGCATATGTGGATGGCGAAGTGAATGGCAAGAAATATACTCTGCTGGTAGACACTGGAGCAACTAGAACTAGTATACGGCCAGAGATGATAAACCCAAAGAAGCAACTTCTACCAAAGAGATTGCGACTGCGGACCGCCACAGGTGAGAGTGCCAATGTCCACGGGGAGACACAATTCTAATTGGGAGTTGGCGTAGAAAAGTTCACGCATACGCTAATCGTAGCTGCCATTGAAGAAGATGTGATTCTGGGAATGGACGTAATGAATCTGCATGGTTCCCAGTTAAACTTTAGAAAAAGAACCATAAAAGTGGGTTCCGAGGAGATATTCCTTAATCCATATGAGGGCAACAGGGTGTTGTCAGCTGTACAGGAAGATACCATTCTACCTCCACGAAGCGAAACCATGATTGTAGCGCGGCTACAGGGAATCATAGAAGAACCCACATAGCACAAGCACGTCCGTTGATTATACAATGGATATACGGACTAGATATTTTGATGGTACAATGGACGTCCAGTCATGTCTATTGAAACGTCCAAAAAACGTCCAGATCTCACTGGATTTAACATCCTATGGATGTACATTGAGGATATATTATGGATATACAATCAAGATAGCCAATGGACGTACATTGAAGACATTCAATAGATATACATGAAGAGTGCATGATGTACATCTGAAGATTTGATGAATGTGCATTTAAAAAATCTTGGATGTTATAGACGTTCATTGAACGTCCAGTCATGTACATTGAAACATACTATGGACATGCATTGAGAATGTCTTATGGACGAACAATCAGGATAACCACTAGACAAATAATCAGGATATCCACTGGGCGTACAACCAGGATATCCACTGAACGTACACTCGGGATATCCACTGGATGTATAATTGTGATATGAAAACAGGATATACGCTGCAAACGAAATCTGAATATGAAGCATCGAGTATATAATTAGTACCCACTAATATGATATAACATACGATGGTATTTCAAATTGAGAATGGACTTTTAAAACACAAAGTTAAAAAAAATTGAATAGATGAGGCTTTAACTTGATGAAGATCCAAACTGATCGATGAAATAAAACAATATAGTTTGTTTAAATCTTCATATATTTGATCTAATGTTCAATTTAAACTTGTTGACGCGTTTCACTGACACAGTAGCTTTGTCAAAACGAATCAAGGTATAATGTGAAAATGTCTTAATATATACAGTTCATAAATACAGAATTCTATTTACTAACGTTAACAATGGAATTTTAAAACACAAAGTTAAAAAAAATTGAATAGATGAGGCTTTAACTTGATGAAGATCCAAACTGATCGATGAAATAAAACAATATATTTTGTTTAAATCTTCATTTATTTGAACTAATGTTCAATTTAAACTTGTTGACGCGTTTCACTGACACAGTAGCTTTGTCAAAACGAATCAAGATATAATGTGAAAATGTCTTAATATATACAGTGCATAAATACAGAATTCTATTTACTAACGTTAACAATGGTATTGAAAGAAATTATCTGGAAATTCATTCATTACAAACATTCCTGAGCTACATTCTAGGTAATAAGGTTTAATAAAGGAGACTGATTTATATCTACTTGGTCGTTAAGAGGATTACCTGAATATTTATTTTTGGTAATCTCGAGGGCCTCTAATGAATTTAAACTAAGGGATTTATCGTCTACATGGAGAATTTCAAGATTTGGGTCGAAAATATGTTGGCTTTCTAATAAATAATTTGAATAGTTAGAATCTAATTTTTTGTTGTCGTAGCTACGTTTGTGTTCCGAAATTCTAGTTTTTAAATTTCTGAAAGTTCTACCGATATAAATTTCATCACAGTTGTCATTACCACATTTCAATTTATAAACTCCTGATTTGTTTAATTTTGAAGATTTAGATTTATTATTTACAATGGATTTGGATAAATTGTAATCAGTTTTAAAGGAAATATTCATGTCTAAAGTTTATAAAAATGATTTAATTTTTAAGCATGGTGTTCCAAAGTATGTTAAGCTTTTAAATTGTTTATTATTATTTTTATCTGAAGGGAATACTTGTTCTAAAGTCTGTTTTTTATCTTTTTATTTATGATATTGTCAATTAAAATTGGATCGTAATTATTATTAACTGCTATTTGTTATATAATATTTAATTCTTTGTTATAATTATTGATATTTAATGAGACTGTAAGAGTCTGTGTATCATACTGTTGAAAGCTTCCAGTTCATGACTGAATGGGTGGACCGATTTATTATGAATTGTAATATCTGTATGTGATGGTTTATGAAATATCGAAAAACTATGTTTATTATATATATTTGAAATTGGAAGGTCTAGAAAGTTTATAGACTTATGTTGTTCAAGATCTACGGTAAATTTGATATTATTGTGAATCGAGTTTATGTAAGTAATGGAGCTTTCTAATTGTCTATTTGTACCGATGAATCTAGCTAAAATGTAAAAGGGGGTGTTAATGAATCATCTTTACTATATTGTCCATAAAAGTTTCTGCTAGTAGGGAGCTGAGGGGGTTGCTCATAATCAAACTGTCTTTACTGCTATAAACCTCTCCATTGGAATAAAAATAATTTTGATTCAAATACACACAATAATAAAGTAATGATATCAGAATGAATTATAGGATTAACATTATTGTATGTGAGCAAGTTATTAACAAGAGTTATAGTTTCTTTAGGAGGTATACTAGGGAATAGATTTGTTATATCGAACGATGTGAATTTAGAATTATTGAATAATATTAATTAATTCCGTTGAGTTTTTAATTGAAAATCGAGGTATGAATGAACAATATTTAGAGATGACATCTATGAGAATCTTTGAAATTTTGAATGCAGGTGCTGTGAAATAAGAAACAACTGGTCTGATTGGGTACCCCTCTTTATGGAGTTTAATTAATGAATAAAGTTCAGGGTGTTGCGAATTGGGTAGAACTAATTTATTTTTTTTTATCGTTAATTATTGATTTAACGTTATCTACTGCTAATTTTATTTCTTTCTGAAATTTATTGGTTGGGTCTTTTTAAGGGTCTCAAAACTGCTTGCCTGAATAAAATTGTTAGTTTTTAATATATAATCTTCTTTAGGTAATGCTATTAACGTATTCCCTTTATCTGCTTTTGTGAAAATAATACTATTTGACTTTGATTTTTGTTGAATTGATTTGGCGACTGATAATTGAAATTTGGGTTTGTTAAACTCGACAAATTCTTTTTTAATAATTTCTGAAGCTTTATGTTTTAGATTAGAATTATTTGGAAAATTATACAAATTAATTTCTGTGTCTATACCTAGTTTGTTGAAGTTATCAAATGAACATGTGAGTTGAATATTATGTTTAAAACCTTTTTTTAATAATTGAACTTCTTTATCTGAAAAAATTGTATTTGAAAGATTGACGAATCTATTAAGAAATTTATGTTCTGAGAATTTGGTATATGGGTTTTTTTATACTGGTTTGTTGGTTAATAATGACTTTAATTTACATTTTTGTCCTTGGTACTTTTTGTGAATCATTACTTTAATTTTATCTCTTATGTCGCTATCTAAAACGTCAAACTCTATGGTGTGCAGTATATGTGATAGTTGTGGATGAATTACCTTAACATAAATACTAAAAATATATCTCTTACTATACTGAATTATCTTTCCTTCTATTAACCATTTTTCTTTACCATATATACTGGCTTTGTTGGCTGGACTGCTCTTGTTGTCTGTTTTTAATTTCATGTATCTAGGGAATAAATGATTCCTGGAACCAGTTCAGATAATACTCTACTGTGAATACTTACTTAGCACTAAACCAGATAACTTCAGGATATTGAAACAGCTTTTTCTGTTCTCTTTCAAAAAAACTGTATTTTAGACAGAAAATTTGTTAGTCAATAATACTGTCATCACAATTTTGACAAAGTCATAAACTGAATTGCCGCCTAGATTTGCAAGTTCAGGTACCTACAAAAAAATCTCTGTTTTCTTCTCAACAAACTATATTAGACAGCAAATTTGTTAGTCAATAATACTGTCATCACAGTTTTGACAAAGTCATAAACTGAATTGCCGCCTAGATTTGCAAGTTCCGGTACCTACAAAAAAATCAATTTTTGAAAAATTGTTCAATAAATGAAAAATATCACGCACTGTTTTTTCTCAAAATCATCGCTTGTGCTTAAATAATTTTGCACTGCCTCAAGTGTGATTTCGTTGTTGATGGGAAATGGGAACTTTGGAAAAAAGATTTGTCCTTTGCAGGTTGATCTTTAGCTGATAACATTGGTTTTATGTCAGAGATTTCAGGTTTCATATCAGCTAAAATATTGCTCAAAAACACATATTTTTTTTTATGTTTTTGATTTCATCAAGTAAAACGTTTTTAACAATTGAAATGTATCGAAAACTTGAATTTTCATATATCTACCTGATATTTTCACTATTCTTTCATGGACTGGACAGCAGCAACAATTTTCAACAGTCACGTAGTAACAGCAGCATTTCCTATGAGAAAGTAAATTCATTCATGTAAAATCTATTATCTATTTGTTCTGAATATGTCCACCGAGTCTGAGCGTTCTATTTGACCAGAAATCTTATATTCCCTAATGTAACACACTGAATTTTTATACATACTGTACACTGGTACACAATTATTGTCCTCTACAGATGATGAATTATGAGGCTTACTGGGAGGATTGAGCAATGATTTTTCTTTTTGAGAAGCAGTCTCGTCAACTGAAGAACAATCAACATGTCTTCTATGAGGTACTTTTCGTGTTTGGGGTTCATCTTCTTGATTCAAATCACTCATATATTCCGCCACATTTAATTTTCTCCTTGCTTCTTAAAAGGTATCTGAAAATTGAAGACCATTATCAATGTACATACCAAGTGTCTCAATTTTCTTAAATGAGAATTCACAAAATCGCAAGCATTAAAAGGTGATATAATTTTTAGGAAGCTACTTTAAAACATACACCCCATCATTTTATGACATTTATATCACAGTTCTCATTCTGGTGTCTCAAAAGTAGTTCTTTTATAATATTTGTTTAACATAGCATCCCGAGTTGTTTTTTGGTATTGCCTTTTCATGCTTGCAATTCAGGACCTACTTCCAAGCAATTCAATTCAAAGGGATACCTACAATAAAACAACCAACTATGGGTACAAGCGACTGAGCATTGAAGTGGCATGTCTGAAACATTTTTAAGACTATCCCATTATATGAATAATTGATATGGCTATACAAAAATATACCTGTTGTTGTGATCACACGTCGGCTAGTTGCGTTTTTAGAGTGATATGTTAGGTGAACCACTTTTAGTAAATATAATATACGAATTATGCGATGCAGAATTATAAAAGTAAGTAGTTATAAAAGCATGAATCTCAAATTTCTACTCACATCTTTTCTACTTGCTACAATCACAGTCACGATTTTATCACAATTTAATAATAACTTAATTAAGATTACTTATAACAGTACTAAATTAAACGTTTCCTAAACGTTATCTAACCTCAGATGCAAAACGTGAAGAATGCGCAGTGCTACCAACACGTTTGCTCCAGCAGAGAATATATATGGAACATATGTACTGAACAATTTTTTATCCTCATGCTGCTGTAAGTTTTTTTAATATTCTGTAAGAGGCTGGAACGCAAGATTTTCGTGATATATGAGAATTTGTATCTGCCGATACACGGTTTTATAAAACTACGCATATTCAGAATGCAGGATATGCTAGAACAAATATTTTGCTTCCATAATATAGGTAGAACAAAATTGAATTCTTATGGCGTATATGTCATCGATCGATATACTTAGGCCTAAAGTCTAGTTAGTTTATAGCATAGATAGTATATTATCATCCTAATATAGTTCTAGATGTCCATTTTATTTATTCCAACAATGTATATCCAATGGACATATATAAACGTACTATTCTTGATGTGAGAATTAGAGGCACTTGTGTACATTCCAAAAACATACATAAATGTACAATTTCTGTATATAATAATTCACTTAAGTTTTGTACGTGTCATGGCCATTCGTAAATGTACAATTATGGATATTTCAACATTGTGCATCCAATGGACATTCATAAACGTATAATTCTGCATGTACATTATACCCTTTCCTGTACATCTCAAAGACATACAAGTACGGTCCAGCTCTGTACATCTCATGGCCGTTCGTAAATAAACAATTATGGATGTTTCAAGTTATTTCAACATTGTACATCCAGTGGACATATATAAATGAACAATTTGGGATATGAGAAATAGATCCAAGTTTGTACATCTCTAAAATGTACAAGTTAAGAACGTACAAGTTCGGTCAAGCTCTGTACGTCTCATGGTCGTTCGTAAATGTACAATTATGGATGTTCCAAGTTATTCCAAAATTGTGTATCCAATGGACATACATAAACGTACAATTTTGGATTTAAGAATCAACTCCAGTTTTGGACATACCAAGGACTTCCAATAACGATCCAATATGGACGTTATGGTGAACATCCAATAACATAAGTCCGATGGGCATCCATATGACGTCCATTCATGTAACATACAGGATAAGCCCAGATGTCGAATTCCAGTGTACATCCATAGAAGGTCCATGGACATTTGGACTTAATTTTGATCTGAAATGGACGTCTGATTGACTTCTTGTGCTATGTGGGAAGGTACACCGGTTATGATGGAGCCAAGAAATCACGACGAAGAGGTTGTAACAAGCCGATCGCCTGTTACGATTTCTATCGGACTATGGTATTTTAATTTCGTCGTACTAATGTTTCGAAATTAAAAAACTTGTTTCTTTAACAAAATTCGTGTATTTAAACGATATCGTACATTGGAAAAGTCTCTTCCTATCAGTAAAATTCATGAGTTAGTACCTACATCGTTGAGGTTTCACATATTTGCTGGTGAGTTAGATTTTTGAAATATTTTTTCCGATGTTTATACTGTTTGATTTAAAATTATAATATGGAGTGGCGTTTGATGAATTTTGTATGTTGAATCATTTTTTATTGTAAAAAAGAAACATTTTATATTCTTTTTGAAGCAAATTTTTAATTATTCCTTTTCATTCTGTTTTTAGCTTTATAATTCCGCATTTTCTGTTTATTTAGGAAACAAAGCGAATATGATAGAAAAGACTTCTGTTAGTTTTATTTTAAAAACTAGATTCAGTTTTTTATGTGTTGAAGCATAAGCTTCCTATCTGTTCTATATATTCCTTCCTTCCCAGAATTTTTCCTTGATTTTTACTCTATTTTCTTTCCTCAGCTCTGCAGCCCCTGGGTAGGCCCTATGAAAGCACCACCCATAGAAGACAACAGAAAACCGGCCGGGATGGATTGAAGACCATATCTCCATCGACTAGGACCTAGCTGAGAGCTGAATGATTCCAGAACCTCTCCAAAGATAAGTCCTTTGTCTTATATTCAATTCATGGAAATCTAGAACTGGAGATTTCTATTGTATAACGACGTTCGTATTCGTCTTGTATTTTGGATATGCAGTTAATGTGAATTATCTATTGAGTTATCAATAAATATAATTTGCTGAACATTTGATATTTGATTTTCAGCAATTCATATTAACTTGGACCATCGCGTTAAAATATTTTTAGTATTTCGTTTGTTAAGTTAAAGTAAATATAAGGTTTTCCAGCTTTTAACCTTTTTAGTATTTTGTTTAATTCAAGTATCGCTTAAAAAGCTGGTGGCGTCCAATTTAATATCGATTGTTCACCCTATCCCAGTGATTGCTATAAAGATACATTAACTGGAGTCGAATACCACAACCTGAAGAAGAGTCTCAAGCCGGGGGAGAACATATGTGACAAGGTTGAGAAAGGAGAACTAATTGGAAAAGGATTGGTTACGTCGGCGAAGAAGATCCCAGTACGTGTGATATACGTAAAAGAGAGAGAGAGGGAGAGAGAGAGAGGGACATAAGCTTTATTGTCATGAAAAATTGTAGAATTTTATGGACAAAGCGAAATAATTTAAAAATAGATGAATATATAAAAAGTATATAAAAAATAATATAAAGATATAAGTAATACTGACTATACTAATAATACAAAACATAATATATAGAATACAAATTTAAATGAATAGTTATAATACAATGTTACCATCGTACATCATACCAAATATTGAACTACGCTGATGTAACTCAGAAGTCTAGGGTAGGCTGCAGAATTCTGCTACTGAATCATGTCCCTCAAGCAGAAACGCCGTTGTCAATCTCCGGAACCTATTGAATGTATTTGCCACTTTTAATTCTAAAGGTAGCTGATTGAATAGTTTTTTGGCATTGAAGGTGGGATCAGAGGTGGGTATTGTTAAGCAGATATCGAATTTTTTTCTTCTAGTAGGGTAACTATGAATTGGCCTTTCAGTTAAATTGTGTGTGAAAGATTACCCAATTACAATCAAGGAGGAAACAAAGATTGGATACTGCGTACCAGTGACGTCTATAATCTGCCAAACAACGGCAACTGGCAATTCCAATGCCAGATTCAGAGAGATGTTATCAGTAGCTGGTCAATCCTTGAATCGATCTGAGAAAAGGACAATGAGATAATTTCTCCTACAGTATCGAGATATATTCGTACCAAAAGGAGGGAAGACTGGTAGAACATCAGCCGTCAAACACAAAATCAATACTGGTAACACCAAACCATTTAGGCAATCAGCTCGAAGACTACCACAAGCGAAGAGAGAGGAAGTTGAAAGAATTATTAGAGAGATGGCAGAAGAAAAAGTAATAGAACCATCTACTAGTCTATGGGTGTCTCCAGTGGTGCTCGTCAAGAAAAAGGATGGAACTACGAGATTCTGCGTGGACTATCGCCAGCTGAAGAACGTGATGAAGAATCGACAATACGCTAGACACTTTGGCCGACAGCAAACTGTTTTCCATATTGGACCTAAAGACTGGTCTATTTGGACAATTATATCAGATACCAGCTCCTGGCAACACACTGAGACTCGAACACAATTCGCTTTACGTCTTCTACCTGGTAACTCGAAATGAATTTCTAGATCGATCCACCTACCGGGGTGCGTGGGAAGCTATACAAAGCCTTGGAAGCGCTACAAAGCCTTCGAGATCATGTGCTGGAATCATACGTGGTATAACTAGCAATGCCCAGGATAACAAGCAACCAGTTGGATTGGCGAGTCATCCGGAACATGATCCCGGTGTCCACATATTAATTTGCAGCTATACCCCTCGTTATCTATACGCGTTGAAGACGGTGCCCTGTTATTTCATACGACCGGAAAATGCAGATATAGGTCCAGTTGCTGATTCAAGCATCCAGTTCCGGCTACACAGAAGTTCCAGGAGGAACTTCCTTTCAAGGAAGGGGTAATTTTACGACATAGCACACTGGTGTTGTCCCTGAATCTGATTCTGTCTAAGCCATGTATGGAAGTTAAAATTTTTGCGAATGAGCAGGGATTTCTTCGAAGTGTTTACCATTATTTTTATGTGACCAGTCTTATCTAGACAATTCCAGTGAGGCGACTGTTTTTGTGTGAACCGCAATCTAGAATTATCCTGTAAAGGAGCACTTAATATATATAGACTGCCGACCAGCGGGAGAAGTTAGTTTATAATTTGATCTCGTGATATAAACAGTGAACAAGTAAATAGTCTAAGTAGTGAAGTGTTTATATAAATTAGTGTAAGTGAATATACTGTGCACACAATATAATTTAGTTAATAGTTTAGTCAATAAATAAATCAAGTGTGTAGACATACTGTGTGTATGAATTTATCCCTCCTTTCGTATAAAAAACTTTTAAGTAAATACGAAAAACATCACAATAATAAAGAAGTTTATTAGCAAAGAACGCATTATTTGTTATTATTGCATTGGATAAACTGCATAACAGCTGTGTGGAATTGATGGAGTGGGGGATAATGTTATTATTGGTCAAATATGTGTTTGAGGATAAAGTATTTATACAGGGTGTAGTCGTAATAAAACATGTCTATTATCAAATAAAGCATTATCTGTTATTATCGAATTGGATAAACGGCATAATGGCGGCGAGAAAGTGCCGATGCGTGGCAATGTGGAGGCGGTGTGAAATGTTGGTGTTCATGATACCACATCTCCGTAACTCTTCAGCTTACGCCTCCTGTGTGGGCCATGGAAAGAGATGAATTATTTTTAAATAAAAATTACTCGCCTGATGCTTTTTATGTATCATGACATGTAGTATTTTATTCTAATTATCTTTTCAATATGGGATCACATGTTTACTTATTCAATCCTTCCATTATTCCACATCCCAACAATTCCGCACCACCTCCACACTACGGCGCAACGGCACTTCCACACACTACGCCGTTTATTCAATACCATGATAACAGATAATGCTTTATTTGATAATGAACATATTTAATTACGACTACATCCTGTATAATTACGCAGTTCCCAAATATTTATTTGACCAATAATATCATTATTCCACACCCCATCAATTTCAAACAGCCGTTATAGCGTTTATGCAATACAGTAATAACAAATAATGCCTTCTTTGGCAATTAACGTCTTTATTATAACTACACCCAGTATAATTAGCGAAAACTCCACGTAGCAAAATAGCCCCCATTGCAATACAATAATACCATGCTAAAGCAATGTTTTTATATGATCTTCATTACGACAATCCCTGTATAATTATGTCATACCCCGTATACCCCTATGACATCTGCGCGAGCAATCAGAGAGCAGCGAAACTGGAGTGTGCGTGGCCATGTTCCTAAAACATGGAGTAGTGGGAGGTGGCCCAATACCTTCTGACGATAATATTTAGTACTTTCAAAAAAAATTTCATTTAAAAAAGTAATTTGTGGCGCCCAGGTATCTGTTCTTCTTTCAGATATAAAATTAAATTTGTTAGTTCCATATATGTTGTATCAATGTAAGGCCTGCCGCATATTGAACCCAGCACACGCAAAACCCACACACAACACACGCGCAACCCACACAACACACGCGCAATCCACGTCCACGTTTCTCTTATCTACCGCATATTGAACCACGCCATACCCAACCTAGACCCAGTTCCACAATGACTGCGAACGATCAACGTACACTTACTGACATAGATTCTGAATCCGAAGAAACAAAATTGACCTTAAACCTTCTACTGAAGGTTAAAAGTATTGGTGGCATCGAATATTTGCCTTTATTCTCTAGAACTGTTTTCCGAAAATGGAATGTTCTTATTTTATTTCATCGGTTGGATTGAAATGGGACACCCTATATAATACTTTACCTTGAAACAAAGAAGTTTTAAACGTAACATAAGATATCTCTTAAATGGTCCACATTACACATACATACTTATTTATACATACCTACTTACAATATACGACATAAACCTAACATCTTCATAATTTATCTCCTTTTGGCAATCTGTGCCCACATCTTATCCTTAAATTTAGATCTTATATAATCTTCATGACTGGTGTCATAAAGAACTGGGAAACTTCGAACTAATTATATTCTCCATTTCTAATAAATCGATCTGTACACACGACCCACGAAATCTGTGCGACACACTCAAACCGACTCAAGCGAACGTGGGTGGGCGTGTGCTTGGCGTGGGTTAGGATCAATGTGCGATATCCTACTTTAAACCATTGTTTACACATTAACACACGCATGGGTTGTCCGTGGACTGTGCGTGTGCTGGCTTCAATGTGCGGTGGGCCTTATAGTTTGGATTATGTCCGTAGATTAGGCTATTCCCTATAATTTTGTCTAGGTTTTTTAAGAAGTCCTGAGAGGTATCGAACTTATCATTTCACGTAAATTAAAGCCTTCGGCTATTATTTAATTTGTGCATCCCAAGAAATTCTTCTTATCATATTATATTATACATTTTCCCATAAAAATATTCATTACGTACTTCTAACAAATAATAAATTGGTTTTATTTCTGGCATCCAACGTAAACTGGAGTTTCAAAGAGTACAGGATTTACTTCAAGATATAGATTTATAATGATAAATTCTAAATCAGCATATTCTTTTATTATTTTAGACAATACAAGATTCTTCTTAGCTAGTTTTCTTGAAATAAATATATCATTTGTGACAAATACAACGATCATAACTACATACATTGTTATGTTATAATATGTGACTTTTAATTGAATTGATTTGGGCCGTTACATAAGGCAGTAGAGCATGCTGTAAACAACATTATTAGTAACTGGATATTATAAAATGTAAAACGTATATATTTGAATCAAGTTCTTGTTTCATGTTTCATTATATTCCATATATTTACATGTATCTGATTTCAAATACACACAATAATTCAAGAGTGGAATATGAACATCTATTTCACTATATCCATTTAAAACTATAATTCATGAATAAATGAGAAATTATGTTTTACCAACAATGGCCGAAATTCTTATACAAAAGTTATACCTACATCCAATTATATTAGTGACACAAATATTATAATATCCTTCACACATTCAACATTTATTTATTAAATGAAATTTATAGTCACGACCCTTACTTCGTGGAATCTACTCATTTCACTGTTTTAAATGAAACCTACTGTTCCCAGTTAATTCCACAATATTTCGAAAAGATTTTAAAAATTCTAAGATAATTGACAATTGTTTCACTTTTTGTTCTTGCCAAAATTATTATTAAATATCTGATAGGCTTCAAATGAAATGTAACGTCTGCCATTCTGACGATGATATTTAATATCGAAGCAATTTTCAATTATCTTAGAATTTCTAAAATCTTTTCAATACATGGTGGAATTAACTAGAAACAGTAAGTTTAATTTAAAACAGTGAAATTATTTATTATTTTGCAACATGGTGAGTGATGGAGATTCAAATTGTAACAAATACCTTCTCCCATATTTTCATGTCAAGCTATCCAAAAGAACTAATACCTTTATTTTAGGATTTTGAAAACAATGGGCTCGTTTCATGGGTATGAATTAACAATTGAAATCATATCAGGAGGATTAGGAATAACATATCTTTTTCCATGATAACGATATTTATCTCAAAAAGTTATAAATATTCACGAAAATTAGTTTTGAAAATATTTCAACATTTAAATAAACCGCTTTAATTAAACCAATGGCAGAAGCCCTTGTTGCCAGATTCAAAGTACGTTCTGTTGTTAAATCCTACTTGACTATCCAAGTTGATTAAGACAAAGTGAAAGTCGACTAGAAGAATTTGACAGTTGTCAATTTACGTCATCCACGTTCAGTTTTCAGTGGTTGTTTGTGTTATTTTATAATTGAGAGTGTGCTTCGGTTTGACTTCCTTTTAAACGACATATTTAAAATGGATACAGGTTTCACTGAAGCTAATTCGATGAATCTCCCTCAGGTGGATGTGGACATGCTGTCTCAGTTTTTTATAGATAATTCCCAATATTTTGGTGCAGAAATAAAAAATGTAAAGACACAAAAGTGAGTACAGTACCAAAGATTGTAATACCTAAATAACCCGCTTGTCAGGATTTAATCACATTATTTTAATTCATATTTTATGATTTAGGTCAACTGAAGAATCATATGGTGACAATGCGATGTGTTATGTTCAAGTAAAACGTGAGGGAGAAATGTGTAAAATTAGAGCAAAAATAACTCCCGAGCATAAAATTCGGAAGAAGCCCTATAAAGTTGAAGTCAGTTTAGACGAACGTAATGAGAAAGTTATTAGCTGCTCATGTGTCGATTGTGCTGCTTCAGCAAGTAAATATATTTCCATTATATAAAAATGTGTACTAAAAAATTATAAATGAGTTTATAGTTGAGAAATGGCAAAGATACATACTTATTTATTTAAAATTTTAGTTTACTTATATAATGTACATGTAAAACTGATGTGTTTTATATTAAACACATTATACCTACATTGTTGATTAGTCACTATAATGCTGTTTTATTTTACAAGAGGCTGTAAGCATGCAGTGGCTTTATTATTTCGGCTTCATCGGCGTAGTGCTGAACCCAGTGTCACGTCTGTAGAGTGCTATTGGAAAGCATCAAAACATTCAAAAGTAGGAGTCTCAGAGAAATGTATGTCGGCTAAAGAAATGGCTGGTGTGGAGAAGTCACATTTATCTGATAATTCACATATTGTTAGTGATTTTATAAAAATGGCCGGCAAGTCAACAGGTGGTATTTTTGATTTTACTAATGAACCAAAACTATCGAATGTTGACATATACCAACTAATTCTAAAATATAGCAGCGAAGATATACAACCATGTGCCGGATGTTTTTTGGAATTTGCAAAACGATAATGGGAAATGACTTTTCTCATGTAGAAAAATGTACACGAGAACAATCGAAGTGTAGTGAATGGTATCAGCTACGGTTTGGAAGGATAACTGCATCGAAAGTTTATGAAACAGCTAAATGCAAAACAGATAGTGGTTCTCTGATGTAAAAAATAATGGGTGCCACCAAACCTTTTGAAACATTGGCAACCAATAGGGGAAAAGAATTGGAACCATTAGTAATAAATGAGGTTGAAAAAATTGAGAATATTAAAATAAAAAAAAATGGGCTTATTCTATCCTCAAATTACCCAGTTATGGGAGCTTCACCTGATGGGTTGAGCGGAGAATACTGCATAGAACTAAAATGCCCCAGCAAAGAAAAAACACTTAACAATTATGTAAAAGATAATATAATTAATAAAAAATATTATTATCAATTGCAAATGCAAATGTTGTTTGCTAATAAGAGCAAAGGACTATTTTGTGTAGCTTCAACAAATTTTAGGAGAGACAGAATTGTCAATATTGTTGAAGTTTCATCGAATAAGGAAGATTTAAGTGATATATTAAATTTAGCCCTTCAGTTTTGGAAAGAGTATGTATATAAACATTTAATAAAAGTTTGATTGAATATTGTGTATTTTGTTTTCTATAGACCTATAGTTAATACCTAAAAGATGCATTCAATTTATGATAAATGTGTCCTAGTAATTTATAAATTCAATTAGAACTGGTGAAACTTCTATAATGAACATTTATTTGTTATAGTATGTTGTATATTTATTCTGAGTTATCAGTTTAGGAAATAGAATACTTAAGTTTTTAAATATCATTTTATTAATCGTTCTTGTAAGTTTTCAAGTCCGCACACTATGATTACAATTTCGTCAATAATTGCAAGATAATTTAAATCCATTCGTGAATGAATATCAACTATCTTGAACTCTCTTAACCTTCTAATAATTCTTTCTATGTGTATTCTAAGTGCTGCTATTTGTTTTGCACTTTTCATCTCGGCTGCGTTCAACTTTACATTTTCCAAAACACTTGGTGTTCTAATCATTTTACAGTGTCTTTCTACTAATGCAGATTCTAAATGTTTAAACCCCCTATATATTTTCAATATTTTTCAAAAACCTGCTTGTTTTGACTAGGTTTGTATCTGTAATCCGCCCACCATAGCCATTTGACACAAAATTGATGGAACCGTTTGATGTACCACTTACTAAATATTTTAGTGTGTTACATTTTTTGTAGTCAGACCAAGAGTGACTCTGGTGGACCGGATTCGCAGGTTTTTGTATTTCAATTTCAAAACAGTCTATTATGAACTGTACTTCACAATATCTGTATCTAAATGGAATGGGTAACAATTTTTCGTTTGTTCCCTTGTTGGAAAAAATACAAAATTTTTGGCACCGATGTCACAAATACTCTGTATACAGTAGACTTACTTATGCCAAAATCCAACCTTAATCTGACATAAACATCATCTAGTCTAATTCTTTTCAAACATATCATTACATCTCTGGCAGTGACATCAGTGATGTTGGTTAAATATTTAACCAGGCAATAAAGATTTTGTGGTAGCCCAAGATAAAAAAAACAGTTATTTTCCAAAAGAAAATATGTTGTTTCTCTTCGCTTTTCTGCCATTATTTTCTTATTTTCTTCATTGACTTATTCTCCTGAAAAAGTGGTACTACTACCTGAACCTGTGAAACCAGAAAGAGAACGAGAATCATATGTTTGTCTTACAAAATGAGATGTACTTGGTTCTTCTACATTATATCTAATCAGTTCATGAACAGGACCTGGTTCTGGTGTAATATTTTTGGATAGTGATGGAGGTGGCCCCAAATTTAAATGGGGCTGAATACCATCTTTGAGCAGCAGTGGAGTTTTTTGGGAACTACTATATGTTGCCCAGTTCTTTGCATCCTCCGGATACTAAAACAAAGATGTGTAGTTAAATAACTATATAATAATACACTGGTGTATATCATAAAAACAGTTATTTTATCTTTTCCCTTCTACTTTCTATGAAGAACCAAAACCTTACAATGTTTACTAGAACAAGTACTAACATTTCAGTATAAAATAAAGTGATAAAATTCTTTGTAAGCAGGTACTTGTTAAACGCAATTTTATAATTTTATTTCAATATTATCTGTTTCAATCAGTTTTTTATGGGACTTAAAACGATATGCATGGATGTATTAGAATATATATAATTTGCATTTGCAACTAAGGTTGGGAGTGATTATATGGAGACATGTTTGATATCTTCCATAATTTGAAGTTTTTTATTAAGTTAACTCTGGTGAAGGTATGTAAATAATTGAACTTACAGTGAAAAGGTCTTCACAACAGTAATAAGATCCTCCACTTTTGGGAACATTTTCTTTGCCAATAGCATAAAACCAAAGCCTCCGTTTCTTGATGTTCTTTGGTACGGTGACAAATACTTTAGTGGAATTGATGGAATTATTTCCATAACTGGGAATAAAGCATCTCTTCATTTTGAAAGGAGATATATAGACCTTTAAACAATTTTAATAAATTAATATTTAGATTTTTATCTCTTACCAAGTACATAAGTATCATATAATATCATTGACGTTTATAAATTAGTTAAATACTAGTATCAAGAAAATTACCTCAACAATAAAACTGCCAGAACGTGTTTCCTTAAACAACACCAATGTCCAAAAACTAATAGAAGACACTACCAAAAATACTTTAATAAAATCCGGAAATCAATAAACACACAAAACAATAAACCACACATTAACGAAATATTTGTAGGTTATGGCATTTGCTATTGTTTTAGGAGGCACCCGAAATCCCCTAAAAAAAAGAAGAATTAGCGATACGGATTTAAATCGAGTTTCGAATTCTTCGGAATTCTAGGGTAAACGCTCTTTATGCGTGGGTGTTATATCAAATGTTTTTGAAACAACTCAACCTATATAGTTAATTACATAGAGTACATTTAATTTTCATTAAATCGGTAATACTAGTGATTTAAAGTTTTTTTTCTTTTATTTTATAAGTATACGTACTTTTAGTGTACTGTGGAATGTTTTTTCTTCAACGCTCACTACAGCATCGCCTCCAATATGTTATAAGTTGCTTACATTTTAGTTTTTAATGTAACACACTATTTCTAAATAACTCCACTATATTAGTTATATTAATGAGAAACTCTAATAGAATTGACAATTGTTTCGATATATCATCGTCACATCATATTTTCTACTTTGAAAGCGTCATGTCGAAAACTACAGCTTAAAATATATATTTCCAAATTTGTTTGACTACGCGAGAGTTACCTTTTTTAATAAGTGTCACCCGATTATGAGAGCATTATTTGATAGAGTACGTTTTGACAGTACTTTGCGTTTCTGTTTAATGTATGTAAAAGAAAAAAGATAACAAGTCTACTTATAATGTTTTCCCTCGTACAACAGCGCAAAATCTCCTAGTTTGCCATTGGCTCCAGCCTACCACAGTCTACCACAGGAATTCAAATTTCAATATTTTTTTTCATTTTTATTTGAAATCGTAGAGTGGCGTTATTAGTGGCAAATACTTAGTTCAGACCCAAAATATCGTGTGACATTTTCATTGAAATTCATGAAACGAGCCCATTGTAATCCAGTGAACTCAATAAAAGTTTACTAGATGATTAGCTACATGCGTGGCTCATTCGATACTGCCTCGTATACATCTAAAAGCCATTTTTATCATGGATATCAATTTTCAATCGTCGACAACTAGCGTTACTTTCTAGATGTTATACCGTTTCGAAATTACTTTTCGAAATCCGATGAAAGCACGGAAAGTGTCGATTCATTCCGGCGTTATAACCTCAATGCCCGAAATAAAACATTAGCTACACACCACTAAAAACAACTGTGAAATAGCGGTTTGTATTAAAGAACACCCATGCTACCACTCTGCCAGCGTCAGGGAATCTTGTGAAAATGCCGGCATGACTTGAAGAAAATAATTTGATTGATAAAACTTTATTACTGTCCTTTTTATTGGTCGGTTCCACTTAAATCTACTCTTTAACTAAAATGGAAAGGGTTTGTTTTTCTCAAGGTTTTTGATTTCTACGGTTTTAGTTTAATCGGCTATCGGTTTCATTTAAAAGAAAACCAGGTACCGGTATCAAATTGATAAGTTGAAACCTAATTCGCGCAATTGTATGTAAAAACAAAAGCTCATTGTTTTCTTGCAGGAAGTATAACAACTTGAATTTCATTTCATCATAAAATGAAAGAAAAAGATATTTTATTTCAAAAATAATAATCATTTGTTCTACTGGATGATTCAATCTTTCGTCAACTTTTTATGGTTATTTCGATTATCAAGTTGTTTGTTTGATTTTCGGTATATGAAATTCTGCGAAAACATCCGACTCGTCTCTTACAACGGGATACAAATAGGTTGATGCTATAACAATGTGCAGGAGAAGAAGAAGATATTATTGAAATATCAATCCAAATTCACCTTTTGTATAAGTTTTCTGTATCAATGACAAAAACAAAGCATTTAAATTTCTTTTAAATTTGTTAGTCCAAAGAATAAATAAATCGGCTTAAGTCCAATGAAGCCTAACTATTAAGAAACCAGTTGCCCGTTAGTTCAGATTTAATAAAAACGAAGTATTGCAAACGGGATTCCGTTGTTGAGAAATATTCCAATATAAATGCTAAGTCTGAAAAAAACGTTGATGTGTCGATACCCGGGCAGTGTGAAGAGGTGAAAATCCTGGAAATTAAGTCCGGCGTCATGACAAGCATTCCAAATTTCAAGAAGCATTCTATTACTCACTAAATATCTGCCTCGCTATGCATTAAACACAAGAAACAAGGACTTATGATCATTCACAGCGAAGAACGTACGTTGAAAGGATGGTTGAACATCAACATGTGAATTCCATTTGTCAGCGATGTAGCACATGCATACCTTGATTCTTTGTTCATTAATATATACTCATAACGTATTACTTCTTGGTGATAATTTTTTGAATGGAGGCATCATAACATAATGGAATCGTTCTTCCTGCTTGAATTCGATTATCTTACTGTGAACTATAAAATATAGCCATTAGACATTTCCCGGCCCCACATTCTCGTTTTGGTGATGATAATTGTCGCACTGGATCCATTCGATTTATTTTCATAGGAATATTCAAAATAAAAGAACTGCGCCTACACGTATGAGTGCCTTGGGTGTGGAAATTCTAAGCTGCATCAGCGAAGTTCAGCAAAATTTATACAGTACGGTTGTAGTAGATTATTAAAAGAGAGCAGCAAAATGTGGGGGGGCGTTTCCACTATATATATTTTTACCTACATCACCATATCGTGTGTATTTCTATATTCAGTTGATAAATGACCAAGCAAAAAGAGATTGTTATTTGTATCCAATCAATACATCATATGGGAAGAAAATTTACAAATGGCAGGGAAGAAATATTTCAGCTCAAAGAGGAGAACGGTAACATAGCAACAGGTAGAGATGAACTAATACAAACAGGATAAAAATTCTACACAGTCCTATATAAATAGATAAGATAAAAGGAGAACCAAGACGGAAGATACAAAACCAAGGCTCCGAAGAAATACCCAATATATCCCGTGACGAACTATACCACGCATTTCATAAAATGAAAAATAACAGGGATACTGGACAGGATGAGGTAGAAACGGAGGCTATAAAGCTTGGAGGGCCAATTTTGATAGAAGGGATCCTAGAACTTTTTAATCTATGCTCACAAAACCAGAAAATCTCAACCTCATGGAATGACTCACTCACGATATTGGTCTATAAAAAATGAGACAAGGCGAGTCTAGAAAACTACAGACCAATTAGCTTGCTCAATAATCTCTACAATGGGTACAAGAGAATTGTTAAGAATAGACTAGCATCAAAAGCTCTACCAACCCAGAGAACAGGCTGGACTTCGAGCTCGTGACGGTACCAACGAAAAGACCATTGAATTCATCAGACCTTTAGTCCTGGAATTTGCTAATTTTGATTAAGCGTTTCATACGGTAGAATTAACGGCCATTATAAAAGCATTGAATGAATGCCGAATCGACCATCTATACAAAAATGTGATCAAAAATATATACAACAACGCGACAACAACGATCAATCTCCATTTCCAGACAAGGAAAATCAAAATAGAAAGAGGTATAAAGCAAGGTGATACTTTATCACCTAAACTATTCATTGCTATCTTAGAGTATGCTCTCAAAAACCTAGAATAGGAAAACAAGAGCATCAGTATCGATGGGGAACGACTCAACCATATTAGATATCGACGATATCGTACTCATTTCTGACAATCTAAGAGGAGCCGCTATAATGATCCAAGAACTTAAAAATGCAATACAGCAATGCTTCAGTCGTACTGAAGATCAATTTCGTAAAAACAAAAATGATGACCAATCTAGTCCCCAGTAAGCCTAAGTGTAGACAACAATCAGATACAAACGGTGCATAGCTACATATATCTGGGGCATCAAGTGAGGAATGATAGAGACAACCAAACATCAGTTCTGCTCAGGAGAATTGCATTGGGATGGGCAGCATATGACAAACATCATGGTGTCCTCAAAGACGATATTCCGATCAACCTGAAAAGAGAGGCTTTTAACATGTGTGTTCTATTCCTTCTCACCTACGGTGCAGAGACATTAACACTGACCAAAACATCGACATGACAACTACAAATAGCGCAACGCAGGATGGAATTATCGATGCTGGGAATAAGTCTAAGATTCAGGTTTCGAAACGAGGAGATTTGCAGAAGAACAGGTGTAGATGATCTTCTGGAGAGAATAATGAGAGCTAAGTCTAGACGGGAAGGACATATTGCAGGATCGAACGAAGGCAGGTGACGAGGAGAATTCTGGAATGGCGGCCAAGAGCAGATAAGCGAAGCCTAGGCCGCCCTTCAACCATGGATGGATCGAGGACCTTAAAAGAATCCATACAAATTGAATGGCAATCGCACAGAACAGAGAAAGATGGACATGACTTGGGGAGGCCTATGTTCAGCAATGGACATTTCAGGGCTGAATAATGATGATGATATAATATTTTACAAATCAAAAACAGTTTTTAGAAACCTAAAATAACATTTTGAGAATATAATTATTCGTCTTAAATTAAATAAAATTAATATAAATTGCATCACTCCACGAACAAGTTGACATTTCTAATAACAAGTTAAAAGTTTGAACTATTTTTCTTGACAATTTGTTAGAACAACGATAATATTTTACGATTTTTATCCCAATGGAGACTGGATCCATCAAAAGATATAGTTGTGACTTACCGAAGATTGATTTTAGGATAGTGCGAGTTTCTTTGCTAGAAAACTGGATTTTTGTGCAGTGGAAAAAAACGTGAAAATGTCTTTGAAGTAGAGGAGAGTTGCCATGATCATACCGTATTCCTCATCATAGCAACTCCTATTTTCCCACTAACAGTAATGCTGGAGCACTCAAGCGGCGACATTACGTACTTGCTTTTGTGGAGAGCCAGAAGCAAAAGTTGCATGTGTTTGTTTGTAGTGGTTTATGTTTCATATTAGTTTATGTATTTGTGGCTGGTTCCATGTAATATTTTACCATCTTCCCTAAACTCACAGATCCTTCTACGGTCAGAGTAACTCACTTTAGTACATATACTTATTTATTACATTTGATTTAGTAATGAAAAATCAGCCGATTTCCGCTTTTAAGTTCCTTCATCGTACCGCTATTTTGAGGTTCCCTTGATCGTACCGGTAACTTTTAAATGATACTTAAATTCTAATACACATGTATGTGTGTGTTCTAGATGTCAAAAAAGAAATATGGTGCGTGAACTGAAGATGATATGCATCGTGATCTTCTTTCTTTTCGAAACGGAGATATGTGGATCAACGATTGCTGCCGCACATATAACATTCCTAAACCTACTTTCAACCGCCATCTGAAAGAGACAAATATTTCTGCTAATGGAGAAGTCAAGATCATCGGGAAGCAAACCACAATACCGGAAGATGTAGAAAAAGCGTTACTTGACCACATCTTACGTCTTGAAAGCCTAATGCTTGTATTATCAATAACTGAAATTAGCTTTCCAGATAGTTGAACAAAAGCATATATCCCATAATTTTGATAAGCAAACCCAATTAGCGGGGGAAAATGATATTATGGATTCAAGGCTCGTCATCCAGAACTCAGTTTGCGCGAACCCACTGCAACGTCTCTGGCACAGGTTAAGGGATTTAATAAAGATAATGTTCATGGTTTTTTGAACATCCTTGAGAAACTCGTGGATGAAAATTAGATTGACGCGACAAGAATTTTTAATGTAGATGAATCAGGTCTATGTATTGTCCAAAATAAATGTCAAAAGGTACTTGGTCTGGAAGGAAAAAAACAAATTGGTTCAGTGTCTAGTGGCGAGCGTGGAGTGAACACTACGTTTGTCGCTTGCACCAGTGCACCTGGGAACATTGTATCGCACATGTTAATCTTTAAACGAATGCGAATTGCTAATGAGCTGAAAGTTTAGTCGAAATTTCTTAAACTGGCTACATAACAAGTGATTTATTTCAAAATTGGGTTAGGAATTTCATTGAAATTGTAAAACCAACAATTGACAAAAAAGTAATTCTAGTTTTGGATGGGCATACTACAAATTCGAAGAATCTAGAGGTAATTGAAATTGCCAGGGAACATGGCGTAATAATGTTACAGCTGCCTGGTCATACTACTCATCGACTACAACCCCTCGGTAAAAGTTTCTTCAGTCCACTGAAACAGAGCTATACAGAAATGGCTAAGATAAAATCCCGGACTGTGTGTTAGGCAGTACCAGGTGGCTGGGTTGTGTACAGAGGCTTACTCGAAAGCGGCTACAATTGAAAACGCTATGAATGGATTTAGAGTTACTGGAGTTTGGCCGGTTGATCGTTTGGTATTTAAAGACTGCGACTTTGCGGCAGCTGAAAATTTAATTCAACTGTGTATGCCTACTGACCCTGAGTGCTCAATAACTTAATTTCGCAGCCAGAAATTTCAAATCTTGATCACTCAGCAACTGAAATGATGGCATACAATAATAGCCGGCATTTGGCAAGTAAAAAGCTATCAGTTCCAATTGAGACACTGTCTCCTATACCTAAACCTAAATCAAAATCCAAATCTGGGAATGTAGGGAAAAGAGCATCTATTTTTACTAGCAGCCCATACAAAAACCAATTGGAGCTACAAAAGGAGCTGAAGTTAAACCAAGAGAAGGTTAAAGCGTTGAAAGAGAAATTGGGTTCTGCAAGAAGGAAAATTTGTATAAAGAAAGGAAAATCTATTGAAAACAAGATACACAACGGGAAGAAAAAACTTTGGATTCCGTGGAAAATCAGCAAAAGTTTCCTCTGGGTTCATGGTTAACGTCGCAACTTCTTCGAATCCATCTGCTGTTATGGTAGAAGTCCAACCTGAAGAATGGTATTGTTTCTTGTGTGAAACCAACCTGGTAGAAGATATGATTTTAGGTCAGATTTGTAATTTGTGGATGCATGATTCTTCTGCAGGAATCGCAAACGAAGACAGGCCTCAACAGTTTACATTTGTCAAATGTAGATAAATAGTAAGCCTTTAGCTTAATTAAATTATAACTCAAGTTTTCATTGTAACTTCTTATATCTACAGTATTTGTATATTAACTGTTTATGTTTTGAAAAATAAAAATTAACTCTTATAAGTCCATTATTTTTATTTTATTTCACACGCTATTAACCACATATGAATTGTACAAGGTACGATCAAGGAGCCACCTGGTAAGGTCAGGGCATCAACTAGTTTCTTTCATTGTACCACATGCAGGGCCTCAGAAATTTATTGTTCTCAGGTACTATATGAACTTAAAAAAATTTATAAGGTAGAGAAAGAATGAATTCAACTATACAATAATTTTGGGCATAATAACTAGCGGTATGTGAGCTACATAAATTGAAAGACGAGAATTGGTACGATCATGGCAATTCTCCTCTACATATAATTTTACATTTATATGAGTTATTACAAATGAGAGAGGGACTTTACTTATTTTATATACTCTTTCATCATATTTATAACTACTTAGCAATCTATGTCAACGAAATAGAACTTTGAATTAGTTCTGTAAACAAATAAACTATTGATGATTAATTGACTTTGTATTTTTGCTACAACCAAAAATATGTAAAATGATTTTAAATTTATATTTGTAGTATATCTGACATGAGTTACATTAAAGTGATCGGCTACTTTTTGTTGTTAATGAAGCTGGATCTCGTCTTCCAAGTATTTCTCCTTATTTTGCACATCGGTGTTGCAGAGCATTTGTAAGACGACCTTTTCAGTTTTACAGCTTTTATTTAACTTATTCGTGAGAACTCAATCAAGATCAGTTAACTTTGACAGAACGCGAGATTCGTTCATGGATTAGTCTAGGAAAAAGAAGGGACACGTAACTCTCTGTGCAAGCTGCGGTGACGCTTTGACGCATATTTCAAGGCCAACTCCATTTTTTGGTGATGAACCCAACAGTGATCACCGAAGGGTTTTCTGCGATTTATAAGCGATTAATTGTTGTGCCTACCAGTGTAAGATCTCTAGCAGAAAAAAAAAACCTTGATTTCAGTTTCATAGGTAAGTTATTTATAACTTATTTTTATGAAACAACTTTTTTCCTTATATCTCTAAAGATAAGCGATTAATCTTGAAACCCTAAATGCGTTTATTTTGAACGGAATGCGCCGGCGTTGTCCGTTGGAATCAAAACATATTTGGTTTCAGCGCAATTCCGCTGTCAGTTCTTGTTTGAAATTTGTGAGGTGTGGACATTATAACTATAAAATATGCCAAATAAAACATATTATCAGCAGCTCCAATTTTTCAATGAAGATTAGGAGAAATTTATAGATCTGTTAAAAAAAAGCCTCCTTTGTATGGTGTCAGAAACAAAAGTTACAGGGACATAGAATTGAAAGAAAATATATGGAAAACAATTGCACATGAATTAAAAAGGAACTGGTGTCTAATAACATTTTAATAAACAAATTTTTTCAACATAGAATTTATTACTATTTCATATAGTTACTCTAATATTATTTTTGTACTGATTTGGAATGGCCAAGGAAGCCTTTTTTTGGATCGAGTAATGGGGAAGGCTTGAAAAACATTATTTGACAGGTGCTGGTACTTAAATACAGGATGTTTGAAAAACATGTGCCAAAGCTCAGCTGAAAACTAGGCATATAAAAATAATAAAAAAAAAGTGTATAGGTTGTTCCCGATATGCATAGTTTTGAAGATACAGGATGCTAAAATTGTATTGAAAAATAGGTATATTATTATTATCCAAGTTATCTCCAGATTAGGTTGGCAAATGTTTTTTTGAAATGCCCTGCACACATTAAGTTGCTTCTAAAAAGTTAAGACGGCGAAGTGGAAATTATACTATATTTATTTATTATACAATGAAATATAGATCCCTACATGTTACTGCGTGCGATTAATATGTTTTTCTTGTCAGGAAACAGACCCCTTTCGGTTATTAAAATGAATTTTAAATGTGTCTCGTACCTGATAGGCTGAAAATGTTGGTCGTCTTTCATCACTTGGGTTTAATGGAACCAAGTTTTTTGTTGGCAGTACAGGATTACCATTATCATTGTTTTCACCTGAATGAGGTGTTTTGGAATTTCTAAACATATTATGTAAAATGCATGCTGATAATATTAACTTATCGGTTGTTTCAGGGTAAATCGCAATTGGATTAAAAAATATTCGGAAATATTCCGAATGTATTTTCAGTTGTTCGTCTGACTCTGCAATATCGATAATTGTATATGGCTTTTGCGGTATCATTAATCGGTAAGAGAAAATGCTTCATCTCCTACAATAACATGAGGCTGGATAACATTAGTATGAGATATGGGAGATTTGGGAGGTATGTAAAAATCACAATTAGTGATTGGTTGTCCTATGTTAGGTTTGCTATCCCAGCGTCTCCTTCTCGACCAAATGAACCAATATCAACAGCGACATATTTGTAGTTAGCATCGACAACGGCCAAAAGTACAATTGAATAAAATGTCTTATAATTGAAAAGAAGAGACCCTGAATTACTTGGACACTTTATGCGAATATGTTTGCCGTCGATAGCCCCACAGAAGTTGAGGTAATTCCAGCGAATGTAGTATTCTTTTGCAATTTTTTTAAAGAGTCCTTCTGCAGGTCGAGGTAAATAAACATCACACTTATACAGTTATGGTTAATTCTGAAGTGAAATGCCAGAGATCTATATGATTCTCCAATAGCAAGGAAATTGATAACGAAATAAATTTTTTATCTTAGTTTCAGATTGCCAGATTAAGTGGAAACACACGACTATTATCAACGACGGAGGAGGAGAGGAAAAAAAGGAACAGGATCAACTGCTGCATCTGCAAGTGAAAATCGATATGATAGTTTGCAATTTCTGGATAGTTTATTTGTGGAACGAAGGTAGATCATTTGAATTTTATCATATTCATAATAATTTGCTCTTATTGTTTCAGACTCAAAACGAACGTACCGACAATGAAACAAAAAACAACGGATCATGACAGAGAACAAGAATCACAAGGCATTGAGAGCCCCTTAACTGAACGCGATGATAGTATTGAAGAAATAATGGATCACGATGAACAGATGCCACTAGATTTTCAAATTGACTGTCAACAAAAGCAGCAGAATCTGGAGTCTCAAGACGAAGGTGATTCTGAAAATCAAGAACAGATTGAAAATGACAATAATGCCTCTCTATTACCAACTTCCCAGCCCCCCCCGTCATACTCAAAAGCCAAGAAATAATATTTGTAACCTTGTTGGAGAATTAGAGTTGCAATCAGTGATAGAACAAGAGGCAAAAAATGCCACTTCTCAAGTCTCTCGTGTATGGAGAGCACCAACGCAGATCAGTTTTCTTGTCATCTTTATCAACATACTCCAAACATTCGTCTAGTAGCGCAATTACATCACCGTCTGAGAATATACCACATACACCCAGTTCCATCGCGATCGGCGACGGCAGTAATACACCCCACCATGAGCAAATATATGGCTATTTTACAATGTAGGCACAACCTCCAATATGTAATACAATCGAAGATACAATTACATTAACAGATTTCACTATATTACGGAACCTTTTTTGACAATGACCTATTTTATTTTCTATTTTACCTGTTGTGTTAATCTTGTTGATGATTGAAGACTATTTTTGGTTAATTTTACTTATTAAACTAACTTACCTTAAAGTTTTCCTTAGTTTTTTTGCTGGTGTGATTTGTGTTGTGTGTCTATGGCAAGGTTTCGTTTCTATATCATTCCTAATATGACTCAGAATAAAATAAAATAAAATAAATCTGGCGTCAATCGAAAATATTCTCGAAATGTTTTCTCATTCTTTAACAAATGTCGCTTAATCAGTACTTCATAGACTCCTTCTGATTTTTTGGTTTTAAAAATGTTATCCGATTTCCCATTTTTTGATAGCCCCAGTAGCAATTCGTCTTCTTCATTAGCAAGTTCTTCCTCTAATAAATGCTGTAGAAAGCCTTCCATAGCAGAACACAGATTGTAAACTACTGATTTGCGTACTGAAATTGATAATTTCCGTCCAATCAAACTGTCAACCTGTCTTCTTAACCCTTGACTACTATCCCCGGGTCGATATGACCCAACGATCTGTCGATACACGTGATTTCAGGCGAATTCGAGGAGTGGGGACGGCATGCGGCGAGATATGCTCTAGCTAGCGACGACGGATTTTAGTCTTATAAGTGCAGAGTAGAAAGATGGTCGCTTTGGTATATTTTCTAGCGCTAGTGGGTCCAATTGACCCGTGGATAGTTTTAGGGTAAGTTTTTTTGTGTTAACCTACATGCTTTTTATGGGATTTAGAGCCAAAATAAAGGTAGTATACTAAGTCTCGGTATTTATTTTCATAGAATATGGAAAACAAACCACTAAGCGATTATGATTTATTGAAAATTGTTGAAAATGATGAATTTTGGGTGGATATGGAAGAGGAAAAAAACACGACAGGCGATTTGGACGTTGCATCATCAAGTACCGCAACTGACAGCGAATAGAGACGTATTGCCTGCAATAAAATTTGAAACAAAGGCGACGAAAGCGATCCAAATGAGAGCGATGCTGAAGAGTTAAGCGAACACGACTCTGAGAGTGAAGTTGAATGGGACAATAATGATGACGAAATTGATTCTTTAGAAAGTTCATCGGAGGACAAACATGAAAATACCCAAACATTACGGGAAATTCCATCGTGGTACGCAAAAGATGAAACGAAGTGGTCGAAAACGGCACCAACAAGGGGAAAAACAAAACAGCCAAATATTATAAAAGTGCTTCCTGGTTTGAAAGGTCCAGCTCGACTAGATCTCCCAACTTCGCCTTTGGAAGCATGGAGACTCCTAATAACAGACTCTATGATTGAAAAAATGGTTATACACACAACTCAAAAATAAGAAACATGCAAGGTCAGTATAGTAAATTCAAAAAAAAAGAGAAATAGTAGATTATTGTTTTCATCAGTTTTTATCCAAGAAACCGATAAAGTAGAATTAGAAGTATTATTGGGTCTATTGTATTTGTAAGCGTGTTTCAAATCTGGTCATGAAGAACTCCGGTCTCTTTAGGCTACCGATGGGACTAGTAGGGATATATTTCGCTGCACTATGTCTTTAGCGCGATTTTCTTTTCTGTTATGTTGTCTTAAATTTGATGATGAAGCTACACGCCGCGAAAGAGTAAAAGAAAATAGGTTGGCTGCAATTTCAGATATTTTTGATCAATTTGTTGACAACTACAAACAATGTTATTCGCCTGGAGAGTTTTTAACCGTTAACGAGATGTTGGTACCGTTTAGAGGACGGTGTGGCTTCAGAATGTACATACCAAGTAAGCCGGCAAGATACGGCTTGAAAGTGCAGATCGTAGCAGATTCAAAAACACATTACATGGTCAATTCGGAGATATACAGTGGAAAACAAAATGAGATGTCGAAGTTTTCGGTACCAACAGAAACAGTATGTCGCCTCGTTCAACCTGTCGCCTTCACCAGTAGAAATATAACAGGTGATAATTGGTACTCATCGATGGAATTAACTAATGAACTTTTAAAACAGAAGCTAACCTATGTCGGTACGCTGAAAAAAATTAGAGATTAATTCCATCAAATGTTTTACCATCCAAACAGCATGAGCCTGGTTCTTCTGTTTTTGGGTTTACTTCAAACCATACCATTGTGTCTCATGTGCCAAAATTGAACAAGGCTGTTATTTTAATGTCTACTATGAATAACGACAATTGTGTGAATGGAACAACAAAAAAGCCAGATATTATTTTATTTTATAATGAAACTAAAGCTGGTGTTGACGCATTGGATCGGAAATGCTCTAACTATTCTACGTCTCGTAGAACCCGCCGCTGCCCAATGGCAATCTTTCACATGATTTTAAATGTATCGGGGATCAATAGCAGAGTATTATATCAATTTGCTACTGATGAAAAAACAATTTCAAGACTAGACTTCCTCAAAGTACTGGGTCGTAACCTATGTGAGCCTCATATGAAGAGGCGTATTTACAACAATAAAATACCACGCAAGCTAAGAGATTTAACAGCTGATATACTTGGGGTAATCATAGAAGTTTAAGAGGTCCCTCAGAAGCACAAATCAGCATCCAAACGGAAGAGATGTACTTTTTGCCCCACAAAAAAAGATCGCAAGACTAACACCTTCTGCGATTCCTGCAAATTACCGGTGTGTCAGCAATGTTTTAAAAAATTTTGTCCAAATTGTATTTAAATTTGTTTTACTATTTATCACAATAAATTAATGTGTTACCATTTATTTTTTATGAATAAAATATGTTTTCTTCCTTAAATTGTATTTTCATTAGTACTTCTAAAAATGGGTCAGTTTGACCCGTGGGTAGTAGTTATGTATCTGTTTTGAGTGGGTAGTAGTTAAGGGTTAAAACACGGTGTCCTACGAACTTTGCGAACGGAATTCACGAACGTTTCCGTCCACGAAATTCGGCAAAAGAGTACTCTTAAAAGTGACATCATCAATGTCATATTTTTTATGTTTGTTAGGGGAAAAAGAGAATTCGTTGAGTCGTTAGGTGATTTAACTTACAGTTTAGAGCACAACACATAGATTAGAATAATTAGAGTGACAGGACTAGATGCCAGTACAAAAAATAAGTTTGTTGGTAAACAACGTGGAGTATAATTTTCTAATAGAAGATCCAGAACATCAACTTCTCTCAGGTAAGTGCAATTTGTTAAAGCAATTATTGATATAAGTGAACATATTTACACGTTGCAGATCAGCAAATCTTGTTAGATTTTGTATGTTCAAAAATCACATCCAGGGAAATAGAAAATGTGAGTTGTCCTAAAGACATCGAAAGTATAAACATAAGGTGAACAAATGACTCAGCTAGTTCAAAATACAGCTCAACACTCTGAAGGTGTGTATTTTGTTCAAATGTTGAATGTTACCTATTCTACTACTAATTAATATTTATTGCTGTTTTTTTATTAGACTCAGATTCAGAAGCAGAAAATAAAAAGATTACTACTAATAAATTATGGACCAATGAGACAATTTTTTCTCTATTGCATCATTACAAAGATAATGAAAAAGCTTTTGATACAGGCATGAAGAAAATTGTTTGGGACAGATTTAACTTCAGTTTAATGTCAAAAATGTAGAATCAAAATGGAAGACAATGAAATGTACATATAAAAGCATAACACTGAAAAACAGCAAAAGTGGAAATGCTACCCATAGGTGGGAATACTTTGAAATAATGAACGAATTATTCCACCAAAGGCCTGAAGTTTTGCCACCTGTGGTGTGTATATCTACAGCATTACCAAAAGCTGATGTACATATCAAAGAACCCACACCTTCTACTTCTGGATCAGACCCTCTAGGGGATAACCTGCAGCTGACGTTTAAAAGAAGACATGTCCCTACTGCCAATGATAGAAATAAGGAGAAACTGTAAAGGATGGATCGATTACTTGACAGTTTCGACAAATTGATTGACAAAATATAAATTAGAAATTGAAACCTAGTGTACATATTTTTATGATTTTATAAGGTGTGTCAATGAAGTGTGGAATAAAATTATACACTAAAAATACTTTTAAGGAAATGTCACACTCAATTTTTTTTCACGGTGATGTAGACGACTTTTTTAATTGGAAGAGCAGTCTTGTGATATCTCGTTTCAAAGGTGTTTCAACTGTCTATCCAACAGTTAAATAATTTTTTTCATCTTGTAGGGGATATTTGGACCGTTGAGTATTCAAAATATTCAATCTTTAGACCTGATATTAGAATATTTTCTGTGAAATTTGCATTTTTATTCTGCAGCAGGAGATATAAACAATTTTCAGTCTTAGTAATTTTAAAAATCTGAATTTGCCCAAAATCAAAAATAATTACGAATATAAAATGAAAAAACCTTTTAAAGGATGTATTACAATGACTACCGATACTTGGCAAGTTTTATTGAAAAGAATGAACTGAATCAACATACTGAAAATTTAAAACCTGTATTTAAAACGCCAACAAGAAAACATAAATTATATATCAGTTAGATATAGAATTTAATACCTTCCAAACAAAGTATTATATGACCCCTCGACGTGTTTTATGTTTTCTTAAAAATATTTTCAGTTTAGGAAATAGGTAATGACTTTATACTACACGTTATGGACACACTGTATACATAGTGTTAAAAAAACTGTCATAAACTTGGAAGGGGGATAGTATGGCCCAAAATATGTAGATAAGACTTCATAAACATGCGCCCTCAAATGAGCGGTTTCGGAGATAAGGTTTTGCATTTGAAACACTGTTTTTATACAGTGAAATTTTATACAATTACCTACAAAATTTCATAGAATAAAAAAGTAACAAAGGTAAGATAAAAACCAAAAAATGTCAAATTGGATAACCATTCCCTATTTTAAAATATTGTTTATACAAATCCATATTATTAAACCAAGAAAAGTTTTGCTAGGTAAGGGTGTTTTTTCAATTTTATATTGTCTAGACTTAAACTTCTCTTTGTTATAATATTATCATTCTAATGTGGTCAATTTTAATCTACTTACATGTGCCTTACTTAATATTCGCACATTCTCTATGAAGCATAATTATAGCATTATTTTTGTAAATTTTTGTAGCCCTATAGGAAAAATGTATTGAAAAGTTTCAAAAGACTAAAAAGTATTTTTTGTCAATTTATCTGGATATACCGAAGATTTTAAATTATAAGTTTGTTATTTTTTAAAAAACAATGGTTATCGTTATAGTAATCTTTATTTATTTTAAGAGAATATTGTTTTATTTCTAAATCTAGCATTTAAATACAAATTAGATTATTATGTTTTTCAAGGATTGTACCTACATACAGTAGTTTTTGTTATAAATATATTTATATTAAAGAAATACTGTTTATTAATTATTATTCCTAAATCTAGGATTTAAATCCAAAGTGTTCATTATATCACGTCTTTTCACTTGTGCTCTGACATTCTCACCCTCTGGCACCATAATATCTAAACGGTTATTTCGCATTTCAGCTTCTTAGTTTATATCTGCTATATTATCAGGAAGATCTTCACCTAGTATACATAAATTATGCAATAAGCACGCTGCTACTACCAAAAGGCAGGTTAATTCAGGCCTCACAGTCTCCATGTATTGAAGGCGACGGAATCTACCTTTTAAGGTTGCGAAAGTGTTTTCTATCTTCACCCAGACTTTTGATATTACATATTAAAAAAATTTTCTTTGGGAGTCAAGCGGCCAATATTTTTGAAACCAACTAACATTTTTCCAGTCAGCTTGTATTCTAAATCACCTATAAGATGATTATCATCTGGAAAGCTTTCAGCTCCTTTATTCGATACTTTTGATCACAAAAACATTGTGTAGTCATGGATCTATCCCACTTCACCTGCATAAATTTCTGTAGAAAGTTGATTATTATCACAAACTCCTTGCAATAGAATAGAGTGATATCCCTTGCGATTTATATATGAAGCGGGATACTCTTTTGGTGCAACAATCCTAATATGACTACCATCATGAAGTCCAATGGTCCAATGACCCCTGAAATTTATTACAATCAAGTTCGTTTTTTGTCATCAATAGAGAAATTAGTACAATTAAACAAATAGCAACATCCAACGGTTATGCATTACATATGATAAATAAATTATTATTGTAGTGAATGAATTTTGAGGTGAACTTGTTCAATACTTTTGTTAATATTCGTAAAATTGCGAATTTATGCATTGCATAAATTTGGAAAAAAATGTATTATACCCTCACTCGTTGGATAAAGCTACTGTGTTAGCGAAATGCATCACAAGTTTCAATTGAACATTAGTTCAAACATAATGATGTTTTAAGCGAATAAAAATGTTTTATTCGCTTTTTCTTTCTATCTATGGAGACCCAGAAAAAATACTTGTTTAGACAAGTTTTGTTACTTAAACTTAGTAAAAGATACTCTCAACAAAAAACGAGTGCAATTAGCTTGTCTTCCTCCAACCTCTGCTTCTGCTTATCAACATCTATTTCGAGTATACTATCAAGCTCAATTATGTGTTAGTGATCAACTTTACCAAAAACACATACATTGGAACTAATTCAGGCTTTACTCCTATCTGTACCGGAAAAACCCCTTGTAATCGTTGCTCGAGCGTCGATTCGCAAATCTCCTGCTAGGGCGTCAATTCATAGTCAGGGGTAAAACATAAAATAGGGCTTGATGGTTTGATGTGTTTATTTAATAGAGTAACACGTATACTATCTGTTGAACTAAAAGTTCAATGAAATATTTACACGTTAAAATTAATTCTTTATACAATTATTATATACACAATTGTTGATCCTTGATTCTGGGGCTTCTCCGGGGTGGTCATCTGATCGGGTTGCCTACGGATCTCCTCTTATTTTACGGCTTCTCGTAGCAAATAGTTTAGATCGGTTGTACTTCGTCTTCTGACTTTATGGCAAGGATTTATCGATTAATCAATATTATTATATAACCTTACTCAATTATGTCGAACTGTGATACTCGGTTTACCCCCTCCTTCAAGTTACCTAAAATAAAAGGCGTGTATTCGGAACCGGATCTCGCGTTCAACACACAGCGTGACCTCGGTGGGGTAGGAATTCGCGTCTGTCTCTGGCTCAACACGCTCCGGGGTTTCAGCTAGACGGGAAGGCTTCTGCCCTGCGCTCAACACGCTCCAGTACTTGACTTATGACGGTTGGCTTCCGCTCTAGGCTCAACGCGCTTTAGAGCTACGGCCGAAAGACGGGGTTTGCTAGTGTCTAGCCTTGGGTTCAACACACCAAGGGATCGACGACAATCCTAGGTTCAACACGCTTCAGGATATAGTGTATTAACTCGGTTATTCACCGCTGAAGCTTCCAATCGTTGCTAGACGTAAGGATGGAGCTTGCAGGTGTATTGAAGTATATCTATGTTGGTAGTATCGGTCGAGCTGTTAGTGGAACGGCAAAAGTGCTGCCCTCTAGGTACGGGGTGCCCAGCTTAGTCTACTGTGATAATTTGGTTTGGGTAGTGTTCTGTATCCCAGTTCCACAATGTTCTGTTTTCAATTATTTATCGAGGGTGTTAACTCATATTTTAGACGACAGTGTCGTTACATCCTCCTCGCATTGTTTGCAATAGGGAGTAATGCCAAATTCAGCTGCAAAATAGTTGTCTTGTTTCAACATTAGCATGTACCTGTTGTCAATGCCAATCGTTCTCCAATGTTGAATCGTCATCAGAAGTGGGTTCCCACGATTTCATCGAGGAGCCATTCGATGCATCGCTTTTGGGACAATAATTCACTTGCACCCGGTTGGACGTAGAGAAAGCAAAAGTATTGGATGATTATAAATCAGACAAATAATTTTCCTCAAGATTTCACACTTTAATTTCCATTTTTTATTGAATCGTATTGAAGTCAACAGGATTCCAATAAATCAACGGATAGTTTTTGCAAATGTGGGATCGATGGGGACATTTCATTTGTAATGATGTTCCAAATATTCGTACCAAATTCTAGATCTATACGAATTTTGGTAACCTTGCATGTCTATTTTGACCGGGCTATATTAGCTGAGAGATTCATTTGATGCATTTGTATGCAACAATACGTCTGAAATTGTATAAATGAAAAAAGGTTCATCAAAAAAATGCATTTTATGAAGAAACAAATTTCAAACTAAAGTTAAATTCATTTAAATTTTGTAGTAATGAATTGTAAAACACTCATCCTTCATTCTTGAGAAGTAACAAGAAACCCAGACGTTGAATGAAATATAGAGTACTTCGGAAAAGTTTTTGTTTAAAACGAAATCTTTGGCATTAGTAATTATTTTGCAAAAAAATTGATGCGGTAAATCTCTACATCAAAAGAGAATGGAGAATTATGAACAAATATAGAAATACGAAGTATAAACTTGGATTTTCTCATAATGAAAAAAATGATAAGTGTTCAATGTTCATCACACAATACTGTGAAACCGATGAAGATGTAAAGTAAAGATCGTTACGTCTGTTACATATTACATGACGTGTCTGAAGAATTACTTATACGGACCGTCATCGGAGGTAGGTGACTGGTGGAAAAAGTTGATCAGCCTGAATTGATTGTTCATCAGGTTTCGAACACATTGGGTGAGCAGTTACAAATGGCCTTAAAAGGAATTATGAATAAAAAACATATATTAGATTGAGAGTGAATTAAGATCATGAGTTTTTTTATGTTTCTTTGAAATATAATTCAAGTGATGTATAAAATATCTATACATTTGTTGGGAACATATCTTCAGTTGTGAACTTGATATTACTTAAACTTCAAATAAATTCAGTTAATTTCTAGAATAATATTCCTAGTGTCTGTATTTCGTATCACTATGCAAATATATTGAAAGGAATGAAAAACGAAAATCAAACATCATCATTAGTTCAAAATAGTCAGTGAAAATGATTTTTATACTCGAGATATTAAGCAACAGTGGTCAAATCAAGTGAAAACAACATACACAATAATAAAAAGAATCCTATCGAAAAAGTTGAGACGAATGGAGATAAATCCTCTCCATTTTTATTACCTTGTGAGAAGTGGAGAAAGATAAAACGGAGATTGTCTTCAAAAATAGGGAAAATAGGATTCAAATAAATTTCACGAAGATGAACAGCAAGGAGTACACGTTGGACGTATTGGAGATTGAATCTGATAATGAAAAGGAATGGGAGATATTCAATTGACAGAAGCAGAGGATATTATGATAAATAATCTTACAAGTGTAAGTGGACACTATTAAAATAATAAGAGTACAAAAAACGTACAAAAGATCATAATTGGAAATGTGTGGAAGAGAACACAAGAGTTAGGAAATAGTACTTTTCTTACGATCACTACCCAAAGTAGGCTTTTGCACACTCAAATCTACCCGCAAAGGTGATGTTTTCCGTGATCTGTCATAATTTGACATTATTTCCGCTCTAGAGTGTACTTTTCCGCTCACATGTTTTCATTTACAATAAACTAGAGAAAGTTAGTAAATAATAGGTATATTAATAGTACATTATACACCAAGCGACTAAAGTGACCCATTTAATCTCGCGGGTGGTGTTTGATTCCTGAGGACGGAGCGCAGCGGAGCCCGAGGGAATCAATCTACATACAGTTTTAATAAAAATAAATACTACTTAGGATGGACTTGTACGAAACTTGGCTGGGCATCGATGACGGACTTTTATGAAATGAAACTTTGCTGGGCATCGAGGGCAGACTTCCATTTTTTTGTAATGTAATATAAACCCATCCAAAACACCTATGTTATAGTTGTAGTTAATATTTAAAAATATTTAGTTTAACCTTGTAATGTCGTTTACGGCTTTTGTAAGTTCTAAATTGTCATGAGCTCCCTTCACGCTGTTTTTGATAGATTACGTTATTTTTCTTCTCGAAATTCGAAGCATTGACCCAAAACATCGAATTTGAAGAGGGTATGGACCCAGGACACGCGTGAGACACCATTGAAGCCTCTGGAGTTTGTAATTTGTTGAATGTTTGTGTTAATAAGTGATATGAGCCAGCTTCCGCTAATCGAGCGTCTAAAAGGGCACAAGAACTATGATACGTGGAAATTCGCGGTACAGATTTATTCAGAACACGAAGAGCATTGGTACGCAGTGAAAGGCTTTTACATGTTTTTTTTTACTTATTTGTCTAAAAATAATGTGATCGTATAAAAAATCTTGTGTGCAATTCGAGCTATTACCGTATTAAATTGGAAGGTGACTTATTGCAGAACAGCGACAAACTCAATTAAACGTAGGAATATTTTGAATCTTAAATTTTAGGGAAAGTGCAGAAACTGAATTAATCTGAAATTTATGATAAACGAGGCAGTCCGGAGGACAGGTGCGGTCCGAACTTCTATATGAGTTACAGTAATATAAGAGTAATAACTGTGCAACAGACTCCTTAAGGTACTATATTAAAGATGGAAAACGATGAAAATAGCACAGACAATGAGGAGAGAAAAAGAGGAAAATAATGGGAAAAAGAAATTTACAGTATAAGCAGGAGAACAAACAAAACACCAACAAAAATAAAAAGCAAGAACAAGATAAAATGTATAAAATATTGTCAATATTACAAAAATGATCAGGGGATGTGGAGGATATTAAGAAATAACAAAAGGAACATGCAAAGGAATTTAGGAAGTTGAACGAGAAACTAGTAAAAATAACAGAAGAAAATACAAGAATCAATCATGAAAATGAAAATATTTATCTAAAAAATGAGGAAATTAGATAAGAACTTCAAAGGGTAATGGATAGATGACAAGAGCTGGATAAATCTAGAAGATTACACAGCATAATAGTCCACGGCATAGAAATGGAAACAAATGACAGGAAAATAATCAAAGACACAATGGAAATCCTAATCAAGAAGCACGTTGAAGTCAAAGTAGAAATAAACTCAGCACACATACTGGGAAAATCTACATGCTTAAATAAGAATGAGGTGATGCAAAACAAACGCAGATTGAGAGAAATGAAAGACCAAAGGGTATATTTTAACCATGACCTAACAAAAATTAAAGGAGAACGATTCTATAATTTATTGATCTGAGAGCAGGCTTTAGCACAGGCGAAAGAACAGATATCTGGAGATGGAGATCAGATGGATATACCTAGGGGACCAAAAGGGACTATCAGAGGCACACACGAAAACGTAAGGACTGAAGTATATAAATCAGGAATGACATAAGAAGAGATTTTATCGAAGAAAGGGATCAAATAGCTAAAGTCCGCTTTTATTTAAATTAATTTTGGATAATATTACAACGGGAATAGAAAACAGAACTGAACAGCTGAACACGTTAATTGGCAAGAAAAATATGAAACCGGTGAAAATGAACTCACTAAGTACTATATGCAGATGATGGAGTGTTGATAGTAAATACAAGAAATGAGATGCAGAAGCTGGTGAATCTATGAACCAAACAAACAGAAAACATGAAAATGGAAGTGGGAACATAGAGGCGGATATAACAAATATGGAAAATAAATGAACGATGCTGTACTACACACTAAATCAGACAATACTGGGACATAGAGATGTTGACATGGAAGTGAAAATGAAGATCCACAATACAATTTCACACGCAAGTGAAAATTGGATATTATAAAAGAAGGATTAAGCTAATATGAACACAATTGAGATGAATCACCTAAGATTAATAGAGGGATAAAGTGGGACAAAAGTAGAAATGAATAGATAGACAAATAACAATGCAAGAACCATTAATAAGAAAAGAATGGAAACAGATAAACTTAGGAGAAAGGTGATGGAAGCGAGAAGTACTATCCACAGAAGAAGAGATAGACCGAGAAGAAAGTGGATAGATCAGAGGGGATAGGAATGAAAAAACTCTAGATGAAATGAAAAGTTTAGCAAGAGGCAGGAAATAGTTTAAGCATTGGGTACAAGAGAAACCGAAATCGGTCGACACCTAAAAAGGTAGAAGGAGAACAGAAGTAGAAGATCTGTTTTCACACAAATTACAACAACTATTAGAATTAAACGATACTTTTGCTGCTAACACCGATAGCACCAAATATTTGCTAAATATTTTCTTCACATAAAAGAAATATTCACATCTTTTAATAATATTTGTGATCTAAACGGAATATTTGTCAAATATTTAATGAACATTGCTTAAAAATTTTTGAAAACTAATATTTAGTTAATAACATATGAAATGAATATTAGCTTCATCATGGATACGAAATATTCAAGGGATTATATTATAAAAAAAATTTAGAAATATTTTGAAAAGAACAAATATATAAAAGTTATATTTGAACCAAAATGTTATACTTGTTTTAAAGACCATTACATTTTTCGTTTTTTAAAAATATTCCTACGTGAAATTCCCGATTGCAAGGAAGTAAAAATATGAAAAATATATGTTTAGTATTTGTCAAATACGTATTTGTATATTATTCGTAACACAAATTGTATATTTTACTAATTAATTACGTGCTTCACATAATATAGAAATTCAGAATTAACATTCAAAACATCTCTGAAAAATCCACATTTTGGGTAAATATGTACATCCTTCCTCGCTTTGAATAACGTTCTGTCCAATGTTGCTTGTCGAATATAATTATTTTATACGATGGGGTTACTTTGGAGTTAGTAACATACAAGTAACATTTTATTCACGATTCTTTTATTCTGATTGTGCGAGGTGATAATCCAAACTTGCGTTTTAGGAATATTCACTATAAACAGTAGACATTAAACTCAGTTATTCAAACGAAAGAAAACATCATCAACAACATAGGGCAATAGTCGGTGACTGGGCATGCACTGCACATGCGCATTGAGGAAAAGAAGAAAACGAAGAAACGAACCTTGAAACGTGCTTTAATCAAAGTAGCCATTTTGTGTTCTTGTTTTTTTATTGCTTCTTCTTTCAACATAAAAATTATTAAAGTTTGGTTGAATGTTTTTGTTCAGCATATTATGTCGTTCAGATTGAGACTTGATTTTTCTTCGTTCAGACTATGTATCTATAATATATAGTGACTATGTTATTTGCCTCTCCTTGCTGAATAAACTAACATTTTTAAGATTCAACTCCAATATTAGAAGAAATAACTGAAATAAAGTATTATATGAGAATCAAGTTCCGCTCTATCTAGAATTGAAGAAAATTTCGTGAACGGTCCTGACTATAAAAATAATGTATCTAATGTTAATTCATGGCAATAACAATGTCAATCCTACTTACTGTACAAGAAATTGAAAGTTGACTGTTAATTCCCTAGCCTACTAATGATTATTAGCAAATGATTTTATTTTGTAGGGAAATGGATTTGCAGGATCCCGAAGAATTTTATCATCGTAAATCATGTAACTAAAAATTAGAATATTTATAACAAATATTTAAAAATAATATATGCCCAATATTTATAACCAAAATTTTTATTGATATTTGAAAATCGGTCGCTATAAATATTTAACAATAGTAGTTTGTATAACAAGTGCGCAAAGCATCACTTTTCCCTCGAACGCAGAAGTTTCTGGCACGGGCGAGTGCGTAATGCGAGTGCCGCAAATCCACCTTGTGGGAAAAGTGCTTTGCGTACGAGTTGTTTACAATATTTTTTCTACTACCACGTTTATTAAAAAGAAAAAAAGTAAATTATATTTTATTTGAAATTTGAACAGAAAGAATTTAAAATTGAATATTGAACATAGAAAAGTCAGGTAAACATGATCAGTTCTGATCTATTTCTAATTGTTATTCCTGGTGTATCTTTTATTGATAACAAGTTTTCATTACTTGAAATGTTATTGTCTGCAAACGAAATTCGCCATAAGGATAATATTAGATTGTAAAAAATAATCTGACATTGACATTCCCGTACGTAAAAGTGACATCTTCGTACGGAAAAGTGCCATAGCGTGTACTTTTCCCACCGTAAGTTATTACGTTTCCAACGGATTTCTAAGGAAATGCCTGCTTTGCCTATAAAAATTTGTGTATGAAAATGTGTTTTGCATAAATGTTGTTTTTGCTATCTGGGAAATGTACTTCACAAAATACATTGTTTTCGGATACATGTTTATCTGTTTTATAATATTTGATTTTGTTAGTACTGTTTCTGTTTTGCCATATACATTTATTTAATTTTTAGTTCGAGTTCCCAATTAGTTTTTAGAGCACTGAATATTTTTATTCTGTGATTACAGTTTGAATAACTATTTTTGACATTCAAATCAATTTTATTTGGTAGATGATTAGAATACACAATCTTCTATGTTACTTCTTAAAATTTTTTGGTACTGGTTCTCTCCCTATATCACAATAAATCTATTATTCTTGAAATCGTTCTAGTCGATGTCAGATTTGAGGAATTAGTATTTACTTTTACATCAAAGATCTCTGTCGATTATCCCCACATGTGATACATATTTATTGTATGTTGAAAGGGAACTGACATCAATGCTCAGGAATTCCACTGAATACCGAACCTGTGACAAGAATTGTTTTTCAAACTCCCTCGTTATCTTATTTTTTTTCATTTCCATTCTTTCCTTGATCCATTCTTGCATAAAAGCATTTTATTGTGTGTCACTCGACCAATTGAGCTCAGTTATTGTTACTTTTGCAATTTCACTCATAATAAATCATTGTAATGTTTCCCTTATTTCGAAATACTCCAGTTCATCAGTTATTTGAATATTTATCAAGGTTACCACAGTGGATTTTCTATAATCAGTAGTAATACTGTAAGTACTTCAAAATAATCAGGTTATACATCGATAACTTGTTGCATAAATATAAAGAGTGTCAGTTTGACAGTTTAAATAATCCGACCGCGAAGCGGGAGGGGTTTGATAGAATTGCTATTACCATGTCCTGTTATTTTGATAAGTTCTTGTTCCGATACACCTGCTTTTGCCAATTGAGAAACAGCAGTGGCTCGGTGAGAATGATTTGAAAATATTTTGTTCGTCATATTCAAATTTGCCAATTCTGCAGACTTTTTGGTCAATTTACTAATTTTATGCACTCCAATTGGCATATTTTTGTACCAGCCAAGGGTTTTTTCTTTTCTCCAGTTGGGATTTACTGTCAGATATAACCTTTTGTTCTAATATTGATGTATTCGCTTCTTTTCATCATTAGCTTATCTAGAAGTCTCACTGGACAACGTCTTACTTCATTATGGTTAGGTACAAGCCATTTATTATTAGCACATGGTTTTGTTCCTCCCTGTGTGGTTTTGGTAAAAATAGTTTCGTTTTGAAAATAATGAGTCAAGCATGACGCTCCTTCATTTCCTCTCCACGCAAGTTCTACAGAAGCAATTAAGAAAAAATTTTTTGTAATCCTTGCGGTGTATTTTCATCCCACGCTTCTATCATTGCTATGTACTCGTTATTTTTAAATGCTGATGCACTATCCTTTCTCTTGTCCGGTAACATTTGAAGTTCCCTTCTTTTTGAATTTCTTGCGTTTCGTGCGGCTAAAAATATGGGACTAGAGAATGGATCAATTACTCTATTAAACTCCTTCATATATTTTTCTTGTACTTGTTTTGCCGTAATGTTCCACATCGTTTTAACCACATTTTCTTCATAATTTTCTCCATTACATTCTCGCATATTGAAAGCCCAATCTTTCAAAATGGACGCTATCATTTCAGTGGAAATTGATTCATTTAGCACATAGTTTCTTTCACTGCAAAACGTAAGAAATTGTTTCCATACGTACTTTTTTGTTTTCACTGTATTATGAGGCTCAGTATTTTGTATACTTTCGTCTATTGCATTTGATGACTAATTTCCGAATCGACTCATTTTTGAACAATTTTTGATAAACGTCACAATTTGACAGTTCTGTTTGTTGTATATTGATGTCGATGTGGTTACTATGAAAATGAAATTATTTTGAAATTTACGATTGGTGGAGCTACTCAGGTATTATCGAAATTATATGAGGTAACTTAACTAAATTGGACATTCTGATTGGTTGAAAATCATACGAAAGAAATAATCTCAGTTATGTCGAGATTTAAAATGTATGTAACTTTTTCAACCCTGTGTGAAATGTATTCACCATAATTAGAGATGGCAGTTATTACCAAATAATGGATTACTATACTGTTCGATTAATTTCAACTGAAAAATAATTGCTTGATCAAATTGGTATGAAATAAACGTATTAATATATAAAAACACATTTTCTTGAACAAGCCAGGAATAGAACAATATCTTTCAATAGAAACATTTTATATAATGTGTTAAAACTACCATGAGCAATATTCTAAGATAAAAATTGATCAGGGACCAAGATATAATCTTTGACAAAGAATTTAAAAATAATGGTTTGTATAACCCAGACAACATGGGATATTCATAGAATAATCTTCAAATATACCAAAAAGTATGATAATATTCCGAATAATCTAAGAATATTCTTATAATATTAATATTATTTTAGAGTATTCCAATAATATTCCTTAGTGAATATTCACAAAATAAGGCTGATGAATATTCTTAAAATAATAATTTTAGAATATTACCAAACTGAGTAATCCTAGAATATTCACTTATATTTGAAGAAAATCAATATTATTTTCCACATGGGACGAAAGTTATACCTAGTTCAAACATTTATCCGCATATTGAACCCTACATAGGCGTAAATACAAATAATAAATATAATATATCAAATAATAAAATATTATTGTGTAGATGAGGCTTTTACTTGATGAAGATCCATACTGAACGATGGAAATAAAACAATTTAGTTTGTTTAAAACTTCATTTATTTGAACTAAAGTTCAATTTAAACGGATTGACGCGTTTCACTAACACAGTAGCTTTCTCAAAATGAATGAAGGTTTAAATTGAGAATGTTCTAATATAAACAGTGCATAAATACAGAATTCTATTATACTAATGTTGAAAAAAAAGGTATCGAAAGGAATTACCTGGAAATTCATTCACCAAAAACATTCCTAAGTTATCTTCTAGGTAGGAAGGTTTAATAAAGAAGAGTGATTGATATCTATTTGGTCGTTAAGTAGGTTACGTGAATATTAATTTTAGTTTATCTCAAGAGCCTCTAATGGATTTAAATTAAAGGATTCACCGACTACCGAATTTCAAAATTTGGGTCGAAAATGTGTTGGTTTTCTAATAAATGATTTGAATAGTTAGAAACTAATTTTTTGTTGTCATAGCTACGATTGTGTCCCGAAATTCTAGTTTTAAAATTTCTATAAGTTCTACCGATATAAACTTTTTCACAGTTGTCGTTACCACATTTTAATTTATAAACTCCTGATTTGTTTAATTTTAAAGATTCAGATTTGTTATTTTTAATGAGTTTGGATACATTGTAATCAGTTTTAAAGATATGAATATTTGCTCTAAAACAATTCATCCAAACTCATCAAAAATAACAAATCTAAATCTTCAAAATTAGACAAATGAGGAGTTTATAAATTAAAATGTGGTAATAACAACTGTGATAAAATTTATATTGGTAGAATTTATAGAAATTTTGAAACTAGATAGAATTTCGGAGCTATGATAGCAGAAATTAGATTCTAGCTATTTAAATCATTTATTATGAAACCCAAATTTAGACATTTTACATGTAGTCGTAAAATCCTTTAGTTTGAATTTATTAGAGACTCTTGAGATAAACAAAAATAAATATTCAGGTAAACTTCTTAACGACCAAATAGATGTCAATCACCCTCCTTTATTAAACCTTTTTACCTAGAAGATAACTTAGGAATGTTTGTAGTGAATGAATTTTAAGGGAATTGCTTTCAATACCTTATTTTCAACAATAGTATAATAGAATTCTGTATTTCTGCACTGTATATATTGGAACATTTTTAATTTATACCTTCATTCGTTTTGAGAAAGCTACTGTGTTAGTAAAACACGTCAACCAGTTTAAATTGAACATTAGTTCAAATAAATGAAATTTAGAAAAAATTAAATTGTTCCATTTTTATAGTTCAATTAAATAATAACCAGGTATTAAACCCATTGAAGTTCAGATAAAGATTATAAAATAAGAAAAAGAAATAAAAATATGCTCGATATGAACACTACATATACATAAACGGTTAACACCGTGTGGATATAATGATATTGATCATATTGTCGTGTAACAAAAAGAGAACGAAGATATGAATCCTAATTATTATAATATTCGGCGTAAAGCCAAATCAAGACAGGTACCCAATCGCGTCAACAAAAAGTCGTCAGCCGATTAAAATGCGGCGTCCTCTATACACACGTTCATTGGTTAATTTCTTATATCATTTGTGTTTGATGGGCTTAAGTTTGGCATGCGTCAAAGTCATGTGTCAATAGGTTCGTTTCTCTTCCGTTTTGTCTAATTATCAACCTGTGAACTGGAGTGGATTGATATCCACCCATAACTTACATATATTAAAAATAAATTTAAAAGTTTAGCAAAGAATACACCAACACAAGGAGGCGAAATTCCGACAATTCATTTTCTGAATGGGCAACTGTGATAAACACCATGTTTCAAATAAGTTATATGTCAACGTCATATTGTATTGTTAACCAAAAAATATTTTTCGTTGTTAAACAATCATACGCTTTTTATTAAGATTTATTATGATTTTGTTTTCAACAATATCGTGACTAGTGGAACTTTCCGTGAGAAATTATTGTATTTGTTATGGGATGAATAACTTGTGCAGTTCATGGATATCACTCAAAAACAGGACAATGAATAATTATGTTTGGATTTCCCAAAGACCCTGTGAGGTAAGAGAAATTGTTTCTATATGCAATATATTATAGTTATATATTACTTTTTTATTATTTTACATTTTACCTTAAATGTACCTATGCATTGTAAGTTGTGTATTTCTATGTTTTTGATTTTTAACATTGATCTGTCTCTCTGCCTTTAATAGCATATGAAATAATGATATGTACTTCCATAAGCTTTCTGCTGACGAGCCCTGTTCATCAAAAAATATGTTGAATAATAATACATGAATATTCAATATAAATTAGTAGTTCATTTATTTTATAGACATGTGAAAATATAAAAATATACCTACATTTATTTACTTTTTAGCGCACACTTATGGTTGGAAGATTGTAACTGTGCAGCTTTGTTTGGAAAGACTACAGATGTTTAACAAAATAATTATAGGTTGTGTGAACTTCACTTTGAGGAAAAATTTGTTTCCAGAGGAGGATATCCCAAGCATTTCTTTCAGCTAGCTGTGCCTACCCTATTTCCATGGTAAAACGCAAATGTCATATTTTATTGAATGATCTACCAATAAAAATAGTTATTCAGTCTGGTAAATATTAAATTTACTTTCTGACAGGATTAAAACCTTCTTGGAATTTGTGTAAGGAAATATCTTGGTGTTCAGATAATGGAAACAGAGATATTCAAACATTTATATCTGTTGATAAAACTAAGTGAAGATTCATTTGAACAAGTGAATTATCTTGAGAACTTGAGGCTGGTAAAAACTTACATGAGAAGAACATACAATAATTAATCACCATATACTTTGTATTTAGGAGACAGTACATAATACCAGTGTCAATGTAATGTATTCTGCATAGTGACAAATTTGATATTTTTTATACCTATATTTGTGCAATTCCTACAAATAATTACTACAATTATTTTTATAATTGCAGATACCACAACATTACAGCAACCAGCACATTCATTTGAGGCCGTCGCAATACATTCTAGTGACTGTGACGATATAATTCAAGTTTATGAATCCACACGCTGCCAGCTTTTAACACCACCTTACCCGAACGGGCAAAATTGACATATGTCATTGAAAAACGTCAACAATAAGGACGTTTTTCAGTTGTACCTCAGTTATGTAGCCTTAACCGGACAGTTTTACCCATTTGGATAAAACAAATGCTAAAAACTCGCAGTGTGTGGGCCCTATAAATATTAATAAATTTTATAAGTTTAACCCTATATTTTTGTATAGAAACAAGTATTGGGTCGATTTTGTTTTTTCTTTATTTTTTCATTCCTCTCAAAAGGATGTGAGTATCTAAGAATATTTTATTTTACGAAAATGATGTTCAACAAGTAGATTCCAGCTTTATATATTTTGTGAAGTTTTGGCTTTAAAAAGATAAAACGCAAGTTTAGAGGCTCCACACACTGTCTGCTTTTAACACCACCTTACACAGAGAAAACACGTTCAAATAAAAGAAGTTTCTAGAGAAAAACCGCTTGCTGCAAATAAATTTGTATTAGTGGTAGAAACGTTATTCATCAATAGTTGAAAAAAACAGATAGCTAGTTTTGTCCGTTAAAGTGATCGACAAACCTTAGTCACCAGGTAATTTTTACTTAATAAAAAAAGTTTCTAGAATTAAATCATTTACCCTTAACTATGTATCCTTTATCGTAAGTGAGCTCGATATTAATGTTTAGTTATCAAAGTATTTGGAATCACGTCTTCGACACATTCCGATAACACTCGGGTAGCTCGGCTGACCGTTAAGTTGGTTTCAAACAAGAAATTGCATTATTTAATTTTTAAAATTCCGGACGACAGCCTACAAACAGCACGTGTGAAGTGTAGTGAATGTTTGAACGATCTTTCTTTGTGCGGTGAGTGGTTTCTGGTTCCACTATTAGGCGATGCCTACAATGGAATTCAAGCAATGTAATTTCCTTCAATGAACATATGTTTGCATATGAAGTTAAGATAATTGATAATCTATCTTGCTTTTCAGATCTTCAATTTTATTTTCAGATGGTCACTTTGAATGTACACTCTAATAGCAGAACTTACATTACTTTTTTTCAAATATTTTCTTATTTTTTACGTAAGTTGAAACAAATCTTTATATTCTGTACTACTGTCCAGTTCCGAGATACTGCTCGTCTAAATCGTGTAATTACCATGTCCGTAATATAAAGTTGATAAATAATCACTTTTTCGTTTGGTTAAGAAAAATGAAAATTTTAAAATGTCTTACAGTTTGCAGCCGTCGATTAGAGAGATCTCTAAAACCAATTTTCAGCGACGGTTTTATCAGCCGTACCCTGTATAGGATTTTTTTGTATGAAAACGTTCCTTATTATTTTTATTTTTTATTTTGTATAATTCAAAAAAAATTAATAAGTTTAAAACTGACGTGTTCGTACATGATTTGTACTGTACTTAGACTGAAAACGTTCCTTATACTATTTTTAACTTTTATTTTCGTCTTTTTGGTTAATTTAAGAAAATTAATAAGTTTAAAACTTACATGTTTTTCTATAGTCGGTACTGACTGAAAACTAATTCCTTACTACTTTCAACTTACTTTTATTAATTTCGTATTTTTAGTTAAGAAAATATCATTTTGAAACTTAAATGTTTTTGTATGATTTGTATTATGATACTTAGACTGAAAACGTTCCTAATTATTTTTAACTTACTTTTATTTTTGGTTACTTTGAGAAAATTGTATATTTTGAAAAGTTATTTTTTAATTACTTAAAAAAATACATTTGTTAATTTTTTATAAGTTTAAAATAAATATTTTTTACAAATTCGCTTTTTTTAACCCATTTCTGATTGTTTCGCAAATATGGAAAACTAATATGAAATTTGAAGCTTGTATACCAAATCTGTTGATTTATAATTATATTTTATAAAATACATTTGACATACCTGGTATATAAAATTTCATCTTTGGATTCGTTTTCAGTACCGGGTGCCCACTTATATTTTCCCCTAATAAACTTTAAATGCTTATAAATTCTAAACGGGGCAGAATAGAAATATGCGGTTTTTACTGGAATGTTTCATTTTAGTACAAGTTTTGGTCGAATAGATTGTATTTTTTCCATCGCTTGCGATTACGTCAAAACAAAAATAGCGAATTTTTACAATTTTGGATTTTGAAAAGTTTCCATCTCTATATAGGTGAAGATCACTTATAAAACTACAAAAAATATACTGGTCGTTCCATTAACAAAGTCAATAAAAAAATTGTCAAAAATTCGCTATTTTTGTTGTTTCGTAAATGAAAACGATAGAAAAAAATCAATCTATTCAAACTAAACTTGTAGCTACTAAAATGAAACAATTCCGTGAAGACCGCATATTTCCTTCCTGAACCGTTTAGAATTTATAGATAGTCAAAACAGGGGAAATATAAGCCTAAATGCCAAGATTTGGGTTAATAAATAAATCGATTACTGTAAATAAACTGTTCAATTAGTCCTGATAACCTGTATTACTAAGGTAAATATACATTTTATCTATTATAGGTTCTAAAGTTATTAGTGATAAATAAATAAATCACTAAGGACAGGTATACAATATGTCAGATTTAATAAACGATGTTTTATTAAATAGCTAGTAGCAAGTTATCTAGGTCGATAACTGTATGCGACTAAATAATTTACGGTAAATAAAAAAGACCACTTGAAATATATCTATGACAAGTGATCTCTATATTAACTGTAAATGTTCAATTTTAGCAATAAGGTTGGTTCTGTGGTAAATGAATAAGTCATTTGTCCTTTGTTTAATAGATTTTTTTGCTACTGCAAGTGAATATTCTCTAATGGCTAGCGAATTTTTTCTCTGTGTACTCGGACAGGTAAAACTGTGTGGTAAAGTCGATACATGTGACTGATTGAAAAAGATGTCAACAGAAAGGACATTTTTCGATTACACATCAGTTATTTATATTATTCGGCTAGTTTCACCCATTTGGGTAAAACGAATGCTAAAAGATCGCAGTGCGTAGGACTTATAACGAGCGTCAACAAAATTTCAACTCAAGTTGGCTGTGGATGAAATTTGACGTTATGAACGTATTTCTGTGATAATTTTAACTTTAATAGCAAGAATGTACATCTGTCAAATTAGTGTTAGAAGCAACAAGTACAGATAATTGATCTCGCTGGCTTTTAAAATCTAAAGCCAACTTGAGCGAAAATTCTGTCGAACACTTATTTATTTATTTATACACACAGTCTCATAATATAAATACTTAATTCTATAGTTAATTCTGCTTCTTCGCAAAATATTAATATTCCACACAATAAAAAAATAAATACTCAGAGGAGGTTGTTCTGTACGACTAAGAAGAAAAAATAGCTTTAAATTTGGTATCTAAGAATGTATAAATAAATTATAATTTATAAGACAATCCAATAACCTTGGTAGTTTTTTTGCCCTGTTAAATATTCATATTCCCCTATGACAACAGATATAGGTCAAAATAAAACAGTATTTTTCTCGTTTCAACTGTAATGAAAGGAAGAGTTAGAATTCTCTTATCCATTCCATTTTTTTCAAATCTCAGTTAATCTGCACAATTCACTAAGTCATAACGACATTGCTGTTAAACGATTTTTTGTTGTTACTATACTTATATCTACCATTATTGTTAATATTGCTATAATAACAAATTGATCGATACAATGAGAAAATAGAAAAGTTAAATTATTCTGGCTCTCCTACTAAACGATTTATATTTTAATTTGAAAAATGAAATACCTATATTAGTTTAAGTTTTTTGATAGCTTAAACATAAATGAGTACATTAACATTCCAAAAAGAAAACGTTTAACCGTTAAACAGTTTTTTTTATTCAAATTTAAGAGATTTTCCTAAGTTGAAATAACTGGAAAACAGTTCTCTCACCTTTTATTTTATTTCAGTGTAGCAATGTCGTTATGATTTAGTAAATGCGGCCGAATATAAGATAATATCAGTTAATTGCCTAAGAACAATCAATTACGATGCGTTTTAATTGAAATAATTGAATATCTTGTCAAAATATAACAACTATTATTTTTAAACTTTCGCGCCAACGGATTCTAACCTCGCTAGTTTTTAATTGGTCAGGATCATCTGTGACTTGCAGCTCGCAAGACGCTAGTTACCGCACTAGGTATTCCTTGAGCTTACTGTGGTGGTCATCAGTGTATCGTGAGCGGCACAGAAGTGCATTAGTTTAGATTTGGTACCTGAATGCGGACTAAGAATCCGCCGCCAGTAAAAATTACTTAAATATTCTACAGATTAGTAGTTTTTCCTTCGTATTCCATGAAAGGTAAGAAATATTATTCTGAAAATTGTTACTTTTACTGAATAATTATCACTTTACTAGATGGCGTCATATGAAAGAGAGCAAGAACGATTACAGCGACTAATGCTAGAGTGTCTCAATGAAGATATAGTTACTGAAGACGACCCAAACGACTCCGACGAAGACAGTGAAGAGGATATTTTACAAACGCATGAAATAGATTCTAATTCGGAGGAAGAGATTGAGGATGGTGACGTTGAAACAATGCCCTCAGTAGTACCGTACTTCATCGGAAAAGATGGGAAAACTAAGTGGGCAAAACACTCTCCTCCCACATCACGGACCAGGGATGTAAACCTGATCACTCGTATGCCAGGTGCTAAAGCAGCTGTACAAAATTTGAAGACACCTCCTGATATTTGGAAATACTTTTTCAATAACGAAATGCTAAGTACAATAGTAGAGTATACCAATATGCATATTCGAAGTAAAAAGGATAATTATACCCGTGAAAGAAATACCAAGGAAACCGACGTGAATGAAATACAGGCTCTAATTGGACTACTCTATTTGGCGGGAGTAATCAAGTTTAGCCGTCTGAAAGCTGATGAATTGTGGAACAACAGCGGGACAGGTGTTGAGCAATTCCGTCTGACAATGTCAAAGACCCGTTGACCCGTTTTAAGTTTTTACTTCAACATATTAGATTTGATGATCTCAATTCTCGATCAGAAAGAAGGAAAATTGATAAATTATGCACGATTCAAGAAATTTTTGACGCATTTGTTGCCAACTGCAAATCTGCGTACACTCCATATCAAAATGTTACAATTTACGAAAAGTTAGAAGCGTTTCGGGGTAGATACGGTTTCCGCCAATATATTACGAGCAAACCTAATAAATACGGTCTAAAAATATATGCTCTAGTTGATTCAAAGACAGTTTATACTACCAATTTTGAAGTGTATACTGGTAAACAACCCACTGGTCCATACGCTTTGGATAATTCAGGTTTAGCACTTGTCCAAAGAATGGTTGAGCCTATTAGGAATATCAAACTAGACGTAACATGCGATAATTGGTTTTCGAGCATCCCATTGGTACGTACCCTATTGAGAGATTTTAATCTTACGTACTCAGGAACCATTCGTAAAAACAAAGCTGAATTACCGATTGAACTATCTAATCCACAAAGTCGACCTATAGGATCGAGCATGTTTGCCTACGATAAAAATATAACATTGGTGTCATATATTCCCAAACGGAAGAAAAATGTAATTCTAGTTTCAAGCCTTCATCATGATGGTGAGAACGATACAATTACAGGAAAACCTGAGATGATTGTTGATTACAACAACACTAAAGGCGGAGTTGACACTTTGGACAAAATGTGTGCTGCTTATGACTGCGCCCGAAACACATCAAGATGGCCTATGTTTATTTTTTACTCTATGCTAAATATGGTTGGAATGAATTCCTTAGTCTTGTTTTAACTGCAAAATTCTGACAAAATAGCTAGGAGGTTATTTTTGCATAAACTATAAGCCGCGTTAACCGAAAACCATATTCGTTTCCGTGCTACTCAGAAGAATATTCAAAAAACGATAACACTACGAATCAAAGAAATGTTTGAGATACAAGATCCCACTCCCACTCCCCAGCCTGAGAATTCCAGAGGTCCATGCATTTACTGCGATCGAAAGAAAAATCGACCAACGCGGTTTTCCTGTAAAAAATGTACCAAGTTTATGTGCCTTGAACATTTAACTTGTGCTTGTACAGAATGTTATCCTGATAATATGTCTTAAATACTTTTGTATGTTTGTTAGGATATGATAATTATATTTTTGTCGATTTCGATGCTTTGTTGTCATAATGAAATGAATGAAAGAATGAATGTAAAATGAAACATAATCATTTAAAATGTTTTTTTATGGAAAAAAAGAGTACTATATTTCACCATTTCGGGGACTCTCAGTCCGCCGCCACTATCTATGCTCAGAAACAAAGCGCCAGTCACGAAAGGTTAATAGAGAGTCATAAAGTTTATGTTTGTCTAATAAAAATTTGGACAATTTAATATTGAATTTTATTTTATTAGGTAGGGTAAACACACCAGTGTTTGCCAGTTATAACTATTTCCTTTTTTAAATTGCTCCCGGTTGCTTGAAACATATATTTTTCAATTGCTGAATAAGCTCATTTTGATGATCAAAGAATATGTTATCGATTCCTATAAGATATGAAGGTTTTTATTTTCATTGTTATGAAAATATAGCAAATCTCTAAACATGCGCAATACAACCAATGATTGCTAATATTTTCTAGTTAGTGCCAAATTGAGAAAGTGAATGCGATATTTATTATAATAACAAAAATAAGTGGTAACTATGAAGAAAGTTCATAAAAAGGTAACAAAAAATACATTCATATGGAAAATACTGGATATCGACTCATTTCTGAAACATGATAAGACCCGCGAGAGTTTAGTTTTCTAGGAATTTTTATTTTTTCTTTAATATCGTGCTTTTCGTAAAGTAGTATATCCTCTTTTTCGAGCCATTTCCAGTTAAATCCACTTTTCTCCATCGCTGAAATTTCAAACTTGTCGCCAATGATTCTTTTAATCATTCCAGGAAAATAACCACTATTATCAGTTACTACAACGTAGTTATTTTCAGACAAACTTTCTCCTGTACTATTTTCGGCATTCTCGTCTGACTCACGGCTATCCTGACTCCAATCATCGCCTTCTCCTTAAGATAACAATGGAACATTTTCCGATAAATCTGAGGAGTCTGACGAGACTACATTTTTTTTTCGTTTAAAACTGGACTGATTCTTTATCTTTTCAGTTTCTTTCTTTTTCTCTTTCCTCAATTTTTTCTCTCCGCCTTCAAAAGTTCTGCTTCGACTTTTTTGTTGCGCCGATCTTCCTCATACTTCCTCCATCCTTCCGATGTGACCACAGCTGGTAACTTTATTTGTCTCATTTTTGTTTTCTTTTTGGGAGTGCCTGGTCAATAAACGTTTTCCTTGAATGGTGTGGGAACATTTTGACCTCCTGTTGGTGGTGATAAAATCCTTGCCAGCTTAGTTGGTGTGATCTCACCCTCTGGAAGAGGTGGTAATGGGTTGGGTCTAACTGGAGAAGTAGAAGGAGGAGCCACACTGCTAGTCTTCGGAGGATGTTGGAAATATTTTTGAAGAAGTCGACATATTTTCTTCACCTCTGTCACCACTGATATGTTTGCTCTTGTACCATACGTCGTATGAAACTTGATTTCCGACAATGGTATCTAATTCCCTATTTGCGAATGAGGTCACTAATTCATCGCCGATGAGCATTTCTACATATCGATGTTTCTCAGAATATTGTATACCTTGTGGCAAAAGCCTTGAAGATTGTTTTGTTCCGCATTATGAATAGTCTACTGCTTCTTCGTCAAATGGGTGCAGCCCACATTTCTGAAAACCATTAATAGTTGAAGTTTCCTCCAAATCAGATCCCAGTATCTTATTTAGTACTGGTGGTAACTGTAATTTGCCTATAGAAACTGCATTATTCTCAACCTTCCAGCGATTATCTTCTTGTGACCACTTCTTCTTAAGCGGTCCAAAGACAGCTGCGTCAAGGGGTTGAATGACGTGAGTCACGTTTGGATAAGGGAAATTATCACGATATCTATTTCACTACATAGCTTAGACAAATGATACGTTAAGTGTGAACGATGGCCATCTAAGAAAACAATAACTGGTCGTGAAATTTGTTTCTTCTGCAACCATGGAAAATGTTTGCAATGTATTCGTAAAAAACTTCACCAGTTATCCATCCTTTATCCGATTTGAACAAAGCCCATTCATCAGGAATGTTTTCTGTAACACCTCTCGGTAGCCGTTTACCAGCATATACCACAAGCGTTGGAGTAATGTCACCAGTAGCAGAGGTTCCAATTAAAACTGTAATGTTTTCTTTACCGTTACTGCAGATTTCTTACACGTTTTTCGGTCCCTTTACACCAAGTACCTTTTCTCCTTTGGGACAAAGCATGAATCCGCTTTCATCCAATTGAAAATCTTGTCCGGACATTTCATTACCTTCAAGAGATTACAGCCTTCCAGATAGGTAAGTACCTCGTTAAACCAATTTCTAATAGCTTCTGGTGTTAGAGCCGCTCTATTTCGTGTTAACTTCTCCACCGTTCTTTGAGCAATGTCTTTATGCCTATGCAGAAACAATTTTAGCCATTTCCTGCCTGGACGCCCCACTGCAAATTTGTTCTGAAGTTTGCAGGTCTCGTTTAATAATTGGAAATCCGCGTGAAGCCAGTTCTTTTATTCAGTTTACCAGAATTAATTCATTCCTCTCTCCTAGGGTAGACGACGGACCCATTCTGGAAATAATGAAAAATTAATAGCAGCATGAACTAATTCGAAAGATTAAATCATTTTCTACTGGTTTTTACAACAAAATTTCATTTGTTGATTATAGATTTACCTCGGCTTAACAGTAGACTTACCACTCACAATAAAACGAAGTATAGTTCGAGAAACATTAAATTGCTGGCTAACCTTAAATGCACTCATACCATGTTGCACGGCCTTCACTGCCTCCACCATATTCTTCCTGTTGTACTGAAATTTCAACTTTCTTGTTGATGGCATCTGTGTGAAAATGAATGTTTAGTACCATAGGAATACAACTGTCAAATACTAGAACATCGAAGGTACCAGTAAATGCCAATAAGTGGCAAACAATGGTAAAAACTGGTGAAAAACATTCCAGTGTTTGCCACCCTCTCTTTGATGGCTATTCTCATTGAAATACCTTCAATATCACTTTCCAGTTGAAATTTAAGTCATTACACACCATAAAATAACATTACATCTCAAAAAGCTTTCATATCAAATAGGATTGCAATAGATTTATATTCAGTGTTGTCTTATCAAACGACAAATATCTCACCTTCTCAAATTTTCACTGTGCTACATGCCACTGATTTGATAAAACAAAATACCGATCGCAATTGTGACATTGAAAAGGAATGATTTCCTAATTTCGGAAGCAGGAGGCATTATACAATAAACACAAGATTATCGACAAGAGTTTCAAATTCATTGAACACTGGCAAAGACTGATGAGCTTACCCTAAGCTTAGGTAGTTAAAATATATTTTTTCGGCAACCGTCCGGGAAGTACCTATTTTCTGGACGCTTTTTCTTACAATGTTCCTAATTTGGTTCTATAAATAAATAATATGAAGAAATGTGCTTTACTTATTTCTATATCAATGTTGATAACTAATCCACACGGTTGCCGAAAAAATAATGTACTTCACACGACCGGAAACAGGCACAAATTCGATTCAGAACATGAGGCCAATAACATTATTGCTTAATTCTGGTTAGACCTGAGAAAATAGAAATTTACGTAACGGAAAGTAGTTTTTTCGGACTCGCAGACTTCCAGGACACGCCTGCGGCTCGTCCTAGAATCTTGTCTACTCATCCGAAAAAACAGTTCTTTCCGGACTTGTTACGTAAATCACTATTTTCTTAGGTCAAACCAGAATTAAGCAATAATGCTATTGGCCTAATGTTCTGATAATTCTACAAAATTCCAAATGAGTCTACCACGAATATTCATAGTATATATTGAATATTTTGGAAACATTCATTAAAGAACATTCTAAGATAATGATTTTCTGAATATTCTTAGAATAATCCTAGCTTATTTATAATGCGAAAAAGAATATTCATTTGGGAATGTTCTCTGAATATTTAGGATATTCTCATTTTCACTTCCTAGGAATATTCCAAAAAGCATAAAGATATTATTTGCATTTTTAGAGAATATTCCAATATGTCAAAATGAATATTCCACGGATATTTTTATTATATCTAATGTAGTCTGGGAATCTGTTGTCAATTGCCTTTTATCCGCAAATAAAAAAATACCTCAAAGGAACCATAAAAAACTCATTTTTAGAAAACTGCACTTGTATTTTCTTAGCATTATATATTTTTGAGGATATATTTATATATGTCACTTTCAAGTAGCCACATAACGAATTAATCGATCAATAGAGTTACTGTAAATCGTTTAATTAATAGCTGAGTTGTAATAAAATAATTGATTTTTCTTATATTGCAATTAATCGTTGCGATCTCTTATCATATTCTTAATTGGTACAGTTCACTAATGTTAATAAATATAGGGACCCTATTTTTTATTAGAGTTTTTAATGAAACTCAACGTTCCTAGCTAATTCCACAATATAATGGAAAATATTAAAAATTTTAAAAAATTGATAATTGTTTCGATAACTGAATATCATCGTTACTTTTATTTTTATGCCTTCCTGATGTTTAGTAGTTATTTTTGGCTATACCAAGAAGTGACATACCTTGTGAATGACCTAATATATGTTAATAGGAAAAAGAAGAAGATGTGATATTACAAATATTGAAGCTTAGATATTATTAGACCTATGGTGATATCCTGGATATCATTTTTCCTATTAAGATCAGTATAACTGTGCAATGATAAAGAAAACTAGGAAAACTATATCTGCTGATCTTTATAATTATCACTTACGAAGACAGTTTAATAGTGGAGAGCTTCCTAGATTTATCTGTTTATTGACGACTTCATATTGTGGGTTTCATAAGTGTCATCTAATTTCCAACTCTTCAAGGAAATCCAGTTCTTGTTTCTTATCACAAATATGTAGTACTTCTAGTTCTGTGTTTGGTGTCAATGAATTGTTGGTGTCAAGTAGATGTTTTGCGTAATATGATTTATCTGGTGGTTTTAATATGTATGTTCGTAAGTGTTTACTGTATCTGATTCCAAAATTTCTAAGAGTCTGACCCAAATAGACAGCATTACATTCTGAACATTTGAGTTTATATATACCTGATTTCTTTAATGTTGGTATTTTTGTTTTGACATTTAACAAATTTTGTACGTACGTTACTTTCTGTTTTAAAAGCAATTGTTGTATTTGTTCGAGTTTATGTTTATTTGAATTTAAGTAATATTTTCACACAGTGACAACGCTGTAAGACCTTTCAACGTTACTCTAAAACTTCAAAAAAGAGGATTCGAGCGGCGACCACGTGAATACATCGTCGGCAAAGAAAAATGGTGTAAAAATGAATGTATTTTATTACTGTTTTATGTTAAAATAAATAATAAAAAACGAGTGGTGTTATTTCGACCAGTGAGGAAGAAAACCCCAACGAAACAGATGGTCCTTCGAGCCGGATACAGCAATATAAAAGGTCAGTCCTTTCCATTACTAAAATTAACCTAAAATTGTTTGCCTATTTTCCCACTTGAGTTCAATATTGTCACGAAACCTCGTATAAGATATATCAAATATTGAATAAGTCTCGTTTTAAGTGTAGTTTGCATCGTTTCACGCTATTATTTAGGCAAATAGTTAAAGGTCTCGTATAAAAAATCTCGTAAACATATTCATTTGCATGAAATACTCGATGCAACACGTGGTTTTGTATTCTCGTAACAAATTGAAAGTGTCGATTACAATCACGGTAAACATATTCTCGCAAAACCTCGTAGTAAGCATATTAGTTGAAATCGCAATAATCAATAATAAATAAACAGTAATAATAAAAATCACGATGTCAGACGTAGATGATACAAATCCTCAACTCGATTTATCACGATTGAAGCATAACAAAGCTCAAATCAAAGAAGAACTAACTCGTTTTCAAAACTTTTTGGATAAAACTGATTTCTCTACATCAATCGAATTAGTGCAAATTAGGGTGGAAACTATAAAACCTCTCCTCGATAAGTTCAGGTCGGTTCAAACGCATTTTGAAGAATTAATATTAGGTGATTTTCCCGATAATTATAACGAGGATGAGTATACAAACGAAAGGGATGAATTTGAAACACGTTATTTTAAAGCTTTAGCTCAGGGTCATAAAATTTTAGATCAGCATTTTTCATCTCTGTCTCCGGGGTTAAATAGCGCTACGCCAAATAACCAAACAACTCACGGTGCGATGTTGCCAAATGTAGCCGCTAAACTACCATTATTAACATTGCCTGAATTCAGCGGTTCTTACAGTGAATGGCAAAGATTTCGGGATATGTTTTGCGCATTAGTACACAATAATGGTACCTTATCCGATGTACAACGGTTTTATTATTTGGAAGCCTCTCTGAAAGGTGAACCAAAGAATTTAATTGCCTCATTAATACCCACTGACGCGAACTATAGTACAGCGTGGGAATTATTGAAAAAACGGTATGAAAATAAAAAGGTAATGATAAATTCTCACTTAAAAGAAATAATGGACTTGCCAATTTTAGGTAAAGAATCTCACTCGTCACTTAGAAGTTTCGCAAACACATTCTTAAAAAATTATCGTTCACTAGAATCATTAGGAGAAAACGTATCCGAATGGAATACAATTTTAATCTATATTCTCGTTTCAAAATTAGACACAAATACAAAACGTGAATGGGAAATATGTTGTAAAGGCATGTCTTGTCCAAAAATTGATGATTTTAACGAATTCATAACACAAAGATGTCAATTATTGGAAGCTTTAGACACAAAGGCAAGCACCAACTTTAAAAAACCATTTGAATCAAAATCATTTATAACATCAACCACATACCGTCCTAAATGTCCAAATTGCAAGGAACAGCATTTCATATATTTTTGTGACAAATTTAAAGAATTATCCATATCAGAGCGTCTTGAAAAGGTTAAAAAACTAAATCTATGTATTAATTGTCTACGATATGGACATAGGTCTTCAGAATGTAGATCATCGGGTTGCAAAATATGCCGACAAAGACATGCGACTTTGTTACATAAATCTCAGGAAATCACGTGCGCGAATAATCAAAACTCGAATACCGATAATAAAGTTACCGAACCTCAGTCATTGAGTCAAACATATGTTACCGAAATTAAAGATAATCCAAAAAACGATGAAGGTGATATATTACCTCAGGGTAGTTCAGTAATGTCGAATACTTGTACAAATACAACAAGTTCGTTCATTTTATTATCCACAGCTATTGTCAATGTATACGATAAGCATAAAAATATTGTACCCTGCAGAGTGCTTCTTGATTCCGCTTCACAATCAAATTTTATAAGCTCTTCTATGTTCAAAAAATTACATGTGCCAAGCACGAAAATTAATCTTCCAGTTGTAGGAATAAATCAAATAAAAACAAATATATCTCAGCGTGCTGAAATATCATTGTCCTCTCAACATTCCGGTTACAAAACAAAATTAAATTTTCTTGTCATACCTAAAATTACAGAAGTTTCACCACAAAGATATTTTGATACATCAAGCTTAAATATTCCTGACGACCTGCCATTGGCAGACCCGGATTTCAATACTCCCGCGGAAATTGACATGTTATTGGGCGGAGAAGTTTTCTTTGAACTTCTTTGCATCGGACAAATTAAATTGGGAAAAAACTTGCCAATTTTACAAAAAACATTACTCGGGTGGATAGTATCGGGTCAGGTGCCATGCGGACAAGGCAAACTTGGCAAATCTGAGGTCATGTTATCAAATTGCTTTTTTATTGAGAATTCTTTAAACGATAACTTAGAAAAATTCTGGCGCATCGAAGAGATCAATCCTAATCCACGCTCGTTAATGACCAAAGAAGAAATAGATTGTGAGATGCATTTTCAAGAGAATACACGTCGAGATGAAACTGGTAGGTTTATTGTTAAATTTCCTTTGAAGACTAATTTCTTAAATTTAGGTGATTCCGAACAGTCTGCGTTAAATAGGCTATATTCTATGGAAAAAAGATTAGCGAAAAATCCCGAAATTGAAAGGTCTTACGTTTCTTTCATGAAAGAATACCAAACTTTGGGTCACATGACGGAAATACCTCGCGACTCTTCTTCGAAAACCCCTATATATTATATTCCGCACCACTATGTTGAAAAACTCGATAGCTCAACAACTAAACTGAGGGTGGTTTTCGATGCTGCTTGTAAGTCATCCACGAATCTTTCATTAAATAATGTTTTAAAGGTCGGTCCTACAATCCAAAATGACTTGTTCTCAATTTTATTACGATTCAGAAAACATAATTTCGTTTTTATCGGTGATTTGACTAAAATGTACAGACAAGTATTAATTGATGAAAGCGAAAGAAATTTGCAGCGAATAGTCTGGCGAAACTCACCAAAGGACGAAGTTAAACACTTCCAACTCAACACGGTCACCTATGGCACAGCGTCAGCCTCGTTTCTTTCTACGCGCTGTTTGCTACAAATATCTCGAGATATAGCTGATAATTACTCCTTAGAAAGCGACATAATTGCATCCGATTTTTACGTTGATGATCTCCTCACAGGATCATCAAACCTCGATACACTTAAAAAACTGAGACAAAATATTTCCACAATTTTATCCGAATATGGGTTCGAATTAAGAAAATTTCAATCAAATAATCGCGAAATTGTTCATGATATAAATAAACACGGTAATGTTGACGATAAATATTCAATCACGGATGATTCAAGTATCAAAACTTTAGGTGTCTCTTGGATACCAAATCTCGATAAATTCGAATATAATTCTCAAAACCTCTTAATCGAAAGTGATAGAGCCACTAAAAGAAATATACTCTCATTTATATCAAAGATTTTTGATCCACTCGGTATATTAGGTCCGTTGACGATACGAGCTAAACTGATAATCCAAAAACTCTGGCAACTGCGACTCGACTGGGATGAAAGTCTTCCCAATGAATTATACACAGAATGGTTGGAAGTAAGAAACGAATTATCTCAGGTAGGTTCGTTGCATATTCCACGTCACGTCCTCGTAAAGGAGCCAAATGTCATCGAAATTCACGGTTTTTCGGACGCGAGCGAAAAGGCATATGCCTGTTGTATTTACCTTCGTTCGATCAGCGTAGACAATAAAATCGAGAGTCATTTGCTCTGTGCCAAATCACGAGTTAGCCCCTTGAAATCAATTTCATTGCCGCGATTGGAGCTTTCCGGATCTCTTTTATTAGCTAAATTAATGGCTAAATGTAAAGATGCCTTAAAATTTAAGATACAACAAACTTTTCTTTGGACAGATTCAACGATTGTGCTATCTTGGATATCTGCCGAAACAAAACGTTGGAAAACGTTTGTTGCTAATCGTGTTGCGGAAATTCAACAATTGACGAACATCGAAGACTGGAATTACATTTCTTCTGATAAGAATCCAGCAGATATAATATCGCGTGGTTCCAGCATAAAGAATTTAATCACCTCCTCTTTATGGCTGCACGGCCCGGATTTTTTCATTGAATTTAAAAAATGGCCAGAAAACACAAATATTGTCAATTTTAAGCGATCCACTCAAAATATTCCAGAGGCCAAAACAGTGCCAAAAATAACTTTGTCTACTCAAGTTTTTAACTACGAGATATTTGAAATATTTTCAAGTTTTAGTAAGATGGTTCGGGTTACAGCATATTGTTTAAGGTTTTTTAATAACTTAAACCTACCAGTAGAAAAAAGAAATACAGGAAGGTTAAGCTCATTAGAAATCCACAAATGCGAATTGGTATTAGTTAAATTAGTTCAGTCTCAGAGTTTCTCAATAGATATTCACGATTTAAAAAATAAAGGGGAAGTATCGTCCAAAAGTAAGTTAAGGTCTTTATGTCCATTCATTGATCACGACGGTATTGTTAGAATTGGTGGTAGGTTGAGTAACTCAAATTATGCATATGATATTAAACACCCTATAGTTTTGCCCTCGGATCACGACTTCACTAAACTCGTAATTGACCATGAACATAAGCGCACATTGCATTCCGGAGTTCAGGGTACTTTATCTCATATAAGGCAAAAATACTGGCCACTTAATGGCAAGAACGCAGTTAAATCATATATAAGGCGATGTATACCATGTTTTAAGACAAATCCAAATATTGATTTTCCAAAAATGGGTGATTTGCCTAAGTCACGAGTGAACCCTTCTCGCCCGTTCGCATCTGTCGCTGTAGACTATGCTGGACCTTTCGAGCTCAAAGATGGTAAAACTCGCTCTAATAAAATCATCAAAGGATATGTCTGTATTTTCGTTTGCCTGGCAACTAAGGCCGTGCACATTGAGGTCATTACCGACCTAACTAGTGACGGATTTCTTAGTCTTTTGAAGCGTTTTGTATCGCGAAGAGGGTTTTGCTCATATGTTTACAGTGACAACGGTACTAATTTCGTGGGATGTAATAATAATTTAATTTCAGTCAAAAAATTGATCGAATCTAGTAGTGTTCAAAACTACGTGGTACATTCTAATATTAATTGGCATTTCATGCCATCCCGATCACCGCACTTTGGCGGTCTGCATGAAGCAGCCGTGAAGTCTTGCAAACATCACTTAAAGCGCGTTTTGAACGGTACGCGTTTATGCTATGAAGAGTTCTATACCTTGACTACACAAATTGAGGCAATATTGAACTCAAGGCCATTGGTTCCTATGTCTACCGATCCTAACGACCTCTGTGCAATTACGCCCGCTCACTTCCTAATTGGACAAGAGCTCACAGCTCTTCCAGAACGAGATTGATCCCAAGAAAAGGTTAATTACCGTCGAAGATACCAGCATCTCCAACTCATGGGTCAGCATTTTTGGACTCGATGGAGAAAGGAATACTTGCATCATTTGCAGCAGAGAAGCAAATGGCAGCTCAACACCAACCAGAACTACCGCATCGGCTCCCTTGTCCTATTAAAGGAGGACAACGTTCCTTCCATGTTTTGGCCTGCAGGAAGAATAGTCGAAGTTCATCCAGGGAAAGACAATGTAGTGCGAGTAGTGTCCGTCAAGACAAAGAATGGTGTCGTGAAGCGATCGGTAACAAAAATATCATTGTTCCCAGAGGAATAAACAATTTGGTTTACTAACTTTATATGATTAGAATTATTATTTTGGTTTATAAAATGTTACTAATTTGTTGAAACCCTAGCCTTTCAAGGGGGGGAATATGTTCGAGTTTATGTTTATTTGAATTTAAGTAATATTTTCACACAGTGACAACGCTGTAAAACCTTTCAACGTTACTCTAAAACTTCAAAAAAGAGGATTCGAGCGGCGACCACGTGAATACATCGTCGGCAAAGAAAAGTGGCGTAAAATGAATGTATTTTATTACTGTTTTATGTTAAAATAAATAATAAAAAACGAGTGGTGTTATTTCGACCAGTGAGGAAGAAAACCCCAACGAAACAGTATTCGTTGCTAAATATATTATCTTTGAAATATTATTAGAAATATTTCCTGTCACATAAACTAGCGGCATACTATTCAATGATACATAGAGCATTTTCAGTTCCTATGAACAAATGTAATTTTGATAGAGAGATTAGTACAATTAGACAAATAGCAACATCCAACGGTTATCCATTACATATGATAAATAAGCTAATTAATAAAAAAGAGGGAAAAGTGGCATTACAACTAGTATTTCCTAAACAAACTGAAAAAATAAGAACTTATAAAACCATCACATATGCAGGAAATATTTCTAATAATATTTCAAAGATAATATCTTTAGCAACAAATACAACAATTGCTTTTAAAACAGGTACTTACAGTTTCATGATGTTTAGGGAATTGAATTCTATGTTGTGTGTGTTCAAGTTTATGTAGCTTTTGTTCTTGTTTCTTAAATTTCTACTGGATGTAGTTTGAACGTGAGTTCTGAATGTACATCTTTTATGTAGTTGTCTAAGGAGTCTCTTATTTTGAACCATTTTTACATTCTTCTTTTAGCCATACTCGTTGAGCACATTTTAAAACAGAAAGTATCGTAAGTACAAAATTGTTAAATGGTAAAACAAAAATACCAACATCAAAGAAATCAGGTATATATAAACTCAAATGTCCAGAATGTAATGCTGTCTATTTGGGTCAGACCCTTAGAAATTTTGAAATCAGATACAGTGAACACTCACGAGCATACAGATTAAAACAACCAGATAAATCCCACTGCGCAAAACATCTACTTGACACCAATCATTCATTGACACCTAACACAGAACTAGAAGTATTGCATATTTGTGAAAAGAAACAAGAACTGGATTTCCTTGAAGAGTTGGAAATTAGAAGACACTTAAGAAACCCACAATATAAAGTCGTCAATGAACAGATAAATCTAGGAAGCTCTCCACTCTTGAACTGTCTTCTTAAGTGATCAGCAGATATAGTTTTCCTGGTTTTCTATATCATTGTACAGTTATACTGATCTTAATAGGAAAAATGATATCCAGGATATCACCATAGAGCTCATAATATCTAAGCGTCAGTATTTGTAATATCTCATCTCCTTCTTTTTTCTATTAACATATATCAAGTCAATCACAAGGTAGGTCACTTCTTGGTCTAACAAAAAATAAATAGTAAACATCAGGTAGGCATAAAATGAAATGTTACTTCTGCCATTCTGACGATGATATTCAGTTATCGAAACAATTGTCAATTTTTTAGTATTTTTAATATTTTTCATTATATTGTGGAATTAGCTAGAAACGTTGAGTTTCATTTAAAACACTAATATGAGTAGATTCCACGAACTAAGGGTCGAGACAGTTAATTCCTATTTTTTATAATAAATCAATTGATAATATTTGGCCAAAAATTATATGAAGTTATTTAGAAATATAAAGTTCCAATTGGGAATAGAATTATATTTTCTATAATTCACCAACTATCATTTAACATATTTTGTTGCATGAGAGAACGATTTAAATCGGAATTAAGTTGCACGACGTCTTCAACACTGCACGGTTATAAAAGTAAATATTTTATAAGTTCTAACTAGGTATCCAATCGAGGAGTTTAATGAAATATAGTGCTCGTGCTGTTTCTGGTAACACCTCTTCACGTCTAATTATACGGTGCTGCCGTGATCGCAGATAAAATACATAGAATTCGGTTCATATTAGTACGTTCATCAACTCACAATCTACCAATATCTTGACAACGTTAACCATGTTATCTCAATAAGTATTTATTGACAATAATAACGGTATTACTAAGAATAGAGCAAGCCGAATGTTTATGATTATTATTAATGATATTCTTAGTACATTCTCTTTGTATTCTAATAATCAATATGTTCCATTTTTCTAAAAGTTCTTCTAATGCCAATGAAAATAATGAAATCATATTTTATTTTGACAGTGCCTTTAATAATGCATGTTTCCTCTACTCGTCACCTCGACTCTTTTGTTTTGAATTTTAAAGACCCAGTACGATATTTCGCATGGATGGGACTTCATTCTGATGTAGTATTATAGATTCATGAGAGTTCATAAGATCCTTTGGTACTCTTCCACTTGAGTTATCGATAATCGCTACCATATCTATTGGATCCAATTGATGCCATCCATGTCTTCCACCAAACATATGTTCCTTGGATTTGAGAGTCAGAAGACCAATTCCTTTCAAATGTTTCCAACGTTGCGATTGATAATCACATATCTGAAATTATTTTTCTGGTTACTCCTTTTAGAAGGATTTCAAATTTATTTTCCATGTCCTCAAAAGATAATTGAAAATATATAGTTTCTCATTTACTGGGATTACTTGAATAAAGATGGTCGTGAGTTTATTATAGATTAAATAACCTTTCGCAGACTATTTTCAATTAAAAAAGGTCCATTTTCTTCCTTCATTTTACGTTACGTTTTAAGCGTGATGATTTGAAGAAAAATTATTATTATTGTTTCAATATGAAGGATTGGGTATAGTTGACCAAATAAAAGGTAGAATTCAAATATCTTTTTATGAAAATTGTTGAAAAATTTCACTCAATAATACGTAACCTAGCAAGTGATAATTTAAAAAAAAATAGTGGCAACAGTCAGACACTAAAATACCTCTCTGGTTATTTTATTCTAGTAGCAAACCAATCAAATATATCATGTTTCCACTATTTGGAGATATTATTATTATTTTTATTATTATTATTACACAGAGATTACGATCCAAAGCAAAGCTTATACGGCTCAATTACAAAATTAAATTACATAGGTACTAATAGGTTAGCAGAACTAATTTTACAAACTCAACTTAAAATGAATTGAGATTAAAGAGGTAGTAGCACTATAGAATTATAAATCACTAATCAAGAACAACACCAGATCAAGAACACCTGTCCAGCCTATTCTTGAAGATGTTCAGAGAAGGAGCTGATACGATGTCACTACTTAAATTGTTCCATTTATCGAATAATCTATTTACTAGAAAGTTTTGCCTAACACTAGATCTAAAATATTCTTTTTCCAATTTATAATTGTGACCTCTTAACCTGTTGTTTTCATTTAATGTAGAAAAAGTTAGATGTGTCCCAAAAGTAATCTCTTAGAATCCTAAACGTTGTAATGACGTCACTCCTCTCTCTTCTCTTAGATAGTTTTGTCAGCCCGAGACTGCTCAGTCTTGTTCCATAGTTTAGTGGCAATTTTGTAGCTCTATGTTGAACTCCCTCTATGAGGTTTATATCACGTCTGAGGTGCGGAGACCAAACGGAGATAGCAAATTCTAAGTGAGTTCGGACGTAACTTTTGTATAGCCTCAAGAACAAACCTGCAGTCATTCTTGAAAATGCCTTAGATATCAAGTACAGAGCTGAGTTTGCCCTGTTAACCGATTTTGCAGTCTGCGGGGACCAACCCAGACCTGTATTAATTATGACACCCAAATCACTGACTTCCGGAACTGATTTTATAGGGTCTGATTCAAGATAATATGTGACACATGGATTGTTGTAACCACACTGTAAAACACAACACTGGTATGCTCCACTCCTTGCACTATTTTAATAATTCATCCAGGTCGTGTTGAATAGAGTTTTGAATATCAGGACAATGGTAAAACTTCGTATCAACAATAATATTTTCAGACTATCGAATTGTGTCTGAAACTGCCTTTTTGCTTTGGATTCGGGCAATTTTTTATAGGCATATTAAAAAAAAAGGTAAAATTTTTTGAATACATGACTAATATATTTGAATAGTTTACTTCAACTGCACTTATGTCTGTAGACCAAATACACTGTCTTAATATAGGCTGTCCCATAATTAAAGCCCTCTAAAGCCCTAATACCTTTCAGCGTCAAGTTAGCCCTTCTTCACAAATTTCTGTTTCTCGCCAGTTCTCTCATCACTTTTCTACAACTACTATGCAAAACACGCTTTTCTACACAAATTTTTATGCGCAAAGCAAGCCTTTTCTTAATTAGTTGGATATCCGTTAGAAAAGTGATAATGTAGAGTGGAAAAAGTACACGTTATGGGACTTTTCCGCACGGAAATGTCACTTTGTCCACGGAAATGTCAATGTCAAATTTTTTTGACAATACATTATAGTGGATTTCTAAGTGATCAAATTTTGAATTTAAACTAAAAATTCTGTAAGTAAACTATTTTTTAGATTATGTATTTCAGTTTATTGATTATAGATTATAAACAAATTCATTTATTACCCATTATTTTAGGAACTATGAACGGAGATCATAATTTATCTTTCGGGTTGTCGAATTCCAGATATTATCGAAAAGGCTCAAAATGCAATCGAAAATTTGTTACCTGGAGTTTCAAAAAACAAGTCATGATTTTAAAGATTATATTTAGTTATTAAATCTATCATTATTTAGTAACCAATCTGCTCCATAATATAGAAAAAGCGAAATAAAAAACTTAAAATAAAATAAAGCAGCGGAAAGATCTAAAGACCTAAATACAGTATTTCATAATTGTTGCCGCGATAGCTTAGTGGAAAACACATCAGCATTGGAACGAAGAGGCCCGGGTTCAAATTCTGTCGACCTTTTTTATTTGCAATTTAATCTTTTTACTTTAATTTTGGAAATCTTGAATTCGTTCTGTTTAAGTTAAATAAAATACTTATATAAGTTACCTTTATCTTTAATTAATAAACGTAGTTGTAGAAAAAATATTGTGTACAACTCGTACGCAAAGCACTGTTAACTTTTGTTATGTTTCAATTTAACTTCTCAGCGGTGTTAAAGCAGTGCGTTTTTACATTACTGTGATGTTACTAGTACTTCCTCAAAACGATGTCTTTATTACGAACTAAAAAAAACATTTCTGTTACATTCTGGAATGCCTTTTAACATCTTGTAGATGTTAATGTAATGTCTATAAAACAACATCTTATCAATGAACCAAATGCAGCATTTCAAAAACAATACAGTATATTCTCTTGGATGTTGTATGGACATCACTTAAACCTCTTAATAATATACCTCAAACACTCTAGATGACATCCTATAGATGTTTCTGTGCCTAATCAGCAAATATAGGGTAAACAACTAAGACCGCCGGCTGTCGGCCATATATCAAAAAATAGTCATGGTACAACTTTAAAAAAATACATTCACAAAAATGACGCTGAAAAATCACTGGAAAATATTTTTGAGTTCCTAAAATATCTGCTAGGGGGTAGAGTGAACACTTAAAACATATACTGTGATTATCTCCAAAAAAGACATATCAAAGGTTTTCTAAAAATACAATTTTTGATATACTGATGAGATTATGGAAAATTTTTGTTAGGGACCTTCTGTCCTTATTCTCCAAGTAACCGGTGGGTTAAAAACAAATGTCATGACTTTTTTTGTTTTTTTAACCGATTTCAATGTTTTAGGCGTCATCTAAAAGACTTTTTCCTCTTTAGTAACATATGTTTAACAAAAATAACAAAATTGAACAATTTTGTCAACGCTCTGTTAAAAAGTCGACACTTTTCCAATTTTTCGAGGAAATTTCGACTGTGATGAGGCATTTTTTGAATTCTGATTAAGAGGGTTTCGAAAAATAGGAATTAAGTGAAAACCGCAAGTCTAAATCTTAATTATATTGCAAGATATAAGATTTACGATATCAGATTTAAAAATGCTCCATTTTCTATTTGAAATTTCCGAGCCGATACAAAATTATCTAATTTTGATAGCAATCTCATTAAACAGAGAAAAACTCTTTTAAATGAAGCTAAAATTATTAATATCGGTTGAAAAACCAAAAAGTTATACATTTGTTCATAAGTTTGAACCTTTCCCCACCCGTTATTTGAAGAATAATGGCTATAAATCTCCTTAATTAAATTTTTTCATGATCTCATTAAGATTTCAAAAATTGTATTTCTAGGACACCTTTAGTATGTTTTTTTGGAGATAATCACAGTATTATAATTTCGAGTATTCATTCCACCCCTAGCGGATATTTTAGAGACTGCAAAATATTTTCCAGCGATTTTTCAGGGTCACATATCTAAAGGTTTTTTTTTAAAGATATACCATTATTCTTTTCTGCAGCCTACAGCCGTTCTTAGATATGGCCTACAGCCGTTCTTAGTTGTTCACTCAGTACATTTGAAATAAAATAGCAAAAAAAGTAATAAAGGGTTTATAGTATATTACGTGACGTGTGTTGTAAGAAGCATTTTACGCGCGAACGGAAAAGTTACGCACGAAGCCGCGTAGCGGCGAGTGCGTAATTCCGTGAGTGCGTAAAATCCGTTACAACACGAGTTACGTACTATACTTTACCTACGACCCACTTGTACTTGTGTTTATAATCTTATTAAGGTATTTAAAGTACAAGTAAAAACGAACAGCCTAGATGCCCAGCCAAGTTTTATAAAAGTCGCTCCTCGATGCCCAGTCAAGCATCTTAGAAGTTCACCCTCGATGCACAGCCAAGTTTCGTGAATGTCCGTCCTAAGTAGTATTTATTTTCATTAAAAATGTATGTAGAATTACCGGAATTGCATAAAATATCGTATACACGTCTCGACTAAAGTGACAATAATCCCTTAGATGGATTACTTCCCTCAGGAATCAAACACCACCCGCGGGATTGAATGGGCCACTTTAGTTGCTTGGTGTATAATATACTATTGTTTACTAATATGAGATACATTCAGATAGCTAAAAGATGCGGATTGAATGTAACGGAACCAATTATCATATAATTCCAAATAACTCTTAGTATTAAATGCAATCTCATATCTAATAAATGTTATCTACCATTTATATATAGAATGAAATTCAACGTCAAATATCTAAGTAATACATTTTGAATAAAATGGCTACGTCTATTGACAGTTGCTAAGAGGTTGCTATGGAAGCTGTGCGATTTACTTTACAGCCGTGCGTTTTGTTTTACCGTGCGTAATAGACGTCTTACATTGATTGCCGACTGTGTGTTTTTGACTACTTACAGGGGTGGGCGTAGATAAAATAGTTTATTCAGTATTAATAAACAGTACAGTAAATTTGAAAAAAAAGGTACAAAATTAGAAAAAAAATATCTTATCCAGGAATCCAACCTAATAAAAATAACATTGTGTAAGTATATTACATAACATGTGTGTAAAGTGGAAACTATAGAACGCATTCAGTGAAAGCAAGATATAAAAAAGGGTATATTAATCTGTAGTTGCCATAACAGAACATACTTGAAACTGAATTAATAAAGTTTAACGGATACATATATATTACAGCTACTGTACAGAAAATTTATTAGAATAGTTTTTTAATAATATTGAAACAAATAAAAATTTTACTACATAAAGATTTTATGAAACATTACGGTAAATCAACAGAAATCCAATCAGACTAAAGAGAATTCTATCGTTTACTTACGTTTAGTGTTTCTCACGCAAAAGTCGCTGTTTCAAGTGTCTCAACCATTCCATAACGTACACTTCAAAAGCCTTATCTGTGAAATAAATAATTTACTTTAGATCGAATTGTGCCCATGCACACCTTCAATCAGAACATCATAAACTAGATTTTTAGCCAATCGATTTGGACCCATTTTCCATAAAAAACAGGCGGTGTTCTTCAAAGGAATAATTACATATTTTATTTCGAGTAGTGACTTTTCATGGTGTACCGTCTATCACATGTCTCACTCAGTTTGGCAGGTAAATTCACGTGTTCCAAGAAAATTCATACTTCTCTTCTGTATAAAATAATATACTATTCTCATTTTGTTATTTTCATCCTGGAACATATTGTATAATAACATCGTGGAATTGTAACTTAATGGAAACTGAGCATTATCAATACGCTGTTTACAAAAAAAAACTACTTATGAAAAAGAGATCTGAACACATTATCAAGTTTAATGAGTTTATAATTAATTGTATCCAATTGAGTATCCAATACTTGTGTTTCTACAATATTACTTTCAATCACTTTGCCACAATAAATTTTATCAGATGGAGGTTTCCACTTCAGCTTATTTATTGTATACAGTGTATTTTCAAATGGAAATAAGCTTTTTAACAGTAATTTCTGTTTTTAATGTCTCAAGCAGTCTCTAACTGTTCACAAGACTTGTTAGTATTAGTGTTAAAATTTTCTAAACCTGCAAATTTATATTGATGGCTATGACTACTAATATTGCTAGTACTACAAAAAACAGAACTAAAGATACTTGATTCAATATTTTTTGTACTGTTTAATACAATGTCTGTATCAGACTATCTGGAATAGTTACTCCCTTTCTTTACATAACTACCAACTATTTGTTTTTTATTTTATTTATGTAAGTAGCTTCTAAAATTTCTTGAACATTGAACACATTTTATTCTAGATTCAAATCTCTGCCAACATATGAGCATGTTTTCTTATTAATAATAATATCTACCCTATTGCAATATTATGTTTTTTGTAGGTATAATGCGTATCTAGGATTTAAAATATTGTGAATCATTTTTTAAATATACCTACTAACTAAAATATTTCAAAAGTTGAAAAACCCCTTATTTTATAAACTCTATTATATAATTTTGGTGTACAATTCCGCTACCTGGAATTTCAATGTGCAATAACCGATCGAAGTATTGAATGAGTATTACGTTTTAATAATTATGATTTTGGAATAGGTACTTACCGATAACTGTTGTTCGTCGATTATAACAAGAACTATAACAAAGTATAAGAACTGTAGCTAAGTAGGAACTAACGAAAACGAAGACCACTTTATTCGAGTACTTCTTGGAAAAAATGTGCTTTCTGCAAATAAAATATACCACAAAACTGAAAAACACGCCACGATCCGCCATGCTGTCATTTGTTTACAGTTTCCACAGATAATATATCTACTATTTGTTTCGTTCTTCAGTTCCTTTTCTGGTTTCTTCTTTTTCTTGTAATTTTCTGAATTCATCAATCAGACAGCTCACCCAATTATGTTACCGTGATGATCAATATGAGATATTACTGAGAGTTTTATAAACTCACATCGTATAGACGTAATCGCAGGAACTTACTAAGAATTATTTCTAAAGATGTAAAAGTAACTGCAACATGTGATCATCTTAGGAACATGTGAATTTGTAATATCACAGTTACGTTCTATATGTGACATTAGTGAGAAGTATGCAAATTAACATCGTATGTATGTTTCCTATAGGAAGTTGCTTTAAATAAGTTCATAGGATGTGTATGTAACTGCGAATGCAATTTTCAATGTGTATATCAAGAATATGTTTTCATTACATGACATGGATGTTAATAGAGTTGGTAATAAAATTAAGATATATAGGATATATCTTATTATCGTATTAAATAAACATCACGAAAAGTCTCTAAAAACATCACAAGAAAGTCTTGTTATGTTTCTTGTTTGGTGGGATCCTACTATTCATTGTCCCGAAAATTATTTTATGAAAGTCGAAACGTCGGTAACAGTTACTTGGATCTTCTCCTAACCAACTCCAAGTTACGATAACTATTGAGGTCACTACACCTCATACAAAAAATTATTGTTATTATACTACCTTTTCGCACATGTAGGTGCATTCTTCCAAAAATTGAATCAAATACCTATGGAAATAAAACTCAATAAATAGTAAAACTGAATATTTGTTTTTCCTGTGAATTTCATTATTCGTTGGTTGCATCACTCATAATTTTTTCTCTCTAACTGGCCCTTTTGAACCATGAACTAATTGCTGTTTCCATTTCTATTCGTGACTTTCACACATCTCCTTTATCTATAGCATCTGCAATATCATATCACTTGTATGTAAAAATTCAAATTCATTGTTAAAACGTGTTTGATAAAGTAGTCTATTAACCGAAGTAGTCTACCAAATTCGGTGCACAGTGATTTACTTCACTCAAAATTTCTCTCGGACAAACTAAATATCTGCCAGCAATTTTGAAAAACTGACCAAATAAAAATAATAGTTTATTGAAATATTAACGATTAATAACATTGCCGTTTTGGTATGATAAAAATGCGACTTAACGTTTGTTTCCAACCGACCCACTTATTAGATATCAAAAGGAACATTGTCCTTTTTATAAATTTGTAGGGACTCGTATACGGAGATAATTGACAGCAATATGGGGCACATGTTGCTTCAAAGTCTACTCTAATATCTTATCAGTTATATTAATTTCGTCAGAGATTATTTTTGTTGAATATTAAACTTTATATGGCGTATGCTTGGCAGCTGGTGATTTTATTCAAAATATCTAAATCCTCCGCTTTGGCAGTTTATTTGATAAAAAAGTGACAGTTCCTGCGACAACTATTACTAACGGTTTCTGAATCAGAATCATTAAATTTTGGAGTTAAAGTTGAAGGTTTCTCAAACTTGACACTGGAAAATCGTCTTGCTAATGAAAGAGGTGTCCGAACCATTTATGTGGTATGTTTCAAATGATTACGTATTTACGAACGATTCATAATAATTTATATGAAATGAACTCTCAACAAAATAGTAACAACAAATGATCTGTTTGGTTTGGTGGGACACAAACATCTGTTCTAGGCTTCTAGGTTAGTTTTCTAAATTTACACAGTTTTGTTTTACACTGTCTGACAGATAACGACCATTGATAAACTCCTAAAAATCAATTGCAGTCTCACAAGTATTATTCAAAACACACGATATCGTACATATACAACAACAACTTACAATTTCAGATGAATTTATAACATCAAACAATGCCCACGTTATCGTGTATCGTGTATGCACCTAAGGGGAGATCGCATTTGACACAGTTCACATGACGGTTTTTAACATCTGCGCGTTACGTTGCACGGCGCACTGTTTTCTGATTGGTTATTGAATTAATTTCTCGTTCGGTATAGCTAATGAGACAATAGACTGCAGTAATCTGAAGCCTGACCTTTCATCTACCTGAAACGCTGTTAAAGCCGCCAACCATCAGATTCCAGATGACTACAGTATTACGGCCATTAAATAGTATTGAGTGGTGAACAATTGCATTATGGGCATGTTTGCCAGTTTTCACTAGACAAATCTGCAAGAATGTATTATTCAAGAGATTCTATTACTATTTTCGTGTTGAGATAGATTTCAATATTATACAAATTACAAGATAAATTAGAATAAATAATATCAAACAGAGCAAAAATATTTGTTTCAACTAAATACGTCCATATAATGTACCTGGTACGTACGTACTAAGTACGTCCTGAAATGGACGTTTTCAGTACATCTTGAATATGCCCAGGACGTTCACATCTGAATTGTACCTAAAATGGACGTCCCCAAGACGTCTCTTGCTATATGGGAAAAGGTTGGTGATGATTATTTATTATTTTCATTAATAATTTTATCGCGATGGTTGAGAGTACGTGTCTGCAAGTCATATAATTTTCAAAGTATGATAATAACAAAAATATCTGCATAGTTTACAATTAATTAAGATTTCTTCATTAGATTTTCATTTTAGACATACGGCAAATAAGCACTGAAGACAGTTTATTAAAAAAACTGATAAAATTAGAATCTCCTGATAAGGTTCGTCGAAAAAATGCAAGCCTTGCTTTACTTCGAACTACAATAACAATTAAAACTCTTATAAACGATTTCAATCATGACTTCTAATAAAATCATATACCTGAGTCATACTGGCTCTCATCAACTATTTGATTCTGTTTGAGATTATACCACAATGTTCGCTTCGGATCCTCATTGGTTTCATTATTAGATTTGCTTATCTAATGAGACTGATGAATGCCCAGGCTAGTAAATACACAATGCCCTATCGGAATAACAAAAATAACAACCAATAAAAAGTGTCTGTAAAGCAACCAGATATCTCTAGTCAGTGGCGTACCATAATTCAGTGAAAGTATATTTATCTTGACAATCATGGCATTTTCATGGCGAACCCAATATTTTATGAAGGGAGACATTAGAAGCACCGTATTTTCTGTATCAGAAAATGTCCGTTCAAAGCCAATAAATAAAAGAGGCGCTATTGTAGCAAGAACGTGAATCTCAATGTAAATTTGCTAGGTGATAGTAACTAAATAATATTCGACTTCGTGAATAGTAACATTTTCAAAAGCCCTATATCATTAACATCATTGGAGTCACTAAAAATGTTCATATCATACCACTTTTAATATTAGCGCAATTTTCGTCGAATTTTGAACTACAATTTATCGTTCACTAGCGGATACTTTTTCAGCTAAACCCCACAGAGATTGTTCATCTTACCTCTACCCTCCACACAGTATTTATGAAATAAGTGATATGCGTCCGAAACTATTGTCTGACATAAAGATACTAACACTAACAAGTAATCTAGTCATAAATAAATTTTTCTGGAATAATTTTCAATACATACAGCAAATTTTGTATGTCTTCTAACGACTCAAAGTGGCGATTTGATATAAGTGGTGGACTCAAATCTTGTCGTTTTGTAAGAATTCTTCATACAAAATTACATTTACTATGCAGTTTTTTAATTCAATATTTTCATACATTGAGATTTATTTTGGCGATTTGAAGTTTGCCATTTCACATTTTAATCACTGAGAAACTTTACTGTGATATTTTTTAAGCATTTTCTATTCTAGAACAATAATGTACCCAACAAAACGGACAGTACTTTGCGAGAACAAAGAGGATATAATCAGCATCTTTCATGGAAAATATCTATGCCAAGAATGTCTTAACACAACGGAGTTTGAAAATAGTTATAAATAATACTGAAGCCTCGTAGAATATTTACCATTCTTTTTGGTTGTTTGTTTCAGGTATTTGCTCCAGTCACTAAATGAAATTTTCAATGAGACCTCAAAATGTAGTATAATATATAATAATATATTGAATTGCTTGCATGATGAATGGAATCAAAACAGTTAGCTCCAAGAGATTTTATTACGTATCTTCTAATAAATGCTCTGGATATATGATAATAAACCATGTTGATCTTCCTAGAGAGCAGCGCAGAATACGTAAAGTTAAGTACTGGTATAAATTGATCATACTATTTCAATTCCTAAATGTACCGGGTGGCCAACTAAGAACGGCCGTCGGCCATATCTCAGGAGTGGATTATAGCACAGGTTCGGGAGAAAAAATTTATAACAAAAGTGGCCTCGAGAAACGCCTGGAAATTATTTTCAGAATTGTAGGTCCACCGCTAGAGAGCGCATTTGACAGTTAAAATTTTGAAATACAATTTTTTCCAAAATGTACTCAATTAAGGAGCATATTAAATATTATAATCAAATTCATCGACAACTCCTGCATATTTTTAATATGACAAGTTTAAGTCTTTCTCTTCAAATAAGGGACCGAGGAAAGTGGGAACCTTGCTACGAAAAAACGCTTGTAATCCCGGTTCAGCTTGACTGATTTTAATAAACTTGCTGTTGTTTGCAAGAGCTTTTGTCGAACAATCGAAAATTTGTAAATATGAACCAATCTGATCAATGACATAAATGCTAGAGGGCGCTGTTTTTTTTTTAAATATTGTGTTTTCTCGTAATAATTTTTAAAGAAAACATACAAATTGAAGTAGGTCCTTAAAAAGTAGACTAAATTAGTAATAAAACAGTGCAAACTGCAAGGCGATGTCTCTTTTCTATCCTGAGATATCGTAAGAAACAGGTAAATGGCGGGAATTGTTCTTCCATCGTCTAGAAGGATCGTTCGCGTTAACAGAAATTATAAAATTTGGCTTGAGTGAAAAGATATTACATTGGCCTGCAGTAATTTAAACTGTTATCATACTAATGTTATGGTTGCCACTAGATTACCTAAATGTAATGCCGTCGCTACTAACAATGAGAACGAATTTTAAAATATAGTGATAAATAGAACAATTGAAACATTTAATAAATAACTACGTAATTAGTGCCGCCCTAGATGTTCGAAATGTCGTCCATCATTTTCAATGCATGAAATCAATCGCTGACGGGTAGAGAAAACAGCAGCTTCAATTTTTGCCCTTAAAATACTTCGTATTGTCTGTCGTATCCTTACAACCATGTCAGCTGTTGTTGCGGGTCCATCGGCATAAACGAGATATTTTACTCGCCACCACAAATTAAAATCTAAACAAGTTAGGTCTGGAGACCTCTGTTGCCAAATAAATGAACTTTCACGTCCTATCCACCTTCCAGGGTCTGATTGATCTAGGAAATTCCGAATATCTCTAGAATACTGTGCCGGTCACCCGTCATGTTGCAAGATAATGTCACGACGAATAGCCAAAGGTATGTCTTCTAAAAGAAGTGGCAATTCGTTGCTTTAAAAATTTAAATATATATCTCCATTGACAGTTTCATTAAAAAAGGCCCAATTATTTTTCCACCTAGAATCCCGCACCACACGTTTACAGACCAACGGCCCTGATTTTGGACCCCCTTTGATCCAATGGGTATTTGTATCAGACTAGTGGTGCATATTATGTCGATTTACACTACCATCATTATGAAACGTAGCCTCATCTGTCCACATAATTCGTGATAGTATTTCAGGATCGTCGTCTATCATATGTGAGAGCCAGTTGCAAAAATCCAGCCTCGAAATCTTGAGCATTCAAACTTTGGTGTAGGACCATGTGGTATGGGTGCAATTTAAAATAGTATAATCATACCAATAAGACACATTGAAAGCCTTCGTTGTTAGTAAACGAAAAATGACTTTAAATGCATTCACTCTCGTAATGTTATTACGTTTTTTTTTCGCCAGGCCTCTCATTATTTTTATTATTGGTGCATTTTAACTTTAGTTTGCCTCACTTAATTATCATGTTGTTAGTTAAAAATATATTCACACAGCATAAGATAACTTAATTGAATAATTTGGTGTTTTAATAAAGCTGAACATAAAATGGCGGCAAATATATTAGTCATGTTTTCACAAGGTAACTTTGATTTAACCCGGCATTAGTCGCTATGCATAAAATCATAAAATCATTAGTCGCGCGTGAGAGTTTCTCTCATGTACAAAATTTTAGGATATAAAATGGATTTCTTTCGAAAAATATAAGTTATATTTGTAAATAGCACAATCAATATTATTATATTAGTGTTTTTAAATGAAACTCAAGGTTTCTAGTTAATTATATTGTGGAATTAACTAGAGACCTTGAGTTTCATTTAAAAACACTAATACGAGCATATTCCTCGAAGTAAGGGTCGAGACAGTCAATATTATTATAAGTTACAGAAGAATAATGTTTATAAATCTTTATCAGATTACATGCCCATAGCACAATGTCCGACATGAAAAAATTGTATGTTCTGGGCAAATCGGTCGCTGGCAAGTTCTGCATACTTTCTTGACTTTTCTGTACTTTCGACGAGGACAGAAAGTACAAAAGCTTTCGTTGGTATTTTCTGGTTGCCTTACTTCTGTTGTTGGTAATTTTGCTGTTTTTCTGATAGACATTCGTGGGCTGCAAGGTAAGCTTGGAATCTGGGACCGATTTATAAGGTGAGGTTTTATTAAAGAAAGAGCAAGTTCTTTCAGATATGCATATCTAGGTGGTATAGGATCGTTAATGTTATTCGCCTTATTTATTATATAACTATAGACGCCGCCAATGTTTAGCATTGAAAAATATATCGTAAGTGGCCATCAACAACTTACTCTAGCAACCGAGTGCAATGTGTTCATTTCGTCAACTACGTCAACTGCGCCTTTAGTTAAATTATAAAAGGTTATAATTTCTAATTTAACTTGGTCACCTGTATCTTCATCTATGGCATCGTCATCGTGCATGGTGGACAAAAGAAGTACATTCTTTTTCTTCTTCTTCTGAGGAACATATGAAACCAATACACTTTCTTTTGAAAAGGCAAACATACTACGCAAATAGGGCCGTTCCTTGATATTTGAGAATTGAAGGGGTATTTCACGCTTATTTTTTCTCAACGTGCCAACAATAGTAATATTGTGGTTGATTTTAAGCTCTTTAGCCAGTGGAACGGAAGTGAAATAGTTGTCCATGGTAACATTTCTACCGGTATTAAGAATTGGCTTAATAATCCTCTTTACTGCCCCAGAGGCTGTATTTTCTACTTTATATTGACGTTCGGGCTGTTTTCCTGCATAAATTTCCAAATTGGAGGTGTAAAACGATCTAGAGTCAACTAAAGCATAAATTTTAATTCCGTAATTTGCCGGCTTGTTAGCAATATATTGCCGGAATTTACAACGACCTCGAAACGCCTCAAGCATCTCATCCACAGTTCTGTATTCACCAATGGTGTAATGTGATTTACAAAACTGAACGAAACCATCAAACTGTTTCCTAATGGGGGCCAAATTGTCCGAAGCTTTGCGAACATCCCTGTCGTCAATGCTGTCGAATCATAGAGCACTCAGTAGAGTATAGAATCTTCTTTGAGACATTGTTGGTCGAAAACATTCAGAAGCTGTTTCGTCATCTGTCCAGAGTTCACAAATATTTACATGGCTATTTTTCTTGACACCTGCTAGATACAAAAGACCCAAAAGAGTCCTTAGTTCATCAAAGTTAGTATCACTACAATCCCTTTCACGGCTATATTTTGTACGCTTTATTCGAAGATATTCATTAGTGCAATCGACCACTTCTTGAATTGATTCGTCAGGAAAAAAAAGTTTCCAACATCCTAGCGGTAGTTTTGCATTTCGTGCTTGACCTTTTACACCTGGCAAATGTGTTACCAAATTGTGTCTCCTTGTACGACCCCTAATAACAGGAGCATGCTTCAACCATTTAGTTACTTTGTCTTTGCCAACATAAATTGGAGTGTTCTGAAAAAAGATTTCATCTAAGACATCAATTATTATTTCCTCATTTTCAGCCACACTTTCTTGATTGGCAATTCTTTCATTTTCGTAATCGGATTGGTCTGTGTCTGTGTTCAATCATAATACCTAATTCTTCAATTTTTTTGCTTATGTATACTTGAATTGTTTATTGTACTATTCGAACAATTTATTTGGGGAGCTGATCCAAAAAAAAGGTAGAATATGGGTATGGATCGAACCCTGACCATAAAATATAACTTTCATAACCTGCCGTTTACAGCATTGGGCTACGGCTTCTCGCGAACCTTATTATTAAAACAACATTTATAATTTAAAATGAGTTGTTTATTTAACATTTCTTTATAAAAATTTCAATCTCTAATTTAATTTAATACTTTCTAGAAAAGTAAACGATTCTCAGGATATTCATCTAAAAAGCTCCTAATTTTATCCGGTGAAATTATTTTCGATTTCATACCAATAAATACTTTGAATTTACGTTTTATTGGAGCATGCAACTTGAAATATTTTGATATGTCAACATTAAGCTTTATGAATAAAAGATTTGCTAGTTGAATAATGTAATCATACCAATGATTGTCCCATTTTCTTTTGTAGTTCATCAAAATAAACTATTAATTAATTCTTCTTTTGCAAATCAAAATTGGCAGTTGTCAAATTGAATGTCATAAATAGTAACTTATTCTGAGGTATGGAAATAACAGGTCGAATGAATATTCTGATAATCTTTGACAGTTATCAAATTTGAATATGCCCGAAATTATGAGACACCTCAATATTTGTGCTAGAAAACTATGCATTGATACAACTATCCAACAGAATTCTGTACACATTTTGATACTCATTAGGTCTTCCAATCACCACTTATGTAATACAAAGACACACCTATTAAACCAATTCTCTTCAATGGCTCTCCATGTACCTACCATGATGAACGATTGTATCACATCGCCAAACATAAATATGATAAGATCAACATCAGTAGAGTGTTTTATTTAACAAAAGAATATAACTGGCTTTTCTAATAATGTTCAACACATTTTTAAAAATATACATTCAGTGCGAGGAAGATTCTTTGGTCACATGCAAGTTAACACGGTCCAATTATAATCAGTGTATCCACCTATTTTCTTTAACAGGATATCACAATATACGATAGAAGTATCATATGCTAGTATTTGTATTATAACTGTCAAAATCTACGCCAAGACTATTCCATTTACAAAACTGTAACTGAAAATGAATTACCAAACACCAAATCTCGCAACTTAAAATTCAGTTGCAAATACATATTTTATTTGACTTCATTCTAAACATGTTCATGATATCCTGTTAAGCAACAATGTTTTAGAAAGAAACAATAGTACAGTCAAATTATCACTCAAAATGGGTTAAATAAACATGAAATTATGTTATTTGAGATCGATACCTTCAGAGCTCACTTTACCGAGCGCGACCGGTACCGGTGTCGCAACGCGTAAGATGGGGTCGGGGTTAAGGGAAGTGAAAGTGGTATAAGCTTGTATTGCTCAGTGATTTGTATAAATTGCCAGGCGAACTAATGTTCAAACGTCGCTAATATTGTTAACGCGATGGGCGAGGATGACGTATGTCCCGATACTGCCAGGGCCACTGTTTTTTAACCAGAAGGACCTTCTTAAGAAACCTGAATTACACCACTAGAAATCACTAAAAAGGTTATTGGATTGGGAGCGATGTCATAAAATACTAGTCATACCAAAATTATACTGTCTGTAAATAATGAGCCACAAACTAAATAATAATTAAGCTAATAGTCTCGTGGTGACCGAGCGTAGGCATATTATTGAAAACTAAAAAAACAGAGTAACTAATTGTGAAATTGAATCTATAAATAATTCCAATGTCGGCTATTTTTGTAAGAAGGTTAATAGCAGTTGTCAAATTTGCTGACACATTCAAAAAGTTTTGTATTTTTTTATGGAAAATGGAACATTCGTTTTTTTTAAATAGTAAGATCTGAGTCGATGTAGATCAAATGTAGATAATTAAGTATGAAGGAGCCGCAATGGACGAAAATAGAATTATTGAGAGAGCTGAGATACGAAAATTAAGATTTAACCTATATGAGAAAAGAAGATTACTGTAAGGAAAAAATTATTTTGAATTAACAACTTTGAGTATGAGAAGTTGTTCCTCTGTAAGTACAAGAACATGTTTGATTTAATAATACAACAAATATTTTTTGGTTCTAGGAATGAATCATCAAAAGTATATGTACGTGATATACTTTAGCAGAATAATGCAATTGACATCACTTCTTGCATAGAATTCTTGGAATATTTCATAGCAAGATCAGGTAGCTACAATGAACAGGAAATTTACAAATGGTATGAAAAAGGTTGGAAAATCAACATTTATCTGCATAAGTTTTTTTCAAACACTATTTGTAACAAAGAAACGTATTACAATATTTCAGAATTATGGATTACATTGTCTATTATTCATTACCTCTAGAGACACTAAATAATATACAGTGCTATTCAAATGTCCCCTCCCCCCTAGTATCTTTTGAACGGCTACACTTACATTAATAAAATTTGGAGGGTGAAAATAAAGTGTTATAAACTTCTCTACGAATGGTAACAGGTGACGTAATAGTAATAGATGACGTCACAGTGCCACTCTGGCCAATAATTTTCAATAGGACCTTATGGCTAGTGATATCTCGTTTGAAAGGCAGTGACATTGGCTACATAGCCATATTAATTTTGTTTGGGTTTAAACTAATTTTGACGGATAAATTAAATAAATACCAAAATTATTGAAATTATTTTTTTAAATTTAATTAATCAAATATCAACAATGGATTCTCATAGCACGTGTTCGAAATGTGCTCTGTCTACTTCCTGACAGTAATACATCGGCCGGCGAGGTCCTATAGAATGGCCACCTCGGTCACCAGATCTGACACCATTAGATTTTTTTCTATAGGGGTATTTGAAATTCAAGGTTTATACTACGGCACCAGATAACATTGGCGTTTTGAAATAAAGAATTACTGAAGAATGCAATGCGATTTCAGCTGACACATTTGAACGAGTTAGACAAGAGTTTACTAATAGGATGTATTACTGTCAGGAAGTAGACGGAGCACATTTCAAACACTTGCTATATGAATCCATTGTTGATATTTGATTAATTAAATTTAATAAAAATAATTTTAATAATTTTGGTATTTATTTAGTTTATTCGTCAAAATTAATTTAAACCCAAACAAAATTAATATGGCTATGTAGCCAATGTCAATGCCTTCCAAACGAGATATCACTTGCCATAAGTTCCTATTCAAAATTATTGGCCAGAGTGGCACTGTGACGTCATCTATTACTATTACGTCACCTGTTACCATTCGTAGAAAAGTTTACAACACTTTATTTTCACCCTCCAAATTTTAATAATGTAAGTGTAGCCGTTCAAAAGATACGAGGGGGAGGGGACTTTTGAATAGCACAAATAATTAATTCTGAATCTGCCTCACTGTTACTTTTATTGAAAGAAATAATTATTAGTGGTAAATATAGGTATTTCTATATTTCAGTCAAAATTCTAGCCAGTTGGAGTTTTATTTTTAAAAAAGAAACTGACTGATACGTCGAATTATATTTTTAGTAGTTTCATAGATTTTAACTATTCCAGGCCCCAATGATTGGAACAAACAATTGCTCCAGTCTTTCAATAGTCTTTGATAGTAACATACACAGTAGATTTAGCAGCTCGTAAAAAGGAGAATTTGTACTCATTCATTTAAGACCAAAGTGCTATTTTCGATAACTTACCCAATGTTTTTAGAATTTTAAACAGATTGGCAGTCACTTATGATATGTGGCATAAACTTGCAGAACTCCTATTTTTGGGAGTCGAATGAAATCTGCCAGTACTTGGAATAGTATCGAGTCCATTTTCAAATTAGTCCTGACAAGAACTGTTTATATTATTTAATAAAACAATAACAAGTAACCACGAATCCTACAAATAGCAAATTGAACAATGTTTGTTTACACAATTGATGGATCATAATATATGCTAAAAGTCAAAAGTGTTGAGTAAGACCGGCTGCAATCTTACCAATCAGGAAACTACAGAATCGCTAACTTAAATTCAAATCAGTCCTCCTAGTTTAAAAACAGAGTATAGTGATACAAACGAATCACGCCCAACCACCTCGGGTGCTAATTTCACGAAATTTACTTAGTATTTTTTATCAATAAATGTATGGAACAGTTTTAATTATTCATTTGTTTCTCTTTCTAATTATTATTTATTTACATTATTATCCAATTGAATGCTATAAAAAATACCCAAATTAAGAAATGCAATATGTAAATGATTGCGAAAACACATAATAATAATAATTATAATAGTAAATTTAAATCTTCAAAATTGAACAAATCAGGAGTTTATGGTGGTAATAACAACTGTGATGAAATTTATATCGGTAAAATTTTTAGAAATTTTAAAACTAGAATTTCGCTATGACAGCAAAAAATTAGATTCTAACTATTCAGAGTATTTATTAGAAAACCAACACTTTTTCGACCCAAATTTTGAAATTCTCCATGTAGTCGGTAAATCCTTTAGTTTAATTTTATTAGAGGCCCCTCTTAACGACCTAATATATATCAATCACTCTCCTCTATCAAACCTTTTTACCTAGAAGAAAGCTGAGGAATGCTTGTAGTGGATGAATTTCCAGGTAATTTCTTTCAATACCTTTGTTACCATTAGTAAATGGAATTCTGTAGTTATACACTGTATATATTTAAACATTTTTATATTATACCTTCATTCGTTTTGACAAAGCTACCGTGTTAGTGAAACGCGTCAATCAGTTTAAATTGAATATTAAATCAAATAAATGAAGTTTTGAACAAAGTATATTGTTTTATTTCATCGTACATAATATCATGTTAATTCATTTGACAATTTTACTGGACTACAAATATAAATCCTGTGCATCATCCCTTTTCTTTAAATTATTACAGTTAATATTCACCATGATATCTCATTCGTATGTTACGATATCCTGTTAAAGAAAATAATGATACACTGAATATACTTGTTTCTTATAAACCCATTGTCACTTATGTATCGTGTTAACGTGCATGTGACCAAAGAATCTGTGACTGAAGTATCGTCCTCGTACGGTATACAAAAATTGTAGCATTGGAAACATTTACTAACGTTTCTGTTAAAAATGGTCATGTATGTGTCTAGCTATAAAATCAAATTTATTTACAAGCAGAGGAGTTGGGTGGTTTCAATGTGATATATTGAATTGATGTGTGATAATCATATTCAAAGTATGATCCACACTTGGTAATAACAACTTAAGAGATAGATATTCTTTGGAAAATTATCTTGCCGTCAACATATATCTCGTAGACATCGCCTGAAATATCCAATGAACAGGTTGATTTGGGAAACGATCCACCTATAAACGTTATTTGTCAATTTTTCTTAATGAAATATAATGAATAAAGTATATATACATGACATTTGTTATTGAATTTTGACGATGTTTTATATAGCAGTTATTCGCCGTACTCAAGTAAAATTAGTCGACATTTTCTTTGTTTGTAATATCCAATTTCTCAGTTATACTATTTTGAAGTATTTGGAAATTAGATAGCCTTTCAATTCGAACCCACTCTTCCTAAATATCACAATGTATTTAAAAGAAATTGATAAACGTCCAAATACCAAAGTTTAACTTTTATATTGGTCTTAAGTTCCTACGTGAGATGATGTGATGTGTATATCACATCACTTGCAATTTATGTTCAAAAATAAGTCTATGAAATTCAAAAATCTCTTAGCGAAAATGAAATATCACTCTATAATACATAATTTGCTTTCACTGTTGTTTAACTTATCATATCTGTTACTGAACGTAATAAAATGCTCTTCTATTGAATGTGTTAAACGTCATGTCAAGCTCCAGAAATCATGTAAAATCGGTATATTGTTTTGTTCCCCGTATACGCGCCAATGCTTCTCATATCGCCCATCTTCACTTTAACAGGTATTTAACAACTTTAACTAGCCATCACACTTTGTAATTGTTCGATATCACATAAATTGACAGCTACATATAGAGATATCCATAGTAAAAATGTACCAGTATATGATTACAGTGTGGTGCTTGTGGTTCGGCCTGTTTTGTTAGCTCGGAGCGTTCGATAAGACTGTAATATCATAGTGGTATGTTGGCCGCCTGGTATTTGATCAGATAAATTAGCTACTTTAGATGGGTTTTTGACCGTGTGAATCGATATAAAGGATAAATGAATTGCAATGTTGGACGGGAATGTGCTTTATACTCTAGTACTCAAGGATTTTTAGTTAGATGCGAATCAAATCCTTGATGAAAATACCGATGTATCAGAATCGAAGATATAAGGGTGTTGAGAAGTGTGTACTTGTTTTTGAAAAATCAGTGCAGAATAAAATAGCTAGAAGTAATATTTCTATCGCCCTTTTCCACCTAAATTAGTTTCATCGGAAAAAAATGATGGATGCGTTTAGTATCTAATTATATACTTATTATGATCGAGAAAAATTATGGGCATTGACAATATTATTCTCAAATAATTCACATAGATTGAGGTAAGTATATTTTGCATTTTTTCCTTATATTTATATATTGAAAAAAATGTGAACTTGATTTGAAATATTTTCGATCCCACGCTGGAGTCGGGGTGAGAACGGATTGCAGGTGTGCAGCGGGGAGTAGCAGGTTCTGGTTCATTCTATAATGCTCAAAGAAAACTAGGAAAGCATTAGAATGGTGCTTCAACTTTGAAATATCAAGAATATTCTGGTCAGTGCTAGGTGACTTCAACGTGGTTGATTTTCTGAAGAAATGCGAAACCAATTTTCTCGAAGGGATTGTCAAAACAACGTGTATTTAATTTGTTACTATTTTGTTTGGTACCACAATAATGCATCATCTAACAAGGCTAACTATTTCTCCTAAATATCCAAATTTCCACTTCAAAGCAACTGATTTTAGTCGATATAAGACATACAATAAGTCGCGAGTAGTGGTGTACATTACTAGGGAAAATGTAACCTATAGTTTCGCGTAATCTATCCTACCTCAAAACTGAAAATGATAGATTCTTCGGTTGTTCCGGCTCTTCAATCTTTAAACTCATATGGAGACGGTCGCGGATATAACAAAGTCTTCCCGGAATTCCACAAGAAAATCTGCTTCTAAATTCCCCTAACCCAGCAAGAGAAAAACAATAACAAGACCAACCTTCAAACTTACCAAGTTTATTTCAAGAACAACTATGTTCGAACAGTATATCTCATGATTCAATATAACAATGTTGGTCTAAAGTAATTTGACAGATTATTACTAGGTTTACGTTAAGTAAAACTTTTAAATTAATATCCATTACCCCCCCCCCAAATTATCATTGAGAAATTATATAAATAAATGTTATGCTAGAAATTTAAAAAAAAATGTGAAATGTGACTGTGTACGTACAATGTCGGTGACTTTGGTTCCAAGGTAAGCGACGCGCTTAGAAAACGAAAATTATATAAGAATACTTTCTACCCTTCACAATCGCAGTGGCAGAATTAAATGATAATAAACATAAATATCTGTATAAATTCATAAACTCGGTAAGCTGAAAAAAATTTATATAACTTATTAAGAGTTCATCTCAGATGACATCTTGACCCCCGAACTGGAGAAGATATAACCCACGATCTTGGACATCCATCCCATACTGCAACCTCGATTCTCAGGCATACTTGCCCACAACCAAAACCCTACAATACATAAATTCCCCAATTACTATTTACATTAAATTGAAAACCATCTTTTCACTTCAGCAGTATATTTACATGATTCTAACAACCTCCACTTATTAATTGGTTACTAAGGAACTATCTATGTAACTAACAACTGACATTAAGGCATTAAGATTGATAACTACATCATTTAGTAACATAGTGACTAGAGCTGTCTAGTCCGGCTAGTATTTTTTCAAACAAATGAATTCACAGAAATGTACATACCTTCTTTCCGAAGGGTTACACCATTTGAAAATCGTAAAAGGGAAGAAATATCCTCCAATGCAATAGAACTTGTAGACGCGTGTCTTGATTTGAATCCCCCAATGTAGGATGCTACTGGGGGTAAAAAGGAAATCAAATCCTACCCAATACCATCGGCTTCTAAATATCGGCTAACTAACATCTGCTACCACAACCCAGAGCTCCACAGCTAAGAAAATGTAATCCCCTAATCGGGATGTCCAAGGTATCCTCTGATCACCAATTTTTCTGTCTGCACCTGTACCTATAACAACGCCTAACTTGTCATGTTCAATCCAAGGAAAAATGCCATCCGGAAGGCAAGTTACCATGGAACTGTCTCCAGCACTACCAACGTGGCAGTCTATTTTTGGTACGACCCCTGGTATCACTTAGGTAAATTCGAACTAATCAATCGAATGAACCGTAAAATCGTCAAATCCGTTAAGTCCATGAAAGTCAAATCCACAAAAAAATATAAGTTATATCCCATAAATTCCCTTATAATTCCATATTGTGAAAACAACAATATTTGTACCGATAAACGATGACATCATAATATTTGTGGACATTGTTCTTAGAATAATTGCTTCACAACTAGTTTGTTTCATGTTGTTTTCTGTTTGTTTGATTCTTTGATTTATTTCTGTTACCAGCCCATTTAAATTTGGTTCTTAATATCTGATTCTATCATTTATTCTTTTATTTTCTACTTCTATCTTTTTCTCCAGTTTTTCATTTTTCTTTATGCTTTCTTCCCTGTTCTTCATTCTTGATTTATTTTTTCTTCTTGGGCCTTCAATTTTTCTCGAATTATTTTTTAAGGTTTAACTCTTCTTCTTTTCTTCCTTGTTGGATTAAAAAAATTTTATGTCTTCACTTCTTTTTCTTTCTAGAAGTTCCATCTCTTCTCTTCTTCCTTTCCCTCTCTTCTTCTCTTTTTTATGTCTTCACTTCTTTTTCTTTCTAGAAGTTCCATCTCTTCTCTTCTTCCTTTCCCTCTCTTCTTTTCTAGAAGTTCCATGTCGTCTCTTCTTTCTTCTTCTCTCTTATTCAAGAACACCATTAAATCTTGCAAATTGATTTTCTGTCGTCTTCCTGCCTCTTCTATATTTGCATCTCCTCTTTCTAGTAGATTTTCTTCCAGATGTTCTTCCTTTCCATCTCCTTCTTCTGTATTTGTGCCTGGTTTACTTTGTTTGCTGCCTCTTCTGGAGATTCTTTTTTAATTCATATTTCTAATTTATTTATTCAAATTAATTTGAATTGTTACTTTTTTATCTAGTTTTCAGGTTTTCCTTAAATGCCCCACGGCGGGCGCCATTTTATTATAGTATCAATGTTTATATTGTTATTAAATTTTTTTTATTTATAATTTTATTTTAAATTCGGCTTGCTCAGATCTTTTTATTTGATATTATAATTTGTTTGTTTGAGAAAGTATTAAAAAAATTTCCAATTTGACTCTTCAGTCTATTTGAGGGTTCTAATTATACTATATACAAATTTTTTTCATATTACCTTATCAGTCCTCAAAATTGTCCTTTTCTATCAAATTGTTCTAGTCCGTTTCTCACAAAGTTCATTCACATTGTCCCCAAAATAGTTTCTTAACACCTCCAGTCCCATCAATCTTGTACACCACCTAATTTGTTACCGGTACCCTCACTTATTAGTTGGTTTTACTTTTTAATGTCCATTATTTCTTCTCTCCAACACTCCTTATCATAAAATATTTACATTCCTAAACTTAAAATTTATTTTTTTCAAAATTTTTCATCTCTCACGTGACAGTTCCCAACCTTCTGACATTTCTATCTCGAATTTTTTTTTCACGTCACCAATGTATATTACTTTTTCGCTCAAGCTATCTAATATGCGAGAAAAGTATTGGTTTACCCCAAAAAAAGGTGGAATTTTGAAAATTTTTTCCGAGTTATTTTTACGTTTTACATCAACAACAACACGAAAAAATGGTTTTTAGAAAAAAAATCCTGTATGTATGTCGTCGTCGTCGTCATCGTTGTCGTCGTTGTCGTCGGCCACTTTTCCATATATGTCTTTTTAGCACGATACAGCCTCCGGAGTGCAATAAGTCACCAATTTTATGATGGTATATTGTTAAGGACATGTCACAAATGAACCCTATTGATTTTCAGCTCACCAGAGCCAGTACAACAGGTGCTATGGTACTTGAAGTACGACGTTTTGTCATTTTTTGAGAAATTTCAGTTTGTTAGCATGATACAGCCTCCGGAGTTCAACAAGTCACCAATTTTATGATTGAATGTTATTCAGAATATCTCACTGATGAACTCTATTGATTTTGGGCTCACCAGAGCCAATACAACAGGTGCTACAGTACTTTAAGTACGATATTTTTGTCATTTTTGGAGAAGTTTCAGTTTGTTAGCACGATACAGCCTTCGGAGTATATGCATATAACCAATTTTATGATTGGACATTATTCAGAGCAACTCAAAGATGAACGATTTTGATATTCAGCTCACTAAAGCTAGTACAACGGGTGCTATGGTACTTGAAGTACCAAATTTTTGACATTTTTGGAGAATTTTCAGATTGTTAGCACGATACAGCCTCCAGAGAGTTTACGATTGATCATTTTTTCAATAATAATAACTTTATTCGAAAATATGGTTTTACAAGAACATTACATGAAGTGAATAAAGTAGGTTGGCGATAAGTGTTATTACACTTGTTTCGTAAAAAATACAATTTAATCATATACAATGGGTCACATACAACAATACTAGTTATAAACTATTTGAATTCAATATAAATAAAAACACTATAAATTATCTGTATAAAACTGAATCAACGAGTGAAGTCGATACAATAATGTTATAAACTACAAACAACATGAACGAACTACAGTACTAAGTATCACAATATAAAATGTTATAAAAATAATATTTATTTACCATTTTAGGACATATAATACTACAGATAAATTGGAATGTTGGTCGGTTACAATAACAATTTTGATATGGGTAAAAGTGTGGAAGATAAAATATATATAAAATGTGAAAATGGATTGAAATAATAATATTACTTGAGGCGTATTCATATTTAACACGCAGAGGACATATAATACTACAGATAAATTGGAATGTTAGTCGGTTACAACAACAATTTTGATATGGGTAAAAGTGTGAATGATAAAATATATACAAAATGTAAAAATGTAATAAAATAATAATATTTCTTGAGGCGTATTCATATTTAACACCCACGGAAATTGGATAGAGATAAAAAATGTATACGAAATATAACAAGGAAGCTTCTTGGTCAATATTGATTGGTTAAAATAATCATTCTCAAAAGACTCGAACTTTAGATCTCTTCATGAACATTTTCAGCTGTCTTTTGAATTGGAATGAGTTGGATATAGTGCGAATTGTTTCAGGAAAAGTATTGAACATTTTTGGAGCGTTGTAAGAAAAACTAGTTCTCAGCAGTGATTTTGTTATTTGTGGTATTATATAGTTATTTCTTTGTCTAGTGTTATAGGTATATTTTGGTAAGTTTGACGAGTGTTTTGTTGTATAGTACATGTTGACATTGTAGTAATAGAGTTGTTTAAGGTCGAGTACCTCTGATTCTTGAAATAGTAGATAACTTGGACATCTTGGGTTTTACTTAGAATAAATTTGAGGAATCGTCGTTGTAGAACGTCAAGGGGTCGGATGTGGATTTTAGTGCACCTCCCCATGCTAATAAACCGTATTGAAAGTGACTTTCAATGAGTGCATGACATAGTGTGAGCAAATGATGAACAGGAAGGATTTTTTTCATGTACCTTAATTTATAAAGGATACATTGTAGTTTTTTTGCTACGTATTCGATGTGTATGTCCCATTTCATGTGCCAGTCTATTATGACTCCTAAGTACTTTATATTACTTTCGGCCGTAATTGTAAGATTGTTTTTACCATCGAGGATGTTGAGCTGAGTAAAGTGAGGGAGATTTGTTTTATTATAACTGAAATGTGGGAAGTTGGTTTTTTGAAAGTTGATAGTTAGCAACCTACTTGCAAGCCATTTTTTAATTATAATAAAGTCTGTTTCTACTATTCCTTTCAGTTCTGTCCATGATTGAATATTGTTCAAGGTGTCTCCCAGTTGTACCCTATTGATTTTCAGTTGACTAGAGCGAGTACAGTGGGTTCTATAAATCCAGATATACAAAATTTTTGGTTATTTGTGGAGAAATTTCGGTTTGTTAGCACGATAAATCCCTCGAAGTGTATACAAGTAAAAATTTTATGATAGAATATTGTTCACGGCCACAGATGCGGAAAAGTTAGTTTTAATCTTTAAAACCGTTTATTTTTGGTTATGGAACTGTCACATTATACATCATCATGATTATTTAAATTTATTATTTAAAGTTATTGATTATGCTTCTGTAAATTCTCAGTCAGATCAATCAGTTGTAGTTAAAAACGGCACAATAGTTATCTCAAAATAAGTTGATACAAACTTGAAGATTTAAAAATAGGATTTCAAGTTTTTTTTTCAAAATAGTGAATCATAACAGTACCTACCGATTAGACCCGTGAATAAAGAAATTTTTAACTGAAAATACAGGAATTGGGTTGTAAACTTTTAATTCGCGAATTGTGAAAACGCGAATAATAGAACCGTAATAAGAAGATTTTACTGTACTCACGCGTCATTCTGTTCATCTAAAAACCTTTCTAGACATAGTGAGTCATTATTTCATTTCAACTCAAAGATGTTTCGCGATTGAGACATGGATCGAACAAAGAATTCTGTAAGGCAAATGGATTTCCGTATGCGGAAACACTGAAGATGATCCATAACCTTACGGTGGATGGAAGTTATCGGCATTCGAGACATGGTGAAACATATGCCTCGCTCCGTCATCATTATTTGGACATTACCAATATACTCTGTACCATATGGAATCTCTTACTAAAACTCGAGAAATCTAATCAAACAACCAACGAATTCCTCAAATATGGCTTCGTTAGACTTTTTTCTTTCCAAAACTCAAATCACTCCCTCACGTATCTATTTAAGTCAGTAGAAAGCATAAAACAGAATTCGTGGAAAGTACTGAGATTAGTTGCTGAAAATAAGATAAATTGGATAGATATTTTATTTTACCAATCCAATCACTTTCCAGTATTGTTTTGGGTAGTTCGTCTAAGTCATCAGTAAGTTTCGTTGGAGTAGTAATTAAGTATTAGATATTACAACTTTGTTATTGACGACGACTTTGATTGCATTTCATCTAATCAATTTGCAATTTGATGTTTAATAAATAGAATATTTTTGATTCACTTGAACAACTGCAACTTACTTCTTGATGGACATTAAATGATGGAATATTTCTTAATTTCATTTATTTAAGAAATTTGATCAATTACAGTTTTCATTAAAAGACGGTGGGTAGCCTGTGTTCAAATTCTGTTAATCGTTAATCATTTCTACTTCGTAATAAATTCTGTTCTCCTTTTATGTATACTGGAATTATTATAACCATAAAATTTCTTCAATTTACAGTTTATTTGTTTGTGGCTATTCGAATCGGGTATGCAGCTTTCAAATTTATGCACCTAATAAAGTTTATAATAATTAAATAGTAACATAAATTACTCAAAACTTTCACATTAGTTTCATATGCGTTGTTGTTGTTTATGTGGATCAGTAAATTATCTTATCCCGGAACGAAATTAGGGGCACGCATTCGCATCTTAATTATGGTAAGTGCTACGAGCGAAACTGACCATCTATCGTTTTGGTTGCTGCAACAAAGTTAGAAGATCACTTATTAGAATTCATGCTTCAGTTATTTTACGAGAATAGTTCTGAATATATTGAACAATGTGGTAAACACATATACACAGATTTGCTAGTAGAATTTTAGTTAAGTGCGAACGTTTAGGAATATCGATATATACAATTTGTCCCCCTAAGTTGGAATCATATGGAAAACTTTTTTATTACTAATTTTAGTAGTACTCGTAGTTGTAGTTATGCATTATCTCAAACCTGAAATGCAGTCATCAAATATCAAATTTTTAAGTCGTATACGAGGATTGTCAAAAAATATGAGTATTACTCAAGAGAAAAGTACTTTTACATTGGACAATAACGAAAAATGTTACTAAAAAAATTGATCAGAATAAAAAATTACGTTAAAATATGTAATTACATTCATTTAAATTAATAGAAATTTTTTTTAAAACGTATGTCTACAATAACGCAAATTTAACTGTATAGTTTATTTACGATAAAAAGACGATGGCGTTGCAAAACAAAATATTGTAATGTTGCCAAGCTGTAGTTTATTCATTTACTTAACGAAAACTAGAAAAGCCAATCTGATGTAAGATTGACAGTTCTTCTTTTTCATTGTTCCGTGCCTTATAAGAATAAAATATCTATTCAAAAATAAAAGGCTTGTATGATAGGCTTGATTAATTTAATATATATATTTATTCATGAAAAACTATAGAAAAGATACAAGAAACAGTAACCAATCATTCTATATTCGAATTAACATTCAATTATTTTACATAGAAGAGGTTTACATGACGAACTGTAGATCCTTATACATTATTCTGTGCTCAATGGAACCATCTTCAAGAGCACTGCTAGGGTTTACGCCAAAAGGAATCAATACAAGCTGTAATCATCTTCATGCAAAAACAAATATTGTTTCTTTATACAATATCTATTATATTTATCATAATAAAAACAGAATGGAATAGTAAAATATATCTACACAAAATAAAATTTTGTTACAATATATGAAAATAAAAAATCTCCCATTTTATCAGTATTATTTATGTAGAGATACTGTGGTCGTTGTTTTAATTTGTGTATTATAAAATAACTGTACCTAATCGATTTAATAAAAGGAATTAGTGATTTTGAAAAGGTGGAAATGAAGCAAATTGGATAAAAATATACAAAAAATAAAACACGAGATTTCCACTACAAAATCATCACTATCTTCATCGTCACTGTCAAAATTAATAATAAGTGGAGGCACATCCTGTCTATCAAATACCATTTCTCTATCCCAGCCATCTTGTATAATTTTTTCAGTGTGCTCTACTGTCTTTGACCAAATATCAGGAGTCACTTTTTCTAAAGACTTTTTCCATACACCTATCGCTTGTCCTGTGGAAGAACCATCAGTTCCCACATGATCTCTATAAAAAAATTTAACTATGCTCCAACGCCAAATTTGTTCAATTGGGTTGAACATACAGTGGTGAGGAGGAAGTCGAAGCACTTTGCGACCATATTTTTCAAATAATATGTCAGCTTCATATGCTGTTGGTGGTCTATTCCTACAAAATGAGTTATCTAAGTATTACCATAATATATGGAAAAATGTTTATATCAATTTACCGTTGTACTAAATTCAATAATTGGGTTTTGAGGAAAGTATTTACAAAAGAAATATCATTTTGTATCAACCAGTTCTGTATATTAGCCTTTTGGTAGCTGTTATTGGTACTTTATTGATTAATGTACTGTGATAACTTGCATTATCTATTACAATTGTGGCAGGTTCTTCCAAGTTCACTAAAAGCTGATATTCAAACCAATGCTAAAAAATTTTTTGGTTCATTTCACCGTGGTAATCACCATCTTGTTTTTTGGAAGAAAAACCAGCCCTGCTCCAGGAATAAATCCAGAAGAGGAACCAGCACGCAATACTATATACCTACAATAAGGAAATAAGAAATTACTACTAGGTTTCCTAGATAGACTGCATAGCTCAAAACAACTTAATAATTATATAGATTTAAATGAAATAGTGTGACTAGTAATTATTTGGAAATGTCTTAAAATTACAGAAATGTTAGTACATCATAAATTATTTGCTAAATTTTATTATTCAATTTCCTTGGACCAACAATTTTGGTTTTTCGGCGCTTCTATGATTAGAATCTTGCCAAGAACGTCCAACAGTACCGTCTTTGAATATCCAGGTCTCATCCAAAAACGCAAATTAATATAAACCTTCCCTTTTTATCCTGACATTTTCATGTAGAAAATGTACACGTTTTAATGCAATATGTGGCAACTCCATTAAACCACGACGAGGATCATCTTTTTGGTATTTGAATCCAATATTTTTCACTGTCTTCCAGAGTGATTTTAAACAAACATTAAAGATTTCACGCTCCTGGATTTTGTCTCTTAAAGTTTTCAAGGTTCTGTGTTCCTCTGAAAAAATATTGTGTTAGTTAATTGTGAATAAAATAAAACAGTAAATTCAATATACTCACTGTTTCCATACATTTCGTATATAACATTTTGGAAAGCATTTTGATCAAAGTTATCAATTTTAATAGTAGGTTTTATGCGTTGTCTCTTTTTAGATGGGCTTTTAGGCCGTTCACTCCTATTATGCTTGGCGGCAATAGGGTTAACAGTGGTAACGCTAAGTTGTGAAGCCTATGCAACACTCTACAATTTATGAAAGCATAATATATTATCAAGTTTAATTAACCTAACATTACATTAAAAACATTTAATCATTTACATTTAAATATGTAACAATAATATTAATAATGATGAATACAAATAGCGAATACTATTACTCACGTCTCTTACAGCAGTAAGCGGGAGAACCTGGTCCCAATTTCGGTATTCTCGTTCAAAATAGCTCAACAAAGATGTTACCATCTCTTGACATTTTCTGTTCAGCTGCTTCGGCATTTTATTAACCACACACTGCAGATTTGCCTAAATAATTAGTTATGAAAATAACTGTTCATTTAATCTTGAATAAGCAATGAATTTAAAAGCAGCAAAAAAACTTGTAAATATTAGACGATGATCGAATGTCAATAAACGTCAAAACAAACTGGGGAATTTTACCAGTTGATTTGACAACGTCTTGAAGTTTTGCCAACCCGTTAGCTGTAAATTGCCCTGGCCGTTGAGGATAAATTGTATTCGCGGTTGGTAAATTAATATTTATTCTGATAAGCAGGAAAGTAACTAAAAATAACATCCTCGTCTTTTTATAGTAAATAAACTATAGTTACATGTAATCTATGATGACTGACAAACCGCATTAGAATTTATAAGATACATAAAAATGGTAGCGTTATTAACTGATGGAGGGAAAATATAAATTGTTTTGATTGTGGGAGACTACTATAAAGCGCATAGAGAAGCTTCAAATATTTTCAATAATAGACATCCCAATAAAAATAAAACCCAATCAACTGTAACAAAAATAGTAAATAACTTCAGAAAAACTGGAAGTATTAAAAATAATTTTAATGGAAAACGTCCTAAACTGCTTGCTGATGAGAATACGCAGTTTGATGTAATGCGGTCTGTTGTAGCAAATCCAAAAATTGTCGTTACGCAAAATAAAGTCGTTGTTACGACAAAATGTAAGTAAAAATGCAGTGGTAAAAATTCTAAAACGAAATAAATAAAAACCGATAATCGTACACACATTAAAAGAAAGGGATTATGATAGGCGTTTTGATTTTTGATTTCTCATCCAAGGAGAGTTAGAGGAGGTCCCATTTTTACGAGGCATATAATTTTTCCTGGTGAGGCGACATTTTCATCAAATGGAACTGTCTCGTTGCAAAATTGTCGCTAGTGGTCTGAGGAAAATCCCAATTTTGTATTAAAGTCTCATGACTAATATACGTTGAAGATGAATTGAGGAATTTATAATAACAAATTAATATGACCTTTTTTTTCGCGAATCTATGAATGCCAAACTTTATTTACAGTTTATACAAACTCAAATCAATGAATTCATGGACGAACTACCCTTAATAGAACGTCAATCTATTTGGTACCAACAAGACGGTGCCCATGCCACAGTACAATAAATGTTAGGAACTATCTTGAAAATTTGTTCCATGGAAAAGTTATTCACAGATATTCTGATCTCTTTTGACCTGATAGATCCCTGACCTAAACCCCTTGATTGCTTTTTATGGGGTTACCTGAAACAAAAAGTTTACCAGAATGCACCGTTTCAAGATATTGACCACTTGGAAGGGATAATTTTAGAAACATGTCAGGAAATTTCTCCGCAAATGATAAGGAATGTTTCACGTGAATTTTCCAACAGAACGATTAAGTGTATTGAACGAGAGGGTGGATATGTCGAAGCATTCGTATAACATTACATTTGTTTGTTTCGAATATTAATATGATGTTAGTTTTATAACTTAGTATTTGAATATATTTTATCATTTGCAGAATAAATGGATATGCACTAATTACGCGTTTCAATTGCAAAATTATTAGAAAACATCGAATAACTAAAAGGTTATTATGTGTTTCGTAATCACAAGAGATAAATGTTCATTCAAAATAAAAATTTTAGTAAAAAATATCATAATCTGAAGTTCCAATTCAAATGGATCTACTTGCAGATTTAAACGTAGTTTTCAATTCTGATCAATTTTTTTAGTAACATTTTTCGATATTGTCAAATTTAAAGGTACTTTACTCTTGAGTGAAACTCATTTTCTGTCAAACCTCGTGTACGACGGAAAAATTTGATATTTGATGACTGCATTCCAGGTTTTAAATAATGCAGAGCGTTTTATTAGGAATAACTTTTTTTCCTAAAATTAATAATAAAAAAGTTTTCCATATCATTCCAACTTAGGGGGACATATTGTATATGTATCAGTTAAATAATATTTTGAATCGATTTCAAGTAGTTATAACCAAAACATAACTACATACAAGGTTGTCGTTGATAACGTGATAGTCATTAAAGATAGAATGTATAATAGTGTTACGAAACAGCACACTGGTATAGTCCCTAAAAGCGACCCTGTCTAAGCCAGATATAATAGTTAAAATTATGGCGGATACGCAATTATAAAAAACTATTTACGATTGAGACTATCTTAGATCTGAGATGTGTCTGACCCCATCTTCGATGAATCTATGGGCGCGTATGGAGGTACCGGGGAAGCTAGATATGGAGTTACTTCGGAACAACAACAAGATTTGTTCACTCTCCCGGAAGATTATTCACTGGCATACAACATCCCCGCCCGTATCAAGAACGCACGAGGGTTGGCAACCGTATTTCGAAAGAAGTTCGGGCAATTAGAGAAACTTGAAGATCAGATTCCAGCCCCTGGCAAGACACTGAAGCTGAAACATAATTTGCGGTACGTCTTCTACGTGGTAACTAAAAATGAATTCCAAGATCGGTCTACCTACCGCGATGTGTGGGAAGCACTTCGAAACCTCCGAGACCATGTGTTGGAATCCAACGTGGAGAAACTGGCTATGCCTTAGATAGCGAGTAACCAGTTGGATTGGCGAATCATCAGGAACATGGTAGAAATTATCTTTCAAGATACCGGTGTCCAGATATTAATTTGCAGCTACAACCCCCGTTATCAGTATCCGATGAAGACGGTGCCCTGCTATTTCCATAAGATTGGAAAGTGTAGAAATTGGGCCAGTTGCCGATTCAAACATCCAGTCTCGGCTACACAAAAGTTCCAGGAGGAACTTCCATTTAAGGAGGGGGTAATTTTGAGAAACAGCACACTGGTATAGTCCCTAAAACCGACCCTGTCTAAGCCAGGTATAATAGTTAAAATTATGGCGGTTACGCAGTTATAAAAAACTGTTTACAATTGAGACTATCTTATCTAGAACTGGTTTTTGTGACCAGAGTTATCTAGAAAAGGCCAGAAAAATTATTTGTGTGTATAAGCCGCAGCCCGGGATTCTCTAGTACAAAAGGCACTAGTATATAAGGGGACTGATCAGGAAGAGTTAGTTTAGTTTTATAATTTGACATCGTGAGTTGAACAGTAAATAATTGCATATAAATCAAGTGATTATATAAATTAGTTCAAGTGAATGTACTGAGTATATATGAATTAAGTATTAGTGATTAGTTTAATGTTTAAATAAATTTAGTAAGTGAACCTACCGTGTGTTTAAAATTTATCCCACCCGTTTATTGTTCAAATAAATAAGAAAAACATTACATTGGTGTCAGGTGTGGGGTAATATAAATAAATTGCTACGCAAAAATGGCCAAGAGACTATGTGACCTCAAAGTGGCGGAACTAAGAGCAGAATTGGAAGATCGTGAGTTGGAAACGTCCGGTAAGAAAAGCGAATTAGTAGAACGACTTAAAGTGGCACTGGAAAATGACGGTTTTGATCCAGAAACAGTTCTATTCAATGACGAGGTTTCCAGCTTAATCTCGTCAATTTCTGCTAACATGGACAAGAAGATTTCTGCCATGGAAGAGAACATGGACGAGAAGATTTCTGCCATGGAAGGGAAACTTTCAACGAATGTGAAAAACGATATTTCTGCTATGAAGAATGATATTTCTGCATATATCTTATCATTGAAAAATGACATTGCTGCTGAAGTCGAGAATAAAATTTCGTCTCTAAAATCAGACATGGAGAATAAGATGACAACGATGGAAAATCAGATGGACGAGAAAATCGAGGAGTTAGAGACAAATATTGCCGATTTAAGAACACAAGATACTTCAGCAGAAGAAAAGAAGATCGAGATCTGCAAGCCAGAAACACAACCCAAGACAGATAATATTGGCAGTTTTACCCAAGTCAAGGCCCCAACGTTCGATGAAAAGATGTCGTGGACCAATTACGTGAAACAGTTCGAAGCAGCCGCTAGAGTGGATAATTGGTCCGATAAGGAGAAAGCAGTGAACTTAACTATAGCGCTTCGGGGAGATGCCTTAGATGTACTAAAGACGATACCGCTTGAAGAAACGGATGACTTCGAGCTGCTGAAGAAGAGGTTGGACATGCGATACGGTCACGAACACCTAGAACATTTGTACCAGTCCCAGCTGAAGAACCGAAGGCAGAAACGTGACAAAGCCCTTCAAGAGTATGAAGTGGATATTGCCAGACTCGTTAGATTTGCGTATCCATCAGTACCAGACAACATGATGGAATGTATGGGCATCCAGGCCTTTATTGATGGCTTACGTGACCCCGATATGCAGAGGACGCTTCGTTTAGCCCATCCGAAAACATTAGTTGACACATTGACAGCTGCTCTTGAATATGAAGCAGCCACGATGACTTCGGGTTACAACAAAGACAGTACCATACAGGAAGAAGGTGACGATGACAAACTTGACCAGATCGTCAACTTGTTGAAAGGTATGGTAGACAAGAAGCCGGAGAAAATCAGGTGCTGTAATTGTGGCGATCTAGAGCATGTACGAAATTCGTGTAAGCGTCCTACGACTCCTGTAAACCAAAAACCTCTTAAATGCAAAGCAGCCACGAAGGGCTCGCGGTACAACAAAGGTAGAACCATGCAGGAAGAAGATGACGATGGCAAACTTGACCAGATCATCAACTTGTTGAAAGGCATGGTAGACAAGAGGCCGAAGAAGATCAAATGACGGAAGTGTGGCGAGCAAGAGCACGTACGCAGTCCGTCTAAGCGCCCCAAGACTGCTGTAACCCACGATTTCCAGACACAGTGGAAATCAGATAGGGGTGAACATCCAGCTAATGTGAATCACCAGAAAGCCAACTCCTTGCATATACGGCCATTCACTGTAGACTATTCACGATGCAACAAGTCGAGATCTAAGGAGGTTGCAGTTTCAAGAATTACAGTAGTCAATGAAGAATGGTCACCCACCAGGATCAGTGAAGATCAGGAGAATGATCCTCACCTGAAGATGATCAGGCAATGGGAGGAAGAAAATTGGCGAAATACCTGGCAAGAATTGTCAAGATTTTCACCGAAACTTAAGGCGTATTGGGCTCAGTGGGACTCCCTTGTCCTGGAAGAAGGGCTGTTGAAAAGAGTCCTTGAAAACGATTATGCTTCTGAGATTAGGAGACATCTAGTTATCCCGAGAACAAGAGTAGCTGAGGTACTAAAGAAGTTACACGACAGTCCATCGGGAGGTCATCTGGGAGTGAAGAAAACCCTTCAGCGAGTTCGTGAAAGGTTTTATTGGACGAACAGCTCCGACGATGTGAAGGACTGGCGTAAGAAATGTACGACTTGTGCTACGAGTAATGGGCCACATCGCTAGAGAAAGGCACGCATAAAACAGTACAATGTTGGAAGCCCTTTCGAAAGGATTGCTTTAGATATCGCTGGACCATTTACGACGACAGAAAATGGTAGCAAGTACATACTGGTTGTAATGGATTATTTCACAAAGTGGGTGGAAATTAACGCTATCCCGAACCAAGAGGCCACAACTGTCGCGGATGTATTGGTGAAAGAATTCATCAGCCGATATGGAGTGCCCATGGAAGTCCACAGTGACCAGGGAAGAAATTTCGAAAGCCATCTATTTCAGGAGATTTGCGACAAGCTGGGAATGAAGAAGACCAGAACAACAGCATTACATCCACAGTCAGATGGAATGGTCGAGAGAATGAACAGGACTATTGGAAAATACCTGCCAAAGTAGTATCCAGCCATCAGAGAGATTGGGACCAGTATCTCTCTCTATTCGCATTGGCTTATCGATCTGCCGTCAATGAGTCCACGGGTGAAACACCTGCGAAAATCCTGTTTGGACGTGAAATGAAGCTTCCTTGTGACCTGGAATTTTGCTGTCGGCCTGGAGAAGATATAGCAGGCGAAGACTACGTGATCCAATTGAGAAGAAGGCTGGACGATATTCATGAATTAGTTCGAACAAATTTTCAAGTTGCCAGCGACAGAATGAAAAGTCGGTACGACACGAGGCCACAGAAGGCGGTTTTAAAGAAGGGGACAAAGTATGGTTACACAACCCGGCGAGGAGAAAAGAATTTTTTCCAAAATTAAAAAAATTCTGGGAAGGTCCATACTTAATCAAGAAAAGGATCAATGATGTCTTATATCGCATAAGCAAGATCCCCAACGGAAAACCAAAAGTAGTCCACCGAAACCGACTAGCGCCATTCGAAGGAGACCATGACATAGAGGAAGGAGTAAACCTCATTCGAGATGTGTCTGACCCCATCTTCGATGAATCTATGGGCGCGTATGGAGGTACCGGGAAAGCTAGATATGGAGTCACTTCGGAACAACAACAAGATTTGTTCACTCTCCCGGAAGATTATTCACTGGCATACAACATCCCCGCCCGTGTCAAGAACGCACGAGGGTTGGCAACTGTATTTCGAAAGAAGTTCGGGCAATTAGAAAAACTTGAAGATCAGATTCCAGCCCCTGGCAAGACACTGGAACTGAAACATAATTCGCGGTACGTCTTCTACGTGGTAACTAAAAATGAATTCCAAGATCAATCTACCTACCGCGTTGTGTGGGAAGCTCTTCGAAACCTCCGAGACCATGTGTTGGAATCCAACGTGGAGAAACTGGCTATGCCTTAGATATCGAGTAACCAGTTGGATTGGCGAATCATCAGGAATATGGTAGAGATTATCTTTCAAGATACCGGTGTCCAGAAATTAATTTGCAGCTACAACCCCCGTTATCAGTATCCGATGAAGACGGTGACCTGCTATTTCCATAAGATTGGAAAGTTGTGAAATGGGGCCAGTTGCCAATTCAAACATCCAGTCTCGGCTACACAAAAGTTCCAGGAGGAACTTCCATTCAAGGAGGGGGTAATGTTACGAAACAGCACACTGGTATAGTCCCTAAAACCGACCCTGTCTAAGCCAGGTATAATAGTTAAAATTATGGCGGGTACGCAGTTATAAAAAACTGTTTACAATTGAGACTATCTTATCTAGAACTGGTTTTTCTAGAAAAGGCCAGAGAAATTATTTGTGTGTATAAGCCGCAGCCCTGAATTCTCTAGTACAAAAGGCACTAGTATATAAGGGGACTGATCAGGAAGAGTTAGTTTAGTTTCATAATTTGACATCGTGAGTTGAACAGTAAATAAGTGCATATAGATTAAGTGATTATATAAATTAGTTTAAGTGAATGTACCGAGTATATATAAATTAAGTATTAGTGATTTGTTCAGTGTTCAAATAAATTTAGTAAGTGAGCCTACCGTGTGTTTAAAATTTATCCCACCCGTTTATTGTTTAAATCAATAAGAAAAACATTACAATAGTAACAAGAGAGTCTTGAAAATGTCCTGGTATCTCTGCAATAGCAAGTTTAATTTTATCAAATTACATTATTTCAAATGGAACGATTCCATTATTAAATTAAATTTACTATTTCGACCCTTACCCTGCGGATTCTACTTATATTAATTTTTGTAAATGGAAATATCTGTTTCTTGATCATTCCACAATATATTGAAAAATTGGTAATTTTTTTTATAATTCGCGTATACCAGTGACTTTATTATAACATTATTTACAGACAATATCACAATGAAATCTCTACGAACACTTTTTTTAGTTTTTAGTGTCATACAGTTCGTTATTGTATGAATTTTTATTTGACATTTGACTTTAACCTTAACATAAAACAAATTATGAAATAGTCTGGCAAAGTTCTAGCTAGCAAATTAATAGATTTAATGTTCTTAACGGTAAACTCAAACAAATTATATATTAAAAATTATAATAAATATAGTAAGCTAACGTTTATGCATCAATAATTTATCAATTGTTGATTTTGTTATTTTAAATGTATGATCAATACATAAGTAACGTTAGAGTTTTGGGATATACAATATATTTGAATACATACTACAATAGTATATTGTGCAACTAGTGCGGAAAATAGGATATTTCGTAGAGTGTGACAAGATTATGAACCACGAGCCGCAGGCGAGTGATTCATCATCTTGTCATACGAGAAGAAAATATCCAGTTTCACCACGAGTTGTACACTATATTTTTCCGACGACCAACCTGAAAAACAAAATATCGGATTTTAAAAATATGAAATAAAACAATATAATTTGTTTAAAACTTCATTTATTTGAACTAATGTTCAATTTAAATTGGTTGACGTGCCTCACTAACACAGTAGCTTTGTCAAAACCAATGAAGTTATAATATAAAAATGTTTTTTCACAGGTGCACTGGTAAAAATTAAATGCTTAGCTACAGATTGTTAATAAGCCATCAGATCGAGGATCTTCTGTTTTGGAACACCCAAGTGAACAGCTGAGTTCACTAATGCCAGGTCTACTACATGTGTAATTAGCCTCGCTGTCCATTTCCTAAATCGAATATACCCAATTAACACACCTACGTAAAAAAACGTTTTTAAAATGTTTTAATGTTATTTCAACGTTACTCGTTGGATTTTCAACGTTGACAAATTGGTTGGATTCGAAACGTTATATTCCAAACGTTTTTTCAAATTTGAAAACAACGACTTAGCTTAACCCACATGTATTTTCAAAAACGGTTTTTATGGCTGTTATTTAAACGTAGTATTTTTTAACATTATTTATACCATTTCGCGAGTTATAGACGGTTATACAGAAATGTTTTGAACATGTTGTATATACAACGCTTTTTTAAATTCGAAAACAACGACTCAATTGAACTCAAATGTATTTACAAAAATGCTTTCTATGCCCCTCATTTTAACGTAGTATTTTCAACATTATTTATACTATTTAGCGTGCTATAGACGGTTATACCGTAATGTTTTTAACATGTTATATATACAACGCTTTTTTAAATCTGAAAACAACGACATAATTGAACTCATATGGATTTACAAAAACGCTTTCTAATCCCGTTATTTTAACGTAATATTTTCAACATTATTTATACTATTTTCCGTGATATACAATGTCATCCAGTAGATGTTTATAATATGTTGTTTTCACAATGTTTTTTTTATTTTTGAAAATAACGACTCGATTGAACTCATATGCATTTACAAAAATGCTTTCTATGTCCGTTATTTTAACGTAGTATTTTTAACATTTTTCATACTATTTCGCGTGATATAAATAGTTAAACAGCAATGTTTTTACCACGTTGTATGTACAACGCTTAGTCAAATTTGAAACCATCGAATTCATTGAACTCATGAGCATTTACAAAAACGCTTTTAATTCCCGTTATTTTAACGTAGTATTTTTAACATTATTCATACTATTTCGCGTGATATAAACGGTTGTACAGTAATGTTTTTAGCACGTTGTATATACAAAGCTTTTTTAAATTTGAAAACAACGACTCAATTGATTTCATATGCATTTACAAAAACGCTTTCTAATCTCGTCATTTTAACGTAATATTTTCAACATTGTTTATACTATTTTCCGTGATATACAATGTCATCCAGTAAATGTTTATAATATGTTGTTTTCACAATGCTTTTTCAATTTTGAAAACAACGACTCGATAGAACTCATATGCATTAACGAAAACGCCTTTTATGCCCGTTATTTATTTCCACGTAGTGTTTTTAACATTTTTCATACTATTTTGCGTCATATAAATAGTTATACAGCAATGTTTTTACCACGTTGTATATACAACGCTTTTTCAAATTTGAAAACAACGAATTGATTGAACTCATAAGCATTTACGAAAACGCTTTTAATGCCTGTCATTTTAACGTAGTATTTTTAACATTATTTATACTATTTCGCGTGATATAAACGGTTACACAATAATGTTTTTAAACACGTTGTACATACATCGCTTTTTTAAATTTCAAAACAACGACTTAATTGAACTCATATGCATTTACAGAAACGCTTTTTATGTCCGTTATTCCATCGTAGTTTTCTTAACATTATTTATACTATTTTGCGTGATATAAACTTGACTTGTTCGTATAGTTTTTGACGTACTGCGCATGCGACATAGCGAAAATCCGGCATTCGTTCCTTATACAAGTCGAAGTTAGTAGGTTTGCATTACAAATTTACAATAATTTATGTAACATAGCTGTTAAATTTTGGCGAAAACGGTGTGAGGGTTATTATTGATGTCGTTCTTGTAAAACTTCTATCTGTTCAGGGTTACTAACATTTTAGTTTACTACAATCGTCTAAATCTACAAAGCATGGTTGATGCAAAATGACGTGGTTGTAGCTAACCATTTAAAATTGTTATTGTAGGGAATATGCAATATTACGCTTCGTTATATTTAACGCCTTCTCTTGTTAAAATGGAACGACGCTTGGTGAATACGGGCATTAGTATATAATCAGTTTTATGTTACTTGGTGAATTTTCATTGTTGGCACATTGATTGTATTTTAAACTACGGAATGGTATTTTTTTACGTTCATGCAAAAAACTGAACTTTATTGAACTCTATTTAGTTGAAAAACTAGTTCTTTAGTGCTCTAGTGCATTATCAATTCTATTGCATGTGTCATTCTAGAATAGCATTTTGTAATCATGTCCAATATTCAGTCCATTTTCTATGAGATTGTATTACGTTTTAAACAATAACATATTTTATATTATTTTTAATCATTTTACCTTTATAATGAAACTACTGTTTCTATATAAATTCACAGTATAATGAAAAAATTATTATACTGTACAATTATTTAGAAACAGTGAATTCGTTTAAAAAAGTAAAATGAATAGATTCCAACAAGTAAGGGTCGGAACAGTAAATATCATTTTCAATCATATTTATTTGAGACTACGTTACGAAATTTTATTGAAAATGTCATTACAAATTATGAACACAAATGTAAATAAATGCCTCCAATAGAGGTATGTGCTCAAGAATATTTCTACTATGATTGGAATAATGCAATTGCAGTTCTAGAAACGTCAGTCAAGAATTGATTCTAACAATTACATAGTTTAAAGTTTTATAAAGTTTGAAAAAATAGATGACAGCTATGAAGGAGAATCCGTTAGGACCCCTTCAAAAGTCATTAAACTTATTACCTAGTAAATCAAGAAAACAATATGAAATAAGTTATAATCGTTTGAAAGAGTGGTGTTTGGATAAAAAAGGTGTCAATTTCACAGAAAAATGTTCTTGCGTATTTTCCAAAAAGATCTAATGATATCAAACCCTCATCCCTTTAGTCTGAGAACTCAATGGGGAGAGTAGTTCCTAAAGTTAAATCATTTTTTTTTGTTTTTGCATAAACGTAGAAAAAATTTGTATGCAATACGCAAAATCGCTGTCATTTTCTTGATCTCTTTCTTGAACTTCTGCATCGCATCCTGCATCGTCATCGTCGGAAAGTACGCCGATTTCAGAAATATCGTCATTTTCTAACAACACAAGCAACTCTTCCTCAGTTAACCTTACTACGCCTATTAGACGACATTTACTGGAAAAAATATCTACTATAAAGACACATTTATGAAAATAGTCTGTGTTCGAAATGTTACACTGTACATGTTCATAACTACGTAATTTTTGATACAGTGTAATTGTCACTTGCCAGGGACATACTTTTATAACGATCTGTTACTGAATGTGTAACAAGTTTCCATTTATCAAGTTTATTCTAGTTCAATGAATAGTCTTTATACTTACCAAAAACAGTAGTAGAGAGAAAATATTTCAACATTTACTACACTCGAACAACTAAAAGTGTCAGTTCGTATATGTACGTACACCGGCTACCAGCAATGCACTGGTATTTGTTTACATCTAAAATTCGTAACTCGAGTCACAGACGGCGCTCGCTGCGCCAACGCATTGTTACCGATGTCCCGTGTCAGGTACAAAGCGACTTGAGTTCATAATTCTTTATTTTCCGCCATTGCATGCTATGGAAAACGATATCCCCCCAGGAGGACAAATCCACTGAATGGGTTAAACAAATAATCATATTCTATTAGCTTAGAGGAAAGTTTGTTTATAATTTACATAATTGTTTGATGACAATATAGTTACGTCAACAGTCAAAAATGCAGAGTGAAACCGGCTGTGATATGACCAACAAGGAATCTACAGAATTGGCAACTTCAATTCAAAGCATTCCTTCGAGTTTAAAAACAGGGATAGTGTAATTCTATTTTATTTAAAAAATTCAATTATCAAAAATATTGTGTAAAACTTGTATCACAATGACTTTTTTTAGTACTCGTTTTTTGCTGCAATCGTACTACAAAACGAGTCATTGTGACACTTGTTTTACAAATTACTATTAAAAAATTGACAATTGTTTCGATATTACTATCATCGTCAGAATGACAGAAGTTACATTCCATGTGATGCCTACCTGATGTTTGATAATTATTTTAGGCTGTACTAAGGAGTGACCTACACTATATTCTCGTGTGATCTCTTCAAGGAGGAAAACGTCTTTTTGGGTGAAGCGAGATTTTTTTGAGTTGATTCCAGGTATTTATATGGCTTGTACTAACAAATTCCTCTGTGAAATTGCACCTTCGTCTTTATTCTTTTAAGTGAATAATTAAACAAATTAAGTTAGTATTAGAAGTTTCTTTTTTGTTTCACTTTTTGGAGTTTTCTTATTTGTTACAAACAGTTATATAAATAAAAAAGGGAGTTAGATGGTGGATAATACATGGGGGGCGGACCCCCGTAATAAAAATGCCTTTAATTTGAATCAAAAGGACATAGATATGAATAGGTTACCATCGGGTAATACAGATAAACAACAAACAAACATCGGCACTACTCTAAATGAGATAAAAAATTTAGATAAAAAGTATTCAAATGTTATATAAATTTTTACCTATACTGATAAAGGCCCCTATGAAGTACACATATGTACAAAAGTTTGGAATATTGGAATATTTCAACCTTTTCTTGATTTTTATTTAAAAAAAGTTCTGAATAAAAAAAATCCCAATGGCACAGGACCAATTGGACAGTCTTATTTCAGTAACATGTTAACATAAAACCGAAAATAAAAAATTAGATACAAAAGTAATAGAGATATACAAAAAACCAAAGTAACATTCTGGCATCAAATCAAAAACAAAAAAATTAAAAAAAATTGTGGTAAGTTTGTGAATTTTCGTAAATAAATGTTTTAATGTACGATTTAGAGAAAAATGTTAAATACAAAAGTTGTAGAACGTGTTAATGTCTATAAAAAAGCTCAGTAACTTTTTCGCGTGAAATGAAAAACAAAGGAAATACGATTTTTTTTTCAGCTTTGACAGGCCGCCATTTTGTTTTTACTGGGCCGATTTGGCTCATTAACGAACTCCTCGAAAATTTTTGCCTAACCAATTTTGTAGCGAGTTTGGTTTCGATCCGTCAAAAAATACGCCCTCTATCGTGCTTACAAATTCAGTTATAATTTGTGAATTTTCTTAAATAAATGTTTTAATGTACGATTTTGAGAAAAATGTTGAATACAAAAGTTGTAGAACGTGATAAGGTATATAAAAAAGCTTAGTAACTTTTTTGCGTCAAATGAAAAACAAAGGAAATACGATTTTTTTTCAACTTTGACAGGCCGCCATTTTGTTTTTAATGGGCCGATTTGGCTCATCAACGAACTCGTTCAAGATTTTGGCCTAACCGATTTTTGTAGTGAGTTTGGTTTCGATCCGTCAAAAAATACGCCCTCTATCGTGCTTGCAAATTCCGTTATAACACATACATATATATATATATATATATATATATATATATATATATATATATATTACAATATTTTGTTGATTTTCGGGTTATTGCGGTCACTAGACTAATAAAACTCTTTTTATCTATTTATTCAATATTTCGCTATATTTCATAGCTTCATCAGGAATGAACTAAAATAACATAACAAATTTAAAATTACCTCACAAAACAACACAATTAAATAAAAATAACTTACAGATATTAGAGTAAGTCCTCGAATAACACAAACATTTAAATGGTTAAAACAGTACTGATTAAAAACGTTAATGTATAAAATATAAAATAATTATTGCTAATTGATACTAGTTTTTAGCTGAAAAGGGTAAAATATCGTAAATAGAGTACTTGAAAGAATATATGTCTGCAAAACATTTCATTTGAAATGTACTCAATGGAAGATACACAGGTTTATAACAGATTTAAAATGTTACAGTATATGTTACTTAATTGATTAGTGTCTGTTTTGTAATTAATGTTGTTTTTTTGTTGTCTTTTTATGTGATACATTTCCAGAAACAAGCGGCTCTTGTAGTTATTTGAGTGACCAAGAATCTTTACCCCAGAAAAGTCGAAAATATGTCCGGTTTTCTTATGGTGTTCCACAGTAGCACATCTGTTTTTGCCTAATCGGCAATCACTCTGGTGTAAAGTTATACGCTGCTTGAGCCATTGTGATGTTTGACCAATATATGTGCATTGACATTGACCACACGGTATCTCGTAAATAACGTTAGTGCTGTAAAGAATAGGTGTTTTATCCTTAAGTTTCGTAAATATATTAGAAATCTTTAATGGGGTATATTTAGCAATCCTGATATTTGGAATTTCTTTGAAAACGGACACAATTCTGTTTGTTAAAGAACTTACATAGGGAATCCTTCTATATATAGTGTCCTGTTTTTCATTCAAGTCCCTTGGTCCGTCATAATAGTCTGAGTTAAATATAAGCTTTTTCAACATATGTTTTGGATACCCATTATTTATAAATACGGAATACAATTGTTTTAAGTTTTTCTGTAGAAACTGGTCATCAGAAATATGCAATATTCTGTTGCACAAATATTGTAATTTATAAATAACCACGGTCGAAATATCCACCTTGTTCTATATATATATATATATATATATATATATATATATAATATGTATATATAATATATATATACATATATATATATATATATATATATATATATATATATATATATTATATATATATATATATATAACCTTTGGAACGGTGGGTGATTTTGGCATCTAGGAACACCAAAACGAAAAACTGCATTGAAATTTTTCCGAAGTCGCGTCATGCTACTTTCTACAATAGCCCTATTTCATTCTGAAATAAGACTAAAACATAATTTTGCTACAACTCCCACCAATACTAAATAAATCTCAAAGCCCGATAAACAATATGCAAAAATGATTTATTCTTTTGGAGTGAAAAATTAACAATGTACCACTTACATTTTAAATTAAATTAGTATAGAAAAAAATATTTCCAAAAAAATTAATAATCAGTATTTCCTCCATTGGCCTGTGTGCATGACTGTAGGCGATTTGGCATGCTGTCGATTAAATGGTCGAGGTGGGCTTGCGGAATTCTCTCCTATTCTTCACGAGCAGCATCTTTTAGTTCTCGCAGTGTAATAGGGGGATTGTTCCGTTACTTAATGCTTGTTTTGAGAATGTCCCAGGCATGTTCAATGACGTTCATGACGGGGGAATTCGAGGGCCACCATATTGTGGATATTCCTTCTTCTTCCAGAAAACTGCTGCTTTTCGATGCAGAGGTGCGTTGTCATGCATAAACACAAATCTATCACCTACTGCCCCTCGAAATAGACGTAGGACAGGATTTAAAACCTCCCCGATGTATTCAGCACTAGTGACTCTTCTCTCCAGAACCAGTAGAGGCGTCCGTGTGCCACTCATAATACCACCCCAAACCATAATACTGCACCCTCCAATTGGGACACGTGGTTGGGATCTTTCTAGTCGGGCTGGTCGTCCCAAGGCCCTCCAAACTATTGTTCTTCGCGAATCAGGAGCAAAGCCAATTTTTAATTCATCAGAGAATATCACGTTATTCCAGTTAGGACCATGATGTACTATTTCTCGAGCCCATTGCAACCTTACAATTTTGTGTTGATAGGTTAGTTTGTGAACACGTAAGGGTCTTCTACGATACAAATTTACTGCATTTAGTCTGCGTGTCATCATTTGCCGTGAAATATTCAGTCCTTCAAGCCTAACAATTTCTCTGAATATACTACTTGTAGATTCCAGACGATTTCTTCGAGCTATCAATGTTATCTGCCGGTCTTGTGCTGCTGTTGTACATCGATTTCTGCCACTTCTGGGGCGATCCTTCACGTTGTTTGTGTCTTGGAATTTTTTGTGAATTTTCGATACAGCACTCTGGGTGACGCCAATAATATTGGCGATATCACTTTGAGTAAAGCCCTGTTGTAACAATGCAATTACTCTAGATCTGTCCAAACGAAATATCATGTTTCTAGGCATTTTTAAACGGCTCGAATGAAATTTAAACAAGAACTGAAATAATGTGTAAATACCAAAATCAGTTTAATGTGACCAAATTGCTACAAAAACGAATCAATTTTTTGATAATTTTCGTTTAAAAACGCTCTAGAATAAATATCAACAACAGTTTTTAAGCCACCATGAGCGTAGATATATTATTTGTACGTATTCCAAACTTTTGGACATATGTGTATATGTTGAGACTAATTTGGAAAACAAAAATATTGGAAATTATAATTATTTAGCAGGTGCGAGAAAGTTGCGTGGCTTGAACATTAAGAATGTAAAAAAAACATTAAAAAAAGTAAAAATAGAATTAGAGTAGTATTTGCAGGTTACTTTTTAAAGAATAATGAATTAAATGCGAAGGGGTATGTCTTGTTCATACCCTTCAAAAATAGCTTTTATAGAAGACATGCGCTTGAAATTTCTGAAGCTAACAGTGAAAATATTAAGATTATTGAAGCAAAGAGATTCATGAGAAAGATTAACCAAAAAGTAGAGGATGAGACGGGGGCCAGCTCCGTTGACAAACTAGTGTCGACGGGGACGGTTCGGTTTACCTTCACACGAACTGTTTTACAAGGAAGCGTTAAAATTTGCGGTATAGAACATAGAATGATGCCATATATAATGCCAGTATTTCAATGCTATAGCTTTTGAACATATTAAGAAAATGTGCAAAACAAAATAAAAAAAATGCATTAAATAGGACGAAGTACTTGACAAAGATAATTTTTGTCCAATGAAGTGTATTCACTGTAAAACAATTGAGCATAGGAGTATAGATAGGATGTGTGCTGAATACAGAAAGCAAAACTTAATTAGAGAGGCCATTTCATTGGATAATATATCATTCTTTGAAGCATCTGGAAAATTTTCTAAGGTATTAAATAATAGATAATAATGTAGAATTTTCACGTCACTCTAATGATCCTCCCTACCTTGTAATGAAAATACAGATAGCAACCTCATCACGATTGACAGTGGAAGAACTGCACATATCCAGCAAACTCCCTTGAGTAATAAATTCTCGCAGGTTGTGGAAACAAAAAAAAACGGAAAACGGATAATGGGGTAGGGTATGATATGAAAGTACATACCAATTTAATAAATCCTCGTGGGAGATCACCAGGTTCCACTGGAACATATTACATCCCCCCTTCGATATTTGGACAGAGTGAACTCACTTTTAATACTCCATTGAGAATTAATAGTAATAAGAATGAATATAATGTGCTTCACCACATTATGTATATAGCTTGTAAACTTAATAGATGGAGAACACGTTCTCAATTTTATGTAGCAGTTATTGATGGTATCGGCTCCTGAGATTTTTAAAACAAATAGTGATGGCTAGATGAGTTAACCAGCTAGAACAGGCTATAGTGTGAATAATCTTAGTAAAAATGAGACTAATTATTGATAAGTAAAAAATACTGATAGTGATAAAAACTTTAATGAACATAAATTAGAAATTTGTCAGTTGAACATCCGAAGTATGAGATCTAATTATAAACAAATGAAATTTTTTTTCGAAGAAATGAATTCAGATATAACCTTAATAAATGAGACGTGGTTGAACAACCCATATTATATTAAAACAAAAAATTATAATACATAAAGACAAGAAAGGAGTGATGGGTTTGGGTGTATAATTATATTGGTAAAAAATAAAATGCAACACCAGTTTTTCAACAATATGGACAACTTCCTAACGTCTATGCAGACATTTTTCAAACTTGCATGTAATAAATGTGTGTAATCCGTCAGGTAATGAAATTAATAGAAACCAATGGAATTTATTATTAAACACAACAACAAAACTGTTTATTATAATGGGAGAGAATGCACATGCTCAATTATGGGGTTGAATAGATAGTGATTATAATGGGGAAATTGTCAAAGATTCTATTGATGAGGAGGTTAATTATACTGAATGGTGATAGCCCCACAAGTGTGGGGTTGCCAAATCATAATAAATCAGCAGTTAATTTAACAATAGCATCAGAAGAATTAGGTATGATCTGTCACTGGTGTGTTTAATGATGACACTGGGGGTAGCGATCACTACCCTACAATATGCAAGATCCTCAATAAAAAAGAAATTTTTACCGTAGTTAGGAAAATAAATTTTAAAAAAGCAGATTGTGAACAATTTGCAAACAATATAGGAGGAAATATGAATAAGTTTAGTGAAGAATCAGACTATTCAAATTGGTATGACATAATAATGCTGCAGAAGAAAGTATACCTTATTTTAGTAACAATAGTAGATGTAGATTTAAGAGATGGTGGGATAAGCAGTGTTCAGAGTTAGTTGATAGAAGAAAACAAGCTATACTTTAATACAAATTAGAAATGAATACAGACAATTACATTGAATATAGAGGAGTGCAAGCACATATTAAAAGTAAATTTATAAATGAAAAGAAAATATCCTTCAGAGAATTCTGTGGTACCTTAAATAGAAATACCTCAATAAAAAAAGTATGGAAAGAAGTTAAGGGTTCCAAATCATATTGAACTAATAATAAAATTAACTGTCTCGACCCTAACTTCGTGGAATCTGCTCATATTAGTGTTTCAAATGAAACTCACGGTTTCTAGTTAATTCCACAATATAATGAAAGTTATTGAAAATTCTAAAAAATTGACAATTGTTTCGATAGATCAATATCATCGTCAGAATGACAGAAGTTACATTTCATTTGATGCCTACCTGATGCTTAGTAGTTATTTTTGGCTAGACCAAGAAGTGACCTTACTTGTGATTGACTTAATATATGTTTATAGAAAAAGGAAGAAGATGTGATATTAAAAATATTGAAGCTTAGATATTATTAGCACTATGGTGATATCCTGGATATCATTTTTCCAATTAAGATCAGTATAACTGTGCAATGATATAGAAACCCAGGAAAACTATATCTGCTGATCTTCACAATCATCACTTAAGAAGATAGTTTATTAGTGGAGAACTCCCTAGATTTAACTGTTCATTGACAACTTCATATTGTGTGTTTCTTAAATGTCTTCTAATTTCCAATTCTTCAAGGAAATGAATACAGAAAATTACATTGAATATAAAGGAGTGCAAGCACATATTAAAAGTAAATAGAAAATTAAAAAGAAAATATCCTTCAGAGAATTCTGTGGTACCTTAAATAGAAATACCTCAATAAAAAAAGTATGGAAAGAAGTTAAGGGTTTGAAATCATATTAATAATAATGTAAATTCCCCAAAAATAAATATATCTCTAGAAATATGGTAGAGTCACTATCTAGCTGTGATATATACCCTGAATTTCAGTTAATAAACAAAAATATAGAGGTGAATCCATTTTCCTATAAAGGGGTCTGCAATGTGGTAGAGGGTGAAAAGGATAAAGCGACTGGTATAGATAATGTATCATTTTCTATGTTAAGAAATCTAAATTATGTGTCACAACTAAAATTGAGTGAATGAGTGAAGTCAGCTGAGTGTACCAGAGAAATACAATTATCGAAAAGAAACCAAATTATGTATTTTGGTACAAGAATTCTTGTACCAAAATACAAAATTTGGTTTCTTTCCGACAACTAAAATTATTACAGTTTTATATTATTAGTTTATATACGAGCAGTGTACCTATTCAATGGAAAGAGAGCATAATGGTACCTATATTAAAGGAAGGTAAAGACCGGAAACCATATGAAATTTACAGACCATCTCATTAACTTCATGTGTGGGGAAAATAGTGGAGAACATGATTAAGGTCTGGCTGGAATGGCTCCTGGAACATAACAACAAACTTCCAAAATTTCAAATAGGTTTTAGAAGGAATAGGGGTTGTAGCGATGCAATTTCAATTTTGACACATTCCGTATTACATTGAAAAAAAGTATTTAGTTGTGGTATTTATAGACCTTAAAGCTGCATATGATAATGAAAACATTCATATTCTTCATGAAAAAATGATTGGCCTTGATATTTCATCAACATACACTAATCTATTATTTAATACTGAATTGTAACATAATATATTTTAGAGATTTCGACTATGAATGAATTGGCCCGGGATGTACCACTAAAGGTCTTGTGCAGGGTTCACCATTGAGTCCCCTTCTCTTCAACATATATGCGATTTCACTACATGAAATATTGCCAGAAAATGTAAAATTGATTCAATATGCTTATGATTCAGTTATTATGATAAAAGGGGATAAAATAGAAAACATGAGTAAGGAATTAAACTATGCGCTGGATAAAATAGCTGAATGGTTAGAAAGTCATAAATTCGAAATCTCAACACATAAATCACATGCAATGATATTTAATAATACCCGAAGAAAACTAACAAATCCCAATATCAAGATGAAAGATAGTTCAATTGAAATTAGGGAAAATATTGAAAATTTACGCAACTATAAATAAAAGATTAAACTGAAATAGGTATATACAAGATATTGAAAACAAAACTGAAAAAGGGCTTAATATAATGAGAGCGGTAAGAGGTATTCACTGGAGTGCAGATCCATCTATAATGCTTATTATACAAAAATATTTTGATTATGCTGGTTTTGTATTTAAATCATGTAATAGAAAAATATTAAATGTGCTAGATAGAATACAATGCCAAAGCTTGAGATTAGTTACAGGTGTAATAAAATCAACAAACACCTATTAATTGCCTACTGACAGAATCTGCAGAAATATCACTAGAGTATAGAAGACAGATGCTGGCTATGAAGTTCTATTTGAAAATCATAGCTGATAATAAAAACCATCTGAATGAAATACTAAATGCATTGAAAAACAAGTGTTCAGATAAAATAGGTTATTGGAGAACTAAAGATCCTCAATATCTGATCGAGGCTAAATTAAGAGCAGATCTAGTAATTATTATCTCACTTAAAACAGATGTAAACCCGTGCTTTTAAATTGGAGTAGATTATCAAGTTAACAAAATTGGAACCATTTGTTCAACAACAGCTAACAATAAAATCGATATTAATCAACGCTTTTTAAATGAGTGTGCTGATAAATTTGGGACATTTACATGAATATACACTGATGGTTCATTAAATACAATAAACGCTTCACGTTCCGGAAATTAAATATAATTTTTCAACAATATTATTCGACTATACACAGATATGTTCGGCCGAAATAATTGCTATTAATAAAGCTGTAGGGGTATGTATGGAAAAAAAACCTAATCAAATGCATAATCTTTACAGATTCACTGAGTGCTATCAATAATATAGAAAACACAAATTATGGTAACAATAATAATAATGCATTAAAAAATAAAAGAATAATTTTAGATGCTAGTAAAGCCAATTATGAGTTTATCCGGACATAACGGTGTAAAAGGAAATAAACAAGTAGACACACTAGCTAATGTAGGTAGGATGCTGAAAGTGCCGGCGGATATTAAAATTGAGAAATATGACTACTACAAATTATTTAAAAGAAAATTTCAAATTTACATAATAATAAATGGGCCAAGTCCTTTAAGGTAAAAGGGAAATGGTATCCTAAGCGCTATAGATTCCCTCATGAATCTTAGTTTTTGAAGTTCCCTTATACAGATCGTAGACATATAACAACAATAATAAGGCTCAGAACAAGACATACCCTTAGTTAATCACATCTTTTTAAAATCAGAGTTATCGATGATCAGTATTGTGAATGTGGGACAAGCGAGAATCTGCATAATATATTTTTTGAATGTCCTTGAACCAAAGCGCAAATTTTTATACTCACAGAGAATTGATAAAAATGGGATGTCCAGCCTCCATTTCAATTCCTAGTATTCTAAACAAAATTAAGGTGAAAGTAATTGAAATAATTATGAAATTAATTAACACTTTTCAAATTGAAATTGAGTCAATGAGAAAAATAGATGTTAAATCCCTAGAAACTCTACGAGGATATCCTGGATATATGTTTCCCATTTAAGATAAGTATAACTGTGCAATGATATGAGAAACCAGGCAAACTATGTCTGCTGATCTTTACAATTATCACTTAAGTAGACAGATCAAAAGTGGAGAACTCCCTAGATTTATCCGTTCATAGACGAGTTCATACTGTGGGTCTCTTAAGTGTCTCACAATTTCTAATTCTTCAAGGAAATCCAGTTCTTTTTTCTTATCACAAATATGTAGTACTTCTAGGTCTGTGTTAGGTGTCAATGAATGTTTGGTGTCAAGTAGATGTTTTGCGTAGTGGGATTTCTCTAGTTGTTTTAAATGCTCGTATGTGTTGACTGTATCTGATTTCAAAATTTCTTAGGGTTTGACCCAAATAGACAGCATTACATTATGGACATTTAAGTTTATATATACCATACATTTTTAATGGGATTTGTTTTTTTATTTAACAAATTTGTACTCACAATACTTTCTGTTTCGAAAGAAATTGTTGTATTGTATGAAATATTATTAGAAATATTATCAGCATGTGTAATTGTTTTGTAATTTATCATTCCTTTAGTTTGTTTAGGAAATATTAGTTGTTATATCACTTTTACTCCTTTTTTATTAAGTAATATATTTATCATATCAACTGGATAACCGTTGGATGTTGCTATTTATTTAATTGTATTCAATCCCCAATCAAAATTATATTTGTTCATAGGAACTGAAAATTCTCTATTTATCATATGCTGCTAATTTATTTGACGTGGGATGATTGGAATTATATGGAATAGTCACAACTGTGTGGTGGATTTCTGATAAGATAACTCTATTATTCCACCGTCGACAATAAAACATGAATTCAAAATGAAGGTTTACCAATGGGAAGCCCTATTTCACCAATTTTGGCACACAATTTTATGGACAGTTTAAGAAGAAATTCTTTGAATGTAACATTTCAAAAAACATCTACGGGTGCTATGGTACTTGAAATATATTTTTAATATTTTTTATGATTGGATATTGTTCAGGGCATCTCACAGATGAACTCTATGAATTTTCATCCCACTAGAGCCTGTGCAACGGGCGCTATGGTACTTGATGTACCACATTTTTTCATTTTTAGACAATTTTCAGTTTCTTAGCACGATACAGCCTCCGGAGTGACTACAAATGACCAATTTTATGATTGGATATTGTTTAGGTTGTATCACAGCTGCACTCTTTCAATTTGACCAGGGCCAATACAACGAGTCATATAAATCCAGATATACTAAATTTTTGGAGAAATATCGATATGTTAGCACAATACAGCCTCCGGAGTGCATGAAAGTGCCAATTTTATGATTTGATATCATTTAGGGTTCTCACACATGAAATCTATCAATTTTCAGCACGACAGCGAGTACAGCGGGTCATATAAATCCAGATATACTGCATTTTTGATAATTTTTGGAGAAAGCTCAGTTTTTTAGCACGATACAGCTTCTGAAGCGTAAACAAGTAAACAATTCTATGGTTGGTTGGATATTGTTCAGAGCGTCTCATGGATGAACCTTATTGGTTTTTAGCTCACTAGAGCTAGTACTACGGGTGCTGTGGTACTTGTAGTGCAAGCGACAGATGCGGAAAATTAGTTTTAATCTTTGAAATATTTAATTTTTTTGCGTTTTGACGTTCTAATTTCAAGGCAGGCCAGTAACAAGGTTATAGTCAGAGGGTACATCCGCTTCTTGGTATGTGCAGGCTCTGGCGATAAAGGTTCCAAAACGTCTGTGGATAAGGATAAAATCTATTTGGTTGCGCACTATGTTGTTTGTTTTGTCTGCTGGATATTTCCACGTGTATAGACGGCGTTGTGGTAATCAGAACCAGGTATCAGTTATTCTCATAATCTTCTCTTGACAGATATGCAATAGTCGGTCTCCTCTTTCATTTCGGTCCTCTAATACAAAAGGTCTAACTAGGCTCTCAGATCTACCCTTCCCTATTTTGGTCTTGAAGTCACCCATTATAACATTATTCTCGTGTTTTTTGGTGGGTTTGAGTAGCTCTTTTAATCCTTCATGAAATGCTTCCAGCTCCTGTTCCGTTGACTCCGCCGTAAGAACATACGTTTGGATAACATTCATGTTAACGGATTTGGCACTAAGTTTTAAGAGAGCTTATCTGTCGGAGTGTGAGAAGGATTCTATAGTGCTATCGGACTGAGTAGTAGAAAGGGCCTCCATTTACAGTACACATTCCGTTTTCTGGCCACCAAGTTTGTGAGACTCATAATATATCTATATCTAGTCTATTGATTTTCTGAGTTATACTTGCTAGTTTTCTCACTTCCAATAGACCTAGTACGATCCAGGTCTCTATATTTATATTTTTACGGACATTAAGTCTTTGTATCCTGGATTCATTGTCTTATTTATTCAAAACTATTCCCCCCGGAGATCTGATCGGGGAACTTATTTTACCTCCGGAACTTTTTGATTTTAATGTCGTTACTATGTGGTTCCCTTGGAAAATTATATTGGAGGTGATTTCCCGTTATCTTCCTCCATTTTTATGTCAGTCTCTCGTAACATGGAGATCAGACGCTGTTTGCCGCCGCTTACTCTGAATCAGACGCTGCGAGGGAATCTTTTTAACTTCGATTTCGACACTTCGAGACATTTCCGGCATGGGTGTCTGTAACAGTAGCTACGCTACGGCCTGCACCACTCCTTGGACGTAAGGTTACTGAGCCCTCTCATCAACGACAAGGTATAGATTGTTTTAGAGAGGATGTCCTTAAGATAAACACATGTAACTTTAGGAAGAGCCAGAAAATCGATCAAAAGGAAGAAAAACAGTTTCACTTCATTTGTTTGTGTCACCTTATTCTGCATGTTACATTTGCATATGAAGTAAGCTGTTTTAATTAGCGATAATTGGGAATTCTGTTACTGTGCCAAAGAACTTAATAGTTTACATTTAAGATAACCACTGTCAAAAGTTTCTCACTGAGACACTATCGTTATCTTAAAGTCTTACTTGCGGGACCAATTATTGTGATTATTTGTATTTCATGCGAGCTACAAATGAATTTAGCCGAAAACACTCTATCGATTGGAAGACATGTTTTGAAATGTTGCATGTCGTAGAAAAACGAAATATTTCGTTGTTAGTTTTAATTTGAACATACATGTTTGCCAGCGGGAGAAAACAAACCTAGATATTTAATTGATGATGGTTTTTTCAAGACAACACGATCTCAGAGACCTTTCGTTGGAAGTTAGGTAAGTAGAGGGAAGAAATATCAATTTGATCAGTTAATAGTTAAAAAGAACTTTAGTAAATGAACAATGATTTTACGGAAATGTATTAGTAATAAGAGATTGTTTCGCTAATTTACGAAACAAGTAATGCTACAAATGAGAATTTCACGATGTTTCAACAGAAATTTGAATTTAGTAGCCGGTCATAGGTTTAACAGAGAGAATTGGTGAGATAATCAAAACTTGTATTTTGTTCAAATACCTTCGGATCTAATGACAGGCTCTTGATGGTATACGAAAATTGTAGTGAAGCTTAAGACAATTTCTTTTCTTCGAAATATTCTTGTATTATTTTATTGTCACAAGAACATACATTGATAATTTGAAACAAAGCGATTATTACATAGTTTCACTAATTTGTTGATTCCACTTTTTGAAAGAAAATCATCGTGCATGCAACGCCTCAATACGATTACCACTATTTTAATTGACCACCTAACAATCAGGACATGAATCCTGCAGATCACTTACCATACCATTAAGGAAAGTTTGAAGGCAATTTATGAACAAAAATCTGTAGGATACTCTTAAAAATTTTATTATGAAGCATATTGAATGAGAGTATTAATGTTGACAATAAGCTGCTTAATCTATAAGATTATTTCTCCTCTCAATTTCCAGTACAGGTACAGATACTAATTATTTAAATTTTACCAAAAAAAATCACGACGTATTTTTCTAATTGGATATTTATTCAATTTCTCCATTTTTTGTCTCATACCCTGATTATTCCCAAATAGTGCAGCTTCAAATCATGAAAATGTATCCATTTCTATTTTTTGATTATTCATAATGTAAGACTCTTCTATCTTCATTCTGAAATCTTCCCAGAGGGTACAGTATAAATGATTAATATGAACTACAAACAATAAGGTTCCGCCTTTTGGTCACAATTATAATAAAAGGTGATTCTGAATCGAGGTTGCCCTAAGGAGAATTTTAACCGGTAGTTATTTTTCAATTCCTGTCAAATATAATGACTCAATTTAGATTTATTATGATTAATTAATTGATCATCAGGTAATATGTCGTAGACTGTGGGCCCTGTGTGTTTTTTCAAGTGTATATGTTTTGGGTTTATGAGAAATAATGTTATATATACTCCCAGAATGTTTTGAGAGCAGAACTCGATCAAGTGTTGTCCAATCAGATTTACTATCGCACTAATTACAAGTGTTGCATTTCTCTGTAGCTCATCGTGCATATTCTGTAGAGCGTTCTGGAAGCCTCATAGTTCTCATGTTTGGAGCATAAACTAATAAAAGCATAAAAAACACTACTAAAAGGTATTATTCAGTGGTTTTGGTTGCACATTTCTTCATCAGAATTTTCTGTATATAATGGGTCATGTAATAGAAAACAATACCAATATCCTTCTTACAAATATAACATTCTGTTAATCATATTCCGATTCTTCAGATAACTTTAAAATGTAGAATGCTCCATACTTATTTTTGACTTTCTCAGAAATATTGAATTTCACTACAAAAATAACATAATGTTACATGGAGAATAAAGAATGGTAAATTGTATGTGAATATATTGCAAAAAATTACACTTAATAAGGAAGAAATATCAACCGAACAATTTCAAAAAGTAATCATGATGTTTCAACTAGGAGAATACCTGGTCACTATAGTATAACAAACAAAATTATTAGAGTACTTCCAACACCGGCGTTCGAGATAATGAGAGAAATGTCGAGTGAAATATTAACACAGAAAAATCGCGGAAAGGATGGCATATAGACATTTCAACACCAATAATCAAGGAATTATATTTCTGCTTAACAATACAGCAGAGGTACATGCAGAAGTCCTAAAAATAAGAATGAACGGGGACCTGGAGCATACACTTGCCTATACGCAACTCGATTTTAGACCAAAAAGTACGACTTATTCATATTAAGAGAGCAATGGGAGGAGACAGAGAAAATTGTACTATAACTTTAGAGAAACGCTATGATAAAATCCACAGAAACGATATCTGACATCTTCCAGTATATCCACTTAAGGTGTTGACATCGTGGTCTTTGTTTTTCTTGCTTTCGAGGATAGTGTTGATTTGTTCTTGGAATGTCTCTGTATTTTCAGGGTCTGTCTAGCTTGCTGTGCATTTCTTTTTAATCATACGAGACCTCTCTTTCCAGGCAGCAGAAACACGTCTTTTAAACGTCGAAAATTCGACAGTTCATGACACCAATCTCGTCGAAATCACCAATCAGGTGACGTAAAAGAAACGTAATAATGATGGCAATATGTCACAGAGATACGACGTCATTATGAACATGTTTATAAGACGTCATCATAATCACGTTCATAAGACGTCATCATAAACACGTCATAGATACGTACCTTTTTTCAAAATTTCCACTAAAATTATGTGCTATATATGAGGTACTGAAATTTGAGGATAGGTAAAATGATCTAGGAAAATAAGATATTTGAAATTGAAATGTATTCAAACAATGGTTCACAAAGATATTATATTATACTACTTATTCCAGAAATACCATATGGAAAAATGAAATAAAAATGTGCAATAAAAAACTTTACTTCTTCAGCACCATATTTATATTTAAATGAAAATTTTTTAATACCACCAAACCTCAACTATCTTATATGTTTCAAAGTACAATTTCGAATATTTTCATATAAACTAAATAAATTTGAAAGGATATAATGAAATGCATAATTATATAAATACTGAACGTATTTCAGTGTCAATAACAGTATTTATTTGTTTCACTTCCATTTTGTTAAACTCAGTTGCCAAGTTATAAGTGACCAGATTTTTCAATATTATTTTGATTCTATTTGTAAGGTCACGACCTCCAAAGCTGGCACAATGAGAAGTCTAAAACATTAATAACTGTCATAATGAATCATAATCTACTTTTCTGTCATTGCCACTCTTACATTGAAAATAATAAAATATTCTTTTTTGCAATATTAATTTTCTGTGATTAATTTTCAGACAGGAATATTTTTGAAAGATTTTTGTTTTAATTTTTCCCACTCACCAAACTTGCTAACTTTCCATCATCGTTTAAATACTCATCTAACAAATTAATGTCTTCAGGGAAAATCTTCTGCGTTAATACCCACAGCTTGAATATTTTCTTTTTCTTTGAGGCGGGCAATTATTTCATTATTCTGGCCACTAAGTAGCTAATAATTTTCCTGTTCACATCTGAAAATACCCAAATAATATCAAATATTATACATCTATGAAGACATGAGAAATTCATTAGTGGTTTGCAACTCTACGGTGGCCCACTTTTCACTTTATAGTTGACAAATTCAATAACTTCATTCCTCTTCTAGTGTGACCGACTTTTCAGTATTTACGCCTCAGTATGAGCATCTCTTCAACCTCTAAAATGATGTGATTTCCTAGATATTTGAAGGTGAATAAAGGTCAATTGAATTGTAAAAAAATGCATATTTGTCACACGCACAACTTCTAAATTTTATATTTGATTGATAGTTATGAAGCCATGCCCCCCTTCAACAAACAACTGATTTGTAATAATAATGTAATGTATTTTTACTGAAAATTGATAAATTTAACTAATCATTTGTTGTGTCAAATATGTAGATTTCATTGTTTCCACCTTCTTGTCTGTCATTTACGACGCTAAGGGAAGGTTCCTGACAAGTATTTTTTTATCAACAATTATTTCTTGATTCTCCTCTGTATTGAGTGGATCTGCTGAAATTTAATAACAGATACAAAATAAATAGTACAAACATTTCCAATGCCAAAACAAATAATTCAACAGCAATATTCTAAAGTGTTTGTTATTATTTTACACAAAAGAACAAATTATTGAAACAGAACACTGTGAAATTTCTTGACTTACCACAGGAGTCCTTTTTCTTCTTCTCAAGTATTCGATCGAGCCCTAGAACTTTCCTTCCTTTTGACTGACTGGGAGTGTCATCTTCATCACTTGAAGTTTCAGTGAATAGAGCCCTCCTTTTTATTGACCTTTTAGAAGACAATTCTTCATGTTCACTTTGGATATCCGAAAAGTTTTTAGCTTGCTTTACTTTTTTTGAAGCCTTAGTAAAGTAATCTGAAGCAAAAAAAAACATTAATTTCATATCATGGATCATTTGAAAACATTGTGTTATTCATAAACTTATAATGAAATTTTTTTATGAAATAATTAATATTAATATCAATTTTAGAAACATTATTCTTCCCATGAAGAAATCAGTCTCACATTTTTCAAAAACTGTTCTAGCGACACCATATATCTTCCAATTGGCAGCAGGGGATTCACCTTTTTTAAGTGCTTTTGAAAAATGGTCTAGTTGTTCAACGGGACGCTACCAAACTTCTTTTTTCCCGGGGGTTAGCCACTTTTCATGGATTAAAGCTACTCCACCACCATCTGCTAAAAAAACTCTATTCCCACAAAAACCATTTTTCTAAACTGCAAAAAAAATGACAACTTTTACATCTTAAAGAAATACCTACGAGTATATATGGTTTATGGTCATACAACATGCATTCAAAGAGACATTTACAAAATAAGCAATTGATGGTAACACATGCAGCATCTAAATATTATTACTTTGGAGATGTTTCACAAAGTACATTCTCACCAATACCTACTAGAAATGTGCATTATAAGTCTTTCGTGAAAATATATATGTATTTATGGAATCGGCCATCATAGCAAGCAAAAACTTTTGAATTTTCTGTGCATTTTCAATACAAATGAGTTCATAACACTATATTTTTTCTCAATCAAAAATCATATAAATTATTTGCGTAATTAATACACTATGCCAGTCTATTATATAGGTAGGTATTTGATAATTTTTATGTATCCATTGCAGAACAGATAGGACAGATTTTGCATACCGAAAATGAGACATCGGCCCTCAATGGCTCCAACAGTTGGGTTATGTTTGTTTTTTACGTACCGTTTTGGTAAAGTAGGAATCATCTTTATTACCATTCTTCTTCTTCTAGTGCCTATCCGGTCCGGATGTTGGCGATCATTCTGGCTATTATGATTTTATTTGCTGCTGCACGGAATAGTCCTGTAGTAGTTGTTGAAAACCATGTCCTGAGATTTTTGAGCCATGAATTTCTCCGTCGTCCTGGGCCACGTTTACTAGAGATCTTCCCTTGCAAGATATTTTGTAATAGACTGAACCTTTTCTCATTTCGCATTATATGACCGAAATATTCTAGCTTGCGGATCTTTATCGTTTTTATTAATTCGGTGTCTTTCTGCATTTTTCTGCAGACCTCTACGTTGGACACATGGTCTGTCCATGAGATTCTTAATATTCTACGATAGAGCCACATTTCAAAGCTTTCGAGTTTTTTTGTTGTTGCGTCGGTCAAGGTCCATGATTCGACCCCGTACAGTAAGACGGAGAAAACGTAGCAGCGAAGGAGTCTTATTTTGGTAGTTAACGTCAGAGATCGACTTTTAAAAACTGATGCCATTTTGAGAAATACGGCCCTTGCTTTCTCTATTCTACAGCGGATTTCTTGTGAGTGGTCCCATTGGTCATTGAGTGTAGTTCCTAAATATGTGTATTTACCGACCCTCTCAATTTGTAGCTGATTTAGGGTGAGGTGCTCCTGTGGAATCTGACTTTTGCTGATTACCATGTACTTCGTTTTGTTGACATTTATATCGAGACCGTATTCTAGACTAACTGAATACACTCTGTTCATTAGTTGTTGTAATCCATTGAGGTCTCCAGCCATAATCACTGTATCGTCAGCGTATCTGATGTTGTTTAATCTTTTACCATTTAGTAATATTCCTTCATCTACGTCCTCGAGAGCCTCTCTAAATATGTATTCTGAATAAACATTAAATAATAGAGGGGACAATACGCATCCTTGCCTTACACCTCGTGCGATCTTTATGGCATCTGATTTTTCTCCTTCTACGGACACATATGCTGACTGATCCCAATATAGTCTCGATATTATTTCCAAGTCTCTTCCATCGATCCCAACAGTATTTAATATTTCCACTAGTTTGTGATGTTGTACTCGATCAAAAGCTTTACTGTAGTCTACAAAACAAGCATATACGTCGCAGTTGACGTCTCTACATCTCTGGAATAATACCTGTACACTGAATAGTGCCTCTCTAGTACCTACCGCATCTCGGAAACCGAATTGAGTTTCCGACATATAATCTTCACACTTTTTGTATATTCTTCTGTGAATAATTTTCAGGAATAGTTTCAATAGATGACTCATGAGACTGATAGTTCTATGATCTTCGCATCTCTTTGCTCCTGGTTTTTTTGGTATTATAACAAATTCCGACAGTAGCCAATCTTTCGGTAGTTCGCCTTTTTCATAGATGAGATTGAACATCTCTGTTAGTTGTGTGATTCCAGATTCGTCGAAAAGTTTGAGAATTTCAGATCTAAAGTTGTCTGGTCCAGGAGCTCTTCCATCTTTCATTTGTTGCACCGCTGATTGCACTTCATCGACGGTGATGGCAGGACCTGATTTATCTATTATCTGTGGCCGCTGCGGTCTTGCATCTTTAAATAGTTCTGAGATGTAGTTGCTCCATACCTTTATCTTGTCTTGTTTGTCTATTACTAGATTTCCTTGTTTGTCGGTCAGTTTACATATTGTTTTGGGCTTGATCAACCCAGCCGTTTCTTTAACCTTTCTATACATGTTGAAACTATCATACTTTTCCTGTAGGGCTTCTATTTCCTGGCAATCTTCTTGTAATTTCTTTTCTTTGGCATCCTTGATTTTTCTTTGTATTTGCTTGTGAATTGCTGAATATGCGGGTGTATCTTTCATAAGTCGTCTTTGTTCCATCATATGTAGAATTTCGTCTGTCATCCATGTTTTTCTTTTGATGTTTTGATCTGATTTTAAATATTTTTCACTGACGCTTGTAGCAATGTTTTTTATTCTGTCTAATTCAAATTTCACATCATTATTGATATTTGTTTCTTGCAGTTGTTCTGCTAAGTGATGTCTTACTTTTTCCTTCGTGTCCGGGTTTTTTTAATTTTCGCATGTCATAACGGTCTTTCTTTGTTGTCTTTTTCACAGCTTTTAGTTTTAGCTTTAAGGTGCCAACTAATGGGTTATGGTCTGACATTATATCTGCCCCAGGATATGTTTTAACAGATGTGAATGCGTTCTGGAATCTCTTATTTACTAACATATAATCAATTTGATTTCTGACTATATGTTCTTTAGAGTCTAGTGGTGATCTCCATGTGTATAACCTTCTTGGTGGTAGTTTAAAAAACGTATTAAGTATTGCCGCTTTTTTGTCTGCTGCGAATATTGCCAATCGATCGCCACGCTCGTTCCTTTCACCTAATCCATGAGGTCCAACATATTCTCCCTCACCTCCGTTGCCTATCTTCGCATTGAAATCGCCCATTATCACCGTTAGGTGGTGTTTGGGAAGTTTACTGTATACATTTGTTATTTCGCTGTAGAATTCTTCAACTTCCTCTATGGTTTTATCAGCTGTAGGAGCATATACCTGTATGATGTTTATCGGAACAGGACTTGCGTTGATTTGTAATAACAAGGTTCTTTCACTTATTGGAGTAAAACTTTTGACGTGTTTTTCTACGTTTTTGTGAACAATAATACCTACTCCATACTGATGAGCATTTGTATTTGTTCCTGAATAGTAGACTTGATGTTCATCTATCAGACATTGCCCTGAACCTGGCCATCTCATCTCACTACCATTGAACGCGGGAATTAAGCCAGAACACGCCCGTAAATGCAAGTTTGTAATAGAGAATATAGGTACGGTTAAAAAACTGTATTAACCCCATTGAAGGGTTTACCTTTAATATATACAGTAATATGTGAATTACCTGATAAATGAGAAAAGCTTTCACAATCTTATTTAAGAGGCACGATGCTACACTTTGCTCAATAAAGCACAAAAAAACAAAGCACAAGGCACAAGTTTTTATATGGATTCCACAGTATAAGTAGGAATGGGTATATACTGTTACTGTGATGGAGTAAGAGTCCAACCCATAGACAAATGATATAAGAGACGGTTTGATGCATAGGCGGCAAGTGGCACAACCTTTCTGCGCCGCCACCAGCGCATGGAGTCTACAATCGCGCGAACTACAAGACTGTTTTACATAAACAAAATAAAATAAAATAATTTAAAATATTATAAATGACAATGAATTTCAACATATTGCCTTTATTGTGAATAAATATTATAAAATATCGTAGTATATTAACTTTTAAGTCATTAAAAATGAAAATATACAAAATCAATCTTACATTGGTTTGTGTGAATACGGCTTGTGTTTGTCAAAGTGACGTGTCAAAACTAAAAATATGGTTATGGTTACAAGTTCTAAGGATGAGTAAAATTAGTATAGTTTTGTTCAATTTATTTAGGTTTCCCTTTCTAATAAAGTAAATAAAAGTAAGTGAACCTTTAAAATGTAATTACCAGGTATAATTCGTCATAGTTGTATTGTAAAAAATTGTTAATAGTGAATATTTTTGGCCTCTTCGCAATTTGGGCTTAAGAACAAAACATTTTTCAAATTTTCATCATAAACTATGTTTCTAGTTCCGTACAACTTTTAATTGCGAAGAATGTAAGGCTAATTTGCAGAGAGATATTTTAGTTGTTCACCACCGTGGTTTGACTTCCTTCAAAGAAAATAGTGATAAAATACGTCTGATTTGTGTACAGAGAAGCTGTTAAATTTCTTTCAATACTGCATGACTTTGTAATCATATTTCACCACTTTTCATTCATGTAGAAAATTGTAATAAAGTCGACCCTGATAAAATCTAGACCCTTATTTATTTTAACATGTAAATGTAATAACGCTGTCACCAGTGTAATATCTCTAACCTCTTTGAGTGTAATATCTGCTTTCTGTACTCTAATCTATCTAAACTACTCTAATAAATTTACACTCATTCTGAAATTTCGCCACTCGAACAAATTCTGAATATTCGCTCTTCAAAAATGTCACCTGTGTAATAAACCCCTCTACTCCCCTATATAATGTCGGCTGTCACCAAAATCTATAACCCAAAATGCGCAGCTGAGCGGACAAAGGCTACTCCGGCCCGTTTCCTGAGCTAGGTTCGCCTGGTCTCAAAGCGGGTTGGTCTCCCTTTGCCAGGACAGGGTTGGTCTCAATATTTCGTCTCCTTTCCGAGGGTACCACACTCTCCAGAGGGGGAAGGACTGACTTACGGGATACGGGTGATGAAATTAAATAAGGTGGAACTACAACGTTGTATATAAAAAAATATATTCAACAAAACACCTGTGAAAATACACATACATACATAAATCCTAACATAAAAAGGAAAATCCCGAGATACCCTCAAATAATTAAAGGTCTTAGATACAATTTAAAATCCTACCTATACCCCTTTTCCTTTGGAAACGTGTGCCCAGACGATAAATATAATATTATTGTGTGTTTACCTCTCATCAAACGATTTATTCCTAATTCACGGGCTTGGGCTGTCCTTGACCTAGTATTACAACCGCAGACGACAGTTATTCTCGACAAAACAAAATTTGATGTGTCAGTGACTAATAAAATATTTATCGGCCAGCGTCACGACTTTCGCAATCCCCCTCAGTAATGAAATCACCCACATATGTTTACGCATTCCATTAATAATTAAAACTTTAAAATCAAATCGGAACAAAAAGGATTATGTAAATTTACCAAATTGACTACTTATCAGCACAAGTTCGCTGCAATCAACAAAAAGAATTTATCTATAAAACACACTCCGGTTTTTGTGTTGCCGTGTACATAATTTTTAACTCTCTTGAAACTTACTGTCTCCTACCTACCTACGAGGTGGAATAGAAATATGCGGCCTAAACAAAATGATAACTCCCCCAGATGAAAAGGAAAAAAAAATTTAATTTGACAAGTTGGAGACTCTCTGGCAAATTTAATTAGTATCAGCCCACACGGTAAATAAACTATATATATACATATATATATATATATATAAAAAATTTTTTTTTTTTTTTTTTATATAACGACTGAAAAATGCTATATAGGTGGGGATAACGGGGATTTCAGTCCAAGGAATCAACGCGAAGATCTTTTATTTACAAAATGCCGCCAAGCTTTCGTGTCCTTTTGACACTTCTTCAGGGCACTATAAAACATATACAAATATAAATATGATTTAAAAATAGAGAAATAAATATAAGTACTTACATGTAAAATATTTTAAGTAAATTCAATATAAATAATCATTAAAAAATTTGTAAATGTAAAAATAAATATAATTATAATATACTTGATGTCATATTTCACATAAGACAAATCGATACATAATTTGTTTGTTCGTTACTTAGTTATTTTAATTTTTTTAGGTTACTTTATAATTATTTAATGAAGTTTGAATTTGAGGTTAGATTATAACCTTATAAAATGACTTTGACAGATAATTTGTTTTTGACGTTAATAGAAAAGGAAATAAGGTTAGATTATAACCTGTGAAAATGACTTTGACAAATAATTTCTTATATTTTGACTTTAATAGAAGTGAATTTAATTTTTATGAAATAATCATATAAATAATGAAAAATTATCTATTTTGTTCAATATTCAAAAGGTAGCTATAAATATTACTAAGATTTTCAATGTCACTTTTCTTATTCATACTATTATTTGCCTTGTTGATTTCAACCATTTCAAGAAAATATCTTTTAGACATATTTTGCTAAAGTTCTACATACTGAACAAAATATGTCTAAAAGATATTTTCTTGAAATGGTTGAAATCAACAAGGCAAATAATAGTATGAATAAGAAAAGTGACATTGAAAATCTTAGTAATATTTATAGCTACCTTTTGAATATTGAACAAAATAGATAATTTTTCATTATTTATATGATTATTTCATAAAAATTAAATTCACTTCTATTAAAGTCAAAATATAAGAAATTATTTGTCAAAGTCATTTTCACAGGTTATAATCTAACCTTATTTCCTTTTCTATTAACGTCAAAAACAAATTATCTGTCAAAGTCATTTTATAAGGTTATAATCTAACCTCAAATTCAAACTTCATTAAATAATTATAAAGTAACTTAAAAAAATTAAAATAACTAAGTAACGAACAAACAAATTATGTATCGATTTGTCTTATGTGAAATATGACATCAAGTATATTATAATTATATTTATTTTTACATTTACAAATTTTTTAATGATTATTTATATTGAATTTACTTAAAATATTTTACATGTAAGTACTTATATTTATTTCTCTATTTTTAAATCATATTTATATTTGTATATGTATTATAGTGCCCTGAAGAAGTGTCAAAAGGACACGAAAGCTTGGCGGCATTTTGTAAATAAAAGATCTTCGCGTTGATTCCTTGGACTGAAATCCCCGTTATCCCCACCTATATATATATATATATATATATATATAATAAGCAACGAATGGATTAGTGGGTATTGCACGCAAATAGAAGAAGGGGCTACTGAAAATAGTGGTAACCGCAGACATGCATGTTTCTAGCTCATTAGCCGTCATCGGTACGGTACAACCAAGAAAAGATGTGAAACATGAGAGCAAAGGTGTTGAATGAAACATGAGAAAATATAACAGAATTCAGCAGGATAGTCAAACACAACATTTGTGTCAGTAATATTAGAAGATCTCGAATATTCGAGACAACAACCAACATAGGCACGGAGGTGCATATAACACTTCCGTCTGAACCTTCCGACCCAGATTAATGAAATAATAACAAGATGTACGAATAGTGCGTGACATATGAACAATAAGAAACGAATGGATTAGTGGGTATTGCACGCAAATAGAAAAAGGGGCTACTGAAAATAGTGGTAACCGCAGACATGCATGTTTCTAGCTCATTCGCCGTCATCGGTACGGTACAACCAAGAAAAGATGTGAAACATGAGAGCAAAGGTGTTGAATGAAACATGAGAAAATATAACAGAATTCAGCAGGATAGTCAAACACAACATTTGTGCAATACCCACTAATCCATTCGTTGCTTATTGTTCATATGTCACGCACTATTCGTACATCTTGTTATTATTTCATTAATCTGGGTCGGAACGTTCAGACGGGAGTGTTATATGCACCTCCGTATCTATGTTGGTTGTTGTCTCGAATATTCGAGATCTTCTAATATTACTGACACAAATGTTGTGTTTGACTATTCTGCTGAATTCTGTTATATTTTCTCATGTTTCATTCAACACCTTTGCTCTCATGTTTCACATCTTTTCTTGGTTGTACCGTACCGATGACGGCTAATGAGCTAGAAACATGCATGTCTGCGGTTACCACTATTTTCAGTAGCCCCTTCTTCTATTTGCGTGCAATACCCACTAATCCATTCGTTGCTTATTGTTCATATGTCACGCACTATTCGTACATCTTGTTATATATATATATATATATATATATATATATATATATATATTACACAAAAAAAATTATTTAACTGAGTCTGCCCAGATGTGTCCAAGCCCTTTAGAAAAATAGAAAATTCAGATACGAATATTCGCATTCGCTATTTCGTGTATTGGCAAACGAATTTATACTCCCAAGTTTCAGAATTTCGATGCAAATAATAACTGACAAATCTCTCCAATAAAAAAAAACTCCCAATCTAAATTCTGTTCAAAAACTTACGGCTTTGGAAACTTCTTTTGTATGGCCGGATTGCTGCTGGAATTCGCTAGCTTCTTACCGCCACGAGTACTGCTACTTCGCCGATATCGCGCTAGGTACATTACAATTTTTGCGTAGAGGGTAATTCTACCGTTTTGTGTCTCGAAACGGGGGACAGTGTTCACTGACAAGGATATCTCAGTATCCCTATTTCACCCTGACACAACGGCGAGAACTTTTGCCTCTGATAACGCTAACACTAAAAAAACTACTACGGCTACCGTCACGAAGGAAGGGACCCCTTTCTCTTCGCGAGTTCGACCGGCACTCTCTTTGTTTTGTCTCCTCCACCGTTTTCGTGTTTTCCCTACTTGGGGTTTTTTTGTCGAATTGCAAAACAATTTCTTTTTTTTTTGTTGTTCGAGCGTGTGCTAATTTTTGTTTGTTGAAAATCGTATTCAAAACAAATTGGTTTACTGTGACCCAGTAAGATGTTTTATTTTTCTTTCGTCTGTTTTGACTTCGTCTAAATTTTTTAAACAAAATGTGGGTCGCATTCCAGTTTTTTATTATGATTTAAAATAAAATATGTTTTACCGTGTGGTCTAGAACTTTCTACACTAAATTTATTTTTTGATATTTGCATTTATTACAAAATATTACTGAAAAAAATAACACTTTGCAAAAGGTCATATAAATTTTGATTTATTCATATGTCTAGAACATAAATCATACGTATTTTCTAAACTCATCAAAGTTTGTGTTCCCTCATTAATTGAAAAATATAATGATGGTAAGAGGACTAACAAACAAAAGTATTTTTTTGTTACTTAAAACGTAGTACTTTTAGTTTACTTTTTGTTTCAGACCTGTTCCTGTCTTCATGGATATGGAGAATCTAGTTTTTAACTTCCTTTTATCAAAATGTTTGTTGGTTTTGTTGTAAATAATTTTAAAATAACAATGTGCAATTTGATGTGATATTGGATGGATTTTCTTAAAAATAATGTAATGTAATTTTAGTAGAAATATGTAATTGTGATTAATAATTTTTTTTATATTATGTGCAGGTTAATAAAAAATTTAAATGTTTGATGTTTTCTTATTTATCTAAATTATTTGTCTCAAACTTGTTTATTATAATTATTTTATTACAAAAAATGAAATATAATTTTTTGAAATGGAATAATTATATTATAAACAATTTTAAAACAAACTATAAAATTTACCCACCAATAATCCAAACTACCAAATTTGAATATCCCGCCTGTAAGAATTAGTTCTGCCCCCCGCAAGGGGTGCGCTCAGCTCGACGCGATGCCAGCTGTTTGTACGGGAACGAACACTCTCTTATTAGTTTCTCTCTGGTCCAACATTTATCACAAAACAACACGACACCGTAGAGAAAGTAATTATACACAGAAATAGTTGCTCTATTTGTGGTAATATATTTAATTTGTCTATGTACGACATCAAAGTTGGTTTCAGTTATTTTTTCATCAAAAGTATCAACGTCATAAACACGTGAAGTAGAAGTTATTCAGACACGTCTAAAAAAGGTCGATACAACAACCTTTAAACGACGTCGAACATTGGTCACTAAATAACCGGGAGACGTTTTCGACCAGATATCACCAGTTTTCTAGGTCATAAACACCTTGTTTGACGTCACTCTGCTGCCTGGGTTGTCCAAGGTCTATTTCTATAGAGGCTCTCACCATTCTGTGGTGTCGCTACCCGTTGAAAACTGGTTCAGGACTTTAACGTCTCTAAAGATTTGCTTCTTGTCGGTGATGATAAAATCGATCTCATTTTGAGTTTATCCATCGGGGCTCTGACATGTCCTTTTTCGCTGATCCTTTTTGTAGAAACAGCTGGTCATTATGAATAGGTTTTTTTCAAGCAGGAAACTAAGTAAAGTTGCACCGCGTTCGTTTCTGTGTCCCCAATCAAATTTTCCCAGTGATGTTTCTGCAGGCTTTCTCCTCGTTGCTTTACCTCACTGACACCCACTACATCCCATTTGATATTCAATATTTCTGTTTCCATCTCAATGACTCTTTCTTCTGTTGATAGGGAGCTAGCTTTGTATGTGGCAACATTGAACGTTAGAGGCCTTTAACATTTAGTACGGTTTTTTGTCATAGTCTTGTCCTCCCAGAATCCGTCGGACTGACTAAAAATTTAGCGTGAGATTTTGGAAATATTTTCCTACTCGCCTGGAGTAATACCTTTTGAGATAATGACATTTTCATTTCAGGGGCTATATGGCGTGGCTTTAAAATCTGCCGCGCTTGCCAAATGTGTTAGCCGGTTTTTTATGTTCATCCGCCCATTCTGGGAAAACGCTCACTCTGGATCAGACGCTGCGAGTTCGCCATATCTGGCTATTCTTACTTAGTTTTGCCTGCAGGTCGATCCAGTTGCCCGGGGTGTGGCACATGAAGCCGTGAGTGAGAATTGGGTGTCCTGTGAGGACCAGTCATAGCCGACTACTCACTGACTAAGTCATTGAGTACGACCGTCTTGTTGAAAGGTACTACCTCTACAGTGCATCCCCATACACCCTTGTGTTAATAAAGTGATAAATATCAGCCAAACGGCTTATTTTATCAATTTCAAACAAGAATACCTTTTGATAAGGTTATGGAGCTTTCGATATTTTCATTTAGGGTGTGTCATCCGAAAATTTTGCATCGCTAACCAATACGAGTAGCCCATCTCTGACTTCAAGACTTTACTGTAAATCTGTATAACACACCAAAATAAATATACATTTATATTATCAATATACTGAAAATGAAGAATAAATAAACATCACGAAAATAGGAAAATGAATTCAAAATTCAAATTTTGGACGCCTATAATTCGAAAACGAGTGCCTGTATTGGAAAAGTTTACATGAAGGACTAACATTATTTTGGCTCATACTATTCGCCATTAGTTTTAGGGAACCCTGTATAACAATTTTTAGTCTATATATTCCAAAATATGAGTGTGGTATAGTGCAAAGTACTTCTGTCTTTCGTTACATATCAATTAACCTCTGAAAACCACTACTCACTTATCATTAATTGAGCTCAGGTATATATCTTTAGAAAACCTATTATCTGTTTCAACCAAACAGGACAAACTGAATTTATTGTCTATTCAGCTAACCTAGTCTTACCTGGCTTAACGAAATAATACAGAGATAATAAAAAAAATTATTGAAATTGATTCTGTTCATTGGTTATACCTACTTGTTTCAAATTTCTATTACAACATATTCAACTGGTACTCTAATATTTTTGTTGCTGTATTTACACCTACAACTCAAATTAAACATGCATAGATTTCGAATCTGACATTTCGCAATAACTCATGATATGTAGTAATTTCTACCTCGGGATATTTTGTGTTTATAAGTAGGTATGAATCTTCAACAACATATTCTATAATTGATTTTCTTATTGTTTCATGACATTTTACCTGAAGCTTTAAAAATGTTCTAAATATAGAAGATATTTACACATTTAAAGATGGATACACTGAATTCAATGAATGTGCAAGGATAATACTACGAAAATAAAAAAGCAGTAGTAGGTATGTTTTGCAACTAAGAATAAAGGGAAATATTTTCATTATTTTTGATAGCACCCAAGAGTTATTTTCAAAATCAAAACTACAAAGTTGATGATTTTCTCATATCTAGTGATGACCTAAAGTAACGGATTAATTCATCTTGTACGTCCTGAAATACGTGAATTTTTGTATATGAAATTACAGTTTCTGAATAAAATTATTTACCTTCAACCGCTTAGGAGTATCAAAATCTTAAATGGAGCGTTTGATACCGCTAATACGGTTCTTAAGTCTCTGTTTAGCAATATGTATAGCTAGTTTTTGAGGACGTGGATACTCAAGAAAAAGGTAATATGATTTCATCCAAATAATTATCCATTGAGTCAAATACCTGTCACGATTGACTAGTCGATTATTTGTTACGTTTTTGTCAGTCAAAAATGTGAAGTCGGATCGTTTTGCGACATTTAAAGATCAAACATTAGTGAAAAATTATTATATTCTGTAATCATTAAAATAGTTGCCTATTGAAACTGATACATAGGAACGCATGACAACAAACTAAACAAAACAAAAGTTGATTATTGTGTTGCTAACGAGTAAAATAAAACATGTCTCTATCAAATTCTACCTGTTTTCCATTCAGGATATAAGAAATAATTTTATTTCTAATAAAAATTTCAATTGAAAAAAATGTAGATACTTCGCATTTTTTCTGGAAATATGTCTTTTTTAAGAATTATAAGTTAATCCCATGGTAAAAACTAAATCGTCTATTAAAACCCAGTTAGCAAATTATAGGTTGTAATTTAAAAAAAGTAGTATGACGGTAAGAGCCAATGGAACTTTCAACTCCATTTATAAGCGCACTAAATAAGAAAATCGACTTTTCTGGGCCATTTAAGAGATTTTAATATCTTCAAAATGGGAAGGCATTAAAAAAAGAAAATGAAAGGCAAAGTGATACACATCTAATATGTGAATCGTTTTGAAGCACCTCTGTCAGAACATAAAAATTGACTTGCTCAAGATTTTTTGAAGAACAAGAAAAAAGATCAGTTATTTCTATACTTTTGGGACAGATCGTATTTATTAATTTTATATTTGCAGTAAAACTTCACAAATAAGTAAGGATTATCATTTTTAATGTTGGTTTTCTAACAATTAATACTAAATCTCGTCAATTAATTTTTCAAAATAAATATATTTTGGTGATATGCTCATATCCACACTTAGTCTCTTTAATATGCAGGTTGATATATTTCCAAATGACGCCTCTAACATTTTCCTATTAAATGATTCTGTTGATATTAATATAAAAAACTTCATCAGCTTAAAATTACCAGAGCGATGAATGATGTGATTTATTAGGAACTTTATGAATTTAAATCAAATTATTAAAATAATTAAAATTATTATTGGCGTATCATTTGTTGTGATTATAACTTCAAATTTGAATTATGAAAAATTAAAAATAATGAAAACAATTTTAAATTCATCTAAAATTAGAACAATGAGATTTTTACGAAATGTTTTTGGTATTACTGAACCCCTCATTATCACTAACAGTAGTTTTTAGTTTACTAAGAACGGAAGAATGTTTTAAAAATATTTAAGTCATTCCAATTTCTCTGTTACATCTATAAAAAGATTTAAAAAATCACTGTTTCATTTAAAACAGTAATATGAGTAGATTCCACGAAGTAAGTGTCGAGAGACATTTAATTTCATTACAAAAATCATTAAAAAATTCTTCAATCTAGATAAAATTTAAGTATATTTCATCAGGCTGAAAAATAGTTTTTCGGACTCTAGAGATCCTAAGGTCCATCCTGACAAGAGATTTTAGTAGAGACCAAGTGGCATCCGATATTCGGGTGTCACTTGGCCGCTGAGCAGATGCCACTACAGATGCCAGAAAAATATGGACGGATGCCATGATTCACAACCAACCGTAAAAATTGGTCTATAGATGATCTCAAATACATACATTTTTGTCTTCAATAATACCTCTTTTTGGTTAATAAAAGGTTGGTTCATTGCTTAGTACAATTTTAGTGTTTTTTGTATTCTTTCGTTCATTTCTTTTTCATGTCTCCCGTTCTCTTGTAGTTCTACACCGAGATATTTGAAGATTGCTACTTGTTCAATTATAATATTGTCTACTCTCATTTGTATGTTTTTTGTTCGTTGTCTACTGCCATAACTTCAGTTTTGTCTTCATTTAATTATATCCCATACTGCTATACCTCTTTTTCGGCCACAACGACTGTATCAAAAGTTTCTTCTGAGACTTGTACCATTTCCATATTTCTGTATCCTACCTAAATTTTTTTAACTTCTACTTCACATTTCTGTATTACCTTATCAATATATATTGTGAATACTATAGAACTCAAACCTACTCCTGGTCCCAATCCTTCTTTTGTTGTGAAATCTCCTGAGGTGTTAGTTTGGTGTATAATAAAGTTCTTCATTTACAACTTTATTGTATATTTTAACAAGTATGTCTGTACCATTTTCTTCAATATAACTAATCATCACATTTGTTGATATATCACTTCCTATTCTGCTCTTATATATTGTTCATTTCTATTTTCCTCAACTTGGATTTCTGCTTGTTCGTTTATTACTTGCTCCTCTTCATGGTCTTCGTCTACTCTTAGCACTTCTGGAAACTATTCTTTCCACCTTTTCATTATTTGGTAATCTCCCGTTATAATTGTTCCACTTTTTTCCCTTGCCACCACCTCTGTTTTCCCTTTCCTTGATCTTCTTAACGTTCTGCAGAATAATTTTTGGTTAGCTTTACTTTTTTTCTCTATTTTATCGCCAAATTCAATCCACTTGTTTCTCTTTGTCGTTGAAATTAGTTATTTCACTCTTTACTCTCTATTTTATATCGCTCTCAATTTTCTGTTGTTCTATTATTTAAGTACAATTTCCACTTTTGTTTTTTGATTCTTTATTTGTTCAGACCTCCAGGCAGTTTAATTGTTGTAATTATAGTCCAATAAATGAAGACCAATAAATGGTGTAACCTCCGAATTTTTTCCTTCTGAACCGATTTTTATGCAAATCTAGAATTAAGCTTATTTTATCCTCTAGATCAAACCTAATACTCCTGTTGTATGCTTTTTATTTTTTAGGGGTTATTTTGAAATTATGATAAAAAATTAGAAAAATACAAAAAATTATTGTATGTCGATAAAAATAATATGTAAATAGGTGGAATACATATTATTTTAGATTATTGATTGTCATTTATATAATTTGTAATACATTTCAACTCCTTAAAACCACCCTTTAAGACAAAATTACCCAAAAACCTGTTTTACTTAAGTTAGAAAGTTATTATGGTTGATGTGTCATAATTCATAATATATATTGAAAATTTTTAAGTTATATAATTAATAATCTATTACAATAATTCTCCCCTAAATGAAAATTAAAAAACTTAAAAATACATTTTAAGATTTTAAAATCGTTTGATAGTTTCTGTAAATTAAATTTATATTTTTTTATTATTAACTGTTTATAATACACAAGTTCACAGAAATATAATAACAGTTTAAAAAGTTCATCCGAAATGGAGCAAAAAGCAACACGTGTTTAATCGTTTGTTTTCGAAAATACACTGGCTACCTTCTACCTTCCATTCACAGTATACAATGAGCAGATATGTTCAACAGCTGCTCGGTTTGCTCCATTTTGTCTATCTTATGACCTGTGTGAATATACAAGGAATATATGGAAAGGATGCCTCTCTACAGTAGCTCTCTCGTATAACACATACATACAAACAGGCATATTGCTCTGCTCCGAAAATTATATCGAAAAAGTACGGTTGGTTTTTCTATGACAACTTTTTTCATTTTAAAATTACGAAATCGATACAAAAACAATTTTACAGGGTATTTCAACAGGTACAAGTTCTGCGAACTTGAATATTTTCTATGAGTTGTTTTTGACAATTTGGAAGTTAAATGGCTTGAAAACTTGTATCAACGGTATTTCCCTTAATTTTTATCGTAGGAGAAAGTGGTCACCATTTGTACGCGGGGCACATTTGTACAGTTGGTTAAAAAAAATCCAAACGGCGCATGAGCACGCCTTTGCTTGTGAGCATAGACATACTGGCCGCCATGTTGCTAGCGGAGTATCGCGCCAGTCGCACTATGGTGTATCAGCTGACAAGACGTAACGTGTTTTCGCGGGCGGTGAGTAAATTTTTTACCTAAGTTTAGTTCGTGATTGTAAGTAGAATTGGCATGTTTTTGACAAAATGGTGATGATTAGTTAATGTGAAAATTGTTTATTTTGAGCTCTAATTGTTATATTTCTTGAACTAAATTAGAATTTGAAGAAAGTTGTATTTTATTTTGTGCAAAGGCATGGGGTGCATTCGGACACCGAGACAGGGGGCACATTCGTACGCGTACGAATACTCCCCGTTAGATTTTATCAACCACCAGTATATCAAAATTCAATTTTAAAGAAATAAAATATACCTAGTATCTTTTAAAATTATCGCACAGACAGCATACTAACATATTTTTTCTTATATTCTACTTCTATCACAATGACATATTTTCATTAAGTCAACCTTATACTTATAATTAATATTTTATTGCAAAATCATGGTGCGAAAATATAAAAAAAGGGACGCGTAATCAAAAAGTGGATGAAGAGTCTATGAAGTTAGCAATTGATGATATAATACAAGGAAGGTTGTCGTATAGGAAAGCCGCGTCAAATTACAACATTAAAACATCAACGTTGGAAAGCAGAGTCAAGAAATTTAAAGATGGCTCTAACGCCGATGTACCCTTACGAACTTTCCATTCAAAATTCACGAGTCTTCAAAACTTCTCCATGGAAGAAGAGGCACGCTTAAATGACTATATCACTAATTGCTGCAAAATGCATTATGGGCTAACGATAGTACAAATTCGGAAACTTGCCTACGAATACGCGAAAGCGTTGAATTTAAAATATCCAGCGAAGTGGGACGAAAATCAAATGGCTGGCTTAAAGTGGATGCGTAAATACAGGGAACGAAACGCCAACCTCAGTCTGCGAAAGCCAGAAAACACTAGCGCTGCTCGATCATTCGCGGTTAATAAGAATGCAGTCCAAGAGTTCTATAAAAATTTGGCTGATGTATTACAGCGACATAATTTTGCTGCCGACAGGATATTTAACTTTGACGAGTACGGCGTGTCTACTGTTTTAGAACCTCCTAAAGTTTTGGCTCCTAAATCACAGAAACAAGTGGGACAAATCGTGTCAGCGGAAAGAGGCGAATTGATAACATTTGGTGGTATTATTGCTGCAAGTGGAAATACTATCCCTCCGCTTTTTGTATGTTCACGGGTGCACTACAAAGATCATTTTTTTGAAGGTGCGCCTGAAGGAAGCCTCGGAGCTGCTAATAGAAGTGGGTGGATAAATGCGGACATGTTTGTTTCAGGCACACAGACTGAGCTCTAAGGAGCATCCGATTTTACTGCTATGTGATAATCACGAAAGCCACATCAGCTTAGAGGCTATAGCATATGCTCGAGATAATGGCATTATTGTTGTGTCTTTTCCGCCGCACACTAGTCATCGATTGCAACCCTTAGACGTTGGAGTATTCGGCCCATTCAAGGCAAAGTTGAAAATAGCGTTCAATAATTGGCATATGTCGAATCCAGGCAAAAAAATCAACATTTATATTATTCCTTGATTGGTAAAACTTGCATATTTCGAATCTTTTACCGCCAAAAATATTACAAGTGGATTTGAAAACCCAGGTATATGGCCATTCAATGAAATGGCCTTTAGCGATGAAGATTTCGCTCCCATTGACGTGTCTGCTAAAAATAATTCGGTAAATGTGCCATCTAATCCGGAAACAAGTACTGTCGCTCAAGAACCACAATCTTCCACCAGCGTGCCATCGACTGATATGAATGAGTGAGATTCGTGAGCACTCGCCTTCTTTGCTCCAAAATCCTCAAAACATTGTTACCGGAACTGGCGAAACTGAACCTTCCACTTCTGCGGCTGAGGCACAATCTGAACTGAGTTCTTATCTTCCCATAACACCAGAAGTCATAAGACCTTATCCTACAGCTGTTAGAACCAGAAAAACCAATAAAGGAAGAAAACCGGGAAAATTCCGTATATATACAAATACACCTGAAAAACCTGAACTAGAAGAGAGACATAGACAGAAAGAATTGAAAAAAATAGAACAGTATAGGAAAGTCAGAGCTAAAGCAGTGAAACGTAGTTTGAAGGAGCTTAATTCAAGACAAAATTAAAAGAAAGCTAAGAAAGTCGAAAGCGATGAAGATTCGGAGGAATCTGAAAGATCGCAATTTAGCTTGTGGGAGAGTTCAACATCTCCAGTAGATTTAGAAATGGACGAAGAGACTGATGATAGCAGTATAAATAATAATTTAAATGTGGCACCAGAGAAAATCTTGGAAAATTGTTATGTTTTGGTAAAGTTTGAAAAAAAGACTTCTGTTGTTTATTACGTCGGAAAAGTTCTCTGTCTTTATTCGGATGCAGGGATGCAAATATCTTATCTTCGGAAGAAACCAGGATTATCATGGTCATTCTTTTTCCCTGATATAGAAGACATACACACTCTGTATATCAGCGATGTCATTATGATCCTCCCTGATCCTCAACCACTAACGGGCTAGAATGGCTAAACTTTTTACTTTCGCAGTTAATTTAAATGATGATAATGTGCAATAAGTTCAAAATAACAACCAAATGTATAATTACCTACTTTAAATTCAAATTGTCAAAGACTGTATAACGATGTCATACAAAATGATATTAATCATCTCATTCAGTCTGATTGTAAGCTCAGAATTATCAATAAGTAAACTGCGGATGAATGATTTTATGTTTCGTTATTTTTCTAAAGACAGATTTATCGACTATGAGCTGAGTCACCCACTATTTAGTTAGTTCTTTGATAAATAAATATTTTTATAATTACAATAATAAAAATGTAACGACTTTAATTGGCTTTTCAATCAACCTGTATGAATCTACCCCATGGCGTACGAAAGTACATCCTACTGTACGAATGTAATCCGTACGTGGGGTACTTTCGTACAAATATCTTATCGCAGAAAAATTACTATAACGCTTTAGCCGTTTGACGTACTATTATCGGACTTTTTTGTAACCAACTACAATATATTTGTTACACTCAGGTACATAAACTAGATAATTTCGAAAATTATTCATAAAGTAAAAAAATAAAATCTAAAAAGTGTACGAAGGGTAACCACTTTCCCTAAAGAAATAAGAAAAATATTGTATGGAAGTTTTTTTTAATGTTGAGTATTTTTCTTATTCTTTTTATTTTCATTTTTCTTGAAATTCGATTTTTTTTCATTTATAACGTTATATTTAAAAAAATATGCATCAGAAATCGCTGTAACTTGTAGAAAATATTTTAAGCAAGTAATTAAACTAAATTATAAAAGGATTACCTTTAATTAATATTTTCATGAAAAATTCATCTATTGTATTGATTTTTTTCACGAAAAACGAATAAGCAGTTTGATTATTATGACAACTTAGTTAACTTTTATACTAACGACTCAAAATCAAATTCATTTTAAAGTTTGTTTATAGTTCTTTCAAAAACGTAGGAGATAGTTTCCTTTAAAACTATACCGTTTTAACTTAATTTATGTTAAATAGTTTACAATCAGTTTCCAGCGAACAAAAAGTTTTTCAATCCTCCTACAGTATCTAAATAAATGAATAAAACCAATCATTTCTTTTTTAATAAGCCACATTTTCTTTCTAATGTTTTTTCTCATAGGAATTCAATTTTCCGAGTTACTTGAGAAAAACTGCTGAAAATGTGATTTTTTTAATGAAAAATGAACATTTCCAATCCAGAATAACTCGAAAAGTATTGAGTTAAGAAAAATGTTCATCCATTACTGTTTACTTAAAATTTATTGCTATATCGATTTATGCAGTTAAATTTAACATTTTATTCCTCCATCCCTAGAAGGGATGGCCTCCACCCCCTTGGACAAAAGCATACCCCAGCACCATATTAGGTGTGTTTTTTATGTATTTTCTACTTAGTTTTAGTTTTACGTCAATCGGTTCAGAACGAAATAATTCTCAGGGAAAACCGCTCATTTACTGGACTATTAGTTTTCCTACTACTTCCACAGCTGTCTCTAGAAGGACATTTTTAAAATTATCCCACAATGTATCCAAATTGATATATTTCTTGAAATATATCCAAATTTCTTATTCAGTTCTACTCGGTATCTTTCAGCAATTTCTATGTCCCTAAGTTTGTACGGTTTAATTGATTCATATTCTATTTCTTCGGATAGGTTTAATATCGCTTCAGTTTTTTTGTTTTCATCTTTTTTTCATTTTTGAGACAACTAAGTAATCGTCACTACCAATTTATAATTGAAATTTCATATGGATATATCATTATTAAACATAAAATTCTCACAGTTATTTTAAATGATAAATTTCCATGGATCTCATTATACAACACTGACATTCCCACTAAAAATATGTTGAGATTAGAATTGTTAGAGTTCTGCCATATTTCAATTTAATATATCTATTCGAAAAGAAGAGCACTTGAATTGGCTAGGTTATAATTAACTATTTTTCATATAACAAAGGCATTTGAGGCTTACACATCAATGTTCGTATTTTCTTAGTATAACGAGAACTGTCTAGAATTTGATATACCAGAAATCACTAAATAGTAAGGTCGAAGAGTGAAGCGTGATCTTGCTGAGAAACTAATTAACATCACTCAAATTCACACCAGGCCGATCTTCTGTGCATACATTACATTGCAGAATACTTGACTATTATTACATTTCTTCGAGCTATACTTATTCGCCGTAAAATCTGACTGTGAAATTCATATTACTACTTGATGTTCAATGCCTGACACGTTGTAAGCTTCAGTCCGATACGGAAAATAGAATTCTTGTTTTGTATACATATAGTATTCGTATATTGCTTCTGGCATTCGACACAAAATTTATGAGTATAATAAGAAAGGACCATATGATCACGTGTCAATTTATTTCTATAAAAGTTGAGGGAAGTTGTATAAATTTAGATTGTTGTTGAGCGATAGGTAAACTCAGATCTCAAAAAGGATGATTCATCTGACTGGGCCTAATATAAACATTACAAGTTTCGAGATACAGAGTGTTTGAAATTCTAATTTGATTTTCGAATTTCGCAATATTTTTTAATATTCAATCAGTTTCTACGTGAAAATGGATGATACAATGTTTCATTGCATGAGAAGCACGAATTCGAAGATCAATTGAGCATTGCTTATATGGGGCTTTAGATACAGTTTGTTGTCTCAGTAAATCTAAGCACAAACTTCTTCTGATCAACTGTGATTTATACGAAATTGAAAAGCATTCAATTATACATATTTATGGCAATAACTAATCAACATAAAAGATGACTTTGAATAGTATATTAAAGTATAAGTGGATAAAGAGGTCTTTCAAACACGCGCGATTTTTCGAGCACGACGCCGCAGCCAGAGTGCTCGAAATAGAGCAAGTGTTTGAAAGACCAGTTATCCACGGATACTTTACGCTTTTCTTTTATTGGTGCACTTTGAAATCATAAAATATTATTACTACAGAAAAATGGAAGTCCGTCCTCGATGCCCAGTCAAGTTTCATTTCATAAAAGTCCGCCCTCGATGTTCAGCCAAGTTTCGTGAAAGTCCATCCTAAATAGTATTTATGTTAATTTGACGTTACGAGGTACTGCTATCAGATCAATAATCAAAAAGTTGTCATTAGTGCTATTTAACACTTCGATCTTGATTCCGATTTTGTTTATAATCGAAATCGAAAACGGATTGATGTTTGTTGAACGACCAAAAAAAATTGTCATTATGCAAGTCAAATAAATCAATACTGACATAACCTCATCATTATTTTAGTTTATTTCACGTGTATTTCACAATGTTCACAAGTTCATTCGTTTAATCCCGATTAATTTTATAGAAGCTGTTTTGTTGCCTAAAAATGTAATATACAATTGCAAAATATCACTCACATCACATAACCCATAGACAAACGGTAGTTTATTTAAATTTTACGACCAATCACATGCTTCCGATTGATTTCAATAGCATCATAATTTTCGACCGATTATAATCAGAGTGATCGATTGACATCGAAAATGTATTGTTGAACATGTTGTTTTTTAAATAACAGGAAATGATTGTAATCAATTGTCGCGTTGAATAGCACTAATGATACTTACGTTTCTCGAGTTGTTGTTGTTACCATGGTAACTTTAAAAAACGCGCGAGTTTGAAAGTTCAATTTAAACACGCTGAGGTGTGCTCTAAAAGGCTAAACTCAGACAGACCACAGCGACGCGACACGACAACTTCATAGATGTGGTTGTTAGTGGGCGGAGGTCGTGGTTATATTAAAAATGCAGAATATTTAGAACAGTACTCAGACGAACGACTTCTTGAAAATGATCTCAGCGACGGTCGCTACCTGTGGACGGTATCACCCACAAAATTGTCGTTGCTGGTGGTTGAATACAAAACACATGGACGACAGACCGCCTTCTCAATGCGACAACTGGCCAATTTTTGTTTCCTGTCAACTTTCTCTAGTATGATCATAGACGTCGTAGTTGAAGTTTGTTTTTCAATTATATTTGTACGAACATCGAAATATTGTAACAATCCTTTTTTAGTGTACGTAATGTATGTACAAAGAAATATATATCCACTTTCTAAAGCACGAAAGAATTACCAGAACTAAATACTCACATATTTAATGATTACAATAACATCAATACAGTAACCCTAAAATTTAGTATTTTAGTTTCAGTATTAGTTCAGTTCTAATTCCGAAAAGAACATCCCGTTGCCAAATACCTGCAAGAAATGAAGTTAGTTGAAATATATTTGTGGTACTGATATTATCGGTAATATAATAAGTACTCGTAAGACTCGACCGCAATTTTATACTAAGTGGACGTGAAATTTTGCTACATGTAGTTTTTTTTATTATCAGCTGTTGCACTACAAAGAAAATGGAAATGTCTAAGGGATTCTTCCAACCGAAAGCTACGAAAAAATACCACAACGAAAAGTGGTTCTGGGGCATCAAAACATCGCCAATAATTATATTTTCACAATTTAGCTTTTCTACAAAATTTAGCTGAGAAAAGAGTTGCTGAAAATTCTCTGGCAGATAGTCAGATCAACGAAGATTCTCAGCAAAAGGAACATGATGCAGAAAATGACGGGCAGAGTCCAACCTCCGAAAAAGATGTTAAAAGAAAGAAGTTGAAGACAAAAGATCAAGAAGATCAGCTGATTAAGCAATTGTCATCTTCCTTGTCTGATCGACTAAAAGTCCAACATGTCTCTCCAGCAAATAATAGCACTGACAGTGATGTACATTTTTTATTATCATTGTATGACAACTTTAAAATGATTGACAATAATATGAAGCTACAGGCGCAGATAGAAATCCTTAACGTCATTCAAAAGTACCGTCGCCCCCCACCACCCCCTACTTGGAACTATGATCAATCTAGATATTACGGGGAACAGTATAGGCAAGACTACAATACGGCAGTTAGTCAATCTTTACAGCAAACGATGTCTTCATACCAACAACAATATTCGAAACCTTCAACCAGTCACTTCGTTGAAGTTCAGCAACAAGGGCGCAGCTTTAACATTACCTCTCCCATACCTGCGCACAAACGATTATGTCGGCTGAAACCCCTCAAGTCACTTCATCACTAAGTGAATCCATTCAAGATGACGAGTCAATTATGTCAAATATTTATGATTAACTTTTATGTAAATTGATTGGTAACTATGAAATAAAAAGTTTACTTACCTTATCGTCAATGCAAGTCGTTCTTCAACTGGTATACACTTTCTCATATTTGTGTTTTTTCGACATATACTGTCAGATCATTCTTGTAATATATAGTCAAATGTAGTTTAACTTATTCTGGAATAATTAAGAAATTTATCATCGTACATTCTCAGTGAATGGTAGAGTAACTGAAATTGATTCTCATCTTTGTTTTCTATAATCGGATGAATCCAATACACCCTATTCCGACGCCGCCTCTGCCTTCGCCGTAATATCAGCCATAACAAGGCTTCTTCTTCAAACTCCATACTGAATCTGATAAACACTACCGAACACTACTGTCGTTAATTGAAGTCTGAACGAACTACTAATTTGTAGTCAAACTGTCGTCGTCCTCAACGACAGATGACGACAACACAAACACAAACTAGTCGCGTCGCTGTGGTCCGTCTGAGTTAAGCCTAAATAGGTAAAATGAGGCACTAATTAAAAAAAATGAGTGTTAAAAACACTTATCGTATATTTAATACATTCTATAATCCGTAATCCGTTTTTGCAAAGATCCTTGAATATCAAATAGCCCTTCGCAATCGCGTCTCCTCTTATTCATATTCCTAATTTTTCTTCGTAAACTACTCATTCCCATCTGAAACTATATAAAAAAGTCCAAAACATTCCAATTAAGACTTCTCGATAGCCATTGTAATGACCAATCTACTGAATAGGAAATTCTTCATTCAACTGTAAACGCACTTGTAGATATATTCTATAGTGATTCCCTTGAATATTTTTGGAAACAACGTGAATAGAGAGGTTAGAATTAATTGTTTGTAGATTAAAATAACCAATTAAACGAAAATAGATACTACACCACAACAGATTTTAATCAAAAACTTATACCAAAATCCAACAAATAATTGTTTTGCCTAGCGACAACACCTTTTATGGTAACTGTCGCCTCATGAATGGGAAATTTCGTTCATAATATTTACATACTTTGTCAAATAATGACACAAGAAATTGAACTACCTCTTCATTCATGAATGCAAACTGCAGTGATAGCTACTCTTAAAACAGCGATTAACTGAACGTAACTAAATTGACAATATGAAAACATGAGTGACCCTTCCAAGAAGTTCCATTTGATTATCCAAACCAACAGAAAGTAACTAGCACCCCCCACCAGTAATGATAGATTGAATCAAAACTTGTACTCCTCTGGCTAAAAAAATCAAAGTACTTATATTCGAGTAGTAATTACTGAAACATAAATATTGCGATATTCAAGAATCAAATTTTAACTCCAAGCACTCTGTTACATTTTTTAGACATTATCACTGGAAATTCAGCCAGAAAAGTTGATTGGTAGTTTGAATATTTGGAGAATAAGTTAAGCAACATAGGTACTGTTGAAATTAATTAATTTTTGAGGCCGGATCTGGTAGTTCTTCAGAAGGAATGTGATTAAAAACATATCGATTATCATTTTTTATGCTAAATGTGATAATATATTTCAATGCTTAGATTACATTGTTAGTTGCTAAAACACAAAGAAATAACTAGCACAATGCCTTTTATATAGTTACAAGGATCTTCATCTATTTTACAGATAAAGTAGTTTTGCCAGTAATAAATTGGCAGAGCTATGATACACCTCTACTGGCCCTAATAATTTTGATCTGTTTTCATATGGAGGTACCATATGGAAACACAGCAAAACATCTCGGAATAACTCTGCATCCTAAGCTGAGATGGAAGGAGCATGTAGAGAAGAAATAGAAAAAACTAGATATGATATATAGAAAAATGTATTGGCTTATAGGTAGAAAATCTCATACCCATCTGAAACCCATTTGGATATACGGACTACAGCTTTGGGACTGTGCCAGTTCAACCAATATAGCACCCATACAAATATTTCAAAACAAAGTACTCCTTACTATTGTGAATGCTCCATACTATATTCGAAATGCAAATCTGCCCAGAGAACTCAATGTACCAACAGTTAAGGATGAAATCATCAGATATGCCCAAAACCACGAAGACGGGTTACATAATCTTTTCAACATCGAGATGTTCCAGCTACTCGATCAACACAACTAAAGAGAAGATTATATGGTATGGAATCACCAAGATTTTCAAAGATATCTTTGGAAATTATAAATAACTATACAGGTGAGTTGATATTTACAATACTAGGATGAAAATTTATACTAGGTTAGGTACGCACGCAAACGGTTTTTGCAATTTCAGTTCTGGTAATGTTTGTAAAATAATTTTATGATAAAAAGGTTATGATCAAAAGTACTTATCTATATTTATTCGGGTACGTATATTCCACATTCTTTTACTAGTATCATTTTAGGTTCGCATTTGTATGGACCACATCTCCGTTCCAGATATCAAATTTTGTATTTCCATACGATGTAATGTGCTATCTCCACTTATTATGCTATCATTCACCTCTTTCCAAACTTTGATATATTATGTTCCACTATTATTACAATTTTTTATGGTATAATTTCCATTTTTTAGTTCACAAAATTCTATGTCTGCTTTCTCTTCTCAAGTTATTATTGAATTTCACTTAAATTGTTTTTCTACACTCGTTGCTACGTCCGTTGCTAGGTAACTATTGTTTCTATAGCTACTTGTGTAAATTAATTAACATATCAATTTCTTGATTTTTATGAAGGTTTTGGGATACTTTTCGAATTGTGACGTCACTATTCACTTTTATTTCCGCGCACTATTAAAATTTTTTTTATCAAATAGCATAATATAGGGTGTTCAATGACAATTGCTTTTTTTATGATTTACAACTTATATCAAATCATAGTAGTTCTCTATTTGACTTATTTATTGATATTATTTTATTATAATAAAATTTAAGATAAGTCAAATTGCTGGTTGGTCGTCGTTCTCGGCCAGGTGTAATACTACTTTCCATGGATAAATAAAAATTCTTTAGCCGTTCTGTTCACAAATTCTAGATTTCTCACCAATCCAAATATATTGGAATTTTCGAAATACCTGTAACTTTGTCTCTGTCATCTTTTTCATTGCTCATATTGACTCATTGATCTTAGCAAAACTTCATCGGGTCAATTTTCTACCCTTGTGACAAAATCTTCACTTATTAATCGTTTCCATCGAGTGAACAATGAAAATTTGCTAATGACCATTAAAGATTCAAATACTGGAACAGTGCCTTACATGAATAAGATGGTCAACTGTTTTGTACTCTGAAGCATCTCTCAGAAATTTGTTATGTGACTTTGGAGCGGAGAAAGCATTACGAGTGAAAAACACAATTTGCCATCCATTATCCTTCAACAAATTATTAAACTAGTAGTACTCATCCTTCGTCAATGGGACTTATCCTATAAAAATGAGAAATTTCAAGAGAATTGGGCATCCAAGAAGGGTGACAATAGCGCTATATACGGTATAGTTGACACTCCTGGTTCAATTTCACGTGGCTAGGGAAGCTTGCTACTGTATCTCAATACTTATACAGAGTATCTCCAATGATTGATCCCAAATAGTTGTTTTGTCTTTATACTGATCAGTATCTCTCCAATTTATCTGAAATTATAGAAAAGTGAATAGTAGATTCCAATCAAAGACTGCTTTTGTTAGCATTTCTAACATGACAGAGCTAATACCACTGATAATTGCTTTTATTCTTTGTAGTTGACCAGAATGGTAGAACAGTAGGTATATCGATATTTGCTGTGGTATAAAAGTTGGGTAACAATTAACTGTCGCAAACAAGAATTATATCCTCTAAACTTTTGTTCCGAAATTCCTCTTAATATTGCTTCGGTTCACTAACATGGCTAGTGTTCCAGTATATAGTAACATTCGTTTCGAATTCTTCAATGAGTCGCAAGTTTGGTTACTTATAATTTCACAGCAATAAAGTTTTGGCAAAAATGCAAAAATTGTCAATTAGTCTGTCAGATTTTTGAATTTTAAACATATAGTGCTTTTATTTTGAATCGGTGTGGTAATTATTTACCTTTGTTGTATTAATAAAGATAATTATTTTTGTTATTCATATATTCTGTCGTTAATTTATCTTGCCAAAAAACACTCGAGCTTTTCTTTTATTAGATAAATTTCTCTTTAACTCAAAGGTTTGCCAATCAGTAAATTTGCTCGAAATACAGACATTATATAAAATCGCTCCACCTTCGGTGTCGCAATTTTATCATGTAAGTTTTTTTCGTCATATTTCTGATTCGCAAAACTGTTTCGTTGCAAAGAGCAATTTATCCGATATAAATATCTCTTGTATTTTTAATGTTGATAAATCAATTTTCATGAAATTAACTGTCTCGACCCTTACTTCGTGGAATCTACTCATATTAGTGTTTTAAATGAAAGTCACGGTTTCTAGTTAATACCATTATATAATAAAAATTGTTGAAAATTCTAAAAAATTGACAATTGTTTCGATAAATAACTATCATCGTCAGAATGACAGAAGTTACATTTCATTTGATGCCTACCTGATGTATAGTAGTTATTTTTGGCTAGACCAAGGAGTGACCTAATTTGTGATTGACTTAATATATGTTAGTACAAAAAAGAAGAAGATGTGGTATTACAAATATTGAAGCTTAGATATTATTAGCCCTATGGTGATATCCTGGATATCATTTTCCCAATTAAGATCAGTATAACTGTGCAATGATATAGAAAACCAGGAAAACTATATCTGCTGATCTTTACAATTATCACTTAAGAAGACAGTTTATTAGTGGAGAACTCCCTAGATTTTAACTGTTCATTGACATTTTCATATTGTGGGTTTCTTAAATGTCTTCTAATTTCCAATTCTTCAAGGAAAAGAAACAAGAACTGGATTTAGAATTTTCAACAATTTTTATTATATTATGATATTAACTATAAACCGTGAGATTCATTTAGAACACTAATCAATTTTCACTTAATCCTTTATCATCCTTTTACAATTGACGTTCGTGCTGAACAAGAAGTCAAAGTTCCAATACAAACAAAAGTGAATGATTACAAAATTTGAGAGAAATTTCAAGCTGAAGGCAATAAATGATGTGTATCGTTCGATTCAGGTATTTATGGTCTCAATTTTATCTAGGACTGCTCAGGAATCAATTTAATTGTTGTTTGTCACAAAAAAATCGTTTTAATATTTCAATTGGATATAGTAACTTAAATTCAAAATGTCCATGAAAAAATACTTGCAGCTCTTCCTTTACACTCATAAGAAAACGATTCGCTTTAAATAGTTAGATATTACAACTCAATTAATGAATGTACAAAACTCCAATTCAACGTAAATCACAACAAAAATGTTAATAATGAGCATTCGCTGTATTTTAAGTAGCACATTCAAATGTAATACTGAGTGAAATCTTGTCTATTAGTATAATTATACAAATATATATTTTTTTTGTTTGGGTAAAGGAAAAAGTGGTCATCTTTGACTGTATATACCTAATTATTATTGCAAAGCCAACCTTCGCAGACTATGTGACTCAACTGGAACATATTTTCTCATGTACTTTACCGACTTTCAATGAAATTGCCTTTTGAATGTGTGTTATTAGCAACCACGAACTAACTTTATTAAATTATATTGTATTGGTGGACATTAACGTCTGATATATGTAATATTTCAAACTTTCATTCAAAGATAAAATCCATTAGACAAGTTATAATGTGATAGTAATAAGTCTTTTCAAACAATTTTAATAGTAAAAATATGTAATGCAATTCCAATGAATATGTAATCGCAATTGAGTGCTACAGGTATTTAGGGTTTGTGATGTCGATGGATAGAAACACTATTCCATAACAACGCTTAAATGTATTTAAGTTCAAGTGAGAAATCATTGAACATATATATGCCGGTATGAAAATATGTATGCGATGAATTAGTTGATATTTATATTCTCGTGAAACCCAAGTTTACTTCAGAAAATTTCCGTAGTTTTTGCTAATGGCGGCATTTTTGTAGTTTTTTGTTGTTTTTAACATGCAATTTCTTAAATTAAGAATATTGTTGAGATGATTTTCGACTTTTAATAATAATATAAAACAGGTGTAAAATAGGTATCTACTTTCCAAAAATATTAAATTTGTAGTAGTGAACACACACTTATTTTGATTAACGTCTACATCAAATTTTCGATGAGTTAGAATACAATTTGTAGTCAATATGAATTTCTAATAATCCACATTGAATAACGTGATTATATTGGATGTCAATCATATGACTAGGCACTTCACAATAGGCACTTCACTGAACATTTTATTGAGATATTCAAACAGTTGATGACGCGGACTGGCTGAAGAATATTGAGCATATTCTGTTAGGAAATATTTTCTGGATAGTTAGTACAACATGGTAGATATTTACCATATCTCCTCCATCCATGGGTTGCGCGAGTGTATTTCATCCTCAGTCTTCTCTGCTTCGTCATTTATGCTCATTAGTGACATTACAGTGAATAACTTTGCAGTTCTATCTGGTGCTCCGGTTTCAACAATACCAGCAAGAGGTGGTGTGCAAGTAATGGTGAGATGTGTTCAGTCTGAATAAAGATAATGAATACTGGTTCATGAGTTCACTACATTTCTGAAACTGTCTGTGTTAAAGTACATTAAGCGAACTATATGAAGAAACTTTTCAATTTATCTATTTAATGATTAGTACTTTGACGCTCTTTCCTTGGCTCTTTACGCGGCTCTTGCCACCTCAGCACGTCACTTTGGACACCCTCGTGGTAACACGTTCGGAATTAGTGCTCGGGCGCCAGTTTTTATCGTGGTTATCTCCACGGCCCCCTGACTTCACCCGTCAGGAGTTCCAGATAGCCTCAGATGGAGGTACGGACGGTTCCAGGGGTCTAAATGATCTCATCCGGCAGGATTGTATCCTCACTGGTCCTAAAATGAAAGTTTTTTTACTGATCTACAGTACGGAGAATCTAGATTTGTGCAGCAAAACAAATACTCTACCATAGGATTATTTTAGTCTATAGTAGGTCAGTAAAGCACAGAGGTTCGGTTAGGTTATATTACAACAATATCTTTATTTAACAATAAATACAGGCTCTGTAACTACTCAAATCGTTATCTACATACAAAAAAAAAACCTTATCATACATAAGAGTAAGCCATACTCTGGTATCCCCAGAAAAGCAGAGAAATGTTAGCGAACTACATACATTTAACATGCGGTCATTAGAGACGAAGCGGGCAGGACATAAGCGAGAGAATTTTTATCAGCAAAAGCAATATTTACTATAAAAGCGTTAAAAGCAAGCTCCTATTTCACGGGTCTTTTCAATATACAGGTTAATAAATTAAAATTAATAAAACGGAGTCTACATTGATCCTATCAAAGTGTCCAATCACTTTCGATGCACCCGGTATGTAGAACAAATGTGAGTATTGAGTACACGATGCTTCTAGAGATCGGGAAAGGAAATACGGAAAGAGGTTCGGTTCTTGAATAAAACTGTCGAAAGCTCGGGCCAACTGGTAGGACCACTTTCGGGAATTTTGGGGAATCGGGACTAGATATCAACGGTTGAGATCCGGGAATTAGAATATCAAGGAGTCCTGGCTAGACACCTGGAAGTCCTCAAGATTTTAATTCGAACGGAATTCACGCCTTCTAATTAAAATATCAAAAAAGCCCTGGCTAGACACCTGGAAGTCTTCGATATTCCAACCGAAACGCAAATTAGGGAATCGGGACGGGATACTGACGGTTGAAATCCGGCAATTAAAATATCAAGGAGCCCTGGCTAGACACCTGGAAGTCCTCAAGATTTCAATTTGAACGGAATACACGCTTTCTCATTGAAATATCAAAAGAGCCCTGGGTAGACACCTGGAAGTCTTCGATATTTCAACCGAAACGCAAATTAGGGAATCGGGACGGGATACTGACGGTTGAAATCCGGGAATTGAAATATCAAGGAGCCCTGGCTAGACACCTGGAAGTCCTTAAGATTCCAATTCGAACGGAATTTACGCCTTCTAATTAAAATACCAGAAGAGCCCTGGCTAGACACCTGGAAGTCTTCGATATTTCAACCGAAACGCAAATCAGGGAATCGGGACGGGATACTGACGATTGGAATCTGGGAATTAAAATATCAAGGAGCCATGGCTAGACACCTGGAAGTCCTCAAGATTTCAATTTGAACGGAATATACGCCTTCTAATTAAAATATCAAAAGAGCCCTGCCTAGACACCTGGAAGTCTTCGATATTTCAACCGAAACGCAAATTAGGGAATCGGGACGATATACTGACGGTTGAAATCCAGGAATTAAAATATCGAGGTGCCCTGGCTAGACACCTGGAAGTCCTCAAGATTTCAATTCGAACGGAATTCACGCCTTCTAATTGAAATACCAGAAGAGCCCTGGCTTGATACCTGGAAGTATTCGATATTTCAACCGAAACGCAAATTAGGGAATCGAGTTAACACTCAATAAAATATTTTCGAGATTTTAAATGTACTGCTTCTCGTTATATTTTTGATATATCACAAAACCACTAACGCTTGCAGTAAAAATGAAATGTCTAATATTCGAATAGAAATTCAAATATCTATTGAAAAGACCATTTAGGTTATAATTTCAAATATTCTTACCTTCACAGTTATCGCTTCAACTTTTGTTGAAACTCAAAAAAAACTACTTAAAAGCAACTACAAGAAACAGTTAACAAATTGAATGAATGCTTACAGTCGGAGCGTTGTTCTAATGCTGGCGGTCGGAACTCTGGACTCGATACAACTCTTCTCTCGACTATCGACGCTAGCACCTACCAGGTTTCAAACTGCTTTCCCCCTCTCTCCGCTTGTTCGACCTGCGCGCTCCTTACTCTGTATTCCGCGGTAGGGGTAAACATAAATTCCACCATCGGATCGCAGTCAAAATTTGAAATTTTTAAATGAGAATCCGGAATGAATATTTTATATCAAAGTGATTTCTACATATATTACGGGTTATAAATAATATTAAATAAAAGTAAATTCGGAAACTTAAAATCATTAATAACTAGAAAGAAATTTCGTTACATCTGGAGTGAATATTTCATATCGAAGTAATTTCTACATATATAACGGGTTATAAATAATATTAAATGAAAGTCAATTCGGAAACTTGAACTGATTAGTAACGAAAAAAAAACACATCGTTACAGTACTTATGGAACATATACTTGCTAAGTAATAACTGAGTATCAAAGTATGTGCTGACAATGATAAGAAACTGAATGAATTATGGAATAAGTTTTACTTCGAGGTCCAAGTTCAAGTTCAATTGCTCCAGCATGGTTGGTCATTGCTTAAGTTAGGCATTATTGTTGCAAGAATACGGATAGGTTTACGTTTGCTCGATGAAGTTTGGGTATCCAAGTAAGGACTAATTTTATTCCTTGTTAGTGCAACCGTCCTTAATCGCCGACGCCATAACCAAAAATTATGAGGTTCCAAAGCTTCACTTCTCACATTTATTACTCAATCTTTCTCGTTTGGTATAACTTGATATGTAGTGGGATATGGGAGCTCAGCGTTAGATTTTCTATTCTAGAACTTGACTGAAAGACTGACTTAAAGTTTTTCCAATTCAAGATCCGTGGTTTTGAACTGTCAGATATTGTTCAAGTGATGAATGTTACCAATTGCATTGTTGAAATACCGTAGAGAAATGCCTACAACTACCCTATACCATATTAGAAATATTAGTATGAAAAAATCATTGAGAAGTATCTGAGCACATTACCCGATTCAACAGAGTATCGAAAACACTTGTTCAGAACTGACTATTGTAGTAGTTAAGTTTAGGTTCCATACGAACATTTCTAAGCTGATCAGAATCTGGGGTAATCTTAATTACTTACTTATATGGCGATTATATCTACGAAAGAGGAGAGATAGCAGTATTTTCGATTTTGGAGCAAGGAATGTAAAAGAAGAAATTCGATTCATGCGAACTGTGCGTAATGATTTCAAATTGAGTTGATATTTTGAAGAAAATCATTTCCAAAACTCTCAATCACTAGATAATGCTATGTTTGATAATAGTATTACCCATGTTTGTCCGAAAAAGAAACTGTACAATCACAAAATGAGAAGGAACCAAAATGTTTTGCACGTTGTTGGTGTGTTTCCTATTTTTCCATTGGAATAGAATTTCACAGCTGTAAACCTGAAAAATAGATTACCAATCTTGACTATGATCAGGTAACCAGGCACCAGTCACATGAGTTGGTTTCCTATTATTTTTTCACCGGATATTGTTTTTGTATTATTGTTTCAAAGTCTTCGAACTTTAAAGCATTCGAGAGTATCATTACAGAGAAAGCGTTTGCTCTGGTCCTCATGGTTATTTTGTGAAAGTGATAGATCATTGGATGCAATACAACAAACGTACACACTTTCGGAATTTCAAGTATTGTTTCTCAGGGATCCATCTAACGTGCAATACTCAATTTATCAAATACAATTGACATTAGTAGGCTAAAAAGCTGTGGAAAATTGTTTTCGGGCGCAATACTCATATTACCCGGAGCAGTCCCAACAATTGCTAGAATAAATCTACCTTCCATCAATGTTTCTTCTGACTCATAGGCTTAACTTTAACAGTAGCGCCATCCTATGAATAATTATTGCTAAATCTAATTTGTAAGTCCTATCTAGATCTATTTTTTGAATTGTAGAAAGTCATAAGGTATGCTTTTGGTGAAAGTGAGTTATCACATTGCGAATTCTGTTTCAAAAATAAATGTAATCTTAGAATCGTCTTCCAAATTGGTATAGTTGGTGTAAAACATATAGTATAACAATGTTATCGTATATCCCATTTAAGTTATGTTGCGAAGCTAAACTCTTAAAGGTATTCATATTTTGCTTACTCACGAATTTGTTACGTAGTTGTTGAGAGGGTGTACGGTTTAATCAGGATACCAGACGTGAACTAAGCTATTTTTGAATCTCATTCGATTTTTTATGGACAAAATTAAATTCTATGAAAAAATAACAAAAAAGAAATTTTATAACAATTAATAAAACAGTTATTTAAAAATAAACATTATGGCTAACTCCTGTTTGTCACTACTATATAAGTAACATGAAAAATATATCAAGCTCAATTTTCTTCTTCCAAAAATTCTATTAATCCTTTTCTCATATCATCTCTTCACTATCACTGTCGGTTTGTAAATCAATAATAAATCTATTTCCCCCATTAATAGGAATTTGCCCAATATTCTTATACTCATCTTCAATTTTGATTACATATTTAATATCAGTTTCAATTATGCCCAAATTAAATCGATGAGATTGAAAATACAAAAATAAGGAGGAAGTTTCACTATAGAGGGTCCATTTTTTTCAGCAATACTCTCTAGGGCGTATAATTTATTAAATTTATTTGTCTGTAAAACTTCAATCAGTTGTTGTTTTGTATAAGAATCTTCAAAGTAGAAATTATCATCCATTGAAAAATGTTGTAGTTCGGTCTTCTTGTGGTTTTTATTTGGTATTTTAATGAGCTGCTGTGAATGATAAGAGGCGTTGTCAAGAACTACAACACTATTTGGCTCTAAGTTTGGGATCAATGTGAATTCAAGCCATGTTCTTATGATGGTCAACTTTGCAACCTTCCATTTTTTCCACGTATTTTTAATGCATTTGGAACGCATCGTTCAGTTCCACCGCAATGCACAATAATAAGTCTGGATCCTTTTTTTGCAGGCATTGTTGGCATACAAATGTTTGATCCTTTCTTAACTGTGTCGTGTGTATCATAACAAGTTTCGTCAAATAAACAATTGGCCGGTTCTCTTCTCTATACTTAGTAACTTGTTCCAAGTATGTATACCGCATATTCACTATTCTTCTGCTTTCCATGACTGTTTTGAATTGAATCCAGTTGTCAATACTTTTCTTACAGCCATTTACATCACGGCCGGCATTTGTCAATTTATTTCTTATTATTACAATCGTAGGTAACTCATCACTTTTGTAACAGTTGTTATATGTGTTGGTTTTTGATAATTTTATTACAGACACATCTAAGGGTGTGACCAATCCTTTATCACATCGCTTCTTGCGTTCATAAATCCCATTCCTGGCTATTTTACGTATAGTTTTCTTGTTAAATCGGATACTGCTTGTATTAATTCTGTTTCTTCATCGAAGTCAAACTTTTCCCGTAGCTTCTTATACACATTGATACATATTTCTTGTGCTTCCAATTTGAAATTTCGTCGAATCCTGTTTTCACTTCCATCATTATTATTTAAACTTTCGTTTTTGTAACACACAATATTTTGGTCCCAACTCGATATTTTCCAAGGACGCCACAATGGAAATATTTAATTTTTATCTAAAAACATAATTGCCATACTTATCCAAATTCCTCAGAAAACATTACACTCTTTCTTGATGTCAGAATACCAACTAAAAATTAAACTCCTGTGCTCCTGTCACAAACGCACTCTCAAAAATATTGGTGATAATTCAGTCAATGATGTGAAAAATAATAAGTTATTTGAAATTTATATATCTAATTTTTCCTAATAAAACGAGATATAAGGTAGTGCCAATTATTTTGTGTTATGTTTAAAATGTTTTTAAATATAAATAAGTTATTATTGTTTAAAGCAATGTATTTTGTCAATAGATGTATTCAATAGTTATAAAATTATTAAATTTCTTTTAACGATTATGAGTTGATTTTATGACATAAAATCAATTTATCGTCAACTGATTTATAATTATAATATTGACTGGACTATGACGAGATCCCAACCATCGAAAACGATTATTGAGCGAAAAAAACGGCCGCAACGCATTGTGGATATTGCCGAACGACCAAGTACCGAACTGACATATTTCGCGTTTTGTCCGTTCTAGTTGACCACGACGCGTCGTGGACAATGCTCAAACGGCCACGATGCGTTCTGGATGATTTAGAGATATCATAAACCGGTCTTTCTTGTCTAAGCTTGTCAGAGTGTTTCCGAATGCTTTCGAGTGAAGTTATGTCTATGTTATTGAGCGAAGTCGCTACTATAGTAGCTAAAAACGATAATAGGAGAGAGGTGTTTAATGAAAAACTTAGAAATATCGTTGATATCAGCAATGATCGGAGTGATTATTTTACGAACGAACGGTATGAAGAGATCGTCCGAGAAGTGAAAGAAGCGAACCGCTTGAAAGATAAACAAAATGCCCTTGTGGAACAAAATAGGAGACTAAGAGATATGATATCGTAACAATTGGGAACATGAAAAGTTAATTGAAAATCCCAAAGGAACACGGGATGGAAATTTTCGATATTACTGTAAAACGGAGAATTTTTTTGGCATTATTGAAGCTGCTCATATGGCAAGTGGACACAAACGAATAAGAGGTAAGCTATTTCTGTAAAATATTGGTGTAGTTATGTACTATACGATTTTTTTCTGCTATTTTGAAAATCTTTCATAATATTTACATGTTACCCCACTGAGCATTACAGGGTTAGTTAAAAGAACTGCTTAAATATCTTTAAAACCGCTTAAGCTGCGTCTACACAATTTGGTATCTGGGGATTTTGGCCATGCAGTTTTGAACAGTGACATCGACAGTGTTGTCAGATGTTCCAGTTTTGCGCTACATACAGTAATTTTGTTATTTTAGCTAAAACAAAATACTCTTTTGCTATGCGCATGCTACTACCCACTTAACCTTTTCAATACCAAGCTTTCTCACATACGTGCGATACCAAGCGGGGTTCATTTGCACCCCATTTTTTTGTCTATCTTTGTAATTTTCTCACTTTTTTTAAGTAAAATGAAAAGAAAACGCAAATAAATTATTTTGTAACTATTTTTATTTCAATTCAGTTAATAAAAAATAAACAAACCTTAATTAGTGATTCAAAATTAATTTAAATTTTTTGCTTTACATGGGATACAAAAAATTTCTTTTTCAGAGTGATTTACACAAACAAAACGCTCACATTTTACACAACGTTGTCTTGATTTTCTATCTTTGGTACTTTCACAGAGAAAACTTTTACCTTGAGTTCCTACAGGTATTGTTGAAGGGATATTTTGCTCCAATTTTGGAACAACTTTAAGAATAATTTCTTTTATGCTTGCTTGCAAACCATTAGTATTTCTTAATCTATAAATCATATTTTCCTTGACCAATTCTTTTCCCAACTGAAGGAGATATTTTCTTCTTGCATCTAAGTACCCAGACCCGTAATTTGGATTTCTAATTTCAGATATTTTATACGCATTTATAGCTCCAATATCGATAATATGGTAAAAAAGTACCATGGGCCATCCAAGAATTTTTCTTTGAGTGGTATATTTTGCTGCCATTTGGTCTGTTGCATCTACAGCTCCTTTAGTACTTTTATAATGCAAGACAATATCTGGTTTGTAGTCTGACTCCTTATTACTTACTTTGTCATCGTCATGCTCCGTTGATAACAAAATAACGACATTGTTCTTTTTCGACACATAAGACACTAATGTAAAATGTTTTGTAAAAGCAAACATTGAAGAATATTCTTTTTTTAAAGATGATGGAAGTAGTTTCTTTGGTATAAACGTCTTATTTTTGCGCAGAGTGCCATATAATGTAAGCTTCTTATCCAACAACGTTTGAGACAGCTGAAGACTAGTAAAGAAGTTATCAGTTGTGATACCATATCCTTGACTTAGATAATCAGACAGTTCAAGAACAACCCGTTCACCTTGTCTTTTTTTAGGTTTGTTGCCTACTTTGCCTAACAAAAATAAACGGTTTTAAGGATTAAAACTAACTTTTCTGCTAATGTAACAAGTAGACCTATATAGGCCTCGATTTCTCTTCTGTTAGTTGGCACATATTCCTTTGTACTTTTGGGAAGAGTTTCATTATAATTATCAAAATAAAATTCAGCTTCCCGGTTGGTTTCAGCGACAATAATGTTAAATATATCGTCTGAAAAAAACAGCATAAACGATTCTTTGATCGTACCTATTTCTGCACTGGTAGGTGTAAGTCCTGGAACATTCACAATCTTGTTTGCCTGTGAACGTCGAACGTTGATCATTTATTGGCATTTTATACCACTGGGTACCATATTTAGCAGTATAAACAGGAATATCAGCTACAGGTACCTCTAAGTTAGTGTTTTCTTCATCAGAGGAAGCATAAATTTCTTCATCGAATTCTTCTTGGTCGTATATATAGTCCTCACTTTCGATGTCGCTTGCATCATCTTCCTGCAATAATTCCTCATATTCTGGATCATCATTTTGCAACAGCATTAACATTTCCTCCTCCGTTAGAGCTTTTTCATTTCGAATTCGGAAATTACTCATTTTCGACCGAATAAACAACCACGTGGCGCACTGCAAGTCGACTCGTTTATCTTACACAGACGCTTCCATAAACGACACTAAATAGTAATAACTATTACTCCTGTACCAGTAGGCGGCCGGCGGCGTAGCAATGTAAGCGCCGCGCCGAATAAGAGAAGTGAGGATACGAACAGTACAACATGTAAGGATTTTACCCTGCCGTTAGCTCATAATAACATAGAAATATCGGTATACGTAAAATGCCAAGCGGGGTGCAGATGCACCCCACACTCTAAAGACCTAAATAATTACTGAGATGGAAAAAATCCATGTAAGATTTTAGGTAAATTACATTTGAAACCTAAAAAAATTCAGCTACTAAAAAGAGGAAATAGAACAAAATATAATTGGCTTATATATATACCAAAAAGTACATGTAGGGTGCATTTGCACCCCGCTTGGTAATATAAGGGTTAAAGAGTTTTTTGTTTGTTTTTAGTTATGGAGGCTGAAATCAACAAAAAATACTGCAATGTCATGAGAGTAGTTATACAGATCTATTTATCTCTCTGCGAGCAATTTCGGGGAAAGAAGAAGATCAAGGAGAGGGGGTTAGTTGTAGCACCAATCCTATCAAACCACATGAATTCGAGATGTCAAGTATATTTGATCGATATGCAGACCGAACCCGACCGAGACCATCGTTTTATATTGAACTATCAAGACCATCTGACAAAATTTACAATTTTGAAACCAGTCAAAACGAAAACCGCTGATAATGTCGCATATAATGTAATAGACCTTTTTTGCATGTTCGGTGCGCTCTTTATTTTGTGACAACGGATGAGAATTTTCTAATAAGATAGTCGATGAATTAAAGAATCTGTCGCCAGGCCTTAAACTTGTGCATGGTAAGCTCCGCCACGCACAAAGCCCAGGATCGGTAGAACGATCCAATCAGGACGTCAGAAATATGTTGGTAGCATGGATGCTTGACAATGGTACCAAACAATAGTCAGTGGCATCACGGTTTATTCAGAGCAAAGAATCGGATTGGTAGATTCTTTTTTGGAAAGAGAAACATATGAATCTTTGGAAACTGAAGAAGATTCGGAGAAAATCTTGGAATGGATCGCACTCGAAAAATACCAGGAAGGGGAGGAAAATGTAATCAAAGCAGTATCCACTATGGCAGCATGTTCCATTTGCGAAGAGTTACTCAACCATGAAAAACATGCAGCTAAAAAGTACACATGAAGTGTGGAACTGATATTCAAGGAAAAGTCGTATGCAACCTTTACTACCGACGTGATGCAATCAGACAACAACGCGAAATTGCTAGAGCCGAAATGTCTTAGTCAAAGTTCCAGATGTCGACAGAGGGCGGACTGTCCATAGGAGTGTTCTAGCTGTAGTTCTAAGCGTTAATGATTCCAGCTTGTATAAGTTGGGAACCAAAGAGGGCATGATAGAGAGACTTCTTAGTCGTAATGAATTCAACTCCGCTAATTCAAATTTGATAAACGCATCGGGTAATCCAAGTATTTCATTGAATTTGAGTGAAGCTCCGGCTTTTTCTTCTGGATCAAAACAAGGATCTGTCATGTGCCATTGTAAGCGTTATTGTAATCCAAAAAAGTGCAACTGCAGGGCCAATGTGCTGTTGTGCAATTCTAAATTCCACAATAATAGTCTTGCTAAAACTAGTGAATAGTTTTATCAACCTGCGATTCAGATTGTAAATAATGTTTCATGTAGAAATACGCCTACAATGCAGATTTTGGAATTTTCATTTACTTCTGTAAATTTACTCAACATATTAAAAGCATGGTCGGTTTATGAGCTTTCTAAATCATCCATAATGCGTTGTGGCCGTTTGAGCATTGTCCACGACGCGTGGTGATCAACAAGAGCAGTCACAATGCGAAATATTATGTGATTTCGGTGTTTGGTCGTTCGGCGCCGTCCACAACGCGTTGCGGTCGTTTTTTTGCCCAGTGAATGTTTTAGATGTTTGGGCGTAACATATACAGTTAAATAGCGTTAAATAGCGTCGACAATAATCATTCCATGTGCATCAAATTCAATCGATCTTATCTCCGAAAATTACAATGCAAACTGAAATTTTCCTTCAAGATGCATCATTTAATATCCAGATCAATAACTTGGTTGTGTTAGTATAGTTATATTATTCCACCCAAACTCCAGGATAAAGAGAAAAAATACTTCTAAATGTTTGTAATCTATTATTCTCAAAACATGATTTCCAATAATTTCTCATCATCTATGTTTTCGCTACACCAATGTATTTTTTGCATGAACCACAATATTCTAAGATCCGGTATAAGATATGTATACCCTCTTCTGTTATTTAAAAGTGATAAGAAATTAATGACAGATAATATACTAATTGACATATCGCGAATAGGTTGCCTAGTTAAATTGCATGCGGATAATATTAATTAATTCAATTTTAAATCTATTTTTTAATTAAACCTTCAATTTAATTCATTATATCTACTACTATCATTAGTTATTTGAGAAAATAGGACACTAGTTAAGAGAACATAATCAGCAGAATTGAAAAAGTGGAGTTTGCCTTCTTCCCACTCTGCGCAACTGAGGAATTGCCAAGTATAATCAGGTCATTAACTGTTATTAATATACCCTCATTAGTTACTTAATCGTTTATTATATCAAATGAGGGCTTATTATATTCTAAATGTAACCGTATTAGGTTGCCTCACTAAAAAGTTGATTCAACCCATGGTTGACTAGATTTTAGATGTAAATTTTGAACGCGAGCGGTGAAAGTGCTACAGGTGCGCGTTGCGAGCGCAGTTCCATGAGACAGTCAATGATGAACCGAGGTAAGTGTGCGCCTAACGGCTTATTTGTAAAGGAGAGCCGGACTACAGTGGATTGGTGGACGTTTTAGTTCAAGCACAAGTCTTAAAAGCCAGTAGCTTTCTGGACAGCAAAAATTTTAATGGCCGCAAAAGACTCCATCTATCAACTTCCGCTGCACTACATATCCTTCAATTCGATCAGTATTTGTTAAACATGAAATGAATCCTTAGATACTGGATGACCTTATACAGAATGTAAAGGACCAAAACGTTATTATTGTTGGAAACGAAATCGACTTACTAAAATTTTGAGAAACATAATTGATAGCTACAGAGATTATCGCGAAAAAGCTTTGCTCGATGAGTATGTAAAGACCGCTCAATACTATCTCTAGTATTGTGAGTTCATTGATTTGTTTCTGCAATTTTTGAGCAGCATCCGGTCCAGTAACTATGAGCTGTATATAGACTCTATTTACGACATGTCCTATTTGTTCTTTTCATTGAACCAACCAAATAATGCTAGAGTGGTTCATTATATACTAGAACAATCTTATTTATATAGCCACGGAACAACAACTGGTGTGTGGTATCTGAATTTAGACAAGGAACATTTAGTATCAAACGTACGAAATCTGATTTTTCACATTCACCTGTTGATTTAACATTGAACAGACCATAAATTCAGATCCTCAAATCAATTGACACACAATCTTACCGCAGAGTCTATATCAGAAAAACAAAGATGGGCACTCAGCCAAAGAATAAGAACCAAAATTATATCTGCGGTTGAAGAGTATAGACCAAGAGCCAGTGACCAATTTTAGGTGGTCATTTCAAAAGTCACGAAACTTTCTACAGTAAATCCTCTATACCTACTAGAAATGAAACCCCACTTCTGGCAGTCCTGTGTGGCCGGGGTAGACTAACCTAAAATTTTAAGGAGGGTAAGAAATAATGTTTATTTTAGTTAAAGTATCAGTTATAAAATTTTAGGAAATTACTTTTTGTCATTTCCTCAGTCTTCAAATTTTAACAGAATAAATAAAATAAATAAACAATTAACAATATACAAAGTCAGAACGAAATTCCATCACCAACAGTCTGCCAGAGCGAAAAAAGTGTCCGCGCCAGTGCAAGTAAGACAGTAATACGAAAACATGCGGGTTAGAGTGAAAGCGCTTATGAACAAAAAGTATGGATGGTCTAACGGTTTTTTGTTTCATACGATTCAACATATCAGTAGTCGTTTACGAGTATTGTTGGAGTGGAGTTAGTTTTACCCGTGCGCCGATTTTGCTATCAGAATAAATATTTTGTACAGAAGAATTGCAAAAATCTTTTTTTTGTTAAAGATTGACAATACATGCGTGTAAAGACAATTTTGAAGTATCGTGAGGTATATTTCTACGTGGAGGTGGAGGTGATTTGCCTACTTCATTATATAATACTTCAGACTCGTATGCTCTAGACTTTTTTTATACGGAGTTCTACATTTTTAAAAAATGATTTGTACAATTTGCAAAAAACTGGTGATAAATTTTACCGTTAGACATAGTAGGAAAATTAAATAAATGTAGGACAATGTTAATCACTCGTAAGAAACATCAAATGCGATTCTGTGATGTGACTTTACCTGATGAAATTAACAGTGATATCGGATACCACAGCAAGTGTTACGCACATTTTACTGCCATAGGTCAAAAATATTCAGATGAGGAAAGTGTTGTGACTGCCATCCCAGAAAATCGTCCGGTATCACCTCAGCCATATACTAACATACATCCACGGAAATGAAAAACATAGAACAAGATGCTAGCTACGATGAAGGATACGGGGATAATCGAACCAGGATTAGATGCTGAATGTTTCTTCTGCGAAAAGAAAAGAAAACTATGCAACTAAGAAATTTTGCATTTTTCAATTAGTATAATAAAAATTTTCCTAAATTGTATATATTCAACTTTTATATATTCTACTTTCCAATAAGCGCTCTCACCCTAACCCGCAGGTTTCCATCTTACTTGCACTCGCACGGACACGTTTTTCGCTCTGGCAGACTGTTGGTGATGAAATTCCGTTCTGGCTTTGTATATGATTGATTGTTTATTTATTTTATTTATTCTGTTAAAATTTGAAGACTGATGAAATGACAAAAATGGATATTTTTCTATAAATATTTATAGCGTTCTGCGAACAATTAGGAGACATGTAAATGCTCTGGCAAAAATTCCATGAAGACAAAATACTGTTGAAAGTAATTTCCTAAAATTTTATGACTTATACTGTAACTAGAATAACTCTTATTTCTCACCCTCCTTAAAATGTTAGGGTAGTCTACCCCGGCCACACAGGGCTGCCAGAAGTGGCGTTTCATTTCTAGTATGTATAGAGGATTTACTAAAGAAAGTTTCGTGACTTTTGAAATGACCACCTAAAATTTGTCACTGGCTCTTCCTCTAGTATGTCGGTCTATCGCAAAAAGATGATACTTGTCATGCCCTGCAGAAAAGTCGAATCAAAAAGGATAACGAAGGTCTTCATATGATCATTGAGACTATCAAAAATACACTGATTTTCTTCATTGGAAGTATTGATACAAATTTTATGTTTAATATACTGGTAAGGCAGCATCTCCTGAAGTTTGTGATTTTCTAATCAACGTTAAGTCCATTAAACATCAACAAGAGTTAACGATTATTTCAGAATCTCATTTTACTCCTGGAAGGCTCTAAAAGCCGATAGAGCATAACAAAACTTGAATTTCGCTTGACAGTCTGCCGTTAAAGGTCAAATCAGTGGAGATAAAAGTAAAGGGACCTTTCTTAAAATGGAACTAGATATCGTCAGAAGATTACTTGCGATTCGTATTGAATGTAACGCTTTTTCGTCGTTTCTTGTTGGTTTGACGCTTAGAGTCCAGGTACCCAGTTCCCTTGAGCGCCATTTTTTTATCGTGGTATGCTCCACTTGCTCCGAGCGGCGTCAGTGGAGAAATAAATACTCCAGGGGTCACTGATGGTGGTGGCGAAAGCACTGCGGCCAGACGGGCAGATTTTACTTGCTTTCCTGGGTTCGAAACCTGGGCACTTGCTGCTAATTTCCCTACCTTTACACGAAGCTTATTAATTATGGAGTTGCGAGAAAAGAAATCAAACACCAAATATACACAATGAGCTTTTATTCGGTCCAAAAAAAAATCAAATCAATAATTACCTCACCAGGCGAAAGCAACAAATGGAATCTTTACTCAAGCAAAAGCCGGTTACCGTGAAATCTATTGGGTAACTACGCCGGCCTGTAAAGAGCTGAACTAGTGCGGAATACAAACGTAGATCTAGATCGGGCAAAGCTCTACTACTATACGTGCTACGGTTCTCAGGTCTCGCGGTATCAAATCCCTACATCCGCGGCGAATGAATACTTAGCACCCCCAGTGACCATTGCCCTTCCCCTATCAGTTTTAACAATTATCTTAAGGCCCAAAACAAGACTACTAGTGGAGCATGACTGCTCAGCGACCCCAGCAGCAGTTTTTACTCCCAATCCGTTATGGATTAAGACCCAAAACATGACTACTACTGGGGCGTGACTGCTCAGCGACCCCAGCAGCAGTTTTCTTCCCAATTAGTTATGTATCAAAGCCTAAAACATGACTACTACTACTACACTATTATAAAACACGGCGAAAGAGAACCGTATACCCAAAATATATAACTTAATAACTCACCACGAGTTCCCTGGTCGGTAGGTCCTCTCTCGGTAGTCTGGCTGTCTTGGCAGACGTTGGCGGCTCTGCAACACAACTGATTTCGAGTTTGGTGTCTAAATATTGGCTTACCAACTATTCGGTCTTCGAACTTCCAAAGTTTACTTGGCAGTGGATCCTGGCTCGGTCTGTGCTATTGCTACTGATGGTGGATTTAGAACAACCTGCTCTCTAAAATTAATTCTACTTGGTACTTACAGTTAAGTAGATATCGGAGTATTTACTATTTATCAAATATTTTCGCCGCCTGACAGAAAGTAACCTAATTTATCATTATTCATTATAAAAATACGAATGTACCTATCGATGATAGTGCTGTTCGCCTAGCGGAAAATTGGTAACTTCGTTACATGAGAAAAATATCGACATCAGAGCACTGCTCAACGTTTCTGTTAGCGCCTGTGCCACCTGCTCTTTTCTCCTGTAGTGGTTACTTATAAAAGGCGGATAAATCTAAGCTAGCCCAAGTATTGATGTATAATGTCAAAACTGTTGAGCCTACCAATATCGATATTGAAATAATAGACGGTTTCTATTACTTATATTTAATCGGATCATCTAGGCGGTAGACATTTGATAATATTGCTGAATCTACCATAATAAAAGTGTACTCAACTAACACATTTCAAACACACATAATTTTTTATATGCACTGAACACCTTCTGTCGAAGACTGTGAATGTCAAAGTCGGTTGGAGTTTGATAAATCTTACGTCATCCAAAGACCTCCTCAACCAAGGCCTAGCGATCTTCTTGGAACGATTCGATAGTGCGACTTAACGTATCGGGAAGGAATTGGCTCGATGTCGATATTGATATATGCAGTGTTGCTGGGTGAGTGGGGTGCCTTGTATTGGCAGTATCTGAGAATTGACTGCTCACAAGATGGAATCTTTTTCACGAGATGGTCGGGAAGGGTGCAGTAGACGTTTGCTCTATTGTCAATTATATGACGGATCTATGTCTTATACTTATGAAGTAAGGTGTTTGGGTGAGTTCGTCCGAAGCTTTCGCCGAGCGCCTTAAGAAGATTAACTCGTCGTCAGACTCTATTTAATGTGTCTGTTAGGCCCGCCATCAAGCTGAGAGTGTGAGTAAATCTCACTCCCAAATAAACGGCTTCCTTACGGATTTCGAGCTGTTCTCCACAGAGCACGAGGCGGAAGTGTGTTGGTAGATGTCGTTCGCTCATCTTGGAAGGGTAATTAAACATGATGGCTTGAGGTTTTTTGAGTATTGAGAGTCAACCGCCTTCTCCTGCACTAATTTGAAAATTGAGTCAGTAGATTTCGGGATCGAATGTCAGTGGCGGAAATGGTTAATAAGGTATCGTCTGCATATAATTGGATATTGTCCTGGGGGTGTCGTGGTATTGGTGTATCATACGTGTAAATTATGTATAATAGCGGAACGAGTATTGAGCCCTGCGAAGCGCTGATTTGGGGTGTAACTGGGTCTGATAGGCTATAACTAAGTTTGACGATGATTAATCGGTCTGTGAGGTAGGAATACGATAATTTTATAATTTGGTTTGGAAATCGGCTGCTCAGTAGCTTTCTCACTAGTCCGGCATGCCAGACTGATCGCAAGCTTCTTGAACGTCCATGAAAATGGCGGCTGACCAACTTTGTTGATTTGAAGTTTGGGTGACGATGGTTTGAAGGTTGGTGATGGCGTTCTGACAAGAGTGGCTTGGCCTAAATCGGAATTGAAATGCCGTAATTATATTATTTTCGGAGCAGAAGTCCCAGATTCTCTGTTTTAACAAACGTTCGAAGATTTTACCTAGGACGCTGATTAATAAAATCGGGCGGTAGGATTCAGGCTTTGTAGGGTCTTTGCCGGGTTTGGGGATGAGAACTACGTTGGCTGATTTCCAACAACGAGAGAAGTAGGAGAATGCCAAACAGGCGTTCAGCAGGGCGCAGAGCGGAGGGAAAATCTATTCTGGCAGGTTTTTAAGGGCCTGTCTTGAGATTCCGTCGTGACTGGGGGCACTATTTCTCCCCGCTCGGTATGACTGCTGAACTCCTCCTATTGTGAAGGGTGTAAGAAGTGAAGAGTTCTCAATTTGCTTAATATGGACGTATGAATTTCGAATGTCAGGCGATGTAAAGACAGTTTGTAGGTTATTTTTGAAGGCGATGACTTTGGCTTCTAGAGTGTAGATCTTCTGTCCTTGCACTTCGAGATATGATTCCAGCTTCCTATTAAGGCCGACAAGGCGGTGGAATCTTGCCAAAACACGCGCCCTTGTCTGAAGTCCGGTCCGGCTATATCAGCCTTCCATTTTCTCTGCTTTACAGCATTCATTTCGAACCGAACCTGGGCGTTTAGACGATTCGATTGTGCCTTGACAGCGGGATCTCGAGTGTGGACGTAGAACCTATATAACTGTCTTTTCTGACGGATTTTAAGGAAAATTCGTTGCGGAAGAGCGTGATAGTTGGTATTTATGGTGTTGAGAGGTACGGCGATGTCTTGTGGATCGATTAAGAGAGACTGGAATTCCTCTGCATGATTATCTGTCATAAGTCGTCTGATGAATGACGGGTGGTGGTATATTAGAGGAGACGTGACTTGCGAAGGAATCCCAATCGACTTTATTAAAATCGCGATATGTGAAAGTAGTTACCGGTGGTGGTATTGGATTGTGCAGAGACGCGTTGACCAGTAGTGGGACATGGTCTGAGGTGATGGGGTATCCTAAATTTCCTTGTCGGTCATAGGCGTGTCTACATTTCTGCAGACAAATGAAAATGTGCGCTTGCGTGTTCTTGATTGTGAGCGGGCACGGGGAGTTGGGTTAAGCAGAACGATGGTGTCTTGGTCGTCACCGATGGTGTTTCGAAGCTTTCTTGCTAAAGCTTCGTGGGGTAGATTGGCGGGTATTTTCAGGAGAGCGGTCCGGTTAGGGTTTGCCTTCAAGTAGGCGATATTTCCCCTCAACAATTCGTTTGTGTTGAGGAGGTTAAATAAGTCCTCCTGAGAGACGAATTTGGATGGTAACTTGCGTATGTTTAAGGTTTGAAGTAAAGGTGTCGGTTGGGTTTGTTGGGCATTTCGTGGTTGTTGGGTAGGGTAGGGTTGTTAAGTTGGTTGTTGTTGAGTGGTTGGTGGAGGCGGGGTAGGGATTCTTCGGGTTCTCTTGGGTTTGGTACCCAAGAGAGTGAAGTCCCCTTCTTGATCTTGGCGGTGGGTCGTTTGGGGGTTGGGAGTTGGAGATGTGTGAACTGGGGCGTGAGGCATGGGATTTGGCTGAGTATGCTGATGGTGAGGAGCTTCGGGTGTTTGGTTTGGAATGTTTCTTGTCATTGAATTATTTCAGCATTGTTCTAAGAAATTCATTTTTGGCTTTTAGTTCGGTAATCTGACGTTTGGTGTCTTGGTAGAGTGCTAAATAGTCGATGTTGGGGGATGGCACCATCGGTGGGAGCTCATCATGAGATGAGATGGATGGTACTGTTTGGCTTCGGGTTTTAATTGGGGACCGTTGGCAAGACATTGTTGGTTTGTTGTGGGGCGAAAGTGGACGAAATAAAAAGTTGTTTCGTTCGTTGAGGGGTTGTTAATATGGAGGGGTGGTGGACAAAAACCTGCGGACTCACTGCCGGAGGGAGGGAGCTTCCTAACCGGTTAAAGGGTTCCTGACACTTTTTGTCGGCCTGTTAGTTTCTAATATTCACCTGTTTACTTCCGTCATCACTTGGTTGGATGGCAGTTTGTCCCTTTTTTTAGAAACTTCTTCGGAAACGCTTTTATTGATAAAAGCAGATTCTCATTAATATATTTGCTCTATAAAGAGGAGTTTTTCGTAAATAAAATTGTCCTAGGACAGGAGTGAGATGAGGATCTCAGTTATGATTTCAGACGTTCGGTGGCAAGCCGTCACTGGAGTGGATGAGTTTGGACCATTGACCGAATTTCCAGGGGAGTTTCTTCTTGTAGGCGACCTAACTCATTGGATGTGAAAAATACGCTGTAAATGTATTTACTTGTTCTGAATTTATATTGGAGTTGTATTTACAAACAGTTCTATCTCACGTATGAAATTACCAAAAGCGGCTCCACTAGCCTTTACGCACGTTCGCTATAGTTTTTCTAATCAAATTGAAGAATTAGTTGATAATTGTAATAGTTTCTTATATCTCTTTCTTATTGCCAACATATCATACATTAACCATACCGTATTTCATTCTCGACTTTTGTATCAAGAAGTTAAATCTTGTAAGTTTGCTAGCCTTTTGCTCCTCTTGTGGCGTTCAAAATTGTCTATAATCTATATCATCCACAATTCACATTTTCCTTGATATTTTGTAGAAGTAGAGAAAACACAGCTTAGATGACAAATGTCAATTAATTTTTGAAAAAATATCCTCCTATAATTGTCATAGTAACGATAAATACTACCCGAGTAGCCCGAGGAGAAAGTGTTCAATAGTATCCACAGTTAAAGAATGAACAACTTTCTAATTAAAAACGTAACATAATATTACAAATTTTTTAATATGATTAGAAAAATATATTTATTGTATTAACTGTACTGAGGTTGCAATTAATTTTAGTCCCACTTTATGCTTGGGTTTGCCAGCATTCCACGTGTTTACGGCTGTGATTACACATCTGCATTTTATAACAAAGGAAAAGTCAAGCCTTTTAAAATAAATTCCAAATGAAAGAATTTGCAAGAAATATTCGTTAACGCACCCCTCGTCGATGAAAAAACTTAACGTGTTCAGCAGTGTACTGCCCTTCTGTATGGGTTCAAAAATTGTTCCAACATCATTGCCGCAAGATATAAGCGGTACAATTGTAAAGAGCATTTTATAAAGAAAATTGAAGGTACAGACTCCAATCTGATTCCACCATGCTGGAAGTCTCTTCAGCAATAAATTTTACGAATAATCTCTATAAATTCGATGTGGCTTCATGTAATAGATGCGAGCTGCGGTAAAGTAAATCCTCAAGATTGTGGCTGGTTTTTGGATGACTATTTGGACACCCACGATGATTCGTAGGGGATCGCACACTTTTACAAGTTGAGGCTGTACTCCAAGTATCCGAAGAAAACGAATTCGATTTTGAAGTCAAGTCAAAATCTGAATAACTTTTTTACTGATCTATTTCATTGATAAATTTTTGTATGAATGAAAAAAATTCTTTACAATTATGTAATTTTTTAATAAATCAATTTGTGTAAAAATAATTTCATATTGTTGTTAATATTTAATCTGCATTATATTCAGTATGTGATGTATAGAACACGCTTACGCTATAGAAAAATCTTCATTAATAACAACTCGCTTTATCGTCTGTCGCATGAAGTTGTGCTCGTAACGCATATGTCACTCTCACCGCTCCTGTTTAAAATTGACATCTAACATCTAGGCAACCATCGATTGGATTAACTTTTTAATAGAGCAACCTCATACACTTAGATTTAAAATTAAATAAGCTTTCATTTGATATAATATACGATTAAATAACTGATGAGAGTACATCAATAACATTTACTCACCTGCTCATACCTGGCAACTCCACACTTGCGCAGAGGAAGAATAAGGCAATCTTTACTTTTCAAAATTCTGTTGGGCATGTTCTGAACGATTGAATAAAACAATATAATTTGTTTGAATCTTCATTTATTTGAACGCATGTTCAATTTAAACTTGCGGATGCGTTTCACTAACACAGTATATTTGTCAAAACGAATAAAGGTATGATATAAAAATGTCTTAATATATACAGTGCATAAATACAGAATTCTATTTACTAATGTTAACGATGATACTGAAAGAAATTACTTAGAAATTCATTCACTACAAATATTCCTAAGCTATCTTCCAGGTAAAAAGGTTTAATAAAGGAGACTGATTGATATCTATTTGGTCGAAGATTACCTGAATATTTATTTTTGTTAATCTCGAGGGCCTCTTATAATCTCAAACTAAAGGATTTACCGACTACATGCCAAAATTCTAGTTTTAAAATTTCGGAACACAAACGTAGCTATGACAACAAAAAATTTGATTCTAACTATTCAAATCATTTATTAGAAAACCAATACATTTTCAACCCAAATTTTGAAATTCTCCATGTAGTCGGTGAATCCTTTAGTTTAAATTTATTAGCGGCATTTGAGATTAACAAAAATAAATATTCAGGTAATCTTCGACCAAATAGATATCAATGAGTCTCCTTTATTAAACCTTTTTACCTAGAAGATAGCTTAGGAATATTTGTAGTGAATGAATTTCCAGGTAATTTCTTTCAGTATCATTGTTAACATTAGTAGATATAATTATGTATTTAGGCACTGTATATATTAAAACACTTTTATATTATACCTTCATTCGTTTTAACAAAGCTACTGTGTTAATGAAACGCGTCAACAAGTTTGAATAGAACATTAGTTCAAATAAATGAAGTTTTAAACAAATTATATTGTTTTATTCCATCGTTTAGTATGGATCTTCATCAAGTAAAAGCCTCATCTATTCAATGTTTGGGTATGTTTTCTTAATTATTGAATAATTTTTCTAAATTACCAATGAGAGAAGTAGATTTAATAAATTTATTTAAGGATTTAATTATTTAATATTATCCGGACGCAATTTAATTAGGCAACATAATCGTGATATGTCAATGAGTAATATTATCTATCATTTACTTCTTATCACTAATAAATTACAGATGAGGGAATAAATTTCTTATACCGGATCTCGCATTTTAACAGAAAGGACGGAACATTTGCATTTGTTGCATTGATTGTGAGCAATTTTTGAAATTAATATCAGTTATGTCTCTCTTTTAAAACTTCTTTCCACGAGTTCTGAACGTTAAATAGAATTAAATTTAACTTAGATTTTATGCGACTTACCGTAGACATAGATCTCCATCTCAATTCCTTGGGTAATCAGTAGTAAATTTGCTGCTTTTTTTCTATGTTAGACTGTATGCGAAGTTACTTCTTGGAAATTATCAATAAATTGAATTGTACAATCGTCAAATATGTTCATAACGAGGAATCATATTGCACTTTATGAAATTCGTTGATTATTGGTAATTGTAGGGATGCTAATTTTTATCATGAATTTAGAAATTCTGCAAAATTATCAAAAGTATGTTAAAACCCATTGCAAGATTCGCACAGGTCATAAATTTCGAATTATTGATTCTATTGGATTAAATTGATTGCATTTAAAAGAGAGAAAATTTCGAAAACTAAAAACGCACCTCATTTTTCAGCATCATTTAATCTTGAGATATGAAATTGTAATTTTTATTGCTCCATTCTTATGGATTTGAATATATCCAATTTCGTTATCTGCAACTGAATTATTGATTTTTAAAGAGACCGGCAATTTAAAACCGTAAAAACCTTATGTTCATCATTGGAAGTTTGCGGTATAACAAGGCAAAGAAAAATTTCACACAGTTTTAGTGGGACTCTTCAAAAAATGAGCAAAAAACCAATCAAACAGTGGCATCGATGAGAACAGATTCAAACAATCGATTTTTATGGTAATCATTGGCGTAGAACGCTGATTGTTATGTAGTTATAAAGAACATTTGAACGAGGTATGAAGAGATTGTGAGGTTTTATAGCTCGTAATAAAATACAATGTAGTTTGAACATTTGAAACTGAATTTATTTGTAATAAAGTGGATTCTAATCTTAATTTCCATAGATAATACAGATGTTTTTTTTGTTGATCATAGCAGGTAATAAATTTTTTTTCTACGGTATATGTGAATTGAACGCAAATATATTTTTTTTTATTTCGAATGCAGTTTGATACAACCAAAACAATATTTTCTGTTCATATAGTGCAAACTGTTTTTGCGGTAATATTGAACAAAAATTTCGAACTACATAAAGTATAATCGAGACCTGTTATAAAGTCATACCAACAATACCAGAAACCGCTTCAGAGTTATTATGTAATGTGATTCACCATAAAACTAAAAAGTCGTAACTATAGGAAATTTTCGGAAATTAACATTTTTATATTTCGAATTATGAGTATTCTTTTCTGTATACTTCACCGCTAGTTTCTCATTGCAAATATAGAATTACGCAATTTTCCAAAGTGTGAGAGGATGTATTATCCATAATATTGCAATGTTTCTTTTATCTATTTGAAGATTTTTCAACACGACGGGTGGGATAAATTAATACCCACAGTATATCTTCTTACGTGATATATTTATATATTTAACTATTCACTTATACTTAATCTATATACACTCTTCTGGTTTATATAAAATACACTGTATATTCACTTACACTTAGTTTATATAAATATTTCACTACCAATTTTTATTTCAAATATACTGTTTACTATTATTCACATCTGTTCACTACCAGATGAAATTTTAGACTAAACTCGTCGCTCGTAGGTAGTCGCTTATATATTAAACCCACTTCCTGGGACCTCCGGATTTCTGGAATTTCTAGTATGCGGCTTCCAACAAGTAATGTAATGTTTTTGTTATTTATTTGAACAATAAACGGGTGGGATAAATTTCAAACACTCGGTATGGCTACTTACTAATTCATTTGAACACTAACTCACTAATCACTAACACTTAATTTATATATAAAGTATATTCACTTAGACTAAGTTATATAAACAGTTCACTAATTTATATTCACTAATTTATTTGTTATCTCACGATGTCAAATTATCAACTCTTCCGCTGATCGGTCCTTATTTATATTAAAGCCATTTTTACTAGTAAATTCCAGGCTGCGGCTTATACACACAAATAATTTTTCTGCCCTTTTCTAGATAACTCTGGTCACAAAAACCAGTTCTAGATAAGATAGTCTCAATCGTAAACAGTCTTTTATAACTGCGTATTCGCCATAATTTTAACTATTATACCTGGCTTAGACAGGGTCGGTTTTAGGGACTATACCAGTGTGCTGTTTCGTAACAATAATAACAATAAAAAAATACTCCTCCCCAGAAATACCTGCGCTCCCGCGAAATATTTACCTGTAGGATATCGTATTAGACAGGGTCGGATTCAGGACTACACCAGTGTGTGGTTTCGTAACATTACCCCCTCATTAATAGGAAGTTCCTCCTGGTACTTCTTTGTAGCCGGCACCGGATGTTTAAATCGGTAACTGGACTCTTTTCTACACTTCCCGGTCGTATAGAAATATCAGCACACCGTCTTCATCGGGGACCAATAATGGGGGGTATACCTGCAAACTAATATGTGGACAACGGTGTCTTAGAAGATCACCTCTACCATGTTCCTGATAACTCGCCAATCCAACTGGTTGCCCTCTATCCTAGACATAGCCAGTTTCTCGACTGATTCCAACACATGGTCCCGAAGGCTCCGAAGCGCTTCCCTCACATCGCGGTAGGTAGATCAATCTTGAAATTAGTTTTTTGCTACCAGGTAGAAGACGTGCAGCGACTTCTTCAAGCGATATTGTCTGAAGTACATCTAAGGCATCTCCCCGAAGCGTGATGGTTAAGTTCACTGCCTTCTCTCTATCGGACCAAATATTCACTCTAGTGACTGCTTCAAACTGTTTACGTAATTGGTCTACTACGTATTTCCATCGAAGGTTGGTGCCTTGGCTAAACCGCCAATATCTTCTATTTTGGGTCGCGTTTCTGGTTGGCAGTGTTTTATGCTTTCGATTTTCTTTTTTTGCTGGCATGTCTTTTGTTCTTCAATCTGTCATATATCTATCTAGCTCCTTGATTTTATCGTCTATCGTTGTCATTTTATTCTCGATATCCGATTTTAGAGACGAAATTTTATTTTGGACGTCAGCGGCAATGTCACTTTTCATTAATAAGATATCGGCAGAAATCTTTTCCATGTTAGCAGCAATATTGTTCTTCATAACTGAAATCTTCTCGTCCATATTAGCAGAAATATTAGCAGAAATATTTATTATCACAAATATTAGCAGATATATTATTAGAAATATTAGCAGAATTTGATAAAATTAAGGCGGAAGACTAGTCAGTAAATAAAAATGTTGATCTGGATCCAGGCCGTCACTTACCTGTGCCGTTTCGAGTATTTCTACTAATTCATTCTTCGTTCCGGACATTTCCAATTCTGCTTTTGATTCCGTCAGTTTCAGGTCACTTAGTCTCTTGGTCATTTCTATGTAACTATTTACTTATATCATCCCACTCCTGACAGGAATGCAATGTTTTTCTTTTACAATAAGATTTTTTCATCAGGGCGGGTGGGATAAAGTTATACACAGGGTATATCTACTCAAGTGATTTATTTATCTATGAACTTTACTGTTTACTATTATTCACTATTTATATATTCGCTTCTCTTCATTACCAGATTAAATGTTAGATTTAACTCGCCGCTCGTAGGTACCCGCTTATATATTAAAACCACTTACTGAAACCTTCGGATTCCTGAAATTGGTAGAATGCGGTCCCCGACAAACGATCGGCCTTCTTAGAAATATATATATGAAAACAATTACAAAAAAATAGTCCTTCCCAGATAACGTACGCTCCTGCTAAAATTTTAACTGTCAGATATTATATTAGACAGGGTCGGATTCAGGGACTACACCAGTTTGCAATGTCGTAACAATATTCGTATTAATTTCTCTACTTAAAGTCCGCGCAGCTGGGAATTGACATTATATTGAAATTCATTTTTTGTTGGCAAATTTTGATAGATATCCATTTCAATTGTTCTAGAAAAGATGTTCTTATTCAAGAAAATACCAAAAGTATTGAGAAGACCTACGTAATGAGTGAATGTGTTTTCTCCATTGCATATAGGTGGAGATTTTCTAGAGTTGCTTTATGAATTTCGTATCTTCACCATAAGTGTGGAGCTGCAGCAGCTCAGAATGATTACAACTAAACGCCACTGAGCTGCATATCTTAACTAGCAAAAAATACCACATTTTGGAAACATCCTTTGATCGTTGACCGCTAGCATTTCTAAACCAGAGTGTTCAAGATTGGGAATTCTTGATTGGTATATATCACGGTAGTTTTTAAAATGTTTTAAGGTATTTGTAGATATGAAACTCTTTTTGTATCCGTTCGCTATTTTTGTACATTCAAAGCGTAATTTTATATTATTTTGTAGCATTGTCAAAATGTGTTAAGGTATTTGTAGATATGAAACTCTTTTTGTATCCGTTCGGTATTGTTGTCCATTCAAAACGTAAATTCATTTTAGTTTCGTAGCGTTGTTAAATATTTATAAAATATTACATTCCACACTATCACTTTATTGGTGTTAATAGAATTGTAACGCCGTGAAATCGGATTATTTAGATCAAACTAAATATGACATTATAAAATTCTCAAAAGACTTATGGTCACATTTTATTTGAAATTATATTGTTAAAAAAAGCTGAATATTTTAATAATGGATCGGTGTCGGAAAGTCTGTAATAAACCTTTGAATAACCTTTCGTAGTAAAAGGTTACAATAGGACGGCATCTTCTTTGACGTTCAATAGTAATTGAAATATCTACTGGAGGCGCCCATTTTTTATTCTTGTCAATGGTTTTAGCAAGTCTAATAATACTGACCAATAGGAAAGGTTTATTCGCTTTAGTTCCACCGATCTACGTGTAAACACGCCCTTTTGAAGATTTCTATTTAATTCGTCTCACAACGTGAAAAAATCAGTATCATTACATTACGAAGTAGTCATTACTCAAATACAAGCAGTTCATCACTAAATTATCAAGTTGAAACACATCGTTTCAGAAATACGAAGTCTAACGTATCGTTACTTAGTTGCTATTCGAGTCCAGAGTGTACTCAAGTTCAAGTATATCGATTATTAACTTATGTTCGAGTCCAGAATGTACTCAAGTACAAGCATACCGCTTCCTAATTAGTATTCGAGTTCAGAGTGTACTCAAAGCTGATCAAATCGTTCTTAGTCAGCATTCAGTTAACACCAAAGTAGAGATATCCCTTAACTGGTCCGACGTCGTCTAGCAGACTACGCGATTTTCATATCTGCTTCTTATTCGTCACTGGGATGATTCAGGAACCTCCTATTTTATCTAATCGCTCTGCTGTCTGAGCACGGTAGTCAGAACATGATATAGATTCATAATTGTCTGCTACTGAGGTCTTTGAAGAAAATGATACAGTGGAGGTCATCGGAAATGCCAAAACTTATACATGGGGAAAAATCGGTCCAGATGGTGTACTTCGGAAGTTCGACCTTCATCTAGAACTCGAAAACATAACATTGTTATGCAAGAAAGAGAAAGCCATAAGGCAGGGCGAAACTGCGAATCCGTTTTCTATTTGAAATTTGCTTTTTAGTAGTAACATTTTGCAATATATCATACAGTATAACAAAAAATTAAGTACATTTCAAGAGAGGTATTCTATTGATTTTAGACATCATGTAAAACACATTGGTATCATAGAGCTTAAGGCATTTTTAGGCCTTCTAATATATACAGCAATATTCAGTTCCAGCCATGAAAATATGGACAGGTTATTTGCAGCCGATGGTACTCAAGCTGTATTACGTCTAGCTGTACCATTTTTAACAGCAATCGAAATATTACAGCTGGCAATTGGTATACATCAATACAGTTAGTGGATATTTTGCGAAAAAAGAATTTGACTTTTGTGGGCAAAATGAAGAAATCATTCCTACCAAATAGAAAACGAGCTGAGGGATCAACTCTTTACGGATTTTGGGAAGAATGCACACTAATTTCCTATGTTGGGAAAGTTGGAAAAGCCACAGTACTAGTATCTTCAATGCACGACAGGCTTTTTACTGATCCTTCCACAAACAAACCCGAAATTATCGCTTACTTTAACGAAAATAAAGGAGGAGTCGATTCTCTTGACGAGAAATGTTCAAAAAGCACTTTGAACCGCCGAACTCGAAGATGGCCTTTAGCTATTTTTTTACATCTCCTGGATATTTCCGTAATAAATTCATACATCCTCTATAACTGCTATAAAAACAAGCCATAAAAGAAAAAAGTGTTTATAGTTTGCAGTCAGCCATGCAACTAGTGCAAGATCACATGAAAAGACGATAGACAATTCCTGCTATTCCACGTGAAATTTGAACTACTATTCGGAGAATGCCTGGTGTTCCAGATAATGAAGAGGAAAAAAGCAGAAATGTTCTGATTCTAGAAACACGTGAGATTTGTCACTAATGTCCTTCTTTAAAGCGTAGAATGATAAAATACTTATGTCTCAAGTGCCATAAGCCCATTTGTTTACAATGCACGAAACCAATATGCAATAACTGCGCAAAAAATAGTCAACTTTCGCTCTTGCTGGAGCTTTATGTTTTTGTTATATTTTGACTTTCTCATAATTGTTCAATGCCTACTTCAAAAAAGTAATTAATACTGTGAACCCAGATTTTTTTATCTCTACTATTTTTTGTAACCCTCAGTTTACAAGTAACTTTTTTAAAATTGTCCTCTATGGTATTATATTTTCATTACAATTTTAGTATGCTTTGTTTTAAATGCGTTCATTTTTACACATCTTACTTTTCAATGTATATTATACCCATACCGAATAGAATTGGTCACCTGTCAAGTCGAAACATAACGTTTTCCCAAATCATTAAGTTCTTGTTTACCTCTCGATCTGAAAACCATCGAAGTTCAAGCATTCATCAAGTTGTACAATTCATTGTAAATCTGTATATAATAAACTATTAATTTCGACATCAACGTTGTCAGATTAAGATCATAATATAGTTGAATGTCTACGATAATCGACGAAGTTCAATTAAATTATAATCAAAAACACAGAGTATCATTCCCATATCGGGATAATGTGTAGACTGACTTGCAACAAAGGCAACTAATCCCGGCGACATTACAGAATACCGTCGCATCATGTAGATGTTCGAGAAGTGTTCAAGTCTCAAGAATTTAGAAATTTCAAGACTTTGGTAATTGATTATTCACATACTAAATGTTATAATGAAAACTGACATGGTATAAGTTGTATTAACTATATATGTATAAATAGTCAATTTGGTTACGACATTTTCTAAGTGTTAAATATTTTCATCTGTCTTGAATAAGTCTGGGAAAGTAGTAAGCACTCGGAAAATATGTATAAACGTATAGATTAGTTGCAACATTTCCTAAATAACTGTAGATCGGAAAAGTATCCATAACGTGATAAGCCACGTGCTCCCGTGAGTCGTTTTAAACGTTTTATTTGAAGGAAAATATTAATAGAGGAGTCGCGTGAGGTGAACTAGTTACACCGTACACTAATTCTATTGAAAATAGATGTGAGAAGCTGCGGATCAATAATTGCGTCAACCTATAGAAAGTGACAATACTGAATGAAAATGGGTTACGCATCCATATTGACAGATGTCTGCCAAATATGCTAATTGTTGATTGGCTTCTCATTCTCATGACAAAATGAGAATGAGGCTTGTCTTGGCTATAGACTAGCACAGAATACACCAGCCCAATAAGAAACGAAGCTTGTGCTATTTTAGAATTCATTTTGTAAGTGCGCATGACTGAGTCAGAGTCAGTTATCTGTCAATGTCATATGATTTTATTGTTTACCAAAGAATATTCTTTGCTGTACGGTTTTTCCTTATTCACAACATAATATACATATTTTGTTTGTGTTTTCAAATGTTTGAAAAACTATTATATTAGTTATGGCGCCGAGAACTTGTGCAGTTCGTGGGTGTCATTCAAGAGATGGAGACGGAACAACTATGTTCAAATTTCCTAAAGATCCTGTAAGGTAAGAGGAATTGTTTCTATATGCAATAAATTATAGATGTATATTTCATTTTTTAAATATGTTATTTTTGCATTGCACCTATACATTGTAAGTTGCGTGAGTCTATGTTTTAAGTGTTAACATTTCTCTGTCTCTGTGTCTCTGATAACATAAATAATAATAATACAATCAATGAATACACTACAATAAGCGTCACTGCTGATGAGTTCAGCTTGAATATGTTGAATAATAATACACAATATTCAATATAAATGGGTAGTAATCCATTTCTCTTATACACATATGATAAATAAAAATATAAATATACTTACTTAGCTTTATTTACATTTTAGAGCAACGTTATGGTTGGATGCATGTAACCGTGGAGATTTGTTTGAAAAAATCCTAGATTCCCTACATAACGATTATAAGTTATGTCCACTCCACTTTGAGGACAAATTTACTTCCAAAAGGGGACGTAAAAAGTACCTATGTCTTCAAGCTGTGCCTACAATATTCCCATGATTAAAACGCAAGGGCCATGTTATATTGAGCGATCTACCAACCAAAATAGCTATTCAGTCTGGTGAATATTAAATTTAAGTAAACATTACAATCAGTTGTTATTGATATTTATTTTTGCTACCTTAGTGCAGAATTAATTATATCTTTCCGACAGGATTCATTAATAACTTATTGGCATTTTGTTTTTTTGAGTATTACAATTATTTTAATAATTACAGATACCGTTTGAGCAAGTGGGACATACGTCTCAAGCCGCCACAAGACATATTGGTGATGTTTCTCCATCACTTGGTAAATATAATAATCATTTAGATTGACTTCTGTAGGATAATATGCATCAAAATAAATGGCTTTCTTATAATTAGATTGCATTTATCCTATCTGTGAATCACCATATGCTTTGTATTTAAATAGCTGTATAGAATTGTAATGTAAATGTTATGTATTCTTTAGAATAAAGAGTGACAAACGTGAGAGTGCTTGACATTTTTTGATCAGATCATTTGGAATTGCTGTTTATTACAATTATTTTTATAATTACAGATACCATACCGTTTGAGCAAGTGGGACATACGTCTCAAGCCGCCACAAGACATATTGGTGATGCTTCTCCATCACTTGGTTAATGTAATAATTATTTAGATTCACTTCTGTAGGATAATATGCATCAAAATAAATGGCTTTCTTATAATTAGATTGCATTTATCCTATCTGTGAATCGCCATATGCTTTGTATTTAAACAGCTGTATAGAATTGTAATGTAAATGTTATGTATTCTTTAGAGTGAAATGTGACAAACGTAAGAGTGCTTGACATTTTTTGATCGGATTATTTGGAATTTCTGTTTATTACAATTATTTTTATAATTACAGATACCATGCCGTTTGAGCAAGTGTGACTTTGATTATGAGTTTGACAAGCATAATATAATGCTTTGGTTTGACTGAATAACATTATACAATACACATACCTAACATCGTCCTTGGGGATAGTAACAAAACTCATCCCTTCTCCAGTTTTGAAGATCATCCACGACATGCGCAAACAAATTCTCCTTTACAAGCGATCAAAAAAAATAAGCTAGTGTCACAAGAAGTACTATATTATGTGTGTCTAAGTTATATCGTAATATTAATTGGAGGGATTACCAGTAAAATAGCATAAACTGTTCAACCAGAAAAAACACAAAATATGATAATAATTGACAAACGCAACAAAACTTGTATAACTATGCAGAAAAGTTTACTGTCGCTACTTTTTTATAACCTGTCACATATATCAGTAGATTTTCTCTTGTAAAATATTTAATTCAGCATCTGGTGAAGTGAAACTTTTGAATATATCAATTATAAAAATTTTGTATTTAAATACCATACTGATTGTAATTTTATATCATCATTCACTGAAATTCTTTCTATTGTAAACTGGTATTCTAAATATATAATCTATATTATTGTATTGGTTTTTATACTCACCCTATTCTACATACAGCGCTACTTAGATACATACTTACACATATAAGTTCGATAACAATATAGAAATTAAAAATCATTTGGTTAAACTATAGCTCGTTATTTTAAATAATGGATGGAACCCCAAAAACAGAAGCTAAAACTTTATTATGTATGAAGAAATGCTGGAGTATATTTTTCATATTGTTTGTTTAGCTGTTAAATTTACTTTAACAATTCATAAATTAAGTTTAACAGACCTATTGTGAGAATTATACTTTGGTACTTCTTCATCTTTAATGAGTTATCACCAATTATCAACCAACATTCAAAATATTGCACGGTTGAATGCTTGAATCTTTTTTTAACAATTAAAAATTTGTCGAAACAAGCCATAAAAATAAACATTTATTATTTGAGATTCTTCGGTTTCACTTTTTTACGTGTTGGTAAGATATAATTAACATTTTTTGAAGATTTTTCTTAGTGTAAAGTCATGTAAAGATGCTCAGTTATATGTCAACGTCAGTTTGAGAGTCACGAAATTTTTCCCCTAAACATCAAAGGATTTACGCCGGATTTCGTTTCTTATCAAGCTGGTGTATTTTGTGTAGAAAAGTGTTCCGTTTCCATTATATTTATTTTAGTCTAATATTTTTCTGTCTGTACCCAGTTGTAGCAAATATGAGTTCTTAGCAACACAATTGCATTGCGAACTATAAATTTCACAACTATATATGTATTTCTTTGCGTTTATGCATAATATAATCTTGTTTACTCCACTATTTATGACAGCCTCCATTTTTCCATATTCAGTTATTATATCTGATATTCATCTGCACACACTCTTTCTAGCTTCAAATTAACACATGTTATCCTCAATATTTCTCTTTGTATCATTTATAAGCATTACGTCACATTTGAATTAACCTATATGATCAAATTTTCTATTTCTCTGTTACACGTGCTCACTAGTTTTGTTTTATTTTTCTTGTGTTATTGATGACCACTACATTATCCGCGTACAATGACCCAAATTTGGGTATCGTAATATATTGTCCAAATGCCTTCCTTCTTCATTCATTTCTATAACTGTTGTGTTCTTCACAACAATAATTATGAATAAACGGTTTTAAACTTTAAAACTTTTCTGCACTTCGGAGGCTGTATCGTGCTAACATACTGAATTGTCTCAAAATATTACCAAAAATGTGGTATATCTGGATTCATAGGAGGCGTTGTACTGGCACTGCTGGGCTGAAAATTGATAGGGTTCATCTGTGAGATACTCTGAGCAATATCCAATCATAAAATTGGTCACGTTTTTACACTCCGGAGGCTGTATATTGCTAACAAAGCGGAATTTCTCCAAAAATGACCAATTTGTGAGATGCCCTGCACAATATTCAATCATAAAATTGGTTACTTGTATTCATTCCGTACGCTGTATCGTGCTAATAAACCTAAGTTTCTCCAAAATGACTAAAATGTGGTACTTCAGGTAACATCGCACCTGTTGTACTGGCTCTGGTGAGCTGAATATCAATTGGATCCATATGTGAGATGCCTTGAACAATATAAATCATAAAATTGTTTACTTGCATATATCCGGAGACTGGTATCGTGCTAAAAAGACAAAAATGGCGACGACATACACACGCGATTTTTTATCCTGAAAACCCATTTTTCGAGTTTTTCTCACCGAATAACGTGAAAAACACTAACATTCCAACTTTTTTGGTTTAAAACACTTTTCCCGCATCGTAGATAGGGTTGGCGGTAAAGAAGAAATAGGGAGCTCAGACTACCTATTAGCTTATTTTCTAACAATTTTTATAATAGGTTTCTCCTATCTATGCCCTAAAATTTGTTTGTTGCTCTCACTGCTTCATAAGTTGATAACCTTTTTATTCTCCCCCCTACGAAAATATATTTATTTTATTTTAAATAGGGAAGCGAAAGCGAAAGTAAAAGATGCTAGGTTATCGGTAGCTAAGTATGAAAAACTTTCGTGCCCTGGACAACGAACAAATAAAATGTCAAATTACTTGTCAAATATTTATTTATATTGGAAATTAAATGTAAAATTACAATTTCTGTATGTTCCTGAAAGATTTAACGGCAAATTTTGATTGAAATCTTGTTAGAAAGCAACGTCACTGGAATTTTTGACTTGCTTGTCAATTTGCGCAACATTATCCTTAAATTCTATTTCTGAAGTTTGGCTTTCCTGAATAGATATCGATTTTGTGGGCATGATAATTGCCTGTCGATTTGCGCAACATGATCATTAAATTCTTGTGAATGTTTGCTTTCCTGAATAGATACAGATTTTGTGGGCATGATTTTATTAGCAACTTATACTTTATGAGTCACTGAATCTGCTATATATCCTTCCGCTACCACTGATGACCTCCACGCCCCGTGCCTTTTCATATCTAAAATGTCCACACTTGGGGCATTTGCTAGTAATGTAGAGGACGTTCTTCGAAACGAGTGGCTGGTGTACTGATTTGAGTTTGTAATTTCAAGAAATTTAGCTATGTCGTACGGAATTTTTGAAATTGCATGCTTTCCAACCACCTGATTTACACATCTGCCTCGCTCATAACGATGAAAGAAGCGTTAATCTTGCGCCTTTTTAGTCGCAGTTGAATATAATGATTAACAAATGTTACCAAATCTTCTGTTACTACAAATCTTCTTTGCGCATTATTTTTTGTAGTAAGAATCTGCACCAAAATAACACAATTTTTATACTCCACGTCCTTCACTTTTAAATTATATTACTCGTCAGTTCGGCATGTCCCAGCTACTCCAAAAATCGCTACCACTTTTTTCATTAAATATATTTCATCAGAAGCTTCTAACTAAAACTTTGATATATCACCTTTGGTAAATACCTGAAATTTTCGAGGTTGATATCATTTTTCCTTTTTATGAATGCCTTCAAGCGGTCAAATTTCGGAATATCCTGGTTCTTATTTAATGAAGTAGTCAATTTCAACATTGAGTATTCTGACCATAATGTAGCATGGGACAATGTTTTCGACTTTTCTAAGAAAAATACCAATAATACATCTTCAGTTTTTGTGGCCACCTTTTTCGTTGTACACCATTTGATGAAATTTTCATATGCTTGATTGTAACGGTATTTAGATTTTTCCGGTAACAAACTTCTGTACGCAATACATGCTGCTTCTTTAATGGAATTCAGTTTTAACTAGTTTTTAGCCAAATATTAAACTTAAAAGATGTAGACTTTATGGAAGAATAATTATTTGACATCTGTCAAAATATTAGTTTTTGCTGACACGAATGTTACCAAAGTAATGTTAACCCACGCCTTCTACCCATTTTATTGCAGTCTATAGAGAATTCTTTGCATCTTTAAATTGTGTGTTTTGATAATAAAATCCAAGGAAGAATGAAAAGTTTTATACATTATACGCTGCAAAGCCCTTTAAGGTGTTCGGAGGTATTCAAATAGCCTCGGCTACTCTTCGCTTCGTCTCGGCTATTCAAATACACCTCCCTCCTAAAAGTAAGCTTTCGCAGCTTGTAATGTGAATACCTATTGTTAAGAGTAGAGGACTTTCATTTTTCTCTGTGTACCTTCTCAATAGCCGCTCATATTTCTATCTATTCTAAAAATTTTTCTATGATGTTTTAGCTATTAAATAGAATTCAAAATTATTATTCAAATAATATTTAAATATGCCCGGCGCCAGCTCAGATTCCAAATAAATTGAACAGCGCAAATACACAATAAATTAATACTCACTTGGGTCCTTCTGAAAGAAATCTGAGACTTCCTTTCCTCAAGCTATGTTCACATTCTGTCATATGTCACGGACTTAGAATTCTTTCTCCTATCCAATAACTGTAATTTACTATAATTTAAACAAAAAAGAACACTAATACTCTGAAATAGAACTCAATGGATTGTTTATAGAGATTTTATAGAATTATTTTTCATTTAACTGTTCTTATAAAGGGGGTGAAAACAATAAGTATTGTGACTTACCCTTGAAAAGGTTATATTCAATTCACCATAACAAATTGATACTGAACCTACTGAATGGTTTATTATTATTTCAAGTAAGTGGATTCACTTGTATTAAAAAATACTATACTGATTTACTCTAATACATAAATTTTGTTTTCCATATGGGAACAAGTTTACCCAGAATGTTCACGACAAGATGGAATTTGAAAACATAACAAAACGATAAGATGAAGTTTGGAAATTTAATTTCAAATGTTCGTACCTTTTGTGACATTGGGGTTACACTTTCTCCTTCGGAGCTCATTACAGATGATCAGGAATCCATTTAAATTAGATAATTATTTGATTCAGGTAAGAATTTTGTATTGTATTTCCTTTCGATAACTCTTTATAAACATTTCAACGATTCAATTTCACATAATATTCAAATTGAGGAAGTGTTTTACTATTATCCTCTTAAAAACTATCTCGTTTTAGTTCTCTTTTCAAAAACCAACAATTAACTAAAGAACTTTGGGTTTCTTCCATGGTAACACCTCGAATTGTTTTTATTAAATCGTCTAAATCACACTACCTTCAGTTATCACCGTTTCCCTGTAAACGTCTATTCACTAAAATTACGTTTGTGCTCTTTTTAATAAATCTTAACATACAGGATGTCTTAATTAAATGTTAAGAAATAACATGAAAATATTGTTTAATATAACAATGTACTGATAATAATCTATATACACTCAACCAAATAATCCATTCGTTTAATTTTTTATATAAATCCATTTATACATTTTAATAAAGTAATTTCCACAAATTTCTTCATAATCAAATTTTATTCTTTATACGAGTACAATTAAACCAAGTAAATATACTAAAACTATTGTTTTTTCTTAATAAAAAGTGGAATCCAATGTCGATTTTTCCTACCATTGAAATACAACTCAAAATCACTATAACAAATGTATCTTCATTTATGCTTGGTGATTTTGGAGTCTCAAATATAATTCCTAACTTCAGTTGAAGTGTTATTGGAATTATCATAATTTATTTGTGCTTACGAGAATAGTCTAGATTCAAATATCCATAATATATAAAATTGAAATCGAATGAAAAGCGAATCTTCTGAAGTAAGTAAGTTGACTGAACTGTTCCAGATAATTCATATAGTGAACGAATGAATAATATTTTCAGGAATCGATGAAATTTGAATGAACTCCGATATTATTGTGTTAAAAATTCCATCAAGTGAGAAAAAATTAATAACTGGATTCATAATGAACAAACCATAATAACATATTCAAGTTCAATAAACCTTGTTATTAAAATTGAGAAATCTTTATTGCTATTTTACAAATAATGGATGGTATCACAAATTATTCTTCTCCAGTTGTCAAGATCATGGTCATCCAAAAATATGGTAATTTCTGCATGGTGGTACTATTTACCAATGAGCATTGATTTCCTGCGATAAATATTGCGTTCCCTGACTTATAATGAACTGAGGCTCAACCTCACATCCAACGAATAGGAAATAGGAGAATTATATTAATATATCTCTAATAATATCAAATTTGGGATATGCACAAAACATTGCTTTACACTCGAAAGGAATGGCACATATAACAAAATTGAAATGATAAGTGGTATACAGGCAGCTATAAAATTTGATTGAATTTATTAAGACGAAGTACATGCCACTGAGATGTGTGACAGTGTGACAGATTCAAAGAGAATATACGAGATACTGCGAAGTCAACGTGATAATCAAGCAGTCATCCAAATATTGATCACAAACGAATCAATTGAACCAATTAAGTAACTGACACTACTACACATGTCTGTATGATCTAAAAACTCTTATGGAACTCAAAAGTGAGGTGTGCAAAAATAATTATTTGAACAATTTCATAGTGTTACGATAGATATCTGCTATGAAATTGCAACTACAAGGAATATAAATGATAAATCAACCTTAGTGAAAATAAACTAGCAATTATCACGGGGACAATAGGGAAAAACGAAATATCACAACACATATTTGCAGAATGCACTTCACTGCAGCAACTAATTATATGGGATCAGGATTGAAAATTCCATAATAATAGTAGAAACATATTTTAAAAACTCTCGTATCAAGAGGTATGCAATATATCTCATAGCATGCAGTGTACTCCCCACTAACCTACCTAATTATAAGTCATCACAAGGAATATCTTGTACAAGAGAAATATCATATCTTGATGAAAGAACCAGCTATAATGCGTGAGGGGAGCTGAATATTTTGGGGGACGCGATAAATGACCAATCTAATGAGACTTATCCAAAAATGAGACAGACGTGATTATAGGAGGTTAACAAGGAAAAAAACAATATTGTATGTTTGTGTTGAGCGCTTTAATTGAATTTATAGTATTGTCTCATAACATCATGAAATATTTATTAAGAAACGATTAGTTCAATTTATAACGGGTAACATTTAATTTGCTAGCATCAGCTATCACTTATATACAAACTGTTGGTTGATTGGCTGAAACGCTGATACAATATATAATAAAATCATAGTGACATTACATTTTCGATTTAATACGTTTTGAGTTTTAGATGGAAATTTATTTCACAGTCCACAAAAGAATGTACTTAGGAAAAATGGAATAGTGATTTATCGACATTGTGTCGTTGTTTCAAACTTCTCCTAGAGATTTGTATTTTTTCCTAGAATAACCTCTAGATATACTGTTAGGAGGTACAATGTATCCACCGACTATTGAATAAAAAAATATTTATTTCAAGAGTACCAATTTGTAAAACCACATTCTTATTACTATCAATCAATTACTTATCTTCTTTGCTCGATTATTTTGGGTTGTTTCAAAAGTCTTGGTAAGTTTGTATTTATTTATTCATTGATCAACAATTGAAAATAATAAGAACCAATCAAAAATACCTGCAAATTGATAGTTGAGCAAAAAATTTGTGTTTTGTTCAATATTCCATCTCAGACTTTGCCACCTTCCTTCAAATAAAACTACATCCTTCAATATTTAGATATCAGTTTTTCTGGCGTGACTTCAATGACTTTATCTCCGTTCGAATGAGTCAAACAACTAAAGTATAATTGGAGGATATATTTTTACTTTTCAGATCTGTCATGAAAAGGATCCAATGAAACTCCGATCTAACTATAAAAAATTATTCACATGATTTGCTCTACGCCAATGGCGGTCCTTCTTCATAGTTAGTTGAAAAACGAAGGATGTGGTCTTAGGTGGTAGACCGGATGTGGAATCAGGTAGCTTCTAGACCACAAAAGTACGTGAACCACAGCGAAACTAACACAAATAACGTTTATACTTCTCTGTAGCGATGATAGGATAAAACGGTTATTTTTAAGTAACAGTTGCCTCTTATTTTCTTAATAATGATTATACATAAGAGCGAATTATCTGGCGCGATGTGAGAATATATGATTATTATTTTATTAACACCAGGACCACGCTAATAATCGATTTTACCAATTAAAGTAATCTTATGTCTGAATGAAATTTTGATTTTTGGTTTGACACAAAACCAAACAAAAATATGAAGAGTCTAATTTGGAATTGAACGTCTGAGTGTAGATATTTCAACCAGTCACAAAAGAGAAGTTTACGGAGTATGGAGCAGTATGGGCTTAGGTTCACTATTAAATAAAGCAATTGTTGAAAATATAGGAAAGAAATAAAAAAATGGGGAACAGTGAGATGCCTACTCAGCAAGATAGCTCACAAAAACTCATATTAACAACAGTTACCCAATCAGTGGTGATTACTTGGAAATTGTGAAATCCTCAGCTGAGATTGAGAAACGTGTAGTATTGGAGGAACCTCTTTTTCGTGGATAAATAATGAAACATTGAATGTCGCCTCAAAAAGGGAAAAATAAGAAGATTCAATTGATGAGAAGAGAATAATAAATGAAATGTACTGTTTCGAACATTATTATTACTTTTTTAATGAAACTTACTGCTACTAAATAATTCCACAATATATTTAGAAAATGTTAATTTTATTTGAAAATTAACAATTGTTTCAATATCAAATATCATCGTCAGAATAACAGAAGTTACATTTCATGTGATGCAACACAACTAAACATTTGTAATAATTCGTGCATGATTGTTATCGATGAGTTAAATGAAAAACTGAAAAGATATATAAACATATTTCGCAGAGGTGGTTTGTGGCTTATCCCACTACGACCTTTTCATATCTATTGTGGTCCTCTAAATATAGATTACATTATTCAGCCTTATTCTTCTTATGAAGTATATCAGCTTAGAGACAGAATCTATCATGTAGTTTCTTACCAGTGGCTCTACTATGCTTGGTGCCGAGAACCGTATGTTTGTTAAACTGTCGCAGTGACATAGAATGTGCTCAGAAGTTCATTCCTCTGATCGACAGAATTTACATAAGGACTCTTCAGTCAACCCCATCAATTTTAGATGCCTATTGATTTGTTAACAGACACACAACAGTTTTTTTGACCGTTTTCCTAACTTCACTTATCAAGTATGCTATGAACTGTTTCGCTCGTCTTTCGACAACTGGCTACGAAAACGGACAATGTCATGGGAAATAGAATAAACATAAAAAAAGGAAAAACTAAGACAAAACGAGAAGAACAAACTAAGATAGAAACGAGAACTGGGAAACTAACGACAGACGAAGCAATCGAACAGGGAAATCTTGACACTTCTTGCCAGGTAGGGCGCCGGTTTTCTTTCTTCCATTGCCGGATCATCTTCAGGTGAGGATCATTCTCCTGATCTTCTCTGATCCTGGTGGGTGACCATTCCTCGTTGACTACAGTAGTTCTTGAAACTGCAGCTTCCCTAGATTCCACCTTGTTGCAGTGGGAGCAGTCTGTTGGGCACGGCCGTCTGGACAGGGAGTCGGAATTTCGGTGACTCACACCAGCTCGATGTTCGATGTTGAAATCGTATTCTTGAAGTCGTTCAATCCATCTAGCGATCTGGCCCTCGGGATTCTTGAACTGCATCAACCACTTAAGTGCTTCATGATCAGTCCGGATTAAAAACTTCCTACCATAGAGATACTGGTAAAAGTGTTCCACGGACTTCACTACTGCCAAAAGTTCTCTTCTTGTGACGCAGTAGTTTCGTTTTGGTTTGGAGAGGACTTTACTGAAATATCCCAGCACTCTTTCTTGCCCTCCTTGGATCTGTGAGAGCACTCCACCAATTCCTACGTTGCTTGCGTCAGTGTCAAGAATAAAGTCTCCCTCTGGTAATGGATATCCTAATATCGGCGCCGAGGTTAAATGTCTTTCCTAAGTTTCAAAAGCCGTTTGACAGTTTTCGTCCCATTGGAAAGCTCTTGCTTCTTCTGTAAGTCGCGTTAGAGGCTTGGCAATATCCCCAAACTTCCTGATAAATCTTCTGTAATACGTGCAAAGTCCAAGGAAACTCCTAATTTGATGTTTGTCGGTTGGTTGCGGCCATTGCTGAATGGAAGCAACTTCCTTGGATCCACCGCCACTCCTTCATTGCTCACTATATGACCTAGATAGTTGACTCGGTTTTGGAACAGCTGACATTTCTTCAGGTTTACCATGAGCTGGGCAGCTTGGAGTCGTTTGAATACGTCTTCCAAATTTTTCAGATGTTCGTCAAATGTCTTCCCCAGTACTACGATGTCGTCCAAATAGACCAGGCATGTCTTCCAAGACAACCCTCTCAAGACATTTTCCATAAGTCTTTCAAATGTCGCAGGCGCATTACAGAGCCCGAATGGCATGACGTTGAATTGCCATAATCCAGATCCGGTGGTAAAAGCAGTCTTCTCTTTATCTTCTGGGTCCATTTCTACTTGCCAATAACCAGACTTCAGGTCCAAGGTGGAAAACAGTTTGCTGCCGGCCAACGTGTCTAGCGTATCGTCAATTCGGGGCAGAGGATAGCTGTCTTTCTTCGTCACGTTGTTAAGCTGGCGATAATCCACGCAGAATCTCGTAGTTCCATCCTTTTTCTTGACGAGCACTACTGGAGACACCCATGGTCTAGTAGATGGTTCTATCACTTTTTCTTCTGCCATCTCTTGAATTATTTTTCAGATTCCTCTCTCTTCGCTCGTGGACGTCTTCGAGCTGATTGTCTAATTGGATTAGCATTACTAGTATCGATTTTGTGTTTGACGGCTGATGTTCTGCCAGTCTTTCCTCCTTTTGGTACGAATAAGTCTCGATACTGCAAGAGAAATTCTCTCATTCTTTTTTTTTCAGCTCAATCCAAAGATTGACCAGCTACTGATAACATTTGTTCGAATCTGGCATTGGAATTGTCAGTGGTCGTTGTCTGACGAACTATAGACGTCACTGGTACGCAGGATCCAAACTTGGTTTCCTTCTTGATGGTAATTGGGTAATCGTTCACGTTTATCAATCGTACAGGGATCTCCTTCGCCGACGTAACCAATCCTTCCCCAATTAGTACTCTTTTGCCAACCTCCTCGTCGTGGTTTCTTGGTTCCATCATAACCGGTGTACCTTCCTCCATGATTCCCTGTAGCCGTGCTACTATCATTGTTTCGCTTCGTGCAGGTAGAACGGTATCTTCCTGTACAGCTGCCAACACCGCGCTGCCTTCATATGGGTGCAGGAATACCTCCTCGGAACCCACTTTAATGGTTTTGTTTCTAAAGTCTAATTGGAATCCATGTACATTCATTACGTCCATTCCCAGAATCACGTCTTCTTCAATGTCAGCTACGATTACCGTATGCGTGAACTTTTCTGCGCCAATTCCCAATTGGATTTGTGTTTCCCCGTGAACGTTGGCACTCTCGCCTGTGGCGGTCCGCAGTCGCAGTCTCGTTGGTAGTAGTTTCTTCTTGAGGTTTATTATCTCTGGTCGTATAATGGTTCTAGTTTCTCCAGTGTCAACCAGCAGAGCATATTTCTTGCCATTTACTTCGACAACCACATATACACTGTCGTTGCGACATCTGAGAGAAGCTATCAGTATGAGAGGGTTGGAACAATCATGGGTCGGTGCTGCCCCCTCGTAGCCGACCCGTTCTATTTTTCCTGTGACTGGAGCTCTTGGTTTGCAGGAGTCTTGGGGCGCTTACATGAACTACGTACATGCCCTAGCTCGCCACAATTCCAGCATCTGATCTTTCTAGGTTCCTTGTCCATCATATTCTTTATTAAACTGACAAACTGGTGAAATCTGTCTTCGTCATCTTCTTCTTGGATGGTCCTGATTTTGTTATATCCTGAAGCCTTCGTTGCTGCTTCATATTCAAGAGCAGCTGTCAATGCGTCAACTAATGTTTTGGGATGGGCTAAACGAAGCGTCCTCTGCATATCGGGGTCACGTAAGCCATCAATAAAGGCCTGGATGCCCAGACATTCCATCATGTTCTCTGGTGTTGACGGATAAGCAAATCGAACGAGTCGGGCAATGTCCAACCTCTTCTTCAGCAACTCGAAATCATCCGTTCCTTCCAGAGGTATCGTCTGCAGTATATCTAAGGCATCTCCCCGAAGCGCGATAGTTAGGTTCACTGCTTTCTCCTTATCGGACCAATTATTCACTCTAGCGGCTGCTTCGAACTGTTTTACATAATTGGTCCACGATGTCTTTCCGTCGAATGTTGGGGTCTTGACTCGTGCAAAACTGCCAATGTCCTCTATCCTGGAAGTTATTTCTGGCTTGCAGGGTTTTATATGTTCAATCTTCTTTCCTTCTGCTGGCGTGTCTTCTGTTCTTAAATCTGCCATATTTCTCTCCAATTCCTTGATTTTCTCGTCTATCGTTGTTATCTTGTTTTCAATGTCTGATTTTAGAGACGTAATTTTATTCTCGTCGTCAGCAGCAATGTCATTTTTTAACGATAAGATATCGGCAGAAATGTCATTCTTCATGGTGGAAATCTTCTCGTCCATATTAGTAGAAATATTCTTCATAGTGGAAATTTTCTCGTCCATATTGGTAGAAATATCATTCTTCATGGTGGAAATCTTCTCGTCCATATTAGTAGAAATATCATTCTTCATAGTGGAAATTTTCTCGTCCATATTGGTAGAAATATCATTCTTCATAGTAGAAATCTCGCTTTTCATTGTGTTTATCTTCTCGTCCATATCAGCAGAAATATTAGCAGAAATTGACGAGATTAAGGTGGAAGCCTCGTCATTAAATAAAAATGATTCTGGATCAAAGCCGTCATTTTCCAGTGCCACTTTAAGTCTTTCTACTAATTCACTTTCCTTACCGGACGTTTCCAACTCACGATCTTCCAATTCTGCTCTTAATTCCGCCATTTTCAGATCACACAGTCTCTTGGCCATTTTGATGTAGCTATTTATTCATATTATCCCACTTCTGACACCAATGTAATGTTTTTGTTATTTATTTAAACAATAAACGGGTGGGATAAATTTTAAACACTCGGTATTGCTACTTACTAATTTATTCAAACACTAACTCACTAACACTAATTTATATGTACTTAACTAGTCACTTGAATTTAATTTATATGCACACTAACTTATTAATTTATAACACTTTTATATTCACTTAATTACTGTTTAACTCACTATGGCAAATTATAAACTAACCCTCATCCGCTGATCGGTCCTGTATTTATATCAAAATTTTCTTTACTAGAATATTCCGGAAGGGACATGCCTTTCGCGATATTTCTTAAAATGCCTTTCGAGAACATGTTTATAAAGGACGGTCGCAATAAATCCCAATAAACCTTCTCAGAATTCGGCGCGCTCGCCTTTTTCTTAACTCCGTTAGCATAAGGTTACAGGGCCGTACTTAGTATCTGCTTCGGTGTGCGAGTTCGTAACAATACGGACCAAATGAAGGTGCTACAACCAAAGAGAAATGTGAATTCTGGAAAAAACTTACAGACGTAACAGGAACACAAAATGGAAGAACCATAATAAGTGTAGATTTCAATGGTAGTGTGAAAAAAATGAGTAATCAAAAAACAGAAGCTGTAGGACCACATGAGGAAAATCCTCAAGCCAGAGTGAGAATTAGTGTTAGTGTTTTACGGTGTTTGAACTGGTAAGCAATATTTATTATTTTTATTATCAATTTTTTTTTATTTTTAAGTACTTTTACGTTGAAATTCCAAGGAGTAGGCATATTGAGGCCTTGGAATTAGCCGAAGGGGGTGATTCGTTGTGTAGAGTAGGCAGATTGAGACTCCAGAATCGGATCACTTCCTATATTATTGAACGAATAACATCCCCCTCTCTTGACAATGGCTTCAAAGTGGAAGCCGGAACGTCGAGAAATTACAAATAATATATATATATATACATATATATATATATATATATATATATATATATATATATATATATATATATATATATTCTATATAGACCCAGACTGTACCCAACCGATAATTTTTATCGCGAATTTAACGAGCTAGATATCAGACAGATATATTTTTACAAGTCAGTAGTACATAAACAGGGAACAAAAAATAAATATCTAGATCACAACTATAACACACGACAAAAATGCAATCTTTTGTTAAAGACTATTCAAGCCAATAAAACAATTGGACAAAGGGGGTATGATTATCTTTTTAACAGATTATATAATTTGTTGCCATTAGAAATAAGACAAATAAAACAAATTCACAAATTTAAAAAAAAACTTAAAATATTCTTGCTATCCCTCAGTAGAACAGAAGTACGTAATTTGATTGTGCCGTAAGTTTTCACTCTTTTGTTGTGTAACTTTTTAATTTCAAATTGTGTTAAATTTTAAAAATTGATCAGCTGCTAAATTTATGTATTTTAATGTAAATTAATGATTGTAATTTCCATTGTAAGACTGTAATAATTACATTATATATTGTCACTACATTAAACATAATAATAAACATTATTATTATACACTATACACTACCCCATGGACAGACTTTTGCCTTTAAGGGAGCATATTCGGAGAGTTGCTTTTCTCATACTGTATTAAATACTGCATGTGTGTAATTTTTTTTATACTGTATTTCTGTAGTGTACTATATATATATATATATATATATATATATATATATATATATATATATATATATATGTATATATATATGTATATATATATATATATATATATATATATATATATATATATATATATATATATATATATGTAGTACAGAATTTCATCAAAATGTTGCCAGTAGGTTCGATATAATTGTAAAAACTGTGTATAAAATATTTTGTCGATACCCTCTATCTTGGAAATTGATACTGTTACGAAAATTTTGTACTACACAAACACAATTTCTTTGCGGTATTCTTCGTATCAACAACGGGGCAACGTTATTTGACTACAATAGAGTTTGTAAGTGTACCTAATCCAAAACTACGTTGATGAGATGAATTCATTCCGATACAAAATGTTCACTTTTCTGCCAATTCCTCTGTCCACGCCTATGAATGAATCAGACTCACACGGAGAAATGTATATATTGAGTATTATTTTGCAAGTCATTAGACTAGATTAATGGATTGGTATTAAGTTACATAATCCGTTTATTAATATCTCATTGACGATTATGAATTTTTTCTAAGTAGGTAAGTTTAAGACAATTAGAAGGTGCTATTCAAAAGTCCACTCCCCCGCTCGTATCTTTTGAACGGCTACACTTACATTAATAACATTTGGAGGGTGAAAATAAAGTGTTTTAAACTTCTCTACGGATGGCAACAGGTGACGTGATAGTAATAGATGACGTCACAGTGCCACTCTGGCCAATAATTTCAAATAGGACCTTATGGCTAGTGACACCTCGTTTGAAAGGCATTGACATTGGCTACATAGCCATATTAATTTTGTTTGGGTTCAAGTTAATTTCGACGGATAAATTAAATAAATACCAGAATTATTAAAATTACTTTTTAAAATTTAATGAATCAAATATCAACAATGGATACTTATAGCAAGTGTTCAAAATATGCTCCGTTTACTTCCTGACAGTAATACATCGGTCGGCGAGATCCTATAGAATGGCCACTTTGGTCACCAGATCTGACACCATTAGAATTTTTTTTATGGGGGTACTTGAAGTCCAAGGTTTTTACGACGGCACCAGACAGCATTGGCGTTTTGAAAGAAAGATTTACTGATGAATGCAATGCTATTTCAGCTGACACATTCGATCGAGTACGACAATAGTTTAATAATAGGATGTATTACTGTCAGGAAGTAGACGGAGCACATTTCGAACACTTGCTATAAGAATCCATTGTAATTTTAATAATTTTGGTATTTATTTAATTTATCCATCAAAATTAATTTTAACTCACACAAAATTCATATGGCTATGTAGCCAATGTCAATGCCTTTCAAACGAGATATCACTTGCCATAAGGTCCTATTTCAAATTATTGGCCAGAGTGGCATTGTGACGTCATCTATTGTTATTGCGTCACCTGTTACCATTCGTAGAGAAGTTTACAACACTTTATTTTCACCCTCCAAATTTTATTAATGTAAGTGTAGCGGTTCAAAAGATACGAGGGGGGGAGGGAACTTTTGAATACCACTATATAGTTTTTCATCGTCTGAGATAATTCCATGACCGATAGTCCTACCATAATTCATTTATAGTGAATGAAAAATGAATTTCATATCGTGGTGATGTAATAATTGACCAGCGAAATATAATAGAAGTACCTACCTAACTCAATACTCATACTATGATTATTAAGAGCAGACCAAACTATTCTCTTGTATATCCGGTGACATTTATTCAATTTTCAGTGTATTTAATTGTTGTATTATTTCACAGATTTGCGAGAAGTGAAGAACATAATAATTATGAGATATGTCTCACACACATAAACTGGGAATAATACGTTATAAACAGATGGGATTGAAATGGCAGTTAGTGGCAAATAATAAATTCCTTGCAGAAGCGTTGCCAGAAATTAATTAGGTAAAAAGGTCACCACGAACCTACCTCTTCTCAAAAAATTCGATTTATATAGTTTATTGAATAAATTGACATACTATTCAATCTGCTAAAGTACTTGTCTAATAGGTCCATATCTTTTTTTCGTAAGCACGTTCCCATGAAAAAAAGGTTTCCTTGAACCTCATAGAATTCAAATGCACCTACAGTTGAATTATTGCATCTTTACCCTTGCGTCATAACTAATGCTCATATGAAATAAGTCGAAAAATATTAGTCAAAACAAAGTCTAGATTATTCAATTTAAAAACAACGCGGCAATTATAGATTTCGTTTTGAAAATCTTATTTTTAAAAACGATTTACAAACTTTATTGTTACAAAATAATATAAAATATACGATATAAATACATTGAAGATAAATGTACAAGAAGCTAGCAAGAAGTTAACAAGAAGTGTTTTACTAGTTATAATGCAGTTGGTTTTATTAACTATAAATGCTGATCGAGCAATCTTCAATCTTCTCGTCTTTCGCCATGAGCGTACTTTCTGGGCATATAACTCCTCCATCCTGAAGACTGAAAAATGATGGAGTTATTTTTTGGTTCTGAACTTCTTTCCTCTAACAGGATTTCTTCTTTCTTGCTTTGTTCTGGTCTTTTTCTGTTTCGTATGTATTTTCTTATCAAATAAAATATTGCTAGAGCAGAAAGAATAATTATTATTGTTAAAAATGTACTAATTATTATAGGTGTTTTTGAAATTTCCACTTCTTCAATTGGTTTGATATTTCTTGCGATTTGATTAGTTTCGTAGAGGCCGTCAAAGTCTATTTTCGTCAAATGTGGAGAATGAAACGTCTGAGCTTTCAAAAATCTTGGATCCAATTTGGGTAGAATTATTGATTTGCCTTTTTGAATTTGTATGTTGTGTGAAAATATTTCGTCTCTTACTTGTTGGCAATTTTCAGGAATTCTGATGATCGTTGGTTGAGTTATTTCTAAGTGTTGATCTGATGTACATTTGGATATTACTTTTATTGCAGGGTTTGGAATAATTAGTATTTCGTTGTTGGTTATTTGTTCCACAATAGATTCTTGGAGGTTCGCATCAGTGGCGTAGCAATGTCTTGGTAAATGGCCCTCTAGTAGTTCCAGGGTGCAGTTGTCTTAATTCTTGTCGGCAGTAGTACTTCTCTTATAATATTGGACATTCTTCATTAATTAGTGTTACTTCTGTAGCTTTGGCCAAGTATGGTTGAAAAGGGATGAACATTTTATGATTTTGTATGATAGGATATAGGTGATAGAATTCTACTTTTTCAAAATGTTCTTTGGATACCCGCTGTTTGCAATAATATCAAAAAGCTTCTTGAGATTGTCTTGAATGAAGTTACCATCGCAGATGTGTGAGATTCTATTTTTCATGGCAATAACAGTGTTGTATTTGTGTTTTTTTGTATGGTTAGAGAAAAAGTTCAAAAATCTATCAGATGTTGTTGGTTTTTGATACCAATCCAAACTTATTTTCTATGCTTCGGTACGTATTACTCTCTAAGAAAGACACAGAACATTCTTGTTCGATCTCTATTGTAAACTGCAATCTATCGTCAAAGGAATTAAATATATCTAATGTTGTTTGTATATCGTCAGCTGGAATAGCGCTGATCATATCATCTACATATTTATAAAAACAGCGTAAGCTGAAAGGTAACAGTGATATTACAAAATCAAGTGACTCATCCCACAACATCGTAGCTAAAATAGGACTTATAGGAGAACTCAAAGAAGTTCCAAACTTTTGTTGGTAAATTTTTTTATTTAAACTGAAGTAGGTATTGTTTTTTACTAATTTTATGAGAATTAAGAAGAAGAATAGAAGTGAAACAACATCTGAAGAGATCAGAACATAATTGTCTGGCAAAGTGATACCTCTTACTAGGTTGACTAAAGAAAACGAGTCCTGAACATTATAGTTAGTTCGATCTTCTGAAGTATTCTTTAATATGTTTGATAGAATGTTTGAAATTTCATGAGTAGTGGAGTTTATTGAACTTACTATAGGGCGTAGAGTTATATTGGGCTTCTGAATTTTTGTCAGGCAGTACAATTTTGGAAAAGATGAATTGAAGATGGTTGATTGTTTGGCTCATTGTTCAGTCAATTCTTATTTTTTGTTTTAAGGTTATAATTAGGTCAACGTAATTATTTTGGATAGACCTCGTTGGATATTTATTTATTTTCTAGTATGTGATTGTAACATTTAAATGCAAATCAGTTTTTTAATGTAATCATTTTTATCCATAGCCACCGTGCAACCACCTTCGTCAGATCGCAGAATATATAACTGAGTGGTATCCCTTTAAAAAGACCTAGACTCCTGTTGAAAATTGATGGTTTTTTTATTTATCTTGTAGTACAAAATTGGTTTCTATATTTGTTGCTCTGAATCTATCTTTCATTTCCGTGGGTGTAACGTCCATCAAACATCAACCATCAATTTCGAACAAATTGTTTAAAGAGATTAGGTGCTTTCTAAGGGATAACCCTCAGTTATATTTCCTGCGATCTGACAAAAGTGATTGCACGGTTGCTGTGGATAAAAATTATTAAATTAAAAACACTGATTTGCTTTCAAATGACACATCCACATACAAGAAAATAAATATTGTTAAAGATCCTAATTTTTTTATCGATGAGTATAGTCCGAATTTGAACATCATAGTTTTACCTCCGGATCCTGATTATGTTACCGATGAAGACGAAGCTGAGGATGGCGAATTAGGCATAGCGGAAATAAGGGATATTCTCGGTCAGCTAGAGGTGCAGTTCTACAACGAAGAAAATGAAGTACCGGGGACAAGTTCCGATTCTGCTCCACCAAGCTCCAAAAAACAGCGACTTTCTAACTTGTTACCAAAATGGAGAATGTGTGAACCTAAACATTCATTTCTTGTCAGTGATTTCATTGGATTGGAAAAAAATAAAAGAGAAGCCCTGCAAAAAGAATATGGCCACCTCACTCCATTACCACTTTCTGAAAAAAATTGTTTCAAATGATACTTTCGAATACATAAAGGAAGAAACCTTGCGCTACGCACACCGCGTGAAAAATGATACAACTTACAACTTAGATATTGATGAACTAAAGTGTTTTATTGGCATACTCTTATTTTCTGGATGTCACCAAGTTCCGTCTGAAAGATTGTATTTGTCTACGTATGCTGACCTGGGTGTTGGAATGGTACAATCTGGTATGCGACGAAATATGTATTCCAAAATGAAAGCAATGCTACATTTTGTAGATAATGATAAAATTGATAAAGATGACAGGTCTTATAAACTTCGACCTCTCATAACAAAAATAAATGAAAAGTTTCATCAATTTGGAATTTTTACATCGTATTTGTCAATTGACGAAATGATTGTCAAATACTATGGACATCAGGGTTTGAAGCAATTCATAAAAGGTAAACCCATAAGATCCAACGACGCCTATTCAAAATAATAACAATGACCTAGTTAAAACCTTAAACAAAAAAAAGAATTGACCTAACAACAAGTGAAATAATTAACCATTTACAATTCATCTGCCTGACAAAAATTCAAAAGCCCAATGTTACGCCATATAGTTAGTTCAAAAATTCAAAAGCCCAATGTTACGCCATAAAGTTAGTTCTTTCAAACAAATTAAAGGATGCTATAAAAGATCGAACTAACTAGAATGCTCAGGACTGGTTTTTCTTTTTCAACCTAGTTAGAGGTATTACTTTGCCAGACAATTATGTTCTGATCTCTATAGATGTTGTTTCACTTTTCACCAACATTCCTACAGATTTGGTAATCTCTGTTCGCTAGGCCAAGAAGTGACCTACCTTGTGAATGACTGAATATATATGAATAGAAAAAAGAAGAAGATATGCTATAACAAATATTAAGTCTTAGATATTATCAGCCTCATGGTGATATGCTGTATATCTTTTTCCATTTAAGATCATTATAACTCTGCCATGATATAGCAAACCAGAAAAACTATTTTTCCTGATCTTTACGATTATTACTTAAGAAGACGATTTAAAAGCGGAAGACTCCCTAGATTAATCAGTTCATTGACGACTTCATATTGTGGGTCTTCTAATTTCAAACTCTTCAAAGAAATCTAGATCTTCTTTCCTATCACAAATATGTGGTACTTCTAGTTCTGTGTTAGGTGTCAATGAATGTTTGATGTCGAGTAGATGTTTTGCATAGTGAGATTTCTCTGGTTGTGTTAATTTGAATGCTCGTAAATGTTCACTGTATCTGATTTAAAAATTTCTAAGGGTTTGGCCCAAATAGAGTGCATTACGCTCTGAACATTTAGGTTATGTATGCCAGATTTCTTTATGGGTATATTTCTGATTTCACATTTAACACTTTTATACTCACATTATTTTCTGTTTTAAGAGAAATTATTGCATTTGCTGCTAAAAATATTATCTTTGAAATATTCACTGCATATGTGATGGTTTTGTAATTTTTTCTTTCTTTAGTTTGTTTAGGAAATATATGATAGCAATATCGAAACAATTGTCAATTTTTTTTAGAATTTTCACCATTTTTTCAATATATTGTAGAATTATTTATATATTATTTATTTATATTTAGAAACACTCCATTTTCTAAAAGTGATTTGACTAGATTCCACAGAGTAAGGGTCGATCAGTAAATCTCATTAAAAAATCTTCGAGAGAAGATTTGACCCGACTGTACAAGAAGTTACTATAAGAACGTTGCAAAACATCACAAAACAACCAAGAATATCTTAGAAAAGAAGGAACACCAAATTATGTAAATATAAAATGCCATAATAAAACACCTCAAGCACAAAAAGCTATAAAATGTCAACGAATCGGGATTAATTGAAGAAGAATGTGAAAAATTGGTTAAAATAAGAGAATCCTACATACAAGTTGTACATTCTGAACTACATCCAGTAGAAGTTCACTGATTATATGATACAAGAACAAAAACTAGAAAAACTTGAACACACACAACATAGAATTAAATACTCGAATCATCATGAAACTGTAAGTACTTAGATATCAACAAACTTTGGTCCACGATTTCGAAACCTTTCATACACTAATGTTACAAATAGTGAAATATAATTTTAAATAAAGGTTTAAAGTACAGCATACTACCAAAATTTACGGATAATATTGAGCAAATATTAGCTACAGAATCATAAATAGCTTTCGAATCAAATTCAAATAATTTTCTTCATGATGCAAATTGCCAATTTAATCAAAAATATTGAACTGTCAAAGGTTAAACGTCAAACGAAAAATATCTAGGAAAGGAATTTCCACTGTTATACTAAAAACTAAAGATTATTATTCAAAAATAAATAGCTTTATAGGATCTAGCGATGTACAAATTCTTAGAGCTGATCCAAAGAAAAGTTTTCTAATAATATATCATAAATAAAAATCCTCAGTCTCCACAATTATATGAAACCGTTAAATTACATAAAATATTGACACCAATTATGTTAATACTCCTAATAATATATTAGCAGAAAACTGAATAATCACGGATATAAATGAAAATACTAAATTAAAAATTCAATAGAACTAATAAAAAAAATTAATCCATAGATACTTATTATTAGCCCAATGGGGGTATCCAGGTTATCTTCTTGCCAATTGAGATCAGTATAACTGTGCAATGATATAGAAAACCAGGGTTTGATCCAAATAGACAGCATTCCATTCTGGACATTTAAGTTTATCTATACCAGACTTTCTTAGTGGGGAACTTTTCCTTTTTGACATTTAACAATTTTGTACTCACATTATTTTCTGTTTTAAAAGAAATTGTTGTATTTGTAGCTAAATATATTATCTTTGAAATATTTTTAGAAATATTACCTCCATATGTAATGGTCTTATAATTTTTTATTTCTTTAGTTTGTTCAGGAAATATTAGTTGTAATGCCACTTTCTCCTCTTTTTTATTAATTAATCTATTTATCATATGTAATGGATAACCGTTGGATGTTGTTATTTGTTCAATTGTATTAATTCCTCTATTAGAAGTACATTTGTTCATAGGAACTGAAAAACCACTATGTATCATTGAATTATTTGCTGCTAGTTTATGTGTCATGAGATAATTGGAATTATATGGAATAGTTACATCAGTGTGTGTTGGTTTTCTGTAAATTGAATAATCGATTACATTATTAACTCTTTGAATTCTTAAAACAAGAAAATTGATTCATAATTTAATTTTTGGTTGTAAATTACTAATATGTTTAAAAATACATCTAATTGTAGTTCATTGGCTATAAAGCAAGCTAATATGTCATGTACGCATCTATACCAAAATAATGAGTAATTTACATTTTAAAACCCATTATTCTATAATTAAGTAACGGTCTATAACGTAATAAGTTTAATAATAACGTATTAAGTAAATCAAAAGGTTGGTCACTTCTAGGCCTAGCCCAAAATAATTATTACACATCAGGTCATTCTGATGATGATAGCAATATCAATACAATTTTTTTTAGAATTGTTACCATTATTTCAATATAATGTGGAATTATTTTGAAACAATCTGTTTCATTTTGAAAAAGTAATACATACATGACACTTGCTAGTTCTTAAAAAATCCTGGAAGTTAGTTGCTACTTCTAAGAAAATATTTTTACCAAAATCTATATAACTGCTTATTATGATATTTTTCAATTTTTGGTTTCGATGAAAAGTTTATGATGTATTAAATCAGATACCTACCAATTTTAAGGAAGTGAACTAACTTTTAGTTTTATGCCAAAAGTGCCGTTTCGTTTCTCTATCGCTTCAAATTAACATGAATTGTATGTGTGGACGATAGTTATTAATACAATTAAATCCAAATTAATCTTGGGTATATTTTCGAATACTTACTTTTAACTAAAGATAAATAATTTCAAGTGTCCTTCGGTTCTGTGTAATTAGCCAAACAAGTTCGACCTAGATATTATAAACCCAGGTTTCGTCCGATGTGTACACCTGGAAACAAGTTCAATGATTATTTAGGAATCGTAGCTCCATGATATAACTGCTTGCCGGAGGAAATAACTCGGTTACAATATAGGTTATATTTCAATTCGTTTATACTGAATTTGTTCCAACTCTTTCCCATGTGATATAAGAGAAACTAAAGTGATTCATCAATTTGAAATATACCAAGTGAATATCCAATTTCTAAAATGAAGAACAAACAGAGAAAGAAAAAATATATATAACAGTAAACGAACATTATGAAAACAAAACAATTATTACTACATGGAAAAGGTAAAAAATCTAATAATAATTATTTTAATAACAGTTAGTAGGTAACTCTCGGCATTATCCTCGCTCTGTCAGTCATTTGTTTCGAACCATGACGCCACGAGCCACAGCCAACTACTATAGTTCACCTGCTATCTTGAAACATCTTAGATGAACCACTTTTATTTGATTCATTCTTGGCTTTTACAGACAGAACATTAAGCTATTGTTTATTAACAGAAATGCATTTATTTATAAAATACCAACGACAGGATCGGACTAAAATATCGTTTGCTGTATATTATTGAGTTACTTGTGAATAGCAACCAAATATTGAATAAGATTAAGCGTTCATTCCGTTTTTCTCAAAAATCAATAGGACGTTTTGTTGTAGTACTGTTTAAACTATAGATATCAATTTATTACTGAATTTTGGTGTTAAACCCTGGCAAACTGCATTTCTTATTTTCCTGCTGACGTCTGACTGATCATCGTCGAATTAAACTCGCACAAGAATTATTTTTTGTAGAGCATTTATACTATTTCACAATAATGTTTTTTTTTCATACGACAGCTTTCTGATTTGATATATTATTTGTCAATCAAATTAATTACCACAATTCTTAATTTGACGTGTGGCATTGTTAATATGGGGATAATATTGGGAATTAAAAAATATTACTCCGATCAAGGCCAGGTGAAGGATATTTCCATATTTTGAAACATTCCTCTTGATTACATTCACGCACCATTTAGTTAGGCACATGTGCCAAAAAAATACAGTGCGCGCGTAAAATATGTTGATACCATAGACACCCTGTAACATACGGTAACACAATTTTGGTTATGAATATTAGGTGGACCGGAGACAATAATTTTTTTATTATATATGTTGCCAAATGTACAATTTCTGAGATATACGGAAAATATTTGTATTTTCAAATGGAACCACCCGTCTATTTTATAACTTTCTATTACACATTTTTATGACAATGCAGCATTTAACCTGTTAATGGTATTTGTTGAAGTTTAAAAAGGTCCTATTTGTTTTCACTGATGAACATGATATGAGTAACGGTTTTATTTCGTTAAGTCAGTAGTGATAACATTTGAAAATAGGCTAATAAACGACTGAAATAAAATGCTACATTCAACAGAGCGTCAAAGAATTGAAATTCTAACACTAAAAGGATGTGGTGACAGGTAATAATGACAAAATTTCAGTGTTCTATTTGCGACATCACTTGTAGGACACGAACACACGAAGAAGTATGTGAAATATTTAATAGCAAGTACGAAGACAGAACTTCTATAGCACGTGGCACTGTATCCGAAATTATTAAAAAATTTGAGGAAAGTGGACATGTACGAAAACTCCAAAAAAGTAGTCGACCTGCTCCAAAGGAAATAAAAAATGCACAGAAAGAAATCTTTTGATAGTAGCAACAGAAATTGTTCTGTAACTGATTTAATGAAACAATATTTTTATATGACAAATAATCTGTATTATGAACAGAAACAATGTCAAGAAAAATACAGAATATTACAAAATTCCCGTTAATGTCAAAATGAATTTCTATAAGTAGATTTTTTAAATTAATTATCATTTCTATATCATGCTCCAATATTTATAGAAACACCCTATACAAAAATAGAGAAAGTACTGTAAATATTTAGTTTGGTCCATAAAATATTGTTTGAATACCAAAGAAACTATTTCTTACTATTATCTCATATTTAGAGAACATTATATACAGAAAAATAATATTCTGTGTCCCTCCCAGAAATTTAGAGATATGAAACGCTACACAAAAAATTTTTAAAAAAACATGATAACCATCATAGTGAAAATTCATCTTTTGTAAGTAAAAAATAAATTACTCAAACCATTGAATTCTGCGTGAAAAAATGTTTTGGAAATGTTTTCATAAAAACAAAGAATTTTTGCCAAGGAAAAAGTTTTGGTATCTTTTCGAAAATGCACATTTTCGAAAAACATGCTGTTAGTCAAGAACGATGATAGATATCGATACGCAGTTTTCACCATTTAGTTTGCCATAAAAATGGAGCCTCAGAACAGCCATCAGTTTTCATCTATCTATTTTGAAAACAAGACTTTCCCATTGAAAGTTTCCAATTTGGCCCACCCTGTCCAAGTCAACAACATAATCTTGACAAAAGGCTTATTAACGTTTTCACATAAAACTTAATTTTAACCTATTCACTATTTCTAGAAGGGAAGACTGCATTGGTGTTTTGGTTTTCACATGCCTACTTTAAGCCCGCAGAAAAAAACAGTCAAAGGTGCAACAGGAAAGAAGAGTATCTTGAAGTTCACTATTAGAGATTCGCAAAGCTCATTTTTCCTGGTTGCACCTACTTTGACAGGAGTTCTATTGAAAATTTAAGATATGAAGCAGAGAAATTAGAAAATACAATCGATGATGCTGATTGTAGAGACTATCGAAGACCCACAAGAATATATTGTCTATTGGGACACCATTAAATACACATTGTTTAGTATATTGAAATCGATCGATATTTGTTTCAAAGTAATTGTTTTCTTTAATCATCAGTATTCGGAAGTATGGCACTCTATGACTGTATGGCAATTCATTCAGACTCACTTTTATTCAATAAATATAATTCATGATAAAATTATACCTAGCATATATACATATATATATATATTGAACCAGATATCTTAGATAATAAGAGAAGTAGTATTATAAAATTAAGTTTGCTAGTATGAAATATATATGAAAATAACATAATTTGAGAAAACAAGTAAAAAGGAAACACTTTTCTTAATTTAAACAACATATCAAATAAAGATATATTAAATAACAGCCAATAACAATATAATAAAAAAGGAATTACCTAAATGATAACATAAAATATAGATATTGCCTAACCAATGTAATGGTGTAAATAAAGTTGCCTAAGACGAAGAATAATTTCCATATCATAACAGCTGTTCATCTGAAATGAAAACAAATATTACTATAGTTAATTCATTATAATCATTAATTTAAGAATAAGAACAAATATAAATATTGAATAGAATATAATCCAATAGATTTCATAGATAAACAAATAATGACATATAGACAAATAACATAAGAGAATTTATATTTTAATTGATATGAATGTAACAAGGATATACTATCAATAATAATATTGAATGTTGTACCATGTAAGTGTATCTAAGTATAACCAATTTTAATGTATTTGTATGTATGGAATTGTTTTGATAAGTGATTGAAGTTTCAATTATCTGATTACAAAAGACAATATCTGATTGGTTGTAAAAGATGACATAACAAACTTTGAATCAATAAATAAACTTTTGAATAGTGATCTGGAAAAGAACAAAAGACTGTTTTGTTTAAAAAAGTTGAGAATCGAGGGGACGCAAAAAGAACGGTAGCGAGTGTTAAGAAGCGAGGAGTGTGTGGGATAGTGTTCCTAAAAATTTAAAGATATTCCCGGTATAAGACATTTAAACTCCTAAAGTACTGTTAAATATAATATTAGAAATACTTACAGTTAATTGTAACAAGTTTTCCGACAAGAATTTGCGAAATTTTCAACAATTTTGGTTGTTTTGGAGATTCAGTGGGTGTTCCTGGGATCCAGAGACTTTCTTCCAAATTCAAGATCAACAGGTCAGTGTATTTAAATCATTTATTGGCCAATAAATAGTGTAAAAACTCAAAATCCCAATTAAGTACTTAATTTCATAAATTGATAAACTTTTTCAAACATGATCGATCTAAAAAAGAAAGAAACAGACTTCATATAGTGTATTCATTACATAAATCATTAAATTTAATAAAAGGCCGAACTTTATATAAATTAAAATATGTACTTACGCTAATCACGCCATCTTGTAATCGCAGAAATCTGGTGATTGAAATTTTATAATGTTATAACCATGTCCATCTGTATATAATTTCTATTTCTCTATCCATGTATATAACTCATTTCTTTCCACAGCAATTTGTATGATATATAACCATGATTTATAGATAAATTCTCTTATGTGTTTTAACCATTCAATTATTTTCATCGTCAACAAACTGTGTTGTATAATATAGATGTTTCTTACGTACCATAATTGTTCGTTTCATGTTAAAGCGCATGACTAGTTTCCACGCATGCGCATTTATGATATTATTAAAATCAATAAATAGGTACAATATAACCATTGGCGTCGCATATTATTTTATCAAATAAATATTGCATTGATAATTAAATTGATTTCAAATAATGTGTTTTCTTTTTATTTCAACTATTACATCAGTATAAATTGCCAGGACTCAAAGGGAAAAGAGATTTCATGCTCCTGAATAATCTAATTAAAATAAATTATTAAACAAATATTAAAAACAAACTGAGCTAGCCAAACTTAAAACAAAAATTTATAAACATATACATTTAAATCATCTACAATAAAAGTAAGTATTATATCAATTGTTAATAATATATATATATATATATATATATATATATATATATATATATATATATATATATATATATGTAGGAGATACTCTTATATATATATATATATATATATATATTTCAGAAACTTGTCTCTAGTTGAATAGAAATAGTACTTTCAGTATTTAAACATTCATTTGTATGTTTTTTGCTTCTATTAAATGATGTCTTATCTTATATTCATGTTGTTTTTAATTCCCTTCAGTTTTCAATCTCAATCAGAACTCAAATGAGTGAGCAAAAGAAACAGGAACAGTTCTTTAAACTGAATAGAAATGTTTTATGTACGTGATGAAACTATCCTTTATCATTGATAAAAATAATTTTTAGGAGATAATTAGTTTTCCATATTTCCATTGAGTCATTTTTTAACGGAACTCATTCTGTAACATCGAAAGAAATATTCTTTATGAATATCAAAACATTTTTTTATATTGCAGAATTCGAGAGAAATCTTCTATCAATTGTATAGAACTATCTGTTGCAACAAAAAACAAATGTTTCCACAAAGAAACAATCTTATTTTATAAGTACAGAAATATGTCTTCATGCTAAAGAATCCAACTTGGGCATTTGAAAGAAATTGATTCTAGTAATAACAGAAACTTCTATTAGAGCTATAGCGAGAGAAATTTCTTTACGCTGTAGAGTGTTTTTAATAATATTTACCTAGTTTTTCCTTTCTGTGTGCCATTTTTTTGTCGGAAGTGGGAGATCCCCATAAGGCTACTAGAGTTGTTGCAACTGAAAATCAAATCAGTCAAACTGTGATGATCCCAAAAAGACATTATTATATTTTAGTAGACATTATTAGATTTTAGTAGATATTAATTTCAACTATTGCTAGCGGCCAGTGAACTGGAAGGCCATTGGCAACGTGCAGCGAAATAGATAACAAACACATCCGTTTTATAAATATTGTGTTGACACGGCCGATAAGGTCGTGAAACGGATCATTGACTGTGTTAGTTTAATAATTTCCTATATATAGATAGTTCATTTCTTTTGAAGATGATTCAGTATTATTATTAATGTTAATAGTACAAACGTATGTATTCTGTGGACGGTAATTTATATATGTAGTTTATAAATATACATTATCCCAGTGAGTTTTTAGAACGATGTTATTTTAACCCTAAAGAAAGGTTCACGAGGTAAGTGTTTCCCGAAGATGAATGACTCGATGGTTCGAGAAGTATATACGAGGGACACTTGCTAAGTAACCACCACAAAAGGACTGTTCGCAAATAATATTTGAAAAAAGAAAGTACATTTAAATGGCACAGTCACCAAACGAAACTGCAGGTACTGGTCAGATGAAAATCCGCATTGGATGGTTGAAGCACATACACAGTATCGACAAAAAATCAATGTATGGACAGCAATTATTAATAAAACTATTATTGGACCTTATTTTGGGGATAAAACCATAACAGGTGAAGAATATATGGCATTTTTAGAATTTGAGATAATCACAGAATTAACCAGACTCTTTCCTGATGATATATATATATATATCCTTATCTTATGAATAAGAAGAGGAACTATCGAGTGGCCAGCAAGATCCCCGGATTTGACACCTGTGGAATATTTTTTATGGGGTTGCATAAAAAGCAAAGTGTATCTAAATAGTCCACAGACTATCCAAGAACTGAGAGATAGAAATACAGAAGAGATAGCACAAATTTCTCCGGAAACGATTAGAAAAGTCTTTGATGAGTTTTCGTTCAGGATGTATTTTTGTTTTCAAAGACAAGACGGTCATATTTAACATCACCTTTAATTTTTTTTACTGTTTATAATGCAATATTAACTAAAAATGAAAATTATTTCCGTATTATTTTCATATTAACCGTCAACATTGACCATTAACAGGTTATATGCTGCATTGGCAACAAAAAGCTGTAATAGAAAATTATAAAAAATACTGGTGATTTCATTTGAAAATACATATATCATCCGTATATTTAAGAAATTGTACAATTGGCAACATCGGAAATAAAAATTGTATTGTCGCTGGTCCACCTAATGTTATTAACAAAATTTTTGTTACCGTATGTTACAGGGTGTCAATGATATATTCATGTTTCCATACTTTACGCGCGCACTGTATATCACAAAATAAAATCGAATGTTGCAGAAATAAATCTTTGATGTGTTGAAAATATTAAATAAAGGTGCAGAATAAATTGGATTAAAATCTAGGAAAAGCAATTATAAATCGAGATTTAGTTCATAGCTGTAATTTTCAATAATTTTTATTGTAAAGATCTGGTCTACTGTTTATTTGCCCTGGTAATCTCCGTCATAAGTTTTTTAATCTGTTGAATATTAGTATGGTCAGGATATTATATGTAACATCCAGTAATGATTTCCCCCGGTAATTCCGTAAAAATATTTGTCACCGTTTTTTGGTTATACTCTTAGTTAAAACCAAAATTAGAATATTTCATTGTCTCCGTAACTCAACCTGCATAGAGAAAACAATGTAATTTTATATACAATTTCTTCTATCATGTCGATATACTGGAAACGTTTTCTTGTCATTTATTGATTTAACACATGTTATTTTCATTTCAAAATTCGTCGGTTAACGTCTGACGGTACTAAAACGATTGCAAGACTTCCTATAAATTGAATTTATATGGAGGCTGAATATATACGAAACTTACCATTTTTTGTCGGCAGTCATCTGAGATTGCTAGCAGTGTTTAAAATTCATATTCACGGCAATCTTAACGTGCGTTCCTTGTGAAGTATGATGTATCTGAATCACGTGCCTCCGGTGCGGTGAGTAAACAGATAAGAATAATCGTAACATAACACTGGATGGTCACAAAATTCAAGATTTTATTAAAATTGTAAGTATATACTAGACAGCTGATTTTTTTTCAATAGATATTATATTACTCTACAAGCTCAGAAAGTTTGAAATCATTGCTCTTAATGACATATTACTCGATCCTTCATGTCACTTCTGCCCGTGTGGCCTACAAAAGGGAGCCTTGAATTACAAGAAAATTTCTCTTTCGTGTTGGAAAAATTTGTTGTATATCCAATTACTTTCCTTTTTCAATATAACTACCTTCATCGCATATGATTACGGCTTTCCATAGGAAATTAGAAGAAATTGGATAAATGCTGAATTTTTTCCCAATAGTAATTTATTCAAAAGAAATTGAGGATAGAGCGTCAGTTTGGAGCATGGTAATTACATTGGTAGATAATCCAGTGATCACAGTGGATGGTTGCTGGAAATAATTAACTCCATCACATTCAGAATTGGAATGTCATGATGATTTCCATATGATTGTGATTAGAAAATGTACAGAGGGCTGAAAATAAAAGCTGGAATAATGTTTTCCGAGGACTGGATTCAGAAGCAAGGGTCGTAAGACCTAATTTTGGCAGGAAAAAAACCGTGACAGCTGGCCTTAATACTCGAAGATGCTTACAGAAAATTCCTAACTGTATCAATAGTCATTGCGATAGACTTGTCAGTATAGATATCCTCAGTCTCAAATATATTTTTTTTTCGTCTTTCATTTCCGTCGTCTGATTTTACTTTTCCGCCTAACATATCTAATATGCGAGAAAAGTATTGGTTTACCCACAAAAAAGTTGAAATTTTGATAAAAAAAATTGAGTTCTTTTTACGTTTATCATCAAGAACAACAAGATAAAATGGTTTTTATAAAAAAAATCCTGTGTGTATGTCGTCGTCGTCGTCGTTGTCGGCGGCCACTTTTCGTTACATGTCTTGTTAGCACGATACAGCCTCCGAAGTGCAACAAATCACCAATTTTATTGTTCAGGACATCTCACAGATGAACCCTATAGATTTTCAGCTCACAATAGCCAGTACAACGGATGCTATGGTACTTGAAGTACGAAATTTTTGTCATTTTCTGAGACATTTCAGTTTGTTAGCACGATACAGCCTCCGGAGTGCAAGAAGTCACCAATTTCATGATTGAATATTATTCAGAACATCTCACAGATGAACCTATTGATTTTCAGCTCACCACAACCAGTACAACAGGTGCTATAGTACTTTAAGTACGACATTTTTGTCATTTTTGGAGAAATTTCAGTGTGCACGATACAGCCTCCGGAGTATATACAAGTGACCAATTTTATGATTGTATATTATTCAAAGCGTCTCAAAGATGAACCCTATTGAGATTCAGTTCACTAAAGCCAGTACAACGAGTGCTATGGTACTCGGGGTACCAAATTTTTGTCGTTTTGGAGAATTTTCAGTTTGTTAGCACGATACATCCTCCAGAGTGTATATAAGTGACCCATTTTATCATTGAATATTGTTCAGGGCGTCTTATAGATGAACCTTATCGATTTTTAGCTCTCCAGAGCTAGAACAACGGGTGCTATGGTACCTGAAGTGCCACATTTTTGTCCTTTTTGAAGAAATTTCGGGTTTAGTATGATACAGCCTCCGGAGTGTATACAAGTGGCCAATTTTATAATTGGATATTTTTTAAGGTGTCTCACAGATGTACCCTATTGATTTTCAGCTGACTATAGCGAGTACAGCGGGTCCTATAAATCCAGATATACTGCATTTTTGGTTACTTTTGGAGAAATTTCGGTTTGTTATCACGATACATCCCCCGAAGTGTATACAAGTGACAATTTTATGATAGAATATTAATCAGGGCATCTCAAAGTGCGGAAAAGTTAGTTTTAATCTATAAAACCGTTCATTTTTTTTCTTGATATGTAAGTTTCTACTGTATACGATTAACGTGAAAATGCATAAATTTTCAAGTCTGCCTAATTTTGAATAGGAACCTCAAATGAAAAGAAGAAGAGAAAAATTAATTATTTATTACGTAAATAGAAGTGGATGCCGAAAATATGTTGCTAAGAGAAAATACATTCCAATACATCCTTAGTTTCATCTTATTTCAATAGAAAATTGTTATATTCTAGGTTTTTCTTTGACCTATGATTGAGTTTTAGACCAAAATTGAACTTTGGTCATTGAAGACGATACCATTGTAAACAAAACGCAAGTATCTAAAATAGTGAAAATGTGTTACTGTTACCTAGGATAAAATATAATCGTTATAGAACCAGTTATTTCAACTTGACTTGCTTTAGTGGTAATATTTCAATCGTGTTATAATGTGCATGTGAAATATCAATTCACATTTATTAAGTATCAGTCTCCATTCAAAAACTGATCAAAATCCATAACTTTTTCTGAGAAATATTTAGGAAAAACAGAACTATCATTAGCTGAGAATTTACAGGTACTTAATCAATTTTTATCATATATCACTAACATTTGAAATGTTCACAACATCCTTTTTTCTAGTCCTGTTTTATATTACCCTTATTAAAAGGATAAAATTAGTTCAGAATTAAGTTCATTGTGATATAGATTTTCATTACAATACATATTTTTAAGCCAATAAAATCAAGTTACTTTTTAGTAAAGTGACACTTAATTTGATAACTGTCAATTTATATTTTGAAAAGATCCTATATCAAAAATTCATTAAGAGTTTATTTACAATTACAAAAGAAAATGAGACAATAAACCGTATGGACATATTGTTTAATTACCAAATCTTTAAACATAAAGAATATTGTTGACATATCAAAATATCACAAGTTGCATGTAATATTTCTCCGATTTACATTAAAAGTCAGTTTTAGTGATATTTATCGATCATATAAGTAACACTTTTACTGACTAGGCATTAAAAGATCATCGTTTTTTTGAAATCCTAGTCTGCATGAGTATACGACCAAAAAAGTTACTCAACTAAATTTAGTCGCTGTATAATAAATCAACTATACCAAGGTACTGTAGGGTCATCTAAAAAAACAAAATTGGAGTAGGCTTTGAAATTTTAATGGTTACCTAGACACTAACAAAGAATGACATTTTAACCTAGAACATATGTGTTTTGTGACACAAAACGCATACTTTCAGGCAGTGGAGTAACTATTTTAGAACAAATTAGGGCAGGGCTCTGGGGCCACGCGAATGTAAGGGGCCCAGTCAATTCCCAGTAATTGAAAAAAGAAACCTATCAAGAGTGATCGCTAATCACTCGCGCCATATCATATCCCAACTCCGCCCTCTTCTATATATTTTTGCGCTAGACGGCAGACTCTTATACCGAAAATTTCGTCCTTTTCCCCTCCCCGCAATTATTTTTTTCATTTACGTAAAAAGTATATCATCAACGGGCAAATTATGCATACATTTGCCATATAACTCTTATATGATCTTCCCATGTGCAGCATCAATGATAATTTTCCCTGTATTTATTAAAAATATATTCAGTTCTAAAAAATAAGAGTTGAAACTTTTAAACAAATATTTCTAAAGCTGAACGTTTGACTTGTGTTGTTTCTATATATCGATAAACAAAATCACTTGTGATTAATTTCTTGCGGATGTGGTGATATGTATTTTAGTTTTGTCCACCATGAATCTCGATTCGAGACGCTGTTCTTGACATCGTTCGCAACGTCACGATATGTAAGCCTGTGAATGCTCTATTTGCGAATACTTCTTAAAGGTCGTTTACATTAGTGCTCTGCGCCGCGAAAACGCGGCGCGCTCGCACCTATTCATTTAAGTTGGTATGTTCTAAATTAACCCTTTTACTTTGGGTTAATTAGAGGGAATGTAGTTTCTTTGTTGTTATACGATGTACTCGAAGGACCAAATGGATATTTTTCACTTTAGGTATGATGTAAATGATGTACTGTACGATGCAATGAAACACTTATGTCACTTTAGATTTTATATTGTCATGAAATTATAAGTTTTTGTTTGCGTCGACAATTAAGAATTCACTTTATATCCACGCGATGAATGCTATGACGTTTTATGAAATAACTAAACCTTAAAGACACATGTTTGTTCCCGATATGTAAACGCCGGGTGCTCTTCTAAACTCAGTACCTGTGTGTACCACGTTCCAGGATGAAAAGAGGAAAGTGTGTCTGGGAAGTCTGTCTGGGAAGTGAAGTGAGAATGAGGTTATTTTCGTACTTATATGTTTGATGACGTAAGATCCACTTGGTCGGGTCTAACCAATGGGATACGAGTATTTTAAAACGTAACATTCGAACAACAAGTGAATTTGGCAATTGGAGATATGTTTTTTTTTGGGGTTTTCAACGGTTTCGTAGATACAGATAACAGAGTTTGGAAGAGAGTTTTTATGAAGAGATAAGATGTCGGGGACTTTGATATGTTCAGTAGAATTTCAGAAAACGATATTTATCTGTTTTCCTTAGGTGTTAGTAAATTTAAATGACTTTTTTTAGTGAAGTAAAGAAATATTAACTGTTGAAAATAAGGATATATTTAGTTATCTGTTTTGGGCATAATATTCGACTTGTAGTATACAGGGGAAATTGAAATAGAATCACGGGAGAATTTGGTAATTAAAAGCCAAATTCGAACATGGTACGTGTTTTCAAGTTGCACGCGCTGCGCACACAAACAGCGTGTCTCGATCGGCGCGCCTCGATCCATCTCTTGTCCACACTATAGATATAGAAAAAAAATATTGAAAATTTCACAGCATTTCAGGATAAACCCTGTAATTCTTTACGATATAGGGTGCTGTACAGATTGTCTTCCCTATAACTAGTACAGCTTCTGCTACTTTCAATTTTTTTAACTGGGTACATTACATGCCACTACATAACGTAAATTATACAACTGTTTTGCAGCATGGAAGGAAGATTGAGTAAAAGTAAAAGTGGTGACCCGAAAAGAAAATTGAAAAAGGAATGCGAGGAAACAACGTAGAAACTCAAAAATTGACAGTTTTTTAATAAAACTTCATCGCCATCAACAAGTGCGCAAGATGAATATGCGCCATCTTCAAGTACTTTTGAATCTCTAGAAGGGGAAGGGCATCAAAAGAAATCACAAGACTTTTGAGAAAAATTTGCATGAATCTCAAAATCCTTTAGAAAAAGTGAATACCTTACAGGCGTAAAGTGATATTAGTATTATAACTTCCTCTTACTTTGGAGCGTTTTTATGGAAAAAATATCGGATCACGATAAGAGATTTATTATAAGCTTGGGTTCTAGCAGACCGAAAGGTCCAGTTCTTAAATATCCATCCTTAGGAAATAGAAACTTTAGTGACTATTATTATAATACGACGTAAAATTATGGAATAATTTCCCGTCCGTGTCTATGTTAATCAAAAATTATTGACGCTGCATACTGTGAACCATGTTGGCTTTTTTCAAATTCAAAGAATATTTAGACAGCTGGCATGAGAAATTGGAAATTTTTGTCATTGAGAATTGTTGAACATAGCCAGTCAAAAATACTTATTGAAGCTTGTGCGATACTTGAACTAAGGATAAAGAACACATTGATAGATAAAGCCATTGAAGATAAAATAAGATTTGAAGCACCTTTTTGGAAGATGGTATTAGAGCGATTATGCAGAATTGCCTTATTATTGGCAAAAAACTCGTTGCCGATTCGGGGTCATCAGGAGGGTCTTCAAGATGAGAATAATGTCATGATACAACTTATGCAATAATTAGACATTTAAGTCCAAAAATTCAAAACTACATACATGTAAGTGTTTTAAATGAAACTCACGGTTTCTAGTTAATACCACTATATAATAAAAATTGTTGAAAATTCTAAAAAAATTACAATTGTTTAGATAAATCAATATCATCGTCAGAATGACAGAAGTTACATTTCATTTGATGCATACCAAATGTTTAATAGTTATTTTTGGCTAGACCAAGAAGTGACCTACCTTGTGATTAACTTAATATATGTTAATAGAAAAAAGAAGGAGATGTGATATTACAAATATTGGAGCTTAGATATTATTAGCCCTATGGTGATATCCTGGATATCATTTTTCCAATTAAGATCAGTATAACTGTGCAATGATATAGAAAACCAGGAAAACTATATCTGCCGATCTTTACAATTATCACTTAAGAAGACAGTTTATTAGTGGAGAACTCCCTAGATTCAACTGTTCATTGACCACTTCATATTGTGGGTTTCTTAAATGTCTTTTAATTTCCAGTTCTTCAAGGAAATCATGTTCTTGTTTCTTTTCACACATATGCAGCACTTCTAGTTCTGTGTTAGGTGTCAATGAATTATTGGTGTCAAGTAGATGTTTTGCGTAGTGGGATTTATCTGGTTGTTTTGATCTGTATGCTGTAAGTGTTCACTGTATCGGATTTCAAAATTCCTAAGGGTCTAACCCAAATAGACAGCATTACATTCTGAACATTTGAGTTTATATATACCTGACTTCTTTAATGATGGTATTTTTGTTTTTACATTTAACAATTTTGTATTAACGCTACTTTCCGTTTTAAAAGAAATTGTTCCATTCGTTGCTGAAGATATTATCTTTGAAATATTATTAGAAATATTTCCTGCATATGTGATGGTTTTATAAGTTTTTATTTCATCAGTTTGTTTAGGAAATATTAGTTGTAATGCCAATTTTTCCTCTTTTTTATTAATTAGCTTATTTATCATATCTAAGGGATAACCGTTGGATGTTGCTATTTGTCTAATTATATTCATCCCTCTATCAAAATCACATTTGTTCATAGGAACTGAGAAAGCACTATGTATCATTGAATTATATGCCGCTAGTTTATGGGACATGGGGTGATTGGAATTAAATTGAATTGTCACATTGGTCTGTGTTGGTTTTCGATAAATTGTATAATCAAGTACATTATTAACTATTCAAATTTTTAAATCAAGAAAATTTATTGAGCTATTTTCTTCAATTTCTAATGTAAATTTAATTTTTGGGTGTAAATTATTGATGTGGTTGGAAAATACATCTAATTGTCGTTCACTACCCATAAAACAAGCTAATATGTCATCTACATATCTATACCAAAATAAAACATTTTTCGAAATATTACTTTCAAAGATCTTTCTCTCTACATTGTTCATAAAAATGTTCGCCAAAATAGGTGATATGAAGCTTCCCATTGGTAAACCTTCATTTTGAATATATATCTTATTGCAATCAAAAAGAAAGTAGAAGATAATAACCTAACAGTTACAAAATCTGATAAGGGAAACACAACTGTCATTTTGACATCTTAAAATTACAATTCCAAAATATATAACTTTACAGAATCTAGCGATGTAAAAGTTCTTAAAGCAGACCCAACAAAAAAGTTTTCTAATAATGTAAGAGATATTTTTAATAATTAAAATTATCTTTTAAGTGATTACGAAAAAAGGTCTATCATACATAAGAATCCTCATTGTCCACAATTATATAGAACCATTAAATTACATAAAATAACGAAACCAATTAGTTTCTTATGTTAATGCTCCTAATAATATATTGACAAAGAGGCTCAACAATATACTTAATAGTTACGGATATAAATCTCAGTACTCAATTAGAAATTCAATAGAACTAATCAAAAAGTTGAAAGCAATCAACTTGCAAGATAACTATAAACTTATTTCGTTCGATGTGACTAATATATTCACTAAAATTCCTCCTAAAGAATGTCTAATACTTGTGAGAAAATTACTAGAAGATAAAAATATTAATCCAGGAATAATATCAGATATACTTAACTTATTTGATGTATGCATTAATCAAAATTATTTCACTTTTGACCATAAGATATATATTCAAAATGAAGGTTTACCAATGGGAAGCCCTATATCACCTATCTTCGCAAACATTTTTATGAACAATTTAGAAAGAAAGATCTTTGAAAGTAATATTTCGAAACATGTTTTATTTTGGTATAGATATGTAGATGACATATTAGCTTGTTTTATGGGTAGTGAACGACAATTAGATGTATTTTTCAACCACATCAATAATTTACACCCAAAAATTAAATTTACATTAGAAATTGAAGAAAATAGCTCAATCAATTTTCTCGATTCAAAAATTCAGTTAATAATGTACTTGATTATCCAAATTACCGAAAACCAACACAGACTGATGTGACAATTCCATTTAATTCCAATCACCCCATGTCCCATAAACTAGCGGCATATAATTCAATGATACATATTCAGTTCTCATGAGCAAATGTAATTTTGATAAAGAGGTTAAAACAAAAGACAAATAGCAACATCGAACGGTTATCCATTAGATATGATAAATAAGCTAATTAATAAAAAAGAGAAAAAAGTGGCATTACAACTAATATTTCCTAAACAAACTGATGAAATGAAACTTATGAAACCATAACATATGCAGAAAATATTTCTAATAATATTTCAAAGACGAATACGACAATTTCTTTTAAAACAGAAAGTAACGTTAGTACAAAATTGTTAAATGTAAAAACAAAAATACCAGCATTAAAGAAGTCAGGTATATATAAACTCAAATGTCCAGAATGTAATGCTGTCTATTTGCGTCAGACCCTTAGGAATTTCGAAATTCGATACAGTGAACACTTACGAGCATACAGATTGAAACAACCAGATAAATTCCACTACGCACAACATCTACTTGACACCAATCATTCATTGACACCTAACACAAAACTAGAAGTGCTGCATATTTGTGAAAAGAAACAAGAACTGGATTTCCTTGAAGAATTGGAAATAAGAAGACATTCAAGAAACCTACAATGAACAGTTAAATCTAGGGAGTTCTCCACTAATAAACTGTCTTCTTAAGTGATAATTGTAAAGATCGGCAGATATAGATTTCCTGGTTTACTATATCATTGCACAGTTATACTGATCTTAATTGGAAAAGTGATAACCAGGATATCACCATAGGGCTAATAATATTTAAGCTTCAATATTTGTAATATCACATCTTCTTCTTTTTTCTATTAACATATATTAAGTCAATCAGAAGTTAGGTCACTTCTTGGTCTTGCCCAAAATAACTACTAAACATCAGGTAGGCATCAAATGAAATGTAACTTCTGTCATTCTGACGATGATATTGATTTATCGAAACAGTTGTCAATTCTTTAGAATTTTCAACAATTTTTATTTTATTGTGGTATAAACTAGAAACCGTGAGTTTCATTTAAAACACTAATATGAGTAGATTCCACGAAGTAGGGGTCGAGGCAGTTAATTACATACATGTAGTTTGTTACGTTTTAAGATTAATGAAAATGAGCAGTTTGCAAACATGTTTGGTACTTGTGGTACTAGCAGACAGAATATGAAAGAAATTATTCCTTATCAATTTTAAAAAAACATAGTCGTCTAGTTTTTTGTGAAATGTCATTATTTGTTCAGTAATTTGTTGATGTTCAGTGACAGTTTAGTACTACAGTATTTTTGGTATTCGTGAATGTTTTATTTATTGCTTGGATTCAATTTGAATTAGAAATGGAGTTGAGTGTGAAACAAAAAATTGAAATACTTAGGATGATTGGGTATGGAGACAGATCGCGAACTCAGATGGAAGTGCGCAATTTGTTTAATGATAAATATCCACAAAGACCTATAACGCTGTCAACAGTCAGTAAAATTGAGAATTTTCGAGAAACTGGTACGGTTGGAAATGTACGCAAATCAGGTCGTCCCTCTGCTAATGCTGATACAGCATTAGATGTTTTACTTAGTTTTGAAGAATAATCCAATTTTGCGAAATAATGATGGATGTTACCGAGACCCTCTCTGATACAAAATATTATTTTTTCTGATGAGGCAACTTTCAGGTTAAATGGCGAGGTTAACCGTCAGGATTGTAAATACTGGGCAAAAGAAAACCCCCACTGGATGCGTGAGGATCATACGCAATACCCGCAAAAGGTAAATGTATGGGCTGGAATTGTAAGAAATCGAATCATCGGACCCTACTTTATTAAAGGTAATCTAAACGGGGCAACGTACCTTGAGTTTTCAAGGGGGGATCTCGTACCTTCTTTACGTAATTTGTTTCTCAGAAGACGTAATCCTGGAGGTTGTGATGAAAGTTTATGGTTCCATCAGGATGGTGCACCTCTACATTATGCAGTAGATGTACCTAGATAAAATTTTTCCGAACAGGTGGATTGGTAGACGTGGACCTATTGAATGGCCAACGAGGTCACCAGATTTGGATTATTTTATGTGGGGCCATCTGAAGAATGTTGTGTATGAAACGAAACCAGCAATTATTCAAGAATTAAAAGAGAGAATTCGGACAACAATCAATATTTCTCACGACACAATAAACAAGCTTCAACGAGAATTTGTACACCGTTTGGGTTAGCGTCAAATACAGCAAGGGCTGCAGTACGAACATTTACAAAGTCATGTTTTTCATCATATTCTGTCTGCTAGACAATAAGTATTGTTAATTTAACTAATAAAGAATATTACGCGTTACTTTATGAGCACACACAAAACTATTGAATTTTTGTCCACCCTGTACCATGTGATACATTTTTGGAATCAGCTCAGGTGGAGTAATCCGAAAATTGAGACAAAGTGGGGGTGTTCCATTTAAAAAAAAATGACGGTGACGTCATTACTCGAAAGTAATTCACCCTGTATATTAGATAATTATTTTAAAATACGGTAAATTAAAATCAAAAATCGACCTGTTTCAGGATTATTTCTTAAAATGGTCTGTTTAGCTAAAAATTAATTTTTTCCATACTTTATTGACACTGTATAAACAAAGCAGATTAAAGAATTCTTATGTCCAAAAGTTTAAATTTATGATAACTATGGAATAATACTTATTAATGGGAGTAGAGAAAATTTTCATGTAGTGACCAATAATACTCTCGCATGTTATATACCTCATATACGTATCCTACCACATGCTCGTGTATTAATGGCTATCATTACATGATCGATTCATAAAATAGTATTAAACAATTAGACGGTTATACATTATGATATTGGACATTTTCATTATACGATATGTAAAAGCTTGAGTTTCTCAACCCAATCCACATCTGTATAGTGAACTATTGTTTATACACACGAATAAATATACTTATTTGCACAAGACTTAGGCCATAATTGTCGTTAAGCCGGACTGGTAGTATAAATCAACAGGATTATCATTTACGGAATAATAGTCTTAGTATTTCAAATCATAATATTTCCTTTGATCGAACAGTTTTATGAACTATGTTATCTTTGTCGAGTCATCCGTGCTATAATAGAACATAAAAACAATGTTATGTAGATGATAACTATATATACAGGGTTATTCGTAATGAAAGAGCCACCAATTTTATCGGGATGTACTGTAATGTTTTTCTAATTCATTCAAATAATTTTTCCTGATGAGTGGGATAAATTCATACAAACGGTATCTACCTAATTACTCTCAATTTATTTCCACATGGTATATTTTACTAACTCCCAGTTTATTTATACACTTGACTACTTAAATTCAACTAATACAATTTTTAAATACACTTTTCATTATTATTTCCTTATTCATATTCACCATTTATTCACTACACGATTAACCTGTAAAACTGTCTAATATACCAATATCCCTTTTCACAAAAATCGGCTCTCGAATTCGGTGTTAAATAAAACAACCGAGCCCTTTCTAGGATTCCGCGCATACGCTCAAATTTGCATATTCCCTTCTCCTTAAAAGAAATTTTCGCCTGGGAATTCTGCGCAGCTGGTACTGGATATTTATATCGGTAACTGGGCCCACTTTTACACTTTCGCATCGTATGGAAATAACAAGACATTATTTTCATCGAGTACTGAGAACGGGATAAATTGGTTACTCTCTATCTTAGGCATAGCCAGTTTCTTCATATGGTCTCGAAGGCTTCGTAGGGCTTCGCAAACATCCCTGTGGAAGGATCCATCTTGACATTCGTTCTTTGTTACCAGGTAGCAGACGCTCCGCGAATTGTGTTTGAGTCTCATTGTCGTGCGGGGGACTGAAATCTCTTATTTCCTAAACTTCTTTCGAAAGACGGATATAGTTCACTTTTTCCTCTTTGTCATGGTCTCCTTCGAATCGCGCTAGTCAGTTTTGATGTACTACTTTCGATTTTACATTGGGAATTTTGCTTATGCAATAGACGACATCATTGATCCTTTTCTTGATTAAGTACGGACCTTCACAAGATTGCTGTAATTTATCCTCGTTGTTTGTGTAACAATACTTTGTCAGCTTCTTTGACACTTCCTTGTGTGGCCCAGCCATCGTCCATCCTACTTCTCAACTAGATCACGTAGTATACTCCCCATAAATCTTCTACAGATCAATAAGCAAATTCCAGGTCACAAGAAAGCCTCATTTCGCGTCCAAACAGGTGTTTCACCCGTGGACTCATTGATTGCAGATTAATATGCCAATACAAATGGAGAAATATACTGGTCTCAACCTCTTTGTTGGCTGGAAACTAGTTTGGACCAGTATGTTTTAATGGTCCTGTTTATTCTCTTGATCATTCCATCTGACTGTGTATGCAGTCCTGGTCTCCTTTTGTCCCAGCTTGTCACAATTTTTCTGGAATACTTGGGTCTCTATTTCCTTAAGAATATTCGATAGTATGTGCAAAGTTCAAATAAACTCCTAACTTGTTTTTCGGTTGGCTGTGACCATTGCTGAATGGAAGCCATTTTCTCTCGATCCATCTCCACCTCTTCATTGCTGACTATATGACCTAAATAATTGACTCGGTTCTGGAATAACTGACATTTCGAAGAGCTGGGCAGTTTGAAGTCGTGTGAATATATCTTCCGAATTATTCAGGTGTTCCTTAAATATCTACCCCAGTACTGCGATTTAATCCGAATAGACCATACATGTTTTCCAAAATAACATTCTCAAAACATTTTCCATGACTCTTCCAAATGCCGCGGGTGCATTACACAACCCGAATATCATGACGTCGAATTGCCTTAATCCGGACTCGGTGGGAAAAGCAGTTTTCTTTGTCTTCTGGGAGGAATTCTACTTGCCGATAACCAGTCTTCAGATCCAAGGTTAGAGACAGTTTGCTGCCGGCCTAGATATCTAGTGTATCGTCGATTCGAAGCAGAGGGTAGCTGTCTGTCTTCGTCACGTTGTTTAGCTGGCGATAGTTCACGCAGAATCTGGTAGCTCGATCTCATGGGTTAGTGGATGGCTCTATTATTCTTCCAGCTTCCTCTCTCTTCGCTCGTGGTAGTCTTCGAGCTGATTGTCTAATTGGCTCCCATTTCACTCGTTCGTTTTCTCAGATCAATTCAAAAATTCGTCCAGATACTGATAACATATGGTCGAATCTATTATTAGAACCCAGAAACACAGATACGTGAAAAAAACGTTGAATTTTTTAAGTAACGCCACCAGCATTCATCATTGGAAAAACGGCAAAATGTCGTTAAGCAATACGTTTCATTCTGGTTTTACGGTAACGTTACTTTATTACGTTGATCCAAGATTCTTTCCTCGTTGCAAACATAGTTATTATAATGTAAACTCCACTGAAATATATCGTTGTGGTTTGGTTCTAACGTAACTCTACCTATTCACGGTATTTAAACGTTATTTATCCATTGAACATCTACTTCACTAAAACGATACCTTTTGGTTTCGATGTAACGTTGCAGATATACGAATATCCAACGTTGATGTTCGATTTGTTTCTCCGTTGCAAACATACCTATTGTAATGTGAATTCTGCTGAATTATAACGTTGTATTTTGGTTTCAACGTAACTCTACCAAGTCACGGTTTTTCAAAGATATTTATCCATTGAAAATCTACTTTACTAAAACGATACCTTTTGGTTTCGATGTAACGTTGCAGATATACGAATTCTCAACGTTGATGATTGATTTGTTTTCTCGTTGCAAACATACTTATTGTAATGTGAATTCTACTGAAATATAACGTTGTATTTTGGTTTCAACGTAACTCTACCAAATCACGGTTTTCCAACGTTATTTATTCATTGAAAATCTACTTCACTAAAACGATAACTTTTGGTTTCGATGTAACGTTGCAGGAATATGTTTCTCAACGTTGACGTTCGATTTGTAGCGACTTCGATAGATACTAGAATAACACCGAAATTAAACGAAGAATTCTAGTATCCAGGTAAAATTATAATATTGATATTCCCTGTTGAACGATGTTCACATGTTTCTATATAAGTATAATTCAACTTTCTACCCTGAAATGTTCTATAAACTTTTCAAAAACACGGCTACTATAAGTTCACAACGTTACTTATTCCCTGTACGAATGAAGATCATAGAGGGTTAGTACAAAGTCTTGAAAAGGTGAAATATCACGAGAAATATACACCGAAACAAAAATTTATCGATCAATTATTTTTCAAAAGCTATCCAATGACTCAAAACTCGACCCACCTCCTCTATCTCCTGGGAGTGGGGTAAGAGGCAAGTTTGAATTCATAAATAGAAACCCTATTTGTATTGATTTAGATTAGATTCTCCAGAAAAAATTACATTGAGATATTGTGCCATAATCACTTTTCCATACACCTAGAAAAGAGAGAAATAAATTGAAAAATTTGATTAGATCTATTTCCTTGGCATTCTCACTTTCTACAGTACAAAATACGAAGGTACTGTCTGCAATTTTGATATAATAAATTTGAAATCGGTTATTGTTCGGTTCAGTTGTATTCTGCATCTGAAAGTAAGTAACCAAACAGTAATATATTCATTACAAACAGTATATTGTACAATAACCGATTCAAAATTTATTATTATTTCAAAATTAGGGACAAAATCTGAGTATTTTGTACCATAGCAAACAATTCTTCCAAAAAACTGGGCTTAAGTCAAGTTTTAAATTTGATTCCCCCTTCCCCAAGGGAAAGGGGAGTCGATTATGGCACATAAAATCAATGTATTCCCAGTGAAAGTGGAAGGGGAAACGAGTTTGGTGTCATTGGATAACTTTTGAAAAATAATCGAAAATACCTTTTTCCAATTTTAGTCAGAATGTGTATTTCTCGAGATATTTCGCTGTTCCTGGATTTTGTACCAAGCCTGAAAATACAAACAATGTCAATATCTTTAAAGAAATATTATATAATAACAAAACATAAAAATTATATAAAAAATTTATAAAAATAAACTAAACTAATATTTCTTTAAACTTAAAAATCCTTTGTAGAAAATAGAATAAATATGAATGTTAAATTCAAAACACAATTATCAAAAATTTTTAAAAATAAACTAAACTAATATTCCTTTAAATTTAAAATTTATTTGTTTAAAATTGAATAAATATGAATGTTCCATTCAAAACATGAGAATAATGAAAAAATTATAGAAATAAAGTGAACTTATATTCCTTTAAACTTAAAAATATTTTGTTCAAAGTTGAACAAATATGAATGTTCCATTCAAGGATTTCTTCTTTTCGTTCATCCTCTTTTTTGCTAACTTTAGTAAATCTTTAGTGGCATCGGCTATCCCTATGTCCGTTCCAACGTCAAATTCTTTTTTTACGACAACTGCAAAAAATAATTGATACAGTGCATTGCATTCGAAACAAGAGCCACGCTCAATAACTTATAGGAAAAATTAAAACACTTTAACCACAGGGGGACACGTTTTGACAAATTCACACTCCAGTTAACTTTCAGTATCGCACTCCCAGAGCATGTCACCATATTGTTTCAAATTGATCACTCTATATTTATTTATATTATCAGATTCTCCTTAATGTGCAGATTTCAAAAATGTACAATACGTATGCCCTGAAGCTTACATCTACAACTTATTTGTGATGAAAAGCTTCAGACCATATGTATTGTACTTTTTAATTATCTGCTCGTCAAAGAGAATCTAATGCAAAAAAATTTTGTGTTATTCATTTGAAAGAGTGTGATTTCGTGCTCTGGAGGTGCTATAGTGAAAGTGAGTATGACAAAATGTGTCCCTCTGTGTATCATTGTGGACGTGTTTTTTTATTTTATCTGAAAATCATTGAATCCAAAGTTATTCAGTGTGGGTCGTTTCAAATGGAATGCATTTTATAATAATTGTATGACAAACAAAACATCTGCACCATACCATAAATTAGTTGGATTACACGGGTATCCCTAGAAGCGGTTTTATCAGTGCCCTACTAATTATAAAGGGTAGCCAGCTCGTTGGTTAACAAAAATCTCAAAATCCTCCTGATGTGATCTTCCGGAGAAATTACGCCAATTGATTTCAATCGTGTTACCTGAAAATTTATAATGTTGATTGGAAATATAGTCTTCATATTCTAAAAAACATTTAAATGTCTGCAGAAAAACGCGTAGTCATATCCAGAATCTTTGAAGTTAATCGATTATCGATTTCTTGGAACGTGTCTCAAACTTCGTGTTTCCGTTACTATATAGTTCATACATTCAAAGTCATGAACATACAATTTTTTTTTTAATTTTAATAGATATTCTTAATACTTGAAATTGACTGTCTCGACCCTTACTTCGTGGAATATGCTCATATTAGTGTTTTTAAATGAAACTCAAGGTCTCTAGTTAATTCCACAATATAATACAAGTTATTGAAAATTCTAAAAAATTGACAATTGTTTCGATAAATCAATATCATCGTCCTAATTATCAACCTAGATGTCAATTTATACATGTGCTAACAATAATTAATTATGGTTAATAAGGGTAAACTTGTTCAATAATTATTATTCGCCTAATGTTATTCAAATAATAGATTGTAATGACAGCTATCCTCTCAAATAACACACTTATTTTGCCTTGTTGAGAACGTTTATGACACTTTAACCACATTTTCATCTCTCACAACTATGCTTTTAAGTGAATTTGTCAACAAATACAGCCCATCAATAATTTGTTTCAATAATGGATGTTTTGTGGAGATAATATTGCATTTCCAGCCATTATTGCACAAAACAGTTCGAAACTTTTAAATTACCGCTTTTCCAGCATGGCTGCTGCGCTTGCGCTTGTCATGTGATGAAAAGTACTATACGCGACTTGTTGAAGAAAAAACATTGAAACAACCTAATATTTTTATAATTGAATCAACGTTAGTACACCACTAAGAGAAAACGTTGAAGGGGGGTGGTCTGCACGTTGCTTTGATCTGAATTAATTTACCGAATATAATGTTGATAAGGCTTTTTCACATTCTCAGAAGATAGTTTCCATTGTGTGCTAAAACGTAGAACACGAATCACATATTTTGAAAAATTTTACAATGAATTCATTTGGCACGATGTATGTATTCAATTGAATTAAAGTTGAAAATGTCCAATGAAAACTACCTATCACTGCAGAAGTTAAGTTGCTGAAGAAATCGGTTTTCAACGTACCTACCTATCCAATACATTTCTGTCAGTTGAATCAACGTTGAATAGTAAGCATTATAAGACGTGGTCGTAAGATAACGTGGGTTGTTATTAACTTCTTTATTCAACTAACCAAAAACGTAATTCTCATAAAATTTATTGAACTTAGAAAAAATGAGTAATTCAAACGTAGAATACAAGTTGCTCAAAGTTTCGAGTTATTTTTAACGTATATTCAACGTTTATGTAACTTCTGATTGAATATTAATTGAGAAATTATGATGAGAACGTTTCACAATGGTAGTGAAGAGAGGTAGTCAACAACTTTGAATAATATGGAGTCAGAAACGTTGTCTCAAAGTCTCGTGAATATTGAAGTTGTTATCTCGTTATCCATTCAAGGGATTGATGACGTAATTTTCATAAAGTTTAATGAACGTTGATAAAAAGGTATATATTGACGTCGAATATTGGTTGCTCGAAGCTTCAAGTTACTGAGTAGCGTTATATTCAACGTTTATGTGATGTTTTTCTCTTCTAATTGAATATACGTTGAGAAAGCACGATGAGGACACGTTTCATGATAGTAGTGAAGAATGGTAGTCAACAACGTTGAAAAATAAGTAATAAGAAACGTTGTCTCAAGGTGAAGTAAATGATTTAGTTGATATTGAGTTCTTCATTCAACGGATCAAGAAGACAATTTTCATATAGTTTAATTAACGTAGAAAAGAGGGGTTATTTAAACGTAGAATATAGGTTGTTCAAAGCTTCGAGTTATTTAGTAGTGATATATTCAACGTATATGTGATGTTTTTCTCTTCTAATTGAATATACGTTGAGAAAGCACGACGAGGACACGTTTAATGATAGTAGTGAAAAATGGTAGTCAACAACGTTGAAAAATAAGTAGTAAGAAACGTTGTCTTAAGGTAACGTAAATGATTTAGTTCTTATTAAGTTCTTCATTCAACGGATCAATAACGTAATTTCCACGATGTTTTTTAAACGTACAAAAAAGTTATTTAAACGTAGAATACACGTTGCTCAAAGGTTAGGGTTATTGAGTAGTGTCATATTCAACGTTTATGTAATGTTTTCACTTCTGATTAAATATACGTTGAGAAAGCACGGTGTGGACACGTATCATAACGGTAGTGGATAGTGATGAGTTGAGTTATATACGTTGATTATAGGTAGAATCAACGTTTGGTAGAATATGGGTTCCGAAAGTCACGTTGCGAAATTCAACAAGTAACGTTTAACCAACGTTAGCTACCACATATAAACGTATATTACACGTGTGTGTGTTTATTGTGAATTGTCAGTTGTTGTTATTTGACAAACTATAGGTGTCACTGCTTTCACGTTTATGAGACGTACTGGGATCTCCTTCGCCGACGTAACTAATACTTTTACAATTAGTACTCCTCTATAAATCTCTTCGTCGTGGTTCGAAGGCTTCATCATAACCGGTGGACCTTCCCCCATGAGTCCCAGTAGCCGCACTACTATCATGGTTTCGCTTTATGCAGGTAGAACGGTGTCTTCCTGTACAGCTGCCTACACCGTGCTGCTTTCATATGGATGAAGGATATCCTCTTCGGAACCCACTTTATAGTTTCTGTTACTAAAGACCATCTGTAAACCATGTAGATTCATTACCTCCATTCCCAGAATCACATATTCTTCGATGTCAGTTATGCGTGGACTTTTGTGTCTCTCCGTGATCATTGGTACTCCGATCTGTTGCGGTCCGCAACCGCAGTCTCGTTGGTTTAAGCTTTTTCTTGGGGTGTATTACGATTTTTAAGATAAATTTCCAAATTATCAACTTTTGACTATTTCGCAATTATCGAAACGCTAATATTTGGAATAATTAACGATTTGGAGCATATATTTAGTGATATGGGTGGTTTAATTCAAAATGTGATTTAGCAAATCATTTATTGTTTGAACATTTACATGTAACCGACTTTTTGAGGAGATAAAATGTCTGGTTTTTGTTTCAAGATGTGTTTTTTTCCTTATTATCTTTATCTTGGGTGGTGTATCGCTGACGACGAATTATTTTTAGCCACCCCGATTACAGAGCAACCCTAGTAATCATTCACTTGGTAATGTTCAAACTAAATAATGATTCCGGAGTGAGGTCCACGATCGGATCTCCGGGGAGAGCAAGTATGAACATGGATGTGAAGACACAAAGACTCGGTCAACAACGTACCTGGAATGTGAGAACCATGGCCCAAACAGTTAAAATACAAAACGCCATCAAACAAATGGAGTGACTGAAATCACAATTTTGGGAATAAGTGAAATGAGATGGCCCGATGCAAATTACTGTGATATTGAGGAACATAGAATGTACTACTCAGGATGTCCTGCCAAATATGAATATGGAGTAGGAGTCATACTGCACAAGTCAATTGCAGAAAATGTCACAAACTTTGTGCCCGTCAATGGAAGAATAATGCTAGTACTCACAAAAGCAATTCCAACGAACGTCAACATCAAATGGGTGTATCCAGCCACAAGTGAACATGAAGAAGAAGATATAAATGTAGGTTTGTTTTCGTTTGTCTAGGTAAATGATTGAATAATATTCCCAGGGGTGAATATAACAGTTTTATTCTCAAATACCTCAATTTACAGATCAAGTCGATTTTTTGAAGTTGTCCGTCACAATATTCTCTCGTCTCTCCCTTATTGAATCCCCGGCAACCAAAAACTCTAAAGGTCATAAGATGATTCTCATCAAGTGTTCTAAATGTAAATAAGTAAAACTTCAATAAAACGTTAAAATAAAATCACAATAATAACACTAACTAAATACATTAAAAATTCAGTTATCTACATTCGGCCATCCTATTATGAATCCGACCCGGATTCACTTTGGTTATCAACCCAAGGTTTCATGAACTCTGCACATGTAGAAGTACGCACTGGTCCCTCATGATGGCCCACTTTCATTACGTCATATCTGTCATTGGGTTTTACCTTTGTGACTTCATAGGGTCCTAGGATTTTTTTATGAACTTTAATTCCTACTCCAAATTGGGTTCTTTTAATGGCTACCAAATCTCCTTTTCTATATAACCTTGATTTTTTTCTTCTTAAATTATAAGTTTTTCTGTTTTCTTCCTGTGCTTTTAAAATCTGTTTTTCGCTTTCTGCTCTGAGTTCTTTTCTCTCTTCATCAAATTTTTGTATTGTAGCTTCTTCCAATAATTCCTTGATTACTATTTCTTCTTTATTTCTCATCTTTACTCCTGCTAGAATTTCAAAAGGTGTAGTCCCTATACTTCTCTAAATAGTAGAATTCAATGCTCTTTGTACGCGCTTAACATATTTAAACCATTTTCTAGGATCGTTCAAGTTAAGTTTCGTAAGAACTGGAATGATAATACGATTCACACTTTCAATCTGACCATTTCCTCTTGGAACTCCAGTGGTTATTATTAAGCATTGTATGCCTTCATCAGTACAATAGTTTTTGAATTCTTCAGAAGTGAATGCAGTTCCTCGATCTGTTATAATTCTACCTGGGTTTCCAAAAACTTGTTTTTGTTTCTCCAACCAACTAAGAACTCCTTTAGTTGTGGTAGATTTACATGCATATAGCCAGGTGAATTTGGAGAAATCATCAACCATCGCCAATATATAACGATAATTTTTATTAGTCGAAGGCATTGGTCCTAAATGATCGATGTGATATGTGTGCAGTGGTCCTTCCTGTTTAGGTATGGGATGTAACATCCCTTCCTTCTTTCCTTCATTTCTGTTACCTAATATACGATGTATGCAATTTCCCAAACATTTTTTAATTTTTTCTTTCAACTTTGGAATATGAAATTCTCGTCTTACCACTTCTTCTGTCTTCGGGAGTGCAAAATGACCAATGTCGTGTGCTCTTTTTTTTATATCCATCTGCATTGCTTTTGGAGCTACTACCAACTCCTTTCCATTCTCAAATTTATAAAGTATATGATTATTAACTAAACAAATTTCATAATCTTCTGTACTCAATATCTTCTTTATCGCTTATATGTGTTCGTCCATTTCTTGTGCTCGTCTAAGTCCATTTTGTAATTCCTCTTTCTGACTGAATAAATAGCCTAGCAAGTCCTCTCAATGATTTTTTCGCAAATATCAACTTCTGCAATTCATTCCATCCTGTCAGCTTAGAAATTTCTTCGAAATCCTCAATCCATTTTCGAACTGTATAATTGTCTCTTCCATCAAAAGTTCTAATACTATCCTCAACGTCTTTGAGTGTCAATGAAAACGAACTCTTTAGCTTCATATTTTCAAAAGATTCGCTAGTCTTGTTAACTCCATTATTTTCATTCTCATCTTCATCGGAACTCACCTCACCTTCCGATTCTTCTTCCACTTCATCATCTGTTACTTCATTTTCATCATTTGACTGTAGGTCATTCATGAAGGAAAAAATGCGAGCAACTACTTCTTCATCACTGCCAGAATAATCAAGATCAAGTATATTACAAATAGCAATAAGATCAGGCAACTGCACTTTTTGTTTTACCTCATTTATTTTTTGTGCATATTCCGAAGACTTTTTGTCTAAATGGAAACCAGAAAATTCATGTACATTTTTCCGCGTTTTCCTACCTTCCCTCACGATTCCAAAAGTAACTACATGTAAAGCCTGTACTGCCTTGAGTGAACTACTGGAAATATTTTTTCCGATTCTTGGAATATCTCCTAAATTAGTCATTGTACGCAATTAAAATAAATACTATATCAATAAATATGTTAAAATGAATAATTAATACTACAAACAGAAATCACCTTATGCCCCAAAATTCTAATCAATTTATAACAATTCAAGTTGCAACTTATTTCTTATTCGGCAATTATCAAAATGAATCTGAATATTGTGACGTTCACAAAATATGGAACGAAAATGAATTACTAACTCAAAATAATTGATTACGTAACGCAATGAAATTAATTAAAGCAATTATATCTTCTATTAACAGCTGGTGTAATATGATTATCTAGCTCGTCTATTGGAAAAATGGGGTCCGGTGAACTATAGGGAGACACGAATTTTTGACTGATTTTGCGAAAAATCAATAGTACTCACCTATTTTGAAGATTATCCGTCGAAAAATTTGCGGGTTATACACAATTTACAGAGAAAAATCCAAAAACAGATTTTTTTTCGTCACGTAAACCATCATTTTTGGATTGAATATTTTATGCAAAAAACAGTTTAAATGTATCGCACTGTACAGGAAAGTGATCAACAATACATATTCTCACAAATTATAATAAAATTTCAGTTAGTTTGCGGATAATATTATTTAAATTACCACTTTTATAAATATATATAATTGTAAGACAACAAATTTGTATGTGAATAGTTTTAATGACAGAATTGACAGATACCTTTCCGTGAAACGTAATGCATAACCAAAACCATAAATCTAAATATGTATTCTCTAACATTTTTCTTCCATCATTCAATGCGAATGAGAATATTTTAAATTTGTTAGGTCATTATAAAAAATAAAATTGTTTGAACCATTTAATTTTAAATGTATATCACGTTTGGTTCTCTTCAAAACTTGAACATTTATATCAGTAGGGGTGCGTTCACAAACCAACGTCTTGAGTGTAAGAGTTATACTTAGGTACAAAGTGACCGTTCATAAAACATTTAATATATATCTCACACTCTGTAACACAGCGCTCATAAACGCACCACGGGAATCGCCGTAAGTGTACTCTTAGTTACCCACTCGAGATCGAGTGAATTATTACCCTGACATGCGTAATTCGTATTACACAAATGTTATTGTTTATAGAGGTTAATGCGTTGAGGTTAGCTATAAGTTTCCATCAGCATAATATTTTCAAATTCCACTGGTAATAATGTTAAAGGTTAAAACACTCGACAATTCCTGTTTTACGCAACCAACGTAAAATAATTTCAATGTCTAAATCAAATTTGGACAGTGTCGACCTACAAATAGGTAGGGCGCGCTCTAATCGTTCAAGTTGGTTTCTGTCTAGGTTTCTACCCGGCCTTTGACTGACATGTTACCCTGTCAGAGTTCTTTCCTCACCCCGCCAATATATTATGAATGCACTCTAGCAGTCTAGCGTATATATACAGATATGCAACCAACAAAACAAAATAAGATACTTTGTAGCATGTTTGCCAGCTGTAATCGACTACTTGAGAATCATGGTATTTTATTTTCAAGATGCGAAATCAAATATTTGATTAAAATATATCTTCATTGAATGAATTTAACCTAAACTCAAGAAAATAAATGAAATTATAAACACATTTATATATGATGATATATTTATATTGAGTATTTGAAGAAGGACAATGAAATATAATCATTTTATTCATCCTTCCCCTTCATGAAAAATATCCAATACTTTGTAACGCGCACATCAGGTTATTCAAGAAGGGGAAGGAAATATAATCTTTGGATTCACCCTTCCTCTTCTTGAATAACCTAATAGGCATTACAAAGTATTCGCCCTTCCCCTTCTTTAAAAATATCCAATACTTTGTAATGCCTATTAGGTTATTCAAGAAGGGGAAGGGTGAATCCAATGATTATATTCCCTTCCCCTTCTTGAATAATATTTGATTTCGCATCTTAATAATAATGTGAAAAATACCATGATTCTCAAGTAGTCAATTACAGCGGGCAACCATGCTACAAATTATCATATTCTGTTTTGTTGGTTGCATATCTGTGTATATACGCTAGACTGCATTCATAATATATTGGCGGGGTGAGGAGAGAACTCTGACAGGGTAACATGTCAGTCAAACGCCGGGTAGAAACCTAGGGAGAAACCAACTTGAACGATTAGAGCGCGCCCTACCTATTTGTAGGTCGACACTGTCCAAATCTGATTTTGACATTGAAATTATTTTACGTTGGTTGCGGAAAACAGGGATTGTGGAGTGTTTCAACCTTTAACATTATTACCAATTTAATTTGAAAATATTCTGCTGATGGAAACTTATAGCTAACCTCAACCCACAGAATAACAATTACTGACGCATTAACCTCTATAAACAAGAACATTTGTGTAATACGAATTACGCATGTCAGGGTAATAATTTCCTCGATCTTGAGCGGGTAACTAAGAGTACACTTTGGGCGATTCCCGTGGTGCGTTTATGAACGCTGTGTTACAGAGTGTGAGATATATGTTAAATGTTTTATGAACGGTCACTTTGTACCTAAGTATAACTCTTACACTCAAGACGTTGGTTTGTGAACGCACCCCTACTGATATAAATGTTCAAGTTTGGGTTTCATGGTATATTGGTATATTATAAAGTATAAAATAAAGAGAACCAAACGTGATATTGATTTATAATTAAATGGTTCAAACAATTTTATTTTTTATAATGACCTAACAAATTTAAAATGTTCTCATTCGCACTGAATGATGAAAAGAAAATGTTAGATACTTCATATTTAGATTTATGGTTTTGGTTACGCATTACGTTTCACGAAAAGGTATCTGTCAATTCTGTCATTAAAATTATTCACATACAAATTTGTTGTCTTACAATTACATATATTTATAAAAATGTTAATTTAAATAATACTATCAGCAAACTAACTGAAATTTTATTATAATTTGTGAGAATATATATTGTCGATCACTTTCCTGTACAGTGCGATACATTTAAACTGTTTTTTGTATAAAATATTCAATCCAAAAGTGATGGTTTAAGTGGCGAAAAATAAATCTTTTTTTGGATTTTTCTCTGTAAATTGTGTATAACCCGCAAATTTTTCGACGGATAATCTTCAAAATAGGTGAGTACTATTGATTTTTCGCAAAATCAGTCAAAAATTCGTGTCTCCCTATAGTTCACCGGACCCGAAAAATGTATCGTACCTTGTTTATTCCAAAATAATAATATGCAATTACGTCTGAATTTCTTTGAAGTCTTCTTACTCCCTTCCACAAGTGTTACTTCTTTGTCTGCTTGTATTCAAAGTCATCTTACTCCCGTCTTTTCACGTCTTTCGCTGCTTTGTTCGAAGTATTGTTACTTCCGTCTTTTTACTTTTTCGTCTGCTTGTATTCGAAGTCGTCTTACTCCCGTCTTTTCACGTCTTATGCTACTTTGCTCGAAGTATTCTTACTTTCGTCTTCTTCAGTTCCGTCTCCTTCAAAATTAGGTTCACCTTCGTAAATAACTTCTTCAAAATGGTTTTTCTCAATAATATTTCCGTTATCCCAAACGTCAGGAAAATGTCAACTCGTTTTCGCTTCGACTATAATTTTATCTGCGTCCCGGACGAGCCCCCAAAAATGTAGGTTTGTTTTCGTTTGTCTAGGTAAATGATTGAATAATATTCCCAGGGGTAAATATAACAGTTTTATTCTCAAAATACCTCAATTTACAGGTCAAGTCGATTTTGTGAAGTTGTCCGTCACTCTCGTCTCTCCCTTATTGAATCCCCGGCAACCAAAAACTCTAAAGGTCATAACATGATTCTCATCAAGTGTTCTAAATGTAAATAAGTAAAACTTCAATAAAACGTTAAAAGAAAATCACAATAATAACACTAACTAAATACATTAAAAATTCAATTATCTACATAAATAATTTTGACACAGAAATATCCACCCTCATCAGAAAAATCCCTTAGATAGAATTACATATAATGATGGGTGATTTTAATGCAAAAGTGCGAAGAGGAAGATCAGGAAACCATATGGGACCCCATGGGCTTGGAGTAAGAAATGCGTGTGGAGAAAACTATTTACTTATATTGAACACATTTTTCGAGATGCCTCCGCGCATATTATATACCTAAAAAGCCCCAAATCTAATATATAATGGTTAATCAAAGATATAGAAACAGCTGTAAAATGGCTAAAACTTATCCGGGAGCTGACATGGACTCTGATCGCAATTTATTGGTAGCAGAATTTAGGGTACAATGGAAGGAACTGGAAGTAATACAAAGCACAATCACTTTTGATAGAAGGGATATCAATGAACCAGAGGTAGAAACTCAAGCCATGAATCTAATAACTAACGCCTCACTGGATATAAAAAACAGCTCAGAAGTCAAGGCAAATATAGAGAAAATAGTCAAAGTCACAAAAACAATCAAGGGAGATATAATAATAGCAAATATAGACAAACCGAAACTCTGGATGACTGAAGAAATACTAAAATCAATGGAAGAAAGGAGTAAGACCAAAATAAATAATGACATGAATAGATATAGATCCATCAACTAGCAGATTAAGAGGAAAATCATAGAAGCAAAAGAAGAAGAACTCAAAGACAAGTGCGAAGAGATTAAAATAGCAGAATCAAAGCACGACACATTTGGTGTATATAAGAAGATAGAGAAAATTGTGAGGGTACGTCAGTTTGGTAGAGCATAAAAGGGGTTGTTAGATATATTTCTTTATTAACCTATAATAATTATCTACAATTAAAACCTAAAATTCTGTACAATAAAGATATATACACAAAGTTTATTGGTCCTGGAGGCTGGCAATCCCTCTAGGGTGATCGTCGAAATATATTTCTCGGCCGTCCAACTTCCTCACGGGGACGTCAGGTTCCTATAACCAGAAGGGGTGTGTGTGTGTGTCAGGGTTGAGATCCCGCGTTCAACGCACAACGTGATATCGGAGGTCGGGAGTTTGCTTTCGTCCCGGGCTCAACGCGCTCCGGAATTTCGGCTGATCGGGAGAGGCCTCGGTCCTGCGCTCACCACGCTGCAGGGCTTGACCTAGGGTAGTTGGCGTCCGTCCTAAGCTCAACACACTTTAGGACTTCGTCCGATATGCAGGTTCGCTCAGCGTCTAGCCTCGAGTTCAACGCACATCGAGGGGTCAACGAGAAGGGGGATATTTATGTGTTCACAATTCCGAGCTTAACACGCTCCGGAATATAGTGCAACACTTCGGTTGTTTTCAGTTATTCTACGTAAGGTAGAGCTTGCCTGGTATATCGCAGAACGTATGCTTTGGTAGTATCGGTCAAGTTATTAGCAGAAAGGCGAAGGTGCTGCCCTCTTGGTGCTGGGTGTTTAACTCCGTCTAGTTTGCTTCGCGTAGAGTTCTGTTTTCTGATTATTTATTGGGGTTATTTTATGTTCAGAACGACTGTGTTGTTACAAAATAACAGGAAAATTCAGACAGAAATCAATAGGAAAAATGGAAAATGAGCATAGCGAAATAATTGTAGACACTTTACAAATAAAACCAATATGGAAAAATTACGTGAGAGAATTGTTCTCAGACACAAGATCAGAACAACAAATAACAAACGACATCCTTTTAGACGAAGTTGAGACAGCAATACTGACCTTCAAGGATGGAAAAGCGTTTAGCCCAGATGAGATGCAGTCAGAGATTATCAAACTTTTGGATGAGGATTTCAAAAAAGAACCACTATCATATTCAATGAAATACACAACAGTGGGAAAATACCCAAAGAATTGTTGAGATCGGAGTTTATGTTTCTCCCGAAGAAGCCGGGGCCAAAAAATGCAGTTTCTACAAAACAATAATCCTTATGAGTTACGTAATAAAATTATTTCTAAAAATCATAAATCGGAGACTGTAAAACTCTGGGAAGAACAGATATCACCAACACAGTTTGGTTTTATAAAGGGACTTGGAACAAGAAGAGCCTTTTCAGTGTACTGTTGCTTTTCCAGCGTTGCAGGGATATGAATTGTGATGTGTATGCTAGTTTTATTGATTATTAAAAGGCGTTTGATAAAGTTGAAGACAACAAAATGATGGAAGTTCTGCAAGATAGTGGACTTGACGGCAAAGAACTTATACTCGAATCAATCAGCTTCCGTTAGAAATAACCGTACCAAAACAGAGGAAGTGCAAATCTTAAGAGGAGTACACCAGGGATGTATATTGTCACCTCTCATATTCAACTTGTGTTCATAGGCAATTTTCCAAGAAGCCCTAGAATACACAGAAGCAGGAGTACTATTGAATGGAGAACGAATAAACAATTTTAGATATGCCGATGACACCGTCATATTTGCAGACACTACACATGGATTGCAGCTTTTATTGGACAGGGTAGTTGAAGTAAGTAAGAAATATGGTGTAGAAGTCAACACCATTAAAACAAAAGCCATGGTAATTAGTGAAGGAAGAATTGGAGAAGTACAGTTTACCATCAATGATAAAGCGGTAGAACTAGTGTCAACATACACATATCTTGGCACAGCTTTCAATCAGTGTCCAAATTATTCAAGACACATCATTTGAATTTAAAACTTAAACTCAGACTGCTCCGATGCTACGTATTCTCCATCTTGTTATACGGAGTAGAGTCTTGGACCTTAACGGAGGCAACAACAAAGACACTGGAGGCATTCGAGTTGAGGACATATAGAAGAATCCTCAAAATATCATGGGTAGACACAATATCAAACGCCCGAATACTCCAAAAACTAAATAAAGAAAAAGAAATGATAAAAATTGGAATATCTGGGGCACATCATGAGAAACGAAACCAAATACAAATTACTAAAATGCATCTTACAGGGAAAAGTTCAGGGCAAGAGAAGCATTGGAAGGAGACGAATATCCTGGCTAAAGAACTTAAAAACCTGGTTTGAAACATCCACCACAGGATCATTCAGTGTAGTAGCAAATAAAGTTATCATTGCTGGAACGATTGCCTACATTCGGTAACGGATGGGCACTAGAAGAAGATGAAGAAACACCACACAGCCCTCGATACGATTCGAAATTTTTATTGGCAGAGAGATCAAAGTTTGAACCCCGATTCGAAGTTGAAGAAGTTCTTAGTTTTGAATAGATGCCTAGATTTCAGTTTTGATGTATGTATAAACTGTGCAAACTCTATGATCCGCCATGTAATGTGTTCTGCCTTTAATGCCCCTTCAATTGATACCCATATTGAGGGAGTGGTGAAAAATATGCATTTGATGAATAAAGATCCAAACATGCTTAGTAGCCTTATTACATGGATAGTATATTATAAAAAAATATTTCTACATGTGATCTAAGGGAATTCCGTATTTTATATCATCTGCATAGGAGAGACACTTTAAATGGTAGAATTCAAATTTGTCTATTATGAAAAATGTTTTAAATTCTTATCAGAAATTGTTCATATTTGTGTTTTAATCATAGAAGTATTTAAGTCCCAAACGTTTCAAAATATGAGTAGATTCCCCGAAGTAAGGATCGAGACAGTTAATTTCATGAAAAAGATATTGACCTTAAGAATCTAATGTTCCCCTGCAACAAAAAATTGTTATTATAATTAATCCTTTTTCAATTGTATTTGATATACTGTCCTTTCCAATATATTTCAACTACACAATATATTATGGACTACTCCATTTCACATGGTTAGCCTTCTTAGAACTCAATGAAACAGCTAAGGTATTGAGCGTTAGTTATTTGTTTCATTGCTCATAGATAGGTATCTTCATGTTCCTGGGCATTGTTTTTGTATTATAAGATATATAACACACTAAATATTAGTTCGCTTAATTTTACTCATTATTTATATTTTTGATCACTCAGAATATCGAAAAAAATTCTGTGAGAGGGGTTATATCTTAAAGATAATATATTCTGAATGAGAAGTTTCTATCTGTACATAGCCAAGTTTAATCCTACCAAGTGACTAGATCAAAACAGGATCAGATTAAGAGTAGAATTATATCTACGCCCTGAAAAGGAAAATTAGTTGAAGAAAATACTCTCCACACAATTTATAATAATTCGGAACACGTTGCGGAGAAGACACATATACATTATCCTATTTTTTCGCTTCAGTGGTCATATATTTCGGCAGACATATCAAAATAATTTGATTTGTAACTTATAGGTTGTTATCACTGGGACCCATTTAAATTTGTTCCGTTTGTGTTTTACGTCGTAGCGAACCATTACATGGGACATTTACAGGCTGGGCTAGAGTCACTTGCTGAATTGTATTTTGCGCCTAGAAGCGGCGGTTGTCTGGAGGAGGACGGGGGTAGGCACAGTCAATGGTCTGTATTCTAAAATTTTATGCTGCTCATTATTGTCACTATCATGAAATGGGAGAAAGTTTAGCACACGCCACTTGATTATGTGACCATTTCGATGTCCTCATTTTCTTCAGGGATGAGACTACTTTCATATCTCCGAATGTGACACTGAATCACCTCAAGAGCAGCATTCTTCATGCTCATACCAACATACCCGTCGATACGCTGGAAGCGGTTAAACTAAACTCCAGAAATATATTAACGCCATCTGTGTGTGATATCGTATTTGAAGCTGCGTGTATACAATCATTTCTTGCTGTACTTGACGATACTTGCTAAATAAAAATGGACATATTTAACCATTTTTCTTTCTTAGACATTCAATATGGGCAAGTGGTTCGTTGCTCTTCCGCGCCCAGTATTTTAACGAATCGACAAAGACCCGTCATTTGTGTATTATAGTGTTTATTATATCTTAAGAAACCCTATTTGCATTTTTTACGATGTTCATAATTTACGTTGTGTGACCTCTTGGTAATATCATCCCGTATACGCAAAGTCTTGAACCGTAATGAATTTTTTAAGCGCCACCCTCGCGGAACACCGTGCAGAAATGAAAACGACAACGCACACCATCTAGCTCGCATATAACTGCGGGCTATACGCAAATTTATGAGTTTAAGATATCAATAAGGCACGTCCGTATTATACATGGTCCCTTAATAACTCTGCACCATGGAATTGTGTCAAATGAACAGTGGTGTATCATGAACAAAACAGCAGTAAAAACTCAATAATATTGATGAACATGCGCAAGAATACTCGGTAGACAGGTTTTGGAAAGAATTTCTGCTCGAGCCTATTAGTTGCTACCATCTATTTGAGTCACTAATATTCAATCTCAACTATAGGACCAGAAATGAAAACACTAAAAGTGAGTTTTTTATCTTTATTACATTTTTCTCTGGGAATAGATTCCAGGGGGGTGTCGCGAATGAATATATTACAGAATTACATTGAGAAATACACTTTCCAAAGTTTTTTGGCATTTAATTCTACAAATAATATGAAGATCTCCATTTTTAAGTATTGTTCTTAACGAAGTCTTCTTTAATAACATAACACTGATTTGTTTTCTTCAAATATTTTTACTTTTTCTATATTGTGACAATGATCTATTTTTTTTAACTGACTTCTACACAACCCGAATGTAACTGTTGTAGGATGTGTAGTATCCAGAGAGTTGTCAAACGTTATTCTAGGGACATATATATCACAAACCCCTCTTATTCCAAATAATAAACAAAAAAAGTACCATGAAATTGAAACAAAATAACAAAACGTAAATAAAGAACCAAATATGAGCTAAGATAAAATTACAAGTCCAGTTTTGTTGGTTCTTTCACTTATCGTCCACTTCTGGTTGTGTTAGTTGCCAATGGGTCGTTGACAGGACGCTGATGGGTCAGGAGATCTTCTGGAGAGTGAAGATGTTGTTGACAAATCTTTTGCTCCTTGGTTATAGGGGGGTTTTCTTATTTGTTTTCTCTATATGGTCGCAAGTGGTGACGGTTTATTCGGTATTCACCCTGATTATCAGTTTTGACTAAATAATCATTTGGACCTGTTTCTTCTACTATAGTGGCGGGTCTCCAGATTCGCATGTCTTCCTGCACTAAGACTTTCTGAGACGGTTTCACTGCAGAGAGTTCCTTTGCCGATTTATCAAGGTATTCTGTTTGAATTTATTGCCTTTTTCTTAACTTATACTCGATGTCCGCGGTCGCAAATTTGGGCTTCATCAATGCCTTGTGTATTGGTAGCATAGTACTCAATCATCTGCTCATAAGTAGATCACATTGTGTGGGTAGATCTGATTTTGGCGATTTCGGGAGTTGTAATTAAGGATTGCCAAGAAGGGGTCCGTACCTTCATGGCTGGATTTAACAAGCAGGCCTTTAACAGTCTGAATTGCCCGCTCTGCCATTCCGTTAGAACAGGGATATAAGGGACTGGAGGTGGAGTGTTTGATGTGATAGTTAGATAGGAAAGTAGAAACTTCCATATAATTAAATGGAGGACCGTTATCAGAGAATATCTCCAAGGGTAACCCCTGGATAGAGAATATTTTTCAAATTTGAAATAACTGTGTTTGATATTTTGTTTGGGATTTTGTTGACTATCACAAATTCACTGTAGTTAGTCTATTATTACTAAGAAGTCTAAAGCTCCAAGCGATTTAAAGTCTATGCCTATCTTTTCCCATCGAAAATCAGCGATATGGTGTGAGTGAAGGGGTTCTTTTTGATTGATTCTGGAGTACCGTTTACAAGTAATGCAGCTAAAAACCATGTTTTCAATGTCGATAGATATACCTGGCCAGTAAATGGATTGTTCCGCTTTTTTTTTGCATGATATTACGCCTTCATGGCTTTAGTGTATTATCTGGAGAAATTCATTTCGTAGGTTCTTAGGGATTATTAGTCGTTTTTGGTAGAAAACTAACTCCTGATAGAGATAAATGTCACCAACGGAAGCATAACAAAGGTACAAACATATGTAAAAGGAACTCCTCGCGCCTCGAAAGATTTCATTACTAGCTATAAGAGACGAAATTTCTTATACACACCGATCACCGACCACTCTTAGGAAGAAATGTTTGTAGCAGATTGCCTAAGTGGAGAGTCACATTCTGACAGCATCAGCGCAGACTACCTGGACTCTCAATTAAAAATGTACTCAATTATAACGACGTCGACCGTTAATGAACAACGACTCATCGAAGAAATTAGTAATGATCCTATTTTTCAAAAGGTTAAATACGACCTTAGATATACCAGCGAGTGACTGACTATACATACGTTGTCTAAACATATTTGAGTTTTCATTTTATACAGATCTTAAACTATATAATGAATGAGTAAAACAATCGATTAAGTAATTTAATTATGAAATAATAAGAATAGAACACAAACTATTACAAGGTGAACACGTACGTCGCACTACTCTTGTACTTCTAAATAATCGGCCATAAAACTGTTCTGTTGAATGTACAATAATGTTTTTGAAAAAAGTGATGATTCACAGAAAATTCGCGAGAGACTTTAAAACAGTGAGTGAAAGACAAAATACTTTATAGAAATTTGAGCAAGTAAGCGTTTAAGCAAATCAGAATCGAATAAAGGCATTCCTATATCATGCTATCCTCAATACTATACTTAGCTGTTTGATCAGGGAAAGTCCTTCCTACACGTGTCCTCCTCATATTCAAAATTCACTACAGGTTAGGGTAACTATCTTTTTCTTCTATGGCATTGTATTTTTACAGTAATTTATTTTATTTTACTACTTCTCCTAATCAAGACATTTTTGTTTGTGGCCCCGTATCTCTAGACGAAAACTGATCATGTGGCTATCATGCCTCTCTAAAATGAGAATATCACTAATGTAACATGGCATATGACCATTAGTTTGTCAGCGGTTTTAGGTAGATTGAAAGACTCTAATCCAAAACAACAAATCAGATTGGATAACAACAAAGTGAGGTCGCACAAATTGCACAAGCAAATAAACTGCTCGTCAAAGTTAGGGATATTATCAGAAGTTTTTTTAAAAACAAAAATATTCGAACGTTAATGAAAAAAAATTATTTATTATAAAATAAATTGAAAGCACTGCATCTACTTTGTATAAAAAATCTACCAACTCAAAAGCTTGGTAAAAAAAATTCAAATTGACAAAATTTCTGGTAGCACCCGAACTATTTTCAAAATTCAACAATTTTTTTTAATAGGTAGTGTGTCCTCCACGAGCCTCGATAATTGCTTTGCAACGTCTTCACATACACTCCACTAAATTGTTAAGCACATCTTGCCTGATTTGCATCCAGAGTTGGGGCAATAGGTTTTGTAGCATGTACCGATCCGAGCGGATATAAAATAAATATCAAAATAAGTTCTAGTAACACTGCTTTTTATTCATTGAAGTGAAAGTAAAACATCAAAATTGACAAGCTGTCAAAAACTAATAGATCACATATTAGACTAGAGAACTATAACTACGTTTAGTACACAAGTGGTAGTACAAACAAGAATTTAGAAATATGAGGTAATAACTTACAGGCACAAGTAACAAGCTGGAATTTATCGGTACTTTTGTCTTACAAATCCTATTCATTAATAACTGTGCAGGGGAGTAACCAATATACTTTAGCGGTGAATTTCTTTATTGCAATAAAGCGGTATGTATGTCAGAATTTTCTTTCAAACATTTTTTTAGAATTTGCTCACCTATATCTACTCCTTTTTCTGCCAGTCCATTAGATTGTGCGTAATAAGGGCTTTGCAGACTAATTTCAAAATTCCAGTTCTTTGCAAACGTCTTAAATTCTAGGCTATTAAATGGTACATTGTCAGCAGTTACTTTATCAGGTGATCCGTGTACAGAGAAAACAGATTTTATAGTCAAAATAACTGATTTTGCAGATTTGTCTTTGATTTGAGGCATTTCCAGCCAATTAGAGTAGGAGTCAAATACAATAAGGAAACTTTTATTAGCATATGAAAAAATATCTAACCCCACTCTTTCCCATGGACGTTTAGGTAATTTGTGAGGTAATAGCGACTCTTTCTGCTGTTTTTTAGCAAAAGTTTCACAAATATGACATTTTTTAACATAGGCTTCAATATCAACAGATAACCCTGGCCAATAAAATATTTGTCTCGCACGATTCTTGCATTTTTCAATGCCAACATGACCCTCGTACAATAATTTAAGCATATCACATTTTACAGAAGATGGAACAACAATTTTCTCACCAAAAAACAACAATTTATCAACATAGCTTAGGTTATCTTTGATTTGATAGTAATGCCTTACAGAAGCAGGAACTTCATTCTTATTATTGGGCCAGCCTTTTTTATGAAAGTTAATGACTAGTTTAAGAACCTTATCTTTCAAGATTTCTTGCCTAAACTGTTCTTTTCTCTCCTCAGACAAAGCCAAATTCTTTGACATGGAGTGTACTGCAAAATTAAATTCTTGATCAGATTTTAACCCAGTTTTTGGCAAGAAGGCTCTCGAAAGAGTATCAGCCACATAGAGAAATTTGCCAGGTTTGTAATTGACTGTAATGTTATAATTTAGTAAACGGAGTCTCATCCGTTGCAAGCGACATGAAATAGATGCTAGATCTTTTTTCATGATTGTTTCCAATGGTTTGTGATCTGAGTTAATTTTTACATCAAAGCCATAAATAAAATAATGAAACTTTTGTGTGGCAAACACAATTGCTAGCATCTCTTTCTCTATTTGTGCATACTTTTGCTCACAGGGAGTTAAGCTCCTAGACGCAAAAGCTATCGGGTGACCTTCTTGAGACAGACACGCACCTAGACCATCCTTAGATGCATCGGTGTCTATTTCTATAGTTTTTGATGAATCAAAAAATGACAGAATTGGGGCATTAGTTAACATGTTTTTTTAGCTTTGTTAGAGATTCATCGTGCGATTCAGTCCAATTCCAATCAACATCATTTCTGGTCAAGTTTATCAATGGGGCTGTTATTTTTGACACATTAGGTAAAAATTTGCCTAAATATTTAGCCATACCTAATATTCTTAGTAACCCAGTTTTGTCTTTTGGTTTTGGCATTTCTAGAATTGGTTTGACATAATTTTTATTCAGTTTGACTCCTTCCTTTGAGTAAATTTGACCCATAAACTTAACACATTTAGATTTAAATTGAATTTTATCTTTGTTGAATCTAATATTATATTTTAGTGCTCTTTCCAAAACCAATCGTAAATTATTATCATGTTCAGTTTCATTAATGCCTGTTATAATTAGGTCATCGAAATACAGGCCTACGCCTTCAATATCACCGAATATTTCATAGTTTTGTTTTTGAAAGACCTCAGGAGCTGAACAAATTTCGAAAGGTAAACGACAAAACGCATACCTTCCAAAGGGTGTTCCAAAGACACAATATTCTTGACTCTGTTCATCAATACGAATTTGAAAGTAACCGTCTTTCATGTCCAAGACTGTGAAATATTCTTTATTGTTAAGTTCAACAGCCATTTCTTCTGCTGTAGGTATTAAAAACCTTTCTCGTTTTATTGCCAAATTCAAGAATTTTGGATCAAGGCACAAGCGTAAATCTTTGTTTTTCTTTTCAACTATAACTAGTGGGTTCAACCATTCAATCGGTTTATCAATTTTTCTTATGATTCCCTGTTTTTCAAGGTCATGAAGGTTAAGTTTTAGACGGTCATGCAGAGCAATTGGAATCCGTCTGAGTGGTTGAACTACAGGAATTGCACCTTCTTTCAACGCTATATGATGTTCTCTAGGAAAAGAACCAAGACCCCCAAAAACGACAGAATATCTTTTAACAACGTTATCAAGTGACGTAAACTGACAAGACTCTGCAAATATTGCGTCTACTCTTCTAACCAAGTTTAGATCAACGCAATCAACACAACTCAGTAATGGCAATTCATTATTATCACAAACTGTAAAAAATATGTTTTTAACAATGTTGTTAACTTGACATTTTAATGTGATTTCTCCTAATTAGGTGAATACATAATCAGAATTGCCATAAGGAGCTAGTTTGACTTTAGTTTTTTGCATTTTGTCAAGTAACTTTAGTTTTCTAACAATGTTCAACGTTAAAATGCTTACTTCACATCCAGTATCTAACTTGAATGTTACCTTATGTCCTTCAACATCAATTGCCTGCAACCATGACATTGCCTTCTTCGCATTATTTACAGTATCAACTTTTCTTATTGACTGGACATACAACTCATCAGAACTGCTCTCACAATCACTGTTTTCTGATTCACTATCGCTGTAACTTTCTGTTTGCACATTATGCACTTTTTTCTCACCCGATCTTCTATCATCTTTCTTTCTCTCCCATTTCTTCTCATTCTGGTTAGTATTTTGTACTTTTTTGCACACACTAGCAAAATGATTGCGACCCTGGCACTTGGCACAAGTTTTATTCCAAGCAGGGCACACATTTTTCTCTCGGTGTACATAGCCACAAAACTCACATTTCCCTTCTCTTTTTTCTTTTGGAAACTGCTTAGATTTCACAGAACTCACACTGGCTTCATTCTGCAAAACTTTCAACTAACTTCTCTAGTTCTACAGATGTCTATTGCTTGTGACAACTTTAAATCGGATTTTCTTAACAATTCTTCTCTTGTGCTTTGGTTATAGATGCCCATTACTATCCTATCTCTTATGAACTCCTCTAATAAATTACCATAATCAGTTGTTTTTCCGGCTGTTCTTAATTCTGTCAAAAAGCTATCAAAACTTTGTCCTTCTTGCTGAGTAATGATGTTAAATAAGAATCTCTCGTATATAACATTTTTCTTGGGTTCACAGTGGTCTTTAAACTTCTTTAAGACATTGTCAAGCGTTTGTTGATTTACCGGTAAGGGATCAAACGAGTTATAAAGATCAAGCCCATCATCACCTACTAGGTTCAATAAAATTGCAATTTTCTTTTCATCATTTCCATACTCAAGCCTGTAGCAGTCAAAAAATTATGAAATTTTTGTTCAAACTTCTGCCAGTTATCAGCTAAGCTTCCTTCAATTGACAAAGGATCTGGAGGTTTAAAGTATGATTCCATTGCTACTGGATACTGTTAAATCTCGCCCAATTTACTTTTTGAAAACTCGACAGCTGTTGTGAGCAAAAAAAAATGTCAAGAATTTTTACAGTTACATCAGCTTTTTGCTTTATTATGAAAAGTGTACTTACTAGTTATTCTCACGAATATAATACTAGAGTTTGGAACTATCTCACAAGAACTAGAGTAAATTTATATGCAATGAATGGTACTAATCCAGCAGATTTGCTTGCTACGCACAAACACTTTTCATTTCCAATCGAGCTTTTCTAGGACGTTTTTCCAGAGTTCTGCAATCAAGTTTTTTCACACCTGACACCATGTAGCATGTACCGATCAGAGCGGATTTAAAATAAATATCAAAATAAGTTCTAGTAACACTGCTTTTTATTCATTGAAGTGAAAGTAAAACATCAAAATTGACAAGCTGTCAAAAACTAATAGATCACATATTAGACTAGAGAACTATAACTACGTTTAGTACACAAGTGGTAGTACAAACAAGAATTTAGAAATATGAGGTAATAACTTACAGGCACAAGTATCTATATAATACAGGTTTATTAACTGCTGAAGAGTTTTATGGCTTGGATCAGGGGTAATGGCAAATGAGGAATACCTGAATTTCCTCAAGCTTCATCAACAGTGGCAGACCGGTGCGGAGTTCCATTATCATCATGAAAAAAGGTATCTTGACCAAAAGCGGCGTGGAAAAATGTGAAATATTGTTGTTGATAATTTCATCTCTATAAATCACACTGATCTTATTCCCGTTCAAAGCTAATAGGTCAGTTCGACCATCAAACGAAATTCCACCCCACACTGTAACAGTACCCCCTCGAAATGGACGAATTTCCTGGAAATGTCAACAATTTCTAGGCACTAATTGATTGGTCCAAACATGCAAGCGGCGACTCACGGAATACCTTTCATAGCGAGACTCGTCGGTGAAGAGTACATATTTCCATTCTTCCTGCCAATTTCAGGATTCTACAGGTATCCATTGGCGGTCTTCAAGCTGATAGAGTAATATTACGATTCTGGGCGGGCATAGTATCTCTCGGTCTTCTAATTCCAAGCAACATTTTCCGTTTCGTTGAAACGATTGACCAACCGAGAAACTACACTTTGCCATACAATAAAACGTTCACGTTCATTCAGTTGCCTAGCCCCCGCCTGGTTCATACCAAAAGCATACCAAAAGCCATATTTGCTTTTGTAACACTTAACTTCCTTCTTTCTATACCTCTGCACTGAAAAATTTGAAAATCCCACAGATTGTTTAGAATACTGTACAGTTCAGAAACAGACTGAACACTTGGTAATTCATGTCTTCTAAATGATTGTGATAAAAATGTACTGATCATTTTTTGTCAATAAAAAGAGGATTTAATGGTACTGTTTATTTCTATTTAATATGGAAATAACCAAATTTTACTTTTCCGCCCAACCTATTTAATAAGCGAGAAAAGTGTTGGTTTATCCCAAAAAATGTTGGATCTTCGAAAATTTTTTCTATGTTTTTCATCAAGAACAACACGAAAAAGCGGTTTTTAGAAAAAATCCTGTGTGTATGTCGTAATCGCTGTTGTCGACGGCCATTTTTCGTTACATGTTTTGTTAGCACGGTACAACCTCCGGAGTACAACAAGTCACCAATTTTATGATGGAATAGTCTTCAGAACATCTCACAGATGAACCCTATTGATTTTCAGCTCACTAGAGCCAGTACAACGGGTGCTATGGTCCTTGAACTATGACACTTTTGTCATTTTTTGAGAAATTTTAGTTTATTAGCTCGATACTGCCTCTGAAGTGCCACAAGTCACACATTTTATGATTGAATATAATCCAGGACATATTAAAGATAAACCCTATTGATTTTCAACTCACCAGAGCTAGTACAACAGGTGCCATAGTACTTTAAATACGACATTTTTGGAGAAATTTCAGATTTTTAGCACGATACAGCCTCCTGAATGCAACGAGTCACCAATTTCATCATCGAATATTATTGAGGACATATCATATCATTCAAAGATAAATCCTGTTCATATTCAGCTCACTAAATCCAGTACAACGAGTGCTATGGTACTTGAAGTACCAAATTTTTATAATGTTTGGAGAATTTTCAGTTCAGTTCAGTTCAGCCTCCAGAGTGTATACAAGTGAACGATTTTATGATTGAATATTATTCATAGCGTTTTATAGATGAACCTCATCGATTTTTAGCTCACCAGTGCTAGTACAACGGGTGCTATGGTACCTGAAGTGCCACATTTTTTATCCTTTTTGGAGAAATTTCGGGTTGTTAGCACGATACAGCCTCCGGAGTATATAAAAACAACCAACTTTATAATTGTGTATTTTCAAGGTGTCTCACAGATGTACTCTTTTTTTTCAACTGACTAGAACGAGTACAGCGGGTCCCATGAATCCAGATATACTACATATTTGGAAAAGTTTCGGTTTGTTAGCACGATACACCTCCCAAAGTGTATGCAAGTGACAATTTAATGATCGAATATAGTTCACGACATCTCACAGATGCGGAAAACTTAGTTTAAATGTTTGAAACCGTTCATTTTCAATAGCAAACCTTTTATTTGAATACTACCAATAACCTCAACTTTTGACGAGCAGTTTATATGTACGCAGTCCCGACATGGCACTCAATAATGTCTTTTTATTTCCATTATTACTTTTCCGCCAACCTATCTAATATGCGAGAAAAGTATTGGTTTACCCACAAAAAAGTTGGAAATTTGAAATTTTTTTTGGTGTTATTTTTACGTTATCCATCAACAACAACACGAAAAAACTGTTTTTAGAAAAAAAATCCTGTGTGTATGTCGTCGTCGTCGTCGTTGTCGTCGGCCACTTTTCCTTGCATGTCTTGTTAGCACGATACAGCCGCCGGAGTGCAATAAGTCACCAATTTTATGATGGAATATTGTTAAGGACATTTCACAGATGAACCCTATTGATTGTCAGCTCACCAGAGCCAGTACAACGGGTGATATGGTACTTGAAGTACGACATTTTGTCGTACTTCGATAAATTTCAGTTTGTTAGAACGATACAGCCTCCGGAGATAAACAAGTCACCAATTTTATGATTGAATATTAATCAGGGCATCTCACTGATGAACCCTATTGATTTAAAGCTCACCAGAGCCAATACAACCGGTGCTACAGTACTTTAAGTACGATATTTTTGTCATTTTTGGAGAAGTTTCAGTTTGTTAGCACGATACAGCCTCCGGAGTATATACAAGTGATGAATTTTATGATTGGATATTATTCAGAGCGTCTTAGAGATGAACCCTATTGATATTGAGCTCACTAAAGCCAGTACAACGGGTGCTGTGGTACTTGAAGTACCAAATTTTTGTCATTTTTGGAGAATTTTCAGTTTGTTAGCACGATACAGCCTCCAGAGAGTATACGATTGATCAACTTTATGAATAAGTATTGTTCAAGGTGTCTCACAGATGTACCCTATTGATTTTCAGTTGACTAGAGCGAGTACAGCGGGTCCTATAAACCTAGATATACAAAATTTTTGGTTATTTTTGGAGAAATTTCGGTTTGTTAGCACGATAAATCCCCCGACGTGTATACAAGTAACAATTTTATGATAGAATATTGTTCAGGGCCACAAATGCGGAAAAGTTAGTTTTAATCTTTAAAACCATTTATTTGGATGAAATCTATGTTGACACATAGCATCCTTAACTGGACAAAATGCTTCAGAGGTTGGTTCAAATAAATGCATAGATATGTCTATAGATTTCAGGAGCAAATTATTTGGAAAGCTATGAAAACATTTTCTGTAGATTTAATTTCTTTTTTCGCTCGATATATAAACAGCAATTATTATTCTGCTAATATATTGTGAAATTGTATCTTACAAGTTTAGAGTAAGTGAATAATCAAGAACCAAGTGTTGAATCTATAAGTGTATATTGTTTCCTCAATACCACTATGAATTGTGAAATTTTGCAGCCACTTCGCTACAAATTTCGTGGAAAATCAGAATCAAAATATTTATTTATAACGAGTTATTTCTCTACTTCTGAAAATTCCGACAATGTTTAAACGCCTTCAAGCTTCTAGAATCCATTGACAAAATCATTTCAGTTAACTTTATTGGAAAATAGAACAAGGACTCAGAAGTGTCTATCATCTAATACATGACGTCAGAAACCTGAATATGCAATATAGGTTATACAACACGTACAGACGCATAAGCATCATCTGAATAGAACTTAACTACACCAAGAGTCGTTTGGCAGAATGGTGAAATATATGATAACTCTCTTCAGACGGTGGTTTTTATTACAATTCCAAGGGTAACATTCAACTGATCTCCACCAAATAACCATTACATCAACCTGAAGTCTAACTCAATATCAGTTGCAACAAATAGAGCAAGGAGTAGTTATTTATATTTCTAAAAATGGTTTCTTCGTATCTAGATGTATGTAGAGATTATCAAAGTGTATCACGTCCAATTACGTTTTAGAGTTTATGTTTGACACTCATGAATATAAATTACAATAAATAAACAATTTGAAATGATAAGAAGCCAGAAAATATCAGAATGTATAATAGAGAGGTGACTAATTTGTGAGCGAAAGTTAAGGTTCGAAAAATAATTGAGTCAATAATGTAATTTTAATTTTATTAAGTAAAAAGGAAACGCTGGTGTTTCAAGGATCATAATGGTTAGTGGAAATAATGAGAAATATTATTTAATTGATGTATAGAAACTCTTTGTTATAGGAGTGGAGTGTAAATGTATTCACAGGCGCGATGATTGAACTTAGGGCGTCCTTGTGCAATACACATATTTTTGGAGCCCCATTTTCTTATACGCAATAAGAATATTTTTGATGTAAGTAATACGTCATTTTTAAAATAAAATCATCAATTTTAGTTAGGAATCAACAAAAATTTCTAATAAACTAATAACTAATAATAATGTATAAAAAAACACATTAATTAAAAGTTATAGAAACTGTGTTTTTCTTGCTTTAAGTGCCGCAAACTCTAATATAGTTCGATGCATTTCAATGAATCCAGTATTTAATGGTCGATTGCAATAATGGTCAAATTACTGAGCCTTTCCAGTATCATTGTGAACCTAGAATAATTTTTCATTATTTTTAACTTACTGAAAGACCTTTCACCACATGCAACTGAAACTGGCAACGTAACTAATATTCTTAAAGCTATGGTAACATTTGGAAATGTCATTTCAAAAAATATTTTGCAAGATTATTTGCGAGTCATTTAAAGCCGGTGTAAAATGTAAGCGCAAAGCTTTTATTTCGTTAAACAATTCAATATCTAACTCTTCGCGAGACTCGTGTTGCAGTATTTCAGCAAGTCATTATCCGAGTGACTTTTTCCGTTGGTAAGAAAACCAAAAATGTTGTTAAAAGTTACTGCGAAGGAATGGTAATGTTTTATCCAAAATTCGGTAAAATAATTCAACCTTAAAATTAACATTTGGATCCAAAAGAACATCATCTCTCATAATCAAACAGTTTTGGTCGTTTTTTTGACGTAATGTCTGAGGGAGAGAAAACATGTTTCAATGCTTACTTCTAACGCAATATCATTAGCTTTAACAAGAATAGTATTAAAACCTTCATCTGAACGAAACATTATAAAATTTTCTATCAAATTTTTAAGATAGTATAAACATAATATTACATTCATAGTTGAACTTTGCATCATTTTGCTGACTGTATTTATTTTAAATAAAATGTTGTGCCAAATAATCATTGAAAATATAAATTTATAATTTTTAACACTCACGAGTTTGCTTTATGAGAAATATTCAATTATAAAGAAGAATCTGAAGGGCATCAAATATTTTACACAAATTGTAGCGCAATGGTCGTCTATTCTGCTCGACTATCTTGTATCACTCAAAGCCTTTAATTTTAATTCTGGATTCTGTCGAAGCAGAAAAAAATAGATAAAACTCTTGAACGATATCAAAAAATGTTATACCTTTATGAGAAATTTTTGCTGCGTCATTAACTACAAAGTTTAAACTATGAGCTGAACAAAATATACATTTACAAAATTCTCTTCTGCATTCCGCTATGTTTACCGCACATATTGAGTTTGCGATTGGACAGAACCCAATAAAATGTTCTCGCTCTTCGATCTTCTTAGAGTGATTATTCATGAAAATAAATCTAATTATAAAAGGTTCACTTGCTCTTTATGACTTTCATCTTAGATACAGTCAAAGATAATTGAAGAATATCTCGATTTTATGATGTTATTTAGAATCCTTGCGTTTAATGTTGAGACTAGTATTCATAAAAATCTCCACAAGTTGTGGACTTGAACCCATTTCTAATCCTGTAGTTTGTTGATAGAATTTGTTATTAAATTGAAAGTTATGATCTAGAGTTGATTGGAGCATAACCACAACATCAGATATGACATTAGGGTTCAATATAATCGAAAACAATAGACCCTCAACTAAGTCTACGCATTCAGAAGGCGGTATGCTTGGGAAGATATTACAATCAAGAGACAGTAGGGAAGAACCAGAGTTAGGAAGTTTAATGTCAGAAATCTTATTGCATATATCTAATAAAATTTTTATTGAAAAATAATTGTTAAAGTTGGTTATGTCTTTAAGTAACTTATTTTGTGGAATGTATAAAACTGAAGGATATCCTCCCAAGTGACAGGTTGAAGTATGAGGTTATGAAGGAGAAGTGTAGGGTAGAAGTAGGAGGATATTCTTTTTTCCAAACGTATAATGATAACCTCATACTTGAAGGATACCCTCTATGATTTAAAGGATATCCTCCATGCGCAAGTATAAGCTGCCACTGCTAGATTGTACCAGTATTTGGAGTGCTATTCTGGCTGAAAAGTGGAAGAGTGGGAGTTGACAGTCCCCCACGTTCCACAAGCGCAGACACATTTCTATCACTCATGTCCAGTCCTGTAATCAGCTGTTCATTGTTTGCACTTTACTTCAAAGCTTTGTATTTTGTGTTGCTATGTCTGATTCGAGTGAAAGTGAATGTCATACAAACAGTGGTAGTAATGAGTTAGATTTTATTGCTGATGAAGTTGTTAAAGCACCAGTTATATTAGAGAAGTTCCAAGTGTGAAAAAACGGAAAGATCAGGCAACTGGGAAAGTGACGAAGCAGTATGATGCAGTATATGGTAAGCGTTTAGATGAGAAAGGATTGTTTAAAAAAATTAACAACATGAAATCTCGATTGAAAGAGGAAACTAACCTTACCAAAACTGGTAATAAAACAATTATATTGCTGGAATGGGAGAAGTTACTGAAATTTAGGCAAGGGGATTCTAATCTAACAATAAAAAATCAATGGAGCAATGCAATTGGGCGTAGTAGAACAAGGCAGCAGTAGTAGCTCAGAAATATTTGACTCTATGATTAACCAAGTAGCCCAGACTTCCATAGGTCCAGAGGGGTCTCTCTTTCAATGGTCTCAGACTTCCAGTAAGCTTATGGCACCTGTCCAGCTTTCCCTGCCACCAAGAAGAAAACTGCCTACTGAAAAATTTGAAAGTGACGTGACTATGCCATTAACCCTAAAAGAACTGCATCGCTTGATTTCATTGCAACAGTATCGTTCTGCTATAGTTCAACAAGAGTATTATGAGAAAAAGCTAGGAATGATTAATAAGGAAGGAAGTATGCTTAATGTAGTAAAAGAAACAGTTTCTCATGGTGAAAAAACATACTTCAAACTTTGCTTTCCTTCAGTAGACTTTAGTTATTAGTGTTATTATTAATGTAGAAGTTATTATTTAATGTTTTGTGTTCTAAGTAAAAATTTATATATAACTGTTTGGTTAGTTAACTTGCTAGTTTATTTAATTTGCTTCTAGTAATGGAATGAATATTGTGTGGCAATAATGAATAGAATGTGTATGTTTAAAATAAATTGTTCATAACAACAATCAAGTTTCTTCTAATTTCGTGTCCTTGTCGAACAGCAAGGTCACCAAAGTAAGGAAGTGGTTCATCATCTTCTTCTTCTAGTGGCTCAAAGTCAGGGTCGTTTAAAGCTTTAGCAATATTGTGAAGTACCATGCAGGCAACAACTATTTTAGGCACACTCTCTAGTTTTGTCTGGCAAACATATTGCAAGATAGTAAACCGGCGCTTTAATTGACCACGACAGCGCTCGATAAGTACTCGCTCTGTTTTAACAAGAGAGTTGTAAGCACGCTTAGCGCCAGGTTCAGAATCTGGAAATGTATGTAGTCATGAGACATGGCTCTATTCCATATCCGCTATCAGCAAGTAGAACAACGTTAGATTTGTTTGTCAATACTGTTCTTATTTGAGAATTTTTCCATATTATTGAGTCATTTACAGATTCAGGCCAGCTAATATCAACACTTGTAAACATTTCTTCAGCATTACAAATAACTTGTACATTGAGAGTTGGTTTAGTTTTTCTGTTTATATACTCATTGCCACTGAGTCTAGATATCAAAATTCCAATGTGAGTACAATCAAGAACACCAATTGCCGTAGGAAAACTATACTTGCTCTGCCATAGCTGCTTAGCCTCGTATATTTTATTATTGGAAATAGGAAACTTAATCCAACGGTTTGCTTGTGCAACTATACTATTAACAACTGTACTTAAAGTTCGACACACAGTGGCCTGATCAATACCAAGCTCTTGACCAATACCTTTTTCGATTTCCAGGATCAGCAAGATATCGCAAATAAATTTTTATTTTATGTAATGATTGCAATGCACCTCACCAAGTCTCTTCATTTGCTCCTAAAAATGTGTCTGCTAACCACTGAACGTGGGTAAGCGGGGATTGTAATGCTTAACATCTCTTACATTCACAACATATGCCATTGGAAACACACTTAACGAATTTACTAAAATACTAGAAACAACTAAACTATTGAAAAAACTTTAAAACCCTATTAAAAAGTGGAAGAAATACCATATACTTCAAAGGTGGGTCTGCTACTGAGCACACTCAACATTTCACAAGGATATCCTTTATTTTAAAAGTATAAGGTGGAAGTTATACATTTCTCTCTACTTCACAAAAAGGAGAAGATCAAGTGGATAACCTTCTACTTGGAAATAAGGCTAGCCTTGTGCTTTAATCGTTATGCATTTAAACTGAAGGATATCCTTAAAAATTTGATAGTATAAGTATATCCTTCTATCTATACATTATGCCCATTGAGACAAGAAAGTTTTGAAGATTGTGATTTTGATAATGAAACTGGCCTTATCGGTATATTATCTTTAAGTCTCTTAGAGAGTCCATAGAGTAAGCGGGCCATTGGAGCTTTTTGTATTGATTGGTGATGATTAGTATTAAAACTTTCCTAAGGTATCAGTGTATGTTTTATGTTTACTCTTGAGATCGTTATTTAATTTTAAGAGAGGGGTAAAATTTTACTTTTTTGTAGTTAAGTTGTTGTTTGTTGGACAATCTTAAGATATTGTTCTTTCATTTTTTTCAAAGATTTTGAATAAATCAAGTTTCTCAATTGTACTCGTTCTCCCAGCGGATTCAAAGGAGAAATATTATCATTCAATATTAGAAGCAGTCTCAACGTTACTATGCAATGGAATTTGGGTATTACCTTATATATCTAGCAATTGTAACAACATTACCATTATCCACTTTTATATCTATTATTTTTCTTCCTGAAGGGGATATTATCACTGTAAAAACTCAAATATGGTTTATAAACCTAAATATTCATTTATACTACACTTATTCACGAGTTTTTGTCTGATATATCTTTGCAAGAACGCCTCTGGGCGGTGGAAGAAGAGATAGTGGCAAGAAAGGGCCTAACAGCAGAAACCGACCGTAGTATATAGTATATAGTTGAATGCTGCCGCCTGCTCTCTTGTACCACAACCAGTTCGACAGCGTGATTCTGTAGGTGGCCGTTAGATACATTGTTATTAGTTGTTCCGAATGATTTGCACTCTATACAGCTGGATTCCTATATAACTCATGCTTACTTCACAATCGATTGTATATTTATCTCGCCTGCCTGCTTAGATGTATAATACTTTGAATAATGCAGCAGAATACTTGAATTCCGATAACTGTGATCTGAATATTGTAAAAAATATTGTGTCTGAATTAGTTCCGTGTAAAAAATAAAATTCAGTGATTCAAGCAATTCAGAAAAATGTTTCAATTATTTAATCTGTTATATAATCATTAACACAGATATTCATTGTAAATTAAATAAACTTCACATTTTAATTACCAGGTTTCTATTTTATAATTACATTTGTAGAACCATCAGAGGTCAACTCATATCCGTCCGGAAAAAATTGATTTAAGATAGCAAAACACTTCATTCGTCAGTTCATCAGTGGAGGAACTATTTACATAATATATGAAATGACAAAATAGTTTCTATTTTTTTCAATTCACTACAGTTGTTAATTTACACTCTCCCATTCTCTTTAGGTTGTTTTCCTTGTTACAATTCTTTCATCTGTGATTTTGTAGTTTGACTCATCCTTCTCAATTGAGCTTCTGTATAGAACTAACTATTCAGCCGCACAGGTCATCGCAGAGTTGGTATTTGCGTCATAACTAGACTTCCTGATTTCTGTTGGTTTTGATACAAATAATGTTTGTTTTCCATTCGCCTGGGATTTTTCCCATATTTTTTTTGGCGAACAGTTAATTTCAGCCGTTCTAATCTTGTTTTTTACAATCAATATTATTATTCTTTTCTAGATGTTTTTCATCTACTATTACATGCTGATACACTTACATCTACTTTCAATCATTTCTGGACAGATTCTCCCCATTTCTCTAGTGTTTTAGAATTCCTTCCTAATATTCAGAGTAGGTATCTGCTTATTTTGGATGCAATAACCTTTTTTCTCCTTTTTATAGAATGATTTCACTTCTCAATTCTAGAATTTGTCTCCAATATATTCCATAGCGTTTCCATTGAATATCTTTCACTTTTATTTCAGACATTAATTTCTTTCCTCGTCTTTTCTCCCCACACATTCATATTCTTGTTTTGTTACCAATATTTAGTTCACTTAGACGCATTATTACCTTTACTTTTGCTAGTTCAATATTCCACCTTTAACGATCAAATGCTAAGAGCGAGCAAGCAAATCACTTTATCGACACATTTATTCCGAATTATTACTTATTATTATTAAAGTTCAGTCTTAAAAATAGAGATTTTAGACGTGTACGTTTTTGGGTAAACCTCATTTCACGCAAGTTGAAGACACGTGAAGTTGGAATATTGACAATCGCATAAACCAAATTCTGTCTTGTTCATCTACGTCGCTTAGTAACGACCACTGGCGTAGAACGATGATTTATGCCGATAGACACTATATAATTTGACATTTGGTGGTTATGATTCTGGTTGTTTATCTGTAGAATAATTTTAATTTGGAATATTTATAGACGTTTAGGTAGTTTATAAGTGAGGGTTGTGCGTTTTATTTAATCTAAAACCATAGTTTCTGAAAAACATGTTGGTGTAAAAGCAAAAATTCTCATAGTAAATGTATTAAAATTTGGAGAAGTGGAAAGGATTCAGGATATCATTTACAATTTCTACATCCTGGCGAAAAGGGCTCCTACTTTAAAATATAATTTTGATTTTGATAACATTAAATTATAATAAATATACTAAAATTAATTACAAGAAATTTCTGTTAGTTTACTTCACGACTTTCAAGCTAGAATTACTTTTAATAGAGTTTTATATTGAAGTATACTATACATTTTTTTCTAGGTACTCTTCACAAAGTGTACTGTAATAAACACGAGATATGACATAGAAAATTTTAAGAACGCCCTATATAGACAAATTTTTCTTAATTCGAAATAATTAATAATTGTTGACCCCAACGAATGAAATTGATACAAACAAAGTGTGTTACTGCAATGTTAATAAAACATCACAGCTGACGATTGTGTCATGCTTTGTTTACCAATACGTTACAAATTAAAATAATGATACAGAAAACTAATCTTCACACAAGGGCATAGATAAGGTAAATTTTAGAATAAATAACAGAAATTTTGAATCGAAAGGGGGAGAGACAGTAACGCTTCCCGAAGTGGCCAGTCTAAGTACGGACGGTCCCTCCACCCTCAACAGTAATATTGTGCAGTTTGTGACTAGTGATATTCCAAAACGTAAGTTTTTAACGTACAATTAATTTTTATATATTGTATTGATCTGCTTTATTATATTTTCATTGACTTAACCGGGTGTCCCAAAAAGGTAAGGAAACCCACATTTTCTTTCGGTCATATCTAGTGTACCATTTACATCTGCTCCCCTCATCTACTATTAGAATCTAAAAATTTATAGGTATTTACGGAGATATCTTATGTTCAGGGACCATTTCCCTATGTATCTGATTATTTGAAATTGTGCACGGATATTTATATTGTACAGGGGATCATATTTATTCCTATTTCAGAGTTTCAACCGATAATTTTTCGGTCATATTACAGGACATCCACAAACCGGAGACATCATAATTAATCTTCCGAATTTTGTTGATATAGATATTATTCTATATATTCAAATTCTACGAGAATCGTAATTAGACTTTAAAGTGAGGGATATAGATTTTACCTAAATTTCACGAGATTCAAAATCATTTTTTCAAATCCCAGAAATTTTGGCGATATAGATATATGGTTTACAGGATATGGCATTTGTTCTAAATTCATAAAGTTTCGTTTTATTGCCTTAATTTTTGTGCACGATATCCACCATAAGTATCGCCAAAGTTATATTAGTTACTATTTTTTTCTTGTGACTTCAACTTACTACTGTCATTATATGATTTACTGTAGCGCATAGGGTACCGTAATTATTACAGTTGAGCAGCAAAAAAAATCTGGCTCGTTAATTTTTTATTTTTTTTATTTCTTTATATATATCACGTAGGCTACCCGAAAAAAAACCCGAGATAGCCGGGTTATTTCATTGGATTACGAAAAATTCCGTATGACTCACTACTATATTTTTTTTCATTTCTTAATATATACTTGTACACATTTAACCTTTCAGTTTATTTCCTTAACCTCAGCCCTCACCCTCATACCCGCCGATAGGACGGGCCGACTCGACCTGCATTGCGAACTCGGGCTTGGCACACTGTATAAGCCCAAGAGGCCCCACGAAGACCTTGATCGCTCGAGCCAGGAACAACCCCTCCCTCGAGGTAATCCCGCAGGGAGATTCCTGGTTCTAAATTTTGTGCCGCGAGGCACTGGTGACAGCACGCTGCAACGATTTTGTTCTTTGGATAGGAGTGTACAGTAGGGTCCTTCCGGTCACTACCAACGTGAGAAAAAGGGAACCAGAAAGATAACCGACCTCATTACACTGGTGTCGGACAGGGATAATTCCGACTCGATTACATTACCGTGATAAGACAGATAGATTACATTACAGTACATTGTTCCACCTGAGTTTACTATAAGTAGAACTTCTTTGTGGTGGCTGCTAAAATATATAAGTTGTTGGTAAGTAGGGAGATTTTATTAGTTATTGAAGATGCAAGTGTTAAAGTCAATGGGGAAAAATGTTGAACCAAATTAAGATGAAACTGCAATAAACATGCATAGGTATTTAATTAACAATAATACCTTTATTGTAGATGGCATTGTACACAAGAGAACAGAAAGGCGATTATGGAATCGCATGATATTTGCCTTAAAAAAATTAATTTCTTAGAAAATACTATTAACCCTAGAATACTATCATACGTAAAAATTACGTATTTGTGCAAAAACTCTTCTGCAGCAACCCCGCCCATTCGAATTCCCACTCCAGCCGCTAGCAGTGCTCTCTTTATAATGTATTCCAGATGTTTTGCACAGATTAGTACAATTATCCAAGTGGTAGTGTGCATGCCGTACCATAATCTTATTCTCTGCACGTCAAATTTACGTGTCGATAGTATTAAAAGATAAATTTTAATACGTAAGTCTGACGTATCGATAGTATTGTACGGTTATTTTATATTGTGAAAATGAGTAGAAAAGGACTAACAGATGCCGAACTTGAACAACTCTTATATGAAAGTGGTGATAGTGAAGTAGAAGATAATATTGAGATCGAAGAAAAATTTACAGATAGTGAATCTGATGATAGTCTGTGCGACCCAGATTATTTGCCCGAAGAGGAGGATCCAGAAGAAGCTTTGGAAACCTGTTTGAGAAAATTTTGGGAACCTAAAAAGTTCAGTAAACCTCCAATAATTAAAAAGGGAGTAAAAATGGCACTTGCTGTTTCTGAAGATCCAGTTGCATCAACATCAGACTCTCAGGAAGCAGTAGTAAGTTTTATAATGTTAAAAAATAGCACAATTTACCAACCTATTATTATTTTTAGCATCTCAAAAAACCTCCTAAGGTACCCGAAGAATCTCTAATACCTAAAAAGAAGCCAAGACAAGCATCTTATGATTCTGGCGAACTAGTAGCTTCTACATTACAATCTCAAGAAGTAGTAAGTTATGCAAACCTACTAAAATAAAACAATTTACTTACCTCTATAATTATTTTTAGCAACTCAAAGAAACCCCTCAGGAAACCCAAGAACATATTTTGATACCTAATTTTGAAACTTTGGAAGGAAAAAATGGATATAAGTGGAGTTCTAAAGCCAAAATAGAAGGAAAAATTCCAGGAAAAAATATTGTACACATAAGGCCGGGTCCTGTCGCTGAAGTAAGGCAAATTTTAGATCCGTTGCGTATATTTCAATTATTTTTCTCGGACGATATGCTAAATAAAATAGTTTTATGCACCAATCAAGAAATTAATAGAGCGAATAAAAATTACAAAGTGTCAACAAAAACTTTTTCTGATACAAATTTGGTTGAACTAAAAGCTCTCTTGGGAATTTATATACTTGCTGCAGCTATGAAGGATAACCATTTATCATCAAAAATGATGTTTGATACTTCCTATTGTGGGACACGCTACAGAGCAACCATGAGTAAATCAAGATTCGATTTTTTAACTGCTTGTCTAAGGTTTGATAATAAGGAAACTCGGGCCGAAAGAAGAAATGTTACTGTGTTTGCTCCCATATCTGAAGTTTGGGACGAATTTATTGAGCTTTGTAGGACAAAATATAAGCCCAGTTCGTATGTCACTATTGACGAGCAACTTGTAGGATTTCGAGGCCACTGTCCTTTCCGGATGTACATTCCAAATAAGCCGGCGAAGTACGGACTGAAATTGGTTTTATTATGTGACGTTTCTACAAAATATCTTATTAATGCCAGTCCATATGTTGGCAAATCTACTCAGACTAACGGGCGTCCTTTGGCGGATTATTTTGTTGAACTTTTAACTACTCCGATTTACGGTACGAACCGAAACGTCACAATGGACAATTGGTTCACTAATGTACCTTTAGCTGACAGACTGATTTCTAGGCCTTATAACTTGACAATTGTTGGAACAATTCGGAAGAATAAGCCCCACATCCCACCAGCATTGGTCGAAATTGATAAAAACCGCCAGATAGGAACATCATTATTCGCATACAGTTCCAATAGTACATTGGTGTCCTACAAACCAAAAGCTAATAAAATAGTAACACTACTATCTACAATGCACACATCATCTGGAACTACTAACAAAGATACCAAGAAACCAGAAATTATTTACACATATAATGCGACTAAAGGAGCAGTAGACACTTTTGACCAGATGTGTCAAAACATGTGTGCAAATCGAAAAACCAAAAGGTGGCCTATGTGCATTTTTTATAATATGATAAACATAGCCTGCATAAACTCTTATGTGATTTACTCACACAATGTTATTACTCGAGGAGGAAAGCCAATAACTAGGCAAATGTATATGCTAGAGCTACATAAAGAACTAACAGAGGCTCATCAGACTAGTCGATTGCAAACGGTACATAACATGAGTAATGACTTGAAAAAAATTATTGAGGATGTCCTGGGAAAGAAATGTGAGGAAAAGGAAGCTCAAGGACCAGAAAATAGTAATAAAGGTCCTAGAAAATACTGCCATAAATGTGCTACCGCTAAGAAGAGAATGACTACAACATACTGTCTAAAATGCCAAAAACCAATATGTGGGGAGCACCAAGTTAAAATATGCCCTAGCTGTGCTTAAAAAATATTTGTAACTGCTATTTTGTTATTATTTTTTACTAAAAATATTGTTAGTTTTGATTATATTTTCATTAATGTTTTAGATTTGTATAAAAAAAATATTGTTAATACATACTATAAACATCATGACCTTTTTTTTATTATACGTAAATTTTACGTGTCGATAGTATTAAGCGATCATCCAATAACGATAGTATTCTAGGGTTAAATACAGAAGCTGGAATATTATGTATGCTGATGAAACATACATCCGCAGCTCGCACACGCCATCCAAGATATGGGACGATGTATCAGGAATAGGTTTGTTAGTCAGGAATAAATTTTCTGAAATAGATGTTCAAGAATGGTGTTCTATTTGCGAACGTGTAAAGAAATGCGAATCTGAATGGAATACACCTTTACACCCGAGAAGAAACGAGCGTGCGAGTGTATTAGTAAAACTCCAGAACCTACCGAAATTAATTTTTGGGATCGCAATTGGCATCAATCGATCGTGAGAGTACCTCCCTATTTACGTACTTACCAGCGTTGTGTTTTAAATTCTCAGTCAGTAGTGATTTGATTTTGAAGATTTTTGACCATAAGAAGCGTTCAAGTCAACTTTGTTTTCTATTTATTATATTGTAAAGGTATTGAACAACACATTACTACTTCATATTAGCATTTATTTTTTACAAGTTCGGGATAAATTTAGTCCAAATTTTTTTTATCAGATTTCATATTTAGTAACTGAATAAATTATTTCCCCCTTTTCGATTTTAGGACTTAACTTGTCTGAATTGCCTCAAATTGAAATTTGGGAGATATTGGAAGATGAAACTAATTCCGATATTGATGAATTCCATGAGGATTACATGGAAACAGTGTCGCGCCTTGTTAACACGTTAGCAGACGATGATAACGTATCTGAGAACAACACTGATAATAGATCTGGGAGAGACAATGACAACGGATCTGAGAGAGAATATAATATCGAATCTGAGGGGGATTCCTCAGATGAAATTGTCAATAATTGAATAGATGAGGCTTTTACTTGATGAAGATTCATACTGAACGATGAAAATAAAACAATTTAATTTGTTTATAACTTCATTTATTTATTTGAACTAATGTTCAATTTAAACTGGTTGACGCGTTCCACTAACACAGTAGCTTTCTCAAAACGAATGAAGGTGTTAATTAAAAATGTTCTAATATATACAGTGCATGAATACAGAATTCTACTATACTAATGTTAAAAAAGGTATTGAAAGAAATTACCAGGAAATTCATTCAGTACAAATATTCCTAAGCTATCTTCTAGGTAGTAAGCTCTCCTTTATTAAACATTTTTACCTAGACGATAGCTTAGGAATGTTTGAAGTGAATTAATTTCCAGGTAATTTCTTTCAATACCTTTTTTAACATTAGTATAATAGAATTCTGTATTTATGCACTGTATATATTAGAACATTTTTATTTTATACCTTCATTCGTTTTGAGAAAGCTACCATGCTACTGAAACGCCTCAACCAGTTTAAATTGAACATTAGTTCAAATAAATAAATGAAGTTTTAAACAAATGAAATTGTCAATCCTGTCGTACAATCTTCATCAAGGGTCCAGAAACAAAAGCAAAAACCGAAACCCTGGAAAAAAATCCCATTTCATGATAAAGAACATGACTATCCAGTATTACCAAAGCAACCAGTTCGACTTCCAATGGAATATTTCCGGGATTATTTTGATAATACATTCTATGAGGAGGTCGCTTGTTGTACAAATCTTTACTACATGCGCAAAACGGGAGAACAACTTAAAACAAGCAAGGCCGAAATAGCAAAATTGTTTGTTGTTCACATCATCATGGGATGTATTCCCTATCCCAGATTGACCATGTACTGGCGAGCTAATACAAAGTTATGGTTAATATGTGAGAAAACTTCTGGTGACCGATTCATGGCTTTGCAAAATGCTCTTCATGTCATATATCACGACAGACCAACCGATGACGAAAAATCCAACCCATTGTGGAAAGTACAACCTGATGATTAACAAGGTACTTCAGACTTGCAACAGACTACAATAAGTTCCGTCGTATTACTCCATAGATGAACAAATGATCCCATTTAGTGGACGATGTTCTTCACGCCAAGGTGTGAAAAATGAACCGCGGCCGATAGGACTTAAGAAGGATTAATGCTCGATTTGGCTTTTTACAAAGGAGCAAAAACAATGTTTGAAGAAACTTCATTGGGTTTGGGTTTGGGTAACAGTCGGAAGTGTGTTATTTTCCATCATGTAGGTGTAATTGTACACCATCTTAAAGGGTTGTTTTAATGTTTTTTTAACGATATAATTGTAAAACAATGACGTAACTTCGTACATTGTTTCGTTTTTATCACCTGGATGTTTTTTTATGACGACAGCTTTGATAATGGCCCAAAGGCCGTAAGCGCTTAGCTGCATATTAATAAACATATACACACTGAGTACTCGTCATTTTCATTCACTCAATTTACATATAGTGTGTACACCATACCAACAGACAGTTCAAATTAATTTTGGCCATTGACGATGCGCGAGAAAGCCATACACCTTGACAACGTTGTAAACGCAGTTATCGGAAAGAGCAGGTGACGTACATTCCGCATGCAAAGTTTTAAAGGTTGTGAGGCTGCTAATACGTACGAGGGTAACACAATATTTTGAATTTGGATTTAAAAATAATAAATTGTGGAACATGTATAATGCTATATAAAATCGAGGTTACATACCAAAATAACATTAATGTGTTCTTTATTTAGAGAGGCACTGGATGAGGCCCAGGGTGGAATCAAGATTAATGGAACCCCAATAAATAATATCAGGTACGCCGATGATACGGTTATATTGGCCAGCGATATGCAGGAATTGCATAGCATCATGGATTCTGTAGTTCACTATAGCGAGATATTTGGATTGCATCTCAATGTCTCCAAGACCAAACTATTAATCTTTTCTAAGACTCCAATAAATGCACACCTGCGGGTCAAGGGACAAACAATCGAACAAGTGATCTCAATAAAATATTTGGGAGCTAACATCAATAGTCAGTGTGACCCGAAAAGGGAAATACTTTCCAGGATTGAGCAATCGAGAGAAATCTTTGTGAGTATGAAATCATTTTTTGCAAGATTGGACCTCAGCTTGGAACTCAGAATTCGGATTATCAGATGCTACGTGTTCTCTGTCCTACTCTATGGATGTGAAAGCATGACACTAAATTCACAAACCGAAAACAAAATAGAAGCCTTCGAAATGTATGTGTATAGACGGACGCTGCGAATTTCATGAGTACAAAGAATCACCAATGATGAAGTACTCCAGCGCATGCACAAACAAAAGGAACTACTGAACACCATCAAGAAAAGAAAAATGCAATACCTGGCTCATGTTATGAGAGGTGAAAGATACGAAATACTACGCCTCATAATAGAGGGCAAGGTGCACGGGAAAAGATCAGTAGAAAGACGCCAGAACTCATGGCTAAAGGACTTACTACATATTAGTAATAATAACAATGTTAGAGAGCTTATCAGGTAGGTATTCCTACTTCCATATGTAAATTTTTGGGATTTTTGCAAATATTTACTATGAAATTAGAACATCCCTTCACACTTTCTACAGAGTTAGGACTGGCAAAACAAAAAAATCTTGGTTCTGGGTGCCGTCAATTATTGTTTATTTAGAACTGTGTACAGATGTGCTACACATATTATATTACTCTAGTGGAATTCGGCTCTAATATCTAATTTGTTGCATTTAATGTATTCAGTCATACCACCTACAAACAAACACAATGATAAAAAATATGTTTTAGATGTACAGGGATCATCAACAGTATAATAATGATGTGCATCTACAAATGATTCTTCAAAATCACTTTCTATATCAACTTCATCATCCTCGCTATCTCCATCTTCGGCCAAATTAATAATAATATTATCTACAACAGTATGTTAAAGTGGTTCATTGCTCATAAATTCATCTTCAATCTTTTTAACATGGTCACATCTAATTTTCCAATCAATTGAACAAAATGTGTCAAAAATTTCATTACAGAATTCTTTTTTTTTTGTAAAATTGACCTTCCGTTTGGCTACATATTCTTTAAGTGCCGCCCAAACACTTTCAATCGGGTTAAGTCCGGGTGATAAGGGAGTAGTCTTAAAACTTGCAATCCATGTCGAATAAAGAATTCATCAATTTCATAAGTTTCATATTGCGGTTCATACATTTTTGCAACGTTATAAAGATTTAGTTTTAAGATTTGATGACTGTAATATATGTTTCTTCCAAAGAGACAGTTCGTTAATTATTGTTTAGTCCAAGCAGTCGTAGGTAACTTTTCATTTAGAACATTGTGATATGTGGCGTTATCAATTACCACAACAGCGTTTTCTGGTAGGTTTGGAATAAGTTTTTCTTGTACCCACTTCTCATAATTTCCGTACGCCATTCCATTATGATAATCTCCTGTTTTTGACTGGGAGTTTGACATAATACAAGCATTAGGTACAAAACCATTTTCATTTCCTGCATGCATATTGATGAGCCTTTTACCTTTTGAAACGGGTATTCCTAATCCTTCGTTACGAAGCCATAATTATCTGCAAAGGTTTGGTGTACATTTCTTAACGTGGGTACTTTTTTCTCGGATATGTGATAATGTATTATGCACCTTATAAGCACAGTTTTGTCGAATTGATTCATACGGATACTGGACGTTCTTTATTTTTTAGTAGGCACATCAGTGTCAGCATTACTTCCTGCCAGAGCTTCTATTTTAATACGGGAAAGCGTTCTTTGGCTAATTTTTGTAGCAGCAGAAACTCGTTCAATGACCTAACAATAAAATAAGTCGATATAAATGTTGTATTAACAGTTTTACTCATATGTATTTCTATACAAATAAAATGAGGAAGTAATTAAATTTGTTTGCAGTGATCGTTTTTTGAAATAAAAATTTTTGTCGTGGTTTTCGTCCATTTAAAAGAAGTATTAGATTCAAAAATACTATATTACATTTCAGTTCATTAGTTGATCTAAACGATCTTTAGATATTAGTTCAAACATATTTTAATATGATCAAACCGCAATTGTAACTGAAATCGTAAGATGGTTCAAAACAAATAGTAAAACCGAAACGTAATAGAGATAGGTATGAAATGAGTATAATAATTATACTTATAAGCTAGAAAACCTATTACATTTAAGTATCTTACACAAAATATACTTGTGCCGTTTTATGCACTCCTGTAGACAGAAACAGAATAGTAATTTATGCAACATGTGCATAAAGTGGTGTTTTTTCTACGAATGGAAAAATTGACGCATGAACCGCAGGCATGCAAAAACCAAATAAACGGTTTTGAAAATTAAAACTAACTTCTCCGCATGTGTGGCCCTGAACAATATTCTATCATGAAATTGTTACTTGTATACACTTCGGGGGATGTATCGTGCTAACAAACCGAAATTTTCCCAAAAATAACCAAAAATTTAGTATATCTGGATTTACAGGACCCGCTGTACTCGTTCTAGTCAACTGAAAATCAAGAGGGTACATCTGTGAGACACCTCGAACAATATTCAATCATAAAATTGATCAATCGTATACTCTCTGGAGGCTGTATCGTGGTAACAAACTAAAAATTCTCCAAAAATGACAAAAATTTGGTACTTCAAGTACCACAGCACCCGTTGTACTGGCTTTCGTGAGCTCAATCTCAATAGGGTTCATCTTTAAGACGCTCTGAATAATATCCAATCATAAAATTCATCACTTGTATATACTCCGGAGGCTGTATCGTGCTAACAAACTGAAACTTCTCCAAAAATGACAAAAATATCGTACTTAAAGTACTGTAGCACCGGTTGTATTGGCTCTGGTGAGCTGAAAATCAATGGGGTTCATCAGTGAGATGCCTTGAATAATATTCAATCATAAAATTGGTGACTTGTTGAACTACCGAGGCTGTATCGTGCTAACAAACTGAAATTTCTCGAAAAACGACAAAATGTCGTACTTCAAGTACCATAGCACCCCTTGTACTGGCTCTGGTGACCTGAAAATCGATAGGGTTCATCTGTGAAATGTCCTTAACAATATTCCGTCATAAAATTGGTGACTTATTGCACTCCGGAGGCTGTATCGTGCTAACAAGACTTGCAAGGAATAGTGGCCGACGACAACGACGACGACATACACACAGGATTTTTTTTTCTAAAAACCGTTTTTTCGTGTTGTTGTTGATGGATAACGTAAAAATAACTGGAAAAAAAATTTCAAATCTCCAACTTTTCTGTGGGTAAACCAATACTTTTCTCGAATATTAGATAGGTTGGCGGAAAAGTAAAAATGTCTCATTTAGGTTGCTCTAAATCGACTAAAAATGGCGTCGATTTGTTTGTCATGAGATAACGGTGCATAAAATTGGCACATGAGTGCATAACATTGACACATGAGTGCATAAAATTGACACATGGGTGCATAAAATACTTTGTCTCACCCTAATGTCACTTTTTTAAATCGTTTTAAAAATAAATATTCTATGTACGAAAATCGTTTTAAAAAATTTACTTTCGAAAGTAAATTTGTTAAATAATTACTTTGGTTGAAAAATTTTATTGCAATAATTAAAACTTACCTTTGTTAATGTAATTGTTTGCATCTTCGGTCATGCAATTTAAAACGTTCATAATTATTTCACGACACTGCTCACTCAACTTTTTATGAACAACTTTTTTTCTGGAGTCGCCATAACAAGTTTGTATTGCACAGCCCCTGTAGTCATACTTTTCTCTAAACTGTACTGTCGAAACGAAGCTTACGAATTCTGCCAGCGAAGTGAGCTTCAAAATTCGCATAGGTCTTTGCTACGGCGCATCGGACGTTGCTAAACTTCCGACTGCCAAAATTAATTTGCCAGCATGTACACACCTTCACTGTTTTTTGCAGTGTCGCCGTCTGCAGGTTTAAGTGCAAAGGCGTCCTCAAAATTTTGTTCATACAAATGAATAGTTGAATTCAGTGGAGAAGATCTTACTGTACGATGATCTTTATTTACTATCAAATACTTATCTTGGTACAGCTTGTACATATTTGATATATTTAAAATGGGATAAATGTATTTTTATGGGAATTTTTGTTCCTTGAGTAATAAGACTCTGTTGCTGTAAATAATCTGATAAGTTCCATCGCATATAGTTCATCTTATGAGGCCGATTATCATGTTTACCTTGTTTATTGGGATTATGTTCTTGCAAACCTTCTTTAATGCCTTTTGAAGATATTCTATATTCTTTGACAATTTTATACAAAGAACATAATATCTCCTCTGGTTTATTAAAGCCCAAACCAGTCAAGACTGGAATATCTATAGGTATAAGCTCGCGCAATACAACAAAGAAATACGAAAAGCCAAAAGGAATTCATGGAAGAAATTCTACGAATGGAGTTCAGATATCCTCGCATGTTCTCGTATCCACAGAGTCCTAGCAAAGAATGAAACAATCGAAGTATGTTCCGTTAAGAAAGCAGATATAACTTATACGGAAACTGAAGGGGAAACTCTGAGAGAACTATTAAACACTCACCTTCCGACCTCATCAACTCTAGACGACAGAGAAAAGCTTATCAATCGACACCGAAAGCTGAATAGGTCGATTATTCTGGATTGGAAAAGAGCCACTAAGGTGACCTGAATAGGAGAGATTAGATGAGCTATAAATAAATTTAAGCCATACAAGTCCACTGGGACATATAGCATCTAACCTATACTTTTGCAGATAGGGATTGTGGTGTTACTACCACACCTATCTATCATCCTTAAAGCTTCTTTGGCATGGGGATCACACCAAGAATATAGCAGAAGGTCGTATACTTGTCCAAGGAGGGAAAAGTGTCAGACCTAACACCTAAGTCATATGGACCAATAAGCCTATCCTCCTTTCTACTTAAAACACTAGAAAGGCTATGTTAGGGGCGAGATACGAAAACCTAACCCGCTAAGTAACCGTCAGAAAGCTTACCAACCAGGTAGATCTACCGACTCCGCGCAGGACAATCTGAACAGACTAGTCTCAAAGTCCATAGAAGACAAAGAGATGGCAGTGATCACTTTCCTGGATATTGAGGGATCATTCAATAATGTCACCACCAGCTCATTAATCAATGAGTAGACGAGGCACACCTACTGTAATATGCAGATGGATAAAACCTAACCTGGAAAAAGAGGAGGACTTCTGTCACTGCTACTTTGGGCAACGTTAGTTGACGATATCCTCATAGAATTGTTCACCGCGGTTTTTTACTGCCTAGGATACGCAGACAACATAGCAATTGATGTCAGAGGAAAATTCGCTGGTGTGCTGTCTGGAAGAATACAGGCAGACCTAAATATTGTTGACAACTGGTGTAAACAAGAGAGATTTTCAGTCAATGCTCAGAAAACACATGTGGTCAATTTCACTGAACAAACGGTACTTCCAGGTCTAAAACCACTAGTGCTAGGCGGATCGGAGGGTTCATTTGCCAAAGAAATGAAATACTTTGGGGTGTATTGTGCTCATGGATTTACATGGAATACTCGCTTATTGAAAACCATGCAAAAGGCTGCTATGTCGTTGGGCAGATGCAGAGAAATTTATGGTAAAAACTGGGGACTATATCCTAAAATGACTCTATGGCTATACACAAGCGTGGTCAGGCCAATGGTAACTTATGGGTCGGTAGCGTGGGGAACAAAGACGCAGCAAAAGGATACTATAAAGTTAGTAAGTAACACACAAAGGCTAGCTTGCCTGTGTGTCACGGAGGCCATAAGAACTACTGCCACAGCAGACAATGTAATGGGTAAACCGATTGATGCAACAGTCACATGATATATCTTTAATAATAAATTCAAAGTAACTATACCAGGTAGGGGAGACTGGAATGGGGGTGTACCCATACAAACGGTAGTTTCATGGAACACGGACGGCTCAAAAACATCGGGAGGCGTAGAAGCAGGAGTAGTGGGGTTAAAACAAGGAATATCATTCCCAGTAAGCCTAACAGAAGATGTCACAACTTTCCAAGCGGGAATGACGGCGATTCACTACTGTGTGGAAGAAATTCAAAGGCAAGAAAGAGCATATCATTCAATTTCCATCTTCACACATAGTCAAGCGGCGCTAAGAGCACTCGATACTGTAGAGGTCAATTATAAGCTAGTATGAGATTGTGTGTGTACTCTAAACACGCTGGGCGACCGTAGTAAAGTCACGGTGGCCTGGGTACCAAGACACGAGGGTTAAAAAGGCAATGAAAAGATAGACGAAATGGCCAAAGAAGCTCCGTCATTGCCACTCATTGGACCGGAACCCTTCTGCGGCGTTGCAAAATCAGTAGCAATAGCGGCCACAAAAAATGGATTGAGTATAATTCTAGTATACGGTAGAGAAAGTCACCAGACCTACGATAAGCGAAACAGTTTATATCCTAACATTCGCTAAAATTCACGGCAGACCTGATAAGCAAAGACAGGAAAACGATCAAAACTGTTGTGGGTGTGTTGACAGGACATTGTATGCTTAATAGACATCTAAAATTGATGGGGTTAACAGAGAAATCTTTATGTAGATTCTGTCGATCTGAGGAAAAAACTCCGGAACACATTTCTGAATGATGACCACCAGTATATGGCTTCAAGAGCCAGATCAATAGACATTATTATTATTCTTTTTGTACCAAATATGATATATTGATTTGAAGAAATACCGAATGAGGAGTGCCTCTTTTGATTTCATCTAAGCCAGATGCTACTTATTTTAGGATATTAGAGAGATGGAAATCATCAAATACCGTGATTTCAAAGAAGTTCCACACAAATGAAATAAAGGCAGTAAATACAAAATATTATACTGTTTCTTCGTATTCAATACCCGGATATACACAAGTTCAGTATAAATTCCGTTATTACCGCATTTTTACTCCCTATATGAAAACAAAGACATCTCCATAGAGATACGGTCAAAAACAAAATAAATTCATTAAAATATCCTCAATTCAGAAACGTAACCTGAATGCTACAAACAAAAACAATGTATATATTAGATACCACACAATCCGAATAAAAGAGCGTGAACAATGGTGAAATAAACAATGTGTTGATCGAGTTTTAAAAATACACCAACGAAGGCAGAAAATAATATGTATTTGTCGTGACCAGCAGAAATATTTCAATGTGCAAAAATTCTCGGCTCTATTCTTTACTGCTATGAAAAATGTAGCTACTAGGCGTAGTACCTCTCTAGCTATCCTTAATACAATGGAATTGTGCTAAAAATGAATGAAGTCAACGTCTATGAAATAAATTAAAACTTTTTTTATGATTATAGAATTGGGGCTCAGTGACTAAGTCTTCAAGATAATCGATGTTTTATTCTGCCTGTAATTATAACAAATCTTAACCAAACGGAGGTCTCTACATTCTTTATTCCAGGTGTACCTACTCACACGAACATTTAAAAAAAAAAGAGCTTCACGAGTGTGTACGAGTGGACTTGAAGTGAACATGGAAAGTTGATTAGCAACTCACCTACAGTTAGTAATATACAGGGTGTCCCACGTAAAATTTGCACCCCCAATATCTCGAGTTATGAAATTTACAGTTTCGACCCTTACTACGTGGAATCTTATCATGTTACTTTTCGAAATGAAGCTAACTGTTTCCAAATAATTCCAAAATATATTGAAAAAATTCTAAAAAATTACCAATTGTTTAGAAATTAAATATCAACGTCAAATTTTTTATTATTTCCTTCATTATATTGTGGAATTATTTAGAAACAGTTTCTCTTAAAAACGTGATCTGTGATGTTCAGATTTGGAAAAGATTCCAAAACAGGTCAATTTTAATCAAAAGGAGGCTTAATTTTTATAATAGATTCAAATTTTTTTCTCGTCCTTCTAACACCCAGAAACACCCTTTGAAAAACCTAAATGACAAGAGTTGTTTAGTAACAAATTGTTTTGAAGCTCCTTCAATTGTCTATGGAACCTCGTTAATTTTTTCATTTTGATCGATTCTTTTTTGAGAAAACTGCTTAGATCATTGTGAAAGATAACAACAGTAGTTCTGAAAAACAATTTAATTTTAATAAATGGATTGTTGAAAGTGTCCACATCCACCTTCCAGGTAATGATACAGTCCTCTATCAAATGCTTCACTAACTTTTCGCAACATTTCTGGTGTAAATCTATCACGAATCATTAACAAAGGACTCTACGGGGGGGAGGGGGGCAGCACATCAAAATCAAAGAAACGATAATTACTAATAAAAAAATGTAATTCATAGAAAGAAAAAAAATGATATTCATTCTCTTGAATAGTAGGTACCTAATATAATACATTATTTAACAATAACCTTTGTATTCAAAATTTCATTAAAACTTTCGCTTTTTTCACGAAAAATAACATATCGTAGACAAACAAAAAAGGGAATCATCTGATGAATAATATTAATTATATTTGAACGAAATGGAAAGTGATTATGTTAGGACGTACAATTCAACCAACTTTTCGTGAAAATTACCTAGACACTAAATGAAAATCACTCGTAAGTAAACTCAGTGCAACGGATAATGCCTGTAGAAGAATGGAAGAGGGTATTTATGGTTAAACCAATGTGTTTGAAATTAGTTCAAACATTCTTTAATATTTTTGACAATTATTCCCTTCAATTTTATTTTTATTAATCAAGCAGTAAAGAAAAAAGTGAAGTTTGTTTATCTGACTTTGTTGAAATATATATCCATTGTGTATTATGTGCGCCAATTAAGAAGATTACTATTCCAATTAAAGTAATAATTCTGTTATTTGTGGATTAAAATACCACGACCTATGAAAATTATTACTGAGGTATAAATAAGCAAATATACCTCTCTGACTGTAGAGAATCAATCATTTGATCCTAATTCGAGCTGGATCTGAGAAGAAACCAGAAAAAGGGAAGTAATAAAATTCCTATTTAAACCTTGGAAAAATTTCACTTGCGTTGACAAATACATTTTAAAAAAAAAGGGTTAGAGTTTGAAAGATTAGTTTTACCAGCTCCGTTCCGTTCCAATCGTTCTATTATTGTTCCAAAATAACTACCTGTCAAAAAAAGTTTCCGTCTGATAAAGAAAAAATAACGTTGTTGTATATTCCGAAGAGAGTACAGTTCCGAAGAATAGATCAACAATTTCATTGTAAAAGAAGAGTTCAAGTCTAGTTTCACAAAAATAGTGTGTGTTACAGAAGTAAAGTGAAGATTGGTCAATGAATTCATGAAAAATCCTATCCATTCTCAGGAAAATAAGGTCAGATAAACATCTAATTTTGGTAAATACATTCTAACTTCATATAAGTAATTGGCAGTTCCTATTTTGAATGATCTTCTGTTTTCTTCCCAAATTAAAATTAATACATGTAAATAAACACTTGAGGTTTCAAATAGTATACGGAAGCAGATTAAATATTTCTTTTAGTGTATCCTACTAAAAATAATTGATAATTTAGATTCCTCCTGATTTAGATTGATTATTTCCAATATATGTACAATTATGGAAGCCTTCATTAAACAGAGAGCCATTGAAAAAGGTAAAATTACTAGAACCGAGAAGTGCTTTAATAAAAATTATATGACAGAAAGTGAATTAACATTTTTTAAAACCAGATTAGATCTTTTTACTAAAGCATTCGATAGTTACAATTCAAAACAAGATCTAATAGAATGTTTAGATGAAGATCAAAGTTCAGATAGAGAGGCAGTCGAAGATAAATATTGTTTAATTTTATCCTTATTGCAAAAAAAGATTAATTCACTTTCTGCCAAAAAGGATTCGAGTAGTATAAAATCAGAATTTCAGATATTACATGTGAACCAACCTCAATCAACATTCCAGAATTTTCAAGAGATATTACTAATTGGAATGCATTCATACAATTATTTGAAACTTTGATAGTAAACGATTAGTCGTTGATAGATATTGAAAAGTTAATATACTTAAAGTCCTATGTAAAGGGTGAACATTTGCACTTAATTTCAAATCTACAATTATCTAGTGATAATTTCAAGGTAGTTCTAGATTCCATAAAATGTTAATATGATAATCAACTGAATATCATTTATGCTTATATTGAAAATTTGTTAGATACTCCTTCCTTCCTACAATTCAAAGAACAAGCCTGCCTATTCAAGTAAAAGCTGATTTAGATCCTTGTAGTACAGTTTCATTAATTACAGAAACCATAACAGATAGTCTCCAACTTACTCCACAATCAAAGGTTATTCAAATACATGGTGTTGATGGCATAGTTACAAATTCTAATAAAATGATAAATATTAATATTCATTCCAATATTGCAAGAAATGTTAGTTTTAACATAGATTGTTTGGTTATTGAGAAAGTTACAAAAAAATTGCCACAATTTTCATTACGTAGAGAAAAAAATGTAATTCCTTCAGATGTGAAATTAACAGATCCTAATTTCCACATTCCTTCTCAAATTGACATACTTTTAGGAGCTGATATTTATTATTATTTGATAAATGGTGGTGTAATAAAAATTCTAAAAAATTTCTTGACACTAGTAGATACCAAGTTAGGTTATATAGTAGGTGGTCCTATTCCTAGAGAAGCTATTTCATATATTTCACAAGGTGATAGTTCAAATAATAGTTGTTTTTTCTTTCTTCACAGTTCTGATACTGATGAGTTGTTGCAAAAACTCTGGGAAATAGAAGAAATTTCCCCAAAAAATAAAGCTCTTGGTCCCCATGAAGAGTAAGCTGAGAATATCTTCACAAATAGTATACAAATTCTATAAAATGGTTCCTTTCAGGTCGATTTGCCTTTAAAAAGTTCAAATGAACTTTTAAAGTTAGGTAATTGCTATTCTATGGCAAAAATTAGATTTCACAATTTAGAAAGGCGCTTTGAGAAAAATCTTAGTTTATTCAAAGATTATAAATCTTTTATAGACAAATATGCTTTATTAAATCATTCTAGATATGTTCCTTTGAAATTGATGAATGAGTTTCAAGAAAACATATATTTCCTCCCTTACCATTGTTTGATTCGAAAAGATAGTAGTTCGACTAAGTTGAGAGTAGTGTTTGGTGCTAGCATGAAAAGTTCGTCCAATGTTTCGTTAGATAATATCATGTTAAAGGGTTTCAATGTTCAATCAGAACTATTCGATATTCTTTGTCGTTTTCGTATGTTCAATTTTGTGCTCACTTGTGATATACAAAAAATTTATTGAATGATCAGATTGAATCAGACATTTCTACAAAATATATTATGGCGAGAAAATCCTACAGATCCTCTAAGATGCTTAGATCTACTAACTGTTACATATGGCACAAATATTGAATGAGTTGGCTCATAGAAATAAAGAAAAATTTACGTTAGCTTCTAATACCATTCCTTCTCAGTGGTCTGTAGATATTTTATCAGGTAGTGATTCTATAGATAATTTGACAAAAACTTATAATTGGGTAGTAAAGTTGTTACAGTCAGCAAATTTTTCATTGCATAAGTCCTAAAAAATATTATAAATAATTATTCTCAAGAAACTGTTGATTTCAAAAAGGAAAAATTTTCAAATAGAGTGTTAGGCGTTTTGTGGGATTCAAATGTGGATCAATTTTCGGTAAAACTTCCTAAAACTCTAGTAAAAATTTGATTACTAAACGTGTTGTCCTATCCCAAATTGCACAGATGTTTGATCCCTTAGGGTTTATATCTCCTGTCCTTCTTGTAGCAAAAATTTTGATGCAAAATATTTGGTTGTCAAAATTAGGTTGAGATGATGAAATAATTTCTGAACTTCTACATCAGTGGATAAAATTCATTTCACATATTCATGAACATTCTCAGTTATTACTTTCTAGACACATTATCTTCAAAAATAAAATTGTGAAAAATGGATTTCAAAGATTTTCGGATATTAGCTTAAAGGCATATGGTGCTGTTGCTTATATTCGTGCATTCTATGACAATGGTTTGATTTCTTGTAATTTTATAGCTTCCATAAGTAGAGTAACTCCTTTAAAAACGATTACACTAGCACGTCTTGAGTTATGTGCTGCAGTCTTATTAACAAATTTGATTACAAAAATAATTTCAATTTCAAAAAATAAAATTCCTACATTTACTACGAATTTGTAGACAGATTCAGATGGCTAAAATCACCTCTCTCTAGGCGGACTATTTTTGTGTTAAATAGAGTTTCTGAAATTCAATATTTAACTTCCAACTGTCAGTGGCGGCATATAGATTCAAAAATCAATCCTGCAGATTTGATTACTAGAGGCATTTCTCCAAAGGACATAATCAAAAGGTTGTTGTGGTGGCATGGGCCACAACTTCTAGAAAATCCACATGTAGATTTAAATAACTTTTCATCAAATGAAATGAAAGATAACATTCCTGGAGAAAGAAATATTAACGTTTAGTTACTTAATATTAAACAGGATACTTGTTAGATTTTAGGTACGCCCTATTCTCAAAATATTCCTCGATTGTTAAATTAACAAGAGTTCATGCCTTTTGTTTAAGATTACTGAATAATATCTAAATCAACTCTGAGAAGAATTGTTGGAATTTACATTAAGTAATTCCAACTGTTCTAATTATATATTTCGAGACAGCCTATACACCCTCTGTATTGAAACATTTATCAAGTTTCTGATACATAGTTTTTATTTTAATTTCCATGTAATAATTATTTTATGGTAATCGCTAAGATTACAGTGTTGCCAAATATTGGCAAGAACAATTCATGGTGATAATATTTTCACATGTTTATTTATTTGGTTTTTATATGATCTTTCGAAGTTGTTTCATTAAAGATCAGCTGAAATTGAACTGACTATTTATTGACATCTCAGTAGTTTGTTTAACATTTCGTGGTCAGCGAAGACAGTATAGCTCATTTAGATGTCAACAAACACCTCCCCAAAAATTATACAATCCACTGAAGTTACTGCCCGTCTTCGCTCCCCGACAAGAATGTAGGTCCTTCAACTGTAGATGAATTAAAAAATGCACAAGTTTTTATAATAAAAATTTTTCAAATGCAGTACTTTTTAAAAGAAATTTTTGAACTAAAGGCTAATAAATTCATTTCCAATAAACATATTTTGCATTTAGCTCCCTTTATTGACAATTCTGGTCTTTTTAGATTAGGAGGTCGTTTAGCTAATTCTAATCCGTCTTATGATCAGAAATTTCCAATTTTACTACCTTCAAATAATTTTATTACAACACAGATACGAGCATTTGAGATTATGGCATGCTGGTGCGCAAACCACATTGTCAAATTTTCGTTTAAAATATTGGCCTTTAAAGAATTATCAGAAAATGTATATTTTGTGCTAGATTTAATTCAAAATCCTGTGAACAAATGATGTCAAATTCACCTTCAGATAGATTGAAACCGTGCAGATATTTTTCTAAAGTTGGAGTGGATTTTGATGGTCCCTTTCTTATTAAATCGTCACATCTCCGTAAGGCTCCTTTAATAAAATGTTATATTGCTGTGTTTGTTTGTATGATGTCCAAGGCTGTTCATCTAGAATTGGTTTCTACGTTATCGACTGATGCTTTTATACTTACATTGAGAAGATTTATCTCAAGAAGAGGTTATCCTTAGATCATATTCAGTGACAATGGAACTAATTTTCTTGGGGCAAAAAATCAGCTAAAAGAATTATATGACTATTCCAAGGTTAAAGGTAATAACAATGCCATTGTAGAATTTTTGGCTAGTAGAGAGATTGTATGGAAATTTATTCCACCCATGAGTCCTCATTGGGGCAGTATTTTGGAAACTGCAGTAAAGAGTACAACAAAGCATAATTTATACAAAATAGCTGAAAATGGCTATTTCACATTTGAAAAGTTCAGTACTATTTTAGCACAAATAGAAGCAATCTTGAATTCGAGACCTCTTTTACCTCTTTCAAATAATGAAAATGACTTATCTTGTTTAACTCCTGGACATTTCTTGATTGGTGATAGTCTTACATCCTTTCCTGAACCTGATTTGTCAGAGAATCCTGAAAATCCCTTAACTCGTTTTGAAAGATGTACTCGTGTTCGACAGAATTTTTGGAAACGTTGGACATAGGAATATTTAAACCAATTGCCAAATAGACCAAAATGGCTCAATCCTCATCCAAATTCAAAAGAAAATGAAATTGTATTGCTCAAGGAACAACATTCGCGTCCATTAGAATGGCCCCTTGCTAGAGTTGTTCAAATTATTCCTAATAAAGATGATAAAGTACGTTTAGTTAAAATTAAAACGAAAACTGGAACTTATATTAGAAACATTACAAAACTCTGTCCTTTACCAAAAGAAGAATAATTAGAAAACTAATATCTGCGTTTTTGAATAGTACGTTCTAGTTAGTTGATTTATTTTTATTTTTCCTTTATCAAAGCTAAGAAGCTTCAATGGGGGGGAGTATGTTTGAAATTAGTTCAAACATCCTTCAATATTTTTGACAATTATTCCTTTCAATTTTATTTTTATTAATCAAGCAGTAAAGAAGTTTGTTGAAGAGATGTCATTGTCCATTGAGTATTATGTGCGCGAATTAAGAAGATTACTATTCCAATTATTGAAATAATTTGTTATTTGTAGATTAAAATCCCACTGCTCATTCGAAAAAGGTTTTAGAATACAGTTGCCTTCAGAAATTACATTGTATTTTATTTTACGACCTATGGAAATTATTTCTGAGTTACAAATAAACAAATATACCTCTCTGACTGTTGAAAATCAATCAGTTTATATTGACCAAATTAGTCCACTACCAAAAGCTGCTAAAAAGTTGGGTAAAAGAGCCCAAAAACTTGCAGGGCTAATAGAGAGTTCTTATAAAAATGAGCTGGATGAAAAATATGCTCCAAAATAAAAAAAAATCAAATATACAAAAGCAAAGAATTATCTTTTATGGAGAAAAGTCAAACAAAAACACTAAAACCACTAGCAATCAAACAAAAATGAAGTAATAGTCGAGATTAATATGGTTGAATGGGTCTGCCTAATGTGCCAGGAGTATATAGTCGAAGATATCATAAGGTGTATCAAGTGTGAAAAATCGGCACATGAAAGGTGTTCCAACGTGACATGTCATAAGAAGGACTACGTGTGCGACTTTTGTTTTCAAATTATTTAAACAAGTGTGGTAGATTATTTTAAAGATGTTTTTTTTTGTAAAATACATAATATAAATGCTGATTTTGTGTAATTTATTTTTGTTCACAACAAACCGTACTTATTTTCATTTAATGTCTCCTAAAAGAAAACTGTGGTACGATATAGGAACCCACCAATACGATTTAGGAAACCAGTTTCTTAAATCGTACCATTTGCTATTCCTTACAAAAACAGCTGTTCCTTGAAAATAAAATGAAAAATTAAATTATAAAAATTGCAGACCCCTTTATCGTTTCAAATCAAAAAATATATGTGTCATTTATCAGTTTGTAAGAAAAAAAAATTAAACCCAAAAAGTGGTACGATTTAGGCAACCTTAACCTACTTTTGCAAAAGAACGATTTAACGTCGCAAGATGTATTTTTCCAAGGACATTCATTTGTTCCATGATTCTCATTAGATTTGACACATCTTGGCGTTTGGTGACAATACTTTTTTGTATGACACCTGCCGCATTGGGGTATTTTTGTTTTTGGCCTGGCAGACTCCAATTTTACTTTGCATAACAGTAACTAGTCGATGTTATATATATATATATATATATATATATATATATATATATATATTTTTATTGTTTTGAGACGGTTCCAGATCGACATAAAATATTGGTCCTGGTACCTTTGTCCTATAGTTTTTTTCATTCCAAATATGTACAACTTCATGCCCTTGTCCTTTGATTTCCTCTTTTAGCATAATAAGATCAGTTGAGTAATGTATATGTCTAAGAACAAATATGAAGCTGCGTTGATTCTTCAGTGGGAATCGGATTTGTCTTGAAGTACTTTGGTTATTTATAGGCTGTACTTTAATTTGATCGTAGCTGAGAATTTTCATTTCGTGGTAGTCCGTAGCCCCTGTATCAAGTAGTTTCTGAAAAGGTTTAATATTCTCTACTCCATTGACACCAATCGGTGGTGGAAAAATCACTGTTTGTCTCTGCGTTTCCATAATGGTCTTTGTCATTGGTTTTGTTTACTAAACAGCTAAAATGATTTGATCTTTTATCTTGAGAATTCAAACAGTGCTCATCAATTTTTGTTTGTTTTGATGTTTTATTGTCTGGACTGTTTTTATATCTCTTTTTGTTATTTTCTACATTATGCAACGTTTCGGTTTAATGTGAAGCACTGGAGGTTTGAGTTTGGAAATATAGCGTTTGACGACACATTTAAGGTGTAGATGTATTAAATATAACATTACCGTGTTCACAGGAAGTGAAGTTATTCATAAAAAATTGAGTGAGCAGTGTCGTGAAATAATTATGAACGTTTTAAATTTCATTAACGAAGAGGCAAACAATGGCAAGTCAACAATTTCATTAACAAAGGTAAGTTTTAATAATTGCAATAAAATTTTTAAACCAAAGTAACTATTTAACATATTTACAGTCGATAGTAAGTTTTTTAGATCGATTCTCGTACACAAAATATTTATTTGTTAAACGATATAAAAAAGTGAAATTAGGATGTTAGAAAGTATTTTATGCACTCTTGTGTCAATTTTATCCACCGTTATGTCATCATGACAAACAAATCTACGCCATTTTTAGTCCATTTAGAGCAACCTAAATGAGACATTTTTTGGTTGTTGCATGCCTGCGGCTCATGCATCAATTTTTCCATTCGTGTAAAAAAGCACCATTTGTTCTGTCTACAGGAGTATATAAATAGGCACATGTTTATTTTGTGTAAGATACCTATTTCAATGTAATAGGTTTCTTAGCTTATAGTTATAATTATTATACTCATTTCATACATATCTCGATTACGTTTCAGTTTTATTATACTCCGGTCATAGTTGAACATTTAGAAACTATACTCCGAACAGTACTATTGAAACATTCATGTATAAAAGCGTCATGTACATTTAACACTAAAGCTTTCATATGCCCGGTTAAACTGCACTTTGATTTCACAGAAGTGTATTTAGACGTTTGTGTGATTTTTATTGCATAAATTCACTTGATCAATATCGCCTATTATTACAGAAATGGCAATTCTGCTTGATACAATCAAAGGACAAACAGAAATGTAAATCTTAACAAAAATAATTTACAATTTACATAACACTTTCAGCCGATTAGAAATCTTAATCCTTTCTAAGAAAGTTGAGGGCTACTTAAATTGATCTTGAATTGGTAAATATTTTCTACCTGTACGTACCTTATTTTTGTTGATTGAAATGACTAGAAAACTTAAATAATAGGAATAAATTGTTATTTTTTTAAATTCTAGGGAGTAATGTAAATATTTGATTTTGTTACAAATAATGCTGAACGTTTTTTTTAGAAGATCTCCGTCACTGATTTATAATGTTATGGGATTACCTCCTCGGTCATAAAATATTTTCAATATTTGTTTGAAAACTACCTGGTTAGAAGGATTTTGTTTTCTTAGCCTTAATTCCATAGAAACTATCCAAGAAGAGATGAACACATCGGCCAATCGGTATTTCACACTATGATTTCTTAAATTTGGGAAAAGATGGAGCGTCTCAGCTCCAAGCAACTATTACAAATTTTTCAAAATTACTCAGTATAATAATTGAAAATCATTGTTTGGTATTTAAAAGCAAAATTGTGAATTTTATTCCAAAAATCTTCATTATGCAAGTGAAAAATAAATAAAACGTGTTAATAAAAGAAATTGTGAAGAGTTTTGGTAAAAATTTGTGATTGGTTAGATATATATGATTATATTATTTATGTGAACTATGATAACTATAGAGTTTTACGTCATTCAATCAAGAAAAATATCCGGATGTACCAGTTACGCGGAATGGATTAAAAAATTAATAAAGATATTCGATGAGACAAGATCTGTTTGAGGCAGAAAGAAATCGAAAAAGACACTTAATGATGACGATGATGCAGCTACTGCCTTAGCTATGGATTCGGTATGAGAAAATCCCAAGTTGGGTTTACGAAAGAGAGCAACAGAAGTTGGTTTTAGCAAGAGCCCCTTATAGAAAATATTCAAGCTAAACAAAATTCATCTATTTAAACCCAAATTTCATCATACTTCGCAAGATTGTGATTATGAAACAAGGCTTGACTTTTGTGGAATGGTTGGTGAAAAATTTATGAATGAGAATTTCACTACAATATTTTATTTTCTGATGAATCAATGTTCACGGCAAATGAAACTGTTTCATCCCAAAACTGTCAGTATTGGACTGGTAACAATCCTCATTACATAATTTTTCGAATTGGTCAATTTTCTAAAAAGATAAATGTTTGTCGTGTTTTTTTACCAGATCGAATAATCGGACCTTATTTTCTGGAAGATGCGTTGAATCAGGAATCATATTTGGTGAACTTAATTGTCTCAACCCTTACTTCGTGTAATCTACAGGTTGGCAAATTAATGTCGGCCGTCAAAAGTTTGGCAACGTCCGATGCGCCGTAGCAAAGACATATGCGGATTGCAAGAGCTCACTTCGCTGGCAGAATTCGTAAGCTTAATTTTGACAGTACAGTTCAGAGAAAAGTGTGATTACCGGGGCTGTTCAACACTAATTTGTTATGGCGACTCCAGGAAGTGAAGTTATTCATAAAAAATTGAGTGAGCAGTGTCGTGAAATAATTATGAACGTTTTAAATTTCATTAACGAAGAGGCAAACAATGGCAAGTCAACAATTTCATTAACAAAGGTAAGTTTTAATAATTGCAATAACATTTTTAAACCAAAGTAATTATTTAACATATTTACAGTCGATAGTAAGTTTTTTAGATCGATTTTCGTACACAAAATATTTATTTGTTAAACGATATAAAAAAGTGAAATTAGGATGTTATAAAGTATTTTATGCACTCATGTGTCAATTTTATCCACCGTTATGTCATCATGACAAACAAATCTACGCCATTTTTAGTCCATTTAGAGCAACCTAAATGAGACATTTTTTGGTTGTTGCATGCCTGCGGCTCATGCATCAATTTTTCCATTCGTGTAAAAAAGCACCATTTGTTCTGTCTACAGGAGTATATGAATAGGCACATGTTTATTTTGTGTAAGATACCTATTTAAATGTAATAGGTTTCTTAGCTTATAGCTATAATTATTATACTCATTTCATACCTATCTCGATTACGTTTCAGTTTTATTATATGTTTTGAGCCATCTTCCGATTTTAGTTACAATTGCGGTTTGGTCATATTAAAATATGTTTGAACAAAAATCTAAAGATCGTTTAAAACAACTTCTTCTTCTTCTTCTTCTTCTTCTTCTTCTTCTTACAGTGCTGTAACGAAGTTACATTTTCAAAGACCGGGCAAAAGCACAATCTTCCGTATAATATGAAATAAAGCATTCGAACACCGTATTTCTCCGTCCGTATCGATACAATGTAATATAAACATCGGTACAATATAACATAATATAATTATCAAACCTGCACCGACAGTCGGCGACACATACGACTTCGCACCGTATCCCCAACAAGCCATACCGTAAAGCAGAACGATTCTCAGAGTCGTCAGTCTATCCGTAGACTCAGCTCCTCACCCGCATACGCAGGTGAGAATTAAATCTAAGAGCCTTCATTGTGCTCCTAAAACCGTTCTCTTTCAGAAAACCGATTCCGTTAATTCGACCGTACCGTTTACCGAGGTAAGTGATATTCCGAATTTTATACCTTAGGGTATATGGTTCTCGCCGTACAATCCAACCAGGGGAAGTAAAGGGGAACCGTGTCCGCTGCTAGACCGTTGAGTTCTCACATCCTAGTAGCGGCCGTGTTTGGGCCTTAAGCCATCCGATCGAGGAGTACCGTGTGTGAAGCTTTAGCAATACACACATATTTGTGTTTCATCTCCGATTTAAGTTGAAAATCAGTTGTTTGAATCGCCAGTAAATTTTCAAAGTGTCTGCCTTGTGTTGAATGCCAGTTTTTCCAACAGTTGTAACATATAGACCGTACGTACTTTCCACGTAAGTCCGTTTTTTATATTATAATTCATATTTTGCTGTCAGTGATAACGACAATAATAAACGTAAACAGGTCCCAAATTGTTCTAAAGGGTACCATACACTACGCTTGTGTCTAGTAAAAACGACAGAATTGGACAAAGCGATTAAAATTATTCGTGAAGAGATCCTGACCAGCCGTACGGAAATAAAAAACTGCATTGTGGCCAGCGAAGCAAGACTTCTGCTAAAAATTGAAGATTTGAAAAATAGTGTAGCAAATTTGGAGAAGGAAAATAGTGAACTCAAAGAAGAATTAGAATATCTGAAAAGAGCCCAGAATAGGAAGAATATTATAGTATTTGGACTGAAAAAAAAGAGAGAGGAGGTTGTCGCAGAAATATTGTGCAAGGATTTAAGAGGCTTGCTTGGTGTGGATCTGGCTACAAATGATTTTGCTGACGTTTATCCACTAGGTAAGTCGGACAATTGTCCCATCAAAATTGAGTTTGCTTCAAACATCAAAAAAAGGGAAGTTCTGAAGAATTGTAGCAGGTTGAAGGGGACAAATATTTCTATTGTTCATGATCTCACACCGACACAAAGGAGCGAGAACAAAATTCTTAGAAAACATCTCTACCTAGCCAAACAAGAAGGTACCTATAAGGAATATTATATAAGGAGAAATAAACTTGTCGTCGATGGAGTATCTTTTGGAGTTGATGACTTGGAAAAAGATGCTACTTCTGTAGACCAACCGCACAGTGCACCATCTACCCCAACAGTAGAGAATAAAGAGAGGTTTCCATCGGAGTCGCAGAAAGTTACTGTTACTCCGCGGATTCCTGCTTCTAATAAACCGGTTAAGGCTCCGGAGGGGAAACCAAGAACCCGCTCAGTTAACAAGAATTAACCGATCTGAAGTGAGACACCACAATTATAAGACTGTTTTGGTTCCAGCAGTTGTTAGTAATTTGTTGTTAGTAATACATTTCTCATTCGTTATTTTTATGAGCTTATTGGATTGTGCTTTTAGATTTAGTTTTTGTTGTACTTGGTTGTGGGACTTCATTATTGTTGGATGTATGGGCACAGTCCTCAACATGTATTTTAATGCTATTTTTTAATTTTTAGTTTGTGACTGATTTTAGCTCCAGATTTTACCTGTTTGTTGCATTATTTATATATCTATAATGGACCAGTATGTAAGGGATTTCAATGTACCCATTGTTGAAACATATAACGTAAGGGATTTCAGAGAATGTGATGAGGTTTTCAAAATTAACCAGGGTAACCATAACTTTACTATACTTCATAACAATATCAGAAGTATAAACAAAAATCTAGATGAGCTTAAACTTTCGTTATCTAATATTACGGATTTTGATTGTCTAGTTCTAACTGAGACCTGGAAGATTACTGACATCAATTTGTATAACATACCGGGATATAATATAATATACAACAACGGCGATCTGAATCAAAATGATGGAGTCGTGGCTTACATAAACTGCAGATACTCGTTCGAATATGATGTCATAAGGTTAGGACCGACAAATATTTTAAAGGTGACAGTTACTATTGGTAATAACAATAAAATTACGATTCTTGCTTTTTATAGATCACCGTCTAAGGATAATAATAATCCAAGTATACCTGAGTTTGTCAATAATTTCCATAATTTCCTATATAACAGTGGTATCAATTCTGAAAGTTGTTGTCTATTTGTTGGAGATATTAACATCGATTTATTGGATTTAAATGGTGATACCATGGAGTATGTAAGTGGCCTGAGTGAGTGTGGATTTACATCCACCATTAATAACCCAACCAGAATGGCAGCTTGCTTAGATCATTTGTTTGTTAAGTCAAGAACGAACATTCTAGAAAATATTATACCTGTAGTAATAGAAACTAATATAACAGACCACTATACAATAGCGCTGCAAATAGTTTTTGACAATAAAACACCTAAAAAGGTAACTGAGTATAATACTAAGCATGTCAACTATAAAAAAATTGTAGACAATATATCCAAAGAATCATGGAATATTGTCCTAAATTGTAGTAATCCAGACCCTGCAACAGAAAAATTAATAACAATTATACAAAAAAACATCAATAAAAGTACTTATTTTAGAAAGGGAAATAGAAAAACCATAAAAATTGCGCCATGGGTTACAAAAGCTCTCATAGTATCCATTAATGAAAAAAATAGATTATATCGACAAACAAAGCTCCATCCCAATGACTGTGATTTACTTGTAAAATACAAGGTGTATAGAAATAAATTGCATTCGCTTATCGAAAAGACAAAACGCAAATTTTATACGGAAAAGATAATGGAAAATTCAAATAACAATAAACAATTATGGAGCGTGGTGCAAGATTTGAGTGGAACAAAAAAGGTAAAAATGCCTTATGAAGCTATTAAGGGTCCAATGGGAAATATGCTGACAAACCCATGTGACATTGCGAATGAATTTAATCGTGTATTTTCAGGAATGGGCAAGAGATTGGCCAAACAAATAAATGGTAACCCTCAGCAAACATATGGTGATAGTGCCTCTTTGCCAAATTCGATTGTTTTATTACCCACAAATAGGTATGAAATGGAAAAAATAATAAATGAACTGAAGAGTAAAAAGGCAACTGGTATTGATGAGATAAGTGCGGAATGTCTAAAAGCAATTTCACCATTTATACTTGATCCTCTAGTGCATATCATAAATATGTGTATAGAAAAAGGTACATGGCCCAAATCCTTCAAAAATACTGTAGTCATACCCGTATACAAAAATGAAGATAAGACCGTTGCCGAAAATTATAGACCTATATCACTGATTCCACACATGGCAAAAATTTTTGAAAAACTGTTGAAAAATAGACTTACATCGTTTATAAACAAATATGATTTAATTTCATACAAGCAATTTGGTTTTAAGCAAAATAACTCCACACAAGATGCCGTTTTAAATTTAACATCAAAAGTTTATGAAGCATTAAATGATAATAAAGTTTGTTTGTGTGTTTTTTTAGATCTAGCCAAAGCTTTTGATACTGTTAGCCATAGCAATCTATTGCAAACATTGGAAAAAATTGGCATACGAAACAACTGTTTAGAACTATTTAGGAGTTACCTGTCAGAGAGACAGCAGATAGTAAGGGTTGCCGGACAAGCGAGTGGTCGGAGGGATGTAACATATGGAGTACCTCAGGGAACAATTTTAGGCCCCGTTTTATTCAATCTTTACATTAATGGATTATTTTCATTGCGCAGTGCAGGACATATAACTGGGTTCGCTGATGACACTGCTATTACTTATGAAGCAGATAACTGGTATGAGCTGAAATTAAAAGCAGAAACTGACCTAAAACTAATAAAGACCTGGTTTGATAATAAACTACTCACCATAAATTTCAAAAAAACATATTACCTACCACTATTTAGCTCCAATTTAAGCATCAAACTATTCAAACCTCTTGAAATATCACAAAACGGACAAAATTTTAGCATCAAACCTGTAACACATGTGAAATATTTAGGTATTATCATAGATGCAAATTTAAAGTGGGATTATCATATTAAATTTATTATAAAAAAACTACAATTCGTCCTTTACAAATTTAAATACCTCAGAAAATTCATCCCTGCTAGATATCTTCGAAAGATGTATTTCGCACTAGTGGAAAGTCACCTCCGTTATGGTATACTAGCTTGGGGAAGTGCCCTGAAAACTCACATTCATCCGTTAGAAATAATTCAAAAAAGATTTCTAAAGATCATCATGTGTAAACCCTATACCTATTCTTCAGATCGATTGTATAGGGAAAGCAACATATTTGACCTGAAACAGTTGTACTTTCTATGTGCATCTATAAAATACCACACAATAAAAAATGTAAGAAACTTACCTGCACATAGATATGTAACTAGAAACAAAAGCCACTACATTGCTCCGAGAATGATAAAGTCCTTCTCTCAACGATCTTTTTCATTTCTAGCTCCGAAAATCTATAATTGTATTCCGGATAGTATCAAGAATACGAGTAGTGTTATTGTTTTCAAAAAAAAATTTCTCTTGGAACAGACGAGAAATTTCTGTCATATTGTTGTGGTGGGGTAAACACATATTGCTTTGCCTACTTTTGAAAACATAGAAGTTACGTTTACTCAAATTCCTGCGTTCGCTTAAATCTAATATTGTCCATATATACATATATTTACATTGGTCCTAATTTTAATTTTAATTTTATTTTATTTATTTTATTCAAAACTATTCAATAAGATGCAATAATGTTAAATTTAGTGAATTTGTTTTGACTTGTATTTTTAATTGTGTTTTGCCGAAACAGGTGTATCCACACCTCTCGGATACCTTAGGGTTTATTTATTTATTCACTTACATGGTTGTTTAGTTGTTTTATAAAATTGTGTAAATGTTTCAAAATTATCATGAATATTAGAGTATAAAAAACCGTGTCCGCCACTAGAAAGTTGAGTTCTCACATACTAGTGGTGGCCGCCGCAACTCCGAGATTTCGATACCGCGGAAACCGAGAGCCATATCCCCCGAAAGTAGAGCTTTGATTAACCTAGAGGGTCGCTTGCAATCCGTAGTAGTTCTGCACACTTCCGCTAACCGTCCACCGCATCACCCGGCTTCCGCTAACCGTCCACCGCATCACCCGGCTTCCGCTATCCATCCACCGCACCCCCGCCCATTTTTTTTGCTTCCGCTCACATAGCTTTGTTTTACTCACCGTAGTAGAGACCGTTTTGAACCTGTAGGATAGTAGTTAGTACTAGTGCTTTTGCCCCGCCTACCGGAATTAGAGGACATTTAGTTTAGTTTTCCGTTTAATAAAGACTCTTTGTAAATAAGTAACTTTTGGTTTCTCTTCTCTCCAACTCCAATTACCAGTAAACCTCCGTAAATAGGTAAGAACGTTAAGCAGCTAATACCCAGGTTACGAAGCCGGGGAGGCAAGTAAAATCTGCCCGACCGGCCGCAACACTTTCGTCACCACCATAAAGTGACCCCTGGAGTATTTTAATTCTTCACTGACGCTGCCCGGTGCGAGTGGAGCATACCACTTTAATAAACTGGCGCCCGAGGCAACCCGTCACCTGTAGTTAAGGCGCCAACCCGTCAAGTAACGACGCAAGAGCGTTACAGTGCCATATCCGTGATCGGATGTAGGCGACCTCTCACTTCTACCTGTGTTGTGCTCTCCAGTTACCACAGATAGAAGGGACCTACAGTTTAACGACGGATCCGAACGTCTATGTTGAGAGGCTGTACTAGGCAGAATACTGTCGGTGGCTTGCCATTGCCTTCCGACAGGTGGCTCTCCGAATTTTCAATTATGATGTTAACTAGGCCCGGGTTTGTTCCCGGGGCCTCTCGGTTGCAGACAGAGCACCATTCCACTAGCCTACGGAGACCACTTAGAACAACTAATCAACTAATATAGTATATAAAAAAAAAACTAATATAGTATTTTTGAATTTGATACTTCTTTTAAATGGTCGAAAACTACGACAAAAATCTTGAATTCAATGAACGGTCCCGGGAAACAAATTTTTCTTTTAGTTTGATCGATCAGATATAGGCAAAAAATACTTCACAAATGGAAATAATCACTGAATTTATAATTAGTCTCTCATTAGTAGCCAATAATATTAAAAACACACTGACCTGGAGTCTGTAGTCAGGATTTTACCACATCTGGTAACAGGAAAACGCCGACTGGAAACCACGTTGCACTATTCCTGGAGAAATCTTCGATATTCTCGGGAAAAACTGAATATCAACAAACGTAAGTGTTTGGTGTTTGATTTATATTAGGAAATTTTAACTTTTATATGTATTTATTTGAAATTTACTTAAAATTTGTTCCAAAAACTCACATCATCTTCTTATCCCCTACGACGCCAAGCTTCATCTACCTACGCTTCTCTCCCGATCGTCAATGTTTTAATCAATAAACTATTTGTTTCCCAGCTCACTGCTCCAAACAAAGTTTTGTTTCCTTCACAATTTAACAAAACTGTCTTGTCATATTAACACCAATGCTTTTCTTTCCCGAGCTATAAAGTTGTGTTCACTTTTATTGCACTTTGAAAGTTTTTGTAAAACATACGATTATGAATTTAGCTTAAAGAAATCTGTTTTTTCTTTAATATATACAAAGTTCAATAAAATAAGTCTTTGACAATTGGTAAAATTCACGGTTAATACTTTGAAATTATGATGTAAATTCTTGTTTCTCTACCTGTGATAAATTTGAACTAATATCTAAGTTTATAACACAAATTCTTTTATCTAATATATATCTTGGTTTCTTTATTTGAAACTATCCAAATTTTATAATTCTGATATTGACATATATCTATCTCCATCTTATGATCCCTTTCCCTTTTTTTGTTCATATATAAAATTGATACAAAATTTTGACATATCATTAGAGTTACGTCATCTTGGATTTATATTTTTAATTTCTCTAATTCTTTATAATAAATATTATTATTACTATTTAACTTATAGTTGTATTATACTTGGTTACTAAAGCTTGTTTATTTTCAGATAAACAGCTGATTCTCTAGTGACAAACAAATATCCATTTTAGGCAGATTCAATGTTTTCTTCTATACTTGTTATGCGTTTTCATACTTTCAGAAAATTATGAAGGTAATTTCTCTATATTTTATTGTTACTCTTTTTATTATATTAAACACATGATTTTATAATATGATTTCATATGAATTCCAATTCTAATTGTGGTTTTTTATGTGTTCTTTTATTAATATAGTTTCAATTTATTTAAATACTAAATTAAACATTCTCAATATGCTAATGTGCTTTAATGATATAAGATATGTGGTTCCATATATATATATATATATATATATATATATATATATAAAATAAAACTTCACAGAGTGGTCTTTGTTGAAAAACCCTCAAAATCGTGGGGATAGCAGCCAAAAAAACTTTACAGGTTAGAGATAAAGTGAATCAAATAGTACATTACCTAAGCTTTCGAAGAGCATTGTCTTCATTCTCAAAGGCTATAATAAACCAGAAAGAAAAAATCGGTTAACTTAATAAAGAAAACAACTTCTGAAATCATTACGACTTACTTGTATTGTTGATTTAAAATTAAACTCACATTTCACAAATTGCAGGAAAACTTTCATCCACTAAAGATTAAAATGTCGACTAAATATAATTTCTCTCCTACATATAGTAATGAGAGCCAGGATTTTTTTCCTGTTTTTTAAAAACCAAAAGACGTACACAAGAAACGAACTGATTTTGTTGAATATCTATTTCGACATGAAATCGACTGCTGTCGAAAGGTAGAGATACGGGGGGCAATTACAAGGTTGAAGTAAAAACATTTAATAAAAATCTAAATTTCTCAGCAATACTGTTGTGTTTTTTTGGTTGCTTTGGTGAAAATTTCAAAGAAAAACAATAATAGATTAATGTCCACACCTAGGATCACATCAAGATTGAAAAATTACACCTTTAAATTCAACCAGACTATTGTCTGACAGCTGCCACCTGTCCTTTGTAAAATGTAAAAAATTGGGATGACGAAATAAGCAAACAGTCAGTGAACACTCAAACCTCTCACATTCGGTATTCCCCAACTGTCAACCCATTCCAGCATTACTATTATTAAATAAAAAAGCCAAACAAAACCCACCCGCAAATACTAACGATCTCCACTTTCGTCTGATGTTAATTTCCATGAAAATCAGTATTGATAATTTAAAATTCTCATAACAATAATAATGTCAGTTAGGAAAAGGGATGTAAGATCTGTAACTTTTAACACATGGAAAGGACCTAACCTCTCACGTTAAGGCCCGACTGTTTGGAAATCATTTGCATTCGCAACTGAGCTGTGATAGCCATAATGTATAAAAATTGTTTTGTTTTCAAATGAAATATTAAATAATGTTTGTATTGTCAACACTCGACTGACCTGTCACTTCAGCCAACCATTAACTCAAAACACTAATTTGGGAATCAATCTCCTCGCTACCGGAGTGGACATTATTAAAGTGCAACAAATATGTATAAATCTTACTAAGTGACTCAATGTCAGACCTTCTATTCATTGGTTCCTCAATATTATTAATATGATACATTTCTAAAAATTTTCTTTTGTTATAGTTTCTTTCTACATCAAGAATCTTTACTTTATCAAAATCTATATGGTGGAACTCATCTATAACATGTTCTGATAATGCATATATATATATATATATATATATACATATATATAAAACTAGTGAATATTGGGGATTGCAGCAAAAAATTGGAAAATATATACTCTTAGCGTAAAATGTCCAAGCTTTCGAGGATGTTTGTCCTCATCATCAGGGAAACTAGAATGAAAAACAACAGTTGAATACTATGGTCAAAGAGAATAATTAAAAATGAAATTCACAACCACGTGTGTACTTACCTCCGAAGTGAGGTTAGATTCCATAAAGATGTAAAATCGTAAACTACAGATCGTAAATTGTGGAATATTCAAGTAGGAATTGAACCAACGGCCAAATCAATCGTGTCATAGCAACAATTGTAATTGTCGCAGCATTTTATAAAATAAAACCATTGATTTCATCTTCATGTGTCACCATACTAAACGCCGGCGAGGAAATGATATATTTTGCCTCCAAAAGGGATGTAACAAGAGACAAACAGTGTTACCAACGTCAATCATGAGCTGTGGGACAATGCCACTATTTTCGTAATTGGCATTGTCCCACAGCTCATGATTGACGTTGGTAACACTGTTTGTCTCTTGTTACATCTCTTTTGGAGGCAAAATATATCATTTCCTCGCCGGCGTTTAGTATGGTGACACATGAAGATGAAATCAATGGTTTTATTTTATAAAATGCTGCGACAATTACAATTGTTGCTATGACACGATTGATTTGGCCGTTGGTTCAATTCCTACTTGAATATTCCACAATTTACGATCTGTAGTTTACGATTCTACATCTTTATGGAATCTAGCCTCACTTCGGAGGTAAGTACACACGTGGTTGTGAATTTCATTTTCTAATTATTCTCTTTGACCATAGTATTCAACTGTTGTTTTTCATTCTAGTTTCCCTGATGATGTGGACAAACATCCTCGAAAGCTTGGACATTTTCCGCTAAGAGTATATCTTTTCCAATTTTTTGCTGCAATCCCCAATATTCACTAGTTTCATTCCTAACTAGTCAGCAAAGTCTATCTTTCTTCTACTAATATATATATATATATATATATATATATATATATATATATATATATATATATATATATATATATATATATATATATATATTATAATGTACTTTAATGTTGACGATTATTTATTTATATTTATTTAATAATGCACCTGCGTTGGGAGCCACGTTATAATAAATTTATTACGCCTCTACGTTGGACGTCACGTTACAATATATTTAATTTTTAATAATATATTTGATATTTATTTATTTAAAATTATGGGCGCCAGAATTGGTTCGCTTACCACGAATTCCAATTCAAAATAATATATATGTTTTTTGAAAAATTGTAAATTTGTTTTATATTGTTGTCACCATATCACAGGAATGGATTGGGCACTTGACGCTTGCCAGCAACAGGAAGCTATAGGTAAGATATCAAAGAAAATACAAGAAGAACATAGACAAACGATTTAATTGAATGTGAATAAAAAGAAATAACGGATTTTAACGAATTAAACAATACATATCTATAAATTCAATGAAACACACAACAAGTAGATTGCGCTCAAATTATCAATTGTGTGAGTTGAATGTACATTCGTAGCGTTTTCAACCTCAACTTTTGCTATTATAAATATAATCGTCGCGTGGTGTGTGTATTCTGTGGTGAGTATAATTTAGTTTGCAAAGATAAAGAAGAATGTGGCATGTTTAAGATTTATAATCATTATTATTGTATGAATTTGGTAAGTACTTATTTTAATATGAAATTAGTGTTTCGTGTCCGATATATTAGTGGAGATTGAAATGTCTAAAACTAATATTAAACTAAGAAATTTATATCAACAATAACATAACCTGACATGTAAATATATCTGTGAATGTTTTTTATAGGAGAAGTTTTATATATACACGAGAAATAGTGTTAATAGTTAGTTCATCTTGACCCTGGATATGATGCATGTGAAGAAAACGATCGACTACGAACGAATAAACCGAAACTCAGGATGTGAGAAATGATGAAATGTGAATTATTTCACCAGTTGAATACCACAATTAGTAGCAAGATGTATGAATAGTCGTCGAAACTATACTAATAAGGTAATTGTTCAATCTTACCAAGTCTAGACGATAGCACAATTATTTTCACTTATTTGTTAATATACGAATTATGTTTTTAGTTATTTTTACGTTCAAAACTTTGTTGAATACTTTGGTCAACGTTTCAATATGATTTTGTTAAATTATTTTAACTTTTAAACAATTTTGGAGAAGAAAAATTTCACGAGTCCTCCATCTATATACTCACGAGGCTTCTCTTCAAGCTTCGAATCAACAACTTGCTACTGTTTTCCTTTTGTTTCTCATTGTTCGTTTGTTGCTAAGTAAATAATTATGTTTATTAAATCAAAACATCCATTTCTGTGTTATTGTAGATAAATTCACTGTGTTTATTTACACTTCTGTAATCACTCCGAATCACTCTACCCGAACTATTGAAAGAACGTTAATTTCGGCGTTCATATTTCGATTTGACATTTGATACAAAATAATTGAAAAGCTTATGCAATATACAGGGTTTCTGAAAGTGTTTACAAAATATGAAAATATAATAGTTGAATTTTGTTTCAAAATTCACGTGATTCTATACACAAAGATTATTATAAATCATATACAAAATATGTTTGACGTAATTTACTTGTCATTATTATTTTTATATACCTTGAAATATACTTTAAAAAATAATTACTAAATTAAATAGTAATCTCTTGAAACATTTTATTAATTGTATATCATTCGTAAATATTTCTTAACGTGTTTAAGCTATGTCTTTATGAATTATCTCCTTTTATTGAATATTTACTAAGATTCACAATATTCGAATGATGCTAGTTGGTTTAATTTAACCTGGTAGATATGTTTCACTTTAATATATATATATATATATATATATATATATATGTATATATATATATATATATATATATAAATAATGTCCCTTTATGGCGAACGGTTTCCTTGGTATGTGCAACGATCTAAAAATCTACATATCTCCTAAACCATACATTTCATCGAGTTTAACAAAGAGTGCCTTTTTGTTAGAAAATTGATTGAAAAATTCATTTTTGCTATCTTTAGATTGTACAGATTGTCCCTGTAAAAGATACGGATTGTTAACAATTCGGCATAAGCCTCCCCTGGCCTTCAAATAGTATTGAAGAATTAATTATTTCGTCAAACACACTACATGGATATACGTAATCATCCATAAAAAATTCATAATGTTCCAATTTATAATTTAGAAAATATACTTAAGTATAAGTTCTGATTTCGCAAATTTAAAGGCCTATAACTCAGAAACGAGGAGTCGTATGAGAAAATTGTTTTATATTTCAGCAATATTTTCATGTCATCCACCCACTCCCAAATTTTTTGTATCAAGTTCTGAAACATCCTGTATATCCAAATACGAGACCATTAAGCAATAAAATAAATATTTATCAGGCAACTTCTGTTTCTAATTTGCAGCTTCATTTATTTTTATTCAAAATACAAAGACTCATAGCGCCATACCCTATTGCAAATATCGTAGCATACTGAAAGTAATAGTCCTGTTTTCAATGTTGGTGCACAAATTTCGTAACCGTCATGATTTATATCTAGATCATGCATCTTAAGAACAGTCACTAGTATACAAAAAAAATATTAAAAAACCGAATTATAATTTATTGTAGAAACTCTTACAATAACCCTCGTATATCAAAAATTCAGAAACTTACTCAAGAAAAATTAACACGTATCTCAATCAGTTGTCATTAGTTATGAAAAAGCAGTAGCATTAAATCAAACTGGGGGATCTGGAAGTAGCATCCCTAGCGATTGCGGTTTTAAAATAATGGAGTGGGCAGGTGTACAAAATCTGATTTCGTGGTTATTGATTCTGATCAATTTCAAGCCAGTGAACTATGAGGCCCTCACGTAATCGTGCAGGTGAAAATCGATCAACGACAATAAAGTAATTCAAGTAATTGGATGACCCTAGCAATTATTTTAATATTTGTATTGCCGCTCTCTTTAATTTACTTGAAATATTTTTGTTTCTCAGAAATACCAATGAAGTGGGTGAGATACAACCAAAACATTCTAATTATTCATCCCTAGCTTAATCCTCAATCGAATTTGGCTCTTTGCTGAAATTTCCATATATCTTGAAGAGTTTACAAACATTTCTAGACCTACTATGTGAATGTTTTTGCTCTAACCATTTTCTAATTGATCCAACAATCACGACATTAGTAATCATAGAGTTGATCGTTCTAGTGAAAAAATATATGATTGTTCAAATGTTTGTATTTTCTAGAGCTAAAGTGGCTAAATATACATTTTTCAGAGGGCTTGGTAGTTGAGGGAGTGACATTGAACAAGGGTTTTATAGGTTAATAATTTATTTCGTTAATTAGAATATTCACAACGATTTATATAAGTTTGTGTGAGTACTCTTCGATTGGGCCAATTATAGGACGCCCCTATTGATTAACAGTTGCACCTAACCCTCTGTGATTAGTGTTACCTTCGTGATAGTTTCGAATTCTCTCTTTAATTTTATTAGAGGGGGGATATCGGTCAGCATTCAAAGAAGTAGAGACTTTCTTAAGTAATTTCCGAAACTACACTAAATCTCTCCCGAATGAATGAAATATTCAATTCAAGATGAGTATTCTCCAACAAAATTGATAACTTCCGCTTGAAAATATTTTGGGACATTTCACCACAATAATACGTTGCTTTGTTCCGTACAGTTTCATAATAAAATATGCGGCTGGCTCAAAATTTACTTCTAAGATATGAACAGATTTTTGCCAATAATAACAGTGGAACCTGTTTGCCTATGGTCTATGATAGAGTTTCGATCATTTGAGTGAATGACTATAATAATTCTGTTCTCCAAGTTTCAATCACCATTATAACTTTGGACCTGGGGTCCTCAAGTAAGAATAACCATTTGTGGTTCATGGCCTAACTATGGTGAATTCCCTACCAAAAAGATACGGACGAGAATTCTCAACTACCCAAATGGTACCAAGAAGTCCTGTCTCAATCACAGGAAATATATGTATTCTAATTAGTGTTTCAAATGAAACTCAACGTTTCTAGCTAATTCCACAATATAATGAAAAATGTAGAAAATTCTAAAAAATTGACAATTGTTTCGATAACTGAATATCATCGTCAGAATATGAGTAGATTCCACGAAGTAAGGGTCGAGATAGTTAATTGTATTCGAATAGGTTTTCCTAGCTTGAATCACTGGCATTTGATGCATCATACGTTGAATCTGTAGTGAGATTGAATGATTCTGTGAATTTTGAATATGGGCATTTTGGAACAATAATCAATATATTATCACATAATTTGAATCATTTATATTGACAATATAATTTTTTTCAGCTTGATAGTAGGAAATGTGCAAGGAAGTTTAGGAAATAACTCATAGTACGGGAGCTAATGGCCTTTTTTGGCCGTAAAGGCTGACATTTTTTTCTACGCTTTATCCTGCATTCCACGTAACGGAACGGACCATCAGCTTGTCTGGAGGCGTGGACGTGAAATAACAACAAGAAAAAACTGATACCGCGAAAGCCGAAACTTAGTCAATATGTTCGTGATGTTGAAAATGAACCAATAACCATAAGCTGGCTATAGGTTGGTGGATTATGCCTCAGCTTGCCAGGTAAACAGGTGAAACATTTCCTCTTACTAAACCGATACCGCAAAAGATAAAATTTGACCAGATAACAGCTTATATAATACGCTATACGAACAAAATAGTCTGCTGAATTTTTACGGCGGATAAGTGCCAAGCTTACGAGTTAGAGGCACAACGCATCGATATGTTGATTGCATCCGCTGAGCACTTTTCCCTCGCTTGATACGAAGCGAATAATTTTTTCTTTACTGTTGACCTGTTGACTTACCAGCATTCACCTTTTCTGGTATCAGATATCTATTATTAGATGCTTTATAATTGTGACACAAGGACGGATCTATTTGTAAAACAAATAAGGCAGTTTTATTAGATAAACTCGAGCCACACACACCACAGCGCACCAACGTCAAGGTAGTCGATGGTTTTTATGTGATGCATTTGATGAGTGATATTCCAGCAAATTACGGAAACATATAAAATAAAATTTTGAGTATATTTCGTTCAAATGATGGAGAAGTTATAGTAATTGCAACTGATCAGTACATTTTCTCTTACGTCAAAGATAATGTGAACATTCTTTGAGAGGAATTCAAGTTACACAATTCAACATCTAAGGACCTGATTAAACACGTTCACCTGATTTCAATAATTACTTAAAAAACGTCAATTTGAAAGGATCTTCAGTAAATCTTATAATGCCGCACTGGACACTCGATCTGTATATACTATGGGTTTCATATCTATGCCTGGTACCTCCAGAGCTACGGAAACTGTTTTATTAGAAGACAATCAGAGAATGAGAGTTCAACCAGTTCTGCGATAGAAACTGCATAGGAGGTAAAAGACCCACATTCTGAAGTAAATGAGGCACCTGTAGCTATTATAAAAATTGGTGAAAAGGCGAGAATTACATCATCGGTGTGATATAAATAATTGAATCACCTTTAGTTGTTTGTGAGTTACATATTTATACAAATCTAACGTAATTTTATATCGTGAATAAGAATATTGACATTTTTCTATTGGAAAAGGCGTTATGTCAGCGATATGACTAGTAGTGATTTTTCAACCTCTGAAAAGCGAAGAAAAAGTATTACATTTCATAAAACTACAATATCCAGCCAAATAAAAAAAAATACACACATCACAAAATCAAGTTAGATGACTGGAAAACCGTGTAAAATCATTAAAAGACTTATTAAAACTTTTTAGGGAAAAAGATTTTATTACTAAATCAGCAGAGTCATTTATAAGGGTAAGTATTTTTTTCTTATGCATAACCGTAAGGTTTTACTTAATGGGGATACTTTTTTTAATTTAGGCCTCTGTAACTGGACCTGCAGCAGATATTTTTGAAAACCTGCTAGCTGGCAAGGAGTGATAAAACGAGTCTATAAAAGCCTTTACCCTTATATTGGCTTTCTATTCTCCAAAGCCTATAATTTTGTAAGAAACACTCAATAAATCATTACCATTTCGACTTGCTTTAGAACAGTTAATGGCAGCCCAGAATTTTTAGCGGATGCATTAAGTGCTAAAGAAGAAAGTACTAATTACCCCTTGCTTTGTCACTTAGTGATGGATAGGACGTGCATAAGATGCCAAGTATAATATATTGGATTAAAATTTACCGGATATGTTAATATTGGGACAAATATTGGAGCAGATGTTTTACCTGCATCGAAAGAAGCTTTAGTGTTTATGGTAGTGTGTTTAAATGAAATGTGAAAGGAATTTTATCAGTTGATTTACGGCAACGGAAAAAGCAAATCTTATTAAACAATGCCAGTTTGTACATGAGAGTGGCGTGAGTGTAACATCTTTTACCTTCGATGAGGCACCTGTCGATTTTAGAGTAGTGGAGAATTTGGGAGGTGATTTCTGTTACTACAAAAATTTAAATACATCATTTATCCACACAGTAACAAATGAAGAAATTTATATTTTTTTTGTGCGTCCTACATGATTAAGCTTGTAAGAAATTGTTTTGCAAGTCAGGATGGTATTACTGATTTAGCAAATAGGGACATAAAATGGATATAAATTCCAGAATTGGTTAAATTGCAAAACACAGAAGCATGCTGCAACTAAAATACGTTTACGGCACGTACGGTGGGAAAGAGAGAAAATGAAGGTTCATCTTGCTACGCAAATAATAAAAAAGAGTGTTAGTGATGTGCTAACTTTTCACGAGAAGATTTTGGAATGAAGGCATTTTCAGATTCAGAGGCAACTTCAGATGTTTTATTGAATTTCAATAACTTGTTCGACATTTTAATTCCAGAAATAGTTTTAATAAATATACCCATAAAAGACCTCTCTCTCTCCTCAAACTATTCACCTTTTCTTTACATTTTTTAAGGGGATGTAAAATTACATTTTCAATTCAAAATTGAAAGGCTGGTCAATTCTGAACTCTGGGTGAAAAACTGGGGTTCTAGGATTACTTATTTGTATAGAGAGCATTATTGAAATGTATTGTGATCTAGTCGAAACCAAACAAAAATTACAATATATTTTGTCATATAAATTATTTAGAGCTATTTTTTGGGGAAATTTGATGTCGAAGAGGATATAACAATAATCCTGCTGCTCGACAATTTGAAGCCGCTGTTAAAAGATTATTGGTTCACAATCAAATCACTTGACCCAAAACAGGAAATGCTGTCAATCTAACTAATATAACAATATTAGCATGTGTTACGGGTTCATTTTGCACAATGAAACGCTTCCTTTTGTTTAATTCGATAGAGACAAACTCTTCACTCTTCCTCATAACCGAACGCACTCCTGTTTACTGCACCTCTGCTGACTGTAATTGTTGTATGATTAGAACTAACAGGCCATGGCAATTGGTCCTTTAGTTTTCAATCCCGGTTACTCCGATTGTTGTATGATTAGAATCAACAGACCATGGCCATTGGTCATTACGATTGCTTGAAGGTGCAGCGTGGTGTAACGTAATGTCCACCACACTTTGAGTAAAGTAGTTCAGTGCAGTTAGGAATGAGTCAATATTAAGTATCAAGTGTAAGATATTGAGTGTAAATTACACCATGTGTGGGAAAGAGCTACACTTCGATATATAGGAATTAACCTAACATTACTCTTGTTTATTGTGCAAGCCAGCTTTGTTTCCCAAATGTTATTGTGTCCTTGAATCCACCTCAACTATCTCTTTTTTTTCCGCAACACCTAATTGTCTACGTGATTTGACTAATGACATATGCCTTATTGTAGTTGTGTTGGTTCGGCCAGAGATGGCGTGATTGGCCACTTTAAAATTTTCCTGGTCTTGCTATAACCATTATATTTCAATGACAGATGGCTGATTATCAATTGTCTCTTATATCGAATACAAATGTAATGGGCAGGATCTGCAGTAAAAATTTGATAAAGTCTTGACATTTGTAGTCTACTCAATGTTGGCGTTCTATGTTCCAAGTTCCGAGTATACTGCTAACGCACCTTGGTGGGTGACAGATAACAAAGTACACATCTGCCAATTTCAGTCACTTATTCTTGAATCTCCTTGTTGAGTTGGAAGAAGATTGACTGAGTCGAATTTCCTAACCCTTCGCTGGAAACTTTCAATTATATAGTTCATTGTTGCATGGTTCTGAGAAATTTCTGGCTGAGAGATTTTCTTATATTGTTTGCGATTATAGACGCTGTATATTTTAAGAAAAATATTTCCGATTCACGGGATTTTGGGGGTCAAGATAAGTTCTTCATAGAACTTCTCGAGCATGGCTTTGAGACTTTGCGTTGTGTATTTTAGGAAGTCCATTCGTAAATTGATTTAATCACGGAGAAGGAGCTGGTTGTTAGACGGCAAATAGACCAACAGGGCTGTCCAAGAACCCTCTGTCACATTGAGATTAGTGTTATGAGTAATAAGAGCCCACAAACTCAATTGGAATCGGAAGTTAGACTGGTAATGTTTATTTTAGGGTTCATTGGATCATATGGTCGTATTCAATCTACGTTTTACCATCAAGTCAACGTACAACCTTCACATCCGTTTGGAGATTCATATTCGGATATCGAGTTTGAAGCCACTGCATTCGAATTTTAACTCTCTCTCTCTCTCTCTCTCTCAACGCTTTGTGCCAGCTCCATCTTCAACGTCCACCCATCACTGTCAACGTGTATTGTCTCCGCTGTCCATAGTATTTGTCCTCACACAGTCTACCTTTCCGTCGTAAGTACGTGCTTGTCTTAGTGTGTTCTACACCTACTAGAGTCCACACACTCACCAAGGCGCTGGATTCTTTGGTAAACAGATTGAGAAGCTAAGAGGCCACTACCACTACCATACAAAAACCACAGCTAAGTCTTAGATCTTAAGTTGATACCGCCCTTAAGGAATACTTTTTTTTAAGTACATAGCTGTTAGCTATCATAGTGACGTCACAGATAGTCTAAAAATTCAGGTGTGATATTTGTTCATTGAGCTGATACACCCTTCTCAATCTTAGTTTACCCACTCATTTGGTGGGGTACTTATTTACAACCACAGAATATTGTTGTGTGCCTCATTTGTGCCGATACATTATAACCGCTTAAATATATTTTGTGTAGTAAGGTTAATGAACATTTCTTTGTTCTGATCCAAGTTAATAATACCAATTATCCCGGTAATCAGAAGTGAGCAAGAACCTTTTCTTATTCTTTTAATGAGATTTACATAACCTTATAGCCAACCTTTATTATTAACTAATATAAGTGCAGTGGGTTGTCCCGTCCCATCTGGGTGATTTCAGATTTTGACTGGCTAGAAATCTGTGGTGCTCTGAAAAATTTAACCCTATACATTTCAGTAAAATCGAAATCAATTTTTTTTGTCGAACCTACGCCCAACTGAGCTACTGGGAGAGTTAGAGGCGAGGAACACTAGTGCACAATCACTGCTCTCATCCCCTAAATTTCGCCCTTACCACATGCTCCAATAAAATAACAAAACACGACATATCTAAACATTCTTCAATATTAGACGACGTAAACAAAGAAATTGAATCAAATTTTTAAGGTTAAAATGCTTGGGGCCCAACTCTCTATTCTGAGGATATTGTTGCCAATATTTCACGATATGTGGTGAAGAGTATGAAAAAAAGCGTTTCATTCAATACACGTTTGGCTCTACTAAAAAACAACTTATCAAAATCACGCATTTTAGAACTAAGAAAATATGGCAAATTAAATATAAGCAGCAATTTAGTTATATAAATTTGTATAACTGCTGAACGATTTTTTAGATTTTTCCATGAATCAAAGAATATTTTTAATAAAAATATTAGTGAAATTTTAATAATGAATAGTTCCAAACTATTACAATTTTCTATCTAGGACTGTTTTAAAGACCTCATTTTTGATAATGAAATATTGAACGATCACCACATTCAATTAGTTAACCTCATATTAAAAAAATATTTCAAAATTCGTATTTATTATGAAACTGTAAAAAATTGAATTTTGATAGACAAAACAGGACAAGAAGTCTTAGCACAAAATTGGTATTATTTAGAAATGATGAAATACCTTAACATTTTTTTGTATAATACGAATAAATTGATTTTTTCTTTTTGTTTCTTTTTTGATTTATACGTACCTAATTAGGTACTCAAGAAAAGTCTTTATGGATTATAGAAGGAATGTTTTGTATTATATTTACTTTTGTGTATATTTATATGATTTTTAATCAAGAAATTATTTTGTTTAATGATTTTTAGGTCTATTTGCTTATTATCCCGTGATTTTTTTAAATAAATCTCTTTAGTTTAAAACTTTATCTCTTTTAAGTCAAATATCTAGGTTATGTAATCCAAATCTCAACATATGAATATTTTCTTAGCTTAATCAAAATATTATCAAAAACGAAAAGTTTTATAAAACACCTACAAAATGCTTTATTTATGCTAAAATCAGGCGTTATCAGTACGCCACTGGAGGCATAACACCACAGCTTAGCAGTCCCTAAGTAGCCCTGGAAGAACTAGAGGAGATCGCCAGGATATAGAGTCATAGAACAACAGGGAGCCGGCCGTAAGGAACTAAGCACCACATCTCCCACTACTAAAGGCCAAGCCACACCAAACATCCATCCATCCCTCGGATGGACGGCTTGGATGTTCAAAAAATATCGCTCGCCAGCTTGGCAAATAGCGCAACGCAGACCGACATCCGTCCGTCCGCTGGACGTTTAAAACGTCCAATGGATGGATGTTTTGGAATCGCCGGGGGAGCGATTTTTCTTTCGCATCCGCTTGGACGTTTCTCCTGCGCATGAGCTCTGGGCCCGGTCACACGCGCTCCACTCGGTATCAGACATAACTACCCTAGTCCAGATGGATTCTCTGAAAATATATTCGTGTAGGATACTCTTCTCGCATTGTTTTCACAAATATACCTGTTTTGTAGAAAGTTTATTTTGTCTATTTATTTATATTTACACAATACAATAGAATAAGTTCATCATCGTCACTAGAGCTGCAATCTTCAAGCCACGGGATACTTTTTGACAAATCACTTTCACACCAAGGCACATTAAACGACATTATTTATGCACTACTAGTGACACAAGTGAACAAAATATTCGTTGATGAAGAGATTTATGAAAGCATCCCTCCACTGGATGGATGCTTTAGGTGTGAATCGGAGCGCTCCGTGGACGTACGGATGGATGCCGGTGTGGCCCGGCCTTAAGACCCAGCTGAGAGCTGAATAATTCCCAAACCGCTAGACGTTGAGTCCGTTGTCTTATTCTCAATTTGAAGAAATCTAGAATTGGAGATTTTCATTGTATTGCTGCGTTCGTATTCCTCTTGTATTTTGGATATTCAGTTAATGTGAATTATCTTATTGATGTATGAATAAATATGATTTGCTGATACCTTTAGTATTTAACTTTCAGCAATTCATATTAACTTGAACCATCCCTTTAGGATATTTTCAGTATTTTGTTTCATTGAGTTAAAGTAGATATATTAAGTATAAGGTTTTTCAGTTTCAACCTTTTTAGTTTACTTTGCTTAAATTAAGTTATTATATCTTAAAAAATTGGTGGTGATTGTTGACTCCATCCTAGTGTTAGCAACAGCGATACTTTAACTGGGGACTAATACCACTACCTAAGAAATAGTCTCCAATCGGGGTAGGTAAGGCTACTGAAACCATTATAAAAAGTGAAATGAAAAAAATTATCCTTTTCGTATCAAGCGAGGGAAAAGTTCTCAGCTGATGCAGTCCACGTAGCGATGCGCTAGGCCTTTAACTCGTAAACTGAGAACTTATCCACCGCAAAAAAATTTATGGGACTAATTTTTTCGTGTAGCATATTATATAAGCTGTTATCGGTATCGGTTTAGTCAGCGCATATTTTTAACTGGAAAGCTGAGGCTTAATCCCCCACCCTCTAATCAGCTGATTATGCTTATTAGTTAGTTTCCAACATCACGAACATGTTGACAAAGTTTCGGCTTTTACGGTATCAGTTTTTTTGTCATTGTTTCACATATGTGGAAGACTGCCGTGCCTATATCCCCGCCTCCAGACAAGCTGATGGTCCATTCCGTTACGTCGAATGCGGGATAATGCGTAAAAAAACAACTCAGCCTTTGTGATTTCGGTCGCAAAAAGGTAACATTTATCAATTTGTGCAGCTTGAAATCTATCGAATAAGTCTTTTACCTTAGATGGGCGCTCTTGCAGATTTCTGCACACAATTATATCATAGGTGAATACTATACATTTCTATTTTTGTGTTTCCTTTGTAATGTTGTCTTAGGAATGTTTCAAATATTAATGGGCACATAGTGCCTATTTTTAGAATTGGAAGGTGTTTTTGGCTTATCCGCTGTAGCAATTTCTTTTTGGATACAACATTCTAGCGTTCTAATATCTCATTGTAAAAACTGCTTAAGTCATCAAAACATTATAAATCCAATCAACATTTGCATTGAGCATTCTTTAAATAATCTAATCCCAATGGACAATTGAATCGATAATCAAGTTTCAGAACGCAATGCACTACAAAAAATATATTTCAGAAATTAAATATTTTGGAGAAGTGAAAGAAGTTAGATTAAAGTTGTTTACTGCTACCACGAGCTGAAGTAGCAAAAAGTTCGATCCGATTTCGTGATTTTCAATATTTTGACTGATGAGGCTGTGGAATAGTCAAGTCAGTGACTTTATATGAAGTTAGTAAGCCCATTAGATGGAGGAATAATTATCTGATTTTACTAACATGGAGAACTGGACTGATCTAATTTATTGATTTATAAAAAATGTATCTCACAATTTCTGGTAGAGTCTCTTCATATTCGAAATTTCCATATTATTTTCATGTGCTGACCTAATTATCTGTTTAAGTTCAGATAAGACAATAAAGGATGTCACTGGGTCTGTTAAATGACTTAAAACATTATGACCGCGTAGACCAAATATTACTTCTCCACCCAACCCCATCAAATATGCGAGAAAAGTATTGGTTCACCCCATAAAAATCAAGAACCACACGAAAAAGCGATTTTCAGAAAAAATTTCCTGTGTGTCGTCGTTGTCTTCGGCCACTTTTCGTAGCATGTCTTGTTAGCACGATACAACGTCCGGGGTGCAATTTTATTATTGAATATTATTCAGTTCATCTCTCAGATGAACCCTATTGATTTCCAGCTCACCAGAGCGATATTTCTGTCATTTTTGAAGAAATTTTAGTTTGATAACACGATACCATCTCCAGGGTTTATACAAGTGACTAATTTTATAATTGGATATTTTTGGATATTTTTCAGAGACTCTCGCAGATGAAGCCTATCGACTTTTAGCTCACTATATCGAGTACAACGGGTCCTATAAATCCATATACTACATTTCCGGATATTTTTGAAGAAATTTCAGTTTGTTAGCACGGCACAGCCAGTGTATCCAAGTGACAATGTTGTGATAGTTAGATTTAATCTTTAAAACCGATTATTTTGAAATACACTTGCGTCTACTTCATTTAAGTTAAGGGAGTAATTACGAAAATTTTAGTTCCAGATGTCGTTTTACTACTCATGTTTCTCACCATACACTCATCCGTTACTTTGCTATCAGATGTTCCTAATGTACGACGATAATGTTTTGACTGCTGTGTTCTTTTTCTTATTATATTTTTATTCAGTGACTGATGCTTTATGGCAAACTGTATTCCTCAATTCTACTTGCTCAGCTTTGTGATTTCATAGACTTTTATATGCTTTGATTATTGATAATGCATCTTCTTAATGAAATTAACTGTCTCAACCATTACTTTGTGAAATATACTCATATTAATGTTTTAAATGAAACTTACTGTTTTTAGTTAACTGCACAGTTTATTGAAAAATGTGAAAAATTCTAAAAAATTGACAATTGTTTCGATATTACCTAAATATCATCGTCAAAATGACAGAAGTTAACATTTAATTTGATGCCTACCTGATGTTTAATTATTTTTGTGATTGACTTAATACATGTTAACCTATGAACAACTAGCGTTACGAAAACGCAACGCATAACTGTAATATTTCAAAGGAATATTGTAACCTAATACATCAAATTTTTTTTAAAACGGCAACAGTGTAGATGGTAAATGCACCACTTGTAGGTTCGTGTAAATGTTCAGTCTAGAACTAACGCTTGTCGTAGACAGTTTATTGTTTTTTGTTAGTGTTTATGAATTTGTAACTCGACATGGACTTCAAGTTAGTGTAAGTAGTATTTTTCCATTCTTTATAATGAAAATTATTTATTTTTTATTTAGATTCAATAGTAAATTGATGTAGTTATTTATTAGTGACCATTTAAAAACTTCAAACTAAATATAGTCATGTGATTTTGTTGCGTAATTCGGAGCGTTGCGAAAATGCAACACCACTCCTTATGACTACTGCTTTTCCAAATTTCTTATATATTTTTTAGTGGTGGACTTACACTCGAAGAGGCTCTGCAAGTGGCTTACGCAGATGATTTAGACGTTGGTGATATTTTTATAGAACCCCCAGAACCGACCGAGTTGACGGATGAAGACTCTGCAGATGAAGACGGAGGTGGTCTTGTTGATAATTTGTCCGCAAATCAGTTGCGGGCTGCATCCGAAATATGCATTTATCAACAAGACAATAGAGATGATAATGAAATTATTTCCGAAGCTCTAGAGGAAACCGAGGAAGAACCACAGCCTGCTAACTCCGTAGAAAAAATTGATTACAGTAAAATTTCTTGGACAAATGGTGACATAGTTTGCAACGAAAAACAATTACCAGAAAAGAACTATGAAAACTTCAAATGCCTTACTCCTACTGAGATGTTCGAGTTATTTATTGACAATGATATTATATCATTATTAGTAACAGAAACTGGAAGGTATAGCCGACGAAAAAATGAAGAAACTCTTTCGATAGATTTAAATGACATGAAATGTTTCCTTGGAATTCTTAAATTATCTGGCTTCAATATTTTGCCTGGAAAAATTTTTACTGGGTTAGTAGTGAAGATATGGGAAATGGTAAAGTCTGCTATGCGACGTGATAGATTTATTTCAATATGTCGTTATGTGCATTCTGTAAATAATGACAATCTTGATCTGTCCGATAAATATTGTAAATTTCGACCACTTATGAATATTTTGGAAAATAAATTCATGCATCACTCCGCCCCAGAACAAGATTTAAATTTTGACGAAACTATGGTAAAATATTACGGTAGACACTCATGCAAACAATATATCAAAAGTAAGCCCATAAGATTTGGTTACAAGATTTGGAGTTTGACAACTAAAAATGGATATCTAATAAACTTTATTCCTTATCAAGGTACTGATAATAATATTCCAGATGATTACAAAAAAATATTTGGTAAATGTGCCGCGCCATTGGTAAAAAAGATAGACGAATTAGGAATATGCAATAAAGGAGATCTGAGATATAACTTTTTTCTCGATAATTTATTTACAAGTTTGCACTTATTGCATTATTTGAAATGTCTTGGATATGGCCCAATAGGCACTATTCGAGAAAATCGTATACCGCGAGGCTGTCCTCTTCCAAAAAAGCAAACACTACAAAAGAAACCCAGAGGAAAATATGCAACAACAGTGGATAGGACATACGGAACAATACTAATCAGATGGAATGATAATAGTATTGTTACACTTGCATCAACAGAGTATGGTGCAAATCCGTTGAACCATGTGAAAAGGCTTTCTCAGGCTGAGAAAAAGAAATATGCAACTACAAGTATCGTTAGCTATTGCCAAATATAACTCATCAATGGGAGGTACAGATCTAATGAATGAAAATACCTCAAGGCATCGGATCAGCATTAGAGGAAAAAAATGGTGGTGGAATCTATTCACTTGGCTGCTAGATACTACAATACAAAATGCATGGATTTTACATAAACGCGCAGGTAACAAATTAAGTTTATCGCAATTCCGTAGGAAAATTGTGAAAAGTTACCCAACCAAGTATCAAACTCTTCCACGTCAAGGAGGTCGTCCATCATCGAGTGCGTCAAGTCGTTCCTCATCAAGAGTTAGTGACGATATTCGTTATGACAGTGCAGGTCACATTTTAGACTCTATTGCAAATAACAAACGACGGCGTTGTGCTGGAGACGTGTGTACATCTATTACACGAACATACTGTATAAAATGTAACGTTGGAATGTGCAAAAAATGTAATGTTGACTTTCATATTATATTTTGAACATTTTGCTTAGTTAAAATTAATTTGATACTCCTAAGGACTGGCGTTGGGTTTTTGCAACACGTGGTTTCTTATAAAATAAAAGGAAATTAAATTTGTTTCTTGGAAATTCCTATTTTTTATTACCTCTCAAATAAAGTAAACATGAAAAAAATTAATTTGAAAAAAATAAATAAACTCCGTCCTTAATGGGTTAATAGAAAAAAGAAAATATGATATTACAAATATTAAAGCTTAGATATTATTAGACCTGAACATTTAAGTTTATATATACCATATTTCTTTGATGGTTATATTTTTGTTTTTACATTTAACAATTGGGTACTTATGTTACTTTCTGTTTTAAAAGTAATCGTTGTATTAGTTATTAGTTGCTAGAGATATTATCTTTGAAATAATATTTCCTGCATATGTAAAGGTTTTATAAGTTTTTATTTCTTTGGATTGTTTAGGAAATATTAGTTGTAATGCCACTTTTTCCTCTTTTTTAATAATTAGTTTATTTATTATATATTATGGGTAACCGATGGATGTTGCTATTTGTTAAATTGTGTTAATCTCTCTATCAAAATTACATTTATTCATAGGAACTGAAAATGCTCTATGTATCACTGAATTATATGCCGCTAGTTTACGGGACATGGGAAGATTGGAACTGTATGGAATAGTCAAATCAGTGTGTGTTGGTTTTCGGTGAATCGAATAATCAAATACATTATTAAGTCTTTGAATTTTTAAATCAAGAAAATTGATTGAACTATTTTCTTCAACTTCTAATGTAAATTTAGTTTTTGGGTATTACAAAGCATCACAAAACATTTGGTTTAACCAAGAATGCCTTAGAAAAGAGGTAATACCAAATTATGTGAATATAAAATGCCATACTAAAATACCTCAAGCACCAAAACCTATAAAATGTGCTAAATGAGTTTGGATTGAAGATGAATGTAAGAAATGGTTTAGAATAAGGGACTCCTTAGACGACAACTACATAAAAGTGGTAAATTCTGAACTCACGTACCAATTACATTCAGTAGAACTTGACTGTTTAGATGACAAAATCAGAGAAAGTGTTAGCACGATTAAGCACGAGAAATTTAAGAAACATGAACAAAACCTACAGAAACTTGAACACACACAACATAGAGTTCAATACTATAAACATCATGACACTGTAAGTAATTACATACCAACACGCTTTGCACCACGATATGAAAACCTTTCAGACACTAATTTTACAGATAGTGAGATAGAATTTTTCAATAAAGGTTTAAAGTACATCATACCACCAAAATTAACTAATAATAATAAACAAATAATGGCTACAGAGTCAGAAATAGCATCCAAATCTAATTCAAGTAATTTTCTTTATGAGTAACTAAGAATTGCCAATTTAATAAAAAATATATAACTTATAGAACCTAGCAATGTTAACGTTCTTAGAGCAGACCCAACAATAAAGTTTTCTAATAATGTTAGAGATATTGTTAATAATTCAAATTATCTTTTCAGTGATTATGAAAAGAGGTCCATCATAAATAAGAATCCTCATTCTCCACAGTTATATGGAACCGTTAAATTACATAAAATACCGAAACCAATTAGACCAGTAGTTTCTTATGTTAATACTCCTAATAATATATTGGCAAAGAAACTTAACAATATACTTAATAGTTACGAATATACATCTAAATATTCAATTCGAAATTCAATGGAAATGATCAAAAATTAAATGCATTCAACTTGCAAGCTTATTTCATTTGATGTTACCAATATGTTCACTAAAATTTCTCCTAAAGTCTAATACTTGTAAGAAAGTTACTAGAAGATAAAAATATTAATCCAGGAATAATATCAGATATATGAAAGAAATCTGGTATATATAAACTTAAATGTCCAGAATGTTTTGCTGTCTATTTGGGTCATATCCTTATAAATTTTGGAATCCAATACAGTGAACACTTACGAGCATACAAATTAAAACAATCAGATAAATCCCACTACGCCAGACATCTACTTGACACCAATCATTCATTGACACCTAACACAGACCTAGAAGTACTACATATTTATGATAAGAAACAAGAACTGAATTTCCTTGAAGAATTGGAAATTAGGAGACACTGAAGAAACCCACAATATGAAGTCGTCAATGAACAGATAAATCTAGGGAGTTCTCCACTTTTAAACTGTCTTCTTAAGTGATAATTGTAAAGATCAGCAGATATAGTTTTCCTGGTTTTCTATTTCATTGCACTATTATACTGATCTTAATTGGGGAAAATGATATCCAGGATATCCCCATAGGGCTAATAATATCTTAGCTTTAATATTTGTAATATCACATCTATTTTTTCCTATTAACATATATTAATTCAATCATAAGCTAGGTCACTTCTTGGACTAGCCAAAAATAATTAAACATCAGATAGGCATCAAATGAAATGTAACTTCTTTCATTCTGACGATGATATTTAGTTATTATCGAAACAATTGTCAATTTTTTAGAATTTTCAACATTTTTCAATAAACTGTGGAGTTAACTAGAAACAGTAAGCTTCATTTAAAACCCTAATGCATCTTCTATCACACCATCGTCCTGGAAACATACACTTCTTCGGATATGACTATTGAAGGTTTATCATTGTGAAAACGTTTTTAAAAATTCTATTCTGGTTCCGTTTGTGTACTACACAATTTTCTAACTGCCTGTTAATTAGATTCTAGCATTCATATTCATGTAAAACTTATTCTACCGCCAATTCATCTGTACTTCACGATGTGTACCATGTCACTTTCAATCTGAAACACAGAAAAAATATATAATAATAGATAATATTCCCAATATTGAAACAAAGCACCTAAAAAGGACACTTACTATAGCAAACAAACGCAATAAACATTAAAAAATGTTTACAGCCTCCCACAAACATAAATTACTAATATAGTTGGAAGTAGATTTATTACGTGTACTCCAGTAACATATACATACATCAAAATTATTTTCACAGCAATAGACACAACTTTTGCCTCTGGTCGGATCTGCCCTCCCTCTTCATGATTTGTATCAATTTCCTTCGACTTTCAGGTTGGAAAGGAGTAATAAGGGAACAACTTTTCGTGTGCATTAGTAGATGTATTCAAACACTTTGAAACAATACACTAGTTTCTTGATTCGATATTTTTATCAATTTTCGATGCAAACTTCAAACACACAGGTAGGTTGCAGAGCACTGACCGACAGTAAAAATTGAATTCTCCGGAAAGTATAAGAAGTATAAAAAATATTTTCTCATTTTCAATAGGTATTGTAAGGTAAAAATTGGCAATTATGATGTTCTTTATTTTTTGATCCCTCAGATTTACTCCGTTGTTATATACAAAGTTGTTTCCAGGTTTTGATTTTTAAGTTTAGAAATATTCTATTTGAAAAGATTATCATATTGATAAAAAGAACAAGATATTGATTCAATATTCACAGAACTGAAACATATTTTCAAGAGCAATAAAATGCTCAAGAAATCAAGGATTTATAGAAATGTAGGAAATGACAGTATGTGTATCATTTCTTTCAACTTGAACTGAATATTTTTGCATATATTGGGATACTGACGCCAGGATAAACGTTTAACGAGAATAAAACAGAGAAAGATTGTAAATAATGTTTCATTGACTACAATTTATTACTTGTAACAGATTGAATCGATTCCTTTTCGTTTAATTCAAAGCGTATGAAATATTCCAAAATAAATATGTGTATATCAATTAGTTCCTTTCCTATCAAGATAAGTAAATCGTAATCTATCAAGTTACAAGCATTAAATATTTATATTTAGTAATCGTAGCTGTTTATAATAAATCAATCAAATTTTTGTTCATTGAAATAATTAATATTTCATTAGCGATTACGAAGTATATGTGTTGAAAACGTATATTTATTATATGATCGCCGTCCTGTGCTACAAAATGTCCGTGTTAACTGTCGCTTTATTAACATATTATGTATCAATTAAATCTCTCCAATATAATCGCATACATTCTCACTATGTTTTGTGTTATCTTCACTTTTTCTTTGTTTTACTGGATGACGAAACAAATTATAGAGCTCACGAGATGGTATACGGTTCTTTTCGTGTTATACCCTTTAACTGTGAATGAGAAAGTGATTTGGCTCAAACTGAGAGTTCATCAATCATTTCGTCATTTGGTTCGATAAAATAGGCGGCTGTATGAGCAGATGTGTGCAAATTTCCATTTGAAATGATGAATAATATCATCGTTAGCGATTCATTATTACCATGAATTTAGTGAAGATGTCACTGTCAAGTGATCCAAAAGAAACACACCAATTAAATCACCTTACTGTACACACGAACATTTCAGTGTGATTCGATTTCCGTGTAGTCGAATATTGATTGGTTACAGATTCTCGTATCCGTACATCCAGAATTCTCCTCGTCTATTTGTACGGGTTACAGAGAAAAATACCGAGATTGTTTTCTTCCATTATGTTGGAAATAGATGCATGGGGAACCTCTAACACTACTAACACTGGAATACATCGTAATTGACCCCTAAGAGAAAAAGGAATCAAACACTCACCCATACTCTCACAAATCTGACCATTAGCTATTCGACAGGTCGTCCTCTTGGAAGAATCTACTGCAAAACCTAACTTCCGCAAATATTTCCAACCGACACTACCAACAATGGTCTTTGAAGTACCTGAATCCAATAACCCTAATAATTCTAACCCTAAAACTGTTACTTTCGAGAACGTGTTGAATCTAGGTCGACATTTTCCAGCGTCTCCTGTTCGACCAGTTAGGAGCGCTGCGCTTCGTTTCCCGAATTGCAATTAGGACAAGTCCTGATTGAGAATCTGTCTTTCTTACATTTGAAGCAGTATTTGGATTTAGGGGACTTGCACTGAACAGCACGATTTCCTGGTTTATTGCATCGGAAACATGTAATGGGTTTATGAACCTTAATAAAACAAAATTCATGATCTTTACCAAAAAACCAAAACACACAACTGACCGTAAACCATCAGATTATAGAGCGAGTCTATGAATATTAATATCTAGAAACCCTGATCAACGACAACAATGATTAATCATGAGAATTAAAAACGAGAATTGAAATAGTACGTAACACCTTTATTAAAACGAAGCAATTCTTTTGTTGCAAAACTTCAAGTAACCACCTTAAAATACGAATGTTAAGATGCTATATATTTACAATAATACTCTATGAAGGGTACTCCGGATATCATACGTTGACAGAATTACCAATGAAGAAGTCTTGCGAAGAGTCTCAAAGGATCTAGAACTGTCCCAAGAGGTAAAGGTCAGAAAACTCCAATAACTGGGCCACGTAATGAGAGTTAAAAGATACAAGCGGCTACAACTAATAATCCAGGAAAAGATAATGGCGAAACGAAGCATAGGAAGAAGACGGACGTCGTGGCTTCGAAATCTCAGAAAATGGTTCAACTGTACATCAAACGACCTGTTCAGAGCGGCAGACAGCAAAATAAAATTAGTCATGACGGTCGCCAACCTTCGTGAGAAGTCGGCATCTTAAGAAGAAGAAGAAGGTCTACCACATTTTATGATAGAGAAAGGGCATCCAATAAATCCACAAAACAACAAGCAGACTTGCAATCAATTTGATTGGATTTTTCAAAAAATTTGACTATTCCTAACCTATTCACCAATTATGTCTATTATAACCGGCAACTACCACTGTACTTGTATAACTTGCATATGCTCTGAAATCAACAAAGCGTATTCTACGCATACAGTGAAGGAAGCAATAGGAAAAAAGGAAGTGACAACGTCTGTTTCCTGCTACATAATTATATTTCCAACTACTTACCCTCTAGCTTTGAACGCCTTCAGATCTTTTGTGATTCTGACGATGATATTTAATATCGAAACAATTGTCAAATTTCTTAGAATTTTTAACATTTTTTCCAGTATATTGTGGAATTATCTAGGAACAGTAAGCTTCATTCAAGACAGTAAGAATCAAAATTACTCTGTCATATCATGCACTATGAAAGGAGGTTAGAAGAGGTTCAACTGACGTTTTTCATACATCCAAAAATCAAAAACTCCTTCCGAGTGGATTGATGGTAAAACTAGCCCCATACGATGTAGAAGAAACTAATCAACAATATTTTCGTTGTTGGGGGATCTTCTCATATAAAAAATGTCCTTTTCCTTGCAGGCCTATTATAAAGGAAATAAAATTTTCCATTTTCAATCCTTCCTTCCTTCCTTCGTTCCTTCTTTCTAGCCGTTTTCTATCCGTTGGATATAGGCCTCTCTCAATGTTCTCCAAGTTTCTCTGTGTTGTGCAACCTGATACCAATTTAAACCTGCTGTGCGTTTTATATCGTCGTAACAACTCTGTTGAGGTCTGCCAACGCTTCTCCTCTCGCCCCAAGGTCTCCATCTAGTCACTTTGCTGCTCTAGTTGTTGTCGTTTCTAGCAATATGCCCAGCCCAGTTCCATTTGAGTGAGGCTATTCTCCTTCCGATGTCTTCGATTTTTGACGTTCTCCTGATCCATTCGTTAGTTTTTCGGTCTTTCAGTGTTACTCCAGCTATCTTTCTCTCTATTGCTCTGTGATGTGTTTTGAGCTTGTTCAAGTTCTTTTTTGTCAAGACCCAAGTTTCCGATGCGTATGTAGACACTGGCAGGACACATGTATTGTATAATTTTGCTTTTAGTTTCATTGGTAGATTCGACTGAAACACCTGTTGTAGTTTGCTATATGCTGCCCATACTAACCGTATTCTCCTATTAAGCTCTGTATTCTGGCATTCCTTACTAATTGTTATTTCTTGGCCTAGATAAGTGTACGACGCTACTTTTTCGATTGACTGGTTCTCAATGGTTAGTGTATTGGTAATTGTATCTTCGTTTGTCATGGATTTGGTTTTATTTGTGTTTATCTCTAGTCCAACCTTGTTTGCTTCATGGTATAGTTCCTGAATCATGCCTATCAGTTCTGCCTCGGTTTGAGCGAATATGACTATGTCATCTGCAAATTTTGAGTTGTTCAGTTTTTCGCCTGCTATGTTTATTCCTCTGTCTTTCGAGTGTAAATTTCGAAATTTTCAATCCTAGATTACTTTTCTAGCTAGCCGATTTTGCTGGATAGCCTTTCATATCAAATCAAAGTAGTGAATTTACACTCCAGACTTCTATATCAAGGTAGCAAATTTCCAAAAGTAGACCAATATTATAGAAAAATGTATGTTCCTATTTTAGATTAAACGGCGTTTAATAAAGAAAAATATGCAGATACTAGAGAGTTATCTAAATACTGTAGTGAAAAATCACAGCAATTCATCTCGAATTCAACCCATAAATAATTTATGTGGGACATGCAAAGGAGATAAATTTAGGCTCCTGGATTAATTAATCAGATCAAATTAAATATAGTATTGCATCACTTTTAAGTTCAATAAGTATCATTACGTTAAAATGGAATAAATTGTGAATACGTTTAGTTAGAATGAGTTATCCGCAAAATTATCAATATTGCTTTTGTAATAAGAAGTGCCATTACATTTTATAGGAAAAAACCAGATTTTCATCCCGAGAAAGACAGTTAATTAAATTGCATTTCAAGGAGTTTCTTATTGGTTGAATATACTTAACCGCCTTGCTAATAATGCAAAAATTTATAAAAAAAGGCTTTCCTGGACATTTCTTATTTTTGGACAATAGAAATGTGTATAATTTTTCGTTTGAATGGAGCTTTAAATTTATGTTAGTTGACCGTGACCCATAGATAAGGTTCAAAACTGCATCCAATGCAAGTATAGGCAATCATTATATGTGAGTGCAAATCCGTAATTAATTTATCTGCTACAAATATCTCTGTATACAAATCAAAAACTACAAATGGAAGTAAATTGTTAAATATCGTAACATAAAATCATATTCGAACTTTCCTCGTATAAAAACTAGTTTCAATTTATTCATTCATAATATGAGCTGAGTAGTGCTTAATTGGGTATAATGTTATAATAAAAAAAAATGATTAACACTAATTCTCGAAATCACCAACCTGTAATAATCTGGGTGGATTTTTAGAGGTTCGTTTTCAATTATTCACGCTCACCTTGACGAAGAAAAAAAACCATATCCATTAAGATTACCTACTTTGCTTCTTCTTATGACTTGTCAGTTGTTCTCAAAAGTGTAAGTATTGTTTCATCTCCACAATTTCAAACCGTTAATAATGAATTTTGTCGTTGAAAATTCATCGTAAATACTAAAAAGCATAGTATTAATCTATCTTGAACTAATTGATTATTGTTTTATGATCGTTAATTTTTGTAAGTTGTCGCTTTATTGAGTGTTAACCAATTACAATGTCTGAAAAGAGCGTTCTATTATATTTCGGTAATAATTCATATTATTACATATAAAAAAATCAGTTCAGTTAGTTTCATGAATTATACTCATAAAGCGTGTCCCAATAAGAGTGTTCGATTCAACAGTGAAATTTTTTATGGTACACTATAGGAGTTTTGGCAGTAGAGTAAACTCTTAGAGCCAACAAATCTGTTAAACTCCTTGTCCTTTCTAATTATTATTTATCTAGGTTGAATGAGAGAGGCGGAATGATGTTATCCCCTCCTGTTACCCCAATCGACATGATTTCATTAACAAGCCAGTAGCTTAGTTGGGGGAGCGTTAAACTGAAGATCTAAAGGTATCTTCTTCGATCCCTGGTTTCAGTAGTCAAGTTTTTTATTATTATTTTTTATCGTATTGATCCATTCTGCTTGTACATTAAACAATATCGTTAAAATTGTAAAGAAGTATATCTATTTTTTTCTTAAATATTCATGCATTTACTAAAAGCGAAACTTATTATGAAACACTATAGGAGTTTTGGCATGAGAGTAAACTCGTAAACAAAGCTCATAAATATCTTAAGCTCTTGCTTAAAGAATTATATCGTTTCATTTTGTTGATGTTTAAAATTTTTTTTGTACACTCATTGACAGTTTGTGCGTAACATAAAAAGTTTCACTTCTAACGCTTCCCACTGGCGCATACATTTTTTTTGCAGTTTGCAACTCTGGAATCTGGCAGCTGGCACGTGCTATCATTGTGAAAATTCATCACAAAGGTGAAGGAAGTTACGCTAATAGCGCTCGCAAAATTTGCGAAACTTTTGGTCACGAAGCGAATTTTAACATAAGACCTTCACTTATACAAGATTTACTTATTTATGAGCTCAAACCAGTAGACCATGCAGAGCGCTGGATAACGGAGCAAAATGAAGTGAAGTTCGTTAACAAACAAAATTGTCGAATTCATGTCTTAGAAAATCTACGAATGATCCATGAAAAACACACTGGTGCGGATTTTCTTCAGAGTGAGACTTAATTCTTCGAAAATAAAGTAGGAGACACAGTGACTGTGAATGGCATCCGTTACAGAAACATGATCATGGAGATCTTCAGACCTAAACTAGATAGTATGGATCTGAACAAGTAGTATCAGCAGGATGGCGTCACCTGCTACACCGACCATGAAAGAATGGATTTATTGGAGCAACAATTTTCAGATGGAATCATCTCCCCAAAATTCCGACGTCAATTGGCTGTCAAGATCGTGCGATTCAACGCAGTGCAATTTATTTCTTTGGAGTTTTTTCAAATCTCAGGTCTATGTGAATAAACTACAAATAATTCCTAAGCCCAAGGCCGAGATACAACGCGTCATCGGTGAGAGAGAACCATATGTTTGTAGAAATGTCATCGAAAATATGATGTGTTTTATTTTTAAATTAAATCGTTCATCTTTTGACAGACAGTTAGTAGTCAGTGATCTTTATAATAGAATAGAATGTAGTTGTCAATTTTAAAAAGAACAAAAGTTTAGTTGTAACGATATTATGTTTTAATTAATGAAGAAGTGCTTGTGTCTGTCAGTGTTTATTCCCACAAATCACCAACTCTATAGATGTTTTTAGATGAAACTCAAGGTCTCTAGTTCATTCCACAATATCATACAAGTCATTCTGACGATGATATTGATTTATCGAAACAATTGTCAATTTTTTAGAATTTTCAATAACTTGTATTATATTGTGGAATTAACTAGAGACCTTGAGTTTCATTTAAAAACACTAATATGAGCATATTCCACGAAGTAAGGGTCGAGACAGTCAATTTCAACTCTATAGATGTTTCACGCAGATGGATCAAGGTCAAGCTATTTCATTAGTATGTGCTTCAGACAAGCAGATGGAAGCACCATTGAATTTTAGTAGTATAGTAAAATTTCCTGTTTTATCCCCTCACCACTGCCAAATGTCAATAATTTTGATTTATAACCACAAATCGAGGTGATTTGTGTTTATAACTGTGTTATAACGCTCTATAGTTTTATTTTTCCTATTTTATCATTTTTCGTTTTATAATGATATAAAGTCAGTTTAAGTGATAAATTTCAATTTTTAAATAATAGTGTTTGTCAGGTTTTATGATGCCACGTTATATGCAATGCTGTGTGCCTAATTGCACACCAACATCTAAACATCTAATATTAGACATATATTTCCAAATCCAAATAAAGACTCCCAAAAATTCAAGGCAATGCAATAAACTGTGATGAATTGAAGGAAACGGAACCGTTAGCTGTATATCAAGCACAGAGATTATGCCATAATCATTTTGAAGTGAAGTACACTACAGCTTTGGTCCAAAAGATTGTATGCAACTGCTAGTCCATCCTTATTTTCACCTGGTAAGAGAATAATGTAGTAAACACATATTAATAAACATGTGATTTCTTAAAAAAATTTCAGACCTACATTATATATCACTAGTAAATTATTTTTTTAAGCTGCAGTTATGTCACTTGAAAATACACACACTCCTGAGCCTTTCTTATTGCCTTGCAGTGTTATGTATTTCTTTTATATAATTAAAGTAAAAAGCAGTAAGTTTATATTATAAACTTTATAACTTTGTAACATAGCTACACAATCATAAATTTATTTTATGTTTTATATCTACAGTTTACAATATTCTTGTTTCATGATATGTCTCTGATTTATTTCAATGCAATTGTAGCTTGTTGCAGTAACAATAGTAGCTAAACTTTCACACATGTTCAGCAAGTGCACATCTGTCAGGATACAGCTTGCTGTCACTCCTGTGAGAGGTAATTCGGTTGGAAAGTGACCTCTTAGATTGACCATAGTACTTTTTATTACAAGTATCACAAGGAATCTCATAAACTATATTAGCCAGTTTATTGGTAGGAGTTTTATCTTTTATTTTACTGAAGATTGACCTAATAGTAACATGTTGCTTGTTACCAACTTTTATATTATGATTTTTGAATATTGCAGAAATTTTTGGTGTAACTGATTTAATATATGGTAGAGACACATAAATTGGAATATGATTATTGTCAGTTTCAGCGTCAATATAATTCAAATTTGATGTGATGTTATTAGAAATGTCAGTCATTCTTTCAGAAGTATTATACAAAATTCGTTTTAAGAGATATGGAGGATAAGAGTTTTTATGTGTTTTATGAAGGCCATAGCATGAATTATCAATCCACTAAGGTGTTAACTACAGAAAGGAATTATAAAAAACGTCTATTTTTAGAAACAGCTTCAATCAATCAAGATGTTGATTGTATAAATAAAAAAACAGACCTAAATAATCTTAGTGTAATATACGCATATTTATTAGAATTTAAAAAGCAACATTTAAAAATTTGAGTACAAATCATATAAGTAACCTATAATAAAATTATTTTTAACATCAAAGTAATACAAATCAAAAAAAATTCATATTGACTTGGTAACATTATTTAATACATATATTGTTTTTTGAAGTTTTATAATAATTTTTGGATACTATTTGAAATGATTTATTATACATATATTTTACAACTTTACCTGCAATCTCGTTAAATAATGTAAGTATTTTTTTTATATACCCTTTATTTTAATTTTTGACCATATTTTATAATTTTTAGTACTTGAAAATGAATACGATTGTATTCGAAAGCTCGTAAAATAAATATTTAAAAGAGTACACTTGGTATCATTGCCACAAACCCACAAAAAATAATCCTGATTATTTAGTTGGCAAATAATTAATTTGAAATTACATACTAATATGGGTTATTACCAAACCATTTCAAGAACGTATGGTCAAGAAGCAATAATAAATCTGAAATCATGGTCCAAAATTAAACTTAAACTTCCGAAAGAGTACAATAGAAGATGCTTTCTTTTACAATGCAGAAAGAAGAATATTATCCCAAAGTTCTTGGAAAATAACATCAAATATGTAGAAAAAGTACTTATCCGACAAGAACAAGAAACAAGTAATAGTTATTTCATCTATAATAGATTAGTCAATAAGCTTTTAAATAACGAGATAATTTGTAATCAAAAAACAATATATAGACTTGAAAATAACCTTACAAAATTTAAAAGTCAAATAATTGATACAACTAATGAATTTATCTTTGATAATTTTTCTGGTAGACAACAAATTATTTATAACAAATTATATTTTAGAATTAAAAATAAACAACAAAAGAAACTTAATAATTTAATTAACAAAAAAATTCATTCAGTTCTTGAAACAAAATAATTGGATAAAAAATATTTCTAATATAGATATACCTAAAGATATTCTACAATTTTTATCACTAGGCCCAAAGTTCAGTATTGAACCTATAATTACAAAGGATATTTCAATTAAAACTATGTTAGCCAATATTGATTATATATCGTCTTTTATAAAAAACGAACAAGAAAGAAATATTGTCATTGCTAAAACAACAAATGTTCTAACTAATCATATTCATGAACCTAAACAATCTTCTGTATTTAGAGAATTATTATATAAAACCAAAAAATTTTTAAAGAAAAATCCAAATTTAATAGTCATACCATCTGATAAAGGTAATGTTACAGTTGTAATGGAAAAATAACAATATTTCGAATTATCTAAAGAACTAATAGATAATAATACATCATATAAGAAAATCAAAAATGATCCTACCTCTAAAATAACTAATGATTGTAATAAATTAGTAAATAAATTATTCAATAAAAGATATATTGACCAAAATACAAAAAATAAATTAACTAGCTATAACGGTATTTCTGCAAAATTTTACTGTTTACCTAAAATACACAAACGAACATTATCTGCTAGACCAATTATAGCATCAATAAACACCCCAATTGAACCTCTTACTCTTTGTTAACTGAAATATTAACAAAATCATATGATTATGAAAATGAGTATTACATTAAGGACTCCTTTGAAATTAGCAAAAAATTCAATGATATAATATTACCACCTAATTATGTTCTTCTAAGTTTAGATGTAGTATCCCTTTTTAGTAATGTACACTTAAATATATGTTTACCAGCCCTTCAACAAAAATGGAGTGATATAAGTAAAAATAGTTAAATTAGTAAAGAAACTCTTTTAGAATTAATAATATTTATTTTCAATAATACATATTTTTCGTATAATAATATGAACTACCAACAAATTTTTGGAACACCTATGGGCTCTTCAATATCTCCTATATTAGCGAATTATGTAATGGATTACATTTTAGACTTTGTTATATCTGTTTTACCATTTAAATTGTTTTTCATCAAAAAATATGTGGATGATATAATTTTATCTCTTCCATTGGAAGAAATTGATAATATTCTCTTTTATTTCAATAGCTTTGATCCTCATATACAATTTACTATAGAAAAAGAAAACACAGAACAATCCTTACCATTTCTTGATACTAAATTCATTAGATATAATGAAAATAAAATATTAATTGACTGGTATAAAAAACCAATGAGTTCAGGTAAATACATTAATTATCATCCTTATCATCCGGGTAATACAAAGATCAACCTAATCCGTCAAATGAAAAAAAGAGTCTTAGAAATTTCAAATCCAATATTTCATCAAAAAAATATTAAATTATTGTACAACCTTTTTTATGAAAACTCTTATCCTCCATATCTCTTGAAACGAATTTTGTATAATACTTCTGAAAGAATGACTGACATTTCTAATAACATCACATCAAACTTGAATTATATTGACGCTGAAACTGACAATAATCATATGCCAATTTATGTGTCTCTACCATATATTAAATCAGTTACACCAAAAATTTCTGCAATATTCAAAAATCATAATATAAAAGTTGGTAACAAGCAACATCTTACTATTAGGTCAATCTTCAGTAAAATAAAAGATAAAACTCCTACCAATAAACTGGCTAATATAGTTTATGAGATTCCTTGTGATACTTGTAATAAATTATCTATTTGCCAACTAAATAATCAGGATTATTTTTTGTGGGTTTGTGGCAATGATACCAAGTGTACTCTTTTGAATATTTATTTTACGAGCTTTCGAATACAATCGTATTCATTTTCAAGTACTAAAAATTATAAAATATAATCAAAAATTAAAATAAAGGGTATATAAAAAAAATACTTACATTATTTAACGAGATTGCAGGTAAAGTTGTAAAATATATGTATAATAAATCATTTTAAATAGTATCCAAAAATTATTATAAAACTTCAAAAAACAATATATGTATTAAATAATGTTACCAAGTCAATATGAATTTTTTTTGATTTGTATTACTTTGATGTTAAAAATAATTTTATTATAGGTTACTTATATGATTTGTACTCAAATTTTTAAATGTTGCTTTTCAAATTCTAATAAATATGCGTATATTACACTAAGATTATTTAGGTCTGTTTTTTTATTTATACAATCAACATCTTGATTGATGTAAGCTGTTTCTAAAAATAGACGTTTTTCATAATTCCTTTCTGTAGTTAACACCTTAGCGGATTGATAATTCATGCTATGGCCTTCATAAAACACATGAAAACTCTTATCCTCCATATCTCTTGAAACGAATTTTGTATAATACTTCTGAAAGAATGACTGACATTTCTAATAACATCACATCAAATTTGAATTATATTGACGCTGAAACTGACAATAATCATATTCCAATTTATGTGTCTCTACCATATATTAAATCAGTTACACCAAAAATTTCTGCAATATTCAAAAATCATAATATAAAAGTTGGTAACAAGCAACATCTTACTATTAGGTCAATCTTCAGTAAAATAAAAGATAAAACTCCTACCAATAAACTGGCTAATATAGTTTATGAGATTCCTTGTGATACTTGTAATAAAAAGTACTATGGTCAATCTAAGAGGTCACTTTCCAACCGAATTACCTCTCACAGGAGTGACAGCAAGTTGTATCCTGACAGATGTGCACTTGCTGAACATGTGTTTTATGAAGGCCATAGCATGAATCATCAATCCGCTAAGGTGTTAACTACAGAAAGGAATTATAAAAAACGTCTATTTTTAGAAACAGCTTACATCAATCAAGATGTTGATTGTATAAATAAAAAAACAGACCTAAATAATCTTAGTGTAATATACGCATATTTATTAGAATTTGAAAAGCAACATTTAAAAATTTGAGTACAAATCATATAAGTAACCTATAATAAAATTATTTTTAGCATCAAAGTAATACAAATAAAAAAAAACTCATGTTGACTTGGTAACATTATTTAATACATATATTGTTATTTGAAGTCTTATAATAATTTTTGGATACTATTTGAAATGATTTATTATACATATATTTTACAACTTTACCTGCAATCTCGTTAAATAATGTAAGTATTTTTTTTATATACCCTTTATATTAATTTTTTACCATATTTTATAATTTTTAATACTTGAAAATGAATACGATTGTATTCGAAAGCTCGTAAAATAAATATTTAAAAGAGTACACTTGGTATCATTCCCACAAACCCACAAAAAATAATCCTATATATATATATATATATATATATATATATATAAATATATATATACATATATATTTATTGAGTCAATCACAAGATAGGTCCCTTCTTCCTGAACTAGCCAAAAATTATTAATAAAAATCAGGTAGGCAGGACATCATATGTAACTCTGTCATTCTGACGATGATATTTTAACATATCAAAACAATTGCCAAATATTTTTAGAATTTTTGTTATTTTCTTTTCATATAGTGGAGTTATTTAAAAACAGTATACAACAAAAATGGAGTGATATAAGTAAAAATTGTAAAATTAGTAAAGATTTTTGAAAATAAAGATCTTCTAATTTTTCTCCATACTTTCACAATCTCTCATTGTTCCACAATCATAACTGCTGCTTGATACTTGTTTATAACAATTGCTTGCATATTAATATATGTATTATTCAATAATAATATGTCGCTGCAAAAGGTTTTTGATTTTGAATAATATAACTACAAAAAATTTAAATAAGGTTTATCGAAGTGGGAGCTATTTTGTCAATTGAATTACTGCAATTTCATAGCCGGTTACTTTTTGGTGCTTCCAAAACTAATGCATGAATGTTTCCACATAATTTAATATTATTTTCCGTATTGAATTGTTAAAACGGATTTAGAATGGAGAAAATTTTGAATTTGAACTCGTAGGTTACGCAAAGTAGAACTTTTAGATACATATGCACATAATTCAAGCAAAAGCGGCCAACAATAATAAAAGGCTATCTATTTTGATCACACTTTAACCAGTTGAATACTTTGCTTTTATCACACGTTCTTACCAAATTTTACAGCATCGCGTCGGCAATTTTAAAAGATGTTTTTTGATGTTAACTACCGTGTTGACGAAGAATAAAGGATCGCTTCATTCTATAAAAAGACCAAACCTTCTTTGAATTTATACAACTAGTTTAAAAGATTCTACTTTATTGAAATGTTGAATTGTCTATTACCCTGGTCCATTTATACAGAGCATCTTCTGATGGGCTGTTAATTTTAATAATAAATCCCGAACAAGTGCTTCACTTTTGAAAAATGGCAAAAAATATTTTTAAATACTATGGTACCATTTTCCGCATAACTTGGTAAGAATTTTGTCATTTAAAAACTATTAAGAAGGTGGTCTCGATAGGGTGTACCATTTTGGTTCCAAAATTTACAACTTTGAGTTAGGCACATTATTTTTAAGAATTTTTGTATATTTGGGTTTTTGATATGAAAATAGTGAATATTGCTACTAATTATTCACAAGTGTTCTCAATAAAATCTAAGTTGTAACATGACTATTATGGTTGGATCACAACTGGTAATTTTGTGACAAAAATCATGATAATGAAGATGGTATTATTGAATTATTTTCTCTTTTGATCAATTGCATTATAATGCAAATTGTATTTAAACTGACTAAGTAACTGTCCATATACTTTCTTTTTATGGAAACATTTCGATATAATTTCAATATTCAACAAACTATCCAATGTGTAAAATCAAGCACTCATTGCGTGATAAAATCAATTTTCAACATGAATCGTTCTGATCTATTTAATAGATTTTAAATAGCTTGGACAGTCGGTGCAATAAGTTCCAACCATTTCCAAATAATCAAGCTTAACACCATGAAATTTGACATCAAATCAATTTATATTTTTGCACCAATGAAAAATCTTCAACCATTAGAGCAAAACGAAAGTTAGCAGAAGACCCTCCCAATAATGTATTTACCTCTTTATTGTCAATATTCAGTGCAATTTCAGATTTTAAACTAGTTGTTGGTATAATGAAAAAATCTATAGTACCAATAATCTATAGAATTGATATCGATATATTTCATCTTTTGTAATCATTCTAAGGCGGCAAATAATTATCTTTCCAACAAAAAAGCCACTCCCCTTCATGAGATATATCTGCACAAGAAATAATTTTCATTCCTACAGTTACAAATAAGCAATATGAGGTTTCAAATTTATTTTATGGGTTGTTTTCTAAGTAGCACAATCTACTTGCTGAAGGAAATCATGTTTGTTTTAATGAATAACGTGTTTTTTTAAGAAATATGTTTTGACGATACATCTCAATTTCGGTGTCCTTTTTTATGTTCACATTTTACCAGCAATTGAAAATTCATTATGCTATATCCCCTACATACATGGGCCAGCAAAATTGCATAAATCCACCGTATATTTTCAATCAACGGTTTTCAAACGTCGTCTTCCCTACTATCCAATTATTTGGAAAATGTTTAAAAAAAATTTACATACACAAATGTATATCATGTCAAAACTACATAGGACTTCAAATACAAAATGTAAAGTATGAAAAGTAATTAATAACATGTAGTATTCCAAATATTCCATTTACAATTGTGATAGTTATAAAGGAAAAATGGAATCAAGTTAAAAGACACACATATATACCTGAAGACGAATTTCTACGAACTAAAGAACCAACACTCATTTAATTATCCTCAAATTTGAGGATAAAATATTAGGAAAAATTGATGGCTGTGCTATGTGAGCAATCATATCACGTGCTATAGCACAATAATTAGTAATGAAAGATTTGGAGGAAGCTAGTGAACTCAACATTGATATTCCATGTCTTTTTCTGTTATGTTGATGATTGTGTACTGTACCAAAAAATTAGATTGAAAACATTAGCCAAATTTCAATTACCATAAAAAATTCAAATCACAACTGATCACTATATAAAATCAACAATAACATAAAAATATAATACTATATATGCAATATCAAGAATATTTAAACAATAATGCATGTCATCCTATCTCTGCTGCTTAACAAGGAAAACCTGGGTTAAGAAAAAATCATTATCCTGAAGGAATGATAAGTAAAATATTCAAAAAAAGGATAAACAAATTTTAACAAACAAAACAGATCCCAAACATCAAAATGTGAATAGCCTACCTTCGCCATATGTAGGTACCTGTGTCACCAGTTATCATTTAGTAAATATGAAATTAGAATAAGTCACAGATAATACATTATTAAATCATTTCAGTACTCTGAAATCAAAAACACAGAAAAACAGAACAAAGTTGCATTATTATATGTTACGGTCAAGTGTTTACTTGGCTAGTTTCGGGACTAGCTGTGTAGTATAAAAACTATCCAACTGTCTGGTTGTTTTGATAGACAATCATCATTTTCCTAAAATAGCTACGAATACTTGTTGGATTGACATATATATTTTTATGTGACTGTTTTTCAAATATAAATAAGTACATTCCACCAAAAATTACATTAAGCAAAATTATAATTATTCGCAATATGAACAGTTTATAAATCAAAATAAACGATATGACTTTATTTTCTACAAAATCAAAATAAACACATTGATAAACTACAGATAATAATGAAAAAACATCACAAAAATGATCTTAATATTGAATATAACAAAAGCTGGTTACATAATTTAACACAAATAAAAATTCCAAACCGCATTAAATATGTTTTGAGTTTGGGACCTAAGTTTAGTATTTGTACCAATTTTTTTCCCGATATATGAAATTATTGCAAATATAGAAAACGGAATGAACTTTTTAGAAAACAACGAAAAAAATATACTTAGAAACCAAATTTGTAACATATTAACGAATTATAAACACAAATATAATAAAGTAACATTAAACAAACTGAATATTTCCTGAAATCCAATTCAAACTTACTGATTCTAAATGCTGATAAATGTAATAAGACAGTTTTAATGTTGAGAGAGGAATATATTATGAAAATGGCTAATATTTTAAGCGACAATCTAGCATACAAAAAAATTGGTAATGACCCAACAAATGCTATTCAAGTTAAAATCAATAATTTGGCTAATAAATGGTTTAGAAGTAACTTAATAGATTTCAGAACCAAATCGGAAATCATTTGTCATAATGGTCTTCCACCTTTCATATATGGGTTACCCAAATAACATAAACAAGGTATTCCACTGCGACCAATTGTTAGTAACATTAATGCTCCTACATATAAATTATCAAAATTTTTATCTAATACACTATCATCTGTAATTGGACTAACAGAATATCATATAAAAGATTCGTGGGAATTTTGCAATTTCATTAAAAAGCAAATCATTCCTCCAAATCACCGGATAATCTCACTAGATGTTGTATCTTTATACACAAACATTCCTACGGATCTTGCAATCAAATGTATTTAAAATAAATGGAATATAATCAAGAACTTCACACCATTAGACTTGATGCGTTTTGCGAGGCGGTTGATTTGTGTTTGAATTCCACCTATTTTCAATTTGGTGACTGTTTCTATAAACAAATTTTTGAAACAGCAATTGGATCTCCAATTTCTGCTCCGATTGCAAACTTAGTACTTGAATATTTATAATCCAATGTTTTAGCAGAGTTACTAGAAAAACCAATTTTTTTCAAAAGATACGTCGATGACTGTATCCTTTGGGTACCAATTTACCAGACTGAAAATATTCTAAAACGCTTTAACAACTTCAATAGAAAATTACAATTCACCATAGAAATGGACAAAAATCGTTCTATTAATTTTTTAGATATGAATATAGAATATGACAACAACGGTCGAATATCTACAAATTGGTTCACAAAAGAGGTATGGTCTCAACGATATTTAAACTATAATTCATACGCTCCCATAGAATACAAGAAGAGTGTTGTCACTGGCCTCACTGATGGAGCGGTACAATTATCACATCCAAAACACAGGTCTAATAATATTAAAAAAATCAAAAATACCTTAGATTTAAATAATTATCCTTAACATTTTTATGAGCCCATTATTAAACAGAGAATTGACAACTATTACAACAAATTAAAATTTAATAGCCAAAGTAATCCATCAAAATCCATTACAAAAATGCCTAACACCAATTAATATTAAAATTGCTGATAAACCAAATAACATTACAGGAAATAAGCTTTTTTCTAGACTCAAACCAGATAATAAGAACACAATAAACTCCATATATATATAATAAATTGCTCTGCCTGCAATGGTACTTACATAGGTCAAACTATCAAATATTTACATAAGATAATTCAACAACACCAGCTATCAGTCGAAATAACAATGAATGTACTGCACTATCAAAACATTCACTTGATGAAAATCACTCTTTTAATTTCAACAACGTCAATTTCAGAACTGACATAGACAACTTAAGTTGTATATATACGAACTTACTATTATAAACGAATATCTACACCTTACCTAGTTATTGAAAATTAAAAAATAGATTTCAAATTCTGATTTTATTTTAATTAGGATACTTTGTGAATACATTCTGTTTATAACATAGTTCATTGTTTGTATTATTTGTTTTTGTGTACATTAATTGTCTTTTTTTAATTTAAGAAATACTGCTGCACAGTAGTAGACGACGAGCCTCTATAGAGGCATAATCAAAAAGTGAGTTTTAAAGAAACATCTTTTAATTTTATATATTTTGATAAATGTATTGTGTTTTCGAAACATTTTTAGAGAGGTTTGAATATGGTTCAAATAAAATAGACCGAAACGTAACCACTATAAGCAATTGATTTTATTTCTGACCGAAACCCATGAAAATATAAGAACTTGTTGGTTTGTATACTATCCAGCTAGTTTACAAAGTATACAAGTTTATCGCCAAAATACAAACTAAAACAAAATCACACAAATTAACCGGGCTTTGTGGCTAGTTCGCAAACTATCTACAGTAGTTGGATAAAGTATGAGCTTAATGTTGCTAGTAATAGATAGATAATAACCAACTCGTTGGTTATTATGTAACCGAACCAATCTTTTTTGGTCAATTTCTTAGAAAAGTTATGTTATATTTATGGCAAGCGTTGTGTCGTGTATTGTGAACTTTGTTTAAGAATATGTATCTGGGTATTATTAATTAAAAAAGAGCCATAATTTGAAAGCCCACTTTTGGAAGTTTACGATAGTGGTTATAGTGAACGTTTGCAACGTATAACGAGAATACGCGAAATTGGACCTCACGCTAGTAACAAGAATGATTACTATGTCGTAAATACTTATGACTTAGAGATAATCGGATTATATTATGTAATCTTACTGTAAAAGATAATGATGAGGTAGATTTACTTGATTTACACCAACGCCTAGTAAAAGCAGAAATACTTTTTGAAGATTTTCACAATGCCCAACTTGCTATTGAATCTGAAGATCCTGATTTCGATTCAAACTATGACACTGTACACTCTCCTGTCAGAGAACAATTTGAAAATGAATTTCATAAGATAACTTCTTCTGTTAAAAAATATATTATATCACACGAAAAAGAGGATCATGAAAGTATAAACAGAAATGGCAAGTGTAACAATAATCACACTTCAAACTATTGCCCTGATTTTACAAAGTTATCCCCAGCTGAGAAATTGAATACTGCAAAACATTTACGCTTATGTATTAACTGTTTAGGTTCGAATCATCGAACCAAAGAGTGCAAGTCTTCAGGTTGTGGAAAATGTGGAAAAATACACCACACATTACTCCATTCTCCATATTCACATGAAAATGAAAATCAAATGCCTGCGAATGAATTGACAGTTGATAGTCCAGGTTCTATTAGGTATTAAGATGTAGAGATAGAAAAGAGAGGATGATTATAAGCAAGAAGGGATCAAAGAAGAAGAAGAAGAAATAACTGCTCAAATTCTAGAAGGTGAACGAAGCACCAGTATCAGAAGCTTCACCATCCGAAAAAGAGCTGTTTCAAGTTAAGAACAACATGATGAGACATCAACAAGCAAAAATAAAACCAAAACTCTAAAAATCAGTGAAAGTTAAGTTTGTCCATCACTAATAATCGTTAATTGCGATATCAAAATTGAAATTATTTCAAAAAAATTAAATTATCAATAATGTTTGTTGTACCGGTTGTAAAATAGTCTAATATAATTCCATTTAAAAATACATTTATTTCGATCGTGGAAAAAATGTTGTGTATAACATATGCAAAAAGCATATTAGTTGCACCCAGCATGCACTTCATGCATCGTGAAACAAATATGCACTAGTTACACAAATAACTATTTTCTACAAATGTCAGAAAATGTATAATTTTTAACGCATGCTGTCAGTATCTAAAATGCGATTTTATGACAAGTGTCAAAAAGGTTACTTTAGTCACGAGTTTTACTAGGCACGAGTGGAGCGAAGCGGAACGAGTTCCTTGTGAAACGAGTGACTAAAGACGTTTTTAACACGAGGTGCTTACTATACTTTTTCTTTGCCCGCGGGAAGGAAAACTTTATATTATATTTGAATTATATTCATTACATGATGGACGATGACTGACAGCTGACTGATAAATCAAATGACGCAGAATAACAAAATTATCAAGGAGCATGAAATTTAACACACAAAAGATACACTTGATTTGACGTTTAAAAAACAAAAGATAAACGAGATGTGACTTTTCACATTTTAAACACTAGTGTTTAAAGAGCCGTTTTGTGCATGTCAAACCCGTGTTCGAAGTGCCGTTTTAGTAGCGGAAGTAGGACAAAATACTTTTAGCACTAGTGCTCAAAATTGATTGATTTTCATTAGAAAATATAACATAATTCAAAATGAAGTGTTTATTCTATTAAACGCACAATTAGTGAAACTATAATTATAATAAGAAACTCCATGGCCAGTCTCATTGGTAGAACATAATTTATTTTGGTGATGATTGTACCAGAGCAGAGAGCAATGTTATCCGCCGAAGTTTTGGACAAAATTTGATCCGCTATGTTGTTTCCTTTGTAGCGAGTCTTCTATATAACCCTCTGCTACTATACTGGTGTTCCATCCACCGTGTCTTTTAATTGTAGTAAGATTAGCACCAGAATAAATTATTTTCACTACAAAATTTCGAAATATATCTGAATTATGTATCCTATACGATGTTCTAGCTTTATCGCTTTTGCGCCATTTACTGAGGAGAAAATATTATTATTCGTTGTGGTTTCTGAATAACGTTTTACACACATGACTTGAAATGTGGTTTTCTTTATCCAATTAACGTGCTCCGCAACTATGGCCACTTGCACAGGTGCGATTACAAAAAACAGTAGTTATTACAGATAGTTAAAAAACATAGTTTAAAGTTTATGATATAGTGATATATCTTTTAAGAATTTCAGTGTAGACTCGATTTGGTTTGGGTCCCCTAGGATGTCTTGCATCTGGGATTTAAGATTATGTTGTCGTCTTCTTGTGCTAAATTGGTGACAATCAACCAGAATGTGTTTAACAGTGAGTGGAGACTTGCAGCTTTGACAGGAAGGTCTGATGCTTGAGGTCATTACGTAGGTGTGTGTAAGTTTGGTGTGACCTATTCGAAGTCTACGTAGTATTAATAATTCTTGTCTAGAGAGTCCAGTGGGGTCAGTATTCAGAGGTGTGTTGAGAACAGGCTGGATATATAGTAGGAAACTCTTGGTGGAATTCCAGTGAGTTTGCCATATATATCTGACGATTCTTTTTGCTTCTGCCTTAACATCCTTGCAAATTTGGATATGAGAAATTATTGTTGCTGTAGTTGACGCTGTTTTGGCATGCTGATCGGCCAGGTATACCAATATGTGATGGTATCCATATAATGGTGACTGTGGTGTTTAGAGAATGAAGGTGGTGATAAGAGTGATGGATATATTGGACAATGGGATGTTCAGTGAATAATTCTTGGATAGATAAGATAGACGCTAGAGAGTCTGTACAAACGGCAACTTTTTTATTGGAACGGTTGATTTGCTCAAAAGCTTGTAGAATACTATACAATTCTCCAGTATGCACACTGCGTAAAGGAGGGATTAGGGAAGTGCTGATGAGATTGTTTGCTGTGGTGACTGAGCAGCCAACGCCAGTATCACTTTTGGAAGCATCGGAGTATAATACAAAGTCGTAGTGATTGTTATGAATGATTTCATAAAAAGATTTAATCATGACCTTTTTAGGTGTTTCGTGTTTATTAAATTTAGATAAATAAGTATTGACCTGAGGAGGGTGCATAATCCAGGAAGGGGTTGGAGAAAAAGGAATGGGGTTAGTGAGTGAGAGGTTAATGTTATTTGTTAATTAGGATAATATAAGAGCGATAGGTTTAATTATTGGTGAAGGGTTGTTAAGAGGGCTGGCAGTTGATGTGAACAGATAATAGACAGGATTGAGAGGGTTAGATGAGACTGAGGCTGCGTAGGATAGAAGCAGATATTGTCTAATCCATAGTGGGGGTTCATCAGCTTCGCAGTAGAGACTTTCAGATGGGCTGCTACGGAAAGCGCCTAAGCAAAGTCGCAGGGCCGTATTATGAATAGGATTTAGTGATCCTAGATCTGTCTTAGAAGCTGACATGTAAACGATGCAGCCATAATCTAATTTGGAGCGAATGAGTGCTTTATGAATTTTCAGAAGGGATCTCTCGTCCGCACCCCAGTGATAATGAGATAGGGTTGTAACTATATTTAATGGTTTGTAACAGATACCTTTTGTTTCAAGAATATGCTGTTTCCAAGAGAGGCGAGAATCAAATGCCATACCTAGTATTTTGCAGTGATAAACCACTGGGAGGGGGGAATTATTAACGAATAGGTGGGAGATAGGAGATTGAGGTCGCCTGCCAAATTTAATGATTTTTGATTTTGTTGAAGATGAGGTTAATCCCATAGAACGTGTCCGTGTAAGTAAGAGATTTACCTTGGTTTGTAGAATTTTGGAGCTAGTGGTTGCTGAGCGACCATGACAGTATAGTATTAAATCGTCAGCGTAAGCTACATATTTGGTGGGAGAAGGTAAGTTATGGCACAGATCACTTATTGCTAAGTTGAATAGAGTTGGGCTTAAGACTGATCCTTGAGGAGCACTATCGGTCTGGGTGTACAAAGATGAAAAATAGCCGCTTACAGAAACCCTAATGACCTTTGAGTTAGAAAGTTTTGTATAAAATTGAATATATTTCCGATGATATGGTATTGATTTAGTTTAGAGATTATGGCTTGACGACTAATTCTGTCAAAAGCTCTTCGATATCAAAGATGGCGGCGATAACTTCATATTTGTTATTCATTGAGTTGGCAATGTCATTTTGTAGCGGAACAAGATTATCGAGGGTAGATCTATGACGTCGAAAGCCTGATTGCTCTTTTGGTATAATGTTGTATTTGTCAAGGAACCAAACGAGGCGTTTATTAATTATTTTCTCTAGTATTTTACACAAGGTACATGTGAGCGATATAGGTCTGTAAGAATTAGGTGAAGTAGCAGGTTGATCAGGTTTTTTTAATGGTATTATTAAGGAGGACCGCCATTCGTTTGGGAATTTTTGGGATAGCCAGATAATATTATACATTTCTAGGAGTTTTTGAAGACTTGGAAAAGAAAGTTTTTTGAGAAATATATAGGGGAGATCATCTGGGCCAGAAGCATTGTTTTTACAGGATTTTAGAGCAAATTTTAATTCTGGAAACGTGAGTGGAGAGTTGAGAGTATCAATATCTGGAATGGAAGAGGATGATCAAGGCAAAGGTGGTTGGAGAGGCGACTTCGATAAAATAGGACTAGGTTTACTGCAAAACTTCGCTGCATAGTTTTCAGCTAGGACATTGGCAATATCTTGACTATCAGTGACATTGGTTTGATTGTGAAATAGACTGGTGATTTTTATATTACTTTTCTTATCCTGGATTTGTCCGATTTTTTTCCACACTTGATTGGGGTTAGTGTTTTCATTTACGGAAGAGACGAAATTTCTCCAGGAAGATTTTTTACTTAGTTTTATAGTGTATCTGGCTTTCGCTCTTGCTCTTTTGAGATTGATGAGGTTTTCTTGAGATTTGTTACTGCGGAATAATTTTAGTGCAGTTTTTTGCTGCTGAACTACATGTTTGCATGATGAGTTCCACCATGAAAGAGTTTTTTGTGAAGGGGAGATGACTGATTTCCCAATGTGAGCCTCCGCTGCAAGTCGAATAGTATTTGCGAACAAGGTAACAGACTCATCAATATTGTTAGTAAAAGAGAGATTGAGTATGGATTGTTAGGTTTGAGTAATATGTTATGGCCAATTAGCATATTTTAGACGCCAGTAACTTTTTAGAGCTCGGTCATTTGAATTATCGGTGTTAGTTATAAAGATGGGAAAATGATTACTGTCGTGAAGGTCATTTTCAGTAAACCATGTTAATGACTGAGCTAGCTTGGGGTGACTAGAAATAAGATCGATTTTAGAAAAGGAGCCAGATGGAATGTTGAAGTGGGTGTTGGAACCGGTCGTCAAGATACAAATACCTGTGCAATTTATAACGTTTTCAACAACCTTTCCTTTACCAAATATATGACCGGAACCCCATATTGTATTGTGAGCATTGAAATCTCCTACGAGAATGTAGGGTTGCGGAAGTTCGAATATGAGATTAACAAGCTCTTCCTCTTTATGAGGGTGATCTGATGAAACATAAAGACAACAAATAGTGAGTTTATCGGGACACTAACAAGTTATGGCTATGGCTTCTCATTCAGAGGAAAGCGAGAGGTGGACAGAAAAAAAGTCAGAGGAGACAAATATTGAGGTACCACCACTAGCTCTTAGGCAATTGGTTCTGATATTATGATATCCCTCAAAATTTTTCAATAGGGGAAGTTTGGAGTTTTTCGCATTGGTTTCCTGAAGGCACACATTGTCTGGTGTAGATTCTGATATTAAATGTTGGATTCTCTCTAATCGTGGAAAGAACCCATCACAGTTCCATTGTAATAATTGGGAAATGGGAGGGTTATAAAAGATGTAGGGATTAAAGAGTTAGTATTCGTTCTGTGAACTGTGGTTAGATTCTGTATCTGTGAGGTTATCCGAAGAGATGCTTAGATTGTTGGGGAAATCAATTGGGTTATGCTGGTGTTTTAATTTGTGTGAAAGTATTGTGAGACGATTTTTTAGTGCTCTTTCCTTTGTAGCATACCATCTATATCAGAGGAGAATTTTTGTGCTTCCTGTAGCGGGTAAGGACATCCTCTTTTTTTGCATGTGGCTATTGGAGGGGAGGTGGCAGAAGAGGTAGTTGGAGGTTAAGGATTCTTTGTAAGAGGTAGGGACCCTAGGGCAGGAGTCTGCGGTATGTCCAGTGAGTTAACAGAGAAAACATTCAAGTCTGTCGATGGATATGAATATTCTAAAGGATGTATTTTCGTGATTAATTAGTAAGGATGTTTGTAACTCAAAGTCATCCTTATCGGGGATGACGAAGGTTACCCTGCGAAAACTCATGATATGAGCATATTGATCGTCTATTGTTCCACATTTTACAAAAGTGATAGGAGCTGCAAGCTGCAAACCAAGATCTTTTAGAGATTTCTCAATTAGAGTATGTGGAATGGAAGGGCATACGTTTGAGATTAGAACTTTCTTAAAAGATGAGATTAGTCTTCGAATGGGAACGACAGTGGAGTTAACCGTGATATATGATGTACTGTTCAGGAGTTGATCAACAATTTGAGTGGAAGAGAGGAAAATGCAAGTTCTGTTATTGGTAATACGAGAAGCAAATGTGATATTTTTTGGAGTAACTATTCCACCAATGGATTTAATATGTTAACTTAGTACAGTGTTTAGTATTGAGAGCATAACAATAGCTTGGTCTCTTTTGGGAAAAGTAGGAGGAGGTGGTTTGATGAGTGCGGCAGCGACATATGATTTTGATTTGGTGATAGGGTTGTTGTTTGTTGAATGTAAGTTATTGTGGGTACTCATTCTTTGTGTGTGTGATCTTGGTTACCAAGAACACTACACAGAAGGGAAAAGAAAGGTAGTACAGACTCTCTTCCAGAGCGGAAGAGTTTAAGAAGGAACTCACCTAAGTCTAGTAGAGTTTTCTAACGGTACACCACTGGAATTCACTAATAATTAATAGGATAATAAATATCCAATTATAGTTGTAAAAACATTACAACAAAATAAGAACTCGTTTACTTATCACATATTGGTGATAAAACTCGTAGTCTAATTACCAATAAATTTGTTGTTGGCTTTGACGATGTTTACTCGATGAAGCTCAACACGATAATCGAAATGTGGTTTGATGCAACCAAAATCCGGGAAAAAGTATGCTTCAACAAGCCGTAATTTTGTGAGAATTCTTCACAATAAATATAAATTGGATGCGTTTTGTACCTCTTTACAAATTATTTTAGATCATATACCTACTACTAATTCATGAAATGGTTAGCGTTAACAAATATCACAAGAAACCATCAGAAAACATTGAACCCTGTATATTTTACTATTGCATCACTGGTTCCTTCAAAATCAGATTTTTTTTTCTATATAAGGATTACATCCAATTGGTACCGCCCTAATACTATTGGACTGGTAAAATCAACCTTTTTAATCATTAGTAAACTACTATTATTGTTTACACTGGCGTTTCTAACAATTCGACGACGTATTATTTAAAATTGAAATAGGTGTCTTCGATTTCAGTAGCTGTACGTGTGACGGTTGAATGATAACCAATGAAGTGATAGAAAATAACCGCTGCGCCATCTTTGCTCTCTGCAAAAAACTAAGGGGCAATCAAAGTACAAATTAGCCGTGTCCGTTTGCAATGACCACAGACAGGTGAGAATATATTATTACTCAGTTTGCCAGGTAAACAGTAGCTCAGTGACGTAACAGTGAATTTCTACGCTTATTTTCCTAGTACTTCATATTATATGAAAATGCTTCTAATAAACTTCATATTCCGACAATTGATTTAGTCATTTTGATTATGCAAAGTAATAAAGACGAGGTATACAAATTCCATATATTTTGATTAAGTAATGTTTATTCCGAAAGTAATAACACCTTTTGTCCACCTTAGACAGTACCGTACTTCGCCGAAAACTTGGCAGCACTTCCTGGTGGTTAGTTTTTATAACAAATTCAACCCATTAAGTTTTATTTTGTATTTAGGTTGATTTCGGTTTTAGATGGTTTTAACGTCATTCACATATATTATGTCATTGTAAAATAATTTGAAAGATCGTGTCATTTAGTTTTATGAAATATTAGCTTCAAATGTTGTTTTTCTATTAATTTCAGGTAAGAAATATTGTTTTTGATTTTAAATATGTTATGTATATATGGAATACAATAAGCATTGTTCAGTTAAAAATATATTTTTCTGAAATTAACTGTCTCGACCCTTACTTCGTGGAATCTACTCATACTAGTGTTTTAAATGAAAAATTGAGTTCCATTTAAAACACTTATATATTTTTCTATTAATTTCAAAACAACACATAAGCTTTTATTTCGTCACCCTTATAATACCACGTTATAAAACAACATCACTATAGCTAATGAAATAAGCATAATGGAGAAATTACGATTTCACTTTGTGGTAAAAGTAAATCCTGTGGAGCCAAAAAGTAATATACCTAATCTGCATAACCTCTATCACCAGATATTGATGGACATATATTTTTGATACCAGAACAGTATCAACCTATTAAACTACATGAGGTGATTCAGACAACTCAAACTTATCAGAAAGTGAAAGATACATTACGGCGAAGACATGAGAAAAGAGAAGTATGGGTGAGAATTACAACGGAAGTAAGTAGAGTATATATGAATGAAGACGGTAATATGCAGTTAAGGGGCATTTACTGGAAGAGATTTCACTAGAAACAGAAAAAGAGATTCATACAGCAGGAATTTCAGAAAAGGCTTCAACCAAGATACTAAAAAACTTTGCTGAGAAGAAGGACAAATGAAAACAGAAAAATAAGAAAAAAATAACTGAAAATTTTGTGTTAGAAATATTCAATAATAAAACGACAAATGCGTTACAATGGCTGAATACTTTTGAAGCGGAGTGTGTTCGCCTAAATATAAATGAAGATATTGAGAAGGTTGAAGCTCTTAGAATGTTTCTAGATACTTCATGTCAAGACTGGTATAGCTCGATGCTCATGAAACATACTGTTACGAAACAGCACACTGGTATAGTCCCTAAAACCGACCCTGTCTAATCCCGGTATAATAGTTAAAATTATGGCGGATACGCAGTTATAAAAAACTGTTTACGATTGAGACTATCTTATCTAGAACTGGTTTTTGTGACCAGAGTTATCTAGAAAAGGCCAGAAAAATTATTTGTGTGTATAAGCCGCATCCCGGAATTCTCTAGTACAAAAGGCACTAGTATATAAGGGGACTGATCAGGAAGAGTTAGTTAGTTGATAATTTGACATCGTGAGATAAACAAATAAATTAGTGAAAATAAATTAGTGAACTGTTTATATTAATTAGTCTAAGTGAATATACTGTATATATAAATTAAGTGTTAGTGATTAGTGAGTTAGTGTTTAAATAAATTAGTAAGTAGTCATACCGAGTGTTTGAAATTTATCCCACCCGTTTATTGTTTAAATAAATAAGAAAAACATTACATTGGTGTCAGGTGTGGGGTAATATAGATAAATAGCTACATCAAAATGGCCAAGAGACTGAGTGATCTGAAAGTGGCGGAATTAAGAGCAGAACTGGAAGATCGCGAGTTTGAAACGTCCGGTAAGAAGAGCGAATTAATAGAAAGACTCAAAATGGGACTGGAAAGTGAAGGCTTGGATCCAGAAACATTCTCATTCAAAGACGAGGCTTCCACATTAATCTCGTCAATTTCTGATAAGAAGAATGATTTTTCTGCAATGAAGAACGATATTTCTGCCATGGAAGAGGAGATTTCAACTCATGTGAAAAACGATATTTCTGCAATAAAGAACGATTTTTCTGCTATGGAGACCAGTATTTCTGCAGATATCTTATCATTGAAAAATGACATTGCTGCTGAAGTCGAGAATAAAATCACGTCTCTAGAATCGAATATTGAGGATAAGATGACAACGATGAACGAGAAAATAAAATCAGACATGGAGAATAAGATGACAACGATGGAAAATCAGATAGATTAGAGAATCAAGGAGTTAGAGACGAAGATTGCCGATTTAAGAATACAAGACACTTCAGCAGAAGAAAAGAAGATCGGGCAAACGAAACCTTGCCAGCCAGAAACACTACCTAAGTTTGAAGACATTGGCAGTTTTACCCGAGTCAAGGCCCCAACGTTCGATGGAAAAATGTCGTGGACCAATTATGTGAAACAGTTTGAACCAGCCGCTAGAGTGAATAATTGGTCCAATAAGGAGAAAGCAGTGAACTTAACCATCGCGCTTCGGGAAGATGCCTTAGACCTACTCCAGACGATACCACTTGGAGAAACGGATGACTTCGAGCAGCTTAAGAAGAGGTTGGACATGCGATATGGTCACGAACATCTAGATCATTTGCACCAATCCCAGCTGAAGAACCGAAGCCAGAAACGTGATGAATCCCTTCAAGAATATGAGGTGGACATTGCCCGACTAGTTCGGTTTGCTTATCCGTCAGCACCAGAGAACATGATGGAATGTCTGGGCATCCAAGCCTTTATTGATGGCTTACGTGACCCCGATATGCATAGGACGCTTCGTTTAGTCCATCCCAAAACATTAGTTGACGCATTGACAGCTGCTCTTGAATATGAAGCAGCAACGAAGGCTTCAGGATATAACAAAATTAAGACCATCCAAGAAGAAGGTGACGAAGACAGATTTGACCAGTTCGTCAGTTTAATAAAAAGTATGATGGACAAGAAACCAAGAAAAATCAGGTGCTGTATTTGTGGCGAGCTAGAGCTTGCACGCAGTTCGTGTAAGGGTCTTACGACTCCTGTAAACCAAGAACCTCTAAAATGCAAAGCAGCCAAGAAAAGCTCGCGGTACAACAAAGGTAGAACCATGCAGGAAGAAGATAACGATGACAAACTTGATCAGATCGTCAACTTGTTGAAAGGTATGGCAGACAAGAGGCCGAAGAAGATCAAATACCGGAAGTGTGGCGAGCTAGAGCACGTACGCAGTCCGTCTAAGCTCACCAAGACTCCTGTAACCCAAGAACACCAGACACAGGGGAAATCAGACAGGAGTGAACATCCAGCTAATGTGAATCACCAAAAAGCCAACTCCTTGCCTAGACGGCCATGCCCTGTAGACTATTCACAATGCAACAAGTCGAAATCTAAGGAAGTTGCAGTTTCAAGAATTACAGTAGTCAACGAGGGATGGTCACCCACCAGGATCAGAGAAGATCAGGAGAATGATCCCCACCTTAAGATGATCCGGCAATGGAAGGAGGAAAAGCTGCGACCTACCTGGCAAGAAGTGTCAAGATTGTCAGCGAAACTCAAGGCGTATTGGGCTCAGTGGGACTCCCTTGTCCTGGACGAAGGGCTGTTAAAAAGAGTCCTTGAAACCGATGATGGTTCTGAAATAAGGAGACAGCTAGTTATCCCGAGAACAAGAGTAGCTGAGGTACTGAAGAAGTTACACGACAGTCCATCGGGAGGTCATCTGGCAGTGAAGAAAACCCTTCAGCGAGTCCGTGAAAGGTTTTATTGGATGAACAGCTCCGACAATGTGAAGGACTGGTGTAAGAAATGTACGACTTGTGCTACGAGTAATGGACCACATCGCAAGAGAAAGGCACCCATGAAACAGTACAATGTTGGAAGCCCTTTCGAAAGGATTGCTTTAGATGTCGCTGGACCGTTTCCGACGACAGAAAATGGTAGCAAGTACATACTGGTTGTAATGGATTATTTCACAAAGTGGGTGGAAATTTACGCCATCCCGAGCCAAGAGGCCACAACTGTCGCGGATGTATTGGTGAAAGAATTCATCAGCCGATATGGAGTGCCCATGGAAGTCCACAGTGACCAGGGAAGAAATTTCGAGAGCCATCTATTCCAGGAGATTTGCGACAAGCTGGAAATGAAGAAGACCAGAACAACAACATTACATCCACAGTCTGATGCAATGGTCGAGAGAATGAACAGGCCTATTGGAAAATACCTGTCCAAAGTAATATCCAGCCATCAGAGAGATTGGGACCGCATTGGCTTATCGATCTGCCGTCAATGAGTTCACGGGTGAAACACCTGCGAAAATCCTGTTTGGACGGGAAATGAGGCTTCCTTGTGACCTGGAATTTGGCTGCCGGCCTGGAGAAGATATAGCAGGCGAAGACTACGTAATCCAATTGAGAAGAAGGCTGGACGATATTCATGAATTAGTTCGAACAAATCTTCAAGTTGCCAGCGACAGAATGAAAAGTCGGTACGACACGCAGGCCACAGAAGGCGGTTTAAAGAAGGGGACAAAGTATGGTTACACAACCCGGCGAGGAGAGAAGGATTTTCTCCAAAATTACAAAATTTTGGGAAGGTCCATACTTAATCAAGAAAAGGATCAATGATGTTTTATATCGCATAAGCAAGATCCCCAACGGAAAACCAAAAGTAATTCCCCGAAACCGACTAGTGCCATTCGAAGGAGACCATGAGATAGAGGAAGGAGTAAACCTTATTCGAGATTTGTCTGACCCCACCTTCGATGAATTTATGGGCGCGTATGGAGGTACCGGGAAAGATAGATATGGAGTCACTTCGGAACAACAACAAGATTTGTTCACCCTCCCGGGAGATTATTCACTGGCATACAACATCCCCGCCCGTATCAAGAACGCACGAGGGTTGGCAACCGTCTTTCGAAATAAGTTCAGGCAATAAGAAAAACTTGAAGACCAGATTCCAGCCCCTGGCAAGACACTGAAACTGACACATAAGTCGCGGTACGTCTTCTACGTGGTAACTAAAAATGAATTCCAAGATCGATCTACCTACCGCGATGTGTGGGAAGCACTTCGAAACCTCCGAGACCATGTGTTGGAATCCAACGTGAAGAAACTGGCTATGCCTAAGATAGCGAGTAACCAGTTGGATTGGCGAATCATCAGGAACATGGTAGAGATTATCTTCCAAGATACCGGTGTCCAGATATTAATTTTCAGCTACAACCCCCGTTATCAGTATCCGATGAAGACGGTGCTCTGCTATTTCCATAAGATCGGAAAGTGTAGAAATGGGGCCAGTTGCCGATTCAAACATCCAGTCTAGGTTACACAAAAGTTCAAGGAGGAACTTCTATTTAAGGAGGGGGTAATGTTACGAAACAGCACACTGGTATAGTCCCTAAAACCGACCCTGTCTAAGCCCGGTATAATAGTTGAAATTATGGCGGATACGCAGTTATAAAAAACTGTTTACGATTGAGACTATCTTATCTAGAACTGGTTTTTGTGACCAGAGTTATCTAGAAAAGGCCAGAAAAATTATTTGTGTGTATAAGTTGCAGCCCGGAATTTTCTAGTACAAAAGGCACTAGTATATAAGGGGACTGATCAGGAAGAGTTAATTAGTTGATACTTTGACATCGTGAGATAAACAAATAAATTAGTGAATAGAAATTAGTGAACTGTTTATATAAATTAGTCTAAGTGAATATACTGTATATATAAATTAAGTGTTAGTGATTAGTGAGTTAGTGTTTAAATAAAGTAGTAAGTAGCCATACCGAGTGTTTGAAATTTATGCCACCCGTTTATTGTTTAAATAAATAAGAAAAACATTACAATACCATAAATTCCGAATGGCCATTTTGGAAAAACAGTTTTTGTGAAACGTATGCTGATAAAGAATGGTCACTGGTCAAGTATGCTTTTTTGTTTAAATATAGACAAGGCTCATTATTATAATATGCTTTAAAAAAAGAAAGACTTCTGTTAGGTATAAATAAATCAATGGATAAATCTACATTGATTAATCTCATCGCAATAGGGCTACCAAATTTTATTATGGATAAAATAAACAGGGATGATTTAAGAGAAACTGAAGATTTATTCAATAATATTAGAGATCTGGAACATTTAGTTAACAAAAAAAATTTAGAGAAAAAAAGTTCATTTGAAAGTAAGATAAAAGAAAAGGAACACTGAATCATTATTCTGGTATAAAAATAACAATAACGAAAAATTGAAGCGATATCAAGTTAGAAGTGTTAATAATTCGGAATTAGTAGATTATTTAAATGAGCGAAAACAATTGTTGATAGATAGATTGATCAACAAATATAAATCAATTTTTGCAAAAGATAAATATGATATAGAGACTGTAAAGGGCTATGAAGCTCATGTTGATTAGTCTATAGATAAATACTGTTGCAAAGGCCAAGACCCCCTCCCATCCCACTGGCACACGAGACTTGACCACAGACAGCCAGGATACATTGGTATAACAGGTGCTTTCGAGGTAAGCTCGTGTGCAATCCCTTAGCCACGATACTACAGCTAAGACAGGTAAAGTTGGTCCGCGGCAGGTTATTCGAGGGCTGCCAGTTGAGTTTTTAAACACAACGAGCCCCCAGGTATTTTCCCGCAGACCTCCTCCTCATATAAAATCATCTCAGAGGCCTCCTATCTGCCAACTGGAGACGCTCAGGGTTGGTGGTTCACCCCCTCCACGTCAATAAATATCCCGACAAATAGCGACGAACTACGTACATATCTACTGATGTGGACCCGTTTTCCTTAATACTTTGTAGTTGCATAATCGATTGAGGTTTTTAGTATATTTATGATGTAAGATGAAGTTGCCAGCTCAATTCATTGGAAGTGTAAATGTCATTCCATGATTCGTTTTCTATCATTGAGAGTAGTATAGTTTCATCTAAATTCTTTACTAGGCGTTATATGCTTCAATTATGGAGTTTTCAATACACGTCCTCTACTCCTCGCAGAGCCCCTTTCAAAAAGTGGACATATTCTGTCCGGTCCATTTTCCTGGAGTCGCGAGTTATTGTGGAGGTTGTGAGCGTCAGTTTTATTTCAAATTTCATCCAGCGGTGGTCCGAGATTGAAGTGCCGCCAGATACATGACAGCTTGATATTATATTGGAAATTTTTATAATAGTAATAAAATCATATTTGTAGGACATATTTCTATATCAATTTTATTTAAAAAAAACGCATCAATTCCTTTTTAAACTTTATTTATGATTCGTAATACAATAACTGACACCAATTATATAATATAGAAATCATTCCAATTCTGAACAAATTATCAACATCTTATTATCTCATTTCAATTAAAGTGACACAAACCATAGTAAAACGAGAGATCATTTTGTGTACAGTATATATTATTGATAATTGAAAATAAAGGAAACCTAGAGCTCATGCCAATATGGAACTTGTTTACTGTATCCAACACCTTGACGTGACATTTCAACAGGATAATCCACCACGTTAAGCGTGAACGTTCCGTGTAAATTTCGCCAAAAATAGAGTTAACACATGACGTGCTCAACAAAATCTCTGGATGTTACCTTGCTCAGTTTTCATCCCATGCTTTTTCTAATTTTAAATCAACAAATTTTTCATATTACATTACCATTGCAGAAATGCCTATTACACTACCAGAAAATGAACCACATGTGGTTCGAATATTCAGTGAATTTCATTCCCGAGTGATGCGGAATGATAAATAAAACTTTATTAACCCATTAACGCCCAAATTATTTTTTTGTCGAAATTTTCTGGAAAAACTGAATTTTCTGCTTCTATCGGGCAAATTTAAGCTGGAAAAAATAATCGCAAATTTTTTTTAATTAGTTTCTTCAAAAAATACTTATCTATAAATAAATCGCTGGGCGAATAATCTCATACGAATATTCCAACATTTAATTTTTACGATGAAACTTGCTAAAACAGGTAGTACAAATGGTTACATTACATTTTCTACAATAGGTTGAGGGTCGACTTTTGCATGAAATGTATTGGCATCCACTTTGTTTAGATCGTTTTTCCAGAAAATGTCCCTTTTCGTCAAGTCTTATCCCATCTGGCACTTGTGTTCTCGACGTTGATGGAAAACTAAGTGGTCTACCTCTCAAATTGCTTCGTCCATGTCCAAGCTTGAGATAGGTTACAGCAATTTCACGTCGAAAATCTTTCACTGATATTGATTTCTTGCCATTGATTCGTCTATACAATAGGAACGCATTTATAATAGCCATGTCAATAGTTCTCGTAAATAAACACCAGGACCACTTTTTGCCTCTAATTGCAATAGAATGTTTTTCTTAAAGCTAGTGGTGGTAATCCACTCCCCCCATACACTGATTATAGTTATGGATCAGTCGAGGTTGGGGAACTAACATACGTGTTTTCTCTTTTCCATTCTATCGTGCTATTGTAGCAAGTTGCTCTATCTGATCAAAATTTTTGGCCATTTAAACACACTTCTTGTCGTTCCACTTGACCAGTAAAATTTCGTTCTGGGTATCAAAGCTATAGTCATATGAACCACGATTTTGTTTTTCCAAAACCTTTGTTGACTCAACCGTACACTGTGCTATTCGATTTTCTCTAATTGTACCTGTAGCTCTAAACTTTAGTTCCTTCAGCTTGCAAAATAAGGTATGACTACTGAAAAAATTGTCAAAATATACAAAGTAGCTTTTCAGATTTTCCTACTCTGGTACCTAGTGGTTCTGTTTTTTTATTTGCTTCTTTTCCAGCGTAGAGTGAAAAAAAAACAGTATCCCTCTTCACCACACATTGGCCAAAACTTATAACCAAAGCGAATTGGCTTTGATTTAATAAATTGCTTCAGCGAATGCCGACCATAATACCTTACAATAATTTCGTCGATCGATAGGTTTTCCTGAAAAACTCCAAATTTGAGAAAATTTTGTTCACCTTTTCGAACAATGGTCTCAGTTTGAACACTTTGTCGCTTTTGTTGTCTTCAGCCATTGTTTTATCGACAAAATGAATACTTGATTTTATTTGAAGATAGGCATTTCTACTAAAAGCATTCTTTACAATAGATTGACCTAGATCTTCTTCATCGGACCATTAATCCCTTTCGGATAGCACTGAATTCGAGAAAACCAATAAATATTCTGATATCATCATCATTGATCATAAACACGTGGCGATTTTTTTGAGTTACAGCATATCTGGTAGTTTCTTAGGTGATCATGTCTAATATGTCGTCATCAAAAAATTGTTGAAATACGTCTACAGGGGTCATCTTATTTAAAGAAGTTTTTAGATTTTTCTCTGCTTCGAGAAATTCTTGTTCCGGGGCTCCGACAGTATACTTTGGTTTGGTCTTTGTCCAGTTTCTCTGCAATTTTTTGATTTTGTGTTTCTTTTTATTGGAAACAAAACTTGTTGACGGCAAATTATTTTCTTCACTGTCATCTTCGTGATCCTTGGGCTGTATTTCTACGTAGCCGGCCACATCTGTTACAGCAGGGATACCCGTTTCTTCATCATCAAGTAATCCTTCGTCAGTGATCTCATCTACTTCGGGTGGCAATGCCAATATGTCACCTTCTATTTCCCCTGAATAAAAGTACTCAACAGCGTCTTCTAAATTCTTAAATGATTTATTTTTATTAATTTTCAATGTTAAAAAAAGTGTTTCGTCAAAAATGGGAAAAATAATCCTTACTCAACAAAAATCACAGTAATTGTTCCGCGATTTTGTACCTCTACTATTGTTACAATTTCATTATTGATAATCCATAAAAACTGTATGTCATATACCCTAGATCACCCAGCGATCTATTTATAGATCGCTATTTAAAACCACGTGACAAAAAGAATACAATCAAATACTGCTCATATTTCATAAATATTTGGTAAAAGTAAGCATTTCTAAACATATATTTAAAATAGGGTTCACTTACCTAATCGTTTTTCATAAATACTCCAGAATATCTTTTAAAAAATACTCGACGGAAAAAATGTCTCTCATAAGTTGTAAATAATTAACTATTAGGGGTCATAAAAACAAACTAAACACTCAACCTATATTATTTTACACCAAAGTAAGGGTAGAGGTGGGAACAATTTGAATTGCCTTAACGTCATCTTTCAAAAGCGGTACTTTGTGTGGTGATCTATAAATAGATGGCGGGACGCTAATGGGTTAATAGGTTTAGAATTAACTAATAATTTTGAACTGTAACAATAACATATTAGAACGAAGAAACAAATACAGTATCCGCCAAAATAAACAGTACCGAAAATAAAAATAAAAATTAATTTTTAATTTCTGTAATGTAAGTGTCCAAAATGTTCACCATTTCGACGCAAACAAGCTTCATATCGATTTTGTAAGTCAATAAACATATTTATAAAAGGTGGTTGATGTAACTGCCGAAAAATATTTTGTATTCTTTCCCGTAGTTCGGCAATATTCGCCGGCGGATTTTCCGAGTGAAATATTTTGTCCTTCATTATGCCCCAAATGTATGCGTCAGGTGGCGTCAGATTAGGTGAATGAGAAGGATATTCGAAGTTTGTTCCCCGAGAAATTATTCTATTATCGAAATGCTGACGGAGTAAGTCTAAGGTGCGCACAGCTGTATGGCTCGTTGCACCATCTTGTTGGAACCATTGTGTGCGAAACTGTAGATTTCGTGCACGGCAAAAGGTATTTAGATCTCTCACAAAAGGTATAATAATTTTCTCTTTATAACGCTCTTGGTTGACAGTAAGTGGATTCTGATTATCATCTTTAACGAAATAAGCACCAATCATTTCATGACCAGATACAGCGCACCAAACGGTAACTCGAAGACTGTGGAGTGGTTTCTCTACAATGACATCAGGACGTTCAAATCCAAGGAATCTGGTTGTTTGTCGATTAATATAGCCGCTAAGATGAACGTGACTCTCGTCTGAAAACCATATGTATTTCAAAAATTCGGGATCTTCGTAAATTAAACTCAACATGCGACCACAGTAAATTTCTCTTGCACGTTTGTCCGCAGCATTTAGTCGTTGTCCAACTTGAATACAGTATAGATAACCACCAATTGATTTGAACATGCGACGTAAAGACGTTTCACTAATGTTGAGTTTACATGCAGTTCTTACAAGACTTCTTTGAGGTGATTGCACAACTTGGTTAAAAACACGTCCTTCATTTTCGTTAGTGCATACTGTTTTTTGACGACCTGAACCTTTACGTTGACACAATACACTACCAGTGCGAGGAAATTTTTCAACAACAGCTAACATCACACTTTTACTAGGAGCTGCTTTATTAAATTTTTGTTGATATTTCATTGACACCTGTTCTAAGCTTGGACCATCATTACGACCTTTTCCGTATGAACGAAAATAATGCTATACCAAAAAAACTTTTTCTTCCGTTGTTAGAACCATTTTTGAATCAAATTTAACTGCAGCGTAGTATTAATATATCAACTAATGGCAATTAAGTCAAATATGACAAATCCATATTACATAAACAACTCCACAGCACTCTCTGTTTCGGTACTGTTTATTTTGACGGATACCGTATTTACAATAACATAGAAATTTATCGACCGGTAAAATTTCTTTTTACTTTCGTGAGGTACTCGAAAGAGTTGTTATCAAATTCGCCATCAAGTAGAAACAAATTTCATTATTCAGCAATATGACTTTTCAAAAGTCAAAATGACTATTACCATCGTAGCCAGTCAGTAATTAACTACATGCAGGTGTGTGAATACAGGTACATTTATTATTTGGACCATTTGATGACTTTATTATGGAATTATAGCCACGGACTATCTGTACCTCTTGATACCTTACTTGTTATCTTTCTGGTTTCTGCAGTCCTAAAGGCTCAATACTGGGTTAGCTGTTTGATTGACGATATAAACCTGATATTATTGATTAACGTTCACTTGAATTTCGCATTATTTGGTTGTGTAATGTGAAACAGTGAGAAATGGAGGTTAGCCCAGTTCTAAACATAGTGATTCAGAAGAATGCTGAGGAAAACATGGATGTAATATATGACTGTCATTTATAATAGGAAGAGATGGAATCTGATGAGAAGTCTTCCAAAAACATATACGTTGATAAGTTGAGACATGTTTGCTCAATTGATACAATTCTAGGGGAATTGTAGGAAGAAAAAGTGCACAAGGAGGATCTAGAAGAGGAAGTCGGACCTACCTGCAATAGAGCAACAGCTAGTGGTCACTGGAAATTTAGAGTACAGTTCATTCCAAACTGAGAAAGACTATCACAATGAAGAATGTGATAAGTACATTCACACTTTCTCATAGAATATTCTCATTTAATGGGGTAATATAATCAGTGACATAGGAACCCAAACACCCACTAAAAATTATTATACTCCGGTACTATTTGGAATACATATCAGGGAGTTCGTATTATGTAAATAATAAGCTGTTTTTCACTATGAACGAATGTAACCAATGAATTCAGAAGCCGCCTATATATGAGTTTGAAATCTGGTATTTGTATTTGTTGTTAAGCATTAGTAACCTCCTCAATCAATTTTAAGACAATAAATCGCAATTGAACTTGGTTCATCGAAACAAATACACAGAAAGCTTGTAGGCGTAGTCATTGATACAACTTTTCAATTCTTTGATATTGAGAATGTGCTCGTTTCATGAAATTCAATGATAATGTCACAAGATATATTGGGTCTGAACTAAGAATTTGCGACTAATAACGCCACTCTACGATTTCAAATAAAAATCAAAAAAAATATTGAAATTTGAATTCTTGTGGTAGACTGTCGTAGGCTAGAGCCAATGGGAAACAAATATATTTTGCGCTGTTGTCACGAGGGAAAACTTTATAAGTAGACTAGTTATCTTTTTTCCTTAACATCCGTTAAAGAGACACGCAAAGTACTGTCAAAACGTATTCTTTCAAATAATGTTCTCCTAATCGGGTGCCTCTTATTAAAAAACGTAACTCTGTCGTAGTCAAAAAAAATTGGAAATATATATTTTAAACTGCAGTGATGATGCTTTCAAAATAGAAAATATAACGTGAAATGTATGTATAATGGAAATGAAATGTTCTAAATGTAGGTTGAGTTGTTTGGAAAACGTGTCATGTAACACATCATACACAAATTACGTTACCTCAGAGTTCCAAACTCGATTTAGTACCGGATCGCTTACTCTTCTTCTGTTTAGGGGAGTTCGAGTGACTGAGACACCATGTCCACATCCACTTGAGGAAGATTTGTCGAATTAGCTTCGGTGAAACCTGGATCCATTTTAACATTGTCTTTTAAAAGGCAAACAAACAGAAGCACATTTTCTACTATAAAATAATGTGACAAACAACTAAAAAGTCGGCGAGGATGATATCTGTTTGAGGTTGGTTGTGGATATTGATGTCAATTGTCAAATTTTTCTAGTCGATTTTCACTTTGTATCAATCAACTTGGATAGTCAAATAGGATTTGTCAACAGAACGTACTTTCAATCTGACAACAAGGGCTTCTGTTATTGGTCGACTTACAGCGATTTATTTTAATCTAATAAAATTTTTAAATCTAATTTTCGAAGATATTTATAACTTTTTGAGATAAATATCGTTATCATGAAGAACTATATGATATTTTTAATCCCTCTGATATGATTTCACTCGTTAATTCATACCCATGAAACTAGCCCATTGATTCGTTAATTATATCAACGATTTCCATAGAAACCGATGAGTCGGTATATCGCGGAGTAAGACGAAACCCCGTTATCAGCATAAGAATTATATATAGAATAAATTGTTTGTAAATTAAACATTCAGTCAGTTACCAGGATTCACATTGTTTTGTTATTGTTTGTAGAATTATCATTTTGTAAAATAAACGTTTTTAAAAACAGTATTTCGATTTAAAAATTGAATAGATGAGGCTTTTACTTGATGAAGATCCATACTGAACGATGAAATAAAACAATATATTTTGTTTAAATCTTCATATATTTGAACTAATGTTCAATTTAAACTTGTTGACGCGTTTCACTAACACAGTAGCTTTGTCAAAACGAATGAAGGTAAAATATAAAAATGTCTTAATATATACAGTGCTAAATCTATTTACTAAGGTTAACAATGGTATTAAAAGATATTACCTGGAAATTCATTCACTACAAACATTCCTAAGCTACCTTCTAGGTAAAGAGGTTCAATAAAGGAGACTGATTGATATCAATTTGGTCGTTAAGGAGATTACCTGAATATTTATTTTTGTTAATCTCTAGGGCTCCTAATAAATTTAAACTAAAGGATTTACCGACTACATGGAGAATTTCAAAATTTGGGTCGAAAATGTGTTGGTTTTCTAATAAATGATTTGAATAGTTAGAATCTAATTTTTTGTTGTCATAGCTACGTTTGTGTTCCGAAATTCTAGTTTGAAAATTTCTAAAAGTTCTACCGATATAAATTTTATCACAATTGTCATTACCACATTTTAATTTATAAACTTCTGATTTGTTTAATTTTGAAGATTTAGATTTATTATTTTTAATGAATTTGGATAAATTGTGATCAGTTTTAAAGGAAATATTCATGTCTAAAGTTTCTAAAAATGATTTAATTTTTAAGGATGGTGTTCCAAAGTATGTTAAGCTTTTAAATTGTCTATTATTTTTATCTGAAGGGAATACTTGTTCTAAAGTCTGTTTTTTTATCTTTTTATTTATGATATTGTCAATTAAATTTGGATCGTTATTATTATTAACTGCTATTTGTTTTATGATATTTAATTCTTTGGTATAATTATTAATATTTAATGGGACTGTTAAGAGTCTGTGTATCATACTATTGAAAGCTGCTAGTTTATGACTGAATGGGTGGACCGAACTATTATGAATTGTAATATCTGTATGTGATGGTTTATGAAATATAGAAAAATCATGTTTATTATTTATATTTGGAATTGTAAGGTCTAGAAAGTTTATAGACTTATTTTGTTCAAGTTCTACGGTAAATTTGATATTATTGTGAATCGAGTTTATGTAAGTAATGAAGCTCTCTAATTGTCTATTTGTACCGATGAAGCTAGCTAAAATGTCGTCCACATATCGGTACCAGTACATAAATTTTTTACTAAGGGGGTGTTCATGAATTATTTTTTCTATATTATCCATGAATATTTCTGCTAGTAGGGGGCTGAGAGGGTTGCCCATAATCAAACCATATTTACTGCTATAAACCTCTCCATTGAAATGAAAATAATTTTGATTCAAACGCACTTTTACTTTATTAAAAGTGTTTTGAATCAAAATTATTTTCATTTCAATGGAGAGGTTTATAGCAGTAAATATGGTTTGATTATGGGCAACCCTCTCAGCCCCCTACTAGCAGAAATATTCATGGATAATATAGAAAAAATAATTCATGAACACCCCCTTAGTAAAAAAATTATGTACTGGCAACGATATGTGGACGATATTTTAGCTAGCTTCATCGGTACAAATAGACAATTAGAGAGCTTCATTACTTACATAAACTCGATTCACAATAATATCAAATTTACCGTAGAACTTGAACCAAATAAGTCTATAAACTTTCTAGACCTTACAATTTCAAATATAAATAATAAACATGATTTTTCTATATTTCATAAACCATCACATACAGATATTACAATTCATAATAGTTCGGTCCACCCATTCAGTCATAAACTAGCAGCTTTCAATAGTATGATACACAGACTCTTAACAGTCCCATTAAATATTAATAATTATACCAAAGAATTAAATATCATAAAACAAATAGCAGTTAATAATAATTACGATCCAAATTTAATTGACAATATCATAAATAAAAAGATAAAAAAACAGACTTTAGAACAAGTATTCCCTTCAGATAGAAATAATAGACAATTTAAAAGCTTAACATACTTTGGAACACCAACCTTAATAATTAAATCATTTTTAGAAACTTCAGACATGAATATTTCCTTTAAAACTGATCACAATTTATCCAAATTCATTAAAAATAATAAATCTAAATCTTCAAAATTAAACAAATCAGGAGTTCATAAATTAAAATGTGGTAATGACAATTGTGATAAAATTTATATCGGTAGAACTTTTAGAAATTTTAAAACTAGAATTTCGGAACACAAACGTAGCTATGACAACAAAAAATTAGATTCTAACTATTCAAATCATTTATTAGAAAACCAACACAATTTCGACCCAAATTTTGAAATTCTCCATAGTCGGTAAATCCTTAAGTTTAAATTTATTAGAAGACCTAGAGATTAACAAAAATAAATATTCAGGTAATCTCCTTAACGACCAAATAGATATCAATCAGTCTCCTCTATTGAACCTCTTTACCTAGAAGATAGCTTAGGAATGTTTGTAGTGAATGAATTTCCAGGTAATATCTTTTAATACCATTGTTAACCTTAGTAAATAGATTTAGCACTGTATATATTAAGACATTTTTATATTTTACCTACATTCGTTTTGACAAAGCTACTGTGTTAGTGAAACGCGTCAACAAGTTTAAATTGAACATTAGTTCAAATATATAAAGATTTAAACAAAATATATTGTTTTATTTCATCGTTATTTCGATTTAATAATTTGAAAGTCGTGAAATAAAAATTCAGTAAGCCTCATATTCAATAAATTCTCCTTTAAACATTAGTTATAATTATTAGATTTTAATGTCGGAAACAGGTTTCAAAAAACAATTATTATCGTATAATAGCGAAGTATCAATCAAATCTCACTTCCATTCCAAAAATAATTACTACTTCTGAACAACCACATATTCTTTATTCGTTCCGATAAAGAATGTTGTGATATAAACCCTATGAGCAATATCAGATTCGAAGAGTAACACCCAACTAATCAACCCAAACCAATTTTAAAAACAATTTTTTAGTTGTGGGGATGATGAAGATAATAGATGGTCTAGTTTATGATTATTGAAATTAACGCGATGATTGAATCCAGTGGCAATATACATGAGAACGTGTAATAGTTAATTATTATTGTTTAGTTAATGTAATTGGTGATTGTATTATACTCAAACAAACAAATTTGTTTTGGAACATTAAACAGTAATTGCCCTCTAGTTGATGTGAGATTAAGATATTTTCAGAACACTCTTGACTGTACCAAGGATAAGAATACATTGACAATCAATATATACAAAATTGTCAATATAAACTCCATATAGATAAAGTACCAGATATTAAACTATTATTTACAACACGGAAGAAACTTCTTCAATTATCCAGATACCTACTTGAGTCACATTCAGGAACAATATTTATTAGTGAACGCATGTTATTTTAGAATAGTTACTCGAAATCTTTTGCTCTAAATATACTTGAATTTTAAAGCATACACACAAAAAGTATTTGAATTAATAGATAAACGAAAAATGGCAGTGTAATAAATTGAAACAATAAACAAATGTTTTCCCCACAAAAGAAATTACCATATATTATATTTATGTTCCTAGCGCCATTAAATTGAAGTGTCACCTATCAAGGGCCACACAGAGAATAACTCGTTCCTTATTTCGGATTTCTGTGCGGAAGCATTGCATCTCTCATAGTTTAAAATCTTAAGAGTTACAATTGTTTTCTTCCTTATTGAGAGAAATTCAGATGCTTGGGTAATTCAAAACTTTCTGTTAAATGGAGTACCACAAGGCTCGGTTCTTAGCTCCACTCTATTTCTGATGAGTATCAACGATATCTGCTCCCCTATAAATCCACCTGCCAAATATGTACTATATGCCGACGACCTCATTCTCTACTGCCAAGGTGAAGTCACTACTAGTACTTGTACTTTACTTCAGACGGCTCTAGATAACATCCACAATTGGTCTCTCAAATCGGGTTCTCACTTTTCAACAAACAAATCCAAAGTAATCCAGTTCAGCAAAAGACTAAATCCTCTTCCTCCACAACGAAAATTCAATGGCGACTTGCTACAAGTGGTTGATCAACATAAATTCCTAGGAGTAACATTTGACAAAAAGATCACATGGAGGCAACATATCCAAGAATCTAAAGCCAATTGTCTAAATAGGATTAACATCTTAAAATCATTAGCACATCACCAATCGGGAGCAGAAGAGGAAATACTAATAAGGATTTACAGATCACTGGTCCGCTCCAAACTAGATTATGGAAGTATCCTCTACATGAGCACCTGCAAATCGTATCTCAAATCTCTTGACACTATCCAAACCTCAGCATTACGAATATGTCTAGGCGCTTTTAGATCCAGTCCTACCGAAAGCATCTACATTGAATATTCTGAACCACCTCTTTTCATACGACGAGAATGCCAACTATTATTCTATTTTTCCAGAATATCCGCCTACCCACAAAACCCAGTGTTTAAGTTAATTGATTCTATAAAACCAGCTTCTGAAAACAAACCCAAAACATCGCTCTCATCTCCACAAATGCTATACCCTATTTCTAGAAACATTAATCTTAGAGATACAACTCCCATAAAACTTTCGAATACTCCTCCATGGACCAAAAAACCGCCACTACTGAATACAAGCCTAAACAACTACAACAAGTACGAAACGCCTAACATAGTCCTTAGACAAATATTCAGTGAGCTAATAAATAACCAGCAATTCGACAAAATTCTTTTCACTGATGCCTCCAAAGAAGTCGATGGTACCGGATGCACTGTTACTACAGTAGATACAAAAATAGCAACATACAAACTTCCTGACGTATGTAGTATACATACAGCCGAACTATATGGAATACTACAAGCCTTCAGGACTCCAACACAGGATAACAGCAAACTTGCCATATGTAGAGACTCCCTTTCATCATTATACTCCATCAAACACAACCGTTCACAACATCCCTTAGTCCATGATATCCTCGACACCTGCCACGACCATCACACTAGAGGTATCGTTGTGAATATCATCTGGATCCCTTCTCATGTAGGAATCACAGGCAACGAACGTGCAGACCAAGCAGCGAAACAAACTTGTTCAGCCGACTTGCCAGTAGAGAAAATTCAACTTCATCAAGATTTAAAATCAGCAGCTCGACATATTATGACTTAAACATGACAAACACATTGGAATACATGTAACACAAAACTCCGTACAATACAACCAACAGGTACCGCCCATAAGATGCCTCCCATGACAAGAAAAGACAAAAGTGTTATAAGAAGACTCAGAATAGGTCACTCACGGCTAACCCATGGTTACCTGATGTCTACAGAGAATCCCCCTATCTGTGAATCCTGTGATAATGTAAGACTTTCAATAGAGCATATACTTTCAGATTGCAAACAATACAGCCCAACTCGTCGCAAACACATGCTCAGTGGAAGTCTCAAAAACATTCTCGGACAACCTAACCAGTTTATTGCTGTGATTCAATTCCTCAAAGACTGCCAATTGTTTAATTTAATTTGATTTTCATTTGTAACTAAATGTATGACAGATCCCGTGTCAGTGGCCGCTAGATGCCGAGACACGTTAATTTTAATAATAATAAAAAAAACTTTCTGTTATTATTAATATTAGCTATTCACATTTCATGAACCAACACGTTATTTATAGAGCTATTTCCATTTATATTATTATAATAATGATGAATATATTGTAATGACCAACTATTGAAAGGGATACTTATCGAAACTGTACCGGTTCAAATGAAAATAACAAAAAATTATCTATGAACAAAAAATTAGTACAATATGACAATAAATAAAGGATACCGAAACTGCAACAATAATTAGTGAATAAAATATCTAACTATATATATATATATATATATATATATATATATATATTATTTTTGTTTATTTATAGCTCAGGGTAAATATATTATAACGAGAAAAACCTACAAACCCTCACAGTGCTCGTTATAGGTATAGTAGGTCTCACGTGGTACAACCCGTGCTCGCCAGTCGACTAGCTTCGAGTCGAAGAAGGGGTGGATTCTTCAAAAAATTATTGAGTATACAAAAAGGGCGCCAGAGAAGTTTTGGCAAGCACCCAAGACTTCCTAAGTTAGCCCACAACTCCTCAGTGGGTTAACAACACTCACTACACACTCCAAAGGTTAAACTGATAGGTAAATTATCATAAGTAAATAAAAGTCAGCGAATACACCCTGATTGAAATTTTAATTAATCTTGGTGGACCAAAGGTCTCTTTTCAAAATATTTAATACAATATCACTACCCAAGAGAAATATTACAAGTAACGTCTGAGCTCAGCTGAAGGCTGTAATCTCAGGGTGCAGTAGAGCTGAGAGCCCCAAACTACACCGATGTCTCAATTCAAAAATTCTAGAGAATCGACCAAATTGTTCAAGTACAATATTCCAAAAATACAACGATAATATATATATATATATATATATGTATATATATATATATATATATATATCAAAATCAACAATGTATAGTTACAAGGGTTCACACTTCCGCAATTTATACTAGTATCAATATAAATATAAATAATTGCATGAGCCAGAAATTTAAATTACAACGAGTTTAGCGTTGCTGGAGAAAATACAACTCAAAATTATATACGGCGCAAATTATATACATAAAACCATTAGAAATAGGTAAAAACCACTAAATATCGCAATACTAGGTACGTTCCATAGTGTTCCAGCGTATCTTAATCTATGAGCAAGATTTCAAAATTTTTAAATACAAAATTCAAGTATCAGCGAGATTATAGTAATTGCCGCAAGAAAAAAAAGAAATAAAACTTAATATAAAAAAAACTTTAATATGTGAAGCATAGATGTGAGTTTACTACTGAGTTTGAAGAAATAAGAAAAGGAAAACTGTTAACTTATCCTTTTCCGGCACCAGAACAGGAACTGAAACTTCTCCAGATTAATCCAGTCCTCCTGGAACTGGTCTCACTGACCCAATAAATTCCAATCAGTGATTTTTTTGTTTTAATGTCCATATACAAAAACCCCCCTAAAATAGAGAAACGAATTAGCCTCTACATAGGGTTTACATTTTACCCCGGTCAAATTTTCGACGTACCCCCGTAATATCCCATCATACTGACTATAATAACAATACTCGAAATTCGCAAATAATTACACCTCATGACTTTTAACTGTATAAAAGCCAACTACTCTGAGAATAAAAACTATATGACTGGTTTTTTTCCGCTTAGCAAAAAAACTACGATACCAATAAAAACCCATAATATAAAAACTACGTCGTTGGACACATCCCTGAATGTTTATACAACCCCTGTGATATATTCTTATTTCAACAAAATATAGAGCCATGAAGAATATGAATTAATAAGAATTTATAAAATATAACGAAACTATCCCGCGAAACCCAGATTACAAACTCCAATAAATTACGAATCAAAGCAGAATTTCTACGTTAAATTTCCTACAAAACTGTTAATTCCGAGAAAGTATTTTTCAACCATGTACCTTTTCAATGAATCCTTCTAGCTAACGCCGTCTACGGAAAATTTACCACCAATATACAATTCCACTAAATTTCTATGGAACCCACAGTCATCGACCGTTTTGGGTCCAGAAGCCTATCGGGTCGGAGCTGCCAGTTGTTAGTTCCAGCTGTATTTTTCCCCTACGTCGAAATTTTCGGGTTTTTTAGTAAAATGCTTATGGCTCCCAGAGCACATGCAAAAATTTTGAGTTGAAAAATGTGTGTTTACACCTTGACGGCAAATGGAGGACTGAAATTTTTAACTCTGTACCGACAGCGCTGTGACTTCTTTCAGTCGACAGGTTAGCCAAATTAAATTCACGACGGCTCGGCGAATTTTTCGCGTTACAGATTCCCCCCCCCCCCCTTCGTCAAAGAAAATTAACCCGGAAGGGTCAATTTTCATCATCAGGCGGTTGCGTAGAGTATGGTTTCAAGTCCTTGCAGTGCCATACTCCTGCCGTAGCTCCATCCTTATCGTGCAACTCATACGTCCACGGAGATACCCTCTTAGCTATCGAGTAGGGCCCTATATACTTAGGCGCTAGCTTGCGCGTGTAATACCTCGCAGCATCCGAAAGGACAAAATTCCTCTTCCACACTAAATCGTGCGGGAGATACTCCACATGCCTACGTCGCAGATTATGGCTATCACAAGCCTTCTGATTGGCATCCTCTAACCGTTTCCTGATGTCAGCGAACAATTTCCTAAAATACTCGTTACGACTACTCTCGGGAGTACTCACACTATCTCCCAGATCTAAATCTGAATTATCAACATAATCGGCACCAGACAACAGCATAGACCTACCAAAATTAGCGAAATACGGTGTTACCTTCGTGACTTCATGAGTAGATGTTCTAATCGCACATCCTATCTGAGCGAGATGCTCGTTCCAACAACGATGATTATCCGAGACATAGGAAGCCATCATAGTCTTAATCACATGGTTAACTCTTTCACACGGGTTAGACCTTGGATGATAATTGGCATTCAGCTTGATACGGCAGCTATATCAAGAAGCTAAGCTTCGGAAAAGATTACTACGGTATTGGGGACCATTATCACACAAAATCACCTTGGGTACCCCATATACAAGAAATACTTCATCTTCGATCTCACGAGCAACGGCCGCTGCAGACGCTGTTCTAAGTGGGTATATCAGCACATACTTGGTCAAATAATCCGTAACGACAAGGATGAAAGAATTACCTCGTTTCGACCTTGGGAGAGGCCCCATCAGATCTGTGAAAATCATTTCCCACGGACTGCTAGGATTTGGATGAGACGCCATCTTATTAACAGGTTTACCTTGTGACACCTTATGCGCAGCACACACCTCACAACGATTAACATACCTAGCGACATCAACCCTCATTTTCGGCCAGTAAAAACGCTCAGCTACTCTGTGGAAGGTTTTAAAAATACCCGTATGTCCAGATGTGGGAGGGACATGGGCTTCCATGATTATACGCGACCTACCAGCTTTGGGAACTACCAGTGTCCAAGATTCACCAGGCGACAGCGGTTGTGTGTACTTATTGACAACATGTCTGAAGAGGAGATTATCCTTCACACGCCAATCCGGAAATTTAAGGGGATTACTAGCGACATTCTTCACCATCTTACAATACCACTTATCATTGGTTGTATCAAACGGAGGGGGCGGTACCTCTTCAGATGAAACCCCCACAGACACCTCATCGACAACAGGGACGGACCGAGAAAGAGCATCTGGTACCACGTGTTCACGACCTTTGCGATGTATAATTTGGAAGTTATACTGTTGCATTTTGACTGCCCATCGGGCTAGACGACCCTTCGGACTCTGCAACTTCTGTAGCCACAGTAGACTATAGTGATCCGTAATGACGGTAAAAGAAACACCCTCTAAATAAGGCCGAAGTTGTTCAAGTGCCCAAACCACAGCGAGACATTCGCGTTCAGTGGTTGAAAAATTCCGTTCTTGGCGAGTAAGAGATCTACTTAGATAGCAAATAACCTTGTCGCCATCCTCGTGAGGCTGACTCAACACAACCCCTAAACCATAACCACTACTATCGGTCTGTACAACAAAGGGTTTATTAAAATCGGGACACGTAAGAATCGGCGCAGAAACCAAACATTCCTTAACACAACGAAACGAAGACTCACATTCAGAAGACCACACAAAAGGACGATTTTTCCTCAGAAGACCCGTAATGGGGACCATGATGGTTGGAAAATTAGGTATAAATCTCCGGTACCAGGAGAAGGTTCCAACCACACGACGAACTTCCGTAATATTACGAGGAGTCGGTAACTCCAACATTGCCTTCACCTTATCCGGATCCACATGCAACCCAAAACGATCAACTACATACCCAAGATACTTCATTTCAGGACGACAGAACTGACACTTATCCACGCTAACAGTAATTTGAGCATCCGCTAACCTCTTAAAAACCTCTTCGAGTACCCGTACATGTTCTTCGAAAGTTTGCGTACAAATAACCACGTCGTCAAGATAGACAAAAACATGCGGTTCAAGATCATGGTCTAGAACATTGTCGATAAGTCTCTGCCAGGTGGCTGGAGCAACATGTAAACCAAATATTAGTCGTTTGAACTGGAATAGACCCCTATTAGGTACCGTAAAAGCAGTGTATTGCCTTGAATTCGGCTACCGGAACTTGCCAATGAGCGGACTTGACATCTAAACTAGACAAATATTCAGCCTCACGCAACTCTAAAGTATCCGTTACCAGGGGAAGAGGGTAACTATCTCGAACAGTGACAGCATTCAACTTCCTATAATCCACGCAAAACCGGTAGGAATCATCCTTCTTCTTGACCAGCAAAATTGGAGAAGCCCACGGACTATTGCTGGGTTCTACAACACCTAACTGCAGCATCTCATCCAATTCAGCATCAATATGCCTCTGTACAATGGGGTTGACCCTATAATATCGCTGCTTGATGGGGGGACTAGAAGTTACTATCACGTGTTCTACTCTATCGGTACACCCTAGACCTTTTCCCATAATTTCCATATTCCTATCAATCACTGCCTGAAGTCTCTGCTGTTCCAACGGAGTGAGTACCGTTCTAGACGACACATGTTTCACACTATTTAACAACACAGGATCTGCCGAAAAATGCCACTCGTCATGACGAAGATCTGGGACGACGCCCATCAAATTCCAAAAATCTACACCAAGGATCAAAATGTGAGTTAATTCAGGGACAACCAGAGCCTCAATCAACCGCATACGACCCCTCAAAACCACGGGTAACACTACGGTTCCAATACTCTGTAACACATTACCATTTGCCACTGTACAATTAGTCGCCCTACTTTTATCCAAAGTCAACCCTAAACAAGAAATTAACTCATAACCCTCACCTCCTAAAATAGTTCTTGAAGCTCCCGAATCCAAAAGACCTAACAACGTTTCTCCTAGGATATCTATCTTAAGATAAGGACGTTCATCATTAACGACATGATCCAACACATAATCTATAACGGCACGAAAACTACTGACCGGGGGGTTTTCACTGACGCACTCTATCCGATCATTTAAGCACGCCTCGGTTCGTTTACGCTGGATAATTCTGGAAGAGCAATCAGGACAGGTCCTAACCGTGAATCCTTCTTTCTTACATCTAAAGCAAAATTTCCTATTACTACGACACGCTACGGCCCGATGACCTGGCTGCTTACAACGGAAACAAACGAGCTCATGAACTTTAGGAATAGATGATGAAGTAGGGGGAGGTAGAGTTCCAACCTCAGACACAGGTTCCACATGCGATGACACATATGCTAGATCCGGCTCCATACAATTTAGTTCCCTCGATGGTACACTGTAATTCTCGATAGCCAATTTCCTAGCCTCCAATTTACGACCCAAAGTCAATAACTCACGCACGCTATTAATTTCCATAAGTACAAGATGATGTTGGTAGTAAGGCGTGATATTCCTTAACAATATTTTAAGTTTAGTTTCCTCCGAAATGGGACAAGTCAACCTTTTAAAATAACCATACATCACAGCCAAGTAAATTCCCATACTTTCATCAGGACCTTGAGTTCTACTCTTAATTTCCTCGAACAGTTTTTCATTATAATCTACTGATAAATACTCTTCCCGTAATAGATCCACGAATCCATCCCAAGAATTGACTTCTTCTCTATAAGCTAAATAAAATTGATAAGCCCTACCAGAAAATAAATCGATACCACTAGCTAACAAAATTTCCTTATCTACATTACGTGAAACTCGATACTCTTCCACTTTTTCCAGAAACCTCGATAGTGAAATACCTTTGGGATCTCCAGAGAACACCAAACCCCACTTACTAGGCAAGATCGTCTTAATACTAGACAAGTTCCTCGACGCATTACCAGGATAAGGAAGTGGTCTGATTTCATTGAGAGTCGATCTACGGATTGTTGACAAATGTGCAAACGACGTCTCAGGTTGAGAAAGAATTTCTAACTGGGGGGGTTGAGATTGACGAGAACGCTTATGTCTAGAAGCCTTACTTCCCAATGATTCGAATAAAGAGAGAGCTTTAGCCATTAGTTCATCTACTTTCGCCCTTTGTCGAACACCAGTATCACCTGCTTCCTGTACTCAAGTCTTCGGCAGCTGTATACGGATACTCTGGCGGATCTATACTATCATCTTCCTTCTCTACCTGCAACGCTAAAGTTAAACTACGCCGCATCTCAGACACCGTGCCACTTGCAATACCACGTATTGTCAACTCATACACGACCTCATCCTGAACCAACCGATCAACCACAAACCTACGAGACATTTCTTTTTCTTTTTAAGTTCAATTTGACAAGCGATCCAAGCAACAAACCAATTTCCAACCCAGCAACAATAATTCTTCACCGACACACCTGTACCTCAAATGGCCTCCCTCCAACTGAAACCTAATAAGGAATTTAAAACCCAAATCCAGATACCGAATGTCCAAAAGTCCCTATTTGTCCAAACAATATCTCCAACCCACAGAGTTTCCACGAAGTGTACTTCTCGAACCAACGCAACGTTCCTTCCTCAAAAGCGATTCCAAAATACAGGAGTCCACAAGCCCAAGGCACCACTTCCAAAACACCGATCCGCTAAGGTTCGAACCCACAATGCAGCCTACAATCGTCGAAAGTCAAATAAAATTACCATAAAGCAAAGTATTTACGAATTCAGTTACTGTTCTGATACTAAAATATATACACAGTGTGACCCATTATGTAACTCACCTTTTAAATTCACAATATCTATAAATTACAAATATTATACAATAGATAATCAAATAAAATTTTCAAAATTACAAATTTTCATTCAAACAATAATATCAATATCAGGAATCTTCTCATTCACTTGCTACCTGAAAAAGAAGAAAAAAAAAACAGAGCACATCAAACAATGAACAATTTGTCCGTTTCCTGTATTAAGACTTCAATTTAATATTTAACATTGCTTAACAAAATTCGGCGAATTGTTTACCACTTACGCCCCATAAAAAAACTCCCTTCAAGACCTCAAACCCCAGATTTACTACAAACACTTAAATCTGGCACTATCAATAACTAATTAAGAGAAATTATTTCCGGGTTACGCCCACAATTGAAACAATTACCTTCAAAGTTAAGCAATCCCCAGATTTACTATAAAAAGACCCAATTAAATCTGGTGCAATAGATTACAAAAGATACAATAACTGGAGTTAAATCTACAATGACTAAGTTTCTAAGAAAAAGTTGAAAATTTATCAAAGTTTAAAAAAAGATAAAATTTACAATATTGAATTTTTCAAAATTCCAATAATCAATCAGTATGAAAAGAAAATAAATGTTGCCCACGAACCAATAAACTCTTGTCTGATTTCTACCATAAAATTCTCAGTTTGATATATATTATAATCTCACAGAATAAGGTAAGTTGCTTACAAATTACGTCCAATAAAACAATTCCCTTCGAATTGAACACAACCCCAGATTTACTAAAAACACTCAAATCTGGCACAATCAAAACATATTAAGAGAAATTATTTCCAGGTACGCCCCAATAAAACAATTACACTTAAATCTGGTGCTAAAATAAACTGAAAATAAATCTGCACATTCAACTTAACAAAAGTTCAAGTTTAATCAAATGGCTACAACTAAAATTTTGATTTTCAAAGTTTAAGTTTAATCAAAGATGCTAAAAAAAAATTTAATTTCAAAAGTTTAAGTTTAAATTACGGGATATGTATTGCTGACAATAGAAAAAAATACTAACGGCCCCACGTTATGGGCACCAAAAACATATAACGAGAAAAACCTACAAACCCTCACAGTGCTCGTTATAGGTATGCGAGTTGTCTCACGTGGTACAACCCGTGCTCGCCAGTCGACTAGCTTCGAGTCGAAGAAGGGGTGGATTCTTCAAAAAATTATTGAGTATACAAAAAGGGCGCCAGAGAAGTTTTGGCAAGCACCCAAGACTTCCTAAGTTGGCCCACAACTCCTCAGTGGGTTAACAACACTCACTACACACTCCAAAGTAAATAAAAGTCAGCGAATACACCCTGATTGAAATTTTAATTAATCTTGGTGGACCAAAGGTCTCTTTTCAAAATATTTAATACAATATCACTACCCAAAAGAAATATTACAAGTAACGTCTGAGCTCAGCTGAAGGCTGTAATCTCAGGGTGCAGTAGAGCTGAGGGCCCCAAACTACACCGATGTCTCAATTCAAAAATTCTAGAGAATCGACCAAATTGTTCATGTACAATATTCCAAAAATACAACGATAATATATATATATATATATATATATATATATATATATATATATCAAAATCAACAATGTATAGTTACAAGGGTTCACACTTCCGCAATTTATACCAGTATCAATATAAATATAAATAATTGCATAAGCCAGAAATTTAAATTACAACGAGCTTAGCGTTGCTGGAGAAAATACAACTCAAAATTATATACGGCGCAAATTATATACATAAAACCATTAGAAATAGGTAAAAACCACTAAATATCGCAATACTAGGTACGTTCCATAGTGTTCCAGCGTATCTTAATCTATGAGCAAGATTTCAAAATTTTTGAATACAAAATTCAAGTATTAGCGAGATTATAGTAATTGCCGCAAGAAAAAAAAGAAATAAAACTTAATATAAAAAAAAACGGTAATATGTGAAGCATAGATGTGAGTTTACTACTGAGTTTGAAGAAATAAGAAAAGGAAAACTGTTAACTTATCCTTTTCCGGCACCAGAACTGGAACTGAAACTTCTCCAGATTAATCCAGTCCTCCTGGAACTGGTCTCACTGACCAATTAAATTCCAATCAGTGATTCTTTTATTTTAATGTCCATATACAAAAACCCCCCTAAAATAGAGAAACGAATTAGCCTCTACATAGGGTTTACATTTTACCCCGGTCAAATTTTCGACGTACCTTCGTAATATCCCATCATACTGACTATAATAACAATACCCGAAATTCGCAAATAATTACACCTCATGACTTTTAACTGTATAAAAGCCACCTACTCTGAGAATAAAAACTATATGACTGGTTTTTTTCCGCTTAGCAAAAAAACTACGATACCAATAAAAACCCATAATATAAAAACTACGTCGCTGGACACATCCCTGAATGTTTATACAACCCCTGTGATATATTCTTATTTCAACAAAATATTAAGCCATGAAGAATATGAATTAATAAGAATTTATAAAATATAACGAAACTATCCCGCGAAACCCAGATTACAAACTCCAATAAATTACGAATCAAAGCAGAATTTCTACGTTAAATTGCCTACAAAACTGTTAATTCCGAGAAAGTATTTTTCAACCATTTACCTTTTTAATGAATCCTTCTAGCTAACGCCGTCTACAGAAAATTTACCACCAATATACAATTCCACTAAATTTCTATGGAACCCTCAGTCATCGACCGTTTTGGGTCCAGAAGCCTATCGGGTCGGAGCTGCCAGTTGTTGGTTCCAGCTGTATTTTTCTTCCCCTACGTCGAAATTTTCGGGTTTTTTAGTAAAATGCTTATGGCTCCCTGAGCACATGCAAAAATTTTAAGTTGAAAAATGTGTGCTTACACCTTGACGGCAAATGGAGGACTGAAATTTTTAACATCGTACCGACAGCGCTGTGACTTCTCTCAGTCGACAGGTTAGCCAAATTAAATTTACGACGGCTCGGCGAATTTTTCGCGGTTCAATATCTAGTCCAGTATAAGTACTCCTTAATCTCTTTGAGTTCTGGCATAAAGCTTTTTCTATGTAATTTATTGTTTTGTTTTATATAGATTCATAAAGAATTATATGTTTTTGTCTATTATTTAAAGAAAAAAATATACCTTGACTATATTTATGTTGAGAAGCCTATGGTATCAATCCTACTCCTGTTTTTAGAATTGACACTTGAAATTAATGGAATAACTATTTCCTGTTTTTAATATAGGGTATTGGAATGAAAATGACGAACACTGTAATCACATATTATCAAAATTGTGACGGAAATTGGAGAAGAAATACATGTATCAGTATAAACAAATTTAAAATCGAAATAGTAGAACAAACAACTATAATCTAATAAACTCAATAAATTGGTACCTTGACGGAAATTTAAATTGTTTTGAATGGCCAAATAATGAAATTTTAAATTGGTTAACCAATAAAATGCCGCACTAACCTTCACGAAACAATAGTTTTTTCTTGGCACAAACAATCTCCAATCTGCTATAACAACACGTTTGTGTTATTGTGTCTACTGCCGTTTCTCCCGCTGGACTTCAACTAGACACCACTCCTCCAGTTAAATCTTGAATTTCTCGTTCTTAATATACTTTATACTATTATTTATCTTCTCTTCTTTCACAATCTGGTTTCTTTCTTCTAAATATCTTTTTAAATGATACTTTCTGGTATCTTTTATCATTCTACAGCCTTTATTTTATTTATCTATTTCAATTAATTATCTTCTGTTCCTTTATTTATCTTTCAAATATTCTAAAATTATTTAATTAACTTTATGTCACTTCTGTTTATACCTTTCTTTTGATAATATGAGGACTACACTTATATTTTCTTGAATTTTAAAATTTTTCTTAGCATATGTCCTCCCTCAATAATATCACACCACATACTACTGATCGCTTCCAACACACTATTTTTTCTTCCCGTTGTCATGGACAATATTAATCATCTTACTAGATTTTTTTACAACTATCTACATATCTGAGGTCTTTTTATTTAATTTCATATCTGGTTTAAATATATTAGGATATTTAATATTTTTCTCGTTTATGGTTTTTTATTTATCAAGAACTCCATTCTCATTGATAAAATTACTGGGATCAACTCATGTAATCCATATGTCCCATTTTCCAACCTCGACGAAATTCAATTCTGGAATTAGAATCTTATAGTATGATCCACCTTCTTTGCGACTCTAGCATGCAGATCCTTTTTCAAAGCTGTAGGCCGAACTAAATAATCACAGTCAGTGAATGAAATAAAATTATTCTCTAAAATATCCCATTTTCCAACCTCGACGAAATTCAATTCTGGAATTAGAATCTTATAGTATGATCCACCTTCTTTGCGACTCTAACATGCAGATCCTTTTTCAAAGCTGTAGGCCGAACTAAATAATCACAGTCAGTGAATGAAATAAAATTATTCTCTAAAATATTTTACACCTTCAACAACGGCCAGCGTCTCTAAATCATATGAGTGATACTTTGATTACTATTCCTGTCGTTATTTTGCTAAAGTATGCCACCGGATAGACAATATTCTTATGTCTCTGTATTAAAACAACAGCAGTTACTAATGAACTTCAGTGTGAAGTTCCGTAGGGAGATCTGGATGGAATATCTTCAATATTGGCTGATTCGTTAACTTTTTAATAATTTCCTTCCGAATATTCTCATGCACATCCGTCCACGCAAAGCCAACGTTTTTTCGTATTTGTTGCGATATTGGGGCAGTTAATACGAGGAAACCTTTAATAAATCTCCCAAAATATACAGACAAACCAATGAACTGTCTTACTTCTTAAAGGTCAGTAGGAGGCTGCCTTTCAGCAAGCGCATCTACTTTACGTGTGCCTGGTTTTTCGACACCATTCACTACTATTTTTTCTAAATATTCTGTCTCTGTCGGAAAAAACACACATTCCATAACTTTTTTCAGATTATTAAGCCATTGTTTGATGGTTTGTGATGCCATCATTACTGATCAAGATAAAGTTGTGAGACATCATCTTTAACATACAAGGCTTTATTAATTTCTCGTTGAAAACAAGCCGGTGTATTGAAAAAACCAAATGGCATTCATATTGGCCATGGAATGTCACAAGAGCAGTATATTTTTTTGAACTCTCACAATGTATAGGATACAGTGAAATCACTATAGATCAAACAAGATAATGAAATATTGATTCAATATTGCGTTGCTTTCGAAGCACAAAGAAAACTCGGAAAGATCATGTAAATTTCTTAATTACTTCCAATATTATCACAAAATAGAATATTAGTGTATAATCGTTTTTCCAATTATGTACAGTTTCCCACTACTGGAGGGCAGCAACATCGTAGGAAAAAGCACGATTTTTAGGGTTTTCACATGAAAGGACTTCCTACTACCGCGAAGGAATTTTCCAGTTCTAAAGAATACTTTGTGAGAAATTAGATTAAGAGTTCAAATTATGTTTATCCTCTAAGTTATTAGACGATGTTCGAGCTAATTATCACCTGCATCGGGATAATACAATTAATAATAAGAAGATATTATTTTAAGATTATTTGCTCCCTTCCATGCGGTTGGACATGGTTATTATTGATATGGAGGAATGTGTTCGAAAAATTTTGAAACTTACTTCATTCCCAAAATTAGAATATATTCAATTAAATCGTTTGAAGTCCAATCCCCTTGGGGCAGACGTATTGTGATGTCAACCTCACCCATTCCATTACAAACATATTTTAGTTGATTAGCTCATCAATTGAAAATGACAGAATGCCATATTAAGCTTGAATTGAGCTTGTTTTTGTATTTCTTCAGGACGGTCGGAGATTATAGTGCAATTAATCAAAGCGACCGATCATTAAGCTGTTACGTGAATGAATATATAAACAAGAAATTAAATTATAACGGATAAAAGATATTTGAACAGAAGTTTGAAGTCAAAAGGATATTCAGTCATTCTGTTCAGATATTAAGCTAGTTTTATTTGTATAAATGTGTTTTTTGACTTTGTAGTAGCATTAAAATTGCGGAAACCACCTTTTTCTGAAACGCACCAACATTTACAAGTTGAACATCTATTTTTCTGTTATGAGAGCATTGCACGTTAAATTTGAGATGCAGCAATTATACAGCATAAAAAACAGATTTTTCAATACCATGCAATTAAGCAAACCACATTATTTATAGAGTTATAGTTTACAAATATCTTTGCTACTTGGATATACGGGACAATTTTCTGTGCAATTTCGGAAACTTTCCTTCCAATCTGGGATATTATCCTCCAAGGTAATCACAGGGTATAAGAAAAGATATCATTACTTGAAAATAACTCTATACAGGGTGTGTCAAGATTTTTTGACATGCTGTAACTCAGGAATTAAGGAGAGATAGAGAGACAGAGAGAAAGAGAGAGAGAGAGAGAGAGAGAGAGAGAGAGAGAAATTCTTAGAAGAGGGTGTCTCCGATGTCTTGAGAATTTATGAGATGGGTTAGGGTGATTTCAAGGATTTTTGAGTTTTATTTCGAATTGTTTGGAAAGTGCCTAAGAGACATGGAAGGTATGTAGAAGATGCCTGGTGGTGACGACTGGCTTTTTTCGAGATCAAGGAGAGGAATTTAGTAAGTTGAGTGTCTATTGTCTAGGTGGGGTGGTTAAAATGTTGAAATTTAAAATTTTGTGAATGGACGGTAAAATTGTTGAATTGAGTGGATGGCTGGTATCATCATCAAGTAAATCCAAAAATATCGCCGTACGTCGGTCCATTTGGCTAGTGAATAAATTCACTATGCTACAGGAAAAAACGTGAAAAGCCTGCAGCACCAACGGGGAGGATGGGGCTCACGGATCAAGTTGAATCTCTTCCGCTCCTGATGGGACTGAAAGCAAAGTGAGCACGCCTGCCTATAGTTTGTAATAGAGCAGTGCTATCCATATATGGATGGTATTAAATGGCGAAGAGTGTCGGCTATGGCGTCCCTTGAGTTAGGGATGACGTTCATTAGGATGACAGTGAGAATTTCTATTAGGATTTTGGTATCAGTTGAGAGGTCGTAAGGAACTGGTGGCTTTTCAAGAGTGACTCGGTCTCTTGAGGGGGTTTGGGTGTCGATAGCCTGTGGGGGCAGCGAGGATGGAAGACGGGGTGAGAACCACCGCCATTTGTGTATGTAGGAGTTCCGGATTTGGGGCAATTTAATTTTCGGGACGGTGGCCGTTTAGACCGACAAGAATCTGAGAAATGTCCGGTTTGTGTGCATCGATTGCAATATTTCGGAACTGGGGGTAGCGGATTGGCGTTGGATGGCTCGCACTGATGTGGGAGGCCATGAAATGAGAGGCCGGAGGTGATGACCTGGTGGTAATGGGCTTCGGAGGTGGTGCCGATGCGAAACATCGATGTGGGCTTGCTTGTGGACTTGGCGATAATTCGCCAAGTTTTGAGGAAAGGGATTTGTTGACCGTAAAGAATTTCTTCGAAATCCTCGAGGGTGATCGTGGCGTCTGCATTCCTGCAGGCGAAAAAAAAAACGGGTATGAGAGTTTTGGCTGCTGGACGGGGTGGACGTTCGGTGGAGTTGAGGGTGATGATGGTGATGCTAGAATCACCAGTTGAATTGTGGATTCGTCTCAGAATTGTTGAGACTAACATGGGGGTGGAGGTTTTGAGGAGGGCTGTTCTGTTGAAATTTACTTTGAGGCAAAGGATTTGCTCGTTGAGGAGCTCGAGGGTATTTAACAGGGCGAAGAGGGATTTTTGTGTTGAGTATTGGGATGAGAGGTTACTGAGATTTAAGGTTTGTATGGTGTCGTTGGTGGGGGTTGTTGTAGGGTTATTGATTGAGTTTGGTGATGTGGGTCTGGTTTTGGTCTTACCGACGAGGGTTAATTCAGCCTCGTCGGGGACGGGAGGTTGTCGGATGGCTGAGGGTGTGGGGGATTACGGAGGAAGCGTAACACCTTGTGGGAGTTGTGTAGGAAGTGTATTTGTGTACCGGTGTTTGTTTAGAAGAGGTTTGAGTAGGTGACATTGAGTGAGAGTGGGTTTTTTTGGAAATGCGTGAAGAGGGTGTATTGTGTTTAGTAGGTGTAAGAAGGGGGAATTTTTTCTCGGACAGTATTGAAGCTCGATATGGTGTTGAGTGAGAGTGGGATGGGAGAGGAATATTCTTTATGAAGTTTTTCAAGGAGATTTCGACCTGCATGAGAGCGTGTGAATTGTAGGTGTGCTTTATAGGCTTCAAGGTGGAAATTGGGGTGAGAGGGTTCGATTAAGTCGATCCATGCTTGCATGTCTAGAGGGAATTCAATGGGTCCAGGAATTGGGGCCAGTTTGGCAGTTTTTTCCGCTGCGTGTACATCTGGAGGACATTATTGGTTATGAAGGTGGTGTAGGATTGTTGGTGAAAGCTAACACCGACAGCGGACACACTGCCGGAGGGAGATGCCTCCCTAGTTAAAGGTTTCCTGACTTATTAGCTTTCAGCAGTTTTATATTTACCAAGGTGCTAATTGTCCTTCCTTTCTTCTTCTAGTTGGCGTTGCTTGATTGTTTAGGAATCTAAAAATAACATAGTTAAACTACATGAATTTATTCTCATAAATAAGAAGATTGTCGATAGAAACAATTGGTTACACTCCCTAGTGTATTATGAACTGTCGAACTGAGAAGTTCGGCAGAACATGCGGGTTGGCTGGGTTCCTTCGGTAGAGGCTTCCACGGTACCGGCGAAGTCGTGGTGAATTGGTTTGGATCAGCGACCAATTCGGGCTTGTATCACCTACCTCACGCAATGGACTGGCGCTACTGGCAACAATAACAAGAACATTTCGACTTTATAGTGATTTAATTGAATATGTTCAAAATGGCCTCTGTCTGCAACAACATAAGCATCAAACCGTCTAAGTAGTTCACGTGTACATGCCGCATGTTTCATCTCTTGCGTAAGGTTATTACAAGCTTGTATAATTTTATTTTTTAAATCGTTCGTGTCTACAGGTTTCTCATTATGAACAAGCTCTTTTAAGTATCCTCATCCAAAAATAATCTAGGGGTTACAGCACCGGCGATCGTGGAGGCCATTGAAAGGGTCCATGAGTTCCAACCCATTTGTTTAGAAATCTAGCATTAAGATAATTTACCACATTACCGCTATTATGTGGAGGTGCGCCATCTTGCTGCCATATCATATCTCTTCTTTCATTCGAAGGAATATTCTCAAGTAACGCAGGTAGGTCAATTTATAGAAAATTTGAATATCTCTGACTATTGAGATAGCCTTCAAAAATTCTTGGCCTAATAACCGACGATTGAATAATCTACACCAAACATTAACTCATCATCTGGTTTGAAAGTGAGTTTCCCTTACCCACCACGGATTTTCCACTGACCAATAATGAGAGTTCTGGCGATTCACGACGCCATTATTATGGAAACGCGCTTCATCACTCCACAAAATTTTACTCAGCACATTGGGAGTGTCTTGCATCATAACTTGCATGATGGCGATAAACGTTAATCTCCGATCCAGATTGGTGGGTCGCAACTCATGAGTCAAATCCAATTTACATGGATGGTAATGGTGAGGTTTAAAATTTCATGAAATGAACTTGAAGAAAAAACCAATTTCTGCAACATGGTTCGTATGGACACATGGGGGTTAACCGCTACATATGCTAAAACATTCACCACATTCTGTTCGGTCTGCATTGGTTTGTTATGATTACTATGTTTTGAGTTTGAAAATGAACCCTGCCGCATCTTCTCTTCCACCATAGCAAAAGTCATATGAGAAGGTGTTCTTCTTTCGGGAAAACGCTCCTGGGATAAGGACTGAGCATTTCAGGAATTCATCCTACACTCATAAGTAATTAGCAACATATCTACATATCCATTAGGTGTAAATAGGAATGGCATTCTAACTTCGGAGTTTTCACACTCTGTATTGTTTTAAAACGGTTCCAGGTATTAGTATTTAGAAATTTACAACAATCAATGTGAAATTAGATTTTACTAATATCAATCAAAAAGCGATTAAGGTAGAATTCCAACGACAACTGTTTCTTTTGGCTTTTATATAAACTAGTTAAAAAGTAAAAACAGGCCTATCTGAAGTGAATCCGGAGATGATAATTGCGGCATTCAAACTATTACTGGTTATTGTTGCAAATAAAGAATAAAATGAAAATTTGGTATAATTATCTACTTGAGTACCCTCACTGTGATACACCGTTGAATTTGAAATAAAAAGTCTTTTCATTTGAGCTAAGTTTGATGCCCCCTTCCACTCAATTTTTTTCATTGCGATGACGTCCCTGCTTCTTTGATGACGTGACAGATACCCTGTATACCTCGGATGAAATTACTGTTGGTCCTGAAAATATTACCTAATTTTCAAATAAACCTATTCGTCAATTCCTTAGTTACAGCCTGTAAAAAATCTTGGGACACCCTGTATATTCAAACCGTTTTATCATGATTTCCTGAATTTTCAGTTTTGCTTAAAATTTTCGGTAATCAATTTTGATGCATTAAATTTTCAGTAGATTAATAAATAGTGAAAAAGATTGAACTTGACAACAAGATTTTGCGACATTTAAAAAGTCTTATTCGCATTCAATAGTGGATATGTTTTAATTTATTTTAATATGTAATGTAGCACTCTCTGGAATATAATCCAAAGTATTTTATATTTTGATGAAGGTAAAAAACGACCGAACAGTCAATGAAATACATAATTTTAAGAGAACATCTAAAGTTTTATTTAATCCAGGACCAAAAATTTCCAAGAAATATAAATGAAAAAAACTAAATAAATATAAACGAAATTATTAGAAGCAGTAAAAATATTAACAGGACAATAACCTCCGTGAAATTTCGTTAAAGAAATTTTACACGTTAGGTAATGGTCCCTAAATGTTCCACCCATAATAAAGGGCACGGCTTGGTTCTCATAAACTAAAGCACAGAATATAGCAAACTCTTTAGACTCAACATTTTATTTGAGAAATTTCTGCTAAACTTTAATTTTTGAGGCTTGACATACATTTTAAAAATAGAGTTTTTTAAATTTTACATTTGCAAACTTGTGGAAAATATATCTAGGGTGCTAGGGATTAAGAGTGTATGTCAATAAATGGTCAAAATGAGATATGTCCATGAATCAAACGGTAATAATTAGGCCCACCGTGTGGTAAAAGGAGAATACGTAATTTGTGATAAAACAAAGTAGTATTACACTAAGTTCAGAATAGTATAACTATTCTATTCGAATCAATATAGTATACGTCGACTTATATTATGGAAACCTTTAGAACGAATAACATAAGTCTACTTATACTTTTGCGACCACTGTTGGTTATTGGGACTTGTCAGGACTTGTACTTAAAATACCTAGCCTTTAATTTTTTAGTAGTTTGCTTAAAAGATCGTGTGCAGTTTTTCGCTGTTGGTAGTTAATTTTTACGGGCAACTTCATGAAAAAACTATATAGTGTGTTTGAGTGACCAATGTTGAATTATAGAACGCAAAAATTGTTGAACTTCTTAATAATCAAGGTAGGTATTACATTTTTAGGTATCATTGTTTGCGTTACTACTGAATTTTATTTGTAGAAAAGTTATATCAGTAGATTAGAAAAGAAGCGACTTACATGGAAGTAGATTTTCCGCCTTCCTTTGATCAAGCAACAACTGAATCAAAATGGGTTGTCTACTTCTTCAGTTGCTATGCCAAGTAAATAATACTTATATTTTTAAATGAATTTTTATATGAATTTGCAATATCTTTTTAGATACTTCCCAAGAACATAATTACGAAACTATGAATTTTAGCCTAGCTGATGCGACTTATCTTCCGGACCGATCTGAATCAAGTAGTGACGATGAAATCGACGTGGTTAAAACCACTTCATCAAGAAATAAGTTAGGAAAGGGGAAACGGGGCAATAGAGACCCAGAAAAAGAAACAGTTTGTAACACTGAAACTAATACAGTTATGAAAGGGGCATATTCCAGAAAGAAAGGGTTAGATAGAAAATTAAAGAGAAATACGGGAAAAGGACACACAATAGGAAAAGGAAAAGAAGTTAAAGAATGAGTTTCAATACCACTGAATTCTTGCCGAAGTAAATGTAGTCAAAAACTAGGTTATGTTAGATGAACAGAAAACAGTAAGAGAAAAGATTTTTGAAGAATATTGGTCACTTGATGATCGAAATAAAAGAGTAAACTTTGTCGCTAGCTTGGTCGATACTATCCAGCCCATGTCTACAAGAAAGAGGGTCACAGACACCGAGAAAAAGAATCTTCGTTTGATGACTCATACGTTCCACTTTATTATAAATGGTGAAAGGGTCCGCGTTGCTTCATGGAAACTCTTGGGGAAACACAGATGTTTGTTACATTGGCACTTGCCAATAAGAATGCTAGGAATAACTTACGACGATAACAAGGGATCATCATCACCTGCAAATAAACATAGTAATGAAAAAATACAAAAAGTAAAAGACCGCATCTTATCGTTTCCGCTTTATGAATCGCATTATACCTGCAAGGAAAGTTCTAGGCGTTATGTACCTCCACATCTGAGCTTGAGTTTAATGTACGATCTTTACTGTGAGCAGCATATCGCCGGAGATGAACCAGTATCTGGACACATATATGAGAGAATATTCCATAAAATGAACCTAAGTTTTAAGGAGCCTAAAGTGGATACACGTGACACATGTGATTCACTCACAATGAAAATTAGAATATCTGAAGGCGAAGAAAAGAGAAAGAGCAAATTAGAATTAGCTGCAGTCAAGCTGTAGACGATGAATGTACTCGTTGTTATACGTTTGATCTTCAGCAATGTGTACCAACTCCCATGCTTATTACTTCAGTTGCCTTTCATAAAAGGTAACTATGGACATTTAATCTTAATCTTCATGAGAGTAGTGGAGGATTGGTAAGATGTTGCATGTGGCATAAGGCTGAAGGTGGCCGAGGAGGCAACCAAATTGCCTCATGCCTTTTTAAAGAACTTCATCACTGCCGTCACAAGTATCACATGAAACATTATGCTCAGATACATGTGGAGGACGAAACAAGAATTCTCATGTAGGTACCATGTTTCTTGTAGCATTGCAAAATACTGCACATTTGAAAACAGTAGATTATAAGTATTTGGTGAGTGGACTCATTTAGAGTGCGACGTGGATCATGGGCTTATCGAGAAACAAAAGAAAAAGCTGCTAATACCCATTTCACATCCCCATGGTTGGTATCAATTAGTTCGTTCAGTTGGAAAGAAGAAAAACGTTGAAGTTATACAACTGAACCATCTTGATTTTGCAGACCTTTTGAAAACAAATTTAACACTTCGAAAAAAGGACAGCGATGGAAGTATTTTCAACTGGAGATCTGTTCGTTACACCCGCGAGCATGGAATCATTTATTATAAAAATTCTTTCAATGATGAGGAACCATTTAAATCTTATTCGTAGGGTACAATCAGTCACTAACTTACACCCTAAAGGGTCTTAGACACCTTCCGTACCCATTTCCAAAGAAAAAAAGAAGGATCTTATATCCCTTCTACCACTGATTTCACCTACATTCCACGCTTTTCACAGAAATCTTTTAACTAGTGATATGCTTGATACATATCCTGATTATGAAGATTCAGACGAGACTAGTTAGTAGCCTAATTCCTCAATTTCACATTTTAATATTATTTGTTTATTTCCATAAGGTTATTTCAAGTTTTAAGTTAAAAATGTAATAATCCATTTATGGTTCCTAATTTCTTTGACCAAAATAGAATAAGTCGATTCTTTTCAATATCTTATTAGTTACTCATTATTTCATATTGAATACATATTTAGAGTTTAAATGTAATTTAAAAAATGAAAAAACATTTGGAAATATATTACTCCTATAAATATTATACAAATAAACTTGATTTACCAAAAGCCAATATTTTTGACTTATATTTTTCCCCAGCACCCTAGATATAACAGGTAGTGACTTAACTTGATATGCGACTCATTTAAATGCTTTATTGAAGTATTGGTATTCTTACATTTTGATACGTTAAACATTTTCCGCTTTTTTGATGACTATCTATCATTATACATTTCCCGATTAAACCGAACGCCCTTTCAACAATTAAGTAACATCTAATACAATATAGGTAATGGTAAAAGTAAACAACATATTAATATAACTGTGTTGAATGAAACTTACTGTTTCTAAATAATTCCACAATATATTGAAAAACTGTTGATAATTTTAAGAAATTTGAATATGGTTTCGATATTAAATATCATCGATATCAATAGCTTCCAGAATCTAGCTCCGCAACATAACTTGAAGGGATAATACCAAGGGCGTAGCCTGGATTTATAACAGGGGGGGCAAACCATGGTCGTCCAAAATGTTCAAAATGTTAAATTTTAGGATTAAAAGAAACCGCAAATGAAAACAAAACTTTGAGATTTTAATTATACTTAAATTAAACTAATAACATTTTTCTTGGGTTTAAACTAAATTTATACAAAACTTTTTTCACTATGCAGTCCTGATTTTTCTTCAAAATTTTTCGATGCACACTCATCAAACACAACCCAGTGAGTCTGTCATCACCCAATGTACTCCTGAGACAGGTTTTTACCCTTCGTAGGGTACTGAACGATCTTACCAAGGTAGCAGTAGCGGATGGGAAAGCACTTAATATAAGCAGTGCGTGCCTTGTTGCAGGTAAAAAAACATTAGCTTCCTCCAAAAGTGTAGCTACTTCAATGTCCTTTAATTAGTTTTCTGCTAAATTCTTTTTCTTCAACATATTGTACCACAAATATAATTCTGCAGAGACATCACCCAACTCATAAAATTCCATGATATATTCTGCATTATTTGAAGAATCAAGATAGGGGATGATTATTGACCGCTTCTAGTATTCAACTGCAGACTCAGATGGTGGATTACTTATGTGTACTTGCTTTTGAGTGACTTGAGGTACTGACAACTCAACCCTTACTTTCTTTGCGATGTCAAGTGATTTTTTAAATAAACCATAAGAAACATTTTCGACATATTGTCGATCTTCTTTGATTACATCTAGAATATCATCAATATGTTTCTTCACCATAACCAAATCCATACTTCTATCTTGTAAAATGTTTGAAACGGGTTCCATAATTGCAGAGTATCTTGCAATTATGTTTAAGCCTAAGATGAATATTGGTTTAGTAACGGCACAGTGCAATTGGTAGGCAGATTTTCTTGTTGCATAGTTTCCTTCGACAGATAGATGTTCTAGTGCTTTAACAATGTCAGTGAAGCTTTCTGAAAATATTTTCATGCTTTCATATTTTTCCGACCATCTGGTCTCACACAGCCTTGAAAGATTTGGAACCGATCTCCTACGGGCTGGCGATTCACGAAAAAAGGTTATTGTGTCTTTAACCTTTGCAATTTTGTTTCTTATTTCTGGTAGCTTGCTAGTATTATTGACCACAAGACTTTAGTTGGCTGGAGCAATGGATAATAAAGATTTAACGTACTTTTTTTATGAATGGTCTGGTCATCGTGGAATATCCGTCAAATCCGAATCCCACACAATTATCGGCGGAAAAATGATTATCTGCTAAAAAACTTTGAATTGCGCTAGTGATTGTAGAAGTATCGTGACATTTTAACTCAATGTAGCCTACAAATGTCTCCCTGATGATTTTTTGTCTTCCATCATAGAACCTTAATCCAATAGAAACCTGCTCTTTTCCAGCGATATCTGCTGTTTCATCAGCCATTTAAGCTTTTGCCCGTTTACAGTCTTCGATTATTTTTTCTTTGATAACTTCACTGCATAATTGTATGATCTCATTTTGAATTGGTGGTGAGGTATAAACTGCATTCTTTTTGACATTTATCCAAGTGGCTCTTTAGCTTCTCATCACCAGAGTCAATCCTCAAATTTAATAGGTCAAAGAAAACCCCCTCATTTCCTTCTTTTCCTCTAAGCGGCAAATCATGAATTCCACAAAATATTATGCATGACATAATTGCTGACAATGTTTGTTTATTTTCTTCAATCGTCTTATGGTCCTATTTGTATCTGGACATCAATAGAAGCATTTTCAAGAAACCCTTTTGCAGCAGCTGTTGAAGATTTGTGGTAATGGCTGCCAGCGTGCTTTCTACAATCTTCATGTACATCCTTAAACTTCATACCATAAATGACTCCAAAACACCTTTCACTGTAGCAATTCTTGGCGGAAATAAAACACAATACAAACATAGAGTACCTTTCAAACGACTTGAGTACACCAGCCATGGAGTATATTGATCTAACCAGCGATGGTTAACTTTTCGTTTCAAGTGAATGTCATCAGAAGCAAAATCGTAATTGGATGATGGAATCCAAGGCTTTCTCAACAATCCCTCCATTTTTCCATAAGGCAAGTTATTGGCATAACTAACATAATAACCAATGTCATTTTCATGGTAGCCATCCCGTTCTTCAGTTGGTTTCGACTTCCCAGTTCCTGAGACAGCTTCATGTAGATTTGAGGAACTACTTGATCCTTCTTCAAAAACAGATTCCGATTTGGATGTTCCGACCATTTTATTTTCATCTTCATCACAATAATTGCTCCCACTTTCACTACTGTCATCATGAACTATTTTCCGTTCTAAAGATTTTTGACCTAAAAATAATAACCTAATATCATTCTTGTTCTTAGTTCCTAGTATAAAACAAAACTACCATGTAATGATAGCTTATAATGTTGCGTGGATATACTATATCTGATGTTAATATTTTTTCTTTCCATTAAAAACACAAAATAAAATCAATAGCACGCATAAAGTACTATTTGATCTTTAATATGTGAAAATTTCAAGTTTTTATATATTTAGTCCCATTTGAGATATCAACTGTCAAAATCGGTGCATTATTGTAGTTTTTGTTATAATTAGATTAGAGAGCAAAAAAGTCGGCATCATAATAATGAAAAATATATAAAATTATGATAATAGTGCACAAAATCTTTTGCCAAAGCTAATGAAAATTGTTTCACAAAGATACAAGCAAAGAGTAAAGAGCCATTGGCAATTGGCAGTTTTGCGAAGGGCTGCAATTGCATTTTTTTAGTTGCGATACAAAAACGGCCGACATTAAAAAAATAATTTTGAACGAAAATTAACATCGGATATAACATATCTACATTATAAGCTATCATTATATGGTAGTTTTGTTTTATTTGGTGCTGGTCGAGCAACCAATTTTCAAATTTTTGGACCATTTCTAATAGAATGACTCTAAAGATTTAATTTTCTACCGAATTTATTCAACTTATCTTTTTGTAACCAATTTCTTATGTCCTATTGTCTTTTCTGTCTCTTTATTCTGTGGTAAAACTATTGTTACGGATTTTCCCTCTTGTTTCTCGTGTCTCGCTTTCTATTCGTCGTATGCAACTTCGTATTCTGCACTATGTACTGTACTGTGTGTCTTCGCGCCGGATAGGCAACTAACTTTATATACCCTTTGAGCCTAGAAATTGCCAGAGCATTCGCATCTCCGGTTCCCGTATATTCCTCACTTGTATCTCGATTTTCTCGAGCTCGAAGGAAACAAGTCTCGTTTCGTTACACTATTAAATAGGACACTGTCGCTAGACAAGAGCTACCGTTTATTTGCCCCCCCCCCCTCGTAACTAAATGGCTGTAGTCTCTCGGAAAATGTGATGCAATTGAAATCATTCATGGAGCATCTGTTTTTGTTGAAAATATCTATTGTGGGGGAACAACTTAACTCAGATTAGTCTTATTCGTAATCATAATTAATATTCTGGAGCCACCACCATTATTATGAAATACAAGTTTTTTTGTTGTCGAAAGTTCTTCGATTTTTTATACATATTTTTAAATAAACCAAGTGAATTCAAATCAACATCTCCATTTCCTGTGAAGATCCCAATGGCATTAAAGAAATTAATATTATTCAAAAGTGTTGCAGCCGATTTCAGCAACAGTGAAACGTCTTTCAAAGTTAACCTTTTTAAAAAAAATGTAAAAACACTCTGCACTACTATGAATTGAAAAATGGAAACAAAATTATCACACAACTTAAAATTTATGTTTATGTGTTGCCAATTCAATTAAATATTAATTACAAAAACTGTCATCTCACATTTATCGTAAATAGTGATTTTTGTGATGTGCCTTATTTGTATGTCTTCCTAGATTTTATACGATGTTGTCATGTAAGCTGAAAAGGCAGCTTTTTTCATCTTTGTCTTTTTTGTCTCATATTGTGATTATGCCGCTTGTCGCAATAGTTAATTTACAATAGCTCTTTCTTCTCTCATCGTGGTGGGTATATGCGGTTATGTGTCGATTCCACGCTCTACTAACCACACTTTGAGAAACATTTTATCGGTTACAAACTTCCTGTTAGGTGAAACATTCGATTTTTTTGAGTTCTTTATTTGTTGATTATGTTTGGTAATAATTCTTATTGAATATTATTATAGTATTATCTTTGCACTCTGTTATAGCGAATATTATGAAACAGACACCCTAAAGAAGTAAGTTTGATTTATCAAAATATTTTGAAATATAAACAAAAATCTTTAAAATCAAACTTTATTATCTGAATAAGTATTTCAATGTTCTTATGCTAAATAATTATCTTATTTTCAAATAAACCTTCCAGTTTAAGGCTGATCTCTGTCTCTCTATACTTCCTCGAGAGTAAGCGAACAAATATTGTTAAATATAACCCCTTTTTACTAATATTTAGTTGTTCAGTACGACAATATTTTTAAAGTATTTTACTTCCGTTTTCTATTATTATTAAAAGTCAACAATATTTTCAATCCAACAGCTGCATGTTGAAAACAACAACAAAATAAATGATTTTAAAGATTAAAACTAACTTCTCCGCATCTGTGAGATGCCCTGAACAATATTCTATCACAAAATTGGGACTTGTATACACTTCGAGGGATGTATCGGGCTAACAAACCGAAGCTCCTCCAAAAATAACCAGAACGTAGTATATATGGATTTATAGGACCGGCTGACTCACTCTAGTCAGCTGAAAATCAATAGGATAGATTTGTGATTATAAAATTGGTCACTTGTATCCACTCTGGAGGTTGTATCGTGCTACAAACTGAAAATTTTCCAAAAATGACAAAAATTTGGTACTTTATGTACCATAGCATTCGTTGTACTGGCTTCAGTGAGATGGCTATCGTTAGGGTTTGTCTTTGAGACGCCCTGAATAATATGCCATCATAAAATTGGTCACTTGTATATATTGCGGAGGCTGTATCGTGCTAACAAACTGAAATTTCTCCAAAAATTACAAAAATATCGTACCTATAACACTATAGCACCTGTACTGATTCTGGCAAGCTGAAAACCAATAGGATTCATCTGTGAGATGTCCTGAATTATATTCAATCATAAAATTAGTCACTTGTTGCACTACGTTACAGCGTGACAACTATCAGTATGAGGGATAAAATAGCAAATATTGATGCCCAGCTACAACATCTTCACATAGAACAGAGTGGTCTGGTTGTTATGAAGTTATCTACTTTAAAATAATGTCCCGGACTTAGCGATTTTGATGCTAACCCTTTCCGATGTATCATGCAGTGCCTACCGATAATTTCTGAATATTTCTTTTTACTATTGCTTACGAACTGTTGTATTTAGCAGACATAGCTATAGTTCCATCGACACAAATAGCAACACAATTTTTCCATTGGAAATTAATTGAAGAATTCATTGTAGTCAATTGCTTCGTCAGATTGTTAGCAAACAATTGTCCAGATTCATGCTGCTGCTGAATATCAACTGATATATCGTTAATTCATCGACAGTGTAACGTAGTATTTACAAACCTATGTAGACGTACATCGACTAAATAACAATACGATGTAGTCCAGGAGGAATCGGCGCATGAGTACCGAAAACTATTCCACCTCAATTTTTTTATGCGATCCTCTTTGAATTGTCCTACTGATGATATAAATGCATGTTGCCATGGGGCAACTCCGTGCCATATTGTTTAAACCCAAATTGTTGAAACAATTCAAAGGAATTGTTATTTTTCAACCGCACAATTTTTTTTATATTCTTTATTGAAATACAAATAAAAAAGGTCCTATGACTTTTCACGATAAAGTTAATATTTTTAGAGATATGAATTTTTAAAGTTTCGAAAAATCTCAAATTTGAGTACTTTTGATCCATGAAAAATATATTAAAAAAATAAAATAAAATATGAATAATAATTTTTTTAAATTCTTTATACAATAGTTAATAATATTATTAATAGAGATTTAAGACAATTTCATTGTTCATACCTGTTTTTTAATTGTTAATTTCGCGCGCTCACAAGTATGCGTCGCTAACTTTAAGTATCACCGTCTCTCTCTGACTCATGCGCTGATCGACCTCTCTGTGTCCTGAATCATTATTTATCATTTATCTAAGAAACCATTAACTTCATCAAGATTGGAAAGAGAGCAATGTTATTATTAATTAAATTGTCTACAATTTGTTTTTAACAAAAGTAATTTAAGTATGCATCGGAACATGTAATTAAAATTACTTTTTTGCTATTATCATAGTGATTTATGCATTCTTATCAACAATAATAAGATATAAAAGTATTTGAAAAATTTTTGGAATCACAATTATATATAAATAATAAGCTTTTGCTTAAACATACATTTGGAAAAATGCATTGAATCCGGAATATAAAACATTATATTTTGATCAGTTGGAAATGGAGTTTTGTTCATAAGTAAAGGTATTAGCAAAGTATCATTCTCTAGTTTGTATGCAAAATTCGTAAAATCTAATGTTTTATATTCCGGATTCAATGCATTTATCCAAATGTATGTTTTGAGCAAAAGCTTATTATTTATATATAATTGTGATTTCAAGAAGTTTTCAAATACCATTATATCTTATTATTGTTGATAAAAATGCATAAATTACTATGATAATAACAAAAAAGTAATTTTAATTACATGTTCCGATTCATACTTTAATTACTTTTGTTAAAAACAAATTGTAGACAATTTAATTATTAATAACATTGCTCTCTTTACCAATCTTGATAAAGTTAATGGTTTCTTAGATGAATGATAAATAATGATTTAGGACACAGAGAGGTCGATCAGCGCATGAGTTAGAGAGAGACGGCGATACTTAAAGTTAGCGACGCATACTTGTGAGTGCGCGAAATTAACAATTAAAAAACAGGTATAAACAATGACATTTTCTTAAATTTCTATTAAGAATATTATTAACTATTGTATAAAGAATTTAAAAAAATTATTATTTATATTTTATTTTATTTTTTTAATATGTTTTTCATGTATCAAAAGTACTCAAATTTGAGATTTTTCGAACCTTTAAAAATACATATCTCTAAAAATATTAACTTTATCGTGAAAAGTCATGAGACCTTTTTTATTTGTATTATAATAAAGAATATAAAAAAATTTGTGCGGTTAAAAAATAACAATTCCTTCCAATTGTTTAAACAATTTCGGTTTAAACAAAATGGCACGGAGTTGCCCCATGGCAACATGCATTTATATCATCAGTAGGGCAATTAAAAGAGGATCGCATGAAAAATTGAGGTGGAATTGTTTTCGGTACTCATGCGCCGATTCCTCCTGGACTAATGACAGTCTGAGATGCTCGCGGCTGAACTCTAGTGGAGACGGTCGTGCGGTCCACAAATATAAATGATCTTGAATGGGCGCCAGATAAATTGTTCCAAGCATCCCCAAGTTCTCCATATAAACCCCCAACTTACCAAAAAGGTTTATTACAATATTATAGAAGTCTTATTATACATACTGAAGTAAACTACTCATAGGTCGAATTCAACTATTTAATGATGACAGTATTATTAATATAAAAAGGCTAACCGGAATAAATATTCTAGACTGAAATTTAATTATTACATGTCCCTACAGTGGCACTTGCCAATATGTACATAAATACACCTACAATTCTGTAAATGGTAGACACTACCTAGATTTTATTAAAATACTGACCGCTAAGGTGAGGAAGGTGTAGTTTAGTCGCTATAGGTAGAATAATCCAATAAAAAAAGACACACCACTTGAGTTCAGGCGCATGCGCGAATAATCCAATTACCTATTGATCTCAAATCTAAACCTTAGACGCAATTTACAAATAATAAATTTACCACACTACATAAAATATCCGCACAAGTAAGAAAAGTAGGCTTGCCGACACCGGTTGAATTACTACTACCTCAATTACTATGTCTCCTCAACAAAAAAAATGAATCTTACGTAAAACAAGGAAGCGAAGCGATGCACTGGAAGTACTGGAACGCTTAAGTCTACAAACACAAATTCATGTCCAGGCTCAATAGTACACCTATATAAATAAGTCGGTGCGTTTATTATTAGGAGGGATAGTACATCTCCTCATAAAATATCAAATCCAGCAAGTAGGTATATCAAGGATTATCACTAGCTTAAACAAACTTGCGTGACTCCTTAGAATTATAACCCTTTAAAAAATAAGGAATGATTACCAATCCCATTATGCCTTCGATCTGCTTTTATGCAAGCAAACTATCGAATAAATAATTCATTATCTGATCTTAATTAGAAAAATGATATCCAGGATATCATCATAGGGCTAATAATATCTAAGCTTCAATATTTGTAATATCACATCTTCTTCTTCTTTCTATTAACATATATTAAGTCAATCACAAGGTAGGTCACTTCTTGGTCCAGCCAAAAATAACTACTGAACATCAGGTAGGCATAAAATGAAATGTAACTTCTGTCATTCTGACGATGATATTCAGTTATCGAAACAACTGTCAATTTTTTAGAATTTTTAATATTTTCCATTATATTGTGGAATTAGCTAGAACCGTTGAGTTTCATTTAAAACACATTTATTATCGATTTACAACTTGTTGATTATATTAAGATACCCTCTAATATATTAAACGGGCTCCAGTACTCAACAGTTATTGTTTATTTCTTATATCCCTATATATGTCTCATAAACATCAAAATGAATAACTTTTCAAGACCAAACTCAATAAATTTTTCAAATGCTTAATTACAAATAATTTTAATGAGAACGTATATTTCATATAAAAGCCACTAGTTAAAACTCATTAATCATAATTTTTAAACCGGAATAGTTGTTTTGTTTTCGATAGTAGTTACGGCAAAAAACGGACAATATGAAATAAGTTATCGAAAGAATTTACGACGAGCGAACGGTATAGAGATGGGCTATGTATCATCACCAAAATTCTAAAGTTAACTTTGTTAAAATAGACAATTACTAATTGAATAATATAAGTCTTACCCTGGCCAAGGAGTTCCTTGGGTTATATTTCAGTGATGCGGTAAGTCACGTGAGACTGGCGAAAGCTTCAACAAATATGATGATTGATGCCTCAACATTCTTCCTAAAGGTAGAATAATAAAAATTAGGACAACCCCACTCTAACAATTATTTGTTAAACTAAGCTACATGAACTATTTAGAAACGACATACCTGGTCTTTGTATTTGAAGCAGGAACTACGCGGTAAGCGGCACAAATCCTTCAATGAGGAGGTTACAAGAGAATTTTCGAGCAATCCAAACAAACAATTCAATCCACTCCGAATCTTCGTAATAATTTCTTGCTAGAGTAACAAATGCCCCAACGCGTTAGCAACCTAGGCTATTGATATTTCATTTCTAGCAAGATGCACACTTCGAAACCGCGAGGTACCACTTTCCAGTCACACCGGATATCAAAAACTGTCGATGTTGATAACTGTCCGATGGTTATCAGACTAAAAATTCGAATTCTTCCTTCAAAACGAACGGAAACTAATGAGAATATAATTAATATACATTTATCGACAACTCGAAATACGGGCTAGGGAATTTTAACAATTTTGAAATATCTAGACGTGGAATACTTAACGTTATAACAGATTTTATCATTTGAGAGAGAAATATTGTTAATTTGTGGAGCAAAATTTTCACTTATCATTATTCCTACAATATCTTTGCAAGCGGATAAAATGAGTTGAAATGCAATAGAGTGCGGTATTACTTTTCCGCCAACCTATCTAATATGCGAGAAAAATATTGGTTTACCCCAAAAAAAGTTGGTATTCCGAAAAAAAATGTTGAGTTATTTTTACGATTTCCATCAACAACAACACGAAAAAATGGTTTTTAGAAAAAAATCCTGTGTGTATGTCGTCGTCGTCGTCGTTGTCGTCGGCCACTTTCCGTTACATGTCTTGTTATCACGATATAGGCTCCGGAGTGCAACAAGTCACCAATTTTATGATTGAATATTGTGAAGGACATGTCACAGATGAATCCTATTGATTTTCAGCTCATCAGAGCCAGTACAACGGGTGTTATGGTACTTGAAGTACGAAATATTTGTCATTTTTTGAGAAATTTCAGTTTGTTAGCACGATACAGCCTCCGGAGTTTAACAAGTCACCAATTTTATGATTGAATATTATTCATAACATCTCACAGATGAACCCTATTGATTTTCAGCTCACCAGAGCCAGTACAATAGGTGCTATAGTACTTTATGAACGACGTTTTTGTAATTTTTCGAAAAATTTTGAAATTTCTAAATCTTGTTTGTGTCTTTCCTCATCTCTCGGATGTGGTCAGAAACGGCTCTGGAATGTTCGTCCAGGTTTACCAGGCTGTGTAGTTCTCGAAACATGTTGTTTATGTCCGAGAACTATGTGAAGTCGTTTGACATTCGGTTTGGTTGTGCTCTTTGTTGGGTTGGGGGGAAATATTTTGTGGGGGCTTTCTTAGGGATGGTTTCGAGGGAAGACTGGGGAAGTTTGCTTCTAGATAAAGGATGTGGCCGTAAAAGAGTTCGTAGGTCTTTAGGAGTTGGAAAAAATTATTTTGGGAAGAATATTAAAGAGGAGTGTTTATAGAGTTTAGAGTTTGAGTTGAGGTACAATTATTGATAGGGGTTACGGTTTCAGCTGGTTGGGGGTTGGTTCTTTCTACGAGGATGAAATCCTGGTCGGGAATGGAGGGTTGTCGGTCGATTAAAGGAGTGGGTGATTGGAATCTAACGGAAGAAGCGTAAGACCTAGTGGTAGATAAAAAGAAAATGAATTTTGGTGTTCGAATTGAGGTGCTTGGAGATTTTGAGGAGGTTGGAGGCTTTGAAGTTGTTTGGAATTTTGAATAAGATGATTTTGATGGTTCTTGTTCTGTGATGTTGGTTTTGCTGAGAGCTTTGCATGCTTTCTCTTCGCTTTTGGCTATCGGAGGTAGCAGACTCTTGCCCTACCTCTTACGGGATCGGAACGTCACTTCTGACACCTTTGAAACCTTACACTTTCCTAGGGCGCAAGATTTTCAACATGGTTCTCTCCACGGCCCCTCGACTTCAATCGTCAAAAGTTCCATGTACCGTCAGATGGAGGTACGGTAAATTCCAGGGGTCTAGTGTTATGAAAATCCGGGAGGTTATTGCTAAATAAAAAAACGTTCTCGCTGGTCCTGAAATAAAAGTTATTCTCCTGGTCCACACTACTGGAAGCTAAAATTCTTGCAGCCAAGCAACTACTCTAACCGCAAGATGGCGCTAATCTATAGTAGGTCAATAAAACACAAAGGTTCGGTGAGATTATATTGTAATTCTATTTTTTATAGTCGATTAAGCCGTTACATACAAAAAAACTACTACTCATAACGGGACACAACACCCGGGTCTCCAAAAATAACACAGATTTATTATCAAATTATATGTACATTTAATATGGGATTGATAGCGACGAAGTGGGCAGGACATAAGAGAGAGAGATAGTTTATAAGCGTAAAAATATTGTATATAAGAAAGGAGCGGTAAAAAAATACATAAAATCTTCAAAATTCGGTGGTCCTTCCATTCAACAGATTAATGAAACTTATATAAATGAAACCGGTTAAATGTTACTTCTAAAAAAACGGTCAGTTACTCTTGATATACCCGGTATGTATAATCAGTAATTGAAATAAAAAAACTTGAATAAATAAATCGGCTGCGATATTACTTCTGATCAGAAAATATTCAGTTACTCTTGATACAACCGGTATGTATAATAACCATTTGATAGTATTTATTGGAGGGGAAAAGGAAGAATACGGAAGAGATGTTGGTCGTGAAAAAAAAATCCGGTAATAGTCCTTGATTTAAAATATCAGGAAGCCCTAGCGTATATGTATGCCTGGCGCTCTCTGAGATTTTAATTGAAAACTCTCACAGGAAAATCGAAAAAGAAAAAGAAAAGAAAAATAAACTTACTACGGGCCTGGGGTCCTCGATTTGAAATATCAGGAAACCCCAGCGTATATGTATGCCTGGCGCTCTCTGAGATTCCAACCGAAAATTCTCACGGAAAAATCGAAAAAGGTATAAAGGTTTGTGGTCCTCGATTTAAAATATCAGGAAGCCCTAGCGTATATGTATGCCTGGCGCTCTCTGAAATTTCAATCGAAAATTTCCACAGGAAAATCGAAAGTAAGAGAGAAGAGAAAAAAATTACTACGAGTCTGGGGGCCCTCGATTTAAAATATCAGTAAGTCCTAGCGTATATATATGCCTGGCACTCTCTGAGATTTCAACCGGAAACTCTCACGAGAAAATCGGAAAAGGTATAAGGGTTTGTGGCCCTCGATTAAAAATATCAGGAAACCCTAGAGTATATGTATACCTGGCGCTCTCTGAAATTTCAATCGAAAATTTCCACAGGAAAATCGAAAATGAGAAGGGAAGAGAAAAAAAATTACCAGGGTCTGGGCCCTTCGATTTAAAATATCAGGAAGCCCTAGCGTATATATATATATATATATATATATATATATATATATATGCCTGGCGCTCTCTGAAATTTAAATCGAAAACTATCACAGAAAAATAAAATGAAATATAATACGGTTTGCCGCTCTCCGGTTTTACAAAGATATTCCAACTCATTGTTAAAATGAAAATCAACTGAATATATATTCTCAATTTGCGATTGAAAAGACCACTTATTTTCGAATGGTTATTACTATAAAGTTCTTACCTTTACAGCAACGGAACTTTTCGTGGTATTTATAAACTAGAAAAAATAACTCTAAAGTAATTAATAGGTATTTGCAGAAAAAAAATACGCTTCAATGGTACGGTGCACACTTGCTAGCGGTCTCAAATTCTGATCAGTCACCACTGACTGCTCGATTCAAAAACTTTCTCGTGTTCACTTCACTTTCCACCTCCCTTGTTTGGTTCGACCTGCGCGCTACTCACTCCCTATCTCATGGCAGTGAGGAAACCAATATATTGAAATTTCTCCACAGAAACCAGATAGTGAATAAAAATGTTATCGGAACTTAGAATAACTATAAATCTAATATACAAAATTATTTCTACCCAGAAACCAGAGGGTAAAAAATATGTCCTTTGAGACTTAAAATAATTATAAATATTATATATAAAATGATTTATATACGGATATTAGCATGCATAACGAGTTATAAGTAATATAAAATGAAAATATACTCGGCGACATAAATAACTATTAAAGGACGGATACCTCGTTACAATATAAAATGCACCACCAACAAAAACAAAATCCCTTCTGCCCATAGTTAGTCAAACCTCATCATACATAGTGAACTTGCGCCCCTCCCAGCGACGATTTCCGAAAAAAGTATAGAGCAGTGGAGTCCACTCATATGCACTACCAACAAAAACAAAATCACCCTTCCCTTACTTAGTTAAACCTCATTATTTAAAGTGAAGTTAGCCACCCAAGTTGCCCCCCCCCAATGACGTTTTCCGAAAAAAATATATGGTAGCGGCATCTACTCCCTATGCACTATTGTGCACCAGCAACAAAAACAGAACCACCCTCCACTTAGTTAGTTTAACCTAATTATATAAAGTTGGCCCCCTTAGTGACAATTTACGAAAAATATGTAGGGTAGTAGAGTCCACTCCTCCTGCATCATCAACAAAAACAAGATATTCCCTTCCGCCAAATATAAAAATTACATTCCCTTCCCTAATACAGAAAATTGGAAAATTGCTAAAACTTTGGCAAATATTAAGAGCCCGGAAAGTCATGTCAGAAGGTGTCTGTTCATCGGTCGTTTGAGAGAAAAAAATTTTTTTTGTTAAGTAGTTTTCGTATACTAACAGAAAAAATATTTTAATCTTAATATGCGCCTAACGTGACCTTTCGTACTGCTTGAGTGAAATACTATAAAATGTCAGAAGTCAGAATTTCGACTAACAAACTACGCTTGTGCCTCAGGGGTTACATATGTCTTGTAGTTATTCAATCGTATGTTAGGGAGGATTTCATGTTGTATGTGCTTGTATATGTATATTGTTCCTCGCAGTTCTCAATGACGCCGTACCTGAAGTTGCCAACGACAGGAATAAACAAACAACTTAGTGTATAAAATAAATAGTTATAATCTTTTTATTGAAATTCTCCAAAAAAAGTAACAAAAACCAAATCCCCCTTCGCCTACTTAGTAATTATTATTATTTTTGTTTCACGTCAACCGGATGTTTAGCGTTGAAACCAGGAAGGTGAGTGTAAGGTACCTAGCGTTTCCTATGTATTTTTATTCAAACTTTTCTCATAATATTACACGTGCTCAAAATTACTTCTTTTGCAACTCGTAGAAAATATTTTCCTGAATTCTTAGGTTGTATAGGTTCTTTTTCAGGTCTTTTGGCACTTCTCCGGCGGCTCCAATAATAATTGGGATAGTTTTGAACGTTTTCGCCTGTCACGTCTCTTTTAGGTCCTCGCGCAATGGTAATTATTTTTCCATTTATCCATGTTCTTTTTTTACATGTTAGCAGCCGCTGAAACTGACACATCCACCAAGAATATTTCTTTTTCAGTTTTATTGAAAAGCAGAATGTCGGGTAAGTTGTGTTGTACTATAATGTCTGTTTGGATATCTCTGTCACAGTATAGCAAAAACTCGCTTTCTAGCACATGTTGGGGTGTGTATTTGTATTTCGCCGTAGTTAATTCGAGTTTGTGGGCAAGTTCTGTATGTATGATTTTAGCAATGTTATTGTGTCGAGTAGTGTATTCTCAGCAAGTATTTTGCAATCGCTAAGGAGGTGTTCAACATTTTCATGTTTGTCTTCACACATTCTGCACTGCGTTGAAATAATGCTTTGGTCTTTGACTATGTATTTTAGGTATGAACGAGTAGGGATGACCTGGTCTTGGATGGCGCACATGAACCCTTCTGTCTCTGGGAAGGGATTACCACTATTGGGCCGTGCGATGGAAGCAGCTTTGTCTAAGGAAGTATTATTTAATGTATTTGTGTATCGTCTATGTAGCTCTTTTTCTTTCCATTTATATTTTTATTTACATTTGTAATTGCATGATGGAGGGGCATGAGTTCTATTTGTTTTCTGTACATAATGCGCATGTCGGCTATACCTGTGCCTCCTTTACTCCGAGGCTGGTTGAACCTCTGCTTGCATGCTTTGGGGTGATGTTTTAGCTGTTTAGTGAAGCATACTCTAGTTGTTCTATTTAGGTTTTCGAGTTCCGTATTAGTCCAGTTCATGACAGCAAAGCTGTACGTTACTACAGGAATAGCATAAGAATTTATTTCCGTCGTGATGTTTTGTACCGATAATTTTGTTTTGAGATTGTCTTTGGTTCGCTCTTGTAGTTTGATTTTAAGCTGCTTTTTTACTTCCGACTCATGGATACCCATAGATTGAGCAAACTCCAGATATTTGTAAGTCATTTTTTTTCATATGAGAGATAATTCCACCACCTGATACTAGTGTGAGCGTGTAATACGCTGTCTCATACCACTTTCCAATTCGAATGCTATCGATCTTACACTTGTCCAATCCGAATATCATTCGAAAAGTTCTCAACGTATCGAAACTCCTTTTGTAGGCCACAATATAACAAAAATAAGGTAAAAATTCTGAAAAATTGACAATTGTTTCGATATTACCATCATCGTCAGAATGAAAGAAGTTACATTTCATTCGATGCCTACCTGATGTTTAATAAATATTTTTGGCTAGACCAAGAAGTGACCTACGTTGTGATTGACCCAATATATACTTCGCGACTTAGCCCTATGGATATATCCTGGATATATTTTTCCCATTTAAGATCAGAATAACTGCGCAATGATATAGAAAGGCAGGGAAATATATCTGCTGATCTTTACAATAACTCCCTAGATTTATCTGTTCATTGACGACTCCATATTGTGGATCACTTAAGTGTCTTCTAGTTTCTAATTCTTCAAAGGAAACCATTTCTTATGTCTTATAACGAATATGCAGCACTTCTACTTCTGTGTTAGGAGTTAATGAATGATTGGTGTCAAGTAGATGTTTTGCATAGTGGACTTTCTCTAGTCGTTTTAATCTGTATGCTCGTAAATATTCACTGTATTTAATTTCTATATTATTGAGGATTTGACCCAAATAGACAGCATTGCAGTTTGGACATTTAAGTTTATATATACCAGACTTTTCTAATGAGAATATTTTTGTTTTTACGTTTGAAAATTTTGTACTCTTAACCCTTTTTGTTTTTAGAGAAATTGTTGCATTTGTTGCTGAATATACTATCTTTGAAATATTAGCAGAATATGTGATGGTTTTGTAATTAATTAGTTAATTTCTGTATCAAAATTATATTCGTTGATTGTAACTGAAAATAATTTGTGTATCATTGAATTACATGCTACTAATTTATGTTACATGGGATGATTGAAATTATATTTAATACTCACATTAGGGTGTGTTGGTTTTCTGTAAAATGAATAATCAAGTACATTATTAACTCTTAGAAATTTTCAAATAAAGAAAATTGATTGAGTAATTTTATTCGACTTCTAATGAAAATTTAAACTTTGGGTGTACTTTGTTAATAGGATTGAAAAATGCATCTAATTTTCGTTTCCTACCTATGAAACAAGCTAATATGTCATCTACATATCTATACCAAAATAAGATATTTTTTGAAATGTCAAAGATTTTTCTTTCTAAACTGTTCATAGAAGTATATTGGTGATGTAGGGTTTCCCATTGGGAAACCTTCATTTTGAATATTAACCTTATCAAATGAAAAAGACTAACTAAACTCGACATGTCAAAAATGTATTTCCTAGCATACCCCCTGATGAGTGTACTCGTATTACGCTGATCGGAGATTTACTTTTTGCTAATCATATCGATTTTTTTTTGGTTATCAATATTTATGCACTGGTTTGGCTGTGGGTAGTTGTTTATCTCCCTTCTTGGAGGACGTTTCTATGAATAACCTGGAGAGGATTTCCTTAAATAACCCAAATTTCAAGGATTCAATTTTGTTTTATTACAGATTTGTGGACGATCGTAATGTCTTGTTTCGAGGTAGACATTCGGATGCTTATTCCTTTTTTATTTTTTAAATACTGTTCACCCACGAATTGGCTTCACTATTGAGTTTGTGGTTGATAATTGCTTACCTTTCTCTTGGATTTACTCATCATTCGCAACATTCATACCTCTAGTTTTGAATTTGATATATATATATATATATATATATATATAGAAAACCTACCACAACTGATTCAATTGTAGACTATCATTCAAACCGTCCCTCTTCCTATAAATATGCAGCTTTATATTCTAGCTAGATCCTCCAAAAAACCTCTTTCAGATTCTTTTTTCAATAAGTAAATAAGTATTATCAAACAAATAGCATTAAACAACAATTTTCCTTTACACATTTTTAATCAGATTTTTAACACATTCTACTCAAGTTTAGACTGAGTTTTTACACCACAATATCACCATCTCAGGACTATTTTGTTTTCTGGTATCTTAAATTTCGTGGGTCCGTAATCCTATAAAATTTCGAGCATGTTTAGATAACACAATGTTGAAGTCGCCTTTAAAACCAATTCTAACTTGGGTCAATTTTTTATCAACAACAAGGATGAGGTACCTTCAATCCTTGTTTGACAGTTGTTTATCATCTACCTTGTGGTTCTTACAATGCAGTATATGTGGATCAGTCTGGACGCAGGTTAGATTTTCGTTTGTAGGAACATCAATATTATAGCCGTAGATATAGGAATACAGACATCTTATGTTTGAACAAACAATTACAACCTTTAGAAAACTATTTATTCCTCAATTTTTAGAGTTCTTATTTTTGATAACAAATAATTTGTTTGTTTTCAACCAACTTCATTTACGTTCTTTCTTCTTTTTGCAATTGCTGTCATTTTACTGATTCTTATTTTGTATTCATAATTACCTACTTAATATTTCAGACAGTCACAATTGTTTTGACCTTATGATGTATTTGCTATTGATTTTTATTATGCCGTGCTTGAATTGTTATTTTCTTTCAAAGTTTTCATTTCATAAATTTTTAACTTATGTCACGACTTATTTGATTACTGTTTCCTTTAATGCTAATACTTCTTTTCGTTAATTGACATGGCTTTATTTCTAGTTTTGACGATTACTTAATGAATCTTGTTTAAAGACTTTGTGCCTTTACATTATACTGTGTTTTAGATCATTCCCTCACACGATTGTTAACATGTCTCATTCAACTCTGATTTAAAGATTTTTCGTTTTGTTATTGGAAGCTGTCAGTGGTCCTTGTCATTTGGCACTTCTCCAACCATCATGTCTTATTTGTGATAGTACATGTTCGCCGTTCTCCTCACTTACATCACGGCGTGAGCCTTCTGACAGGCTTTATACCTCATTTCAAGAGAACTATATTTAGGTCTGTACCAACCGAAGTAAATACCGTTTTATTACCGTACAATCTCAGTAACGCAGCAAATTTGATGTAAATTACACAGCCTTATTATATTCACTAATCAGCAGGTCAACTGGGTTTGTATCGTAACTATACGGTCTTTGTGTTGGTTGGAACAGACCTATTATTATTTTTACATTTACATTAGGGAATTATACTCCGTATTTTCCCTTCATTTCTCTGTGGGAGGGGTACTAACCCAACACTTCTTATTATCATTTTCTTTTCTGTTGGTTCGCATTTGGTTCTTTCCATTTGCCCTATTTCCTATTACGACTATCAGACTTCCTGCTTCGAACACATTCCGTGGGATGACGATGTCCATGTTTTCTTTCTTTCTTCTTTTCTTTTATACATTGATCCAATTTTAATGACTTTTCTTAATGTTGTCCTATTTTAATTTTATTCTGTTTGACGTTTCACATAATTATCTAAATCTTGGTTACTATTTTTATCAATAATATTTCACTACAGTACTATTCCCTTATTGCCTACTGACATATGTTAGATTCTGATGGATGCCTCGGCCATGTGACAGCTTTCCTTTTATTATACTTTCCATATGGATTGATGTATATATTTAAGGAAATTCGATATGTTGTGTATATCTGATCGTTTTCTGTCTTGATACCTTTTACAGGCCTGATGATGGCTCAGTAAGTCGAAAGTAGTTGCTCCTTCACATTTTATTAATATATGCTGTAATACGGATTTTGAGTTTTACTTACTGCTAATAACCTTATTGTTAAAAGTGAAATATTTCTGATTGATACATACATCAAATAAATTGAGTATATCTGATATTATTACTGGAATTATATTTATATCTTCAAGTAAGTTTCTTACAAGTGTTGTCATTATTTTAGAGGAATTTTATTGAACATAATGGTATCATTAAATGACTTCATTCACAAGGTAGGTCACTTCTTAGTCTAGCACATGAAATGTAACTCCTGTCATTCTGACGATGATGGAAATATCGAAACAATTATCAATTTTTTGGAATTTTCAAAAGTTAATTTAATTTAAAAAAGTAAACATCAATAAACCAATTCGCTAAATTGAGTAATAATAGAAAGTCGTGAATTCCATATTTTCCGTATGTTCTTACAAATATTGCAGCAAAACCCATTGGCGAAACACTTGGTCTACGAAAATTGTGAAAACTATTCAGCAATAAAAAACGAATCAAGCAAATTAATAAAAAAAGTGACCCCATTTAATACCAAACAACAAACATTTATCAAAGATAATTTTCACGGTCCATTCATTTTAGAATACAGTAAATTTTCATCATTCACTTCCTTTCTCACCTATTCAATCAAATTAACCACAAATCCGCTGTTTGGATAGTTTGTTGTTTGTTTTTCATTAGTATACAAATTGGTAATTTTCCAAAGTTTAATTTACTCTAAATAGAAAAGTCGATTTCAATTGAACTTATCTGAGTAAAGATTGGAATCGATATTGAAATAATTGATTCCTTCGTCAATATTGATAGTTTGCTACTGTTACCTATTCAGTTATATTGAGATTGTTCTATAGATTGGTACAATCAAAATGAACCAGTTATTCCATATCCACGGAAATATTAGAATCAATTTCAGAAATATTTGTTATTGACTATAGTTCATTTGAAATTGCATGATAACGCAGTTTTTATGGCAAAGGATTGTTCAAAGCAGAAAAAAGTAAATATTGATAATTTCTTATCAGAATTTTCGTTAGATTTTAGTATGACCACCCCGAAAATTATCATATGTAATTGAGCAATCCCTAAGGCATTAACCAATAATTCTATAACTCAGAGACGGGGAATGCGAAATTACTTTATTATGAAAAATAGTAAACTGTTAATATTAAGTAGCCACGTTTATTTTTATAAAAATAGTATATTAGATATTAGGTTAGGACATTCCCTTGAAATTGATTAATATATATTACATTACTAAAAAGAAAATATTTGCAAGAAAAAAATGTTCTCATAAAAACTCATATTTCGTGTTTGGTAATAAGGGATCATTCCATATAAATTTGTTTGTTTATATTTAGGGTACTATAGCGTTATATAAACTCATTATAATTAATATAAATGTAGAACTACAGACCTAAATAAATAAGTCGTTTTCTCCCGATAAGGAGTCATAATCATCAGTTTCCTGATTTCCCACAAAATAATTATTGATTCTACTATTTCCTGTAATAACATTCAATTTTCCAGAATTTTCCTTCTTCTGCTATGACATATCTTATAGCGTTTTGCCAATTGTCCGGTGAAATGTTTTAATATGGAGACAGTTAAAAGCAGACTTGAAGTTTGAATGTTGTTTTTCGCGACACATCTCTTCACTTCAGCCCAGATTAGTTCAATGGAGTTCACAGCAATAAGGTGGCAACCGCAACACTTTAACTTCATGTTCTTTTGCTATTTCAATCATGCTGTACTAATTTTGGTGAATATTGTTTACTTCAATGCGATAGCTTTTTTTGAGTAATCCTTCGTCTGCTACTATTTCTTTGGTTATTAGCCAGTCTGAGAGATCTTGTTTTTCCATTTAGTGTTAGGTAACGGTTCCTTCAATCTTGAATGGTTACTTGCATTGTCCATAACTATTACAGAATTGGTCGGTTATATATCTATCAATCGACTGTAATATTCCTCAAAAACATCAGCAGTCATTTCTTCATTGTAGTCTTTCGTAGAATTTTAGACAAACCTACTATAAATGCCTAACGAGCATTTATAACCAGTTTATCTTGCCAAATTTGGTTACAAAATGTCCTTCATTTATCCATGTTTCATCCAAATTGAAAATATTTCCATCTGTTCTCCCTAACTTTCTAATTTCCCCTAAATATTGCCTTCTCCTTACTCTATGAGCGCACATTTTTTATAGTTCTTCTCCCAAAAAAAATCTAGTTCATGTAAAGTTTTCCATAATTCATCTCATTTAATATTTAGCAAAGTTTCGTCTCCATAAGTGTCTACTAAAAATGTATCCAAAGTAGGTACCTTTTTTTGTAAATACAATGAATGCACTTTCCTTCGAATCAGTTGTTTCATAGTACCGTCTATTTGAATTGGTATTCTCCTAGTTGAAATTTCAGGTCCTACAGTAATTTCGTTGGTTCAAGATTATATATATATATATATATATATATATATATATATATATATATATATATATAAAAAATTTTTTTTTATATAACGACTGAAAAATACTATATAGGTGGGGATAACCTATATAGCATTTTTCAGTCGTTATATAAAAAAAATTTTTTCATTACACAATGGGGTTCTATGAAGACATTCGATCCATATATGGTCAAGATTGTACCAAAAAAATCAAAGAATGGAGTAACATCAACAAAAAATTAGCTACATACCGGAACAGAAGAATCTTTCTACTAGAATGTAGACGAAATGGTATCATACCTTCACATATAACAAACAATACAAAAAATTTGAACATTCTAATCGAATCAAATAACAATAATAATACTCAAGAAATTCACACATTTAATGAAAAATTAACTAAGAAAATTCTGAATTTAGAAATTAAAATTACTCACAATGACTTAAAAAATTTAGAAACTTATTTGTTGAAATTAACAAATTCTCTCGAACAAACCATATCAGAAAATATTTGGCTAGAATATACAAAAAGACAAAAAACTTATTACAATAAGATTTTCAATGAAATCAAAATAAAGAATATTAACAAAATAAAACGATTAAAACTATGTTCATATGAAGAAATCAAAATAAATGAAAACTGGTTAAAAAATCTCACTAATATTGATATACCAGAAGACATTAAACATTTCCTTGCCCTAGGTTATAAATTCAGCTTACCACCAACTACAAAAGACATATCAATTGCTAAATTACTATCTGATATAGAATGCCTAATCACTGGGTTCAATCATGAAAAGAAAAATATTTTCCGAGCAAAAATAACTAACATGATTACTAATTTTTTCCAAAAACCTCTTAACAATAATCATTTTTTGAACTCTATATACCAAAAAACTAAAACTTTTTTTAAAACCAATCCAAATCTTATTCTAACAAAATCAGACAAAGGTAATATCACAGTAATTATGAATAAAGAAGAATATCTTGAAAAATCTTATGATATTCTCAATGACCCTAACTCATATATCAAACTTAATAGAGATCCTACTGTAACTATACAACAAAAAGCTAATAATTTGATATCAGATTTAAAAAAATTAAAAATGATCAATAAAGAAGAAGCTAAAAAATATATGATATACAGTTCAGTATCACCTAAATATTATGGCCTACCTAAAATTCACAAACCCACAATGAAACTCAGACCTATTATTTCTTCAATTAATGCACCAAACAGTAAAATAGCAAAAATGATAACCGATATTCTAACCAACGCATATAACTTTGAAAATAATTTTTATATCAAAGATTCATTTGATTTTTCTTCATTCATAAATGAAAAACAACTTCCACCAGATTACATATTAATCAGTCTAGATGTTGTATCCTTATTCAGTAATATTCCTATAAAATTAGTAACGAATAGTATCATCAAGAGATGGAATAAAATTAAAGATTATTGTAACATTCCACAAAATAAATTCTTATCAATAATCGACTTTATATTTAACTCAAGTTATTTTTCATTTCAAGGATGTTACTATAAACAAATTCTTGGCACACCAATGGGAGCTACTATTTCTCCAATAATAGCACAATATGTAATGGATGATCTTCTTGAAGATATTCTCCCAAAACTATCATTTAATATACCATTTTTAAAAAAATTTGTTGATGACATAATTTGTGCTATACCAGTTAATAAATCAGATGAAATATTAGAAAAAGTAAATAGTTATAACGAAAATTTACAATTTACAGTTGAATTTGAAAAAAATAATAGCATTCCATTTTTAGACACTAAAATAATCCGTAAAAACGATAACACTTTGATTACCGATTGGTATATAAAACCAACAAATTCAGGAAGGTATATAAACTATCATTCTTTTCATACAAAGAAAATGAAAATTAATCTCATTATTTGTTTAAAAAATAGAATTGAAAAACTAGTTCACCCTTCTTTAAAACAAAAAAATTTAAGAATTTTACGTGATATCTTATTAGAAAATTCTTATCCTAAATCACTTCTAAATAGAATTCTTTTCAACAATATTTCTGATAGAACTATTCATGATAATATCTCTAGCAATGAAACAGATAGGAATACAAATGTAGAAAATATTAATTACCTATCAATTCCAAATATTGAAAATTTATCAAAGAACATAATAAAACTTTTCAAAAATGAAACTAATATAAAGATAACACAGAAAAATATAAAAACGATTGGAAATTTAAATAGTAAATTGAAAGTTTCTACACCTGACTTAAAAAAATCAAATGTAGTCTATGAAATAAAATGCAATGACTGTGATCTTAACTACATCGGTACCAGCTCTAGAAATTTGACTAATCGCATCACATCTCATAAAAGTGATATAAAACTTAACAAAAAATCATGTGCATTAACACAGCATTCCATCGAAACAGGCCATAAAATGTTATTTAATGAAGCTAAAGTTCTACATACTGAACAAAATATGTCTAAAAGATATTTTCTTGAAATGGTTGAAATCAACAAGGCAAATAATAGTATGAATAAGAAAAGTGACATTGAAAATCTTAGTAATATTTATAGCTACCTTTTGAATATTGAACAAAATAGATAATTTTTCATTATTTATATGATTATTTCATAAAAATTAAATTCACTTCTATTAAAGTCAAAATATAAGAAATTATTTGTCAAAGTCATTTTCACAGGTTATAATCTAACCTTATTTCCTTTTCTATTAACGTCAAAAACAAATTATCTGTCAAAGTCATTTTATAAGGTTATAACCTAACCTCAAATTCAAACTTCATTAAATAATTATAAAGTAACCTAAAAAAATTAAAATAACTAAGTAACGAACAAACAAATTATGTATCGATTTGTCTTATGTGAAATATGACATCAAGTATATTATAATTATATTTATTTTTACATTTACAAATTTTTTAATGATTATTTATATTGAATTTACTTAAAATATTTTACATGTAAGTACTCATATTTATTTCTCTATTTTTAAATCATATTTATATTTGTATATGTATTATAGTGCCCTGAAGAAGTGTCAAAAGGACACGAAAGCTTGGCGGCATTTTGTAAATAAAAGATCTTGGCGTTGATTCCTTGGACTGAAATCCCCGTTATCCCCACCTATATATATATATATATATATATATATATATATATATATATATATTTATATATATATATTTATATATATATATATATATATATATATATATTTATATATGGTTGCTTCTCCAACTCCGGTCATAGTTAAGCATTTAGAAACTATACTCCGAACAGTACTATTGAAGCATTCATGTATAAAAGCGTCATGTACATTTAACACTAAAGCTTTCATATGCCCGGTTAAACTGCACTTTGATTTCACAGAAGTGTATTTAGACGTTTGTGCAATTTTTATTGCATAAATTCACTTGATCAATATCGCCTATTATTACAGAAATGGCAATTCTGCTTGATACAATCAGAGGACAAACAGAAATGTAAATCTTAACAAAAATAATTTACAATTTACATAACACTTTCAGCCGATTGGAAATCTTAATCCTTTCTAAGAAAGTTGAGGGCTACTTAAATTGATCTTGAATTGGTAAATATTTTCTACCTGTACGTACCTTATTTTTGTTGATTGAAATGTCTAGAAAACTTAAGACAATAATTGGAATAAATTGTTATTTCTTTAAATTCTAGGGAGTAATGTAAATATTTGATTTTGTTACAAATATTGCTGAACGTTTTTTTTAGAAGATCTCCGTCACTGATTTATAATGTTATGGGATTACCTCCTCGGTCATAAAATATTTTCAATATTTGTTTGAAAACTACCTGGTTAGAAGGATTTTGTTTTCTTAGCCTTAATTCCATAGAAACTATCCAAGAAGAGATGAACACATCGGCCAATCGGTATTTCACACTATGATTTTTTAAATTTGGGAAAAGATGAAGCGTCTCAGCTCCAAGCAACTATTACAAATTTTTGAAAATTACTCAGTATAATAATTGAAAATCATTGTTTGGTATGTAAAAGCAAAATTGTGAATCTAATTCTAAAAATCTTCATTATGCAAGTGAAAAATAAATAAAACGTGTTAATAAAAGAAATTGTGAAGAGTTTTGGTAAAAATTTGTGATTGGTTAGAGATATATGATTATATTATTCATGTGAACTATGATAACTATAGAGTTTTACGTCATTCAATCAAGAAAAATATCCGGATGTACCAGTTACGCGGAATGGATTAAAAAATTAATAAAGATATTCGATGAGACAAGATCTGTTTGAGGCAGAAAGAAATCGAAAAAGACACTTAATGATGACGATGATGCAGCCACTGCCTTAGCTATGGATTCGGTATGAGAAAATCCCAAGTTGGGTTTACGAAAGAGAGCAACAGAAGTTGGTTTTAGCAAGAGCCCCTTATAGAAAATATTCAAGCTAAACAAAATTCATCTATTTAAACCGAAATTTCATCATACTTCGCAAGATTGTGATTATGACACAAGGCTTGACTTTTGTGGAATGGTTGGTGAAAAATTTATGAATGAGAATTTCACTACAGTATTTTATTTTCTGATGAATCAATGTTCACGGCAAATGAAACTGTTTCATCCCAAAACTGTCAGTATTGGACTGGTAATAATTCTCATTACATAATTTTTCGAATTGGTCAATTTTCTAAAAAGATAGATGTTTGTCGTGTTTTTTTACCAGATCGAATAATCGGACCTTATTTTCTGGAAGATGCGTTGAATCAGGAATCATATTTGGTGAACTTAATTGTCTCAACCCTCACTTCGTGTAATCTACAGGTTGGCAAATTAATGTCGGCCGTCAAAAGTTTGGCAACGTCCGATGCGCCGTAGCAAAGACATATGCGGATTGCAAGAGCTCACTTCGCTGGCAGAATTCGTAAGCTTAATTTTGACAGTACAGTTCAGAGAAAAGTGTGATTACCGGAGTTGTGCAATACTAACTTGTTATGGCGACTCCAGAAAGTAAAGTTGTTCATAAAAAGTTGAGTGAGCAGTGTCGTGGAAAAATTATGAACGTTTTAAATTTCATGACCGAAGAGGCAATTAATGGCAAGTCAACGATTCCATTAACAAAGGTAAGTTTTAATTATTGCAATAAAATTTTTAAACCAAAGTAATTATTTAACAAATTTACACTCGACAGTAAATTTTTTAAATCGATATTCGTACATAAAATATTTATTTGTTACCCGATTTAAGAAAGTGACATTAGGGTGAGACAACGTATTTTATGCACCGTTATGTCATCATGACAAACAAATTGACACCATGTTCAGTCCATTTAGAGCTACCTAAATGAGACATTTTTGGTTTTTGCATGCCTGCGGCAGATTTTCCATTCGTGAAAGGAAGCACCACGTTATGCACTTGTTGCATAAATACCTATTCTGTTTCTGTTTACAGGAGTATATAGAAGGGCACATGTTTATTTTGTGTAAGATACCTATTTAAATGTAATAGGTTTTTTAGCTTATAATTATAATGATTATACTCATTTCATACCTATTTATATTACGTTTCGGTTTTATTATTTGTTATGAACCATCTTCCGATTTCAGTTACAATTGCGGTTTGGTCATATTAAAATATGTTTGAACTAAAATCTGAAGATCGTTTAAAATATATAATGAACTGAAACGTAATAAAGTATTTTTTAATTTTATATTTCTTTTAAATGGCCGAGAACCACGACAAAATTTTTTATTTCAAAGAAAGGTCACTGAAAACAAATTCAACTACTTCCTAATTCTATTTGCATAAAAATTAACTCTTAATACAACATTTATAACGACTTATTTTATTGTTAGGTCATTGAACGAGTTTCTACTGCTACGAAAGTTATCCAAAGAACGCTTTCCCGTATGAAAAAAGAAACTCTGGCAGTAAGGTATGCTGACACTGATTTGCCTACTTAAAAACAAAGAACGTCCAGTATTCGTATGGATCAATTCGACAAAACTGTTCTTAGAATGCGCGTAATAACTTATCACATGTCCGAGAGAAAAGTACCTACGTTAAGAAATGTACACCAAAAACCTTTGCAGATAGTTATGGCTTCGCAGGAAGTCGCAAACATGCGGAAACAAATATATTCTTTGGGTTTTCATTGAACCAACATGGAAATCAACAAAAATTTGTTAATGGAACGTCACGAAATCAGACATTTGCGCCTACTATATTTAAGAAATCGTGCAGAGAACAGAACAAACCTATCATTTATATGGCTGAAACATACATTCTTTCACGTCACTCGCACCTTAAAGGATGTAACGACAAGAGTAACGGAGGATTAAGAAAACCCGTCTCAAAACGTAATAGGCTCATCATTGTGCATGCAGGAAATGAAAATGGTTTTGTACCTAATGCTGGTATTATGTGGAACTCCCAGTCAAAAACAGCAGATCATCGTAATGAAATGGCGTACGAAGATTATGAGAAGTGGGTACAAGAGAAACTTATTCCAAACCTACCAAAAAACGCTGTTGTGGTAATTGATAACGCCCCTCACCACAATGGTCTTAATGAAAAATTACCTAAGACTGCTTGGACTAAACAACAATTAAAAAGCTGGCTCTCTGAAAGAAACATATATGACAGGGAACAAATGTTGAAATCGGATCTTCATAGCGTTGCAAAAATGTACAAATTGCAATATAAAACTCATAAAATTGATGATCTGTTCATTCGACATGGTTTGCAAGTTTCAAGGCTACCCCATTATCACCCGGACTTAAATCCGGTCGGAAGTGCTTGGGTGGCACTTGAAGGATATTTTGCCAAACGAAATATTACCTCCAATTTTACAAAGGTTAAAGAATTCTGTAATAAATTTTTCCACACATTTTCTGCAAATGATTGGAAAGTTAGATGTGACCATGTTAAAAAGTTTGAAGATGAATTTATGAACAATTAACCACTTTTAGATACTGTTGTAGATAATATTAATTTGGCCGAAGACGGAGATAGCGAGGATGATGAAGTTGATATAGAAAGTGATTTTGGAGAATCATTTGTAGATGAACATCATTATTTTCGTGTTGATGATCCCTGTACATTTAAAACATATTTTTCATCAAAGTGTTTGTAGGTGGCATGACTGAATACATTAAACGCAACAAACGTAAAAATGTAAATAGATGTTATAAAATTGTAGATATTAGAGACAAATTCCACTAGAGTAATATAATATTTGTAGCACATCTAAACATAGTTCTAAATAAACAAAAATTGACGGCACCCAGAACCAAGATTCCTTTGTTTTGTCAGGCGAAAACCCCAAAAATTTACATATGAAAGTAGAAATATCTATCACAAAAAGCTTTGATATTTTATATTTATCATTAGTATACTTATTAGACCATCTCTACAGGCGATTCCCCCAATTTGTTTTACAAATTTTATGTATAAACCCGAATTTTTACCTTATTATCTACTACATATTATTAAGAATAACAATTTTAGGAAGCTCAACAGGTAGGTATGTCATTAACTATTACTACGATCAGATAGGAGAAATTGTTGGCCATTGTTAAATTTAGAAAGTCGCTTAACAATCCTTATCATATTGTACGCTTTATCTACAAAATCAGCCAATTTATATACAAATGAACGGCAATGACGAATATTAGAAGGGGCCACTTAAAAGACATTAATTTGAAGTAAAGTTGAAAGTTTATGTTTCTTGGAATCTATTATAGAATTCCCCGTATGGTTTTTGAAGTAATAAATAATTATGTCTGTACAACGAAAACCAAATTTTCTTAGAAAAATATGATAATTTTTATTTCCTGATTCATTCAATTAATAATAAAGAACACATTAATGTTATATTGTTTTGTAAACTCGATTTTATATAGCATTATTCATGTGCCACAATTTATTATGGGTAACACCCTCGTACATATTAGCAGCCTCACAATCTTCAAAACTTTGCATGCAGAATGTACGTCGCCTGCTCTTCCCGGTAACTGCGTTTACAACGTTGCCAAGTTGTATGGCTTTCTTGTGCATCGTCAACTGCCAAAATTAATTCGCAAACCTGTACTCATATTCGCGTTTTAAATGAAACTTACAGTTTCTAGATAACTCCACAATATATTTAACAATTGTTAAAAATAATCGTCAAATATTTGATATCGACACAATTGTCACTTTCTTCGAATTTTTAACAATTTTTAAATATATTGTGGAATTATCTAGAAACTGTAAGTTTCATTTGAAACACTAATTATATTTGGATTTGCTGAACACTTTTTAATACCTAAATTAGATGGCATACCCTTGTAACAAAGGCGTGAAATGTATTTTCAGCATGTTCGTTGTTCGTCTCATTCGACTTTGTTGATAAGACGATGACTAGATAAAATTTTTCCTGAACAATGGATGGGACGGTATGGACTAATATTCGTTCCGCATCGATCAGCTGATTTACCCATTCTCGAATTTTTATGGGTCAACGTGAAGGAGAAAGTTCACGAAAATAATTTAAATCATAGTATTGAAGATCTGAAGGAAGCAATAATCAATTCCGTAAACGAAATCACCCCAGACATGCTAAGAAACGCTTGTGTAATAAACACGAGATATGACACAAATTCTAAAAACACCCTATATAGACAATTTCTTTTTTAATTCAAAATAATTATTAAATTGACGACCTCAAATAGAAGAAATTACATAAACAAACGGTGTAAAGACAAGGTTAACAAAATATATCAGATTATGATAAGGTCAGGTTTTGTTTACCATAATAATAAACACGATATTGAAAATGGACCTTCACTGAAGGTGAACTCTAGAAATAAATATCGAAAAAATTGGGGAATCGAGAGAGTCAGTGAAAGAGAGAGAGGAAGTATCTCTCCCCTGGTGAGGCAAGTCTAAGTATTGACGGGCCCTCACCCTCAAGCAGTAATAGTGTGCAAATTTATGTGACTAGTGGGATTTCAAAACGTAAGTTTTTAATGTACTATTATTTTATATTGGATATTGAACGGTGATATTATATTCTCCTTTAACTTAACCGGGTATCCCAAGACAGTTAAGGGACCCCATAGTAATTTACAGTCATATCTAGTGTTTCTTATATATCAGCGCCCCTCATCTACTGGTAAGGCCAAATTGTAGAGGCATCTTATTTAGCTATATTCAGGGACCATTTTCCTGCATATGTATATGTTTTGTTTTTCTTAACTAATTGAGAATTGCGTAGAGGTATTTACATTTTAGAGATTATAATTAATCCTATTTCAGAGATATTCACAGTATACTAGAGATTATAATTAATCCTATTTTAGAGATTTTCGAATTTTACTCGAGATTATAATTAATCCTATTGTAGAGATTTCACATCATACTGGAGATTACATTTAATCCTATTTTAGAGATTTTCAATTTTACTTGAGATTATGATTAATCCTATTGTAGAGATTTTACATCATACTGGAGATTACATTTAATCCTATTTTAGAGATTTTCCATTTTACTTAAGATTATAATTAATCCTATTGTAGAGATTTTACATCATACTGGAGATTACATTTAATCCTATTTTAGAGATTTTCCATTATACTTGAGATTATAATTAATCCTATTGTAGAGATTTTACATTATACTGGAGATTATATTTAATCCTATTTCAGAGATTTTACATTTTACTAGAGATTATAGTTAATCCTAGGTTAAAAATTTTGATAATAGCGCGCAGACATTTATATTATATTAGGGGTCACAGACAGTCCTATCTTAATTTTTTTCTTTCCCGAATTTTTTACTTGATACAGTTTTTTTCTCTTTGTAATATATGTTTGTATATATTTTAACCTTTCAATTTATCTCCATAACCTCAATCCTCACCACCCCTATACCCGTCAAATAGGACGGACCGGCTAAACCTGAACTACGAACTCGGGCTTGGCACACTGTATAAGCCCAAGGGGCCCCACGACGTCTTTGATCGCTCGAGCTTGGAACAACCCCTCCCTCGAGGAAATCCCGCAGGGAGAACTCCTGGTTCTACAATTTTTGTGCCGCAAGGCACTGGTGACAGCACGCTGCAACGATCTTGGAAGAAGTGAAAAACAAAATATAAGAAATAAATGAATTCACTACACCGTCTGACAGCGGTGACCGAACGCAAATTTAGTACATAGGAAATACCATTTATTATACTGGTGAGAACGGTTTCCAAATTTACCATTCATTACACATGTAAAAAAGGTCAATTTATTACACTTGTAAAAAACTTTAAATTAGAGCGAGAAATGTTTTGAAGTTGGTGGAGACTAGTGGGAAAGTTGTTTTCTCATTTACTATTCGTTTTTCCACATTTCTCTCTATTATTATTTTTGTTCTGTCTTCAACAGATTCTGTGTCATCGAATTTATTTATTAATTTTCTAATCCATAAGTGGTACATGAATCGCATAGTCTTACGAAACAGCTTCAATACCTTAGTACTATCTTTATAAGATATATTATTTGTTGGAGAGTAAGCATTGTTGAAAAAGAATGAAAATTTGAAAATTATTCACCGAAGTTGATAGTTACACGGCAAAAGTCACTCAACATTTTTCGCTAAAACTGTAATTAAAAAAGTTCCTCTTGGACACCCTATCCGTCGACACAGTCTAGATTTTCTCTACTTGCATATTCTGTGAGTTGTTTTTTTTTTGGAAACTGGAATTACAATTGGAAGAATGTTGATTTTTATTCTTAATCCCATTGAGTATCTGCTCTATCAGGCATCTTTTCGTAGAATTTAGGAAATACCTACATAATTATACGTTACATCGTTACTGCAGAACAATATTTATTTTTAAAAATAATTTGAATATGAATTGAAATCGTTCTAGTGACTTAAACGGAAACGGAATCACTTCCAGTATATTTGTGCTTTTCTATTTTTTGCCTAACGCTTATTTTCGAATTAAAAACTGAAGTCTTTTGTTTCTCGTTTCCGCTTGGGGCAGTGCCGCCGCTGTCACAACAGGAAGCGTAATTAAAATAAATGATTTCTTCTCTTGTTTGATTTATCAAGTTCCACGGCGTGATGTCATGGTATACTTAAACATATATGTGGGTGGTTATTATTAGCATCATTACAATTTTTACAGGACATCTCGAGGTCATGTCTGAAAAATACTAAAGCCAGGTACAAAACCGAAATTGTATTTCAATCTTATCATTTCGGAACAAAAAGAATCATGGATTTGTTTGGTATTGGTTACTCACTGATATTCAACTATCTATCAATCTAATTGTATAGATGTAGTTATATTTTTGATTTCAAATGGCTCTTAAAATCGTAAAAAAATGATTTTTACTTATAAACTAAATTAGTATATTAAAGTATAAGTGGATAAAGAGGTCTTTCAAACACGCGTGAGCAAGTGTTTGTAAGACCAGTTATCCACGAATACTTTACGCTATTTTTTTTATTGGTGCACTTTGAAATCATAAAATATTATTAACATATCGAGAGTACTGCTCGTCAATCGCGCCATGTCACGTCTCGACTCCTCTCTCTTTTAAATATTCCCATGCTAGATAACAGACACTCTTATACCGTAAATTTCGTCTTTTTCCTCTCCCCGCAATTCTATTTTATTTTAATTAGTTTAAAAGTATATTATCTACGGGCAAATTATGTACACATTTGCCATATAATTCATGTATGATCTTCCATTTGCAGCATCAATGATAATTTTCCACATATTTATTAAAAAGATATTCAGTTCTAAAAAATAAAAGTTGTAACTATTGTAAAAATAACTCTAAAGTTGAACGTTGATCATGTGGTTTCGAACTTAATTTTCATAATTACACAGAAAATGTTTTACCCGTTGTTTAAGCCAATCAAATGCCTTAATTTTGACAGGTTGCCATGACGATAATATAAATTTTCCGAAAATTATTCCCTGATTTTGAAATGAATCCTCCACTTTTTCTGTCAATGGTGAATGAAGTGATGAGTTGTGGGTTTTCACGAATTGTCTCTGTTTCATGAAATAATAACGAATACTATCGAGATGACTATCTACCCATAAATAAAAGTTATCTATGTTCTGTTTATTTTTATGGGCAATCGTATAGACTAAGTTTGTAAGTTCACTGTATGTCTACATTATCTTTAGTTAGTTTAATACATTTTTCCTTTTTTGTACAATTAATTATATTTACTGTTAATGTATAATTTGGTTGAAAAGCTTGATTATAAAAATATTTTCATTAAGGTTTGTGTTGTTATTGAGAGCATAGAAAAAGTAAATATATATATACCAAAAAAGGTTGGCCACACTTCATCTAGTTGACTTAAACAAGATTGGAGAAAATCTTTTGTAGATAGTCTAGTCTTAAATAAAAATCTGTTCAATTAAGGAGTATATTCTCGTCACATATAGAAAAAAACGAATCATTAAATGAACAATAGAACAAATTAAAAGATTAAACTAGGAAAATAATTGAAATACTACCAAAACTGCCATCTACGGATGTCAGTAAAACTTTGCGCCATGTACACGTCTCAAGTTACTGTAGAAAGAATAAAATTTCCATTTAATAAACAATTAAAGTACCTAATTAAATTTAAATCACAAAAATATTTGAAATCACATAAAATACCATGTCGTATATTAAATTTATCCACCTTTTTCTATTTTCAATTGATACTTACAAACAAACATTCTTCCAAATAATTCTCAATTTATTGACTGAAATTTATTCACATAAAATTTTTATATATACATAGTTATTTTCCAACTAATTTTAAGCTGATCTAAAAAATCATTTGGCAATAAAAAAAATTTGTAAGACTTGGTCAAATTATTGCTGACTTATACCAAAAAATGGGCCAAGTCTTATAAACTTTTTTTATTCCCAAATGATTTTTTTGATCAGCTTAAAATTTGTTGGAAAATAACTATGTATATATATATATATATATATATATATATATATTTTCTGAATAAATTTCAGTCAATAAATTGAGAACTGTTTGGAAGAATGTTTCTTTGTAAGTATCAATTAAAAATAGAAAAAGTGGATAAATTTAATATACGACATGGTATTTTATGTGATTTCAAATATTTTTATGATTCAAATTTGATAAGGTACTTTAATTGTTTATTAAATGGAAATGTCATTATTTCTACAGTAACTTGAGACGTGTACATGGCGCAAAGTTTTACTGACATCCGTAGATGGCAGTTTTGGTAGTATTATTACTACAAAAAAATGGAAGTCCGTCCTCGATGCCCCGCCAAGTTTCGTGAAAGTCCATCCGAAATAATATCTATTTTGATTTGACGTTAAGAGGTACTGCTGTCAGATCAATAATCAAAAAGTTGTTATTGATACTTACATTTCTTGAGTTGTTGTTGTTACCATGGTAAAAACGCGCGTGTTCAAAAGTTCGATGTACGATGTGAGGTGTACTTTAAATAGGTGAAATGAGGCACCATTAAAAAAATTATAGAAATTATTGATTTGATCGATGAATTTCTCCCCATTATCTTCTTCCGCAATTACAAGTACTCCGTATCCAACTGAGTACACCCGCAGAATATGAGAAAAGGTACGTAAATTGGACATTAAAAGGCCAGACATCTTTGTGAGTAAAAATTTATGTAGTGACAAAACTGTGAGTGTCAAAAATAACCCCTCTCGTGAAACAATACAAAAAGGTCCGTTTAAAAATCGAACTATTAAAAGAAACAAATTAATGCATGCACACAAAAACATTAAATTAAAAAAAAACACAAAAAAGGTGTCTGGAAAGACAAATCAAATTCTATTTCACCAAAAGAAGACGACGAACCGCGACACGTCACCGATTCTCAAGACTCCCACACCTCAAAGTATACAGGAGAATGAAAAATAATAAAGAACAAAACATTAGAACTGAAAAATAAAAATCTAAATTTCCATCAACTGGTTTTTCTAGATGAAGAAGTATTATGTAATAACCACACCACTATTCTAAATACAAATATATAAAGCATACCCAAAACTTGTTAAAATCAATAGATATACAATCAAGTGTAAAGAACTAACAAAACTCAAAGAAAAGTGTAGAAAATTCGGACAACGAAAAGTGTCTAGGAAGCACAGGCAACGAAAAGTGTCTAGGAAGACCCAACATAGAAAAGAGTGTTGGTAACCCAAAACTAGAAAAGTGTCCGGTAAATGAAAAGTGTATAGAACATGTCAACATGATACCCGAAAACGACAAAAACAAGTGGCAGATACAATAGAAAAGTGTATAGATACTAACCTTACAGTCCTGTCGACGACAAATAGAACCTCAACATCAGACCTATCTACACAAGCGATTAAATTACAGGAACCAACCAGCATGGGAGAAGACTCGATTGGCTTTCAATCCAGCTCAGCGGAAGAATCAAGTAACAGGGCACCAAAAAATCATCCTATCAAAATTACCATGACGCATGCCCAAGTCCATAAGGAGGCCAACTTATTATGGGCACAAGAAGTAGAAAACACTGAAAAATCTACGACAAATGTACCTTTAATTTTTCATCACAGTATGAAAAAATTATCAAGATGACTATTGTACCCAGAGAAATGGATATGTCAAGCAAAAAGACGCAAGTAGAGGACACGAACGTAATTACGTCAATCACACAAGATGAACAAATGGAAATTACAGAACCACTATCCACGGAATTCATTAAACCCAATAACAACATCGTTTAACAACTCAATCAAGCAGACCACTCGACAGTGGAATATAACCAAAACCAGTAATAAACACGACACGTTTCAAAAGCGGAATTTTATTAATATCATTTTTTGTAATATACATGGAGTTCTTAACAAACTCCATCTCATCAGACATTTTCTCGACATTTATAAACCTAATATTGTCTTCTTAATCGAGACGCTCCTTTAACCTAACAAATCCGTGAATTTTAGACACCCCGAATATAATCTTTTTAGACAGGATCGCCCCGCAAATGTCAGTGGTGGTATATATTAAAAAAAGGCATAAATTTCTAGCTCTTGCTACCTAACAATTCTTTAAATGAGCATATTTCATTACTTATAGAAAACAAAATCAAAGTTGTTGGGGTATACAGTTCGCCAAATTACCAATTATCAGAAATAGACTTTTTCAATATCACAAAAACACACAACAGTGTTCTCATAATGGGTAACTTAAACTTTGAGCATCCACTGTTGGACTCCTATGCCACATATACAAACCCTAACGGAAATACTCTCCAGAGATTCTGCGATAACTCGAATTGCAATATCTACAGTAGGACTACCCTACCCACTTTTCCTATTCCAGTTTCTCCCCTAGCACAATCGATTTAGCCATCGGCCGCAATTTTAATATCATATCAAAATAATTCCAGACCTCAACTCCGATCACGATCCGGTCCTACTAGAATAAAAAATAGCAGACACCACACATTCACCTTAAAAAAAATGCTCGATTACACAACAACAAACTCAACACAATACAGAAAATACATAGATGAACCTTTATTAATTGCAGAAAAAATAGAAAACCAAAATCACTTAATAAACACAATGCAGAATTCACAAAACATATTTATTACGGCTATAAAATATACAACCACCCTTAAACCAAAACCCCACAACCACAATACCTTTCCCGATTACACAGTAAAATGTATTAACGATAAAAACAAAATTCGCAGACGACGCAATTATATAGGAATCAAAATGATAAACAAGTATTAAATCTTTATCAAAACGTGATAAATACTTTAATTGCTGAATACAGAAACAATACTTGGAAATTATTCTTAGAAAAACTCTCACCCCAAGACAACTAACTCATTATGGAAAATCACGAAAAGACTTGAAAAACCAAAGAGACGAAATCACATAAAATGTTATAAATGGGCAAACTTTCACACAAATATGCGATATCGCAGAAGCTTTTGGAAATGATTTCTAGAACAATTTCACAAACAATACAATAAATACACAACACCATCTCAACATTTCACAAACAGTTCAAAACCACTTACACAAAACACACACTTTAAACACTAAAAACACTACTTCCGAAATTCATAACACATTTGCATCACATAATAATAAGACATCTCCGGGGAAAGATGGTATTCCAAACATCCTCCTCGAGAACTTACCAAAACTCAACTGTAACCGTCTGAAAATTAAGACATTTTAAAACACACGAACAACTAACTGATATTCACCTTTTATTCAATATAGCTGACGTCGAAAATAATATTCCGCCTCTGTAAACAAATATTGAGGATAAGGTGACAATGATGAACGAGAAAATAAAATCATACATTGAAAATAAGATAATAACGATAGACGAAAAAATCAAGGAGTTAGAAGGAAAGATGGCAGATTTAAAAAGAACACAAGACATGCCAGCAGAAGTGAAGAAGATTTAACATATGAGACCCTGCAAGTCAGAAATAAACTCTAGCATAGAAGATATTGGCAGTTTAGCCCGAGTCAAGGTCCTAACGTTCGACGGATCAATTACGTAAAACAGTTTGAAGCAGCCGCTAGAGTGAATAATTGGTCCGATAGGGAGAAGGCAATAAACTTAACCATCACGCTTCGGGAGATGCCTTAGATGTACTACAGACGATACCTTTGGAGGAAACGGATGACTTCGAGCAGCTGAAGAAGAGGTTGGACATGCTATATGATCATTGGAATGTCTGGCCATCCAGGCCTATATTGATGGCTTACGTGACCCCGATATAAGGACGCTTCGTTTAGCCCATCCCAAAAACATTAGTTGATACATTGACAGCTGCACTTGATTATGAAGCAGCAACGAAGCATTCGGGTTATAACAAAGTTAGGACCATCCGAGAGAAGGGTGACGATGACAGACTTGACCAGATCGTCAACTTGTTGAAAGGTATGGTAGACAAGAAGCCGAAGAAGATCGGTGCTGTAATGTGGCGAGCTAGAGCATGCACGAAGTTCGTATAAGCGTCTCACTACTCCTGTAAACCAAGAACATCTTGAAGGTAAAGCAGTCAGAAGCATTCGCGGTACAACAAAGGTAGGACCATGCAGGAAGAAGGTGACGATGACAGCCTTGACCAGATCGTCAACTTGTTGAAATGTTTGGCAGACAAGAAGCATAAGAGGATCAAGCCGGAGGTGTGGCGAGCTAGAGCACGTACGCAGTCTGTCTAAGTGTCTCAAGACTCCAGCAACCCAAGAACTCCAGTCACAGGGGAAATCAGACATGGGTGAACATCGAGCTGATTTGAATCATCGAAAAGCCGACTCTCTGCCTAGACGGTTATGCCCTGTAGACTAATCTCAATGCAACAAGTTGAAATCTAAAGAAACTGCAGTTTCAAGAACTACTGAAGTCTACGAGGAATGGTAACCCACCAGGATCAGAGAAGATCAGGAGACTGATCCTCACCTGAAGGTGATCCGGCAATGAAAGGAAGAAAATAGGCGACCTACATGGCAAGAAGTGTCAATATTTTCACCGACACTCAGGGCGTATTGGGCTCAGTGGAACTCCCTTGTCCTGGAAGAAGGGCTGTTGAAAAGAGTTCTTTAAAACGATGAAGGTTGCGAGATGAGGAGACATCTGGTTAGTCCATCGGGAGGTCATCTGGGAGTGAAGGAAATTCTTCAGCGAGTCCGTGAAAGGTTTTATTGGATGAACAGCTCCAACGATGTGAAGGACTGGTGTATGGAATGTACAACTTGTGCTACGAGTAATGGACCACATCACTAGAGAAAGACACCTATGAAACAGTATAATGTTGGAAGCCCTTTCGAAAGGATTGCCTCAGACATCGTTGGACCATTTCCGACGACAGAAAATGGTGGTAATACATCCTGGTGATAATGGATCTCACAAATTGGGTGGAAATTTACGCGATCCCGAATCAAGAGGCCACAACTGTCGCGGAAGTATTGGTGAAAGAATTTATCATCCGATATAGAGTGCTCTTGGAACTCCACAATGACCAGGTAGGAAATTTCGAAAGATATCTATTCCAGGAGATTTGCGACAAGCTGAGAACGAAGAAGACCAGGACAGGAGCATTAGAACCACAGTCAGATGGAATGGTCGAGAGAATGATCAGGATTATTGGAAAATACCTGCTCAAAGTAGTTTCCAGCCATGAGAGAGACTGGCACCCGAATCTTTCTCTATTTGCATTGGCTTATCGATCTGCCGTGAATGAGTCCACGGGTGAAACACCTGCGAAAATCCTGTTTGGACCTGATATGAGGCTTCCTTGTGACCTGGAATTTGGCTGTCGGCTTGGAGAAGATCTAGCAGGAGAAGATTACGTGATCCAATTGAGGAGAAGACTGGACGATATTCATGTAATAGTTCGAACAAATCTTCAAGTTGCCAGCGACAGAATGAAAAGTCGGTACGACACGCAGGCTACATTAGGCGGTTTTGAAGAAGGGAACAGAGTATGGTTACACAACCCGACGAGGAGAGGAGAATTTTCTCAAAAATTACAAAAATACTGGAAAGGACCAATCAAGAAAAGAATCAATGATATTATGTATCGCATAAGCAAGATCCCCCATGGAAAACTAAAAGTAGTTCACCAAAATCGACTAGTGCCATTCGAAGGAGACCATGACCTAGATAAAGGAGTGAACCATATTCGAGATGTGTCTGACCCTACCTTAGATGAATTTAAGGGCGCGTATGGAGGTACCGGAAAAGCTAGATATGAAGTCACTTCAGAACAACGACAATATCTGTTCACTCTCCCGGAAGATTATTCACTGGCATACAACATCCCCGCCCGTATCAAGAACGCGCGAGGGTTGTCAACCGTCTTTCGAACGAACTTCGGGCAATTAGAAAAAGACCAGATTCCAGCCCCTGACAAGACACTGAAACTGAAACATAATTCGCGGTACGTCTTCTAAGTGGTAACTAAAAACGAATTTCAAGATAGATATACCTACCGCGATGTGTGGGAAGCACTTCGAAACCTCTGAGACCGTGTGTTGGAATCCAGCGTGAAGAGACTGGCTACGCCTAAGATAGCGAGTAACCAGTTGGATTGGCGAGTCATCAGGAACATGGTAGAGGTGACATTCCAAGATACCGATGTCCAGATTAATTTGCAGCTACAATCCGCGTTATCAGTATCCGATGAAGACGTTGCCCTGTTATTTCCATAAGATGGGAAAGTGTAGAAATGGGGCCAGTTGCCAATTCAAACATCAAGTATCGGCTACACAAAAGGTCCAGGAGGAACTTCCATTTAAGGAGGGGGTAATGTTACGAACTAGCACACCGAAGTAGATACTAGGTACGGTCCTGTAACCTTATGCTAACGGAGTTTCAAAAATGGCGATCGCGCCGAATTCTGAGAAGGTCTATTAGGATTTTTTGTGACCGTTTTCATAGACATGTTCTCCGAAGATCTTTTAAGGATTGAGCCGGCATTCGAGAAATAACCCGAAAAGCGATCGTTTTTGTGTAAGTCGCAAACTAGAATTATCTAGAAAAAAACGCCACTTATATATAAAGCACCGACCAGCGGGAGAAGTTAAGTTTATGAAGTGATCTCGTGAAATAAACAATTGAACAAGTAAATAGTGGTGCAGTGTCTATATAAATTGGTTTAAGTGCATATATTGTAAATATAATATAAATTAGTGAATAGTGTAGTGAATAAATAAATTGAGTAAGTGAACCTACAATGTGTATGAATTTATCCCACCCGTCAGATAAACTGTTTTAAATAAATAAGAAAAACATTACATTGGTGCCAGGTGTGAGGTAATATAAATAAATAAGACGTAAACATGTCCAAGAGACTTAGTGACCTGAAAGTGACAGAGCTAAACGCAGAATTGGAAAATCGCGAGCTGGAAACGTCCGGTATGAAGAATAAGTTAGTAGAAAGACTCAAAGTGGCACTGGTAAGTGACGGCTTGGATCCAGAAACCTTTTTATTCAATGACGAGGCTTACACCTTAATCTCGTCAATTTCTGCTAACATGGACGAGAAGATTTCTGCCATGGAAGAAAACATTTCGACTAATATGAAGAACGATATTTCTGCTAACATGGACAAACTTTCTGCCGATATCTTATTATTGAAAAATGACATTGCTGCTGACGTCGAAAATAAAATTTCGCCTCTAAAATCGAATATTGAGGATAAGATGACAACGATGAACGAGAAAATAGAATCAGATATTGTAAATGAGATGACAACGATCGACGAGAAAATCAAGGAGTTAGAAGGAAAGATGGCAGTTTTAAGAACAGAAGACACGCCAGCAGAAGTAAAGAAGATTGAACATATAAGACCCTGCAAGCCAGAAATAAAATCTAGGATAGAAGATATTGGCAGTTTAGCTCCAGTCAAGGTCTCAACGTTCGACGGAAAGACGTCATGGACCAATTACGTAAAACAGAGAAGACAGTAAACTTAACCATCGCGCTTCGGGGAGATGCCTTAGATGTACTTCAGAATATTACCCCCGTAGGCTAGCTCATTGAGATGTTATTTTAGTTCGGTAGAGTAGAGGTGGGTAAATATAAAGTGGATTTTACTTTATAATATAAAACTGATTTATTATCACAGTTCACACTGGAAATTGTGATTAAACAAAGTTGATTGATAACCTAAATGGTACCAGTTGGTTTTCAAAGAAAAATTATAAGTAAGCAGTCTTAAATTAATATTGTATTATACATAATATATCGATAGTGTTATTTCAGCTGAAAGTTTGTGAGGTCACCCCAGAGTGTGTTATTAGTTGGAAAGAGCTTACTTGGCCGCTTTTATGTATTCCTCCAATTAAAGTTATATTCGATGCCAGTATTTGTATCGGACAATCTTACTGCAGTGGTGTTGAACTACAACCACCATCCGGAAGGTAATAGTTATTGCGATGCCTGGATTACGATACAGTTGAGGTCTTAGATGTTTATATTTAACTATAATATTGTAGAGACAATGAGAAAGGAGATAGGGAAATAATGATGTGAAGAAATGATCTTGTGTGGCCTAGATGGATTGATTATATTAATTGCTCAAATCTTTAAATCCTCTTCTTAGAGATTGTTTTCAAAAACTAAATACAATTTGAAAGCAACTAATAACGTTTCTTTTCTTTTTCGTTAAAAATCCTAGAGATTCTAAAAAACTAGGCTCATGCTTAAAACTCGAAGACCAAAAAAAGAGAGAAGGTATCAAAAAGATCACCACAAAAAAGAGTTGACATGATTGAAGTTAAAGTTTCATGCTAAGGAATTTTAAATATATCACCTGCTTAACCTTGAACTCGTCCAATCATAGAAATGCAGATTTATATATGCCATAGAACCAGATTGGATTCCCATAATTAATTAACATATAATTATAAGTTCCATGTTCCATGGAAATTTCAATGTCAATTACTATAACCTATACTCATAAACAACACTTGAAGAATATTAAAAGAATTTATTTAGAATAATCTATGTATTCATTCATTATACTAATTTATTTTGTTTAAAGGTAAAATTTGAAATTATTTGGAGTTCATCCTTTGAAAAGACTGCATTGTTTTTACCTATTAAATCAGTGTAAACTATTCAAAACCATAACAGGACGATACATTTGGAAGAAACGGATGACTTCGAACAGCTAAAGAAGGGGTTGGACATGCGATATGGTCATGAACATCTAGAACATTTGTACCAATCCCAGCTGAAGAAACGAAGGCAGAAACGTGATGAATCACTTCAAGAGTATGAAGTGGACATTGCCCGACTAGTTCGATTTGCTTATCCGTCAGCACCAGAGAACATGATGGAATGTCTGGGCATCCAGAACTTTATGGATGGCTTACGTGACCCCGATATGCAGAGGACGCTTCGTTTAGCCCATCCCGAAACATTAGTTGACACACTGACAGCTGCACTCGAATATGAAGCAGCAACGAAGGCTCCGGGTTATAACAATGTTAGGACCATCCGAGAGGAAGGTGACGATGACAGACTTGACCAGATCGTCCACTTGTTGAAAGGTATGGTAGACAAGAAGCCGAAGAAGATCAGGTGCTGTAATTGTTGCGATCTAGGAGATGTACGCAGTTCGGGTAAGCGTCCTATGATTCCTGCAAACCAAGAACTTCTTTAAGGCAAAACAGCCACGAAGCATTCGCGGTACAACAGAGGTAGGACCATGCAGGAAGAAGGTGACAATGACAGACTTGACCAGATCGTAGAGTTGTTGAAATATTTGGCAGACAAGAAGCCTAAGAGGATCAACTGCTGGAAGTGTGGCGAGCTAGAGCACGTACGCAGTCTGTCTAAGCGTCTCAAGACTACAGCAACCCAAAAATGCAAAGGGGAAATCATACATGGGTGAACATCGAGCTGATTTGAGTCACCGAAAAGCCGACACTAGACGGTCATGCTCTGTAGACTATTCTCAATGCAACAAGTCGAAATCTAGGGAAACACTGCAGTTTCAAGACCTACTGTAGTCCACGAGGAATGGTCACCCACCAGGATCACAGAAGATCAGGAAAATGATCCTCACCTGAAGATGATCCGACAAGAAGTGTCAAGATTTTCACCGACACTCAAGGCGTATTGGGCCCGTCAGATAAACTGTTTTAAATAAATAAGAAAAACATTACAATATAATCTGTGGATTATATTTACGTAAGAGACTTTTTTTTAATTTTCATATTCAAACTGACAGTGTACTTGTAATGTTGGTAACAGTGTGATACGTCATATAATTTATTGTCAATCGTGTGGTCAATCTATACTCACTGAAAGTTTATTTATTAATCACTTTAATTACACTTCATGTTTCAATGTAGTGTATTATTAACGAAAACATAACATACTGGTGACGAGGATAAAGTTATTTTAAGCAAGTAGTTGAGATCATGTTCAAGATATACTTATAACCACAATTTATTGGACATGAACGCGACACAATTTTCTTAAATTTTGGAATTGCACAACAAGAACAAATTACACAATTGTTACACGCTTAGACCATAACAACACAATAACAGTCAACCGCTACTATTTCTTTACTAACGGAAGTGACCAATATCATAAAAAACTTTGAATGTGAAAAATACGATGCCCATATGAAAAATAGAATTCCCATATTACTGCCGAAATATTCATAGAATACTTTGAAGCCCAGTGTCGCTTGTGGGGACTGGAGAAAAAACCCAACGATGTGGAGTACATTAAAACAAAACATGAACAATTTTTATCCTCTTCAAAACCCGAAACATATAAAGAACTGAAAATCGCGTTTGCTAATTCAACACCTAAATTTGAAGAAAAATCATATTTAGGAATATCAGAAAAATTTCTTATATTATTCCAACCTGGAATTACGCGATTCAAAGCCTTAAACCATTTTTGGAATTATACTCGGTCTGGGGGCCAATCTTGCGAACAATATGCTAGTACCCTAAAAGAAATTTCTACAGACTGTAAATATGAAGGCAATATGCTAGACCACTGTGACCCTTTTGCAACCGTTTTAGTCATAAGAGGCTCGAAATAGAATTAAAACAAATATAGCCCGATATTTTAAATCCAGACGGCAGCGAAGTAACATAGAACCAGTTATTTGAGGTCGCTCAGGCTAGAGAAGCCGCTGAGTACGATCATGACAGCACAGCGATGACAAAATACAAAAAATAAGACAGCAGCAAAAACGTAGTAACAGAACAATAGTAGCGGAAGATGCCAATAGTAGCGGGAGATGCCAGTAGTAGAAGTAATATGGTGAAATATTTCAATCATGGAGAATGCAAACGTTGCTGCAATGAGTCACACAAAAACAACAAAGGTCCTGCTACTAATGATAAATACCATGCTTTTGGATCAATGGGACATTTCGAACGAGTTTGTTTAAAGACAGGAAGGGCAAGACTATGTACTGGTACTTGGTATTAAGAAATTTTTTTAGTGTATATACTCTTTGGGGTGCATTTTGTAGAATTTTGGACAGACACCTGTTTGAGAGATATTCTCTAGCAAAACCTTGTGAAAGCTGTCAGCATAATCACGAATTTCTCAGCCCTGTAAGGCATTCGCTCCGTTATACTTGGTATCTTCTCGAAACAATGATTTGATTTAGGATTACCCATTACTACCTATCAAATCAGGATCAACAGCCATTGTTGAACATTCTTCTAGAATATGGGGGTATGGTAAGAAATACTTTCTGGATAATATCACAATATGCACATTTCTTAAATACCCCGTTATTATCATTATCTCCCAACAGTTTCCACGGATGGCTTCACAATCTGTTTGAAACCACACTGTAATAAGCGGAGGATGCCCGTTTATCCACAGCAGTATCACTCAATAACCATTTTCTCACTTCCAGTTACCGAATCTTGAATTAACTTCTAGCTGAAAACTCTCCAGATTTTTTGTGGGATTCCAGGATTATTAATTCCAATTGCCACAATTCTATGATCGTTCGCAGTCCATGTGAAATTAGTTCAAGTTACCTCAAAGTATTTTAATTTTTGGCATATAAAATATCCACGCCGTCTAATGCAAATTTGGAGGGAAAATGTGTAAAATACAAATTGATACACACAAGCATTTTTCAATTCAATAAGACGAGGTTCTTTGGTGGAAGGCTCAATATGTAAACCTCTTTCAATCAGAGCTTCATGATCCATCAAGAGCCTCTAGTTGAATAGACAGTGTTATTGGGAGAATTCATTATTTACCAAACTGGATATTTCGGGAGAACTGTCTCTAACAGGTGTTAATCTAACATTGTCAGTACCCAATCGCTCATTATGATTATAACTCTGTAGTTAAAGCCTCGTGCTAGGAATACATACTTTTTATAGATATATAATACACAGTAGATAAAGCATTTCATTCATAAATTGATATTTGTTTTTACCTGAACATTTAGAAAGAAACAAAGTATTTTATAAGTAGGTTAAATGAAGAGAGACTCTAATGTTGGAACTCGTATGGCAACGCTGCACAAAAGCCTAGAGAAGGAGATATGCGCGCGCTTCAAACACAATCAGTGGCGTATCCCAATAAATGAAATACGTATAGGTTATTAATTCGTGAGTAAAAAACAAATAGCAGTAAAACAGATAATAATGCAGAATTAATTATTTATGCGGAGGAAATAAAAACAAACAAAAACATTAATTTAAATTAAATTTAAACTATAGCTTAAAATTTCGTTCAACATCTAATTTTATGCCTTTGTAATATTTTAACTTATAATTTCAATGTTGAAAAAAAATATATAACATTTAAAGCACCTTTGAGTGTTGATAAAACATATTTACTTAACCCTCTGTGCGCAAGGTAGGTATGTCATACCCAGTCCAAATTTTAAACCTGTTTTTGTAATACACATGATAATATTTACGTGGGTCTTAACAGCTGCTCAACATTGTTTAATGTATCTAATAGTCAAACAAATTCAGTTGACTTCGATCAGGCAACGAGTGCATTTGTGTTTGAAAGCGGTGCTGGGTATATTGCACCCACCTTACGTTCGACGGAACATTTTTAGTGAAAGTACGTTTGTAAGAATTTCGGTATAATTTTAGTATTTTTGATATATTTCTGTACAGTGTCTTATGAAGCTGAACAAAAGAGGTTGTTAGATCTCTTAAGGGATGTTGAAAGTGACGAAGCAGACAATTTAAGTGACGATAAGGATGAAAGTGAAGACGAAATTTATCATATTAGTGAAAGAAGTGCTAATAGTGATACCCAAGGTGACTTAAGTGACACTGAGATTGATATGCCACAAACAACCGAAAATGAAGGTGTGCCCCTTTTGTTTGGAAAGGATGGCACAAAATGGACGTCTACACCCAACAGGCCCAATGTACATACTCGATCTGAAAATATTATTATTCATTTACCAGGAGTAAAGCGCGAATCAAGAAATGCCAAAAGTGTGTTGGATTGCGGGAAACTTTTTATTAGTGGAGAAATGCTGCAAGATATTTTACTTCACACAAATGCGCAAATAAGTTGTATAAGAACTTCTTGCAAAAATGAACACACAAAAAAGTGTATTATGAAAGATACAGAGATGTCTGAATTGACAAAGTTTGTCGGCCTTTTGTACTTAGCGGGACTATTTCACTCAAACAGGCAAAATTTAAATCATCTTGGGAGAAGTGACGGAACTGGTGTAGATATTTTTCGCACAACTATGACTCTTAAGCGATTCCAGTTTCTACAAAACTGTGTGCGTTTTGATGATAGATCTACCCGAGACGATAGAAAAAAAATAGATTAATTAGCACCTATTCGTTGTTTTTTTGGAAAGTTTGTGAGTAACTGCCAAAAAACGTATACCCCAGGAGAATATCTAACGATAGACGAACAGATGCTGGCATTTCGAGGCCGTTGTAGTTTTCGCCAGTATATGCCAAAAAACCTGCGAGATATTGCATAAAGTTGTTTCCTTTAGTGCATGCAAAAACCTTTTATGTTGTCAATCTAGAAATCTATCCAGGAAAACAACCACCAGGTCTGTACGCTCTTGGATATACCGCATTTGACGTCGTACATAGACTGGTCCATTCAATCTCAAATACTAACAGAAATATTACTTTTGATAATTGGTTCACCAGTTATACGCTTTTGACGCATTTGCTCAATTAACACAGATTAACTTCTGACGGGACTCTACGTAAAAACCAAGCACAGATTCCACCAACACTACTTACACTGAAAAATAGGAAGTGTCCTAGTTCTATAGTTGTTTTCCAGAAAGACGTTACCCTAGTCTCTTATGTACCAAAACCAAGAAAAGGAGTGTTTATTATGTCTACACTGCATCATGACGACAAAATTGACAAAGACAAATTGGAGCAGCAGAAGTCCGAATTGATTACATTTTATAATCAAACAAAATGAGGTGTCGACGTTGTGGATCAGTTATGTACGAATTATGACACATCTCGTAATTCAAAACGATGGCCAATGACAGTTTTTTACGGTGTTTTGAATATCGCTGGTATAAACGGTGCAATCATATATAATGCCAACAATTCTACTCCAAAGAAAAGAAGAGGTTTTCTCCGAGATTTAGGCTTAGCTTTGATCTCAGAACATTTAAAAAATAGAAAAACTAACGTTTATCTACCCAACGATCTAAAGAAGAGGATAGCTGATCAGATAAGTGAACCATCAACTCCACCCCAAAACAAAGTGACAAAAATCATGAAATGGTGTCAGCAATGTCCAACGTGCAAAGATAGGAAGACCAGATACACTTGTTACCACTGTAACATGTTTTTGTGTATGGAGCACGCTATCTTCACATGCGAAAATTGTCTAAAAGATAAATAGGAGATATGAAGATCAAACAACTGTTTGAGCTATACAATATTTTTTTCTGTCTTTTCATTTTCTATTTTTTTATTTTATGTTTATTATTACCATGTACTTTTTTAATTCACTAGCAAAATAGAGATTATTTTTGTTTGTCAAAAAATATAATGCTGTTTAGTTTTATGATAATAGAACTTAAAATTTTCTTTAAATTGTGATATTTACTCAGTCTGCTTATGAAACAATGACAAATGGTATATATATATATATATATATATATATATATATATATAGATATATATATATATATATATAGATATATATATATATATATAAATATGTTCATCCAGAACTGGGTGTAGCAGTCAACAGTGGGGCTGGTGAGAAATCGAACAATTTTATTATTCATCAAGCTTTCAACCCTTGTTTGGGGTCTTCCTCAGGATGACTACAAATATTATATATTTAAAAATAATACGTTACAAAACATAGTCGTACTTACTAAAATGGATTGTCAGATCGACTATACCATAAAAGTTGGAAACCATAAAAACTCCATAAACAATATATACATTTAAAAAACATTTAAAAGTAACATAAAAACCATTACAAACAATAACATTGTACTGATTTAGAAATTATTATCGGATCAAACACACAATGAATATTACATTTTGAGATGTTAGAAATTAACTGATAAAACTCCAAATGAAAACAAATGGTAAAAATGACAATTAGCATGGAACAACACGGTGAGCACGGAACAACACAAAATGGCCTTTAACTAAAATGCAAACCAGCGAACACTACATTAACGAAGATGTTATGCATTGTTAGTATGCTGTGTTAGGGGAAATATTTTAGGAATTTTGTTTTTATTATTCTCATACTCGAAAATGTTATTATAGATGAGACTCAGATTTTGAGTATCCGATCTAGTGTTGAGGGGTCTTTCAATTTTATTAATAAACACCATCTCCAAGAAAATCATTTATAGTAGTTATTTCCTCCAATTAAAACATCAACTCCTTCGAAATCCATATCATGTTGTGATTCAATAACATGGGTCGACAGAGCGCAAGACGGCTTTCCCAATCTGCAATCGCTTTTGTGAGATGTTATTCTACCCTGCAAAAGCCTTGAAGTTTGTCCAATGTATGCTTTATGACAATCCTTGCAATTGATCTTATACACAACATTGGAACTTTCTAACTTTTTGACTTTAGTTTTGGTGCGGGTAAACAGGGAACCTACAGTTTACACATTCCTCGTTGAAATCTTAACATGTGGAATGTGTTTCAAAACAGAAATAAGTTTGGGAGTCAGATCATTGATATAAGGTAAGGAAACAAATTTCATATCTGTTTCACGTATATCATCAACATTAGAACTCTTAACTATAGCCAACCGACGTTGGATTGGAAAAGAAGAACTGAAAATAATGTTGTTGAGAAGTTTAGAAGGATAAGAGTTATCAATAAATATATTGTAAAGCATTTTCAAATCACGATTTCCAGATGATGAAATTAAAACTTATAAAACCATCACATATGCAGGAAATATTCCTAATAATATTTCAAAGATAATATCTTCAGCAACGAATACAACAATTTCTTTTAAAACAGAAAGTAACGTAAGTACAAAATTGTTAAATGTAAAAACAAAAATACCACTATTAAAGAAGTCAGGTATATATAAACTCAAATGTCCAGAATGCAATGCTGTCTATTTGGGTCAGACCCTTAGGAATTTTGAAATACGATACAGTGAGCACTTACGAGCATACAGATTAAAACAACCAGATGAATCCCACTACGCAAAACATCTACTTGACACCAATCATTCATTGACACCTAACACAGAACTAGAAGTACTGCATATTTGTGAAAAGAAACAAGAACTGGATTTCCTTGAAGAACTGGAAATTAGAAGACATTTAAGAAACCCACAATATGAAGTTGTCAATGAACAGTTAAATCTAGGGAATTCTCCACTAATAAACTGTCTTCTTAAGTGATAATTGTAAAGATCAGCAGATATAGGTTTCCTGGTTTTCTATATCATTGCACAGTTAAAATGATCTTAATTGGAAAAATGATATCCAGGATATCACCATAGGGCTAATAATATCTAAGCTTCAATATTTGTAATATCACATCTTCTTCTTTTTTCTATAAACATATATTAAGCCAATCACAAGTTAGGTTACTTCTTGGTCTAGCCAAAAATAACTACTAAACATCAGGTAGGCATAAAATGAAATGTAACTTCTGTCATTCTGACGATGATATTGATTTATCGAAACAATTGTCAATTTTTTAGAATTTTCAATAACTTTTATTATATTGTGGAATTAACTAGAGATCTTGAGTTTCATTTAAAAACACTAATTATTATTGTTAATGTTATTATTTAGTTGTTATAAATTGTTACTTTTGGTTTGCCCGGTATATTAGAAAATTTTAAAATATGTCATAAAATGATTATACCTTACATGAAAACTCTATGATCTCAAGGTAGGGTTCCTATGGTAAAACGAAACTATTTTAATTTCAATTATGAGCGCCAAAATATAAAATCCTTGTATTTAAATAAAGAAATTTTTTTAATCAAAAATACTTGCTTTAATTTCTTTTTAGAATCCTAGAGACGGTCCTGTATGTATGATTCCAAAACCCCTCTACGATTCAGAAACGTCTGGTCAATACTTCCAACTGTTGAATTATAGATGGAGCAATCATCGAGAAATGAAACTTTTCAACAATGCAATTTCAAGTCTTTCAAGTGAAAAACGTTATTTAATATCTAGAAAAACAAATACATTATTTATTCACAAAAACTCATAAAAACAAACTATCTACGATGATCATTCATTCAACAACTCATACACTCAAATGAATTATTATCATAGGTGATTACAAACTATGCAACATTTTATACACATTTGAAAACGAATCATGTTACAAAATTCTCTATGAAATAAAATGGCGAATATAACGATGGTTAAAGTGTATGAAATATCAAAGTTCAAATATTTGCACAACACAAGTGAGTTTATTCAATCTTTTTGCATTTAAATAAATAGTTTTAAATACCTATTCACTTTTCCTTTTTAATTCACCTCATTGATTGTTTTTTTTGGATAACCTCCTGGAAAGCCACACAGCCTGTCGTGCTTGGGTCGAAATCAAAATTGATGTTATATTCCATCCACATCAATACATTTTAGATGGAATTCCATAGTCCAGCTCTTTCTGAAATGTATCGTGGAGACACCATTGCCACGATACAAAATGTTACTTGGTTATACAGATGAAACTTACGGTTAGTATTCTATAATTTTTACCAATCTTCTTGTTAAATCTAGGTTCGTTTACTTGATTGATGAATTTGTTGAGTTACATTTAAAAATAATGCATTTCTTATATAGTTACCACTCCAATGTGCCGCTTTTCGAATAGTTTTGAAATATTTTCTCCAAATTTTGCTTTTCACTCATTCAACTCCACCAAAAAGAATTCTACCTAGTGAGTAGTGTACATTATCAACAACTTTTTTTATTCAATTTTTTCAGTTTTCAATCCGCTTGCCGCTGATCAAAATATTTCAAATCTAATCCACCAATCAAAATTAACTATAAAAATTCTTGTTAACAAATTCCACTTCAAGTTTTAAATTGCTCATCTATCCTTCTAGGACATTCCGTTTAAAGTCTTTAAATGATTAAATCTGATATATTACTTCCTTTAGAATATATTCCAAATTATTTAGAAATGACAGATCTTTTTATTCCAATTAGATCTATTCGGAATGACAATTCATTTCACAAACGTCATACTTTTATAAACTTAATGTTATTATTCTGACTTTTTACCTTGACATATTCTAAATAATTATATAATGTTATCAGAGAATTTCTTCCAATATCTAATTATTTTTTTGGTAAACAAATCATAATGTTTTGACTTTTACTGTGTGAGAAATAGATTGTTATAATTTATATAATGTAACGTTCAAAATTCTCACTCTCAAAGGCTAGAGATCATGTTATATATTTCACATATGTGTATTTACAAAGTGTATTGAAAATTTCCTTCATGATTTTTCAGTTTGATTCTTGTTTATTTTCTCTATTGAATAATGAATGATACAGATTGTCTTTATTTCGGACGATTCAAGAAATAATTCAAATTCTAAAATTTTGTATTTGCATATAGTGTGTAGTATTTCATTCCATATTATAGTATACAGAGTGTTGCAGGTTCCTTTCTATGTTAATATATATATATATATATATATATATATATATATATATATATATATATATATATATATATATATATATATATATATATTACATAAACAACTAAGTATTTACTTGAAATAATTGAATTTTACTGCAATTTGCTTTCCGGGTATATTACACCCACCTCACGCTCCGTGTTATATTTTTTACCTTACACACGAAGGGTTGACTTATTGGTTTTAGGTACCTTTGGCCTCAATAATACGAAAATCTACGATTTTATGAGTAGAAGAAAAAATATAAAATTATATTACTTGTTCATAAAAACAAACAAAATGATAATTTGATACCTTTCAGTGATAAGGAACTTTTGGATTTAATAAAAGAAAACAACTTGAAATTATTCTAAGGGTGAAGTAAATACTCGTTTTTTAAGTTTTAACTAAAAATATATTTACATTATTCATTTCTAAATAAAATTACCTTTGTATTAATACTTCCTGATCGATTTTTTTTCTCAGTAAATCAATTTGGAGGTTTTATGATGGATTCTAATGGTGAAATAACTTTTGAGAATTAATTTTAATAATTCCATAGCATGATTGTCTAAAATATCACCATCATAAAGATGTACACCAAACAAATCAAATACATTTGATGGTAAAACGCTAATGGTTTCAGAAGTTAATAAATTCAACAAACCCCTCAATATTTTTACTAAATATGTCATGAGTTTTATGAAAAAATCTGGAATATTTTTCTCCAGCCTTACATATATTCATTACCATATCACTTGGATTTTTAAGACCATCATAAACCTTTCTTACTTGCAGTTTTGAACAAGTTGTATCCTGTTCCAACATATTGACACACTTAGAACAAGTAATACACTTTTTTAATGATTCAGCTACAAATCCAGCAATATATGATACAACATCTTGGACATATGAAGTTAAGTCCCAAGATGGCGACATAAAAAAATTAGATTCTGCTATCTTCATATTTACTGTGACTAAAAAATCTTAATAGTCTTCAGATTCTTCTAAATTTTCCCCATCATCTGACCTACTGAGTAAATTACCTGAGCCGCATGTGAGTCTACAGTGTTACCTGTTTTTGTCTTGCCTGGCTGTCGGGTTGTTATTATAGCCCCCCTTGCTACGAATAGCTCAAAAAAAATAATTCAAGGTGATCCTGAGATAACTTATATGTCAATAAATATTTTAGTTGTTTTACTTGTTCAACATAGAAGTTGAGCATGTTTTTTAGACTATCAATGCATATAGGAAATCCAAGAAAACCAGTCTTTCTTGCAGATTCAACAATTGGAGTCTTATTTAAGGTAAACCCAAGTATATAATTTTTTACAATTTCCATATATTCAAAAAATGGTTTTTATGTTATTTTAGACATTTTATAAATATATTTTACAAATCTATTTTTTGAATTAAATATGTCAAATATGTTATTAAATACTAGAATGAAATTGGATGTAGGTTCGGAATTTGCAAATTCGGGACACTGTAGGTCCTCACGGAGAAAATCAATGGCAACACTTTTACAAAGAGTTTGCGTTGCCAGGCGTACCTTCATCTTTTCACGTTCACATTGTAAATGCCTTAGCTTGATTTTAGTAGCAGAAGTTAGTCCTTCTGTGGTTTGTTTCTCAAATAAACTTTCAATAAAAGACCATTTTATACCGTGTTTTTTTGGTCTCTTATTTCATGATTGTTTGTTTGATCCCCAACGCAATTTCGTACCAGCTTGGCATCGATCTAGAAAAATGAAAACTTCCTTGCCAGTAATTGGATGTGCGAAACTAGTTTTTAAATTATTTGAATCGCCAAAATTTGCTCCTAGATTTTCAGCCATCCTTGAGTTGACTAGTGCACCATAAAATATTGACGATGTCACAGTTACTCCACTTTCATGTATAAACTCCAGGTACTTTCTTACAGGTCCAGCTTTTTCAGTGGAAGCTAACCCGTCCAATAAAAAATAGCCGACTAGTATATTCCAAGATCCATTTAAACAGAATAGCATGAAAATCAAGGCTTCTCTTGCTTCAGGTAATGAGTCTGTATTAAATTCTGTCCCAAGATCAACATATCCTGTAAACTTTTTTACAGGCCATTCAACTTGTCTTCTTATGGACATCTCATCTAATACCAAGTTACAGTATAGGGGGTTGGCTGATTCTTGTTTAAGGGTGAGAGCATCAAGAGCCTCTTTACTAAACCCTGGAGTACCATCAATAGATCTATACCATTTACTAATTGTCTCCAAATGTGGTAATATACGATCAAAGGTTTTACGGACAAAGTAGTATGCCTTGGAGGAATAAAATGCTGAAGTTAAAGCAAAGCATCTCATACTTGGATTGAATTTTTGCCTTGAAGGCCCCTTCAATAGTCTTTCAAAGATACCAGCTGAGGTTCCCGACAATGGAGACTAAAAAATTCGATTATTTTTTTCAAATTTTAAAACGATAATAAAATAATTACCGTTATAGTAGACTCAGACTTTTTTGTAATGAGGGATTTTTGCTTAAGGTAGCTCATTAGATTTTTTGAAGAAACAATACGATTTCTCATCCTTCGGACAGATTTCTGCAGACACTGAATTTTGGTGCTTTGGCGTTCAATTTCTTCTTTAACTAGCGAAATGTTCCTACGTCGCTTTTCTGGAGTGGAAAAATCGCTGTCATCCAAATCTCCGACATAACGCCTTTTCCTGTAATAAAATGGTATCTGTTTTTTTTCTATTATAATTTCAGATATGTCAATCTGACGTTTCATAATATGTTAAGATATGTTAACCACTATCTTGTCCTGAATAAAATGTAATTTTTTTTAATTATTTTGCAATAATTTCTTTAAATAATTAATTACCTATCATCCGTAAATAAGCTCTTTCTTACTATCGCCCCTGCAGATGCAACATCTTGTTTCTTTGTAGGACTGTCAAAAATGTCTTCTGAATCTGAGCTGTAACAAATAATATATATGTAGCTAAGCAGCACTTTTGAGGGTGAGCTAACTAAAAGTAGAACAAGGCATTACCTATGCATTCAATATATTTATTCATAAATTTTTACCTAAATCAGCTTGATGGAAGCAAAGAATGTTGAAATTTTAGCATTACTCCAGGCTTATGGTATCTTACTTCATTTACTTTAATAAGGATATCTGCAGGATCGAAATGATCTGAACAAAGTACTGTTATTTTTTCAAAAACTTCAGTTTCTTCAAGACCAATAAGTGACAGCCAAATATTTCTTGCTTGCAATTCGGTGGGGAAGCTAAGAGAAAATAAGAGTTCAAGAATACTCACATTCATTTTTTTCAACTTTAAAGAAATATTAATAGATTTTATAAATCTAAAATATTGAATAACGTGAAATAAATGCGAATAGGTCAATAGTGATTTTCAGGATTAAAAAGACAGATTCTTTCATACAAACCAAGCTTCAGTAATATTTTATTACTTGGTCAGGGCTAAAAATGATAAGATCGCTGAATTTGCAGATATCAATAACTTTTTAATAAATCATTTTAAATAAATACCCAGTTGGATAGTGAGTTCAATATGTTGCTGACATCATGATGGTTTCAAATAATAGTAAAATGGTGGAGTTTAAGTATTTTTTTACATAGTATTTTATAATTTTTCAAGCTGACAAAGTAACATAACGTTACAAAATCTTTGTTCTGCAATAAAACCCTTGTTGTTATTTTGGCATTTATTTATCCATCACCAAAAAGCTGCTGTAAATCTACGCCTCTGATACAAGCAAAAGTTTCCTATATACTATAACCATACTTATGAAAAGACACTTCGGCACCCACATTATCGAGTTTTTCACGAAAAATAAACTCTCGTACCATTATTAATAGTTTTAACGAACAAAATTACATAAAAATACTTTAAAATAAACACAAAAACACTTAGAGCAACAACAGAACCGCTCTGGCAACGTCACAACTACAAAATTGACGGACCTTACTATTAATCATTTAATGAATGATAAGCGACTAATTAAAAATATATTTTTTTTGCGACGTTATATCTGATAACATTAACTATATTTGAAAAAACTAGTTTACATCTACAGTTTTTTAGGTTCAGAAATATATCCATTGGCTTAAACAGTATGTATCCATGTGAAATATGCGGAACCAATAAATAGGAGCATGTAGTAATATTACCTATCAAATTATTTTCACTAAACCTATCAGTGCTGTGGATAAGTACAATCTGGCAATTGCGCCCATCACATCAAATCACAAGCGATGTTGGTTCTTAATTCTTTAGTTTACGATATAGCTACGCATTACGTCTTTTTTTAATGATTGACCGCCTTTCAATGTAAATAATTTTATCTATACTTGTATTATATATCTGTGATGTTTTTCAATGGATTGATCTTGTACAAATTAATGTTAATAACAACAACTTACGTAGCTAAAAGAGAAATTCACACACTTGTGTGCTACTGAGGGTTACTCTATAACTATTTACAACTAACAACCCATAACAAATAACTTAGAAAACTCAAAATTAAATTTTTGTGTTTAATAAATCACCCCTAATCATGTTTACATATGTACCAAATTACCTGAACGTAGTAACAAGTATTTTGAAATAATTTCCGGGCTTGTTTTTTTTGTTTTCAAATATCCGGAGACCTGTTGAGGTTTTCTCACGAATGTTTTGCATTTAATTGGACTAAATGATGAAAATCATATGCATCACTACCCTTCAATTCAAATTTATCTACCTGTTGAAGTTTAACTGACTGTGACGTGGTGCGAGGGGGTAAAAGTGAATAATTATAACTGAGCGGTTGGGGCTATATTTTTATTGTAACGGTTCTTAAGAATAATGCAACAGTTAATTGGATTTCATAATAGGGTGGGTCGGTTTTTGCGTGGGGATGTTGTAATCAACTTTTGAGATAATGGGTTTTCTTGGGGTAGTTGGACTTTTTATGGAAACTAATTTAGCAACATTGCAAATACCTTTTTCATACTATTCATATTTTACACCTCAATTTTGTATGATCTACAGGGTGTTTCTATATTCGACCAACAACGATCTACCACAGAGATATCTAAATAAATGATTCATTTTGATATAGGAATACGAACCCTCACGGGGCCTAGTTGCTGAGATGTAGTGTGTTCAAAATTTCAAATCAAAATAAAAAATTTGCCATAAGTCAAGAACTCCTAAATTTTTTTTAATATTTGGCGATCAATATGTTCTTTAATAAAGTAATATTTTGACATAAAAAAACTATGAAAGAATTTAGCCAGTGGCGCGCTGTCAGGGTTAGTTGTCACTTTTATCCCCCTATTTTTTACGCCACTGGAGCACATTTTTTTTTAATTTTGTTTTTAATTGCCTGATTATGTTTAGTTAAAAAACTAATAACCTTTTATGGAGCTAAAATGAACGGTGTTGTAGAAATTTGCCTCTAAACCAAAGTCTGCAGGTAATTAAAATATAATAATAATAATAATGTTTATTCAAGGAATACAATACAATGCAATAAACAATTTACAAAGTAATTATTGTTGAAATACATGAATAAACATAAAATCACTGAAGCGCCGAAGACGCTTGTACGTGATATTTTCACATAATTAAAAAATACACTTATAAAACACCACCAAATATAAAATAGACATACAGCCACCTTATTAAAACGACAAATAGACACCCACCTATAATTTCAGCATTTTATTAGGAAACCTTATATCTTTTTCATAAATGATTCTCAGTATCCACTTTTGTAATAAATTCTTCTTCTTCAAGTGTCGTCTTCGTTCCGAAGGTTGGCAATCATCAAGGCTATTCGTATTTTGGATACCGCTGCTGTAAAAAGGTGACTATTGGTGGCGTTGAACCATTCGCGAAGATTTTCTAACCAGGAATGTCTTCTCCTTCCTATTGATCTTCTTCCACTTATTTTTCCTTGCACAACGAGCTGGAGCAGTTGATATTTTTCCCCCCTCATAACGTGACTCAGGTAGAGCAGCTTCCTTTTTTTAATAGTCAGGACAATTTCCTTGTCTTGTTTTATCCTTCTCAACACTTCGGCATTAGTGACTTTCTGTACCCATGAGATTCTCAAAATCCTGCGATACACCCAGAACTCAAATGTCTCTACTTTCTTTACATCGTTCTTCTTTAATGTCCATGATTCCATGCCATAGTACAGCACTGACAGAACATAGCATCTCATAAGGTGCAATTTGAGTTTCAAGCTGAGATCTCGACTGCAGAATACTCGTTTCATCCTCGTGAAAGTACTCCGCGCTTTTTCAATTCGGATTTTTATCTCCTGAGAGCAGTCCGCATTTTCATTGAAAAGAGTTCCCAGAAAATTGTATTTTCTCACTCTTTAAATTGGTTGGTTATGTATTAATATATTTCCGATGTTTTGGACCGATTTTGTTATAACCATCAATTTGGTTTTGTTTGTGTTTAATGACAGTCCATATTCCTCACTAGCTTCCACAACTGCATTAACAAGTTTCTGTAGGTCTTGAAGTGTTTCGGCTATCAGCACTGTATCATCGGCATATCTTAGATTGTTGATTGGTCTTCCATTGATTTTAATGCCATATACCTGATCAGCCAGTGCTCTATTCATGATATCTTCCGAGTATGCGTTAAAAAGGATTGGTGAAAGCACACATCCCTGACGAACTCCTCTTTTTATTTCTATATCTTCAGTTGTATTTTCTTCTATCTTCACTACTGCTCTTTGACCATAATAGAGATTTGAAATAATGTTGATATCTCTAGAGTCTAAGTTTTTTGCCTGCAACAGTTTTAAAAGGTGATCATGGGCACTTTATCAAAGGCTTTAGTGTAGTCAATAAAGCATAGATACATATCCTGGTTCATGTCTAGGCATCTCTGGGACATAACGTTAAGTGCGAATAACGCTTCATGGGTACCCAGGCCATTTCTAAACCCGAATTGAGTTTCACTGATGTCCTGTTCTAGTTTCCTATATATTCTGGTATGTATGACTTTTAATAATGCTTTCAAGGTATGTCCCATTAGACTTATAGTGCGATAATCTTGACAATGTTTAGGATTTCTTTTCTTTGGTAGCGTTATAAAAGTTGATATCAGCGATTCCTGTGGTATGATTCCTGATTTATAGATGCTGTTAAACAGATCCACCAAGACATGTATCTGCTCTTCTTCAATAAGTTTGAGAACTTCGGTTGGTAGTTCATCTGGGCCTGGTGCCCTCCTGTTTTTCAGCGAGTTTAGAGCATATAAAACTTCTTTCTTTGTTATTTCTGGTACTTCGTCTCTGTCCGCGCATTCAAGGTATTCCTTCTGTCTATGGTCTTCAAAGAGTTCCTCGACATAATTTTTCCAGGCTTTTAGTTTTTCTTCTATATCTGTTATTATTCTACCATCTATGTCGTATAATGTATTGAGTCGCTTCCTTCTTTGCATTCCTGCTAGTTCTTTTACTTTCTTGTGTATATTGAAGCTGTCATGTTTTTGTTGCAGTTCTTCGATTTCTTCACATTTTGTTTTATAGAAATTTTCCTTTGCCACTCTGATTTTCTTTCGTATTTCGACTTGTATTGTTTAGTATTGTTGTTCGCATTTGTAAGTTCTTCTTCTATTTATGAGATGTACAATTTCATCGGTCATCCAGTCGTGTTTTGCTGTACGTATCTCATTCTTACAAATTTCTTTCATAGGTTCCATCAACGCTGATTTAAAGTGATGCCATTTCTTATTTATATCATGTTGGTTCTGATTTTCTTCTTCCAGATCAAGTTTTCGTAAGTTTCACCATTTCTGTATCTTTCATTTACCAAAAAATAGTCTATTTTATTTCTTACCGGTTTCTTTTTGTTGTTTTGCGGAGATTTCCAGGTATATAGTCTTCGCATGGGAAGTTTGTAGAAAGTGTTTGTTATTATGTAGTTGTTCACTTGGCAAAATTCTAGCAACCTGTCACATCTTTCATTTCTCATCCCAAGTCCGTACTCGCCTACGTATTTATCACATTTCCCGTTTCCAATCTTAGCATTAAAATCGCCTAAGATAATTGTAACATCTCTTGATTTTATTGAAGATAGGACTTACTGAACACCTCCGTAAAATAGATCGATCTCTTCATCAGGTTTTTTGGCTGTAGGAGCATATACTTGTATGATGTTTAGTTTGCTCGTATCTGTTTGAAGTTGTAAAAGCATGATTCCATCTGATATAGGAGTGAAACCAATCACCGATGACATAGTATTTTTCGACACAAGAACTGCAACTCCATTCCTATGTTGGGCCTCATTATTTCCAGAGAAATATATCATACCGTTTGCCGTGGTGAGTTGGCCCGAATCTGGCCACCTGCTGTCGCTGATACCGAGTATATCCATACATAGTCTTTCCATCTCTTGTATCACATTATGCATATTTCCCGACCCAAACATACTCCTGACATTCCATGTGCCAATCTTTAGTAGTTTATTTCCAATTTGGTGTTGTGCTGTTGTTGGCTTCGATTTGTCACAGGGATTTCGCAGGTTAACGACCTGGGAGGCCCTGTGGTCTCGCTTTGGGCTTCCTCCCCTGCCGGATCTTGGTATGCGATATCCATGATCAGTAAAGTTTGTGTTTTGTTGTATAGCCATGATGATTATACAAGAGAAATCCACGTGGATCTTTAATGTAGTGGTTTCTCCTTGCCTTCTACATTCTTATGCCATTGACTAATAGTAGTTCTTCCGCCTTTAGGGCAAGTTTCATAACCCTAGGACAAAAAAGTGCCCTTATATTGTTGCTTTCATATGTCACCAAAAGCAGGGTTGTCATTTGCGCCAGATCCGCCGTACTGAAGTCCTTCTTCTCCTCCTTCTCTGCCGGTATGGTCTTCATACATTAAGACCCTGCAAATTGCTTTCTGTTACACCTCCCCAACCTATGATACCATATTGCAACTGAGATTGCACCAACGAGAAATACAAAATTTCAAGGTTTTTCAAAGTCAAGAAATCAGCCAAGAATCTGAATTTAGTCAGCAGACCTCTCAATTTATGCTTGACGTTGTTTACTTGTAAGTCCCACCTTAAAGGTCTATCTATTACGATTCCTAAGTATTTCATTCGTACCTTTTCAAAAATTTGTATTTGGTGATCAATTATTAATGGTCCCAGATCAGGAAGGTGATTGGAGTAGGATGTGAACGGTAAGTAACTCGTTTTTTGGCTGTTTAGAGTTAATTTGTTATATTTGAACAAGTTGCATATTTGTCTTAAATCCTGTTCTGCTAATACTGGACTGTTTCCTGCGGAACACCACAGGTTACCGTCCTGGAACAGCTTGAAACTCCGCCTATACTCACTATTTGTTTTCGTTGTGATAAATACTCTTTTAATAAAAAATAAGCGTGACCTCTTATACCGTAGCACTTCAGTTTCTATAACGGGATGACTTCAGCAGGGTATGGAATTTCTGCATTGGTTCTTTGTATTGATGAGCCAAATTTCTTCGATAAGTTGTACCGTATTTGAGTGTTACATTGTACGATCGTGGATTAAGAGCTTCGCGGACTAATTCTTCTATCCACTTTCTCTTACCTATTTAGACTTTGATACGATCACCTGCGTTTCATGTTTGTGCAGATTTTGTGCATTCATCTGCATAAGTTTTTGGCTTACTTCTAGCTTGCAATATATTTTCCGGCACGTTATAGATGACTTTAGGAGCGAGTTGCCTCTCGGAGATAGAAATCAGTGTTCTTGTAGTTCTACTCATCAGGTGTTGAGCAGGAGAACCTAGTAGTTCAATGCGAGTAATGTTGCAAAAGTTTAATAATGCAAGTTGCACATCAGAGTTGTCAAGTTCACATTTTCTCAAAATCGATTTAGCAGTCGCAACGCTTTTCTCTGCCAAGCCATTTGCACAGGGGAATTTTGGACTTGAAGTTGAATGAATAAATCCTCAGTTTCTTCTCAAGTTTTTGAACTCGCGTGAACTAAATTGCGGTCCATTATCCAATTCCAACACTTCTGGAATACCATGCACTCCGAAGCAGTTCTTTAAATGTTGGTAACTTAACTGAAGGTTTGCTCATGTAGCATTTTAAAATCGATAAAACCGGAATAACTTTCACTAATAATAACATATTCTTTATTGGAAAATAAGAATAGGTCACCCGCGACTATTTGCCACGATAAGTTTGGAATTTACCTTGTAATTATTGGTAGCTTCGGGTTACTGCGTTGAACTTGTTGGCAAATTCTACACCAGTCTACGAATATAATGTCTTTGTACATTCCTTGCCAATAGAACAATTGTCTGGCGTGTTTCAAGCTACTTTGAATTGCAAAGTGGCCAGCGTGTATTTGCTTCAACATTTCTTTTTGGTTTTGGTACAATAACTCTGTCATTTTTGATGATCAATCCATTGTAAACTGAGTACTTCTTTCGCGATTTATGGGTAGTTTTGTTGTGCAGAAGTCATTGCTCTTGAACCATAGGTTACGGGCTAATATTCTTGCATTAAAACTGCACCTAAACAAGTGGAACTTGCATCAACTGACACAGTAACATCCTTGTTAACATCATAATATTTCAAAAAAAGGCGTGTTGTTTACCAGTTCTTGATTTTCTTCACTGCAGATTCTGGTTCAGGGCCCCAATACCAATCAACTTCTTTTTTCAGCAATTCTCTTAGCGGCTGTGTTATTTTAGAGAGGTTTGGTATACATTTAATCAGGTATGATACCATACCCAATAATCTTTGGAGCTGCTTCTTAATTTCTGGAGTTTTGATTGACTCGATTGCGGCCGTTTTTTTAGGATCAATTTTGAGTCCATTATCGGTTATTACGTGTTCTAAATTTTACTTGATTCACCTCGAATTACACTTTTCGGGATCTAATTTTAGTCCAGCATTTCTTATGATCTTTAATACTTTCTCTTGAATACTACGCAATTATTCTTTGGTATTTGCATATATTAAAACATCGTCCAATGAGCATTCGACTTTAGGTAAATCTTGTAGGAGATCAGTCATATCTTTATGAAAGACTTCTGGCGCTGAAGCTACTCCAAAAGGAAGTCTCCTGCAGCTACCCGTGGTGTAGCGAAAGTTAGGTATTTTTCAGTGCGTTTTATAACTTTTATTTGCCAGAATCCCCTTTTACAATCCAGCAATGTGAGATATTTGGTATCGTTTGGCTTAGCTGCGATCTCTTCGAATGTTTTTAGTAGGAACCTCTTTCGTAATAATGTTTTGTTGACGTTGGTTGGATCAATGCAAAGTCTGATTATATTTTCATTTATGATGATGACCGTTGGACTGACGACTGGTGTTGGCTCACTCACTGGTGACATAGTATCCAATTATATCTTCTCATCATTATGAAGAGCATGTGAAATTTTTCATGGCGCTCTAATAGTAAAAGTAGGATTCTCGATTAAATCAATGTCATATTCATAATTTTTTAAGTAACCTAGACCCTCAAACAGATAATGATTAGATTCAATTGTAATGTTTTGAATACGTTGGATTAAACCCAACTTTGTTGCAGTTTTTCTTCCTAAGATTGATGGAACTTTTCTATTAACAATCTTGAAATCAATATTTGATGTCTGGTCTTCAATCTTGCATTGTAGAGTAATTTCTCCCAGGAAGAAACACCAGAAATGTGACATATCGATCCATTCTGATAGTCAAGCAGCTATCAAAGCATTGAGCTCCCATGTCATTGACTCAAAGTTGGCATGGGACTGCCGAAAAAACTTGATGAATGAGGCAAGAATAACAGGGTCTCTTTAGTCTGGGTTCCTGGCCACTCAGGAATCACGGGAAATGAAGAGGCCAATACACTTGCCAGGAAAGGAGCACAAATGCCCTTTATTGGCCTGAAGCCTTTCTGTGGGGTAGCAAAATGCTCCTACAAGAAAGGGTTTCGGAAGAAAGAAGAAACCGAAAGAGAAGCACTCTGGCGGTGCCTTCCCGGGTTGGAACATTCCAAAAAGTTCCTGTGGAACTTTGACACTGCTAGAATCAGAAAATATTTGAACCTCAGTAAAGATAAGCTACATCTCCCCCGGGCTTTCTTACAGGATACTGCCGCCTTAGGAAGCACTTAATAAGAATAGGTCTAGCAAAGATTAACGAGTGTGGATTATGTGGGGAGGAGGATGAAACTCCGGATCACCTAGTTCTGGAATGCCTCGCCATTGCAAGCCAACGCAAGAAATGCTTCGGACAAGAAACTTCTAAGAGTGAGGACCTAACCTCGTTGAAGCCGTTCAAAATACTAGAGTTCATTAGAACCTTGGAACTGGAAGGCGAGCTGTAGTAGTAGCGAGAACAGCTCGGATAGGGGAGGGGGCAAAATAAACCTTTGGTTTCAGTGCACTGTAACTTCGTTAAAATCTAATCTAATCTAATCTAACTTCCCCCATAACATCAAGTTTATTTTCACCAAATCCGTCGAGTATTCTTACTTTAGAGGGTTTGAGGTCTTCATTAAAAGTTTTTATTATATTCCATGAAAGGACGTTACAGTCAGCACAAGAATCTAAGTAGATAGCGAATTTTATGCCTTTGACTTTAACAATTTCAGTCCATCTTTCTTCGTCAGCTTCTTATATTAACTGAATGGATGAAAAGTTCATGTTCTTCGTCGCTGCTTGCTTCGTCTTGAATTACGTGCACTTTTTTCTGTTTGTTCTTGACGTTAGTTTTGGATTTTCACCAGCACTGTGATGGAAAATCTCCTTGTTTATTGCATGTTCATCAAATTACCTCGAAAATTTGAAGTGTAATGCTACGTTTACATGCTAAGAAAGTCTCGACGAATATCCACTAACACAAGCGTGTGAACGGGTGTTGACTTGCATCACCTTGTCGCCGATTATCGCCGATCTGGGCTAGAGTCGGTTTTTGAACACAGATCAAAGGAATCTTGTGGCAAGCGTTTGCGACGTATTTACACGTTGGCGCGTGTTTAGTGTGGCTCGCGAACTCTAGAATTACCACATATGTCTAAGTAAATGTGGGTACGATCTCTCTTTCACCTTAATTTGGTTTGTATTGCATGACTTAATTTTTGAGACATGCATATAACTACTGACAGGATCAACCAGGAAACTGGTGTATAGTGTACTATTGCTAGTATCGTTGAAAGATAACAACAAACATTTGATGATGCACACTTACCCCTAAAGTTTTTGAAAATATATTTAAATGTGTTATGTGTAACACATATATCGTTTACTTATATCATTATCTTTCTCGTTTGCGTGTTTATGGGTAGGTATATTTGAAAATATAAAATTTCAATTACCACGTTTTATGTAAATAATAATATAGTATACAGGAGAGTGCACTTCTCATTATCCATATATAAGTCAATACCCAATCGACAGTTTTACCATCTTTGCCTGCACAGCATGCATGCTTAGAACACACTAACGCATTCGTAAGCGTATAGATGGTATCCAAGCGTTTGTAAAGACTTGGAGCTTGTGGACGGTTGCCAAACCTCGGCAATTGTATAAATATAGCATTCAGTTTGACTCCATTTTCATGGGCACACATCGATGGAATCAAATTTTTATATTCTTTAGTGATTCATTAGAATCGAATTTAGCCAATTTTCTAATATGGATTCACAACCCTGTTGTGATAAATATATGCTTTGGTCGGCTAGTTATCATTTTTCACAATAATTTTCATGGAACAATCTAATTCATACTTCAAAAAGCTATTATTGTTATTTTAAAAAGCGAAAATAAGTTATATCTGACATTACAATAAATCAACATATGAATTCATCAACAAATTTTCTCTCAATATAGCCTTGTACTTATATAATTGCAACAAAACAAATTAAAACACAATAACATAACAACAATTAAAGTAATAATAGCAGGCATTATCTCAAATAATCTCAAAGAAGTTGGTGTATCATCAATTACCCCTTCTCTTTACCTTCTTGTCGGATTAGATATAACAATGGCTGGCACATCATACCTCGACAAGGCGCACACGTCACTAATTAGCAGAGAAATCTGGGTTATTTTTAGTGTTCACGGCAGTTGATTTCGGATTGATGTGTAAGGAAAATACTAAGCATACAACTTCTTTAATTGTCATTATAAAATGCTCCAGTGCATTCCTTATGCGATTTTGATGGGACTTGTTTCTTCAGAATTTGAGAGGGAGAATCTATACAGGGATAACGGTAGATACAAATGAAATCGTCAAAATTAGTTTGTAAATGGATATTATACAAGGTGCGGCACCAAAGACCAAACAGATTGAATATCTTGAAATCAAATTTGCTTTGGAGAAAATACAAAGATAAACCAATTTTTTTTTCAAGGGGGACTTTATTGGATTATATCCTCAACTATCGAATATTACAGTTATGTTAATTCAACATCATATTGTGATAATGTTCTTCCTTTTTTTCCTCTTGTTTTCATCACATGCACATCTATACAACCGCTTATGCCCAGCTTGTGGCTGTTAACTTTTGTGATGTTTCAACTTAACTTCTCAGCGATGTTAAAGCGCTGCCTTTTTACATTACTGTGATGTTACTAGAACTTCCTTAGAAGAAAGTCTTCATAACGAACTAAAAACAACATTTCTGTTACATTCTGAAATGCCTTTTAATATCTTGTCGATGTTAATGCCATGTCTAAAAAATAACAAATAACAATGATCTAAATGCGACATTTCAAAAACGATACAGCGTATTCTCTTAGATGTTGTATGGACATTGATTAAACCTCTGAATAATACACCTCAAACATTCTAGATGACATCTCATAGATGTTTCTGTGCCTAATCAGCAAATACAGGGTGAACAACTAAGAACGCCGGCTATATTTCAAAAAATAGTCATGGTACAACTTTAAAAAAAACCTGAAAAATCGCTGAAAAATATTTTTGAGTTCCTAAAATATATGCTATGGGGTGGAATGAGCACTTAAAAACATATTACTGTCATTATCTCCAAAAAATATATACTAAAGGTATCCTAGAAATACAATTTTTGATATATTGTTGAGATTATGAAAAAATGTAGTTAGGGACTTTTTGTCCTCATTCTTCAAGTAAGAGGTAGGAAAGGTTCAACCTAAAAAACAAATGTAACACTTTTTTGTTTTTAATCGATATCAATGTTTTTGGAGTCATTTAAAACAGTTCTTCTCTTTAATATGTGAAAAAGTCGACAATTTTCTAATTTTTCTCGGAAATTTCGAACGTCATGAGACATTTTTTAAATTCTGATAAAAAGGGGTTGAAAAATAGGAATCTATTCCAAAATTTAAGATTCACAATATCATATATCATAAAAATTAAAAGAATGCTTCAATATACATTTGATATTTCCGAGTGGAAACATAATTATATAATTTTGTTATCAATCTTATTAAACAGAAAAACTCTTTTAAATGCAGCTACAATCATTAGTATCGGTTAAAAAACGAAAGTTATACATTTGTTCATAAGTTTGAAACTTCCCCACCCATTATTTGAATAATGACAAAAAATCTCCTCAATAAAATGTTTTCATAATCACATCAAGATTTCAAAAATAGTATTTTTAGGACACCTTTAGTATGTTTTTTGGAGTATTATGTTCTCGAGTGTTCATTCCACCTCTAGTGGATATTTTAGAGACAGCAAAATATTTAGCAGCAATTTTTCAGGATCACTTACCTAAAGGTAATTTTTTTGTACTATGATTCTATTCTCAGATGTGCCCTACAGTCGTTCTTAGTTGTTCACCGTGTACATTTAAAATTAAATAGCAATAAAAGCAATGAAGGATTTAGAACATTTATTCACTATTAATGAACATTATAGTAAATTTGAAAAATAAACAGGTACAACATTAGAAAAAAAAATATCTTGTGCAGGAATCTAACCTAAAAAAAATTGTGTAAGCATATTACATAACAAGTGTGGAAAGTGGAAACTATTGAACGCATTAAGTGAAAGCAAGAAATAAAAAAGGGTATATTAATCTGTAGTTGCCATAACGTAACATACTTTGAAACTGAATTAATAAAGTTTAACGGATACACATACATTACAGCTAGTTTACAGGAAATTTATTAAAATATTTGTTTAAATATATTGAAACTAATAAAAAATTTACACCACAAAGATTTTATGAAACATTACATTAAATCAACAGAAATCCAATATGATTAAAGAAAATTCTAACGTTTACTTACGGTTACTTTTCTCGCTGTTTCGAGTACCTCAACCATTTCATAACGCGATCATCATAAACTACATCAAACTTGATTATCAGCCATTTGACTGGGACCCATTTTCCATAAGATACATGCGGGGTTCTTCAAAGGAATAATAAAATATTTTATTTCGAGAAGTGACTTTTCACGATTTACCTTCTATTACATGCCTCACTCCGTTTGGCAGGTAAATTCAGGTGTGCCATGAAAATTCATACTTCTCTTCTGTATAAAATAATATACTATTCTCATCTTGTTATTTTCATCCTGGAGCATATTGTATATTAACATCGTGGAATTGTAACTTAATGAAAAGTAAGCATTATTAATACACTGTATACAAAAAAACTACTTATGAAGAAGGGATATGAACACATTATCAAGTTAAATGAGTTTATAATTGATAGTATCCAATTGAGTATCCAATAGCCGTGTTTCTACAATGATAAATAATTGAATTCTGTTTGTTGGCTGGAGCATTCAGTGTCATAAGTTACATATTCTTCAACTAGATTAATATAGGTACCATTGTAAGGGACACCTACAGCTTATTTATTGTATTCAGTGTATTTTCAAATGGAAATGAGCTTTTTAACAGAAATTTCTGTTTTTAAAGTCTTAAACAGTCTCTAATTGTTCACAAGAATTGTTAGTATTAATGTTACACCGGCAAAACTATATTGATGGCCATGACTACTACTACGAAAACTAGAACTAGAGATACTTTATTTTTTGTACTGTTTAATACAATGTCGGTATCAGAATATCTGAAATAGTTACTCCCCTTTTCTACATAATTACCAACTATTTGTTCTTTATTTTATTTATGTAAGTAGCTTCTGAAATTATTTTCTGCTAGATTCAAATTTCTGCCAACATATCAGCGCGTTTTATTATCAATAATAATATCTACCCTATTGCAATATTAAGTTTTTTGTAGGGTATATTGCATATCTAGAATTTGAAATATTGTGAATCGTTTTTAAAATATACTAACTAGCTAAAATATTTCAAAAGTTGAAAAAACCCATATTTTGTAAACTCTATTATATAATGTTAGTGTACAATTCAGCCACCTGGAATTTCAATGTACAATATCTGATTAAAGTATTGAATGAGTATTAAGTTTTAATAATTATGATTTTGAAATAGGTACTTACCGATAACAACTCTTGTTCATCCATTATAACAAGAGTTATAACTAAGTATAGAAACTGTAGCTGAGTAGGAACTAACGAAAACGAAGACCACTTTATTCAAGTACTTCTTGCAAAAAATGTGCTTCCTGCAAATAAAGTATAACACAAAACTGAAAATCATCCCCCATTTCATGCTTGTCATTTGTTTCCACAGATAACTACTGTTTGTTTCGTTCATCAATTCCTCTTCTATTTTCTTTTTTTTATGTTACTGTGATGTTTAATATGAGATATTACTGAGAGTTTTATGAACTAACATCGTACAAACGTAATCGCATGAAGTTACTAAAAATTATTTCGGGAGATGTAAAAGTAACTGCAACATGTGATCATATTAATAACATGGTAATTTGTAATATTACAGTAACGTTCTGTATGTGACATTAGTGAGAAGTATACAAATTAACATCGTGTGAATGTTTCCTATTGGAAGTTGCTAAAAAAGAGTTCCTAGGATGTGTATGCGAATTCAAGTATTATTGTGTACGTCGAAAATATGTTTCATTTACATGACATGGATGTTAATAGAGTTGGTAATAAAATTAAGACATCTAGGAGATATCCTATTAACGGTTTAAATAAACATCACGAAAAGTCTCTAAAAAGGTCATCACAAAAAAGACTTGTTATGTTTCTTGTTTAGTGGGAATAAAATGTAGATGGGGAATGTACTTCTTCGTCAGTGTGACTTGAGGTAGGCGCGTAAGTTTGTATAATTTTTATACAGTATCTGGTGTTGAGTCTGAGGACAAGGCATATTACTCTTGTGGAGATTTTCTTCAGGGACAAAATATTCATTCTGTGTCGTTTGTGTATCAGAAAGCCAGTTCCTCCCACTGAGCTATCGTCATCTCCTACGTAATAGAAACTGTGCCCAGATTTTAAAGTAACACGCTGTTCACCCCGCCTTCTAACTTCACTAAGACCCACGATATCCCATTTGATATTTTCCAGTTCGTACTCAAGTTCAGTTAATCGTTTTTCCGATAGTAGTGACAGTGTATTGTATGTTGCAATATACATAATTCTTAAGTTTCTTTGCCAGATGATTGTCCCCCCCAGAATCCATGGGACAGACTGATTTAGCATCACTGCGAGATTCTGAAGATAATCTTCTACTCGCCTGGGGTATATGAGTTTGTATAACTGGCATTTTCATAAGGGGTATTTTGCCGTAGAACACCACGCTGGCTAGGCGTCTTGGTGAGCACATATTTCAGCCGCCCAATCTGGGTCAGACGCTGTTTGCAGCCGCCCACTCTGGGTCAGACGCTGCTAATCACCATATCTGGTTACCCTCACTTGGTTTAGCCTGTGGGTCAACACAGTTTACCAGGCTACCAGTGTGGCGCTTGGAGCCATCAAGTGAGAGTTGGTTGTCTCGTGGGAACCAGTTGATCCAAACCTCCGCCCGCCTATGACGCTTGGAGTGACCGTCTAGAGCAAAAGGTACTACCCCTCCGACACAACCCCTACACTACGATGACATCAGGGATGCTCTTAGTGGTCAAAAAACACATTATACTATCCTATGTGGCGATTTCAACGCCAAGATGGGAATAAGGCTGAACGATACTGAGTTTGCACTGGGGAACCATGGACTAGGAGGAAGAAATGATGGGGCGACACCTTGCTTGATTTCCTGTTACAAAACAACCTATTCCAGATGAATAGCTTCTTTCCCAAGAGACAAAATAAGAGATGGACGTGGAGAAGCCCGGACGGACGAACAAGAAATGAAATATATTTTATAATCACTGATAAAAATTACATAATTAAAGACGTATCAGTATTGAACAGGATAACCACTGGAAGCGACCATAGGATCGTTCGAGCCAAAGTAACGATTGACGTTGATAAGGAACGACATAAGTTGATCAGAAAGACCAACAGTAACAGAACATGGGAGAGTCCATCAGACATGACTGGCTTCCAGCAATGCATCACAAATAAGTTAAGTGGCACCGAGACAGAAGAAAACATAAATGTCCTGAACGAGGCCATCACAACCGCCATACTAGAGAGCCAAAACGAATACTGCCCAACAACCAAGAAACAATCGAAATTAAGTGATACCACTATGCGGAAAATGAAACAAAGAAGAGACATGAGGAGTGGAAAACTAACTACTGCTGAAGAACTAAGACAAATAAACAGGGAAGTTTCAAAGGCTATAAGATGTGACATCAGAACATACAACCAAAAGCAGATCGAACAAACAATAGAAGAAAATAAAAGTATGAGGGTCTTACGTAGAAAGTTGGAAAGCGGAAAGAAAGAAATGACAAAGATAAGGGATAAACTGGGGCATATTACAACAAACCGAGAAGATATTCTAAAAGTGATTGAGGACTTCTACCGCCTATTATATAAAAGCCAAGATGAAATTAATGTAGAAGCAGAACCGGAGATATTGACAAAGAGAAAAGGCATCGTTAATCAAGGATCAGAATTATTGCCCGATATCACTCTGGACGAAATAAAGCTGGCACTGAAGAAAACAAAAAACAACAAAGCTCCTGGAGAGGACTGCGTAGTTGCCGACGCAGTTAGGGAGGGTGGTAATTGTTTACTTGAGAACATAGTAAAACTCGTCAATCTTTGTCTTTTCAATAGCACCATACCAGACAGATGGTATAATGCCATCGTGATCTTAATTCACAAGAAAGGTGATACAGCTGAACTGGAAAATTATAGGCCAATAAGCTTACTCAGTCATCTCTATAAACTATTCACGAGAATTATCACTACACGACTGGAAAACAAACTCGATTTTTACCAGCCAATAGAACAGGCCGGATTCCGCAAAGGTTTTGGAACAAATGACCACCTACAAAGCATCAAAACCCTGATCGAAAAATCGATAGAGTATAACAGACCGCTTGTCATTGCCTTTGTGGACTTCCACAAGGCCTTTGACACTGTTCAGGTGAGTGCAGTTTTAAACTCCTTACAAAAATGTCGTGTCGACTATCGTTATACTAAGCTAATATACAACATATATAAGAATACTACCATGATGGTAAGACTGCACGAAAACACCAACCCCATAAAAATAGGTAGAGGATTGAGGCAAGGTGACACTATGTCACCAAACTGTTTACCACAATTCTGCAATACGCCTTTGGAATGCTTGAATGGAGCGGAAAAGGCTTGAATATAGATGGATTAAACCTAACAGACCTGCGCTTCGCAGATGATATAGCCTTGATGTCAGACAGCCTACAGGATATTAAGATAATGCTGGAAGATCTTCAGGAGGTATGTGCTCGGGTTGGATTAAAAATTAATATATCGAAAACGAAATATATGACGAATCTGGTTCCTAGTGGAAATATTGCTATTGGTGATGAGGAGGTAGAGTTGGTGGATAAGTATACATACCTGGGTCATGAGATAAAAATCTCGAGAGACAATCAAACATGTGAATTAAGAAGAAGAATTACGCTCTCTTGGACTGCATTTGGTAAAATGAGGGAAGTGTTTAAGGGCAATCTCCCAATGTGTCTGAAGCGAAAGGCCTATAATCAGTGCGTTCTACCAGTTATGACCTACGGAGCCGAAACTTTGACTCTGACAGCCACATCCGCTAGGAAGCTTAGAGTAGCCCAACGTAGGATGGAAAGATCGATGCTTGGTGTGTCACTCCGTGACCGCATAAGAAATGAAGACCTAAGGGCGAGAACAGAAGTCACGGATGTTATCTATCAGGTGGCAAAACTCAAATGGAACTGGGCTGGACATGTGGCCCGCATGACAGATGGACGATGGACAAAAAGGCTGCTCGAGTGGAGACCAAGGACTGACAAAAGAAACAAGGGAAGACCTCCCATGCGATGGACGGACGATATCAGAAGAATGACTACAAACTGGATGCAGAGCGCTCAAGACAGAAGACAGTGGGCAGAAATGAGGGAGGCCTACATCCTGCAGTGGATACGACAGGCTGATTGTTGATGATGATGATGATGGGGAATGTACTAAGAATGACACATAATTAAGAAGGTCATTACTTACGGAAAGTGACTATGTGTCAATAGGGATGTTGATTGTATACAAATAAAAACATAATTTCAACATAAGGTGGTAGTTTTTATCATACTGAAAAACACATTAGTTCTCGTTATTTTTGATACAATTAATTAAAAATATAAAATTTGAATAAATCCGTCTTAAGTCACGTGACATTAAACACCAATCAGAGTTTATGACGTAAGCTGTTCAAAAACATCTGACGCTGTCAAAGTTGTTTAGTTCAACTTAACCCAAGTTGACCTCCAAATAGTGACATATCCTTTGAAATCCAAAATCAACCATTTAATGCACAATTACCTTTGAAATAAAAATTAACTTACTACGCCTGTGTTCTCGTGAAATAAAAATAAAAGTTTTTGTTTTCATAACTATCAGGTATGTTTTTCAGTTTATTGTCCGAAGTACTTCAACCATATTACTAATTAAAAAGCTTGTATACCTAGGTTATTCCAAGCTTATGTCAGGAATAGTTAGTTATATCGAGTATAAGGAAAGTACAACTCTTTAACAAACAAACTCGGAATAACATCGGTAGAACCATGCTTCTTTTATTCCAAAATATTAGTTTGGCAACGTCGTAGCCGTTGTCTCAAGTACATAAAACACCCCAAATTCAAATGAAAGCTGTCGATCGTGATGTGCTGTGCTATTGGAAAATGCATAACCTGCATAATTATTTTTTATTTACATTTGTGTTAGCACCTGGAGTGGTGAATTATAAATATCAATATTATCTTTGATAAATATGGCTTAAAATAAAAGGGACCCATATATCAATTGGGAAAGTGAAGAAAAAGTAAGCTTTTATTTTTGCAGTGAAATTAACAGGATTGTGTTTTGTATACCAGCGCCTTTTAAGGGACATTCTCCAAGAATATCTTCATATAATTGAAAATAAAAACCTAAACACAAACAAAGCAAAATTAAATGCATGGCTGGAAATAACGGAGAGGTATGTATATTTTAAAAAGTACTCATTTCAAACTAACTATCGAGTTCAAAATTTTACACAATATAAGCTATTGAATATTATTACATAGCATTTTGTTTTATTTGAGGAAAGATCCGATTCTTTGATATATCTATTCAGTCAACTTGAAAAATTATTTTATTATTTAGGTTCAATGCTGAAAATGTGAGATGCAGAGATAAGAAACAGTTGTTGAACCAGTGGAAACTTACAAAACTAAATTGTAAAAAAGAAATGTTTTTGGCGAGAAACTACAAAAATGAAACTGGATGCGGTCCGATCTCACCCTCTCCATGTTCAGAGGCAAAAGAAGTTGCAGAAACGATTCCCCTGAAGTTAGAGGTGTATTTCAACGAATTTGATTGTGATGGTGAACAGATACAATATTTAGATATATTATGTTTGTCTAGTTTATTTCCATCTTTTCAGCAATCAAGAAGAAACTCCAGCAGTGGAACAAACAAATTATCCTAGCACTTCACAGGATATAGGTATTATATGTTATGGATTTCAACAATAAATTACAATGAATACTCATAAAAATTTAATTTTAGTCATAGCTATTACGATTTTCTTCTATAAACATAGATCTTGCCGCATCGCCACGTAGTATATTTTGATGTATAACTGGTGGTTGAGGTAGATGTAGGACATTATCATCATCAAAACAGGGCTCATTCAACTCTACAGCAATATTATATAGCACTGATAAAGCAGCTATATACATTTTTTATACTCTAAAGATGTTCTGAATCCTGTTAATAAGCAACTGAATCGACTTTTCCAAACAACAAAACACCTTTCGATCGTATTACGTGTTCTGATATGGACATAATTGTATCGTTCTTCTTTTCGATTAGATAGATTCAGAACAGGTTCGAACAAATACGGAATAAACCCATAACCTGAGTATCCTAATAGAAAGCCATGGAATTATCCCTCTTAAAAACGTTACTTTAATGTGCTCACCTTAATAATGTCAAAGTCGTGAGTGTTATAGTTCATCAGAATAAGTTTAGTTTAATGCTTCTTTTATTCCAACTATAGTTTTTTGGTCATATAAATAAAAGAGAGGAATATGATGTTTTAGGTTTGAGGTTATCCGAGTATGTACATGTGTGATGTGTGAGATTAGAATTAATAATTGTAAGAAGGAAATCCACTGTAATTGGTAATGAGTAATTACCAAATTCGTGTAATATATTGTAAATAGAAACGTTATTCTATTTATTCACCCCATAACAGGTTATGGGCCCAGGCACAGCGATATAGAAATATAAAAGATAGGAAAACACGAGGAAGAAAGCCATCATCAAAGATGAATGCAAATTCCACAAATAGTTTTAATATTGATGTCTTGAATAATAATAATTACCACACATTGAAATTTCGCATGGAAACTTTATTGGAAGGAAAAGGCGTGAAAGGTTTTATACAGAAAGCATTTGTTGCGAGTAATTACGATGATCCAAAAGAAATGGAAAAAGCAAACAAAAATGAAAGGCTATGTAAGTCACTAATTGTGCAATGGCTTGACGATTCCCAGATTGAGATAATTCGAGAGAAACCAAATGCATATACCATGTGGAAAACTTTAGAGGCAAGATACGAATAGAAAGGAATTCCTGGACCATTATTGCTACGCAAAAAAATTATGAATATGAAACTGATAGAGAATGAAGACTTGAACCAATTCCTTAAAGAGTATGATGATATTATAAGGCAATTGAGAGCAGCAGGCTTCAAATTAAATGAAAATGATATTGTCTGCAGTTTATTACTTGCAATGCCAACATCATTTCAAACTGTAATTACAGCGCCAGAAAATCTACCAGAAGAAGAACTTACCCTAGAACTGGCTAAGCTGAAATTAAGATCTGAAATACATAGAAAGAAGGAAAGCTTCTTATGGAAGTATGGTATGTAAAAGACCAAATTTGAAAAATTAGCAGTATTTTCTTGTTACACTTGTGGAAAAGAAGGACACATCCAAAGAAATTGCAGCAAGAACATAACACTATAAGAGAGTCCAGAACATATGTAGAGGTGGACCTAACAAAAGCAGATTTAGTAGACGAGGACTTGGACGAAGTACATTTGAAGGTAGAGGTGAACTTACAAACTACCGGATTCAGAGTAGAACACAGAACAGAAATCAAGAGAAGAATGATCACAGAAGGGTAAATTGTGTAGAAAACAATGGAGATGTAGTGAAAAATGATAAAAACATTTGTTTTATGACTGGTATAGCAGATAATAATGTAGGTGAGTGCTGACAATTTATTATTTTATCTAGATTCTGGATGCACAGACCACTTAGTCAATGATAAAACGTATTTCTCCAACCTAGTGCTGTTGAATAGCCCTATCAAAATTGCAGTTGCTAAAAATAACTATAATTTAGAAGCTACAGCTATGGGGACTATATATGCTATAAGCAATGTAAATGGAAAATAAATCAAATGCACCTTAAAAATGTATATTATGTTCCAAATTTGAAAAGAAATCTACTTCCAGTTGAGAAACTTGAAATGACTAATTTAAAAATAGTATTCAATAATGGAGAAGTAAATTTGTTTAAAAACAACAATTTGATAGGCACTGGTTTTAGGAACAACCTCTATGAAATTAACTTCAAAATATTAGACCATGAGTCTTGAAGTATTGACAATGAATGTAATGTCTTAAAATTATGGCATAAAAGATTAGGGCATATTTGTAATTCTAATTTAGAGAAATTAATTAAGCACAATCTTGTTTATGGTTTAGAAAATGTAAATCTTGGTAAAATTGAGTTTTGGGAAGTATGCGTGATAGGTAAGATGACTAGACTAAGCTTTGCAGCACGTACTAAAGCTAAAAGATTGCTTCACATTGTTCATACAGATGTTGCAGGACCTAGAACACCACTATCACACAATGGTGGCAAATATTTTGTAACATTTATTGATGATAACCTTATTTATTTTTACATTATTAAACGTAAAAATAAGTTGTATCGATGTTTCACAGAATATGTTAATCTAGTTCAAAGCAAATTTTACTTAGAAATGTCTGTATTACGTTGCGATGATGGGGGTGAATATATTTCAGGAAGTATTAAGGAATTTTGCAAGGCGAATGGTACATTTATAGACTACACAACACCATACACCCCAAAACATAATGGAATGGCAGAGATATTCAATAGAAGTCTGATAGATAAAGGTACAACATTAATTCGAGATGCTAACATGCCTAAACATTTCATGAATGAAGCTGTTCTGGTGGCTGCCTATGTGTTAAATCGCCGTCCAAGTCATACTTATGACAATAATGTCACACCAGACGAATTATGGAATGGCACTAAACCAGACATTGAGGATATGCTGATTTTTGGAACTGTAGTATATTCACACATTCCTAAACAAACAAGAGATACATTTGATGCACAGTCTGAGAAATGTATAATGCTTGGATATAGTAATACAGGCTACAGATTATGGAACATAAATGATCAAAAGATATATAATATTCAATGAGGAAAAGTTTTACTACAAAACAAATGGGGCTGCCATAGACATAGAAGAGAAAAAAATTATCGAAATAGATGAAAATTAAGATATAAGTGAAATAGAGGAAATAGAAGACAATGTTGTAAGCAAAGATAATTTGAGACACAGAAGAATGACAAAAACAACAACAGGGCACAAAGATTATGTCTTAGAAAGCATACCTCATACTTGCACTGAATGCAGAAACATTTATGGAGAACATGCCATAAGATATTTCAGATGTCGAATGCCATCCAAAAAGAATAATGTGGCAGAGAGCGATGGACGAAGAAATTACCGCTTTGGAAACAAATGAAGCATGGTATCTAGTTGATCTGCCAGCAGGTATGACCGCTATTAAATGTAAATAGGTTTTCTCATTATTACGAGATGAATCAGGAAACATAACAAGATATCGTGCACGATTGGTTGCAAAAGGTTGCTCTCAGAAGAAGGGTTTAGACTACTCTGAAATATATTCCCCAGTACTGAAATTGAACACTTTACGCATAATGTTGTCGATTGCAAACGAATATAAATATTTCATTCATCAGATGGATTTCAAAACAGCCTTCCTAAGTGGAAAATTACCAGAAACAATATATATGAAACAGCCTCCAGGATGTGACCATCAACAAAACAAGGTGTGTAAGTTGACTTGAACTTTCTATGGATTGTAACAGGCATCAATGTAACCGTATAAAAATCCTACGACTGTCCTTTTACAGCAACAATTTAGAATTGGCGACTCTGGTAAATGCATATTCTCCAAGTCAGATAAACACAGTAAAACTTTCATTTTACTTTATGTGGAGGACCTCCTTCTTATTGGAAATGATTTGCAATAAATACAAGACGTGAAATTTTCTTTAGCGAAACTGTTTCAGATTGAATCCATGGGGGAAACAAAGTTCTCTCTAGGAATTAACATCAGGAGAGACATTAACAACCACATAATGAAATTGAGCTAAACAAAGCTTCATCGAAAAACTCCTATTTCAATATGAGTGTGTGGAAAGAAAAAATCGAACCCTATTGAAACTAATTTGAAATTAAGACTTGGTGAAGGGATACCCATGGAAACAAAACCTTATGGTGAACTTGTTGGGTGTTTAATCTACTTGGCAGTAACAACTAGACCTGATATTTGTTTTTCAGTATCTTATTTCAGTAGATTTCAATGTCAACCAACGGAAGAAAATTGGTTGGGCAGGGGATGTTAATGGTAGAAAGTCTACATGATGGCTTATTGTTGGAATATTTGGTAATACAGTTATCTGGGCGTCTCGCAAACATACTAGTATTGCCCTTTCTACATGTGAGGCAGAGCATATTGCCTTAAGCATCACAATACCAGAAGTCATGTGGGTACAAAAATTGTTATACGAATTGGGTTTTGCTACAGAAGAAGTCCCATTCATTACAAATTTTGAAGATAATCAAAGAGTCGTTTGTGTAGCAGAACAAAATAAATGTGAAACCAGATTAAAATATATAGATATTCGCTTAAACTTTGTACAGGACGTTATTCAAAAGGGTATTATAAAATTTTTGTATGTAAATACTAAAGATCAACAGACCGATTTATTTACCAGAGGCCTTCACAGAATTGAATTTTATAAAAATTGTGAATATTTAGGTTTAGAATTCAGAAAGGGACAATAGATATCAAGTGAATTTTTTTTGTATATATGTTTACATTTCATTTATTCTTTTTTATGTATGTATATATGTTTAATGTTAGATATAAAAAAACCATTAAGAGAGGGTGTTATAGTTCATCAGAATAAGTTTAGTGTAACGCTTCTCTTATTCCAACTATAGTTTTGTGGTCATATAAATAAAAAAGGAGAATGTGATGTTTTAGGTTTGATATTGGCCGAGTATGTACATGTGTGAGATTAGAATTAAGAATTGTAAAAGGGAAATCCACTGTAATCGTTATTGAGTAATTACTAAATTTGTGTAATATATTGTAAATAGAAACGTTATTCTATTTATTCACCCCATAACAGTGAGAACTACCCAGCCAATGGGCAACAATATTTCGAATTTTCAGGTTGTTATCAAAAACCCCTGGAAATGGAAAAAATCATTGGACAACCTTTATAACATTCCTAGTAAAACTAAAAGTAACACAACTTACCGGAACATTCAAGGAACTGTACCCTTTCCGATTAAAATAATATTATCCATTAGGACAAGGTATTTTAGGTATTCTAATATGATTGCAGTGTACTGCCGCAATCACTTTTTTAAAACCAGCTATGTATTGAAATATTTGCGTAATATTTAACCCTTCCTGTAGAGTAGGTATATTTAAATAACTCAGCTGCTTCTCTTATATTGTCCTTGCAACACGACGACATACATTTGTAATATACTGCTGAATTAAGCGATGAATATCTGCAGCATCATCATGTATCTGAAATACAAGTGAAATTAAACACAATCTGTTTTTTCATTCAATATTTTGTATACAACAAAGAATTATAATTAAAGGTAGGATACGAAGTATCTGAGTACCTACTTGATTGTGTCCCCAATATCTTGAAGCTGTCAATATTTGCAAAGTGCAAGATAAGTCACCATATCGTTTGTCCATATTCTAGAAACCGAACACCATCTTTAGAAAAACGATATTCTGATCTAAATTCTTCATCACGGTATAAAGTAAATGGGTATTCCCTCTCCTTGAACGTCTTCTTTTGTCGTATTCTGACTATATTAATTATATTATTTACTTCTTCAACAGCCTCTACAGCTCTCAAATGATTATTTGTAAGACCGCAAGTCTACAGTAAAAAATAAAAATGGTTTATTCTACTCAGGAGAGCGTAGACATTGTTGAATATTATTTGAAAATAACGAATTTGCTAACACAGTCTGTAAAATTTTCAATATGTGATACCCAAAGAAATATGTTATGTTATGGAACTAATGGCCAAATATTGACAAATAGGATCCGTAATAAATAAAAAACGGCACCTTGACAACCCAGTAAGAACCGAAGCGGTAGAGGTAGCCGTTTTAGGATAAGTTCTTGCGAATCCAACGCTTAGTTCCGTATATTTAATTTGCTCTTGGTATAATAAAGCTAGCAGAATTATCTGGAGTAAGTCAAAGTACCGTTGGGCAAATTTTAAAACCAACAAATTCAATCCCTATGCAGTTCAACTCAACAAAGATTTGGATTTTGATTAATTAAACATTAAGTAGGTTACTTTTTACGAATTTCAGCTGTAATATCAATTCAGTCATTTGAAACTTCACTTCGGATCTGATTATTTCCGATGATACCATAAATTTAACAAAATCGACATTGGAAGACGGTTATTTGATAATCGATGTTTAAAATACTTCTCGGCAAAATCTTATGCAAGCTTTTTCAGTAACAACGTCCAGGGTAAAGTCTTGTCTATATCATTACCTTTATATTTTACATGAAAGTCTATCCCAGTAACCTTCATAGCACTAAAAAGATTACAAGTGACAAACGACGGGAGTTACGCGCACAGTTGTAACTTGTCCAGCGTGTCTACTCCACCTATTGTTTAATTGCACTCGATTACCAGTTCTGGTTTGCAGTTTCTACATACATAGTATTATTTTGGTGTATTGTGGTAAAAAAGACTTTTTTATTTTTTCTTAGTGTATGAGAAAGCAATATGCTATGTAAAAAGGTCCTAGGATTACTTATATCACTATTATGTCGGTTTCACTAGCTGTTTTATAAGTTTTTTTGGAAAATTTTTGACCGGATGTATAGGAGACAATATTTTGTAGAATTTCTTTTGTAAAGAACTAGTTCCCTATTTCAACTGGAACTTTCTCGAGTTTTACCCTTCACTTCTGGCAATTGTGTAATAATATGTATCGCAGGTGTTCTTGTTTGTCGTTTTTGACGCATGTGCATTCTCCACCGCGTTCCATTTCTGCTTATGAAACATGACTCTCAAAACCTTGTACAAGATTCCGACCGGAAAAAATCAGAGTCGTAATTGGATTCACCAGCTTAATTCTCCGAAATGTTATGCTCAGACTCAGATTCGTGCTGCATTGTATCAAAATCGGCATGTTCTAAGCTGGTGTCACTACCTTCTGATACTTCATCTTCTGCATCATCCCTGCATTCTCACCAAAGCCTTTCAAGTCTTGCTTGTTCCTTTTCGTACCTGCAAGCGTTTTTTTATCTTATACTCTGTTGGACAAATAACCCAATGATTCTTCATAAACACTTTTCCACGTACTTACTTAGTATCTCTAGAAAATCAGGTACGCATAAAATTACATCGGTCCACAAGACCGCATGTGGTGAAAACAAAATGCAGAGACAAGCTGTACGACTGCCACATTACCAATAGATAGGAAACAACAAATGCGCGCTGAACGAAAAATTTGTGCGGTTGAATTACAGAGATTAAAATTTAAGAGGCTGGTCTCAGAGACCGTATGTTAGTTATGGAGGGTTAAATTGAAGATTTCATAGGAATTAATACGCAGAGCATAAATATTAAGTAAGAGAACAGAGGATGGAAAGCTATTTCTAGAGAAATAAATCAACTATAAATAAACGGACAAAAATGTATAGACAAACACTAAACCTAGAAGAAATGGCCGGGAAAGATGTGAATTGATCAAGCAAATGATTCCCTATAATTTTAGCCAAACGGTATCTTCCAAAATGTAAGAATATATTCCTTTGCTTGTTAACTGAAGACAATATTTTCATTCACAATGTGATTACGATTGAGGGTGAGAAAGTAAAGCCAGTGTTGTTTCTGTTCGAATACTTCATTATTTTCTTATTGCATTTTTATTCATTCAGTTTCCAGCTGGTGCAACCAGGTCAACAGCAAAACAAAGTGCACAACTCATTTCAAGCGTTCGAAGTTTCACTTATCAGATTCGTTGGTGTTAAGCGAACGCACTTCAGTAACTTGGAATATCCCATATATGCAATTGGTTTTGTCAAATCAGTTATTATTCTAGTGTCATTTTGAAATAATCCTTTCACGTCTCTCGAACGGAACTCATTTCTATAATGATAACAGTATTTTTGAAAAAAATTAAATCATCTGTTTATCTACCTATATAATTTCATACTTCTTTCACATGTTCTGCCCGATATTTCCAATTTTTCAAAATGCTATTCTCCTTAATCTTTGTTCAGAATTATATGATCAAATAATTCTCTTCTGATGTCCTGAAAACTGATTTAATAACATCAGATACAGTGAACACTTACAAGCATACAGATTAAAACAACTAGATAAATCCCACTACGCAAAACATTTACTTGACACCAAACATTCATTGACACCTAACACAGAACTACATATTTGTGATAAGAAACAAAACTGGATTTTTCGAAGAATTAGAAATTAGAAGAAACCCACAATATCAAGTTGTCAATGAACAGATTAATCTAGGGAGTTCTCCACTTTTAAACGGTTTTCTTAAGTGATAATTGTAACGATCAGCAGATATAGTTTTCCTGGTTTTCTCTATCATTGCACAGTTATACTGATCTTGAATGGGAAAAAAGATATCCAGGATAGGGCTAATAATATCTTTTTTCTATTAACATATATTAAGTCAATCACAAGCTAGGTCACTTCTTTGTGTAGCCAAAAATAATTATTAAATATCAGGTGGGCATCAAATGAAATGTAACTTCTGTCATTCTGACGATGATATTTAATATCGAAACAATTGTCAAATTTCTTAGAATTAGTGTTTTAAATGAAACTCACGGTTTCTAGTTAATTCCACAATATAATAAAAGTTATTTAAAATAGTCTGTGTGACATATGGTGATTGGAATTGAATGGAATTGTTGATTTTCGGTAAATTGAATTCAATTTACCGAAAACCAACACAGACTGATGTGACAATTCCATTCAATTCAAATCACCCTATGTCACACAGACTAGTGGCATATAATTCAATGATACATAGAGCTTTTTCAGTTCCTATGAACAAATGTAATTTTGATAGAGAGATTAATACAATTAGACAAATAGCAACATCCAACGGTTATCCATTAGATATGATTAATAAGCTAATTAGTAAAAAAGAGGAAAAAGTTGCATTACAACTAATATGCAGGAAATATTTCAAATAATATTTCAAAGATAATATCTTCAGCAACGAAAACAACAATTTCTTTTAAAACAGAAAGTAACGTAAGTACAAAATAGTTAAATGTAAAAACAAAAATACTACTATTAAAGAAGTCAGGTATATATAAACTCAAATGTTCAGAATGTAATGTCTATTTGGGTCAGACCCTTAGGAATTTTGAAATCCGATACAGTGAACACTTACGAGCATACAGATTGAAACAACCAGATAAATCTCACTACGCAAAACATCTACTTGACACCAATCATTCATTGACACCTAACACAAAACTAGAAGTGGTGCATATTTGTGAAAAGAAGCAAGAACTTGATTTCCTTGAAGAATTGGAAATTACAAGACATTTAAGAAACCCACAATATGAAATTGTCAATGAACAGTTTAATCTAGGGAGTTCTCCACTAATAAACTGTCTTCTTAAGTGATAATTGTAAAGATCAGCAGATATAGTTTTCCTGGTTTTCTATATCATTGCACAGTTATACTGATCTTAATTGGAAAAATGATATCCAGGATATCACCATAGGGCTAATAATATCTAAGCTTCAATATTTATAATATCACATCTTCTTCTTTTTCCTATTAACATATATTAAGTCAATCACAAGTTAGGTCACTCCTTTGTCTAGCCAAAAATAACTACTAAACATCAGGTAGGCATCAAATGAAATGTAACTTCTGTCATTCTGACGATGATATTGATTTATCGGAACAATTGTCAATTTTTCAGAATTTTCAATAACTTTTATTATATTGTGGAATTAACTAGAAACCGTGAGTTTAATTTAAAACACTAATATGAGCAGATTCCACGAAGTAAGGGTCGAGACAGTTAATTTCTTAGAATTGTCACATTCTTTTCAATATATTGTCGGATTATCTAGAAACAGTAAGTTTCATTTAGAATAGGAACAAAAAATTCATTCAGTACAATAGGTTGTTTATTTGGATAGTATAGTGGGTACTTTGTATTACTTTTATATTATACATTTCACAGAAAGAAGGCATCAATAGTTTTTTGTCGCTTGATCCAAAAAGAAATTGGTTAACTTTTCATGTCAAACATTTTTTTTCAGATTCTGTAATTCACGCTCGTCAAAAAGTGTCATTATTCCCTATTATTGTAAAAATTTCATGACTATTTCGAGAACAAGAAAATCTTTTTAAATGGGTGGAACTCGGAATGTTATAAAAATGTGTAAAATGAAACTGTGAATATTTTTTACATATTATCAAGCGGACACAGACTTGCGAAGACTGATTATATCACAATATATTTATATTATTACTTTTTATCTTAACCAGTTTGTCTAAATTACTGTCAGAGAGATGATCCCTTCTGGTAGCGATGACTATTAATGCAAAGGTAATAATGTCTCTACGGATCCAGAACAGGGAAATAGCGCATTACATTTAAAAAACTATTTTCTATTTATGGATAACTACCTAGCATAATAATATTCCTCATTTGATTTCTGTAACACTTGCAATTGAACCTTATTTTTGTTTTCAACAATAGATGTTGGATCGTCAATGATATCGAATAAATATTCGGTCTCTTGTGAAGGATTAGAAACCGTTCCTCCATCTTATTACAATAGTTCACATTCTGCTATTAAAACCTGCTTTAAATCTTCTTCACTGAAACCAGCTTTTGTTTCAATTATTAGAAACTATCGCAGCTTAAATTTTGGTTCGGTTGCACCCAAAATGGTATAGCGATGTAGTACTCTCACTTACTAGGTATTTTTACCTTAACAATAATTTTAATAGTTACTTCACTAAAGCTTTTTCCACCGCACATTATAACAAATCAGATGCGAGATCTAGCTTCTGGTCTGGCGACGGCACGTTATGTAAGTTAAAGCAGGCAATTTTTGATTTTTTTTTGAGACCACGTATATCTCAGAAACAAGAAGGAGTAATTGTAAATAGGAATAGTAATTGTAATGAGAAACGTATTTGTGATTGGAAAAGAAATTGTACTTATAAGAAGTAAATGTAATTAGAGAATTTCAATAATATTAATACAAATTACAATTCCAACACAGATTTAGCTGTAATTACAATCCCAAGTTACTTAATTACTTTTTAACTAGGAATTGCCCAGCTCTGCTGTTAAGTTGTCTTTTCGCAGTATCTCTAGCAAATGTTATTAATTATTGTCTTGATTCATTTAGCGTCTGCTTCTTCAATAAACTGCGGTGTATTCTCGCTTGCTTTCTATAAGTACATGGTCCATTGGATTTTCACTTTATCCGTTTGGTGAGATCCGAGTGATCTTATGGTAAAATTTTGTACTTGAAATTCTTATTCCAATTCCAACGGCAAATTTGATGAGCCTTTCCCCATTTTCACATCTCTTTGTAGAATCCTACCTACTGTTATGTTTTGTTATATATCTTCAATACCGACCAATTTCAATTAAGATGGACCCGACTACAGAGTACTTGTTATTTTCACCAATTTTGAAACGACAATTATGAAAATAACTGAAATAAACAAAAGAAGATATCATTGGAAAAATGCCGATATGAACATGAGATTAGGTAATACAATAACTGTCATACAAACGGATACTATCACGGATAAATTTAGGAATAATCAAGGGAATTTATTGTTAACAGGAAATCATCAAAAAAATTAAGAAGCCGTTTTGGAGAAAAATCCAAGAAACTAGCCAAATTGGAAAACAAGGATGAAATACAGACAATCTACCTTGCTACGCAGAAAGCAGTTAAAAATGGTATTTAAGTAGTAAGAAATAAATGAGAATCAATTAAATGTGAGACAACATGAAAAAACTTTATCAAAATGAGCATAAGATCGATATTGAATCGAATAGCCATATGAAACCACCATGTGCACTGTATAAGAAAAAAATACATCAAAACCAGATGATGTAGTTATTTTGACATTATTTTTTCCAACTAAATCCTCCATGGTATATTTCAGTTACTTCCATGATTTCCAATTAAATTCCCGGTATCATCGAATTTTTCCTTCAATTTTGTTTTTTAAAACATCGCATTTTGCATTCTATGTTTCTATTTTTCTTTTAGAAATAATAATCTATCTAACAAACACTGTTTAGATGATAAATAAATTTTATACTTTTTGTGAAGTAGTTTTCAAAGTAGTGAAACTACTGTGTGAACTCTTAATTACAACAGACCATTATTTACGAAATTTCACGAGCTTACTATTGTCATAAGCTTGTCGTTAAACATGTATTTTGAGAAAAAACAGGTAAGCAATATTTTTTAATTTCAATAAAATAGTTGAAAAACATATGTGACTTTTGTCGACAACCGTCAACATGATAATTATTTAGTATTATTCTCCGCTCATTCCTTGTGCTTGATGTATCCATTTTAGGAATATAATATTGGGTGTTCGTGATATAATATATTGTTAAGGAGTCATCGGCCCAGGTATATAAGTAACGGGTGCCGCCGACCGAACCAAATATCGCACGGGTGGCTGCCTGCTCCATAGCTAGTGTACGGCTACTTCGTAGATTTAAAGAGCACGAGCCCTCACCTGAACACGGATGCAGAGGGGCAAAGTGAGGTACGGAAGTCGTATATTAAAACCATATACTATAATGAAAGAATTAAAGTGTATTAGTTAAAGTTGTAATATCAGTAAATCAAATCTTATTACGATGCATTTATACGCCATAAGCATGAAGAAGCGTCAGTAAAGATAACTATTCATGGAATGGAAGGTCTAAATTACTTTAATTATAATTCTATAGACGTTTCGACATCATACGTGTCATCTTTTGTTGCTAAAATTACACAAATATTTACAATCTTTACATTATTTAACAGGTGATAAAATACTTACATAAAATCTGCGACTTTGTACAACTCAAAACATTTTAAAAATTATTAGACTGGTATATTAAACCTACAAGTTCTGGGATATATATGAACTATATTTCTCCTATCATCCGGAAAAACCAAAATTAATTCAGTACTTGAAATGAAAAACAGAATAGACAAAATATGTCATGCACCTTTAAAAATGAAAAATTTCAAGAAATTATTTAATTTACTGATTGAAAATTTCTACCCAAAACGACTACTTCGTGAATTAATATTTTCAACAAATAATGTTATAAATGATAATGAAAACTCTCAAGAAAATATCAATAAAAAATTTCGATCATTCCCATACATAAAAGAACTCACTCCCAAAATTAACAATATATTGAAAGAAGAAAAAAACATACTCGTAGTTCTGGCTAATAAACCTATTAAAACTGTTAATTCATTATTCACAAAATTAAAAGATAGAACACCTATACTTGATCATACTGGAGTAGTCTAAAACCAGTTGTCAAGAATGTGATAAAAAATATGTTGGTGAGGCCTCAAGAAATTTAAAATCACGAATTACTTCACATAAGAGCGATATTAATTTAAGACCGAATGCATGTGCTTTGTCAGAGCACGTTAATGTAACAGGATATGCCATATATTTCAATAACATTTCTATTTTGACCAAAGAAAACAATTTGTTTAAAATATAATTTTTAGAAATGGTTTATATAAAAAATAGATTGAACAAAAGAGTGATATTCAAAATTTAAACATTATTTACTCTAATATTCTGGACATTGAAACAAAATTAAATAGAAAGAATCACAGATCTAATTATAATTTTTCATCAATATCTTAGTTCAACCTTTTACAATAATTTTCACGAACATTTCTGTTATATCATTCATTTTTAAACTTCATATCGACAATAATTTTAAAAAGTCCCAAACATATATCAATATTTTTACACCGTTTTTTCTGGATTTTAATTAATATTTTTTATTCGTTTAATGTAAGTACCCTTTTTTTGATTTTTCATATTTAGTTATACATTTTATTTTATCGTGACTGACAAAGTAATAAAATTATTACGAAAGCTTTCACTAAATTAAAATAAAAGTTTAATTTCCATGACAATTGCTGCATCCTCAAAATATTTATAGATTGTGAAATAAACAGCTGCTAATACGAATTGTTACATATATACATACATATATATATATATATATATATATACATATATATATATATATATATATATATATATATATATATATATATATATATATATATATATATATATATATAGAAGGTTTTCTGATAAATTTGGTATATATGGCAGCTATAAAATATATTGAATAATTAAATGAACGTTCTCTGTCGAAGGTAAGATTTATTTGTTTTGCTATTAAGATTCTTTTTGTAACTTGTACCATTTCTTTTAGTTTTAACAAAAATTTTATTTCTGATGAAGGTCATGGGAAGACCGAAACCTTGAATAAAAATGTATTAACTGCTAGTTAAATGTCTTTAAAAATGGTATTCAATCCCAAGAATACAAAATAAACAATATATAATTAAATAAAAAAGACCAAGAACCAAAAAAAGCGAAACTATATATATATATATATATATATATATATACATATATATATATATATATATATATATATATATATATATATATAAATTATTTGTTTTTCTTTAACCTTGCATTCATTTTTATTCATTTTTCTTGGGCATTATGTTAATCATAAATTCTGTATCAATTTATATATTTATTTGACATTCTGCTCCCTACTTTGGAGCATTTTCAAAAATTTCATACATTGATGTTAATATATAACAACGAAGAGATTCATGGGTAATTCACGTGAAAAGAAGAAAGGCTACTGAAACAGAGTGGCTCATTTTCCCTCTTCAGCACGGTATAACCAAATGAGGATGTGAAATTTGGGAGCAAAGATGTTAATCGGAACATGGGAAACACAAAACAACGGATGTTAACAGGGAAACCAAACGCACATTAGTGCCTTCAATTGTAAGATCCCGATTTTTGTTAGAGCTACCAACTCTATTTATATTGCTTCTATTTCACATATTTTCTACATTCTAATAGTTTATTCTGTTTCCACCTCTAAAGCCTGCAAATAATGGGTCATTGTTTATTTGCTTCTCATCATTGGTTTTTGCTTAACGAGCTTCTTCCATAACAAACTCCAATGATACTTTGGATTCATCTTGAGTAGAAATGACATCAATGGCTGTCAGAATACCTTGGTAGAAGTCGGTCGTGGAAGATAAAAGTTGAGAAATTATTATGTCTCCCTAGTCCATGGCTCCTCCAGCAGTTTTAAGCTCATATATTGTTTGTTAAAATTCTCCAATAAATACATGAGGTGTTCCTTACATAAATTTTTATGATCGAGCTCTCTTTGCAACTGTAGTATTACCACTTTTAAAATAAGTTTCTCGGAGCGTCCCAATAATCCCTTTTGCTGTCGTTTTGTTTTTGATAATTTTCAAGACTTCATCTGAAAGGCACTAATGTATTTCTAGCCTTTACATCGCTTTTGGTATATGCAGTTAGTTCTACAGCGTTAGTGGCAAGTGACTAGTCCTGAATTCATGTCACCGTTCCAAACCTATTACAAGAAGGGAATCAGAAGGCCTAAGCTTTAGCTTAGGCTCAATCCAAGACGTGTGGTATCAGAATATCAGGTGGAACTTTTTGGGTAAGCCTACATAAAAACGGCCACCACGGATACGGCTATTAACGAGTTTAGAAAAACTGAAATGTTTCCCACTGATAGAAACGTATCCAAGGAATACGATTTTGTGGCAGAAATGCAAAAAACAATTGATGATGAAAAAATAGAAACAGAAACAGTTAATTGAGAAAACGTAGAAGAAATAATTGAGAAAGAACCATTAGATAACATCGAGCCAAAAGAAAGAACCCCCGAGAGATAGCTTACCCCGGAGAAATAGGTTTCATTCAAATGAATAAATAGTTTTAATACAAAAACCAAAAATACTTCTTGTTAGTTCCAGTTTCTACATATTATCCAATGTTCTCCATATTAGGAATTCAATCTCACCTATTTTAGAATATCATATATCCCTAATATGGGGTAGTGAAACTTTTTTTCAATGTTGCATATCTTCTTCTGATTTTTTAATGCATGCGTCTTCTTATTAAATGCTCAGGGATTGTCCAAGGGAACGTAAAATTTGGAAATAATGTTTAAAATTCACTTTGTTTTTTTATTGTACTATTTTGTTTAAGTACCCAATATTATCTCAAATCCAAGAGCAGTTCATACATCCTCAGAGAAAGGCAATCATCGCAGAAGAAACATAATAATCGACAGATAAAAGTGTTCTGCTAGATAATGGAAGGAAAGTCCGTCTTCTCATATACGTTTTGTTTCGTGCCATCGATGTGAATATTTTACTAAAAACTGCGTTGTCAATAGAATAGAAATGAAAAGAATTCTCATTGTCATCATAATATAACTTCAAGGGTACAGGAACAAAACAAATAAGCATTCAATCATTTACAGAAAATATGATTGCAAAAAATTTTAATTAAAAAAAATTCTGATTATAATCTCCATCCGCCACTGTCGGACTGCACTCTGTGACTAACTTGGCCTAGCATGACACTGCACACAATAAGATAAGATATTACTTCTTTCGAATAATGCCTATACCGATAATTGATTGGCATTATCCACTATTTTATTTAATAACGCCATTGTTGACAATTTATTTATGTTGTATACCACCCACGAGAGAGTATCTTCGCTTGTTAGCATATAACTAACACAAGATAGTTATTAAGAGACGTACATAAAATGTCGGAAGGAATTTTATAATTACTCGTTTAAACATATCGTATTTTAAATAAATGAATTCAGAATTTGGTAGTACCAATTTCATAAATAACTATATTCTAAGCAGCACCGTTCCTATCCAGAGTATAGCACGTGCAATTGCACGTGGTGGCGGGAATACTTCTTAAACTGCGTATACGAATTTCAAAGAAATACATACATGTTGGACTATTTGCATAATACTGTTTTATATGAAATTCCACAATATATTGAAAGAAATTCTAAGAAATTTGACAATTGCTTCGATATTAAATATCATCGTCAGAATGACAGAAGTTACATTTCATTTGATGCCTACATGATGTTTAATAATTATTTTTGGCTAGACCAAGAAGTGACCTACCTTGTGATTGACTTAATATAATGTTAGTAGAAAGAAGAAAAACATATGATATTACAAATATTAGAGCTTAGATATTATTAGCCTCATGGGGATATCCTGGATATATTCTTCCCATTTAAGCTCAGTATAACTGTGCAATGATATAGAAAACCAGGAAAAATATATCTGCTGATCTTTACAATTATCACTTAAGAAGACGGTTTAATAGTGGAGAACTCCCTAGATTTATCTGTTCATTGGCGACTTCATATTGTGGGTTTCTTAAGTGTCTTCTAATTTCCAACTCGTCAAGGAAATCCAGTTCTTGTTTCTTATCAAAAATATGTAGTACTTCGAGTTCTGTGTTAGGTGTCAATGAATGATTGGTGTCAAGTAGATGTTTTGCGTAATGGGATTTATCTGGTTGTTTTAATCTGTATGCTCGTAAGTGTTCACTGAATAGGATTTCAAAATTTCTAAGGGTCTGACCCAAATAGACAGCATTATATTCTGGACATTTGAGTTTATATATATTCCTGATTTCTTTTTTGGTGGTATTTATGTTTTTACATTTAACAATTTTGTACTTACGTTACATTCTGTTTTAAAATGTGCTCAACGAGTATGGCTGAAAGAAGAATGTGAAAAATGGTTCAAAATAAGAGACTCCTTAGACAACTACATAAAAGTTGTACATTCAGAACTCACGTTCAAACTACATCCAGTAGAATTTGACTGTTTAGATGACAAAATCATGGAAAGTGTCAGCACGATGAAGCACAAGAAATTTAAGAAGCAAGAAGAAAAGCTACATAAACTTGAACACTCACAACATAGAATTCAATTCCCTGAACATCATGAAACTGTAAGTACCTACATACCAACACACTTTGCACCACAATTTGAAAACCTTTCAGACACTAATTTTACAGATAGTGAAATATCGTATTTAAATAAAGGTTTGAAGCACAGCATACCACCAAAATTTACTAATAATATTAAACAAATTATAGCTACAGAGTCAGAAATAGCTTTAAAATCTAATTCAAATAATTTTTTTATGAGAAATTAAAAATTGCCAATTCAATCAAAAATATTGAACCTTCAAAAGTTAAACGTCAAACAAAAAATGACATTACAGTTTTAAATGCAATCAAAAAGAAAGTAGAAAATAATAACCCATCAGTTACAAAATCTGATAAGGGGAACACAACAGTCATATTGACAACTGAAAATTATAATCCAAAAATATATACCTTTATAGAATATAGCCATCTAAAAGTTCTTAGAGCAGACCCAACTAAAAAGTTTTCTAATATGGTAAGTGATATTGTTGATAATTCAAATGATCTTTTAAGAGATTACGAAAAGAGATCCATCATAAATAAAAATCCTCATTGTCCACCGTTAAATTACATAAAATAATGAAACCAATTAGACCTGTAGTTTCTTATGTTAATACTCCTAATAATATATTGGCAAAGAAGCTTAACAATATACTTAATAGTTACGGATAAGCTTCAAAATACTCAATTAGAAATTGAATAGAACTAATCAAAAAATTAAAAGCATTCAACTTTCAGGATAACTCTAAGCTTATTTCATTCGACGTCACTAATATGTTCACTAAAATTCCTCCTAAAGAATGTCGAATACTTATAAGAAAAGTACTAGAAGATAAAATCCAGTAGTAATATCAGATATACTTAATTTATTCGTTGTATGTATTAATCAGAATTATTTCACTTTTGACAATAACATATATATTCAAAATGAAGGTTTACCAATGGGAAGCCGTATATCACCTATTTTGGCATTTTTATGGACAGTTTAGAAAGAAAAATTTTTATAAGTAATATTTCAAAAGTTTTATTTTGGAATAGATATATAGGATGACATATTAGCTTGTTTTATAGGTAGTGAACGACAATGAACTATCTTTTTCAACCAAATCTTTATTATAAGTTGAAGAAAATAACTCAATCAATTATCTTGTTTTGAAAATTCGAAGAGGTAATAATGTTACTCGATTATTCAATTTACCAAAAATCAACACACACTGATGTGACAATTCCATATAGTTCCAATCACCCCATGTCATATAATCTAGCGGCATATAATTCAATGATATATAGAGCATTTTCAGTTCCTATGACCAAATGCAATTTTGATAGACATATTGATACAATTAGACAAATAGCAACATCCAACGGTTATCCATTAGATATGATAAATAAGCTAATTAATAAAAAAGAAGAAAGAGTGGCATTACAACTAATATTTCCTAAGCAAACTGAAGAAATAAAAACTTATGAAACCATCACATATGCAGGCAATATTTCTAATAATATTTCAAAGATAATATCTTTAACAACAAAAACAACAATTTCTTTTAAAACAGAAAGTAACGTAAGTACAAAATTGTTGAATGTATAAACAAAAATCCCACCATTAAAGAAATCAGGTATATATAAACTCAAATGTCCAGAATGTAATGCTGTCTATTTGGGTCATACCCTTACACATTTTAAAATCCGATACAGTGAACACTTACGAGCATACAGATCAAAACAACCAGATAAATCTCATTACGCAAAACATCTACTTGACACCAATCATTCATTAACACCTAATACAGAACTCGAAGTATTACATATTTGTGATAAGAAACAAGGACTGGATTTCCTTGAAGAGTTGGAAATTAGAAGACACTTAAGAAACCCACAACATGAAGTCGTCAATGAACAGATAAATCTAGGAAGTTCTCCACTATTAAACTGTCTTCTTAAGTGATAATTGTAAAGATCAGCAGATATAGTTTTCCTGGTTTTCTGTATCATTGCACAGTTATACTGATCTTAATTGGAAAAATGATATCTAGGATATCACCATAGGGCTAATAATATCTAATCTTCAATATTTGTAATATCACTTCTTCTTCTTTTTTCTATTAACATATATTAAGTCAATCACAAGGTAGGTTAGCCTTCTTGGTCTAGCCAAAAATAAATACTAAACATCAGGTAGGCATCAACTGAAATGTAATTTTCTGTCATTCTGACGATGATATTCAGTTATCGAAACAATTGTCAATTTTTTAGAATTTTCAATATTTTTCATGATATTGTGGAATTATCTTGAAACATTGACTCTCATTTAAAACACCAATATGAGTAGATTCCACGAAGTAAGGGTCGAGAGATTTCGTAATAATAATTATTTATACTCCTTCCAAACTCAGTTTAAAAATATATAAGAAAACCGATAAAATCTTTGAAAGAAAGCGACCAGTGGCGTACCAATTTTATTTGTTATTCAGATATATTTTCATGACAATCAAGAAGAGTTTTGTTGATAATTTTGCTGAAAGAAGTAAGGCAAAATTATTACTCGTTTTTCCCTCGAGATCGGCGCATTTAAGACACAATTTATGAATTGTCAAACCACGTTTCATCTAAATATTTCTATTACTTTCTCTATAACTTGAAATATGTCTTATATAATTTAGACGAAGTACCAAAATACATAATAAAAATTCGACTATCTAATTTTATATACTTGAAAGCACATTCTATAAAAGTAAGTCGAAATGTTTCTAATTATTTATATTACATGTCGTTAAAATATTGCAATTTGTTAATTTCAAATGTTGGGACTTGATTTTCTTTGTACTTATTGTAAACCGTTCGTCGAATCACATCTTTAGATGCATCATCTATCCGACGGCTGACGATATGTTTTCGTTTTTTTTTCGAGTTCCATCAAAGCGTCTCGTTTAATTACTAAATAAAACGTGGAATAAGTAATTTACGTTAACTTGCATATTCTTTGTATTATTCCATCTTAAGTTGAATTGACTTTTTGAACTTTTAAGCAGGACTAAAATTACTTGTTAAACTTGCGTCTGACTTCTATTGTAATTGATTAGAACTGCATTATTAAGATGTATTTCACCAACAATTTGGATTTTATCATAACTTTGAATTACATTATTAGTAGGAATTTCATTAATAATGTGGATATCGTCATTAATAAGCGATTCGTTAGATTCAGCAGTTACCTCAAAATGTATCCAGGAGACATTTTCACAAATATCGCAAAATGAATCGAACACAACTGTAAAATAATTCAACCTCATTCAATAAAGATTTCGTGAAGAATCCTGCGAATTTAGTCAGAAAACGGCACGCGCAAATGTTTATATATTATATTATTTTTTATAAAGTGATTACGACCTATATTCCAGTTTGTTTCCGGAACACGTGCCGAATACTATGTCGACCGACGATTTTAAGAACGATTGTTAGCGACGTTGATATTCAAAAATTAGCTGTAATACTCGGAGCATGTAAATAGGGGCCACCGATATGTATTGGTAAATTTGGCGGTATTACTTAGTATGCCTTTAAAGCGCTTATTAACGATATATAGCAATGCCTTGGTGAAATAATTTTTTTTAAATAGAGTTTGGAAGAACATTATGACTTTTGAATGGAATAATCAGATTCAATCTAGCGGTTGAGAAATTCAAAAGGATGTAAGGCGTCTCTGATAATAAGACTAGTGGAATAATACTGTTAAAACCGAAAATGAAAATAGAAATTGAATATGCTGAAAATACTACTGGAAAAAAACAACATCTTCATATTAAAGTCAACACAATTCACCGGCAATCCTTCAAAAACACCATCCCTGTATGAACGGGGTGAAAATTCCACAAAAATACTTTTCTGAATATAGAAACAAGAGCTCACTTCACCACTGAAACAATATTTTGTATTCATCATGACACTCTTATAACTTAAATTGCCTTTTCTATATGAGTACGTTGTTTAAGTTCATAAAATTTTGAATCATGTGTTAGTGTCAGCGTATCCGGGAGTCAAAATACGCAGGAAAAAAAATTAAAAATCCAACCATATACAGGTTAGGAGCACATATTTGATTTTCATTCAATAATAAAGTATGTATTAAATTTTATGTCTAAATATGGTATTTCAGGTACCTTTAGTAATTATCTGAAAATCGACTGTTTCAGTTGCTTGAGCTACTTGGTATTTGGAATAATGGTTGCCATAAATAAACTTTGTGTGAGATATTTGTGCATCAAACTATTCTGGTTTCAAATTATGTAAAGATATATGGTGGTAATTATGAAATATTTGAATTTCAGTAAAAAACATAAACAAATGAGGTGCAGGATGTCTGCCATTTTCCATATCTCCGGCAACACACACTCCCGTTTTATGTAAAAGTGACGTTTGTTTGTACCGCAATAGAATGGCAAGAAATGAAATATAAATTTTTGGTTGTACTTTCTATTAATTTTCAATAGAATGCAACGCAAAAATCACAGCGAATAGGCCATTTATTTAAACACGAGTACCTTTACTAAAGCTTAAATGTATCTACCTAAACAACAAAACATCAGTCAACGAAATAAAGACATTCCTGGTAAAAGTGCTAATTTATTAACAATTAAAAAACTAACTAAAGGTAACGTAAGTACTGGAAGTAACAGCACAACAGTAACTACTCAATGTGGCCTCCGTGGATGATGTAAATTCAGGAAAGGTCTATGTTTATAAATCTTACTTTTGAACCCCATAAAAAGTAAACAATTGGAGAAAGATATGGAGACCTAGCAGGAAATTGATTTAAAGATGTTATTCTTATCCATATGTCTCGAAAGGTCTGGTTTAGCAGCGTTGGCGTATCATCAAACTGAAAATATAAATACTGTCTAATTTGAAGGGAATTTCTTCAATTCTCCATTAATTTAAGTTTCCAAAAAGTTAAGGTACATTTCGCAATTAAAAAAAGTACGGTCCTATTACTTGTGACCCCAGTATCACACACCACACATTTGTTTTAGAAGAGTATTGGCTACGAGCCTCGATAGTAAAATTAGAATCTTCATCAGACCACCAACGTCGATTTCGCGAGCTTACTACATCGTAGCTAGTGAAAGCTGGCTTCATCTTTGAATAATATATGGGATTGAAAATCTCTATCATTTTCCCTTATGCCTTATATATGTTGTTGTTGGATGTTATGATTGTGTCAAAACCTTGATTCAAACCCACAATTTCTCATTTTATCGTAGAAATTCGAAACTAAAAGATGCCCCATAAAACAATTATGGTGCACAGCCGAAGGCGTAGTATTAAATTAAACATAAAACTTTTTGGCAAAGTTATAGTAGGGATCTGGAGCAAGTGTGGATATTTGAGATGTCCGACAGCAGACTTATCTTGGAACTCATTTCAAACAATTTTAACGAAAGCATGCTAAGGAACAATATTTTTAAACTCTCAACTAGCTTCAGATAATGAAATTCACGAAGAGTTGCAGTTAGTATCTCATTTTAATCAGCTAACTTACTGATAGGGAGTATATCGAGTAACAAGGATAGGAGTGTTTTTACCTATTCATGATATTGTCTAATACCATTGTCGTCTAAAATGTAAGTTAACACCCTCCATACATAATTGAAAACAAAACATTGGGGACTGGGATACAGAACAGTACCAAACCAAATTATCACAGTAGACAAAGTTGGACACTCAGTACCTAGAGAGCAGCACTTTCGCCATTTCACTAACAGCTCGACCGATAATATTAACACCGAAATATCTCAATACACATATAAGATCAGTCTTTACGCCTAGAAGTGATAGGATAGCTTAATCGGTGAATAACCGAGTTAATTTAAGTTAATGGAGCGTGTTGAGCCTGGGATCGTAATTATCAACCGGCTTGTTGTCGACCCCTTGGAGTATGTTGTACCCAAGGAAAGATACTAGCAAACCCCGTCTTTCGGCCGAAACTCTAGAGCGTGCTGAGCCTAGAACCAAAGCCAACCGTCATAGCCAAGTCCTGAAGCGTATTGAGCGCATGACAGAAGCCTTCCCGTCTAGCTGAAAACCCTGAGCGTGTTGAGCCCGAGACGGAAGAGAATTCCCACCTCACTGAGATCCCGCTGTGTGTTGAACGCGGGATCCGGTACCGAATACACCTCGTTTATTTTAGGCAGGGGGTAAAACGAGTATCCCAGGTCTAAAAAATTGAGTAAGTTTATGATGATTTATCAATAAATATTTGCCGTAAAGTCAAAGGGACGAGGTACAACGGATCCAGACCATTTACTACGAGAAACCCTATAATAAGAGGAGATCTGTAGACAACCTGACCAGGGGACCACCCCCAGGGCTCCACAGAATCAAGGACCGACAATTTTACATATATTAACTGTATATAGAATTAGTTTTAAGTTGTAAAGATTTTATTGAATTTTTAGTTTAACAGGTAACATACGTGTAACTATTAAATTAACACATCTAACTATCAAGCCCTTTTTATGTTCTAGCCCCTGACTACCCACGGCAATTACAAATTGACGCCCGAGCAGAAGAATTATTAATTGGCACTGGAGCAAAACGATTACAATAGGTAAACTCGATACTATTCGATATGCTTATACTATTTTTATACGTCCGTCTTATAATACTAAGAAAATATCGCAAGAATGGTAAAACATTCACTAAGCATTCAGTCCTATCAATAGCAGAAAAGGTAATAAACAGTAATTACTTATTGATTCGTTATTGCTTGGCAACCAGTGAATATGACATGCTGTTCCAAAACTAACTACAGTAAACAATCGAAAATAGCGAATGAGATACGTGCTAAATATTCTTATAAAATCAATCGAAGTATATCTACATGTACAATGTCCAAATTCATCATAGAAATGTCTCAAAAATATTGGATATTCACAACTCACCAAAGTGTTTTGAAAATGTGGTATTTAACTTAGGATGGAGTTATTGGACATTTGTGTAATAGGAACAGACTAACGAAAAGTGATTTTGAATATTCGGAAATAGTTCAAGTTCCAAACATATGGTGATTCAGTCAAATAATGGAGCCCCTAAAAATACTCAAATGATGACGAATATAATTTATGGTCCATTTGTGCTCCAGACATTTAAAGAGCAGATCAATTTCCATGATTGAGATGTCGGATAAGTCACCAAGTTTGATGTTAACACTTAATTTCACATTTCATTAGTATTTCTCTCATTAGTATAGTGCCATGATGGTTACCGTTATCCAGTTTCATTGCGATTTAAATTCAATTTTCACTGGCTCACCAGGATCATCTTTCTGGAAGGCAAGATAATTATATCAGTAGTATATCCATTTATTATTCACTATATTTTCTATAATTTCATATCCGATGTTCAAAATGATGATTATTCACTTATTCGTATGAAAATCATGTTATGGAAAATTCATCATTCATTTACATCTAATAGCTTCAAGAACTAGAAACAATACTGCATTATATGATATGTTGAAATGGTTTGGCTGGTCAAACATGCGCTAGGCTCTGATAGCAAAGCCCACAACAAAAATGCAAGTGATTTGTTACTCTTTGAATTTTTGATGTGTACTTGGGAGAAGGGAAGGTGCTTCTGATTTGTTATAAATGATCAAGCAATGTTTCCAGTTTTCCCTCCCCAAATTTCTAGTTTACTCTTTCGCACTCGCTATTCGAAAAACTGCATACGTATACGATGAAACGGTAATCAAATACTCTTCATAGGTATTAAATCATAATATTTGACAGAAACCTACGATCACATACCTCATCATCATCATCATCATACAGCTATATGTTCGTCCACTGCTGGACATAAGCCTCTCTTAAAGATTTCCATCTCCCCCTATCCTGTGCTGCATTTAACCAGTTGTTTGGATGCGCTTCAGATTATCTGACCAACGAGTGGACGGTCTGCCTCTGCTGCGGAAAGCGTAGTCTCGCGGTCTCCATTCAGTTATTTTTCTAGTCCATCTGCCGTCGTTTCTTCTGACTAGGTGACCCGCCCAGGTCCATTTTGAAGTCGATATTCCTGTGATGGCATCCGTTACTCCACTTCTCCTTCTCACCTCTGTATTTGGAACTCCATTTCTCAGGGATAAGCCTAACATCATTCTTTCCACGCTTCTTTGCGCTACTCTTATTTTGTTCGCGGTGTTCTTTGTTAGAGTTCCGTAGGTTAGTAAGGGTAAAATACATCGGTCGAAGACTTTCTGCTTAAGACACATGGGAATATCAGATCTTAAGATGTAGCTCAATATTCCAATATGTGAGACATATTCTTCTACCAATTTCGCAGGTTGATTATCCCTACTCAATCGAATCTCGTGGCCTATTTGTAGGAGTATACTTGCTCGATGTTTAAGTTGTTCACTGTTAGGTTTTCACTGGCAACTAGATTTGTCATGAACTTTGTTTTGCCTATATTGATTTCCAGCCCAACCTCTCTGGATCATCGGCGATGCAAAGGTGACTAAGTTTTTCACCATCAATGTTGATGCCGAGGTTCTCGATCTTTGTGCGTTTGGACATGTACTCTAAAAGGTTGGTAAATAATTTGGGGGAGATGACATCCCCCTGCCGCACACCTCTCTCTATCTGGAAGCTAGGAGTATCTTCATGAAGTCTAATGACAGCATTTGCGTTCTTGTATAATTACTTAATGATGTCGATGTAGCGATGGTCAACTCTGCAATCAGCGAGGGCACTAAGCATATTATGATGGTCTATTGTGTAAAAAAAATTTTCATAGTTCACAAAAATAAGAACTAACGGTTTATTGTACTTTATGCATTTTTCAATGAGGATTTGAATTGTATGAAGATGATCATTTGTGCCATAGCCCTTATGAAATCTTGCCTGCTCAATAGGAGGTTGATAAAGATCGAGTTTAGCTGTCAGCCTGATAGCAGGCTAATTGGTTTGTAGCTTTCTATTTGGGCTATATCTCCTTCCTTGTGTAAAAGTATTATGATGGACTTATCCCATTGATCAGGTGTTATGGAGTTTCTTAAACAAGCGTTGCATAGCTTACACAGTATTTTTAGAAGTGCTGATCCTTCTAGTTTCATATTTTCGGTGCTAATTTTGTGATATCCTGGTGATTTATTGTTTTTCATGTCTTTTAAAACCTTTTGTGGGTAACGTGGTTAAATTGGAACATAATTGGTAACGTCGGTCTATGAAACCAATTTTAGATCCGATTTTTTTTACGTCTCTTTTTTTTCATTAAAAAAATATATCTTAGTTGTTGGCCCTGTAACAGTTCCGATGCTTTAAAATATGCTATGATGTATGTCCCGTTACTTTTATAATAAAAATCTTAATATTAAATAATCGATTGAATTTTTGGTAACCTTATATTTGAAAATTGAAAAAAAATATACTTCTTAATACAAAAACGAATGCTAAAACTCTTAACTAATGAACAGAATAACATAATCACTTCAATATTTTTCCTCAGGTGTCCATAGATGAATGAACATTTAAACCAAACTAACACAAACTTATACAACAATCAAGACAAGAACAGAAATAGGAAGTTTATGGGCTTATTTCATTACAAAAAATTTTTCTTCGCTATTTCGCTCAAAACAGTCACTACAAAGCCCAGTCAAATGTTCAAGGCACATAAATTTGTGGCACTTATTGCACGAAAACCTAGTTTTCCTATTTTTCTTACTATTGCAAAATGCGCATCTTCCATGAACTGAATTTTCGTTATTCTGTTGGTTTATGTTAAGCCCCAAAATGTCGGCCAATCTCAGTCTTGTAATTTTTGGAATATTTTCCTGCAGTGCTCGTCTGCGAATATGAGTATCTAGCAACTCAAATCCTAAACCTTCTAGGAATTTTCTTCTAGGAATATACTTATTGTTGTTAGCTTTATAAATAATATACGAATTTATTCCAGCAACATTTAGGCAACTATAAAAAATCACCATAGGCCAGCGACAAGTTGCAAGTGCACAGTTGTATGATGCACACAACTTGTCAACAACATCGACTCCTCCTTTCGTTCTGTTGTAATCTATTATAATGTCTGTCCCACCAGTTGCCGAATTAAGACTGTCGTCTTCAAGATGCATTGTTGATAATGCTAAGACGTTCTTGTTCTTATTGCTTTGAGCAATATAGAATACTACCGTACATTTCTCCTGAAATGCAAACATTGATGTACCTTCTCGTCGTTTTATATTTGTGAAAGCCAATGGTATTTGTGGTTTGTTTTTACGTATCGTGCCAATAACAGTTAGATGATAATCTTTTAGGAGCAAATTGGCCAAAGGTGTGCTGATAAAAAAATTGTCCATTGTTATATTCCTTCCGGATCCCCATATATGTTGTGAAAGTCGAGAAACCAACGCGATATTTAAATTATCCACTCTAAAAGACCCTTCAGGCTGCTTGCCGACATAAACTTCCATTTTGGTTGTGTAAAACATTTTTGCGTCACATAATGCATAAATCTTTATACCATAACGATTTGGTTTCTGAGGCATATATACTCTAAACGAGCATTTCCCACGAGACCAGCCATCTTGTCAAATTGTTGTCTTTGTATTCGAGTTTCCTTGTCATCAAATCGAATATGTCTCAACAGAAATAGAAACCTATTTTGTGACATAGTCAACCTATTAATTTTCATAGATCTACCATCTGTTCTGAAAATATCTTCAGTGTTTTTGTGATTGCTTTTATTGGTCCCACTAATATATAGCAAACCAAACAATGCATTTACTTCAATGACATCGGCGGGTCTGGCTGTATTTAGCTACATCATATGATTTCATTGAAATAAATTTATTAGTAAATTGAACAATGTTTTCAAGCATAGTATCAGTAAAGAAACATTCCCAAATTTCTTTTTTCTCCAACTTCCTTCTGATATCACCTTTTGGCCCTGGCAGAAAAGGAACTATATTTTCTGCCCGAGGTCTGATATTTAATTTTTCTACACAATGCTTTCTCCATCTTGTACAATCTTTTCCAATGAGATTTGGAATTCGACACGCAGTGGCTTCGGTAGGAAGAGAGTCATCATCAAGATCTGAGAACTCTTGCTCTGAATTCGTATCAAAATCCAACACTTCTACATGATCGCCTTCCAAACTTACATTATCATCTTCTGGTTCGCCGGCCTCGGAATCAGTTGGAACCTCATCAAATAATTTTTGCAATGCCTCTTGCTCTTTTTCGTAAGACATAGTTGATTAGTAGAAACTAAGATGTAATTTTATAAGCAAAAATAAAATAAAAAAGCATTTAATGCTTACCCCAAAAAAATACGAGTTTGATAACGTCGGTGTCTCACACCGCCACTTTGCAAAGCAGAAAAACGATACGCACTACACAGAAAACGATTCTATACTAAGTGGCCAGCACAGCGAGAAAGAGATGCGTTGCGTTTTAAAACGAGAAACAAATTTTCTTCGGTCTCAGGGACCGCGCGTTACCAGTGAAAGGTTAAGCAGTTGTTTATTTCATCTTGAGTGATTTGCGGGATGTCTTCTGATCCCTGATTTTGTATTACCGGAATGCCTACTCCAATTTCTGTTGTGGTTTTCTTATAGATAAGAAAAGAAAGATTATAGTCAAGAAAACCTATAAGAAATCATATACCTAACTTGTAAAAAATTGAACTTTTGCTCTATAGATAGACTTTTATAACGACAGGTGCTTTAAGTCATAACATGATAGAAACTAGAATCTCAATATACCAATACTAGAAGCTGATGCTTCTTGACAAGCAAGTTATTGTAACTTGTGTAATTTATTTGGTGATCAAAATGAGATGGTTAAGACTAATATTATTAACGTGCTCCATATAATTACCATTTTGAAATTGGTATGCAATCATTTCATCAAGTCAAGGAAATAATCTTATTTTTGAAAATCATTTTAGTTTAAAAATCCATATAACTTTATTTGAGGGAGAATAGAGTTACACATCTCTGTTGCCTACTTATGTATCTAAAAACAAAACTTTCTGTAACTAGAATTATTTCAATGTTGCCGATTTCTTAAAAATAATGTTGCGATATCTTATATAAAGCAAAATTGAATTTACTCTACATCCTTTTAGAATCTCATTAGATTGATCAAACGTATTACACTGAGTAGCAATATACTTAAATACCCAATTCACATAGATTTTCAAAATTAACATTAACCTTTTACCCTTATTAACTTTCGTAAAATAGAATGAGTCTGAAACTAAAGTAATTTCCAGATATTATTCGGAATTAAAGAACAGTGCTTGAAAATCGCAGTTATTAAAGTCATAGATTGTTGAAGAACCGCTTGGAGGTTCATAAACTGCCGGAGGTATGTGTAACCACCGGCACGAGCAAACTCCGGAACCGAACACCACGCATATCCTGTAGCACGTGCTCATCGTCTATATACAGTGTCGTGCCGCTCAGCCTTTATTCTACTTACCTAATTCTTATGTATTTCCACCCTCTAAATAGGGCCTTTCATATTATATATAATTGGTAGTTGAAATTGTAATTATGATTCCATACCAAGTTAAAAGTTGACATGTATATTATCTGATAAAGATCAATATTTTAAATGAATTTCATATGTGTTGTAATGTGAATTTCATCAGCTACAAAATTATTAAAGTTACTCGAAAACAATATTTTGGTGATGCTTCCAAATGAAAAACTTTGGTTAATACTTACAAATTTGATACAAAATTCATGCTATCCGTCAACTCAAATGTTGATAAATGCCCTGTCAATTATTTCGTTCATCTCAAATAACCTACCATGAATCTATTGTAATAAATCCGGTTTGATGAATCAATTCTACCCATTTTGCAATATGTAATCTTTCCACTATGAACAGTGTTGCATCCAGTCAGATAAGTTACTTGGTCCTACCCTTTTACAAAAAAAATCACATAATTTATTATACCGTCAACGGAGGTAACTTTGGCCAAGGGTTTTTGCGTTTTTTTTAATAAATTGCGTTAAATTACAAAGATATACCAAACTTACATCAGATTTTCGAATTCTGCCAACTTCAGAGATTGAATGGACTGAAAATAAGAGCTCAGAACGTTTTTTAATCCCATTCATAATCATGGTATGGTAAAGCACCATCTGTACAATAAGTTTCGGAAAGAAATAATCAAAAATTAAACATTTTACACATGTAATACAAGTAATTTTGAATGTTTTCAAATATTTTTTAATGGAACATTTCTCCTCTATGAAGAATTAACAGAAATATTATGAAGGTAAGTGAACATCGATTAGGTAAAAAATACATCAAGTTCAGGAACAATGAACTGATTGCGTTTGGACGCCATTTCTGTTGGTTTGATTTTATAACACACATCTTCCCAGTCATAAGAAGAATTGTTCTTCTTTTCGGGCCACCGCCAGAACTTGAGCTTTTTCTCCATACATCCCACTGTATGGCCGCTACTAGAGAGACTTAAGATCCTCCTAGGCTACAGCTGTCCACTGTAATTTACAACTAAGTTGTCAACAGCATAGTCGGACAAGTCGACAGAGCCTGCAGGATTGAGGTGCGGACCGTAGGATCTTGAATGATCTCGTCAAGGTCTCAAAAGGTTTCACTAAGTCCATCTGATTCCAGAAAAACTTCGACGTCACCTTCATCCTCTGATGACATAGAGAAAGCCTCCTTTTCACTGTGTTTCTTTGACTTCATTTCCTTTTTCTTGTTTTCAGTTAGACTATTTTGACTTCAAAATGGGTTTTTTTCAGCTGGTGTACCACTTGACGATGGTTCTTGCTCTATGTCCCTTACAGGTGAGCTGTTTCTAGCAGAAACTTGAATCTTCTTCTCCTTTCTTCTCGAATCGGGACGATCCTTTTCGAGTTGTTCTCTAAACGAAACTATTATAGCATTGTAATCCACATTTTGCTTTTCGGGCAGCCTGTCTAGTAGCTTCTGTTTGTTCAATAGTTTTATACCGCATTTTTCAAACCCAGCAATCAAATTGCTTCCTTCTTCTCTTCCAGTTTATTCATGAGTTTCTCCAGCAGTTTTGGGAATACATTCTTAGGAATGGTAACATATTTGCTTCCCGAAGCAGATTCCTTCCATTTCCTTAGTATTTCATGCCACACTCTTTTGGTTGGCCCAAAGAATGCTACATCTAACGGTTGTGTTAAATGTGTGCTGTTCGGAGGAAGATAAACGAACTTCACATTGCGATTTTCACACAGTTCCAAAACGCGCTTACTTAAGTGGGGAAACAGGCTGTCTCCTGTTAAGACAATTGGCCCAGTAATTTTTCTTACATTATGTAAAAAGTGAGAATCGAACCAATCTTCAAAACATACTGAATCAAACCAGCCGTTTTTCGACCGGTTGTAGCGAGTGCCATCAGGACCCTTTTCAGTCCAGGTGGACCATTTATTCTCGGCCGTGTATACAACATGGGGTGGCATAATATCCCCACTAGCACTTCCTCAAAAGATTAGCCTCGCTAGGGTTATACAGGGTGATTCATAACTATTGGGACATACGCTAAAGGTAGATTGTTTGGACCAAAATATGGCGATAGGACCAAATATACCTCAATAAAATATTGCTGTAGAAAAAGATAGAGGGCGTTAAAGTTGAACTTTTTTCTTCGTTTTTTGCTAATAATTTCACTGTGTATTTATCGATTGTTATCAAAATCGGCACAGAGCCATAATTTTATAGAGGCAATATGATTTTTTGTATTATTTGACATTTTATTACAGGGGGAGCCTCGTGTAGGATTTCTGATGAAGAAATTGACTGGTAACTTTTTTTGACGAAACTTTTTAGTGATTTTTATTAAAAAATATGACATAAACATCATTTCTACATAATATTAATACTTCTGTTCAAACACGATATTCTCAGTCGTTTTCGAGAAAAACGCAATTGAACAGTTCAGAGTATCGGAAGGGGATTTCGAATATTATTTCATTTATGAAAAGTGTGGTTTGGACTGTCAGATAATTGTTGTTGGTAAATGACATTTCTTGTCAGTGAATATTTTTTTCTGCGAGTTTATAGTCAATTGTTGCATTTTTTAAAGCTTTCATATACTTTTTCGATTGAAATGCCTCGTCACAATCATTTTACGAATGAAGAAATGCGGTATACGCAGAAGAAAATTTTTGCGGGCGCTCTGCAACCAGAAGATATGAATTGTTATATCCAGGTAGAAGGCAACCAAATCACAGAACTTTTTCAAATCTATTTCATCGTTTGGGTGAAACCGGGTCAGTTCATAATAAAAATCAAAGTGGCCGTCCGAAACAAATTTCACCTAATCAAGAAGATGAAATTTTGGTTCGAATAGATGAAAATCCTACAGTAAGTTCACGTCATTTGTCATCAGCAGAAGGACTAAGTCAGTCGTCTATTATTAGAATTCTAATAAAAGAAAAGTTCCACCCGTATCATTCCACTTCTGTTCAAAATTTGCTTCCAAGAGATCTCCCACGACGGTTACAGTTCTGCTAACGTATTCTCAACAAGCATAATGGTGACCGAAATTTTATTAAGAATATTATGTTCACCGATGAAGCGACTTTTACCAGACGAGGGGTATTTAATTAGAGAAACAGCCATTATTGGGTAGAAAAAAAATCGCATGCCCTGAAAGAAAGACATTTCCAGCATGAATTTAAATTCAAATGGAGATTCTTATTTATTTTTTCTTGCAAAATACTTTTGGCTATATTTTGGATAATCTGTCACTAGCTGTAACAAATAAAATGTGGTTTATGCAGAATGGAGCTCCACCTCATTTCCCTTTAGTTGTTAGAAATCATCTAAGTGACATATTTCCTCAACGATGGATTGGCAGAGGAAGTGATTTTGAATGGACACCAAGAAGTCCTGGGTATAACTCGTTTGATTTTTATGTTTGGGGACATATGAAGTCCCTAGTTTATGCCAATGAAATTAACTCGAGAGACGAACTCTGGAGGGAAATACAAAATGCGGCTAACTTTATAAGGGGACAAAATAGTATGTTCTTTGAAGTTCGAAAGTCCTTTATTAAAAGAATTAGAAAAGGCATAGAAGTCGGAGGAGGCTACGTAGAACATTTAATTTGAGTTTGCTCTTTTTATGTTACATTGTTTTTAATTATGCTTTATCGTCGAAATTAAAACCTTAAGATACAAGTTTTTTTATTGTCCGTTACTTGAAATCCCCTTCCGATACTCTGAACTGTTCAATTGCGTTTTTCTCGAAAACGAATGAGAATATCGTGTTTGAACAAGAGTACCAATATTACGTAGAAATGATGTTTATGTCATATTTATTAATAAAAATCACTAAAAAGTTTCGACAAAAAAAGTTACCAGTCAATTTCATCATCAGAAATCCTTCACGAGGCTCTCCCTGTAACAAAATGTCAAATAATACATAAAATAATATTTCCTGTATAAAATTATGCCCCTGTGCCGATTTTGATAACAATCGATAAATATACAGAGATATTATTAGCAAAAAATGAAAAAAAAATTGAACTTTAACGCCCTTTATCTTTTTCCACAGCCAGAAATATTTTATTGAGGTATAATTGGTCCTATCGCCATATTTTGGTCCAAACAATCTACCCTTAGCCTATGTCCAATAGTTATGAATCACCCTGTATATATTTTCAACATATTTTGTGCCCCTAGTATAGATTATTTTTCGGTTTCAAGGGTCATCTGATAGATTCGTTTCGTCATAATTCTAGATATGTGTTGGTGGGATGTTCAGTAAAACTTCCTTCGAATTGTCCATGTACTCTTCGATGATTTCTGCATTTACTTCTGTTCTTACCTTCTTTATGTCCTTGCTCATTCAAGATAATAATCGTTGATGTCTTTCCAAAAAAGATTTTGTCCACTCATAACCTGGTAATTTTTGTCTGGATAGGGAAATACTATGCATGTCCCACATACATTTTAAAAACATGGGTCCCATCTCATGTTGGGATTATTGGGAACGAAAAAGCCGATTGCCTTGCCAAAGAAGCTGCCTCAACTGCTACTACCACGGTGAATCTTCAGCTCTGTAATGACTTAAAAGCTAGCCTGAAAAAAACCATTCGTTACAACTGGCAAATTCACTGGAGTCAAATTATGTGTTCACTGCGTGAAATTCAACCAATATTGAATCAGTTTACCTGTCCCGATCTATCTAGGAAAAATATGGCTGTCATACGAAGATTACGTATAGGTCATACTAGACTTACACATGGTTACCTAATGTCATCGTCACCCCAGCCGAACTGTCAGTATTGCCCCGTAAAACTCAGCATCAAACATATCCTCGTTGAATGTCCATACTTCGCCCCAAGACGTCTACAACTAGGAATACATACAAACTACTCGGAGATCCTAAATAGTGATAATCAAGTGCGCAAAGTGATCAAGTTCCTAGAGGAAGAACAACTTATTAACAGAATTTAATCAAAAAAAAAAACTCCATTTAAATATCATATCATGTAATCCCATATTCATACTACAGTCTTCGTCGCCGTTGAAGCTAAAAACATCAGTTGTCTCTATAGTTCGTCGTCTTTCTAAGTACTTTCAAATAGTGATTCAACTAATAAAATGTGTTCCAGAAACTCCAGCATCAAGTTAATTATAAAATTGGCAAATATGTCATATAATAATAATGTTGAATGTGATGTTTTACCAGAGTGCTATACAGGTTGGTATAATTATTATGGAACTATAGAAATATCTACCTACCTATATTGTTATTTTCTTCCACAAAAAAGACAGAATAAAACAACTAATGGTACAATATATGAACAGAAACAACTAATTAACGAACCAAGAGAATATGCAATTGATATTGCAAATGATGTTCTACCTGGGTACTTAACAGGTTGGTGGAAATAGTTTGAACTTAGAAAAACATAAAACTTTTATTATTATTATTTTAGAAAATGAAGATACTTAGAATGCAAAATCTGAGAATAAGCATGAACAAATGAAAGAAGAACGAGGTGTTTATGAGGATCCATATGCTGCCAACTCCGATATAGATTCTGATGAGGATCCATAATGCTACCAACTCTAATATAGATCCTGATTATGAACCATCAGAGGAGGAGATCATAAATAAAACATCAGCCGAAAATGTTGAGAATGGAGTTTATCCTGCCATAATCAAAGAAAGAAAAAATAGTAACATAAGCAAAGTCGGTAAAAAACGAGCTAGAAACATTAGCGAGTGGATAGACATGAAATCGAAATTTGCCCTAGATCTCGGACCTAGAAAATTGAAAAGAAAAAAAATTTGAGGAAGACGGCTAGATGAATCATGCAAATATAAATGCAGGCTAAAATGCACTACAAAACTCCGTCAAGAAGATAGAGAACTAATCTTCAATGATATTTGGCAATTAAAGGATCATACCAGACAATGGGATTTTGTTTCCCGCCACGTAAGACAGGTGGCCAAGAAACAAATGACTATAACCGTAACTTCTGAATCCCAATCTCGAAGAAATAACTCTCGAGAATATTATTTCAACGTTCGCAGTAAGGAAATACGAATTTGTGAAGTTATGTTCTTGAAAACTCTTTATATTTCGGAAACATTGGTAACTACTGCCTTGGGAAAAGTGGGAGTAGGTTGTACCTTAGAAGAAGATAAGCGTGGAAAACATTCAACAAGGCCACACAAACTCAAATTAGATATCACAGAAAGTATAAAAATCACATTAAACAGTTTTCCGTGGTATCTTCACACTATGTTCTAGAGAAATCAGGGAGAATGTACCTTGAGGAAGTATTGAGTATTCAGAAAATGTATCGATTATATACTGAAAATTGCCAACAAAATAATATCATCGAGGTCGCTACTCCTCACCAATATAGAGATGTTTTCAATTAGGAATATTGGTTTCTTCTAACCCAAAAAGGACCAATGTGGAGTTTGTTCTGTTTTCAATATTGCCTCAGAGGTGAAGAGACAAAAAATGGTTGAAAAGTATGAGCGTCATTTGAAAAATAAGGCGATAGCCAGAGATTTAAAAAATGCCGATAAAGATCTTGCAGTAAACGATAAAGGTGTCTGCGTCGCCTGCTTCTTTCTTTAAAAAGTTTTAGCCACTCCACAGTCCAACGGGAGTCATTTTTGTTACAAGAGCAAGTATTCCACATACAATATTGAGATTCATGACCTGGGTAATAATTAGGGTTTCTGTTACATGTGGCATGAACAAATAGCAAAACGGGCCCGAATGAAATTGCTAGTTTCCTCTGGAAATTTATAAATATACAAAGAAGGGAGGATGTAAGAAGCTTTATATTCTATTCCCACCGCGATGGGCAAAATAGAAACCGATTTATATTCTCAATGTTCGGTTTTGCTAGCATGCATTTTAAAATTGACATAAGGCATATATTTTTGGACAATGGACATACACAGAACTAGGGCAATAGCATGAACGCTGTTAATGAAAACGCAAAGGAACGACAATCTATTTTGTATGTTCCTGAGTAGTGGGTAACTTAAATCAGAATGGCTAAAGCGGCTGGTAAACTTAATGATATTACTGAAATATCCCAGGATGATTTTTTCAATTTTAAAATTTTAACCGATACTGGAAACTGGAAAGTTGGTAATGATAAAAATCCTATAATTAAAGTCAGTCAAGTACGAGAGATTATATTTTCATATAAAAAACTAAACACCCTCCTCTATAAAAACAGTTTCCACCCAAATTATACAACAGACCATTGGCAATAGAGGCCAAAAAATTGAAGGGCTTATTGTGGCTATGCATTACGGCCAATATACCAACTATGTATGACGCGCTTTATAGAACTCTAATTTCAAAGACTGAAAAGACTAGACATGGAGAAGCTAAAGATGATGAAGACTCGGATTGAAAATTTTGATTATAATAAAAAGTAATAAAATAACAACTGGAAAAACTCATTGGTTCATTATTCAATAAAGTTCATTGAAAAATATAGTGTTGTAAACTTCTGTATCTAAAAGTTTGCTCCCTCCAATACTATAGTAGCTCAAACAAAAGACACCCAGGAGAAGCAAAACACTTGTAATATTTTCAAAATTGAACCGTTATGTACAATACGAAGGAACAGAGAAATTATTCAATTTAAAATACTATGATTTATGATATTTTTGTGAATATTAATTTATGATTATCTCAGAAGTGTAAATACTGAGTTACTGCAGTCATCGTTAGACGTGTCGAAATGTGGAAAATTAGGAATGAAGGAACCGCGATAGACGAAACTGGAATTATCGATAGAGCAGAGGATGTATATTCCTCGAAAATTAAGCTATATGAGTTGATTTGAAATTTTTTTATAAATTGATAAATTCAAGTATAAAGAATCAGAAGCTGTTCCAATGTAAGTTTCAAGAACTTATTTGATTTGAAATTAAAACATATATCTGTTTGTGAAACACATTAGTAGAATAAAGTATTTGTCATCACTTCCTCGGTAGATTTCTTATTTGGAATATTTCATAGCAACATCAGGTACCCATACCATACAGGAAATTTCCAAGCGGTATGAAAAAGAGCCAAGTACTAATCGTGGAATATATTATGAAAAGAGACCAAAGGCTCGAATGCGACGCATAGTAACGTGTCTACGTTCCTCTCCAAACCCTTGGTCAGCTATTTCACGCGTAATAGCAAAACGGTCTTGCCGCAGTAGTTGTCTGCAGGCTATGGACACTGCAGACCGTGCCATCTATAGAGCCTGTCGAGTAACTAAAATCGGTAGATAATTCCAAAAAATTAACGAGAATTGTAACGTCGTTATTAATCAAATTTTATTTTATTACTGCGTATGCTCGTCCCCACATGTTATATGTTAAACTGCTATCATTTCTTAGTTCATGTGTAGTTGTTATTTATAAGGTTATGGTATTTTGGTGTATTTTTTAATTGCTATAGTGTAATATTTATCTGTAGTTTCGTTGCTCTATTGTTATTAATTGAAAAGACAATGTCAAAGTGTATTCGGAAGGAGTCTAATAAGTGGTGTACTCGCTAAGTTTTATTAAAAAAATTTGAGCATTTTTTGTTTCACAATTAACAACCATTATCTTTATTTTTATAAAACACAGAATTTATACTAATTTAATCGACAACTTTAGAGATCATGGTTGTTTTTAAATTAGCTAAACTGAAAATTGCTGCATTAATAAAGTAAATATATCTTTTTACAGTTTTGTTCCTCCAACCCAGGAAGATAAAATTAATATTGCTGAAAAGCAGTGGTAATAGATCAATCAATTAGTCGACGACGAAACGATGGAGGATATGATCCCTTCATTTTCAAAAACGGTGTTTCTTTAGATTTGAGAAAAACGACGAGAGGTTATTAAGACAGTTTGATTAGACGTCCCATATGAGTGGTAATTAACAAAAATTGATGGTAAGTTTTATTGTATTCAATAAAGCATGCTATAATTTTGGACAAGACAAGTACTGAGTGTGTAATTTTATTAAAATTCCAGCTAAGCGGATTCAGCCATTAGGCTATTCTGAAAGCTCTCGTCAAGAAATAAACATACAGAAGGTGTCAAAACACATCAAACCCTGTAACTGCTACATACAATGAAATAAAATGTTTGATGTTACATCATTATTTAAGTAAAATTTAAAGAGCGTGTACAATAATTGTAATTCACATAACGAAACGTCTAATTTGAAATTATCAACTAAATAATATGTGTGTACACCCTCTTTATAGGGTAATTTTAACAAATTTTACTTAAATAATGATGTAACATGAAACATTTTATTTCATTGTATGTACATTGTACTTGTTGTATGTTTTTCTCTTGTCGACAGCTTTGAGAATGACCTAATGGCTGAAAGCGCTTAGCTGGAATTTTAAGGAAATGAAACACTCAGTACTCGTCTTTTCATACACTCAATTTATATCTAGTGTACACCATACTCAGACAATTCTATTTTAAAATGTACCCATTAAAGAAATAATAATCTGGGTTTTACCAGCTATGGGATGGAAGGTATCAACCCCTTGCCGATTTTAGTATATAGACGATGGTATGACAATTTATGGGAAATGAAAGTGAGTATTAACTTTGGTTGAGGCATTACGTCTAAGTATTTGGTCTAGCGGTAACCAAAAATCCAAAATATCCAATAAAGACAAAAAATAAAAAAATCAATAAATCAAAAAATAGTTTAAAACCAAAAAAATCTAGAATTTTTAAAAAAATCGAAAGCTCCAAAAAAAGGAATTCAAAAGAACCAAAAAAATTTAAACATTCAAACATTTTTTAATATTTTTTTGGCTTAGTACAAAAACATGTGTAAACTTATTCTTTCAATAGTAAGCGTATTTTGTTTTTTTTGTTGACATAAATTTTCAAACATATTTGTTTGTTTACTTATTTAGTGTTGTTATTTTGTGTGTTTACTTGTAGAACCTCAACCAGAAACGAGAAAGGACTCCATGAGACGGTGGGATTTTTAAGAGCCCTTAAGAAACATTTTAACAATCATAGACTGCCAGGAGCTGCAGAGTAACTTAAACTGCCTTATGCAATGGTTTCATAAGAACGGAATGCTTTTAATTGTAGAAATATACAAATATGCAATATACTAGGTTTAAGCTTGTGTTATAAACCTATTTAACACTTCCAGTAAAGAAATAAAGATGTGTTTAAGTGGAAATGAAATGTTAAATATATTATTTTAAATGTTGTACAGTCACAAGTGCTGTTTAGCACTCTTATGTGTAATTACTTGGCACCTTGTATTTACAGAGCTGGGCAGTATTTAACAACTTTTCCTATAAAAATATTTTAATTACTTTTGTTCTAACATTCACAGTCATTATACTCAAATGTCTTCTGTCACATAAAGTTGCCAAAAATAGTAGTTAACTACTCATTGCTAACACTTTTTTTGATTAAGTAAGTAGCAGCTCTACTCCAGCAGTTTGTCCAGCTCTGTGTGTTTATACGAGTGTAATAATGAATAAATTGATATAAACTTATCATAAATAATTTTCCACTTTTATCTTGATTTAACATCATTTGAAAATCTAATGATACTCCAATTTAGAATGTTTGTATTATTTTTTAATTATTGCATTGGTTTTACAGTATAGTTTATTTATTGTCATTCTGTTTTATGTTTTATAAGAAAAGTAATTTGTGGAAGAAATTATTTGTTGTGTATTTTTATACCAAAATAAATAAACTGTTCATATGATTACTGTTTCATTTTTCCAATTTAATTACCCATTTATGTTCCATCATTTGATATTTCATTCAATTTAACTGAACATCTAATCATTATTGAGTTAAATTGAATAAAATGTTGAATGGTGGATGATAAATGGTTGTTTTTAAATAAAATAATTAAAATACAGTATATTTGAATATACCGCCAAAACCTAAAATTACTCAATTGTTTTGTCGACAGGCTCTATAGATGGCGCCCCAATCAGCGTCATATCCATCCGTGGGTTATCTGTGGGTGTCTGAAGCACCTATCTTGATGCTTACTGGTACGCCTCGGTTAACCAGTTGGTCGTTATCCGTGTTCCTCTACCTTCTTCTGCCCACACACGACACGCGCGCATGACCGTCATTGCAGAACAGTTAACACGACAGGATAGGATAGACCAAAATATCGATAGGCCACAACCACCCCCGCCAAAATCACTAACATGGTGATAATTTTGACGTCTTCGAACTTGAGACATTTTGTTACGCTTAACACAAGTAAACGAAATCACAATAACGAACAATATCTGTACAATTCGGCTTTCGTAAACAGGTTTCTTCAGAAAAAATTGAAAAGAAATTGTTTTTGTAAATATTATCAAAGATAAAACGTTGATATTGTTGTCATCCACTCCTCATGATATCGTCATTATGTTTTGCGAAGAAACTAAATTCTGTCTGGTTTATCTACGTCCACTGGCGTAGAATGATGATTTATGCCGATAGCCACTTTAAAATTTGACATTTGAGGGTTATGCTTTTGGTTGTTTATATGCTGAATATTTTTGACATTGAATGTTTAAAGACTTTTAGATAGTTAATAAGTGTTGTGTGTTTTATTTAATTTAAAACCATATTTTCTAAAAAACTTGTTGGTGTAAAAGCAAAAATTAACAATTCATTAACATTGGATGAAATGGAAAGGATTTGGGATATCATTTACAATTTCTACATCCTGGAGAATTCGGCTCCTACTTAAAAATGTAAGTTTGATAACATTAAATAATAAAGATGAATAGGACGAGGAAGTCTACTTTCTTGGCCACCACGATAGCCAGATCTAGCCTATGGGATCGGTTAAACGATATTGTTTACCTAATTTATTCCACCTACAACGAGAGACGACATAGAAATGCGAATATAAGAGGTCATACGTAACATGTGAAGAGCAGAACTTGAAGCTACTGTTATGTGCACACATGAACAATGCATGAGCGTAATGGAAGACAATTCGAACCATCAAGGAGGCATTAGTTTTATTTGAAAATCGGTAATGTTTTTCTTATTATCCCCAACATTTTTTTTTCCATTTTTTCACCTAGGAATACTTTTATTAATCAAAAATCATAAAGTCATGTATATTTATCAATGAATCTTGAAAATATAGCAATAAATAAATTGAATACAGGTGTACTAGTGTCTTTTTAGAATTTTATTATAATTGCATTTTCTTTCTTCGTTATTTTAGGCCAGGAATACGGTTTTCACTAGCATATCCAAGTAACATTTCACTGCATGTTTATGAAAAAATAATAATGCATTTAATTTTTCAAGAATTTTGCGAATTTCTGTTATTATATCAAAAAACGCGCTCTAGCGGCATCAATAAAAATTAGACAGATCACAGGTTTTATTACATACCAAGGGCCATAGCAACCAATATAAATTTGTAATGAACACAAATTAATTATTGATAACTGGACTTTGAAAAAAGAAAACTATAACTTTTATTACGTTTCAGCTATGCATTTACTTATCCATTTATTTACTCTATTATCATTATTCTATTATTTTTTTTATTTTTTTATTATTATTATTAACTTTATGGAGAGAGCCAACCTGTACCCAGTAAGAAACAACAAAATAATCACAATAATCTCACCTTAACCACAATCCGCTCTGCAGCAGAGCCTACTCGATGACGTGACGACTAGACCTCCGATTCGTCTTACAAAACTCTTCTAGGGTTTGGTACCCACAGGTCTACCGTATGACTTACCTCAAATTGTACTAAATAATTTGATATTCACTTACCATAGATGTAAATAGTGATAGTTTCAAAAAATCAAAGACAAAGAATTCAGGTGACCCACTGGCGTTTATTCTATGATAAAAATATGTAGATTCAGATTCAATTTAAAGTTACAATTGAGCACAACTGAGTACTGCTGTCCGAAAGAATAGTCAGCAAACAATAGGTTTCATTGAACCTTCATGAATTTCATTTAACCTTAATAAATTCCATACCAACAACTTTAAATAAGAACTCGAAGCAATTGCTTAAAGCGCACAAATATATTAAGTAAACCTTAATATAACTTAAAGTTTAAAAAGCATCCTGAATGGATTGCAAAATTTTTCTTGTTGTGGTAAACTCCAAGATTAATTTATTTTATTTATTAACAATAAAGGATTGTTTTAATTATCAAATTCATTTTTGTTATCTTTAAAAGTATTATTTCAAAAGAAGAAAAATGTAGGTATAAAAATAAAAGTAACACTAATCAGATAAGACCAAAAAAAACTTGGTCTACCTGTACAAAAACGTGTTTTCACGAGGCTGGCAGCAATCAACTGGATACTATGGAAAATAATTTTCACCATGTGTGACGAAAACATCAGACTAAGAAAGTAGCCACTGCATTAAATAATATTTCTAGATCTCCGATCGCGAACACCATACCATCAAATATATTTTTATGCAGCTTACCCCGACTTCCTAATTTGTTTTAAAGTTAATTCCGTAGAACTATCTGAATATCTGGTTTTTCAATGGAAATTGGAAATTTCCAATTAAAACGTGCCAAAAAAAATCTAAAATAAAACCATGAAAGATGTAGGTTCGTAAGAGAAATATTATCCAAAAGACTTACCTCGAAAAATCGAGATTTTTTTAAAATGGCGTCTCTACCACTAAATCTCAAATCCTAATAGTTAGACGTGATGAACGATTGAACAACTCCAATCCTCCAAACAACAGGTGTGCTTAAAATCCCGCTTAATACGGATCCTCCTTTAAACCTATCCACAGGCTATGGGGACAACTTGCTACCACAGGGGCACAGCAAAAGCAACAACACTAATAATGGTGTCTACGTATTCTTCAACAACTGCTTCAAGAGGTTCTACAGGGCGGAAGCGCCACTCCTTCCGAAAATCATCATTACCAAAATTGTCACTTTAGAAATTCAAAATAATTTTAGAACTCAATAAACAATGTAGACGAAATGCTACAGAGACGAACTCACCCATCTTCACTGCCAAACTTCCACCGAAAACACTTCTCAGCAAGTATCCAAGATAAAGAGACATGCCCACCGACTCTCAAACACATCCCCTTATTTTATAAAATTGAAATCCCCTATCGTGCTATTTAGCATCCAGTTAAAACCCTAAATGATAATGATATTGATAGCCGAAAAGTTAAGTACAGAACTGACTATAAAATTTAACCATCAGGTTTGTCCAGCTAATCGCCAACAACTGATAAAGCGATTTGCAAATAAAGATCCTAAAAGTAAGCAACCCAATATACATTAATTTTACAATTATTTGTTATATAAATCCAATTAAGTTATATTTAAGAAAATTATTTAGTGAATTTTAATATGTGAATTTTGAATTTCAATTAATTATAAGAAAGTGATTTTAATACCGTAACAGTTTCATCAACGACGCCAAGTTTGTTAAAAATCGTTTAGAGCTTACAGCTGTTTATAAAAAATATTGACTCGCTGTCCAACACTTTATTTTAATAGATAGGTACGTCAAGAAGTGCTGGACAAAAATTACTCAGATGGAGCTTAGCTTTGAAAAACTTATTTTTTGGTACATTTACTAGGTCGATTTCAGTAAAAAATTACTTTAAAAGTTTCAGGTGGCGGTTTCGCTCCCTGGCTACCATCTTAGAAATCAGAAAATATTTTCCACAGTCTTCTATTTGCCGAGATGCAGTACTTTGCATTATTATATGGCCACCCTGTATAGAATCGCTACAGTATTTAGCTGAGGCTAAATAATAAATTTTTAGATGATTACTCATTTATTAAGTTAGAACTTATCTTGACTATTGACAATATACTTAAAAAAGTAACCACCCCCACATTTGTAGAGAAGGGTAGGTTGAAGAAAAAATTTTTCGGTTTGATGTCACGTTAATTTTTCAGTCTAAGCCAACCAACAATTATAAGTGGAAGGGTAAAACGTCCATGCTTCGGTAGTTACAATCAATACCATTGAAATTTGCAGAAGTTTGAATATTTTTATCCAGTCTCCAAACGATAGTCGTAATATGGAAGGAATTCTAGCCGAAATCTTGGTTAATTAACCTCTCTACTGCTTATGAGTATGCCTGGAACCATTAGCTAAATTTAAACCGTCATATATTTGTCATACAAATTTTTGGGTTATAATGACTTTATGATATTCCCATGTTGATTCCTCACAAATTGGGATTATTGTCAGGAAAACAATAGTTGTACACCTTCTTTAATTTAAAAAAAATATATTCTTTTATTCATGGGTACATTCGTACCTTGAACGTGATTGCATACCAACAAAATGTTTGAATGCGACACTTTTCTACGAAGAGTTTTGGTTGAAGCCTATAATATTTTGTTCGACTTCGCAATTGCTGTTGCATTTATGATGATGTACCATACTCATATTACTGTTTTGAATGAAACTAACTGTTTCTAGATAATTGCACTATATATTGATGAAAATGTTAAAAATTCTAAAAAATTTGGCAATTGTTTCGATACTTAATACCATAGTCAGAAGTTACATTTCCTTTGATGCCTATCTGATGTTTAATAATTATTTTTGGCAATATCAATAAGTGACACCTACCTCGTGATTGACTTAATATACAGGGTGTCCCGGGACTAATGGGAAAAAAGTCAGGAGAGTATAATATGAGCCAAAATAATGTTAGTACTTCATATAAACTTTTACTATGCAGGCCCTCGTTTTCGAGTTATAGGCCTCCAAAGTTTTAATTTTGAATTTGATTTTTATTTGTATTTTTTGTACTAGTTTTGATCTTTATAAAATTTACGGCAAAACTATAATGTATGTGTATGTTTATTTTGGTAAGGTAAACAGATTTACAGTAGTGCATTGAAGCCAGGGACGGACTACTCGCAATGGTTAGTGATCCAAAAATTTTGCAAGGTATGGCACACCCTGTATGAAATTATCGAAATTCACTTCCCCACACATTAAGCTAACGAAAAGGTACTTCTGTTGCAATTCGAAAAAATAAGCCGTTTGGCTAATATTTACAGTTTTATTAATGCACTACGTACAAATCTACCTAACTAACTTATTAATACGATGTCCAGAATTTACTTGCTTTTAATCAAAATTACGAACATAACATTATCAAACCATTAAGAAAACCTCAAAAAACACAAGTTATGAAACATTAGACTAAAACTAATTCCTAAACAACAACAAAAACTAACGTTATTCTAATAAATGTTCAATATGAGCTCCTCCCACTTCCACGCACATTCTAAGTCTACGAAGGTTGTTTCTTTGCACTTGAAAGAGCAATATCACACTATTTCTAATAACATTGCAGTGTAACACAATTCTGTCTATCAAATCTTGCCTCGTTTGCACAGGTGTTGCGTATACCTTACTTTTGAGATAACCCTAGACAAAGAAATCCATAGGATTAACGTCTCCTGATCGCGGTGGCCATAGAAAAGGGCCTCCACGACTAATCCATCTATTAGGAAGCCTTGTGTGTAAATGCTGTCGTACATCTAAACTGAAATGAGGAGGGGCCCCATCATGCATGAATCATAAATTCCTACGAGTTTGTAGTAGCACATCATCAAACAGGTTCCATAACTCATTTTGCAAAAAACTCCAAATATCTCTGACCGGTCAAAGTACCGTCAATAAAGTATGGCTGTATCAAATTATTGCCAACTATTCCTGCCAAACATTAACCATGAATCTATGCTGGATCCTAGTTTGGATAATGCCATGTGTATTCACATCATCCCATAAATGCATATTATGAGAATTTATGATTCCATCTCTGGTGAAACCCGGTTCGTTCGTAAAGAGAACGTTACTAATAAATGTGCTGTCTGCTTGTTGTTGTCGCAGAAACCACTGGCTATACTCAAGTCGAGCAGGATAATCAGCCACTGTCATACGGTGTACTTTTTTCATGTGAAAAGGATATAACAGCTGTTCTTTTAGGACGCGATGAACAACTGATTTCGAGACGTTATGTTCTCTTGATAATTTTCTAAAACTCGATGGTTCATTATCAACTGCATTTAACAAGTCTTGTTCAACTGCCACAGTACGTATGCTTCGTACTGGACCTTCTCCAGCTTTTTCTGGCGAAAATCTTCCTAAAATTTAAAATTTTGTTTTGTATACATGGAAAATTACATTTACGTATTCATACCTGTTTCTCGTAACCTGAGATAAATACGCCCAAACATTCGTCTGTCTGGCAATGCTCTGTTTGCAAAATGTCCTTCATAAAGCGTTTTGGCCTCTAAACAGTTTCAAGAAGCCAGTCCATACATTAGATGTTTATCTGCGTACTCAATAAAAGCGAATTTTGCTATTGTACTTGTTAAATTAAGGACTTATGAATTATTGACAAGTACTGACTACGAACTATTCTACACAACGTTTGACAACTAATCCTATGGTAACTTGATAAACGGTGAAAACACTTATAAAAAGTTTTTACCAACTTTCCAATTGATAAGTCGTTAATGTTTTCCATCTTCTGCTATCGTTAAATTATTTTTTTGTAGTACTCTAGGTAATTTTGGACATCTATTAAAAGTTAGTTTTACCTCATTGTGTACTTATAAAAATGGTGAATGCGTAAACTGGTACGTAGTGCATTAATAAAACTGTAAATATTAGCCAAACGGCTTATTTTATCGAATTCCAACAAGAGTACCTTTTCGTTAGCTTAATGTGTGGGAAAGTGAATTTCGATAATTTCATACAGGGTGTGCCATACCCGCAAAATTTTTGGATCACTAACCATAGCGAGTAGTCCGTCCCTGGCTTCAATGCACTACTGTAAATCTGTTTACCTTACCAAAATAAACATACACATACATTATAGCTTTGCCGTAAATTTTATAAAGATCAAATAACTAGTACAAAAAATACAAATAAAAACCAAATTCAAAATTAAAACTTTGGAGCCCTATAACTCGAAAACGAGGGCCTGCATAGTAAAAGTTTATATGAAGTACTAACATTATTTTACCTCAGATTATACGCTCCTGACTTTTTTCCCATTAGTCCCGGGACACCCTGTATATTAATATAAAAAAAAGAAGATATGATATTACAAATACTAAAGCTTAAATATTATCAGCCCTATGCGGATATCCTGGATATCTTTTTCAAATTTAAGATCAGTTGAATTGTGCAATGATATAGAAATCCAGAAAAACTATATCTGCTGAACTGTACAATTATCACTCAAGAAGACACTTTAAAAGTGAAGAACTCCCTATATGTCTGTTCATTGACGACTCCATATTGTGGGTTCCTTAAGTGTCTTCTAATTTCCAATTCTTCAAGAAAATCCAGTTCTTGTTTCTTATCACAAATATGTAGTACTTCTAGTTATGTGTGAGGTGTCAACGAAGTACTACATATCTGTGATAAGAAACAAGAACTGGATTCCCTCGAAGAATTGGAAATTAGAAAACATTTGAGAAACCCACAATATGAAGTCGTCAATGAACAGATGAATCTAGGGAGTTCTCCACTTTTAAACTTTCTTCTTAAGTGATAATTGTAAAGATCAGCAGATATAGTTTTCCTGGTTTTCTATCTCATAACACAGATATACTGTGAAAATATATCCAGGATATCATCATAGGGCTACTATTATATAAGCTTTAATATTTGTAATATCGTATCTTCTTTTTTCTATTAATATATATTAAGTCAATCACAAGGTAGGTAATTTCTTGCTATAGCCAAAAATAATTATCAAACATCAGGTAGGCATCAAATGAAATGTATCTTCTGTCATTCTGATGATGATATTAAGTATCAAAACAATTGTCAATTTTTTTTAGAATTTTTAACATTTTATCAATATATTGTGGAATTATCTAGAAACAGTTAGTTTCGTTTAAAACAGTAATATTAGTAGATTCCACAAAGTAAGGGTCGAGACAGTAAATTTCTTTACCATTACTCATTCTTCTTAAGCTCTCTAGACGATAATGTTGTGTAACCATTTCATAAAGTGGTTCTGTGAGTTTTGATTTATGATGAAGACAAAGAAGGAGTAGTGGTTGAAAACAATTCGTCCGACGAAGAAGATGATGTTTGAACGGAAAATATTGTTGAAGATGAAAACTGAACATTTCCGAAAATGAAACTCAACAAGTTGATATAACTCCATAAAATGTACAGTATACTGTACGCGAGGGAACTGTCTCGAATAAAATTCCCCCATCACAGTCACGTACCAGGTAGATACGATATATTTTGACGTTTTTTCGAATAAGTTCACCCAGGAGAAAGGCGGCAACTTTTTTGTTTTCAATTTCTATTCTATGTTTTTCAGATTCGCCAACATATTAAAACCGAGAGCAGGTTCTACAGCATATGTTGTGCAACGCAATAATAGTACACCATTATCTTTTCTGGAATTCTTTCTTATCGATAGAATGATTCATCTGATTAAATTAGGAACTTTCAGGGAATTCAACTATTCATGTTAGCTCCTCTGGCGAATTTTCAACAGCAGCAATGCTGCCACTTACAAGTCAGACACACATATTTCTAAAAGTCGGTTGAATAATCGATCGTTTCTCTTTCTGTTCACCTTTATAAAACTCCCTTCAGTCTAATAGATGCCATAAAAGAACTGTATACCAAACAGCATAGCCAAATGTTAACACCAAAGACCAACAATATCTTTCCCCAACATCAGCTGCTCTTCTCAACTTGACTGTGATTGCGGAGGTTTGCACAATTTTTTATATCTTATACGTTTTCATATACATATTTTTTTTCAATAATAGCTCTTTATTTTTGATCAATTTTACTAAATAATTTGTTTTTTCATAGCCCGCTACCCGTCTTTACCCGCCTTCTTCACCAGTATAATCCTGGCTACCTTCCATCGTTACGGGAATTCTTCCTCTCTCAGCACCCTGTTAATAATTTCCAGAAATACTCCCCATTGTTATTCAACAGCCCATTCACCACATCACCGCTCAAGCCATCTCTCCCTGGTGCTTTCCTCACTTTAATGTTTCTCCTCCCCTCTTCTACTTCCTTTTTCTACACCGAACTAATTCCCCTCCTTTTCCTTCCCAGCCTCACTGGTTTCCTCTACATTCCGAATCCTTCCTTCCACTCCCCCTTCTACCCCTGTGAACAGCTTCCCTATAATCTCCTCTTCCTCCAGCACCCCATTCCTATTTCCCTCCAACCTTTTCACCGCTACCTCATACGCCTTTCCCCATGGACTATTTTCCAATTCCCCCAGTAGCTCTTCCCATTTCCCTCTTTTTTCCCTCTCCACCTCACGCCCCAGCACCTTCTTCTTCTCCTTGTAATCCTCTTTTCCCTTTATCCACTCTCTTCCTCTCAGCATCCGCCTTCGATCTTTCTTACACTCCCTCCACAGCTCCTCTATTTCCTCATTCCACCAGTAATTGGAACACGTCTGCTTTGCAATGTTCTTTTTCACATATACTATAATCGATTTCTCTTTTGAATGGAATCTGTTTCGGTATCGGAAATTTCATCCGTACTTTCTTAGCATATTTATTTTCTGAAAATTATTGCATATATAATGATTCGATTAACAAGACTAACAAGACGATCGTATTTCTCCATGGTAAACAAACATTTTCTACGCAAGAACTAGGTACTTGAAAAACAATATACTGAATTAAAAAAATATTGTAAACGGCTCATTCTTGACTCCGTTATGCTCATAAATTGGTTCCCTTACAAGCAGAAGGTTTGGCCTAAAAACAACTTTTTTCACTTCTCATAGCCCCTATTATTCACCCTTTATCAATAAAATTGTTGCTGTTATTTGAACTTACTAATGTCAATATTCGTATACATTCAAGGATCTGTTGCTAGGTACTTTAAGTAGGTATTTCTGGTACCTTGAGTATTTCTCTACGCCTATGTTGATAATTCAGGTGAGTTTGTATTCATCTCTTTTTAGACCTTCAAACGAATAGACTCTCTTTGTCATTCCTTAATGATATAATGTTCTATTATATCTCATTAGATGAGTTCATTTAAACAATATTGTTACAGTTTGGTTGAATCATTCGTAAAATCTGGCTTGTGCCACGTAGCGAGTATCTACTTAACATTTATAGAGATAACAATCGGTATTGTCTTTATGTTTCACATTAGAGGAAACGAATAATTATATTAAAAATATACGTAGTTGTCGAATTTCACATTTCATATTTGAAGACGTCATATGTATTCATAAAAACAAAAAAATATGTTATATAAGAATAAAAATAGACAGTTAATTTCAGTTAATTTAATTTAATTCAGACTATAGTTAAAAGTATCCCTAACATTTGAGTTGACTGTTACCCTCGCCCTTATTAATTATAATCGGTGGAGAGATAACGGGCGAAGATAATATAGCAGAAGAAGTTGCCAAATCATTTGCAACAGTATGTGCCACCAATAATTATAACCCAAATTTAATACAATTTAAAACCATACAGGAAAGAATAAACCTTGAAACACGGGAAACCATACCGTATAATGAACCTTTCAGCATAGAGGAACTTCAGGAAACAATATCAACCACCAATAATTCAGCACTAGATAAGGATGAGATCCCTTTTGAACTCCTTGAACGCTCACCTAAAAATAAAAAAAATTATTTAACAAAAAATATATATATATAAATATATATATATATATATATATATATATATATATATATATATATATATATATATATATATATATATCAACGGTACTTGGACCACACAATGGAAGGATGCAATTATAATACCAATCCCAGAGCCTGGAAAATATGCAAAAATTCCATCTAGCTATCGCCAACTCACTAACATGTTGTCTAGGTAAAATACTAGAAAAAATAGTTTACGTAAGACTACTGCAACATCTGGAAAAAGAAAAACTATTAACCAATTATCAAATGGGCTTCCATAAAGGATGATCCACTGTCGACCAACTCGTATTAATGGAAAGCTACATAAAAAAAGTTTTTCTGACAGATCACATATGGTAGCAATATTCTTCGATATCGATAAAGCCAATGATACAATATGGAGATATGGGATTTAGAAAACATTACATACATAGAGTTACGCGACAACTTGCCGAAATTTGTACGAAGTTTCCTGAGTGACAGGGAGTTTAGCGTTACAGTTGGAATGGAAACATCGCGAAGGTATTATAAGGAAAATGGAATTCCTCAAGGGGGGGAGTGTAATTCTATTCTTGGTATCTGTCAACGACTTGGCAAATGTTGTTAGCGAAAGAGTACAAATAAGTCTGTATGTGGATGATTTGGCGATATTTTACTCCTCCCCACTAATGGAAGATATAGCACGCAGATTACAGAATAGCATAGATGCCTTCGCAGAGTGTTCAGAAAATAACGGTTTAAAAATGTTGCTATCTGAATCACATTGTATACACTTTTGCAAGCAAAAGAGAAATCACTCTAAACACATGCTGTACTTCTATGGAAATAATATCCAGATTGAATCAGCTACCAAATTCCTGGGTCTTGTTTTTGACAAGAAACTTCTTTGACAAGACCATACAAGAGAGCTTGCAGTGAACTGTGGAAAAGATTAAATATCTTTAAAACCCTAGCCAATATCAATTGGACATCTGATACCACTGTTCTGATAAATTTTTACAATCTTTACAAATTATCAGTCTATCATTTCCTATAAGAACATTACTTTTACTAGCCTCCTTAAACATTAGCACAAGAGAGAATCAAATCTATGATGAAGATCTAGAACAACAGAAAAAGAATATATAAGAAAAAATTATGGACAGGTGGCAAGAATAATGGACTGTAAATAATAACTTCCCAAAACAAATACAAGCAAACATACAACTCAAACCAACTGAATATGAACTTCAAAAACGTAGGGAGAAAGTAGTTATTACCCGGAATAAAACTGGGCATACTAACCTGACCAGCTCTCACTTTCTTCTCGGTAGACAAACACCTGTTTGTGAATGCGTAAGAAAAATCACCATAACTAATCTAATTGCTGAATGCACACTGCTTTCTCGTAGTTGTCTACATATGGGGATTGCAAAAGATGTTAAGTCATGCACGTCAACTACAGATCAGCTAATTATGCTCCTAAATTCCCTGAAAGCAAACAACTTGTGTCTGAGAATATAAAAGTGTGGCTTTAAATCTTGGAGAAGGATTTTGGTTGGTGGGCCATAAAGGAATCCAACACTACCCGATCTAAGATTGGATAAACATGAGTTTTCCCTCCTCCAAATTAGAAGAGCTGATGACCAAAGCAGTCAATGCTCTATAATGAAAATAATAATAATAATATTATTTATAATAATAAAAATAATAATATTATTTATAATAATAAAAATAATAATAATAATAAACAGCAGATTACCATCTCAACATGTTTATCTTTTGCGGAACACTCATATAAGATCACTGAATATCTGAAACTGATTGAGCAATATTCCAAAGTATGATTTATATTACCAATGAAATATAACGGTGTTGATATTTATAAGGTGTACCTATAACGTCAGCTAATTTAACAGGGGGTTTTTGGTTGGTAGGTCATGAAAATGGACTTCAACATTACCCTCGCGAGTGAACATGAGTTCTCCCCCCTGCCACACAGACAGAGCCAATAACGAAAAAAAACTATAGATAGATAGATGGTTTATTGACCCCATTCACATACATAGTACATTAGAAGTCAGTGAAAGTAGTACATATGAATACATTTTACCAACTAAAAATATTAAAGATTGTATAGTGTTGTATATGACAAATTTAAAATATAATAAAAATAATAGAAAGTAAAAATTTTACATAAATACAGACATACATTTCATAAAGTAAAAATATTGATGAAAATATGACAATTTTAAAATATAAAATAAGTTAAAAAATAATAGAAAGTAAAAATTAAATTAAACAAAACAAACAAACATATAAGCATTAAGCCCAAGTATTCAATTCCTCCAAAAACTCATCAACTGTAAAAAACCATAAATTAAAAGAAAAGACTTAGCAAAATGTTTAAATTGAACTCTCGTCATATCACTTATATTTATATGTTCAAAATATTTTACAAATGAATTGTACAATGTAACATCCAACTTATTGTTTTTTGTTGTTTTCAGTCTTGATTTGAGAATGACAATGTCTTTACTATTTCTAGTATCATAATTATGAACATCTGCATGTTTAGTCAGAACATATCGATTTTTATGTGTTTCAATTAACACTTCGAAAATATACAAGCACGGAAGCGGCAATATTTCAAGTTTTTTGAATATTTTTTTACAATTGGTGCTTCTTGGTGCGTTGTAAATTATTCTAACTACAGTTTTCTGTAGCACAAATACTTTGTGCACTGATGTGCTGCTGCCCCATAGCATAATACCATATGTTAAATTGCTATGAAAAAGTGAATAATATACAGACTTTAACAAATGAGTTGGTATACATGATTTTAATTGACGAATTACAAAAACTTGGCTCGCTAATTTTGAACAAAAGTAGTCAACATGAGGTGACCAACTTAAGTTTGTATCCAAATGAATGCCCAGTAATTTAACTGGCTCTGATTTTATAGCCCATTTATCTAAACTGGAAAGAATGTGTTTCGTTTTAGTGTCGTTGAGTTTCAGCTTATTTGCCAGGAACCACTGATTCAACAAAATATTATCACCAGCTTGTGTGCCATCAGATAAAGTTGTAGTATCATCAGCGAATGAAATACAAAAAGTGTCAATAGCCTCTGGTAAATCGTTAACAAATATTATAAAAAGTATTGGACCCAAAATCGAGCCCTGAGGAATGCCGTTGTCTATATTACGTAAATCAGACTGGTTGTTTCCACAAACTACATACTGTTTCCTATTACTTAAATAAGATGTCATTAATTTGTGTGCATTTCCTCTAATACCATAAAATTCTAGTTTATTTAGGAGTAAATCTGCTGGAACACAATCAAAAGCCTTCGTTAAGTCGCATAACGTGGCAACAGAGTTGACGCCTTCCTCTAGTTTCTGTACAACTTCCTCTAAGAGTCGAAGAAGAGCGCGTATGCATGATTTATCTTTGCGATAGCCGAATTGAAATTCCGTTAGAAGTGACTTATCTTCCAAATAATTGATTAATTTTTCTTTGACTATCAATTCAAATATTTTGTTAATCGTCGGTAAAATTGCTATGGGTCTAAAATTTTCTGGAGAATCTATATCACCATTTTTATATAATGGAATAATTTTTGATATTTTAAAGGAGTCAGGCCAAGATCCTTCCTCTAAGCTTTTATTAAATAAAATGGTCAGTGGATATGTCAATGAGTGTATACAACGTTTCAATATTTTGCTATTTATATTGTAAAAATCTAAACATGACGAATGACTTAATTTCAATATCGCCTCATGGACATCACTTTCCAAGATTGCACTCATAAAGAATGAAAATGCAGGTTTATTTAGTTTATTTAAAAAGAAACTCGACTCGTATTGAGAATCACCAAGAGATTTTAATACTATTTCCGATACCGATGTAAAAAATTCATAGAATTTTTGTGGTGATATATCGGACTGTTTGGTTTTATTAATTTTAGTTCTTCTTTCCGAATTTACGATTGTCCAACATGTTTTATTTTTATTATCCGAATCTTTTATTATCTTTGAGTAGGCTAACTTCTTTTCAGAGCGAATTGCTTTTTTATATATTTTGTTTAAATTTTTGTAATTCACCCAATCACCTTCCGAATAAGTATTCATAAATTTGTTTTTTGCTGTAATGACATTTTTTCTCATACTACGCAATGTGTTGTTGAACCATTTGATATTAGATTTATTTGTTTTAACAGTTTTTTCACAAAAACAAGTATCAGAGATATGTTTCAGCGTATTCAATATGTTTTCTGCCAATAATAATAATAATAATAATAATAATAATAATAATTATAATAATAATAATAATAAGCGCACGAACTAAAGGATGCTTATCAATTAGAACACGTAACCATACATCCGCTGGTTATCTCAACCACTGGCCTCGTTGAAGTACATTTACAAAACGAGTTAAAGAAACTGAAATTGGAAAATGTTGATAAGAACATAATTACCGCCCAACAAGCAGCTATATTGGGAACATGCCGAACCGTCCGACGAGTGCTCACACATGACTAGGCTGCTGAAACCTTGAGAATCCCAGCCTGGACATGCCAATCCTCCACTAACAAGTGTGATATAATAAAAAATAATAATAATAATAATAATAATAAGCGCACGAACTAAAGGATGCTTATCAATTAGAACACGTAACCATACATCCGCTGGTTATCTCAACCACTGGCCTCGTTGAAGTACATTTACAAAACGAGTTAAAGAAACTGAAATTGGAAAATGTTGATAAGAACATAATTACCGCCCAACAAGCAGCTATATTGGGAACATGCCGAACCGTCCGACGAGTGCTCACACATGACTAGGCTGCTGAAACCTTGAGAATCCCAGCCTGGACATGCCAATCCTCCACTAACAAGTGTGATATAATAAAAAATAATAATAATAATAATAATAATAATAATAATAATAATAATAATAATAATAATAATAATAATAATAATAATAATACTAATAATAATAATAAGTGGTCGAATCACTACTTACGAACGGGAGACCTATTCCCTGAGACTGAAGGGTTTAAGATTGCCATACAGGATCAGGTTGTGCCAACTAGAAACTATCTCAAATATATCATAGATCCAATCGTGACAGACGATACCTGTAGAATGTGTGGCAGGATGGGGGAAACCATCCAACATATAACTGGATGGTGCACCTCTTCGCCGCATCTGAGTACAAGAAACGCCATGATGAAACAGGAAAGATAGTACACCATGCTCTGGCCTCTAAATATAACTTGATACCCGAAACATAAAAACTCACTTATAAGTATACACCAGCAAGCATCATAGTAAAAGCCAACTACAAATCATACTGGGATAGAACTATATATACTGATCGGACAAATGACGCAAACCGGCCGGATGTGGTTCTGTGGAGCCTGAGAGAGAAGCAGGTATGGATTATCGACATCGCAGTTGTGAATGATAACAACATGGAAAGCACAATCAACCCAAAGCTTCGAAAATATGATGACTTCGCTCAGTATATCAAAGAGCAGTGTAAAGTAGACCAAGTTACTATCCTACCTATATATAATCCTATCCACAACAGGCATTGTACCACGGCAGCTTGGTAAGGCAGTCCATCTACAATTGGAAAGATGCAGAAAACAGCCATTCTCGGCACATACACTACTCGTAGATTGTACTGGGGAAATAACCTAAAAAGTGGAACCACAAATATACGTTGATAGATCTATATCTGTATATTTGAATAAGCTACACTCAGATTAAAAAAGGCCTGGGTTTACATGAAATGCCTTGAAAAGAGAACTAGTGAAAATAATAATAATAGTATTAATAATAATAATAATAACAGATAAAACAATAACAAATAATAGACCAGATATAATAATTATAGATAAAATAAATAGAATAACAACACTAATAGACATCGCTCATCCCCTGGATCACAACATACAGAAAACATACACAGAAAAAATTAGGAAATACACCGAACTAGCAGAAGAAATAAAGGCAATGTGGAAGATGGAGAAAGTTCAGATAACCCCAGTTGTCATTTCAGTAACGTGCCTCATACCACCAGAGTTACTTAATGAATTCAAAAAACACAACTTACCACAACATACAATACTAGAAATGCAAAAATCAACTATATTAGAAACGTGTAGGATAGTAAGGAAAATTATCAAATAAGTCAACAAGGTATGAGTTGTGCGTAAGCCCTCATACTTTTAATCCGTGTAAACGTGAGAAGAAGGAGAACATAATAATAATAATAATAATATAGACCCATCACGTGCCTTCCTACAATGTACAAAATCTTCACTGCAGCACTATGTGATAAACTGTACGCATACCTAGAAACTAATGATATTCTAACTGAGGAGCAGAAAGGGTGCAAAAGAAAATATATGGGCTGCAAGGAAGAAATAACAATCGATAATGTGATATTGGAAAAAATCAGAAAGAAGAACAGAAATCTATACATGGCTTATATAGACTATCGGAAGGCTTTCGACCCACAGTTGGTTAATAAAAACTTTGGAAATTTACAATATACACCCTGTGGTGGTTAGGTTTCTAAAAAGTACTATGAGTAATTGGAAAACAAAACTCAAAATTAACCTTAATCACACAGAACTAGAAACTGAATCTATCAGTATTAAAAGAGGAATCTTTCAAGGAGATACACTTCCCACTCTATGGTTCTGCTTGTGTTTAAACCCATTATCACGTGGCCTAAACCACACAGGATATGGAGCAACTATTAGAGCGTATCGAAACTCAACAACCATAAGTCATCTATTCTTTATGGATGATCTGAAACTATATGCCGCGTGCAAAAAACACGTAGAATCCAACTTAAAACTTATGCACCAGTGGAGCACAGATGTCGGAATGTCATTTGGTATGGAAAAATTCCAAACTGTATCGGTTGAAAAGGGAAAGCTAAAAGAAGGAGAACCTATAGAACTAGAGCCAGGCAAATATATTGAAGCCATGACAGACAAACCCTACAAGTACTTAGGAATCCTTCAGACACACAAGATAGAACATAAAGAAATAAAAACCACATCAACCACCGAATTCGAAAAACGCCTTTACAACCTCTTAAAAAGTAAGCTAAATTCAAGAAACCTTACCACGGCCATAAATAGCTACGCCATATCCGCTCTTCAGTACCTTTTCGGAATAATTAAAAGGACTCAAACGGACCTGGAAGCAGTAAACAGAAAGATTAGAACCGAGCTAACAAAACATAGAAAACACCATCCAAAAGCGTCCGTCGAAAGGGTAAATTTACCTAGAGAGAAAGGAGGTAGAGGAATAAAAGATGTTGTGGAAGCTTGCACTCAGCAAATTGCAGGCTTGAGGAGTTTTTTCCGCCGCCAAAATAGTCAACTTCATAAAGCCATAGTGAATACAGATACGGGTTATACACCTCTAAACCTAAGCATGGAAAACTTTACGCCCTTTAATACATGAAATGAGGAAGATAAAATTAAAAATTGGCGTTGAAAAGAATTGCACGGAAGATTCATTAATGATTTACAGAAAGACACGATAGATCAAGCTAAATCGGTTGAATGGCTTAAAACTGGAACGCTGTTCCCAGAAACTGAAGGTTTCATGGTTGGTATACAAGATCAGCTTATAAAAACGAGGAATTACCAAAAGTATATCTTGAAGGAAGAAATACCAACAGATAGGTGCAGAAAGTGCAACAGAAGTTAAGAAACGATTGAACACATTCTTTCTAGTTGTCAAAGCATAGCTGAATCTAAATATCTGGAACGACACAACAAAGTTGCCACAGTAGTATACCTAGAAGTACTGAAAAAACTTAACCACAAAACAACGAGCCATATTACAAAGATAAGCCCCCTCCAGTTATCGAAAATCAGTATGTTAAGATCTACTGGGATAAAACTATCATGACGGACGTAACAGTACGACACAACAGGCCGGACATCACAGTCATTAATAAACAATCCAAGCAAGCTCTGCTTATTGACATATCGATCCCAAATAATTCTAACACAGAAAGCAAATACAATGAAAAACTAAGCAAATACGCCGAGCTAGGGACCGAAATAAAAGATATGTGGAATCTTAAAGAAGTCAAGATCATTCCAGTTGTTTTATCCTGTATGGGGCTAATTCCCAAGAAACTAAGTACTTTCCTCGAAGACATTGATATTCCTGAGTCAACCTACTGATTAATGCAAAAATCTGTAATCCTGGATGCGACAAACATTGTTAGGTCATTTCTAGAATAGTGACACCCAACGAAAGTCTTGCTGTTGAGGCCGACTGTCGTTGAAACACACCGGGTGTAAATCCGGTGACACAAAAAGGAAAATAATAATAATAATAATAATAATAATGATAATAGGGCAGCTATTGAAAGGATTACAATACCAAGAAACCAAGGAGGAAGAGGTTTACTTGATATCAACTATCTTCATCAAAAACAATGTGCAGGTTTGCAAAAATATTTTATCCAAACACAGCAGGAGTCTCCATTGCACCGAGAGCTGTATGTCTGGCCGATAAAGGTTATACCCCACTGGATTTAAGTTCAGCTCATCCACAAATCGCTACACAGAGGGAGCAAGTGAATCTTAAAACGGATACATGGAAAAGAAAAGCGCTGCATGGAAGACATCCACATGATCTGTATGATGAGGGGATAGATAAGGAAGCTTCAAATCTGTGGCTAAGTCGTGGCACTTTATTCCCTGAAACAGAAGGCTTCATTATGGGCATACAGGACCAGGTCATTGCCACAAAAAATTATCTTAAATATTTAGCGAAACACCGAAGTTTAATGGATGATAAATGCAGAAAATGTGTTCAAACATCTGAGACAATCCAGCACATCATTGGAGGATGTAGAAACCTAGCACACTCTGAATACCTACACCGCCACAACTGTGTGGCCAAAATTGTTCCACCTGAAACTAGCATCTATCAACAAACTCTCAAAAGAGCCGGTACCGTATTATCACTATACACCTGAAAATGTCTTGGAGAATGGGAGCTTCCGTCTATATTGGGACAGAACGGTACTAACGGACAGAACAGTGGTGGCAAACCGTCCTGATGTTATTCTCCTTGACAAATCACGAAAAACTACATATATTATTGATGTCGCAGTCCCTAACTCCAACAATAATAATGAAACTTTTCAAACTAAGTTAACTAAATACGCAGACCTGGCCTTCCAGATTAAACAACAGTGGAAACAAGACAGTGTAATAATCCTTCCATTAATTATCAGTACAACTGGAATAGTACCCAACTCTCTTAAAAATAAGTTAACAACCCTCGGTCTGCAATCAGCATTAATAGCTGATATGCAGAAATCTGTGATACTTAACACTTGCCGGGTTGTTCGTAAATTTTTAAATGTACAATAGTACTCATCTTGCAGACCGCCGATGAATACGAAGAGACCGCCATAAGCGAGAATACACCAAAATAATAGATAGATAGATATACGTTTATTGACAACATGTACATATGTATTATGTTTGAAGTCAGTCATCATGAGAGGAATAAAACAATATTTGAAATAATTAATAAAAGAAAAGTAACAATAATTTAAAACTGGGTTAAAGGTAATAAAGCATCAACTAAAAAATAAAATTAACAACGGCGGTCTCTGGGCGCAAATTTTAAAAAATCTTCGATAGAATAAAAACAATGTTCCAATAAAAACATCTTAGCGAATTTACAAAATTCACGAAGACTCCTATTTTGGAGATCGAGACCTCTATAAAAACTATTAAAAACATTGTAATACTCAACATTTAGTTTATTCGCCTGGGTAGTCCTAAGCCTAGAGAAAGGGGCCACAAGATCCAGCGCATTCCTCGTGCCGTAGGTATGAATATTATAGTGCGAATTATAATTGGATCTATTTTTGTGAATCAATAATAATGTTTCATAAATGTACAGACAAGGAACCGGTAAAATCCTGCACCCCCTAAACAGTGCAAGGCAGTGCGAACCATAAGGAGCATTCCCGACAATCCTCACGGCGGATTTCTGAAGAGCGAAAACTTTATAAGCCCCACTCGAGTTTCCCCAAAATCTAATGCCGTAAGCGAGAAGTGAGTGAATGGTGCCAAAATACACAGTACGAAGGGCCTTGGTTTGCAAGCAATGCCGAAGCTGCCGTGCATAAATTTGCGAAGACACCGCAGAGCACAAGGCTTCAATTTGAGCAGACCAGGTAAGACTCGAGTCAAGTGTTAACCCAAGAAGCTTAACTGGTTGTGACTTATGAGCAAGTTTGTCCGAGGTGAAAGTGATTTTGACGGTCTTGCTTTCATTCAATTGAAGTCTATTAGCCACAAACCAATTTTTTGCTAATGAAAGATGTTCAGATTCATCAGACTCATCTTCATCATAAAGTAGTGTCGTGTCGTCAGCATATAAAATACAAGTACATCCGTTAACGGCTGACGGCAAGTCATTAATAAATATTAGAAACAGTAAGGGTCCCAAGACTGAACCCTGTGGAACTCCAAATCGGATTGGCATATTAACTGATTCATGCCCATCAAAGCTGACATACTGGGTTCTATCGGCAAGGTAAGAGCCAATGAGCACCAATGGTAAACCACGAATGCCGTAATGCTCCATTTTGGCAAGCAAAAAAGAATGGTCCACGCAGTCAAACGCCTTGGCGAGATCGCACAGAACAGCAGAAGTACCATGACGTTCGTCAAGGCCATCGACCACGGTCCCATCAACTTTGCAAGAGCATCGATTGTCGAGACATTCTTTCTAAAACCAAATTGATGAGGAGAAATGATGGAATGAAGCTCAATAATAATAATAATAATAATAATAAAAATTATCTGAAATATGTAGTAAAAGATCGAACCGTGATGACAAATGCCGCAAATGTCTGTCTGACCCGGAGACAATACAACATATCACTGCAGGATGCCGGACACTTGCCACACCGAATATCTTCATCGCCATAACTGTGTGGCTAAGATCATCCACCAGGGGCTGGCTCATAATCTTAACCTAATTGACACTGTCACACCGTATTATCAGTACAACCCAGACGCTGTGCTGGAAAATGAAAACCACCGTCTTTATTGGGATAGGAGCTTTATTATGGACAGAACAATACCCGCGAATAGACCGGACATTGTTTGGAGAGACAAGCTGAAAAAGAAGACTTGGCTGATTGATATCGCCATTCCTAACAGTAACAACTTACAAAATACAATGACGAATAAACTCACAAAGTATGCAGATCTGGCCTATGAAATAGAACAGGAATGGCGTCAAGAAAATGTTATCATAGTCTCACTTGTAATTTCATCCACGGGGGTTGTACCTAGAATGTTACCGACCCACCTCAAATCACTTGGACTGTACCCAAACATTATAACTACATAGCAGAAATCTGTCATCTTGCCTACCTGCAATATAGTGAGGAAGGCCCTTAGTCTGCAATAGTGAGAGCCATCTTGCTGCCCGCCGATGGCCCTTGAAAAACCGCATATAAAGCGAGAACTGAGAGATAATAATAATAATAATAATAATAATAATAATAATAATAATAATAATAATACTGGGACAGAACCATACACACAGACAGAACAATTATTTGCAATAGACCAGACATAACCCTAATGGACAAGAATAAAAAACATACATATTTCATAGACATCGCAATACCAAATGACAATAATGTTATACAGAAAGAAACTGAAAAGATTGAAAAATACACACCCTTAGCCGAGGAAATGAGAGAAGTTTGGAAACAGGATAAAATTTCAATAGTCCCAATAGTTATGTCGGTTACAGGTATAACAACTAAATCATTTGCACAACATTTAAAAACAATCGACCTTCAGCCTATAAATACTCACACAAACATATAAAAAGCCGTTATACTACAGACAACCTCAATAGTAAGAAAATTTTTGTAATAGAAAGAGGATGTGACTTGGCTTAGGCCCGTCACAAAATCTTAAATAATTACCGAACCAAGTTTCGAGCAACTAGCACAATAATAATAATAATAATAATAATAATAATAATAATAATAATAATAATAATAATAATAATAATAATAAAAAGAAGTCAAGATCATTCCAGTTGTTTTATCCTGTATGGGGCTAATTCCCAAGAAACTAAGTACTTCCCTCAAAGACATTGATATGCCTGAGTCAACCTACCGATTAATGCAAAAATCTGTAATCCTGGATGCGACAAACATTGTTAGGTCATTTCTAGAATAGTGACACCCAACGAAAGTCTTGCTGTTGAGGCCGACTGTCGTTGAAACACGCCGGGTGTAAATCCGGTGACACAAAAAGGAAAATAATAATAATAATAATAATAATAATAATAATAATAATAATAATAACAATAATAATAATAACTGACTTGCATACTATAGTATATTGTGCAGCGATCGCTACGGCCTCCCTATGCGGGAAAAATGTCAAAGCAAGAACTGACCGAAGAAAAACAAACAATGAGCGAAAACCACAATGGGAACACAGACTCGAAATAAAAATAAAATCACTTAGACAAGAGATAGGGCGCCTCACTCAATACACAAATCAACAACATGGCCAGCAAATAGAGAAACGCGCCAAAACCATACTCGCCCGCTATGCTACTGACAAATCCAACGGCCATAGAAATCCTAGAACTTCTCAAACAAAGACTTAAAGTGGTCAGTACCAGACTTAGGAGGTACAAAGAAGCCCACAAGCGTAGAACTGACAACAAACTATTTAGCCAAGATCAGAGAGGCTTCTACCGCAAATTGTCCAGTAATAATAAAAATCATCCACTAAACAGATCCTACGCCAAACTTCAGGAGATAAAAGACTTTTGGGAAAACATCTGGGAAAAGCCTAGAACACACAAATCCACAGCGAACTGGATTAAAGATGAGAATAAAACTAGGGAAAGAATCCCAATGATGCTACCACCTAAGATCTCACAAAAGGATATAGAAGAAGTCCTTACACGACTACCTAATTGGAAAGCACCTGGACCTGAAAAAGTACAAAATTTCTGGCTGAAACAATTCAAATCAATAAGGCCAAAAATTACGAAATTTTTTAACGACTTCCTGATAGATCCTAGCAGCATCCCTAAATTATTGACAAAAGGAATAACATACCTCCTCCCCAAGACCGAGCAACCAACAAACGATCCGTCCAAATATAGACCCATAACGTGCCTTCCTACGATGTATAAAGTACTAAGCGGAGTAATTTGTAATAAAATCTACGAACATCTTATGAATAATAATCTCCTGGCTGAAGAACAGAAAGGGTGCAAGAGAAAGGCACAGGGATGCAAGGAACAATTGGTCATAGACACAGCACTGACAGAGCATGCCATTAAAAACAAAAAGAACCTTTACACCGCTTTCATTGACTATCAGAAAGCATTTGACAGTGTGCCCCACTCCTGGCTGATACAGTGTCTAAGCACGTACAAAATCAACCCAACCATCATCGAGATGCTACAAAAAATGATGAGTAAATGGAAGACAGAGCTATCAATAGGGAATTGTGCAGAAGAAATTCAAATAAACATCCGACGAGGAATATTTCAGGGGGATGCCTTGAGCGCACTGTGGTTCTGCCTGGCAATAAATCCATTATCTACCGCCCTTAATAATCTTAAAGGAGGATATCAAGTCAATAAAACCACAAAACTAACTCATCTTATGTACATGGATGACATTAAACTTTACTCCGCTTCTGAGCAAGAACTCAAGCAACAACTACGCTGTGTCGAAAAGTTTTCTAACGATATTCGGATGAAATTAGGAATAGAGAAGTGCAAGACAAATAGTATGAAGCAAGGAAAATGGCACAAAATAAGTGGACATAAACTCACCCAAGCAGCAGGCGGAGAAACCATCACCAACATGGAAAAAAACGAAACGTACAAATACCTGGGATTTGCACAAGCTGGGGGAATTGAAACTAATGAAGTCAAGAACAACCTGATGGGAACATTCAAAACAAGAACAAAATTAATCCTAAAGTCGAAGCTCTCAGGACAAAATCTAGCAACTGCATACAACGCATATGCCGCGCGCTAGTTGTTGCCTACAGCTTCGGGGTGATACCATGGTCGATCACAGAGCTAGAGGAACTCAACAGAAGAACACGAGTAGCGTTCACTAAACACCGAAATCACCACCCGAAAGCCTGCAAAGAGCGGTTCCACCTACCACGTAACAAAGGAGGAAAAGGAATAACTGACTTCCGCCTCAGATATAAGACACAAATAGAACTTCTGAGGAAATATTTCTATGCAAAACACGACCTCTCACCACTACATAGAGCTGTCATTGATATAGACAAGAAACTTACACCACTAAACCGCAATAATAAAGAATTTGAAGCGGATAAAGAATACACAATAGCGTCAGTAGAAACAAAATGGAAAGAAAAGGAACTCCATGGACGGTATCACAACACTCTTAATAATGAGCAAATTGATAAAACGGCAACAGTGAGTTGGCTAACAAAAGGTGGAATATTCCCGGAAACAGAAGGGTTCCTTTTTGCCATACAGGACCAAGTAGTTCCAAACAGAGCACACTTAAAGTACATAGTAAAGGATGAAAGCATCAACACCACCAGATGTCGCATGTGTAACAAAGGTCACGAAAACATAGAACATATAATAAGCTCGTGTGAGGTTCTTGCATCACGTGAATACACAAATAGACACAACAACGTCGCAAAAATTATTCATGCCGAAATCTGCACCAGATTGGGACTAGAGGATGAACTGGTACCATATTACAGATATAACCCGAAGAACGTAACAGAGAATGACGGTTTTTTAGTGTACTGGGACAGAGAAATAGAGACGGATCGGGAAGTAACGCACAACAGACCGGATATTGTTCTATACGATAAAGAGAAGAAAAAAATTTCCTCAATTGAAATATTCGTTCCTGCTCCCGCAAACGTATTTAAAAAAGAAAAAGAAAAACAAGATAAATACCTACCTTTAATGGAAGATATGAAGGAGACATGGCAGGCAGAGACCGTGCGTACAATCCCAATTGTCATAGGGGCCACTGGCGAGGTTTCGAAAAAGCTCAGAAAACACCTGGAAGAACTAAACTTACCTTTCGGAGTACATAAAGAACTGCAAAAAGCCGCAATATTGGGAACTTGTAACATAGTCCGTAAAGTTCTGAATAAACCTGCAAAAGATAATTAAAATATGCATCACGCTTGTACGTCTTGTGACTCACCCCACCGGCAACAAGACACACCGTGGAAACACGTGACCAAAAAAAAAATAATAATAACAATAATAATAATAATAATAATAATAATAATAATAATAATAATAATAATAATAATAATATTTCGAACTGGCCGAAGAATTCAAAGTTATTAATAACTTAAAAAAAGTCGAAGTTCTACCGATAGTCATCTCTGCAACCGGATTAGTAACAAAGAACTTAAAAAATACATCGAAACGTTGGAAATAAATCATAAAGAAGTGTTCCCCGAAATGCAGAAATCTGTCGTACTGGAAACGTGTAGAATTGTCAGGAAAACTCTTAACTTACCTGAAAATATGTGACTGCGAAATCCTGCTAGAAGAATCGCAAGTTTCAAGCAACATGAATGATCATGAATCCCACGTTGTGAAGCAACCCCGCAAGGGAGGAAACGGAAAATAATAATAATAATAATACCTGAAACTCTACGCATCATCACAAGACAAACTCGAAGAACTGATTATAATAGTGGAAAAGTTCTCCAATGACATATGTATGAGATTTGGGTTACATAAATGTAGAACTATATATATGGAAAAGGGTGAGATCCAGACAGGGCATGTGCAACTTGCACATGGAGGTATAATAGAATCAATGGATCAGCAAGAGCTTTACAAATATCTAGGATATCAACAAGCAAGAACAATCGACCAAAATGGATCAACGAAAACCTAACAAGAGAATATATGACTAGAGTAAACAAATTGTGTAAAACCGAACTGAACAGCCGAAACATATTCAAAGCTCTCAACACCCTAGCTATACCAATTTTAACGTATTCATTTGGGGTAATAAACTGGACAGTAACAGACCTAGATAATATTATGCGAGAAACAAGAACAACACTAACAGAGCACAGAAAACATCACCCCAAATCCAGTACAATAAGAATGACACTTCCAAGGAAAGAAGGAGGCCGAGGTTTAATAGACATCAAAAACCTGCATAACAAACAGATAAAAATGATGAGATCATACTTCTACAAAAGAAAATAATTATCATCGTTACACCAACTTGAATGCTTGACAGATAAAGGATATACACCACTAAACCTATCCAATGAAGAAGTACAAGGCAATGAACTCATGATTAGTATAGAGGAGAAGAGGAATGAATGGAAAGGCAAGGCTCTTCATGGACGACACCCGCATGACCTCGACCTATCCCATGTCGACAAGCAAGCGTCGAACGAATGGTTAAGGACAGGCGAACTAATCCCAGAAACTGAGGGCTTCCTTATAGCCATACAGGATCAGGTAATACACACAAAGAATTACCAGAAATACATTGCCAAAGAACCAAGTGTGACAGATGACAGATGTAGGAAATGCAAGGAGAAGCCAGAAACCATCCAACACATCACGGCAGCATGCAGCATGTTATCACAGAATGATTACTTACATCGCCATAATCAAGTCACTGCTATCATCCACCAAGAAATATGCTACAATTGGGGAATAATAGAAAGCAGCAATAAAACACCGTACTACGAATATCAACCAGCTGCAGTAGTACAGTAAGATCATATCACAGTTTACTACGATCGATCCATTATAACAGACCGGAGGATCCCCTGCAACAAACCAGACATAGTTGTTAGAGATAACAGACAGAAGGAGGCATATATCATAGACATAGCGGTCCCTAACACCCACAATATTATAACCAGTATCGAAGAAAAGAAAAGAAAGTACACTGACCTCGCCGATGAAATCAAATACCTGTGGAATCTCAACAAAGTGACCATTGTACCCGTTGTCTTGTACGCCACTGGTGTGATCCCAAAGGAACTACATACAAGCCTCAAAACACTGGCATTAAATACCAATTTGTACAGACCCATGCAGAAAGCAGTTGTTCTGAATACAACAAGAATTGTTCGAAAATTCATGGGTCAAGAATAGACGAGAGTGCTTGGTAACCCACCCGTACCTCGCTAAATGCAAACACCAGGAATGAAGCCTGAGAAGATTGAAATAATAATAATAATAATAATAATATTATAATAATAATAATAATAATAATAATAATAATAATAATAGGCCGGACATCGTTTTCCAAAATAAAAAAGAGCAAATCACCTATCTCATAGACATATCAATTCCTAACGACCCCAACATCCAAGTAAAATACAGAGAAAAAATAGCAAAGTATACTGAATTAGCCATAGAAATTCAGACACTTTGGAAACAGAAAAAAGTAGAAACCATACCGTTCATCATTTCAACCACAGGCATCACCCCACACGCCTTTAACTCACACCTTGAACAACTAAGTCTTCACCCAAATACCCATACAAACATACAAAAGTCTGTCATCCTGAAAGCATGTAATATTGTGCGATCTTTCCTCAATTCAAGCAATAGACTCTGAGACGACCTGGTACAACCTGTCATCCCAGAAAAGAAATACCACTTGATTCAAGTGAGAAGAAAGAAGATAATAATAATAACCCCCGTGTGGGGTACGGGTGTTACAAAGAATATCCCCAAGGTATCCTCTGCCTGTCGTAAAAGGCGACTAAAGGAAGACTCCATCCTGAGGGTTAGCAGCCCATGGATGTGTAGCAAATAGACGCTATAAGGACTCGTCGAAATCGATATTCGGGCGTGGCGGAGACCCAGACTGACTCCGTTCGGAACCGTCCTAATGACCAGTCTGTTGCAGGACCCAGTGGAATCGGTGCTGCTAACCTGCAAATGGCAAACACCGACGCAATGAACAGGAACAGAGAAAGTTCACCCAGCAGAGATGTTTTGGAAGGTCAAAGACATCCAACCACTCTACGGGGCAAGCTGCGACAAAGAACAAAATGGACAAACGACATGAATGAGTACATCTATCGCAGCTTTCTTATTCTAACCAAGATGGAAACTGAAAGCACAGGATACAGTAGGGAACTACATGCACAAGTAATAAGACAATTCCCAAAACTTAGAGAAAAAACTATACAAAATAACGCCAAAAACGAACCATTTTATCGGCAAACAAAATTCCCCCGGAAATAAAAAATCGCATAAAAAAAGAAGCTCAACAAGAGTTAGGAATAGTTACAACACCACCAAGAAATACAAATCAAACAATGGACGAGCAAAGAGAAGAACCTAAAAACGCAGAAGAGGAACATATACACAACTACTTCGAAGAAGCCTTTATGCGACACTACGGAACAATGCCGAACCTAATACCGAAGCTCCCAAAGCTTAAATCAAAAGTAAACCCAAAAACAAACAAGATTATCAATCAAATAAACAACGTAATTGGAAGTAAAATGAAAACAAACGATGATATTTGTACAATATATAATCTCGTATATATAGGAGCGGCAACGGCCAAAAAGCTTATTGCAATAAAGCAAAATCAAAACAAACAAAGCCAAAAATCAAACAAAATACCACCATGGGAGCGACGAATAAACACAGATTTAGATGAACTGCGTATAAAAATAGAACGATTGACCAAAGCTAAACAACCAAATGCAAGTGAGAAACTGAAGAAGAAAGCTCAACAAATAATAAAGGAATACACCAATGAAAAAAACACAAATACCACCGAGATAATGGACCTTCTCAAACAAAAACTCGCTGCTAAATCAAAAAGACTGAGAAGACTTAAAGAAAGCTACCAACGCAAAAAACAAAATAAGCAATTTAGAGAAGATGAAAGACAATTCTACAGAGAACTCAACCAGGAAACAAACCACAATCAACAAAATGAAAATCCAGACAAGGAAGAAACAAAAACTTATTGGAGCAACATATGGTCACAGGAAAAAAGACACAAACAAACTGCACGATGGATTAAAGCCGAAAGAACAAGGATGCAAAACAAAGAACAAATGAACAATCATGAGATAACAACAGAAGATGTACGGAAAGCCATCAGAAAAACACAGAACTGCAAATCACCAGGAAAAGACGGAATACACAACTTTTGGTGGAAAAAAGCTTTTTTCTGGAATCTTACTTGGACAAACAGAAGCACCGAGTTTCATGACCGATGGAATCACCTATCTGCTCCCGAAAACAACGCCAACAAGTAAAAGCCCGGACAAATACAGACCAATCACATGCCTACCAACCATGTACAAAATATTGACATCAATGATTTCGGATAAAATATATACACACCTAGACAGAAACAATATAATAGCAACGGAGCAGAAAGGATGCAGAATAAAAACCAAAGGCTGCAAAGAACAATTAATTATCGACACAATTATAACACAACACAAGAAAAAAAGAAGGACGCCACTATACACAGCATATATAGACTATAAAAAAGCCTTTGACAACGTCCCACACTCATGGCTGAGGGAGGTTCTGGACATTTACAAAATAGACCCATACATTCAAAACACCTTAAAACAAATAATGAAGACATGGAAAACAACATTAAGCGTAAACAACAACGAAACAAAATTCACAATAGACAACATATAAATAAAACGCGGAATCTTTCAAGGCGATTCACTCAGCGCGTTATGGTTTTGCTTGGCAATAAACCCACTCTCACACATGCTGAACAAAACAAATAGAGGTACCACACTGGAAAACAACATAATCAGCCACTCCCTCTACACGGATGACTTAAAACTATACGCAGACAACAAAGAGAACATAGAAAATTTAATAAAAATAACAACAATGTTTAGCGACGAAATTCACATGAAATTTGGACTAGACAAATGCCGAATAAACGCAATGGAGAGAGGAAAATGGGAAAGACATGAAGGATATGATATGGGTGCAGATGAAGGGCAAATAGATGGAATAGAATTTGAAGAGCTGTACAAATATCTTGGATACCAACAAGCCAGAGGAATAGACCAACAACAAAGCAAAAAAACACTAAAACACAAATTTACACAGAGATTACGGGAGATACTAAGAACGAAACTAAACTCAAAAAATACAACAAAAGCCATAAACACTTATGTCATATCTATCCTTACATACAGCTTTGGAATAATCAATTGGACAGATACAGAGCTTGAACTTAATCGCGAAATCCGCACCTAGAGCTCCAAATACCGCAAACATCACCCACGCAGCTCAATAGAAAGGGTTAATATACCACGAGAAAAAGGATGACAAGGAATCCTGCACATACCATCACATAACCAAAAACAAATTACAACGCTTAGACAATACTTTATAGATGAAAGCACGAACAGTCAACTACATAAAACATTAAGGCAAATTAATAAAAAACTAACACCGCTTAACTTGGCACAAAATAACAACGATAAACAAAGAGAAAAATATGACCTTGAAGATAAATGGAAAAGAAAGGAGCTGCATGGTCAGTATCCAACAACCTTAATGCACGCCCACATAAACAGAGATGCCTCTCTCATGTGGTTGAAACTCGGATATCTGTTCCCCGAAACCGAGGCATTTTTGATAGCGATACAAGACCAGGTCATTGCAACGAGAAATTATAAAAAATATATAATGGAAGGACGTATCCCAACAGATAAATGTAGAATGTGCTAGGAACATACTGAATCACTGGACCATATTATAAGCGGATGTGAAGTACTAGCTCCAAAAGAATATATTAAACGCCATGACAACGTTGGCAAGGTAATCCATCCAGAGCTACGGAAAATCCATGGCAACACAATTGTGGAAACAATCCCATACTACAAGTATAATCCAGAAAGTGTCCTCGAAACCAAAAATTATAAAATGTATTGGAATAGGGAAATTATAACAGACTTAGCTCTACAACACAACATGCCAGACTTCGTATTCACCGACAAAAAACTGAGACATACTTACTTAATTGACTTTTCCATCCCACTTGCCGCAAATCTGCAGAAAAAAGATGAAGAAAAAATTAGTAAGTATTTACCTCTTGCTAATGGAATAAAAGACATGTGGAACCAAGAAAAAGTTGTCGTAATACCAATCATTTTAGGTGCAACTGGAGAAATACCACATACACTCATCGAAAATCTAAAGAAATTAGGCATAAAGGAACAAATATACCACCTACTACAAAAAATCGTTATGATAGAAACCAGTGGAATTGTTAGACGCGTGCTAAACGACACTTAAGACCCAAAAAAGTATACTTACTTGTCTTCTTGCAGCATATGCCGAAGCAAGGAAAGAGCCATATCCAGACATAAGTCTGTGGAACACAAGAATAATAATAATAATAATAATAATAACCATTACAGGGTAGATTCCCCTGTAAACTAAATGAAGCTGACAAGACTGTGTAATGGACATGCGGAAACGATAGAGCACATTATCTCAGGATGCACTTACTTCAACGGAATATCTCCAACGCCATAATTTGACGGCAAATATAATCCTTCAAGAACTGGAGAAACTGTGCAACCTGAAAAAACAAAACGAACAATATTACAGATATGTTCCTTTCCCCGTTCTTGAAAACAATACTTATCATCTATATCGGGATACAACAATACAAACTGACAAAACTGTTGCGAGCAATCGACCAGATATCGTGCTTATTAACAAACAGGATAAGAATGGATACTTCGTATATGTTGCTAATCCGAACGACCACAACCAAAATAAAATAGAATGAGAAAAAATTAGTAAATCTTATGAACTGACAGAAGAATTCAAAATTACTAATAAAATAAGTTGAAGTTATACTGATAGTCATCTCTGCAACCGGATTAGTAACAAAAATCTTAAAAAAATATATCGAAGCATAAAATAAATCATAAAGAAATGTTTGCGGAAATGCAGAAATCTGTCATACCGGAAACGTGTAGAATTGTCAGGAAAACTCTCAACTTACCTGAAAATATGTGACAGCAAATTCCTGCTAAAATAATCGCAAGTTTCAATCAACGCGAATGATCATGACCCCACGTTGTGGAGTAATCCTGCAAAGGGAGAAACGGAGAATAAGAGTAATAATAATGATAATAAGATGACAACCCGGTTACACTTCCGTATAATCCAATTAACAACACCTTTACCGTATCTGATAATGTGGCCTATTTAGAGCAGTAAGATTAAATTTATATGATCAGCAAGAATGCCATGAGCCGCGAAGATTGAAGGCCCTAGAATATATAAAAGAGAATTGTTCCGTACTACAAAACCATGCCCTAATTGATAATAACTAGATGAGCGATATCAAAATCTACTATGATAACATGAAGAGGACAAATGCCTATGGCACTAGCTTTGAAATTATAAGTATATACATATTCATACTAGACCAAGAGCAACAGAAAACAACAAACCAACCACGATAAGTAAGATAAAACACGATAAGAACATATACTTACTTATGACGGGCAACCCAGCAATGGGACAGTTTGAACTCCTCACCCCAAAAAAACGGATCCAAGCCCGACTAGGGATGTTTTGCAAGAGCAATCTGCAACTACTAATGCCGGAAAATGAAGAAAACGCTTACGATGGACAGATGAAATGAATAAAACAGTAATGCGTTCTTTCTACACCGCCACAAAACTCGAAACCATAAAAGCAGACTACAGGCAAAAATTACACAAACTTTACCCAGCTCAATATCCACACTTTCAACATCTTGTTACGAAACAGACAGTAATAACTCAAAAAAGAACCATCATCAAGAGCAACTGCCTCACGCCACTCGATTTTCAAATGCTTAAAGAATAAGTGACCGCCGAACTAAACACAGATCTACTTCACATTGGAAACACTAACAAACATCTAGAACACACCTTACAGAATGAAACTCAGAATGCATCGTTTCCCAATGAAGCCACCAATTTTAATATCCTCCCAGAAGATGCGAAAACACAGCAACAAAACGTCATAGACACAACAATCAACCAATCTACTAAGCTAACCACACCTAAAGAACATCCCAAATCACCTCTTTTACAAATACATCAAACGGAACTGGATAAATGGCTAAGTCAAGAAGTAGGCTGTGATCCTACACTGAGGAACCAAATCCATCGGCTGATCTTCAAGCAAAATACTCAACAAATTCTTAATACAATTAACAAAGTATTATAATACATCAGGATATAACAAACTCAAGCACAACCGAAGACATCCATACAATAATATACACAGCAGCTATCGCCACAGTTACAAATAACGATCAAAAACTTCCCCAACGACAAAGATACACAAACGAAACAAAACCTAAATTCAAACGGTAGATGAGTCTAGAAAACAGAATCAATGGAATCAGGAAAAATCTAGGGCACACTACCAAGTTTACAAACGGGAATACCTCAAAACAGATAACACAGCGTAGAAGAAATAAAAAGATACGAAGAGTCAAATGAAAGAAAAGACACCAACAACCTATTTCTTAGAAATGAAAAGCAATGCTACCAAGGAACCATGTCCAGCCAAGAAATAAGAATAAAATAACTATCAGATAAACAAGAACTAACCAATTACTGGAAGAGTATATGGTCGGAATCAAAACAACACAACAATAACAGCCACTGCATCAAAACCAGAAAAGATAGACAAAAACACACAACGGAATAAAAAGATTTCATACTTACAACAGAAGAGATAACAGATAGAATCAAACACACATACACCCTCACACACAGAACTGGAAGTGCCAAGACATAGATATCATTCAACATTTCTTGTATACACAGTTTACTACTACACACGAACCACTTACACATCAAATCAACAAAATTATTCAACAACCTCAGATATTTCCTAGCTCCCTGACTCAAGGAATCACTTATATAAAACCTAAATACTCGGACACCAAAAACCACTCGAACTATCGACCTGTCTCCCAACTGCTTGTAAGATCATCACAGCTACAATTTGTGATAAAATAGAACAACATTCAACGACGTACTCACAGAGGGACAAAAAGGATGTAAGAACTAGTTATAGACATCAAATCAACCACTTATTATATATGGACGTCATCAAACTCTTCGCAGCCGCAGAAACTCAGTTAAAGGGCCTTCTCAAAAGCACAGAAACATTCTACTAAGATATCTGTATGGAGTTTGGGAGGAGTAAATGCAAGTTACTCCAAATGAATAGAGGACAGTGGAAAGAAGATCATCAGGTTCAAATCATCAATGATAAAACACCAGAGAGCATGCTTAGAAAGGAAACATACAAGTACCTAAGATTCCATCAAAGCACAAAAATCGACCATACACACATCAAAACATAGCTCATAAATTAATTCAAAACTAGACTCACCAAGCTGATAAAAACGAAGTTAAACTCCAGGAACTTTACTAAGGCCATAAATACGTATGCCGTATTTACCCTTACCAGTTCATTGGGTATTATCAAGTGGTCCCAAATATGCCTAGAAAACATTAACATACTTATGCGCTCCGAACTTACTAAACACATAAAGCTACACCCAAACTCATGCAGAGATGATAACAACCATAAAATGGAGGAGGAAGGGGAATTATAGACATTACATCACTAAACACAAGACACATATAAAAACTCCGAAAATTCTTTCATAATAAACAGACCTATCTACATACAGTGATAAGTAAGGCAGATAAAAAGTATACGCCCCTCAACCTATCCCAAACAAACCATGCGGCACGCACACAATGATGCGCAGCTACAACAAGAAAAAATGGGTGCCTGGTCAGAGAAAATACTACATGGACAGCGCAGATACTGCATGAAACAAAATTGTAATGATAAAAATTCATCAAACACCAGGTTAGAAGATGGTCAGCTCTTTCCCGAAAGAGGAGGAATCCTACTCGCTATCCAAGTTCAAGTCATAGCAACTAGGAATTATAAAACATATAATCAAGGACCCAAATACTGTAGATGACCTATGCAGAAAATACCACCTCCAGAAGGAAACAGTTGAGCATATTACAAGTGGATGTAAAATTGTAGCTGGCTCAGAGAACACAGTAAGACATAATGCAGCGGCAAAAGTAGTTCATCAAGCACTGGCCACAGCCTATAAACTCCTAGAAAACACAGACCCGTACTACAAGTACAAACTAGCTTCGACACTCGGAAACAAACAATTCAAACTGTACTGGGATATTAATATTCAAACAGATAAAACAATACCCGCCAATAGACCAGATATCACTTTTCAGTTGAAGCAGGGAAAAATCAGGTACCTAGTTGATATAGATATTCGCAGTGATACAAACATCCAAACGAAATATGATGAAAAAGTCGCCAAATACATAGAGCTGGCAATGGAAATGAAAAGGCTTTCGAAGCTGGAAAGGGTCACTATTATCCCTGTGATTATGTCAGTGACTAGCCTTACACCAAGAATATTCAAATCACACCTGAAACAGCTAGGAATCAACACAAACATACAAAGAAACTTTCAGAAGGCAGTCATTTTAAAAACATGCCATATAGTCAATGCACAATAGTAACAATAGATTTTGCACTGACCTGACATAGCCCGTGGGTGCATAATAAAGCAACAAATATGTGAGAAGAAAAGGTTATCAAAACTAAAAATTAGGAAAAACATATCCTAAAGCAAAACATAGAAGACAAGTGTCGCAAATGTAACCAACCAGGTGAATCGTTCGAACATATAACAGCAGACACAATCAAGTTGCAAAAGTAATATATAAGAAAATTGGATTGAAAACAGAACTATCAATGAAGAGAATACCTCACCATGAATACAACCCAAGTAGTATAAGTAGACGAGTACATTTTCATCTTCGAGTATAATACTCAAAGATGAAAATGTACTCTTGTATTCTTTATTCATGTATATGGCGAATTTATTTGAAAGGCTAGGGCGAATAAGATAATAATGGTTATTGGATTTATGTTTATATTCAAGGCAATTTTTCCTTATTTCTTTTTTATAGAATCTAGTACCTTCAGGGATAGTATATATTCTATATATATTTTCCGAACTTGTCGTTCCTTTTGCGGCGGTATCAACAGTGTTATTGCCGATTATCCCCCCGTATCATTTTAACCACGATAGCATCATATTTATGTTTAGTTTTTTTAAGTTGTATAGTTTTAGTCTAATCAAATTGATGATTTAATTGATTTTCCAACACTGTTAAGACTGACAGGGGATCTGAAAAAGTTATTCAGTTATTAGCATTTTCTTGTTCTACCCACCCCAGTGCCTCTAAACTGGCGTATGCTTCCGCAGTAAAAATGGGACACATATCTGTTATCCGAATTGTATATGATGAATTTCTGTTTAAGATGAAAAATGCTCAACCAGTTCCGTTTGAGAGTTTTGAACCATCACAGGAGATAATATTATAATTTCCTAAGTTGGAAATGATATTTTTCACAAGTGCGTTGTTGTTAATTGTTATAATATTGAAATCAGGATAGTTGGTTAAAACATGAGGTAAAATGGAAGTTTGCGGTCAAAAGGAGAATTCAAATTTTGTATTTTTCCCATCAAATTATTGGTATGAATGAAAGCATCTGCTAAGGATGGCCAATTTGGAATTGCCAATATTCATTTGTTAGGTACTTTTATCGAAACGTTTGTCGGATGCATTTTCAGGAATCGACTCCGGTCTGATCAGATCCATTCCAGTGAAATTATAGCTTTGTTGGATATTGCATTTTAGTTGTGCAAAATTCACCAGTTTTCTTTCCAGAAACAGTTTAGGTACTTACTTTCTTTTGATCGACTTTGACATATTTTTTTTCGGTTTCGGCTCAGCTGAAAGGCGACATACCAACCACCACTGGTTTGCATGTAAAACTCGTTAACACATATCTCATCAGCAGTAACAATGCTATTTGACTCGACCTAACATGTCTTCAGTATTTCTCACGCGATTGAGTGTTTGTAGAAAATGTAGTCCTTTCGACACTGTATACTGGCAACGCGTTTCATGCCTAAACAATAGGGACCGAGAAAGATGACGCTTATGCCATCTGTCGTGAAAAAACACAAACAATGTGATGTAAACACTATTAGTAGTATTAGTAGTTTTGTATAATCAAGCGTTTTTAAATGTTCATTTTTTAAAAATGATATTAAATGTTTGTGACAATATTTTATCATAAAATTGTCACTTGTATACACTTCGGGGGATGTATCGTGCTAACAAACCGAAATTTCTCCAAAAATAACCAAAAATGTAGTATATCTGGATTTATAGGACCCGCTGTACTCGCTCTACTCAGCTGAAAATCAATAGGGTAAATCTGTGAGACACCTTGAGTAATATTCAATCATCAAATTGGTCACTTGTATACACTCGGAAGGCTGTATCGTGCTAACAAACTGAAAATTCTCCAAAAATGACAAAAGTTTGTTACCTCAAGTACCATAATACCCATTGTACTGGCTTTAGTGAGCTGAACATTGATAAGTTTCATGCTTGAGACGCTCTGAATAATATCCAATCATAAAGTTAATCACTTGTATATTCTCCAAAGGCTGTATCGTGTTAACAAACTGAAATTTCTCCAAAAATGACAAAAATGTCGTACATAAATTACTATAGCACCTGTTATACTAGCTCTGAAGAGCTAAAAATTCATAGGGTTCTTTTGTGAGATATATTGAATAATATCCAAGCATAAAATTGGTGGCTTGTTGAACTCCGGAGGCTGTATCGTGCTAACAAATTGAAATTTCTCAAAAAATGACAAATATTTCGTACTTCAAGTAACATAGCACCCGTTGTACTGGCTCTGGTGAGCTGAAAATCAATAGGGTTCATCTGTGACATGTCCTTCACAATATTCAATTATAAAATTGGTGACTTGTTGCATTCCGGAGGCTGTATCGTGCTAACAAGACATGTAACGAAAAGCGGCCGACGACAACGACGACGACGACGACGACATACACACATGTTTTTTTCTAAAAACCATTTTTTCGTGTTGTTGTTGATGGAAATCGTAAAAATAACTCAGAAATTTTTTTTAAATTTTTTAAAAAACTTTTTTTGGGGTAAACCAATACTTTTCTCGCATATTAGATAGGTTGGGGGGAAAAGTAATACTAGAATTTGCAGTGCTCATTTTGTCAATAATGAAAAATCAGACCTACACCCATCTTACATACCAATAATTTTTCCTGGCAAAGAAAATAAAAAGATCTGTTCATTTTCTGCATTTTGTAGGTTGTTCATTGCACTGTTTACATCACAATGTTTTTCTCATTTAACACCAGGGCGCACTACTTCCGACAGAAGTGCTGCCTCTATAGTTTGGTCTCGATCCCTATAGAGTTAATTCGTGAGATAAATAAAGTCTCCCTTAGACTGGAACAACAACTTTCAGTCACAATTTTGTGTACTTCAGTGATAATAGTTTCAGTTGATGATATCAATAGCCGACCAGCGGGATGCAAATCACCACATCTCAATATTTTTTGATTGCACTATACCAATCTTAGCATTGTCAAATTTAACTACATTGTAAAAGTATGAAAATCGTGGTTTGCTTATTATAGTGTTAGTTTGAAATTGTCTTTATTTACAATCGTTTATGTTATCTCTATTTACATGCGCATCTAAAATATATGTTACAACAATATAGGCCGATGGTCAGGCAATTTTAGATCCACTTGCGTGCGTCTGTAGTATAACTTGGCTCCTTGCTGAAGCATAATCCAATTGTTTTCACTGATGAAGTAACTTTGTCACTAGTATAAAAATATGACACCCAAGCTTTTTCGACTAGTATGTCCCTGAAAAGCAGGTGAAAAACAGGGTTTCAAAATCGAACAGAGAGTTAGTTTATTCAAGACAGCAACATGACGGAGTTTGATTAGATTGGGGTATTATTTGTTGTTTCTTGAAGATATGTGATGTGAATAACGGAATTAACCCTTAATTCGATGTTGTTGGTTGTTAGGACAAAAACAACTTATTATGTGAATAGTGAACCATGCAGAAGCTTACACCCACTGTCACGGGTGTCTTCTGCGCGACTTGCCGCTTTCAGATAATTGTAATTCTAGAAAATCAATCCAACCTTAGACAAAAACTTATTTTGTTTCACTGTATATTGGCATGACAATTATCTTATTCTCAACTATTGACAGGCAGGGACACAATTATTTCTACATGTATTCAGGACAACTCAATATCTTCTGATATATCAGAAACCTTGTCGATGTTCCATGTTTTTTCAATACCACTGGTAGAATCATAAAGAAATATTACAATTTTATTTTACTAATTTTATGATGTATGGTCTCTAAATGAGGGCAAATGTATGTAAATGTATTTCTGTGGATTATACTATACCGAATAGTACAGACGAATAAATTGTTTAAGCTCCCTTCCACTTAAATCTAATGTGTGAAAATAATACCAATGCGTATTTAGGGTTCGACATAGAAACCTACTTGTAGACATCAAGGTCTTTTTGTATCTGATTCTGAGCAATTAAATGAATTTCATTATGTCAGAATCTGGCCTCACTCATGTCGAGTGATGTTATAAAATAATAATAGTTTCCTGTTGGTTTACTATAGGTATCTAATTATATTTAAGTTCTATGAAATGTTTATTATATGCTGTTGTCTGTTTTTTGTATCTCGAGGTTAGTCACTCTAGGACAATGAAACAAAAAGGGAGTGAATATTAATCTTCTGTCAAGAGGTTTAATCACACAAAAAAGGAAATTGCAGTGGCTCATTATGTTGAAGTATGATAACATTTTGAAATTTATTCATCATGCTTGGCTCCCAGACTATTAATTAGTAGATTATTATTGAATTTTAAATTCATATCAATACTGGTTAGGAATAAACGGGAATAAATGGCAAAAAAATCTTAGTTTCTCCAAAGTATATAGATTGGGTATAACATAAAATATCAAGAATTGGAGTTATGATTTGTTACTTTTGACGATATTTGAATGAGTATTTTAAATGAAACTTACTGTTTCTAGATAATTCCACATTCTATTCAAGAAACTCTAAGAAACTGACATTGTTTCGATATTAAATATCATCGAAACAATTGTGAATTTCTTAGAGTTTTTAACATTTTTCAAATATATTGTGAAATTATCTAGAAGCAGTGAATTTTATTTAAGACACTAATATGAGTAGATTCCACGAAGTGAGGGTCGAGATAGTTAATTTCATATTTGAATCAATTTACTAATATACTCAATCCAATTCAAAGTCTCATATTTTGAGAGTATCCATGATAACTCAGTAATTATATTCAAACAAATATATAAAATGCGATTTCTAATGACTGGGAGTAGATTGTGGAGCCTTTTAGGGATTTTATCACCTCTTCAGCCTTATTGGAAGATATTAGGGTATCTGCATCAGGAGAGAAGACATTTTTAACTCGTGAATTAAGTATGTTTTGCCTGCCACCCCGACAAAATCGATCTTAGCAAATTAGTAATGAGCTTCTTATGTATCCAGTTTTGACTATTTTGTTATATTTTAATTTCCTGCTTCAATACACATAATTAAACCTTAAAAACCACTCGTTTCTCATCTTCTTCTATTCCGTGAAAAGTCGTGGGACTTTATATTAATATTGTCTTGGAAATCGACGTAATCCCCTTAATTTCTAATGAAAATGCTCATTTTTCATTATTGGGGTGGGCTAGTGGACATAAATTTCTCATGGTAGATTCCTATTACTACGTTACCATCCTGAACCTTTGTTTAATTTGAGAAAAGATTACTAACATATTGTTTGGGACTAAACACAGTGCAACAAAATGATTACTCCTGATTGTTATCAACTTCAACAATCCTTAACAATTGTACCGATGAATTTTTAAGCGAATTATCTCACCACTCCTTATGGTAATCTCAGACTCAGCAACCTCATTTCCAAGGATTTGTTAATCGTATCATTTTTCATTTTAACTGTTTTATTCTCTAAATTGTTAACTGTCAAGTCAAGCTTTGTAGATATTACTATTATTATTACAAATGTATGACGACAGAGGAGCTGGCTCCTATTATGCCCAAAAAAAATACATTTCAAAAGAAATACCTACTAGTAGTGATCAAACAAATAAGAGGAAGAAGAAATTAAGATTAAGCTCTAAAAGTTATTAAATAAGTTACACTGATCTAGTCTATTTTTGAATATGTTGACACTTGTTGCTGAGACAACTTCACTGTCCAAATCATTCCAAATATTGAAAATTCTGTTTGGTAAAAAGTTGTGTCTCCTCAATCTAACCTCAAAATTTTCCTTTTTTAACTTGAACTGGTGTTCTCGAAGTCTAGTGTCGTCCGTATTTAGGGGGAAAACTGTATTTAGATCACCAAAATTATATTTTAGAATTCGAAAGGCTACAATAAGATCGCCTCGTAATCTACGCAGCTCAAACGTGGTAAGATTTGCCATGGATAATATTTCTTCATATGAAGGTCTTACATGTCCAAAAGCAACTCTGGTAGCTTTCCGCTGTACACTCTCCAGCAACGTTCTATCACGAGTTTAGTCCGGGTACCAGACTTGGCCGACGTATTCAAGGATAGGTCTGACGTAAGTAGCATACAGTTTACAGAAGCTCTGAAAGGATACTTTTGAGAAGCATTTCGTAATAAGATAGTCTGGTATTTGCACGTTTGGATACTGAGAGCACATGATCGGACCACGATAGTTCACTATTCACGATAACAAACAGGTCATTATGAGAGTTCACTGTGATTAGAATTTGACCGTCAATAAAAAATCAAAATGTGAGTTGTTTTTACCGACGTGAAGCACTACACATTTTTCAGTGTTCAATGGAAGTAACCATTCTGAAGACCACTGATGTATTGACATTAGGTCGTTTTGAATAGATAGATGACGTATGATGATATTGTCATATATTCTTGAGTCGTCGGCATATTGCGAAATTTTGCTGGAAACGTGAAACGGTAAATCGCTAGTGTACACTGTAAACAAAAGTGAGCCCAAAACTGAGCCCTGCGGAACTCCACTTTTAACAGGTCTTTTATGAGAAAAGGAGTCACCAACTCTAACTTTGTAGAAACGATCCGTCAAAGAGTTTTCAATCCATAGTTTTAAGTTTCCTCTAATACCGAAATGTTCTAACTTGTACAGGAGTCTTCGCTTGGTAACCCGGTCGAAAGCCTTGGAAAAATCTAAATACACTATATCAATAGGTTCTCTATTATTCAAGAATGATGTCCAGTCATTCACACAATGAAGTAAATTGGTAAGTGTTGACCGCCCTAGAATAAATCCGTATTGTTGTTTTGGAATGATATGTTGTTCGAGGAGGAAATCCATCATAGTTTCGGAAATAATGGATTCCATTACTTTACTGACGACGGGTAATAAACTTATTGGGCGATAATTGTGGCTATCGAACTCATTGCCCTTCTTAAAAATGGAGGTGACAGAAGCTAGTTTTCAACTAGAGGGCAGAGAGCTGTTTGTGAAGGACGATTGCATTATTAAGCATAGCGGAGTAGCGAGAGCGTCGGAACATCTTTTAAGAAAGTGGGGTGTCAGACCATCTAAGCCAGGTGAGGCGTTAATACGAAGGTTTAGCAAGTGCTGTTTGATTTTATCATTTGTTTGCAGAATATTGTCAAGAGTCGCAAAGAGACGGTGGGATATGTCAGGCATATTGTCATTAGCAAGTTCGTTTGTGAAAACTTTTGAGAATGTCTGTGAGAGTGTTTCGGAAGTCCCTTTATTTGACGAGCAAAGGCTACCGTCATCTTTTAGAAGCAGAGGAATAGAGACTTTAGATGATAGTGAGGAACGTATGTATTTAAAAACTTTTTTTGAGTTTCCGCTGGCTATAATTGATTATTCAAAGTTGTGCCTGAGATTATCAAGTAGTACTTTGACCCGATTAGAAAATTTGCGAGGGTTACTGAAATCTACAGTAATCCTTGTTTGTTTATATTTTCGCCAGAGGTGTCGCTTGTGTTTGATTAAATGTATTGCCTGGTTATTTATCCAAGGTTTTAGGTTATTTTTAGAAGTTTTACGTTGGGTTGTATTCTCACTAATTGTTTTACTGGTCATTTGAAGGAAGGTATTCCACATTGTCGAAGGATCATTAGACAAATTCAACACAGAATGCCAATCGAGCTGGGATAAGTCGTCATTAACTTTGTTAAAGTCAGTATAATTGTGAGTGTTTTACTCAAACTTGGAGAGGAGTTTACATCAAACTGAATGTGAGTTGTTATGACTGCGTGTTCAGATTTAGCTATTGGGGAACTGATTTCGGGAGTTGTTAGTAGATTGTCATCATTGGTAAGAACAAGGTCCAGTGTAGACGGTTGGTTCTTGATTCTAAATCTGGTGGGTTCTTCTATAAGTTGGTATAAGTTGGAAATTAAAATAAGATTTTGAAAAAGATTATGCGAACTAACACCATCAAATGGAGATGTCGTTTTTCAGACAATTTCAGAAAAGTTGAAGTCACCGACTAATATAAGATTATCAGGCTCCGACATTTACCACAGTTTATCTATCAACCAGATGTCATTTTCACGGTAGGTGACTGGTGGTCGATATAAGCAATCGAGATTAATTGAAAATATGTTTTTAGCAATGCACAGATGGATGATATCTATACCTGGAATATCAAAGTCACCCACCGTGACTGAGAATGAAGAAGTAATGATATCAACCAAGTACAAGCACACACCTCCACCTACACGGTGTTCTCTATATTTACGAAATAATGTGTATCCATTTATATGGATTACAGAGTCGAGTATGGCTGGCTTAAGCCAGCTTTCCGATATCATAATAATGTGTGGTTTTAGTAATTGCACAGTGCATAATAATTCATTAAATTTGGCGGTCAGGGAATCTAAATTGGTATAAAAAAGTAGCCAGTCGTTAAAGTTTGAAGAATGAGAATTATTGACGGAATTACGTTATCTTTGGAGTACCTTGAATATATTTGATTGTCAAGTCATGTTCACCATTGTTTTATCTAGTTTCCAATTCATTGCGAAGATCTTTGAGTCGCTGCTGTTGAATATGTGTCTTATCATCTATTATGGAGAAAGATTCAGAGGCTTGGGTTTCCAACAGTTTTGATTTATTTCTTAGTATCTATTTAGCTTGATATTCCGAAGACATTACATGCGAGGAAAACGCTGGTTTGGTTTTGGTTTACCTACTCTGTAGAATGCCAGGTGATTTTCTTGACAACCGACAACGTTCAACACTGACTTTACTTTATTTAAATCGTGATCCTTTTTGGACTGAATATCGCCCATGTGCTATTGAACGCCCCTAATCAAAATATATTCATTCAAAATAACTTCATTGGCGATAGTATCGGTCATTTCCGTTGATTTTAAAGAATCCATTAGATTTAATTTGTCATTTAATTCTGACAATTTGTTTTCAAACTTAGTTATTTTATTAATAATATCCTTTTAAAAATCTAGCAAAAGGTCTTTAATTTGTGCAATGTTTCCAGCGTTTGATTTTTATTGCAATAATAGATTTTGAATAATAAAATAATTTTAAAAAAACTAGCTTTGAGATTTCGAAACATATCTAGCGGTTACTAAAATATTATAAAGAAAATGTTTGATAGGACAAGTAAATGGGGCTCCTACTTCTTATATTGGCTGCATACGTCAGTCATTTACTTCAGTTGAGTTCATTTTGAAGACATAGCGATGCAAATCTTCCACTACATCTGGATCGCTTGTTTTGCTCGGTATTCCAATCCTCAATTGCATGTGTTAAGCTTTCAATAATTGTCAATTAACCGTAAGCCTTATGCAACATATTCAGTATTTTCGCACGCCAAGCTCCATTTCCAGTGCAAAATTTCAGACAGTTTCTTTTTTATTCGTTGTAAAAATTCAAGATACACTTACAATGATTAGACAAAATTGACATGATGTATTCAGCATATCAAATACTTAAGGATTGTTACGTCAAATCTTTCACAGAGATCTCATTAATATGGTAACATATGACCTATGCTAACATATTTTCTGTTGTATCACTGAAGTCGATGTTATTTAAATGGAAATATCTACCTTTGAATTACTATTGATTATCAAGCAATTTGTTTCATATCGCGTTATTTATCCCACTTCTCTCTTACTTCTATTTACATAAAAACTAATTTACCACGTGTCGCCGATCACTTGTCTACATTAAAAATGATTATGACTCGTTTCCCAACATTGAAAATCACAGTAGGATAAAGAGCTGCGGGGCATTGTTGACAAGTATGTTAATGCATTTGATTAGAGGCAAGTTGCATACATTAATAATAATAATATAACAGAGTTTCTAATGCAATTTGAATAAACTAGTGTTTTTGTAATTCACCTGAATATTTTATAGCATAAATACCATAATTGGGCTCTTATAGTTTTTTGTTAAATTATCAACAACCTTTTTCACTGTCATATTATTTTATTGTGTGTCATCAAATCAGGACGATCGTCTCTTTTGTCAATATAATAACTTGTATAAAAACTGAGATGTAAATAATATCACTGCACCTTCAGTAATTTTTGCTCTTAGATTAAAACAAAAACTAGAATTTCCCTTCTTGGCCTGCCTTTCACTATATCTAAGTTATTGTATATAATATATAGGAGAGACTGGTGTGTACTGGGATATTGATCATAGCGGGACAAATGTCCTGACAATACCGCGCGTCCTACTATAAAGTAACACATTTTGACGGCTTATTACTCGAATATGGAAAAATATATCGACGTGTCATACCCGCTAAACTTTTTGTATCTGTGAACATAGTTGCCAAATGTATTTTTTTCCGTAAGCGCCGAAAACAATACCTTTTTTGAAGCGAAATTATCAGTTTATTTTAAAAACAACACCATATATTTTTTAATACCCTCTGAAAGTACGCCTCTTCTCCTTTCCAAAAATGTATAAACTATTGGCATTTACTGGAGTTTTTGGGAAAATATTTAATTTTTTATGAAACCGTGTCAAGAACTTCCAAACGTAAATTATCACATTTCAACAGCTTGGAAACGTTATAACTCAAAAATGAGACAAAGGATTAATGAGCAACTTTCACTGAAATTCTTAGAAAAGTGACAGCATACTGGAATGTGACTTACGCAATTTCATGTTGCTTCTCTTCTTAATGAAGCTTATAGCAAAGCTGCTACTGCTATAGTAAATGCTACGAACGGTTTTCGCAAATGTGGAATGTAAATAGAGATGCTTTTTCTGATGCTGATTTTGCTCCTTCAGAAGTATTCACTGATAAAGAAAATATTTCAATTGAGACGATGCCAATCGAAATTTTGGAAGAAAATTCCAATATTAGAGAGGCACCACAAATTCAAATTTTGGTAGATGTTCACAGAGCAGCTGACGACGTTAATATGGAAAAAATCGATACACAGGCAACCAAAAATTTGAATCTGTCAATTGTAGATATTCTTCCTATCTCTGATGTTCGTGAAGCTAAAAAACAGAAAATGGGTAACAGCGCATAGACGGCTGAAATTATTACATCCACTCCCTATAAAGAGCAATTGAAAGTAAAACAAATGCCGAATAAGGAAAGAGTTGAGATGTCACAGAAACCAGCAAGAGGAAAATCAATTTCGAAAGGAAAAAAGAGGCCAAAAAAAGAAAATTATCAAATAAAATACGACTTACAACAACCATCATCATCAACAAATGAAGATATTTTACTATGCTTGATAGAAGACTTGATTCAATGCATAAGATGTAAAGAATGGGTACATGAATCATGTGCAGATACTTCAGACAACTACATATGTGATATGTGCTCTTAAACATATTGCAGCATTTTTCTTATACCAAAGAAGGTTGTTTTCATTTTTTTTAACAGAATTTATATTTGATTCAAGTCTTAGGTTTTCTATTAAAACTATCAACAATTTTAATACTAGTGATTGATTATTTCAATCCAAAATCAAATATTATATATGTAATAAAGGTTAGGACAATTTGGGAAACCATCTGGTACAAATTAGGCAACCGGTTGCCTTGATTGTACCACTTGTAAAGGTTTTAAAAAAGTTGAATTTGAACCAAAAGACATTATTCTAGAATTTAAAAAAAAATATATAATATTTTCAAAACTGTAATGAAAATTATTGAGCAATTTAAATCATCATTTTCTGAAATTTGTAATTGCTATAACAAAAAACGTCAGAATTGGTCCAAATTGTGCAACCTCACCCTATATATGAGATTTATTTGGAATGCTCAATTTTTTTTCAATTTTTCCAGCCCTGTATTTTTAAGCGATTCCATATATATTCTGTTAGTTCTCATTGCTAACAATTTAACACCGACCGTATTCATTTAAGAGTTATGAAATATCAAATTCAAATGAACTATCGAAGCATTTCGACTAGACGCCTTTGAAATGAAAATTAGTTATTCACTGAATAAGATAATGATGACCGACTGTGATTTTTACACATCGACGGCATTGATAGCAAACAAAACGTATAATATGTCTCAGCCACCCTTGATCGCTCTACAGTGACCACACACTAAACTGTTAGTTCAATTCACACCATGCAGTATTCCAATTGCCTCGGATGGTTGATGATCCGAACTACCCTCGACCCTGACCTACCCGAAGTGTGCCTTCACGCCAAAACCACCCAAGTGCTTCCTTCCATGCGAGTTACGTCGAATGTTGAGAGATTCATTCTTTGCGTTTTCATTCAGTAACTGATTCAAAGGATGTTGTCAGAAAACGGTAAAAGTTTCAGGAAATTTCACACGTTGTTCAGTGAAGATTCGTTAAAAAGTATACTAAGTGTTGACTAAATATAATTTTCGCGTGTATATACTTGTGGAGGTAAAAGGTGATTTGTTAAAAATTTCGACTAATTTGAACCGTTTCAACTAATTTAGCAAGAACGTTATCTCCAGGTAACTACATCATTTCAACGATGAAAACAAGGTCACGAGACTCCGAAATTGTTTTTCATTACTAGTGGTAGTTATCAGGGTTGGCAAATAGCATAGTCACAATTTCCTATCGATAATGCACCTGCTCCAATCCTAGTAAAAGTGAATTTTATGTTACGAAGTATAGAGGCAAGTATTTTGTGAAGTGTGTTAAAATTTAGTGTACGTGAACTGTGTGTGAGTCTCTTGATTTCAATTTGCTCCGGAGACTGCAAATTTTTTGGAAGTTAAGATGAAAAATTTATTATCCTTCTCACTCTTACTATCCTACCTGCAAGTGATTCGAGGAACCTTGAAAGAAAGAGGCTCGTTGTACAGGGTGTCTGATTAAGAGAGGTAACCCGCTGTACTCCAGAAACAAGTAGCATAAGAGAAACTGTAGGAAATTTAATAACCTATTTTCAGTGTTATTAAGTTCTTCACAAATGTATTCCCCCCTCCAGTGTGCCTTATTGGATTAGTATTATTTCTCGATTTCTTTTACTTTTCTGCCCAACTTATTTAATATGCGAGAAAAGTATTGGTTTACCCCAAAGAAAGTTGGAATTTTGAAAAAATTTTTGAGTTATTTTCACGTTTTCCATCAACAACAACACGAAAAAACGGTATTTAGAAAAAAAAATCCTGTGTGTATGTCATCGTGGTCGTCGTCGTTGTCGTCGGCTACTTTTCCTTACCTGTCTTGTTAGCACGATACAACCACCGGAGTGCAATAAGTCACCAATTTTATGATGGAATATTATTAAGGACATGCCACAGATGAACCCTATTGATTTTCAGCTCACCACAGCCTGTACAACGGGTGCTATGGTACTTGAAGTACGACATTTTGTCATTTTTTGAAAAAGTTCAGTTTGTTAGCACGATATAGCCTCCGGAGTTCAACAAGTCACAAATTTTATGATTTAATATTATTCAGGACATCTCACTGATGAACCTTATTGATTTCCAGCTCATCAGAGCCAATACAACAGGTGCTACAGTACTTTGGGTACGATATTTTTATCATTTTTGGAGAAGTTTCAGTTTGTTAGCACGATACAGCCTCCGGAGTATATACAAGTGACCAATTGTATAATTGCATAATATTCACAGCGTCTCAAAGATGAACCCTATTGATACTCAGTTCACTAAAGGCAGTAAAACGGGTGCTATGTTACTTGAAGTACCAAATTTTTGTTATGTTTGGTGAATTTTCATTTAGTTAGTACGATACAGTCTCCAGAGAGTATACGATTCATCAACTTTATGATTGAATATTGTTCAATGTGTCTCAAAGATGTACCATATTGATTTTTAGTTGACTAGAGTGAGTACAGCGGGTCCTATAAATCGAGATATACTCAATTTTTGGTTATTTTTGGAGAAATTTCGGTTTGTTAACACGATACATCCCCAAAGTGTATACAAGTAACAATTTTATGGTAGAATATTGTTCAGGGCCACAGATGCGGAAAAGTTAGTTTTAATCTTAAAAACCGTTTATTTAGTCTTGCTTTTCCATTCATTCAAGAAATATAATTTATTCAGGTAAGTTATTACCCGACAGAGATAACTTCAAATATATACTTATAGATACATTCACCATTTTCCATTGTTTTTTATCCTTTCGTACACCATTTTTAATATTATTTAATGAATTTGTAAGGTCATCCCACGTGTTGTTTATTTCTTAAATATTTTGGGGTGCATTGTACCTATTGTAATAATGTAATTTTTTTCTAGAAAATTTACTATCAGCTCCATTTGGGTGTTTGTTGATTTTTTGTTTCTTGTTTTATTCAGTGCTATTCTGTTCGCAAATATTGTTATAGAAAATATATAGCTATCATAGCAATATTCCAAAAAGTGATATTCTAATCATCATGTTAAGCAATATATGACCAGTCAATTTTGAAGATATCTTGTTATTTACCTTGTTATCTCAGTAACCTCATTTCTGTACTTGCTAGATGCAGGTTTTTAAATATGGCAACAAATCCATTGTCTTTCCATTATTATTTTTTTAGGAATTTGTGAATATTGAAAATAGGTGCATTATGAATGAATATTATTTTGATAAGTTTATTTATATATAAATCATTTGTAGACAAACTATTAAATTGCAATTTCGTCAAATTAGGGATACCAGCAATCTCTTTTAATTACTGAATAAAAAATTTATGAACTAATTTCGCCTAAATAAGATTGTAACCTTCAGTTTATTAGAAGAGTTGATGGTATTTGTTGATGAGCTTACCAGAAGAGATAGTGACCCTAACAGGTAGGTTTAAAAAAAATTGTTCTCAATCTCAATGAACTTTTCCAAGCTTCAACTGAATAGTATTTATAAAGGATTTTGCAAGTCCTCTTTTCTTTGGCCATGGTAGTAGTAGTAGTAGTAAAAACCGTTGTCAGTGAAGATAATATCGTAATGAGTCAGCCTATCAAAAATAAAGTCGGCAATCTTATTTCAACATATCTGTTACCACGATATCTCTAATTCCCTTCTACTGCTGATGAAGTGAGAGAGACTAAGCAAGGGTGAGTTATTAGTTCATATATGTTAACAAAAAATTATTAATTTCAATTGTAGATTCATTAATGCAAATTTGCACCTTCCTGGTGCAATATCAGACATATACTTATGGAGTGCGCTATTAACAAAAAATGCAGTGACATTTTATATAACAGTATGCCAAAAAATTGCGTGACGTATGAAACTGCTTTATGTGTAGAAGATATGCTTAGAGAACCTTCAGCTAGTGTAGTGCTTTGCTTCTGTGTAAATTTTTCAAAAATTGTAATAGAGTTATATAAACTAATTTTAGATCCAGGAAGAAGTGGTGTCCCAGAGGCAGATGCATGAAAGTGCAACTTTTTCCTAAATAAATCAAAGTGAGACATAGTACTGGGTAGATACCTCGACGGAGTTTAGCCCAATAAAGGGAAAAAGAAGAAGAAGAAGAAGAAGAATATTGCTGTTATAGTATGAGCAGAATACGATATTAGACTACCATATTGTTATTATTTATAAGACGTAACAATATAGTTACTGTAACAAGAAGTATGGCAATGTTGAATAGAATCGACCCGATTGTCTCTGCATCATAACTAAGGTATACATATTTCAGTTAGGTATGAGTTTTTCCGATAATAATGAAAGTGTTATAATTGAAAAAGATCTCATTCAAACGATGGATATCCAATTGAAAAATATCGAACAATTTTTGATTTGTGGTGATATATCATCAATTAGTGTACTTGAAAAGGTTATTTCATTGACATTCCCAAATGATTTTGTTCATGGTAAATTGCAATCGATATAAATAAAAGCAATTTCTCCGCATATAACCCTTAATTATACGTTTTTATATCTTTTGAATACAATTTGAATTTACCTGATTCTATTTTGAATGTAGTTTCCTATTTATAACCAATTAAGTAGAAAGAAAATATATATTGTTGCGGTTTATCTAATTCCAATGAATCGAGTATATGAAACAACTGACAACTGATATTTGAATCGAAAGAACCACAAAACTGGTCATGCTTCAACGTTTACTTAATGGAAGTGTGAGAAAAAGTGCGATTGTTTTGTTATTTTTTACATGCGTCACGATGGAATATTGAAAGAAAGGTGGCATAAAAACAACTCAATAATATATGAAATTAAATCTGATAAAAAACATATTCTCACTACAATAACGTTTCTTTTTTATATTTCCATATATTGGGTAGAATGCAATCTATTTCATCGTTAAACCACATTGAGAGGCAATTATCACGAAGCATTCACCAAACACGATCAATAAAATGAGCTACCGACTGAACTTTTACTATATTCAACGTATAAAATTGTTAGTTGAAGATGTAACAAGAAGAATTTTTTTTGTTCACAAAAAAAATGCGCCAGCACCTGGGTAAATGACGAAAAGTTCACGGAAAAAATAAACATAGGGAATATTGTATTCCAATTTGCACAGTTCCATCATAGTTAGAGTACAACACCAATATTCCTTTCCTACTGTTTCTTACTAACGTAACTTCCGTGTTTGGTGATAATGCATTCCATTGTTGATTCTCCTGTTGTAGGCAAAAACTTGTCTAGACTGCTTCATATCTTAAAGCATCATTCAAGTTGGTTTATTAAATAATAATAATATATGTTTATTCCACAACAAAACAGAAATATACAAACTACAAAATTTAAGTAACATTTTTGATGTAGAAGTAAACAATTAATCACTAAAGCTGGGAGTAACTAGGTTACCAACAACTTGTGTGTTATATAAAAAATACATACAGTAAAATTAAATTATAAAGATACAATTAAGTAAATATTATTTTTAGTATTGACAGTATCAGTATAATAATAATGATCAATTCGGTATAGTATGGACAAATTTAGTAATATTGACAAGTTCAGTAGATATAGTGAGTCGGGTAGGTAGATATAAATTAATTCTCAACACATACATACACATATATTCGCACACACATACAACCACATATTTTTCTTTTTATATCTTGTTTATTATATTTTGGAAAAAGTCTCTATTTTTTGATAATATCAATTTCTTTATTTCACATTTAAAGTTCTCATATCCTTCAATGTTTTATAGTTCTATAGGTACTCGACAGTGTTGTCCAATAGTTTTTTCTCTTTTAGGTAAGTTGTATGTGTTCTGTTTATTCCTAGTGTCATGAGTGTGTTCAAGACGTTCTGATATATGTTCATTTCGTTTTAGGTAGAGCAGTATTTCAAGGCAGTATAATTGCCTTGAATCCATAACTTGGCTCATCACTTGGAAACATGATACTATTTTGGTAAATAATTCGTAATATCCACCTTTGTAGTACATTTACATTTTCAATGTGGCAATCAGATACTCCACCCCAACCAGAGACGCCATAGCTCAGCTGTGACTGCACTAACGAAAAGTACAACATTTTCAAGATGTCTCTTAAGTACTTAAACCTTGACAGTAATCCTCTTAGTTTGTTAGCAATATTTTTTGTTGGCAGATCCCATTTGAGATGATGATCAATAATAATTCCAAGATATTTAATCCTATCTACTTCTGGAATTTTAGTAGTCATGTCAATATCCAAATATCCGAGATTTGGTAGACCTGTCTGGTATGATGTGAAATGCATATATTTTGTTTTTTCTACATTTAGTGTTAGTTCATTGAATTGAAATCAGGTTTTTATTTTTTTAAAAGCGATTTCAGCTTGTGTTTTCAACTGAGCCCAAGTAGGAGCGGTAAAAAGGATGGCAGTATCATCGGCGAAGCTAATAATTTTCCCCTTATGTCCAGGAAAAGTAGGCTATTCAAATATATATTGAATAGCAGCGGGCCCAGTACAGAGCCTTGTGGCACGCCAAAGGTAACATTTCTAGCCTCGCTTATGCAATTGTCGATGGTTACATATTGTTTTCGCTCACTCAAATTACTCTCCAATAGCTTATAAGTTAATCCACGCACACCGTAGAATTTTAATTTGTTTAATTATTTTTTATGATTAACGGTATCAAAAGCCTTAGAGAGGTCCACAAATGTGCAAGCTGCAGGGATTTTTTTATCTAAGGAATTGTATAGCGTTTTTAGTAATGAGCATATTGCATCCTCCGTGGATTTTCCATCTCTAAAGCCATACTGATTCTCAGAAATATTGTTATGCTTATTGAAAAATTTAACTAGCCTACATTTTAAGATCTTTTCAAAAATTTTACTTATCGTTGAAATGCGAGTTATTGGCCGATAATTGTCCATTTTAGATATATCACCGTTTTTAAAAATAGGCTTAATTAACCCTGTTTTCAGCGACTTAGGAAAGATTCCCGAACTAAAGCATTTGTTTATCATATAGGTAAGTGAAGTAGCTATTTCATGTTTTATTTCTTTTAAAGTTTCCGATTCAATGCCGTCTAGTCCTGGCGACTTTTTATTTTTTAACGAATTTATAGTATGTTTCACTTCAGCTTCATCTGTGGGGTACAAATACATAGTTGTGTCTAGAGTTTGTATATTCTCAGCATAATTTTGGGGGGAGGGTATCTTTTGGGCATAATTTTTCGCCAAATCACTAATAAAATTATTAAATGCATTGGCTATATCTTTGGTGCCATTAATTAGTTGACTTTTTTCATTTAAAATGTTATCTATTTAACTTTCATATTTAGATTTGCCACATATATCAGTTACACATTTCCATAGTAATGCAGATGAATTGGAGTTTTTATTGACTAAGTTATTAAAATAAGTCTTCTTTGCATTTTTTATGAGTATTTTTATTTTGTTTTTATAGTCATGATATTTTTTATTTAAGAGTATGTCATTAGGGGTACTATTAAGTTTTTTATAGATTTTGTTTTTTTGTTTATAGATTTTAGTAATCCCGCAGTAATCCATGGTTTTTTAATTTTCGACCTTTTTACAATACTTGTACATTCGTCGATACTTTGCTGTAAGATAGAAAGGAATTGATCTGTGCATTCATTCATCCCAGTAATCGTGTATATATTTTGCCAATTTTTATTTCGTAACTGTTCTCTTAACTTTGGATAATTGATAAATTTTTTAGGTTGATTTTCTTTTTTTGTTTCATATGTCTCTTTAAATTGAATGATTAGTGCTATAGGAAGATGGTCAGTTATTCCGTAGTCAAAAATAAATGATTTAATAATATTATTTTCATAGTTTAAATTTTTTACATAAATGTGGTCTAGGCAAGTTTTGCTTATGGGTCTTATTATTTGATTAATGTAATAGACAAAATCCAATGATTCTAGGGTATTTTTATATTGTTCAACGTGATCGACATCTGATAAAAGGTCAATATTAATGTTACCCATCAGTATATGAATTTTAGATTCCTTTCCTTTTTTATTATTTAAATAACTATTGAGGTTCGTACTAAAGATTTTAGGACATATAATAGGTGATTTATACAATGCGGTTATATGTACAGTTTCATTTCTTAATTTAATTTCCAATTCTATTGTTTTAGTTTCAGAAATTTTGACAATTTTGTAAAAATGTGTTAGTTTATTATTCACATACAAAACTACTCCATCGCATTTATTATAGTCCTCATCTTTTATATTAAAAATACTTACATCTTTCTGTCTATTCGTTTCTGTCAATGCAATCACATCAAAGTCGGCCTGCTGGTTTAGAAAAAGCAAAAGTTCATGAATTTTTTTTTGGATACTTCTGATATTCATATGTAGTACTGAGATTTGACCTTTTTTGCAATTTGTATATGTACCAAAGTCCGATATCGAATTTATTACTTGGGCCTCGATTTCCTTGTTCTCATACCGACTTAGATACAAATCCATTTGTTATGATTTATATTCGCACAATGACATTAAAAGATATAACAATTTTTTTTTGTTTACAGTCACTTCAAAGGAACGAGAGAAATAAAAGTTATTTTCTAGTATCTAGAATTTGACAAAAATTGCAATGACATGAACACAAACAATTCAGAATTTATAAAGAAAAGAAAAACGTAATTGTTGAACACCCAAAATAGAAACTAGTTTATAATAGTAACAAGTTGTAGACAAATCATTTATGCACTTATACATATTCTGTGTGCCGGAGCAGGTTGAAACATTTATAAAGTTTTTTGAAATTATTTTTTTAGTTACAGCTATAGCTAAAATCAATTTCATATGGTTTCACTTTACTTCATTTGCACCTGATGATGAAGAATTGTTTCTCGTTCTATAAGGATTTCTTTCGAGATGTTTAAATTCCCTGGATATTTCTTTGGGGGGTTCCTTTGGTTTTATTTTGGGGCCTTTTGGAGTTATCTCTTGTGGAGTGTTTTTCGAGGGATTCTGATTACTTGGTTCAGCTTCTTTGGAGTCTCTATTTACTATTGTTACAGTTGGAGTTGAGGGATTACTTTTTGTGTTACGTTCTTCTACTTCTACAACTTCATCTTCCTCATAGGTATGTTTCATAAGCTGCGAGAGGAAGAATATATCTCCAAATATAAATGATGTCTTAAGATTTGGCTTCCTCCCGTTGGTTTGGTGTTTGATCTTGAGCAATGGAAATCTTTGTTCCCTTTAAATTTTTTATATTCCTATAGATCTTCTGTTTAGCTAGAAACGAAATGAATTCAAACTTAATGGGACTGTCCCTATTTTGACGGAGTGGATAAATGTTGATAAAATCGGACTCTGACAATGACAAACCCAGCAAATTGTTAAGAGTGGAGATAATCTTTGGTATGTCCAGTGGGCTGCTTTCTCTATCTATTCCAAACAGAATTAAATTATTGCGTTTTGACTCCCTCTCCAGTAGCTCTATTTTTTCATTTAAATATGAGTTTTCTTGGTCAACGGTATTCAATCTGTGTCATAGATTCTCTAATGTATAGTTTAATCTTGTTTCCACAGCATTAATTAATAATGGTAAATCACCATAACTTTTTGTAATTTTGTCCAATATTTGCTTGTTAGTAATTTCATCAATACTCATATTTTTAATGTATGGAACGCTTTCTATTATTTTCGTTGATGGAAGGAAACTGGTTTTTTTATATAAAATTCGAGTTTAATGATTGATTTGTAGCAAATATATATTAGGTTAGGATTCATTTTTATAATATTTCCCACAATTCAACTAAACAAAGTTGTAATTTTAAATAGTTTGTTCAGTTAACGGAGAAACAAACTTTAATAAAGACTTACGGAGATCACCGGGATTCTCTGTCACTTTAAAAGACTAATACTCCACTTCAGTATTGATTTATCGAAACAATTGTCAATTCTTTAGAATTTTCAATAATTTTAATTATATTTTGGAATTAGCTAGAAACAGTGAGTTTCATTTAAAACACTAATATGAGTAGATTCCAGGAAGTAGGGGTCGAGACAGTTAATTTCATATTCGTAATGTTCATTTTCAACTCCAAAAGCTGTTTTTGGTATATCTTCAGGACTCATCTCCATGTTATGAAATCCGCTAGCTATATATTACGTACTGAAATATTTACATTTACCTAGTTCATCCATTACGTCACTTATTAAAGGAATATGGTACCTATTATCTATCGTTTTTTCATATAACTTACGAAAATCTACTACAATTCATTTTTTCTTCCCTGAAGCATCTGGTTTTTTTGGTACAACCAAATATTAGAAGCATTATAATACCTTGATCTAATAAATTCAACTTGACGTTGAATTTCTTGTTTATGCGCAAAAAGATATCTATATGATTTTGAGTAAATTAGAATTTCATATTTGGTTTTCATACTATGTTTAATTTGATCAGTAAAAGTTACATGTTTTCCTTCTCTATAAAATATATCATTATCTATACGGCAAAGTTTTAAAATATGGTTTCTTTCTTCCGAATTTAAATTATCAGTTCTTAAAAGTGTTGCTATGTTAGTTTTCTCAGTGTAACCATTGTGTCTATTATTTGAATGAAATAACTCATAACAATTTTTGTCAAAAGTAGCTGATTTTGTAGGATCTATTATATTAAAAATAGTGTATTCGTTGGTTTTATTAAAAATATCCACAATTGTATATCCATTTTTTGCAGTTCTAAGAATAGAAGTAATTTGACGGTTTTTACTTTTCCGCCCAACCTATCTAATATGCGAGAAAAGTATTGGTTTACCCCAAAAAAAGTTGGAATTTTGAATTTTTTTTTGAGTTATTCTCACGTTTCCCATCAACAACAACACGAAGAAACACTTTTTAGAAAAAATACTTTGTGTATGTCGTCGTCGTCGTCATTGTCGTCGGCCACTTTTTCTTACATGTCTTGTTAGCACGATACAGCCTCCGGAGTGCAATAAGTCACCAATTTTATGATTGAATATTGTTAAGGATATGTCACAGATGAACCCTATTAATTTTCAGCTCACCAGAGCCAGTACAACGGGAGCTATGGTACTGGAAGTACGACATTTTGTCATTTTTGAGGAATTTCAGTTTGTTAGCACGATACAGCCTCCGGAGTTCAACAAGTCACCAATTTTATGATTGAATATTATTCAGGATATCTCACAGATAAACCCTATTGATTTTCAGCTCATCAGAGCCAATACAACTGGTGCTACAGTACTTTAAGTACGATATTTTTGTCATTTTTGGAGAAGTTTCAGTTTGTTAGCACGATACAGCCTCCGGAGTTCATACAAGTGACCAATTGTATGATTGGATATTATTCAAGGCGTCTGAAAGATATACCCTATTGATATTCAGCTCACTAAAGCCAGTACAACGCGTGCTATGGTACCTGAAGTACCAAATTTTTGTCATTTTAGGAGAATTTTCAGTTTGTTGGCACGATACAGTCTCCAGAGAGTATATGATTGATCAACATTATGATTGAGTATTGTTCAAGGTGTCTCACAGGTGTACCCTATTGATTTTCAGTTGACTAGAGCGAGTACAGCGGCTCCTATAAATCCAGATATACTACATTTTTGGAGAAATTTTGGTTTGTTAGCACGATACATCCCCCGAAGTGTATACAAGTAACAATTTAATGATAGAATACTGTTCAGGGCCACAGATGCGAAAAAGTTAGTTTTAATCTTTGCAACCGTTTATTTTTAATTCATTTTGGTACAAAAATACCATCATTTAATGTTGATACCGGAATATTAACTATAACTCGACTGCATGGTTCTATTTTTGTTTTAAAACTACATTTACGTTCACTTGAAGAATAATTTATAGGTGAAGCAAATGGAGTATATACACTTGATTTTTCAAAATCCACTTTGACATTAAGTAATTTTAAAGCAGTCAACATTGTTGACTTTTAACCAAGTGATAATTTCATATTTTTTTGACAAAGTAGAAGGTTGCTTTACTGCTAGTATACTATGATAAGCCGCATTGTCCATTACAATTAACGACGGTTCTTCTATATTCGGAATTAACTGTGTCGCAACCCACTTTGTAAATATTTCACCGTGGTAATATGACGACGATTATTTAGAGAAACACACTAAACTGGCATCTTCCACAAATTCTTTGGATGAACCAGCGTGAACAATAATAAAACGTTTATCATCGTAACCTCCTGGTTTACGTACACTTTTAACATTACTGTCCTGCCAAGAAGGTAATTTGGTTCCTTTGGCATATACCCATGTTTCATATAAAAATATAATTTGTCTTGATAATACACTATCATGGTTTTCTCTGTATTTTCGAAAAAAGCATGCTCTTTGGCTAGCAATATTTGTTCGTTTTATTAATACTCTTCTGTTGTCTTCCTTTTTACATTTGAATCCCAAATTTTTCAATAGCATCAACAAAGAAGAATTTTCAATAGAAAACATTTCATTATTTTTTAGTTCGTCATTTATGGTTTCCACAGTAACATATTTCTCTAAAAAAATGAAAAGTTTTAAATGATCATTATCTCAAACAAAACAAAAGATTTTTTTATATTTACCTCATACTAAATTTGAACACACATTTTTTTTATTCAGATTTTTTATTATTTGTACCAAGTACAACCCCGTATATGTGACATAGAAAAATTTGAATTGGAAAAATAAATTGTGAAAAACACAATCTACACTCTGACCGAACAAACTGGTAAACATTTACGGACAGTACTCAACATAGAAATCAGCACATGTAGAAGCTATAATTTATCACACTTGAATTAAAAGTATGCACAGCTTTCTGTATTCTTAATCTTTCATTATTCAGAACCTCTATAATAAGATTTTCATATACCACACTATAAGCTGTTCGTGAAAAATCACACTGTATAGATGATACTACATGCGCTATTATGCTTAATTATTAAGGTACTATGATCTTACTTCTCTTTTATTTAAAGTGTATGCTGACTGTAATCTAAGGGTTAGGAACATGGAATGTGTTGCATTATTGTTTCACATGTTTGTTTACTTACTTTGTTCATACATGTTATATAAGGTATTCCGTACTGCCATTTTGTTTCCCTCTGGTAAATCCTCTGTTTGTAGTTTTAATCGAGGTGTCTGTCTGAGTGACGCTGGAGTTGGATTATTTTCCTTCCTTTTTTTAAGGTAACATACCGTTTTTACAGAAATTTTTAGTGCAGTTGCCACTCTCTAATATATAATTTTACATGAAAATATTGTTAAATATATGTTAACTTTTGTATAATACCTCCTGAACAGATGAAATAGGTTGAATAGGTGCGCCTTTGTTTTTTCCATCTCAACATATTCAATTAATTTTAAAACAAACTCCTGTGCTCTTGAATTAAGACGTTTTCCAGACATTTTCTAAAAATAACTGTGTGTTAATATACCGTTACAAGTACAATCAAACACAAATAATGGAGAATTATAAATACTATGTACCGTCAATAAGAGGTAACATAAGCACTGTAATATTCCCGTCCCACGGCATTTTAGGTGTTATGAAATGTTAAAAGTTTACAATTTGATAATGTATTATATTCGTACTTGCCAATGTCAAATGGAATAAAAAGTCAAATTAGTTCTTACAAAAACTGATCTAAAAATTCGCTAAAAACAAGTCAGTAAACCTTAGACTAGGAAAGAGAGGGGACTCGTAACGATGTCAACTATTGTGATACCAATGCCCACCAAGTCATAAACTTCATTGTCGTTATATGATAGTTCTAAAGGACTGAAATTTTTATTTTATAAATTAATCTTCATACATGGGAAATTTAAAAATAGAACTATATTGATTTATTTAACTTATATCAAAATTGTAGGCATTAGTAATTATGATCTTTTGGGGTTAGGAATTCCGAGAAACTGAACAATAAATTTGTTAATTTTCAATGAAAAAGTTTCGTAATGTTTTTTCTACTAACAAAATTGAATTTATTATGAAATACGTTTTAACTCACTAGTGGGGTTTTATGATTAAAAACTTAGTTTTCAAGATACAAAGAAAAAAGTAGCTACCAAAAAATAAGTTACCTATGAAACGAAATTTCAGCTTCTTTCTTTCTGCTATAACTCTTACACTGGTAAGCACAACAATTAACCATCTCAACAAAATCAAAAGTCCACTTTAAAATCACTTTAATCGCTCAATAATCGCAAAAAACTCTCTGGTGTTCCCTATAACGTTGCCCACCAAAAAATGGCATCGGTTTTAAAATAGGTATTCAAACTGACTATACAGCTTGCATATAGAGTTACGCGTTCCCTCTCTTTCCTAGTCTAAGCAGTAAACTTAGCTGGCATAGCCTCAAATGAAGTACCACTATTAAATATTTTTTCAGCAATATACTTTAGTTTTTGGTTACGGTTTCAATTATAGTTCTGATTTCTAAAATTATTTGAAGTTTGTCTAGTCGTGGTACTCAGGGTACGGGGATTTGGTTTGTACTGCGGGTTTGGTTTCCATATATTTTGAAGCTTTCTAAAATACGATTAATATTTGCATATTTAGAAGAATATTGTGGTATTTGAATGAGTTCTCTCGAAAATTGTTGGGACGTTGAGGGTTGTTGATGTGTTATATTTCTTAAAGGAAGTTTGTCATGACACTGCCAATAATTTTGTGTATAATTTTGAGGCATTGAATTATGATACCTAAAATTATTATTACACTTCCTCACACATTAGTATTTACGCTATTAGAAAAATGGTGGCCTTACTGAATATAGTTAATATCATTTTCCTAGACTATTCGATCGCATAGCTCAAATTATGGGACCAAGTAGTTCTTTTAAACCTGCGATAAATGTTTTTCTACTCTTTGATGATGTGAATCAATATAATTAGAATTAGTATTAATTAACTGCAAAACTCTCGTGAAATTGATAAGGACTTTCATTCGTTTTCTGTCTCAGATTTACTAAATCCTGATTTAAACAATTTTCATCTCTTTGATCACCAAAATTTGGAATTAATGTGTTTTTAACATCTGTCCAATTACTATTTGAACCACTTATCGCTACTACTTCTTTCGCTATACCTTCTAATGTATTAAGAATTCCATTTAGCAAGAGAATATTTTGAAAGTTACGTAAATTTTCTCTATCAAAATAATGAGTTAGAATAGATTCGATGACACTTATAAATCTAGGTAACTTTTTCATTTTCATCAAAATTTAGAATAATAGAAAAAGTTTTAAGATCTGAAGTTGGCACTGGCATATTTATCGTTAGATTGCTTAAGCTATTAATTATATAATCATATAATAAATAATTTGAATTTGAAGTAAAATTATCAAAGTTTTCGAACTCTTCAGAGCTATAGATTTCACTTATGGATTCTATAGGTGAAGAGGTGTCTGACATGAACCAAATTCTTATCACATCCGTTATCTGTTACTTGAACGATTTCTGCAAGATGTGCCCCTGTCTTCCACGATGGATTCCACTGTAACTGGTCTGTTTGTCAAAGAGTTGATACTTAAGGATTGTCCACGATGGATTTCCTATGAAAATCCTACAGACTGCGCCATTTATGAGTCCCCGGAATGAGACCTTATTTTTAAAAACTATTTTTACTACTAAAACAACAAATTTGAAGAAGTACTTAAACAATACTATTTTCTTATCATGATCTCTTTATTATTTAAAAGTTAACATCAGACTGAATAAATATTATGAAATAATTAACAAAACTCCTTCTATGAACAATAAAATACATAAAATAAATAGTTAGCAATAATCAAAAACAGGGAATCCGCTTTCAGCATTTACGTTATTCAGTCATATACGAGGTTATCAGGTAAAACACGCGTTATCAATTTGTTACTAATTTATGTTTCATTTTACTTTAATAATTGTTGCTGTTGATATAAGGAATAAGTAATTTTTGTAGCCTCAGAAACTATAGAGATTTCTTTGGAAATTTTTATCTTTTGTAAAGAGAAAGATATAGGAATGAATAAAAAAAATCGAGAATTAGTATTTCTAATCATTCACAAAGAAAAAATTTTAAGCCTCTAGTTTACCCCACTGGGTGTTTAGAATTTACGGTACATAAATATTTTTTAATTCCACCCTGTACTCGTATACTAAATTGTCAAATTTATTTTTACGAAAATTCAAAATATTTGTGATAATTTCAATGAATTTCCTATAATGTGCCAAAAAAATCATTTTAATTAGTTGAAAATTCAAAGTGTTATTCTAAATCAAAAATTTGCAAAATTTTAAGTGATGCGTTAATCTTGTCTATAAGTTTATTTTAACAAAATCAAATTATTCTGATATGATTAATTTTATAACTAAAATGTGGTCCTTGTATTACATTTTGTATTTTCCATATATACTGCTAGAAAACACGATATTAATAAAGTTCGAAGCAAGTGACAGCCAATACATAAAATTATAGTAAGTTGAATTAACCGGTCTTCAACGTTGTAGTTATACATAGTTATACACATAGTTGATAGTTTAGACGTTGAGATACATCGATTTAGTTCCGGCTATTCTCCAACAAATATTTATGAACCAACTTATTTCAATGTTCTTATCGTGACGGAAGTGATATAGATGATGTTGATATAGGAACATGCATGTGTAAAAACAATTATAGTTTGTAGTACATGCTGCGCACCTGAATAGAAACTTGCAAAGTCGGCCATGAATCAGACATCTTGTTATACTCGAATTTGTTATGGTTGTGAAGATGCTTTAGCTAAAGTAGTCATTTGAATCTTGTTTGGTCTATAAACAGTAGAAGTAAATAACTTTGATGTAATGAAAATTTGATAAATTCAGTTAACTCGTTAAATTATTTTCTAATTAGATATCCATTATTTTGATGTATCTTCAATAACATTCTCACATTCAAGGCCATTCTGTTCGTAAATAGCAATATTGTTATGGTAAATATATTGCTATCATAGCAATGTTCTGACAATTGGTATTCTGATCATCATGTTAAGCAACATATGACTTGTCAGTTTTGAAGATATCTCAGCAACCTCATTTTTATACTTGCTAAATGCATAACAAGCTTTTTAAAAATGGCAATAAATCCATTGTTTTTTCATTATGATTTATTTCAGGAATTTGAAAATATTGAAAGTAGGTGAATTGTGAATGAATATTATTTTGATAAGTTTATTTATATATAAATTATTGCAAGAGAAACTATTAAATAGCAATTTCGCCAAATTACAGATAATAGCAATCCCTTTGAATTACCGAATGAAAAATTTATAAAATTGTTCCACCTAAATAGGTTTACTGCCTTCAATTGATTAGAAGAGTTTATGGAATTTGTTGATGAACCACCTACCAGAAGAGATAGTGTCCCTTTTCCCTTCCAGGTAAGTTTGAAAAAATGTATTCTCAATCTAAATGAGCTTTTCCAAGCTTCAACTGAATATTATTTATAAAGGTTTTTGGCCATTGTAGCTACCAAACCGTTGTTGGTGAAGATCTAAATATTGGAATGAGGCAGCCTGCTATAAGCACAGCCATAAATAGTCAGCACTCTTGTTAAATTCCCTTCTACTGCTGATGAAGTGAGAGGAACTAAGCAAGGGTGAGTTATTAGTTCATATATGTAAACAAATAATTATTAATTTCAATTAATGCAAATTTGCACTTTTCTGGTGCAATAGGAGCAATATATTGTACCCTATTGCAATAGTCTCTCTAAAAACTGATGACCCTAATCATCCGGCCATTGCATATATCAAGAGGAAGTAGTTTCATAGTATGAATGCTCAAGCTGTAAGTACTTATAAATGCCTGTGGTCCACCATCAAACATGTAACATATGTATTATTTTTCAGATAACTGATGCAAATTCAAAAATAACTAATATTAATGTACAATATCCAGGAACCATCCACCATGCAGCTATTTGGACTGTATCAACAATTCAGCGTCACACGAAAAGGAAATATATGGAGGGTAGAAGGAATTGTTATCTCCTAGGAGATTCTGGAGCGTTGGTTGATGACACAATTTCTCAATCCTCAACCAAATAGTCCAAAAGAAATTTACAATAATATGCATCGCCAGGCTAGAAATATTGTTGAAAGGGAGTTTGGTGTTTTAAAAGCACGCCTCAGATGCCTTCGTGAAGATAGCCTCCACTACAGCCATAAACACGCAGCTCAAATAATTTGTTCTGATGCAGTTTTGCATAATACCTGAAGGAAATACAACTTGCCACTTAATGATGATGATGACCATAATGCTCCTGATCATGTTGATTATGTTATAGATAATGAAGCAAATATAATGAATTATTGTATGCTGGATGAATTGATTCCTCACCAAAATTTTGTATCACAAAAAGTCCAATATATTCCCCAGAATTCAATGCTCTATTTTTTAGATATTGATGAACTCACTGAAGGAGTCATTGTCCCAATCTTCCTTGCGGGATTTTTTGTGTGATTAGTTGCTATTTCAGTGTTTGTTGCTGGTTCACTACCTGGAAAGCGGACTCTAAGAAGAAGAATCAATCGTTCCTCTTCACCTTCCGTGTATGATCCGTCTGGCTTTTTCAGCGACATTGTGAGGTTAGTTTCCCCATTTGCCATGACCTTTTGTAGTCTGGCCGCTGTGTGAGTGGAAGTGATCTTTTCGCAAAAGGCTGCGATCGCGTTCACTGTATATTTTCCAAAATTCGTGATTCACAAATGTGGATCTACTTCTAATACGACACAAACATTTAAAGACTTGTCTTTAGTTATAGGTTTTCTACGCCATGATTTGGATAAATATTTTGCTGCACCAGTTTCGTTAAACTTTCACTAACTTACTAACACTAGACCTTGTAACGAGATTTTTATTAGCACATGAATTATTGAAGAATATTCAAATCAAACGATTTTATTCAATGTACTATATTTATTGTAACTTTTGGTGGAGATACTTTAAATGTAGCTATAACTCCGAAATTATTTATATTTAGGTATAGAGAATATTATATAAAAAATAATCAGTATTTCTTAAGGATCTACAAACGCACAAAATATACAGGGTGATTCATTTGAAATAAGAAAGTTCATTGTTTTTCCGGAAAAAGGAAAGATCTGACAACAATGTAGATACCACCATAATACCGGCTGTATCACAAGACCCTTGCATACAAAAATTATTAAAAGTCGTACAAGCCGTTTCCGAGATAATTGAGGCGTTCCATACAAAAAACTCACTCTGTATATATACATACCAACAAAAAGTCAGTCAAAAATCATACATTTTAAATTTATATAAAATAACAAAATAAAGTTCTTAAATTGTAAAAAACAAATGATAATTATATTTTGAAAAACAAAACAAACATAGTCTAATAAAAAATCAGTCTATCAATCAGCTTTAGATACACTCTGAAGGGATAATGCATTGGCGATTTGTGTAAATGCTTCGGCCAAATTGGAAACAGTATTTGCCATTTAGTTAAGAGCCGTTTGCTCTGTCTTCCGGCTGTATTTTTCAGCTGCACTATCTAATTTGGTAGCGTTACTAGAAACTAATACTTTCTCCTATTTGGTCTAACAACCTTTCTATTTACACCTAAGAACAGTAATATATATATATATATATATATATATATATATATATATATATATATATATATACATATATATATATCAATTTATGGTTTAACATCAATGAAAATGCTTCAAATTAGAGAGCGAAACGTCAAATAGAAGAATATAAATTGATACAGAATTTAGAATTAACCTGATGCCCAAGAAAAATGGAAAAAAATATATATATATATACAGGGTGTCCCGGTACTAATGGGAAAAAAGTCAGGAGCGTATAATCTGAGCCAAAATAATGTTGGTACTTTTTCTATGCAGGCCCTCGTTTTCGAGTTATAGGCCTTCAAAGTTTTAATATTGAATTTGGTTTTTATTTCTATATTTTGTACTAGTTATTTGATCTTTATCAAATTTACGGCAATGCTATAATGTACGTCTATGTTTATTTTGGTAAGGTAAACAGATTTACAGTAGTGCCTCGAAGCCAGGGACGGACTACTCCCAATGGTTAGTGATCCAAACATTTTGCAGGGATGGCACACCCTGTATGAAATTATTGAAATTCACTTCCCCACACGTTAAGCTAACGAAAAGGTACTCTTATTGGAATTCGATGAAATGGGCCGTTTGGCTAATATTTACAGTTTTATTAATGCACTACGTACCAATGTACTTAACTAACTTATTAATACGATGTCCAAGATTTACCTACAGTACTACAAAAAAATAATTTAACGATAGCAGACGATGAAAAACATTAACGACTTATTAATTCGACAGTCGGTAAAAACTTTTTAAAAGTGTTTTTACCGTTTATCAAGTAACCATAGGATTAGTTGTCAAACGTTGTGTAGAATAGTTCGTAGTCAGTACTTGTCAATAAGTCCTTAATTTAGCAGTTAAAATGGCGGAATTCACTTTTATTGAGTGCGCAGATATGCATTTAATGTATGGACCGGGTTCTCTAAATTGTTTAAAGGCCGGAAGGCTTCATGCAGAACATTTTGCAAACACAGCATTGCCAGACAGACGAATGTTTGAGCGCATTGATCTCACGTTACGAGAAACAGGTATGAATAAGTAAATGTAATTTTCCATGTATACAAAACAAAATTTTAAATTTTAGGTAGCTTTTTGCCAAAAAAAGATGGAGAAGGTCCAGTACAAAGCGTCCGTACTGTGGCAGTTGAACAAGACTTGTTAAATGCAGTTGATAATGAAACATCAACGAGTTTATGAAAATTATCGAGAGAACATAACGTCTCGAAATCAGTTGTTCATCGCGTCTTAAAAGAACAGCTGTTATATCCTTTCCACATGAAAAAAGTACACAGTATGACAGTGGCTGATTATCCTGCACGACTTGAGTATAGCCAGTGGTTTCTGCGACAACAAAAAGCAGACAATACATTTATTAGTAACGTTCTCTATTGCATTGGTCGTAGAGGCACTTTTCAATGGCCACCACGATCAGGAGACGTTAATCCTAAGGATTTATTTCTCTAGGGTTATCTCTAGGGTTTATGCAACTCCTGTGCAAACAAGGCAAGATTTAATAAACTGAATTGTGTTATTAGTGTTTTTAAATGTTATTAGAAATAATGTGGGATTGCTTTTTCAAGTGCAAAGAAACAACCTTCGTAGACTTAGAATGTGCGTGGAAGTGGGAGGAGCTCAGATTGAACATTTATTAGAATAACGTTAGTTTTTGTTGTTGTTCAGGAATTAGTTTTAGTCTAATGTTTTATAACTTGTGTTTTTTGAGGTTTTCTTAATGGTTTAATAATGTTGTGTTCGTAATTTTGATTAAAAGCGACTAATTACGTTGTTTGCGTACCAATTTAATTCCCATTAAATAAGTTCTTAATGTTTTTATCATCTGCTACCATCAAATTATTTTTTTGCAGTACTGTAGGTAAATCTTGGACATCGTATTAATAAGTTAGTTAGGTAAATTTGTACGTAGTGCATTAATAAAACTGTAAATATTAGCCAAACGGCTTATTTTATCGAATTCCAACAAGAGGGCCTTTTTGTTAGCTTAATGTGTGGAGAAGTCATACAGGGTGTGCCATCCCTGCAAAATTTTTGGATCACTAACCATTGCGAGTAGTCCGTCCCTGGCTTCAGGGCACTAATGTAAATATGTTTACCTTACCAAAATATACATACACGTACATTATAGCAATGCCGTAAATTTGATAAAGATCAAATAACTAGTACAAAATATAGAAATAAAAACCAAATTCAATATTAATACTTTGAAGGCCTATAACTCGAAAACGAGGGCCTGCATAGAAAAAGTTTATATGAAGTACTAACATTATTTTGGCTCAAATTATACGCTCCTGACTTTTTTCCCATTAGTCCCGGGACACCCTGTATATATATTCACAATATTTATGATAACTATACCTGTTTCCTTTGTCCCATTCAACTGCGGTGATTCCGCAAGGTCTACTTGTTCTACGATGGGTTGAGCATCATCTGGAGTGCCAGGACATCCTATAACATGCACCCACCAAAAAACTGACATGAGTCGATTTTCCAGCTCATTCAATTCCACACATGTGTATCCACCCCCTCCTGTTTGCTGGATTGATTTTGTTTTTGATTTTCATTCACGTAAAAACTAAAATATGAAAGGAAAAGTTTGATAAGGCGATTGATGTGAATTATACTCGAATATACAATATTAGTTAGGAATTGATACTTACAGTTTTCCACTGTTTTTTATTTTTTCTTGCACCATTTTAGATCATATTCAACACATTGATTAGCTCTTCCCATTTATAATGGACTTCTCCTACATTTAAGGGATGACATTTCCCAGTAGTTAATATTTTTTTCTAAATAAGTAATTAATAACTCCATTTGTGCTTTATTTGTCTTACGAGTACGCGATATTTTTTTTGAAATTCTGGTAAAATAAACGAAAACAATCAGATCAAATCCGAATATTTCTTGAATTTATAGGTCAAAATCAAAATAAAAATCTTCTATTTTCTTATGGAATGCCGAAATACAGTGTTGCCAGTAGTTAAATTCACGCTACTGGCTATTGACAACCATGAATCATTCTTGCTATGAACGCAAAAACAATACTCAATTTCTTGACCATATTGCTGTATGTCATGACCATAACAATATTGTTCAAGTATACAACAATGTTTTCAGCAATATGCAAGAAGAATAGCAGTGCATTTTATCACAGAACAAACAAAAATTATGGCTAGAGCTTACACAATGGATGAGATAATATGACAGATCGAATATATACAACTAAGTTTTGTTAAAGGCTTCCTTCAACAGAAAACATTGCCATTGTTTTTGAGTATCAGCTTCCAGCCATCCCAACATTGAATTGATAACGGTATGATAACATGGCGAATACTTAGTTCGTGCATATACACAATGTAATGTTGAATAGTGAACTGTCCAGAATAATCGAAATGCCAACACGTTTTGAGGAAAGTCGTGCCGAGCACGTCCTTTTCTATGTAGTAAAATGTAATACAAGGTAGCTGCAGTTCTGAAATGGAACAACTGTGGGAAAGGACATGATAACAATCCTTAAGGTCAAAGAAGGTGAGGTCATGAAAGTATCTAATTTTTTTAGATGTTGTACCACGTTGGCAACATGGCTAGAAGAAGGATTGTTAAAAGAAAATAGGGAAGCGATTCTTCTTCTTACAGTGCCATATCCGTGATCGGACGTAGGCGACCCCTCACTTCTACCTGTGTTGTGCTCTCCAGTTACCACAGATAGAAGGGACCTACAGTTTAACGACGGATCCGAACGTCTATGTTGAGAGGCTGTACTAGGCAGAATACTGTCGGTGGTTTGCCATTGCCTTCCGACAGGTGGCTCTCCGAATATTCAATTATGATGTTAACTAGGCCCGGGTTTGATCCCGGAGCCTCTCGGTTAGCAGACAGAGCACCATTTCACTAGCCTACGGAGACCACAGGAAGGGAGCGATTGAACATCCCTAAAACAAGGTTAACACTTCAGGGGTTCCGTGGAATATTCTTCCGAACAAAGGATTCTCGTATTACACATAGGTATCTGGACTCTAAGGTGGGGTGTGACTACCGGACAATGGGAAGATTTGTTTACGTTTCTAGTGAACTATACATAGGTACGTTGCTTCCTAAAAAGCATGGTGCACCAGAACTCTTCCTAGTTTCTCAGAGGACGTGTTAAAGATCAACGTTTGTAAATATGTATTTCCTAAAGTCGGAGGCAAGTATTCAAGTTAGACATATAACTTTAGTGGAAATATTTATCTCATTACTATGAAGACCGTGGCCTGTTTTTTTGTGCCACTAGCAATTCAGCTGCCAATACACTCTTATTGACTCGTTTCATAAGTTGATGAAGTTTCAAAAATCGGGATGGTATACTGAACCTAGATTAGAAAGCAAACTCCTGGACACTTCTCGAAGATCGAGACAAATATAGAAATCAAGCAATCCGTGGTAGGAATTCAGTTCAGTTATGCAACGTAACTGATATTTAAATGAACAGTGCATCGATTCATTTCAACAAGTTTTATTCTTTAGTATTGTATTTGTTAAAGGAATAAATCAGCAGGAATAGCACGGCAATTATTAATGAGCTGAATGGTAGCCTATGAATGATTGAAAACTTTACACCATACATTATTAAAATATTTCCTCAACAATTACCTATTACCTAGTCATTTTGAATACGAGAACGTGGCCGTGATATTTGAAGAATCAAGAGAAATATGATTTGATACATATTTTTCCAATGACCGCCTATGAAAACGACACATAACACACAGTTTTGTTCTTTGGAAAGTAGCTCATCACACTAGTATGTATCAATGCATATGAATTATAAATGTAACTGTACTAGCGTCGCGTCGTTTGCTATTACTTACCTATTTATAGCGTTGTTTTAACTATATTTTATTTATTATTTTCAAAATTAAGGCATATTTTGCTAATTTTAATTCAAACATAACTTGTTAATACTTACTCGAGAACAAATCCAATAAATAGTATAAATACTTGTCTACTTGATATTAATTCACTTCTCAATCAAGTACATGTATACAATAATTTAAATGTGTAACTTTTGTAAAAATTAAAAAAAACAATAATAACTTCAAATTACCTTTAGGTTTGATGATCGATCTGGCTAACCACACGTTAAATTATCAACAATTTAAATGTACCAATAACTATAATGAATTTTTTTTATTTATTTATTTAGTGTCCAGACATCTGATGTTCATTGACACATTCACTTTACAACTGTAATACATTAATATAAATTCACATTAAATGAAACAATTGAATGTCTTGTAAGAAATCAATCTTAAGATCGCCATTCAGGTGATGGCGTTGTCTTGTTGTGGCATCCTGCGGACAGTCTATTAAAATATGTTTCATCGTTAGAAAAGTATTATGACAGTGGACATAGTATGGTCGTTGCTTATCAGATTCCATTAAGCACCCATGCGTTGCACGAGTATGGCCAATTCTCAATCTTCTCTCTCTCTCTTGATTAATGGCAATATGCTGGAATTAGGTGTTCACTGAATTTCTGGCAATTTGCTCGTGGAGGTGCTTAACACATTCACCCATTTATTTCTGATGGTCTTGTTAAAGAAATTTCTAAGAGCAGTGTATGTCATACGTTCTTTGGGTAACTCTGAATATGCCGCGGCTTTAGCGGACTTATCAGCAGTTTCATTTCCGGTAATACCAACATGTCATGGGACCCGGATAAGGATGCCGTGAATGCCTTTCAAGTGAAGGTATTGGATGCTTTCTTTGATTTGTTGGGCTAAATAATTTTTGGAGTAGATGTCCCTTATTGAGAAGATGGATGACAGAGAATCGGTACATATTGCAACTTTCTTTTGGATGTCCTCAATACATTGGACAGCTGTGAGTATACTGAAAAGTTCACCTGTATGTAAACTACAAGAGGGAGGAAGTTGATGTGCGATGATCAAATACTTTGTTGTGGTAGCGGAGCAGCCTAGTTAATTCTCCTGCTTTGATGCGTCAGCGTAAAAAAATTCGTTAGGATTTTCCAGATCTATCAATTCTAGAAAGGCTTGGTGAAGAAGAGAGCTTGATACCTGATGTTTATTGTAATTAATTAAGGTTGTGTTCGTATATGGGGCTATTCTAATCCAGGGAGGTGGGTCTAAGAGAAAACTGTTGGCCATTTGTTTAAGGTCTATATTTTCGAGTAAAGGTTGTAGAGGGTGTTGTATTGTGCGACAGCTAGTTACGGTGTTTTGGATTTCGGTTTGGTTTGAGTTTATGATATGATATAATGGATTTGTAGGGTTAGAGGATACCCGTGCTGTATATGACAGTAGAAGCTGTTATCTACGGAGACATAGGCGTATTTCATTCGCCTCGCAGCAGAGTGATTTCGCAGAACTAGATCTGAAGGCTCCTAAACAGATGCGAGGTGAAGTATTTTGTATTGAGTAGATCTCCTTGCATTAGCATACACAATACTGACATATTCTAGTTTTGATCGGATTAAAGCTCTATAGATTTTTAGTAGCTGTTGTTCATCAGCTCCCCATGTGCGATGTGATAGTGTCTTGATCAGATTTATGCGTTTTAAACAATTACCCTTGACATCGTCTATGTGGTGCTTCCACGTGAGTTTACTGTCGAATGTTATTCCCAGAAATTTATAGTGGTCTACTACATCTAAACTTCTCCCGGCCTGTTTAATATCAGGCTATATGTGGTCGTTCCGTTTCCTGCTGAATTTGATGACTTTCGATTTTGTTGGAGAGAAATTGAATCCTACTGTAACAGCCCAGTTGGAGATTTTAGAGTAATGTTGATGTGGTTAATGAGGATTTACCGGGACAGTACAAGAAAATATGGGGTTGGGCTTAATATAGAGCCTTGGGGGACCCCATTTTCAAGGTTAAATAGTTTGCAATAATGACCGTTGACGGATATTTTGGAAGATCGATTACTCAGGAAATTTGTTGAAAAGTTTAGGGTATTACCTTCTAGATTTATTTCTTTTAATTTATTGGTAATAGCGGGTCTCCAGACTTTATCAAACGCACATTGTATATCAATGGTCACTGCTACTACTTCTTCTTTCTTTGTAAAAGCATTGAAAAATTCTGCATACATAGATACCAAACTATCAGTGGTATATCTTTGGGATCGGAAACCAGATTGGGCTGGATTCAGCAGTTTATTAGTTTCGAGGTAGGTACCATAGTAGCCGTTCGTTCATCATTTCTTCTAGGAGCTTACATATCGTGCAGGTTAATGAAATAGGTCTAAAGGATTCTGGTTTTTGAAAATCACCGTGATTTTTCATAAATGGTAGTATAACTGACTCTCTCCATATTTTCGGGAATTTGTGATTTGTCCATATTTTATTATATAGTTCCAGTAGTTTGTTTAGACTGGATGTAGAAAGGTGTTCTAGGAAGATAAACGGGACGCCATATTGTCACTATGCTGAGATCACGCGGCCTTGGGACTCTTTATCAGGTGGTGAATTCGGCTTCAGTTACACTATTTTTTATTACCTCAATTGGGATAAGGTAAATCAATAAACAAAATTTCGGGACAAATGGATTTATTTAACACCAGAAATAAATTTACATGAACCATATATTCTCAATACAATACGAATAACAATCAGTTATTAGAATAAAAATGTCCAACTCAAGAATTTATATCCACCGGGAATGAGTTGAGGACTTATCTTGGGTAGATATAAAATCTTGAGCTGGACAGGCTGCGGCAGCGGAGTTTTTGGAAAGAGTAATTGCTTGTGTAAGTTCTGGGAATATGAAAGGGGCATTCAGTGAATTTAAATGTAAAGTATCTAGGGGACATTTGACTAGGGGAGTTTGAGGTGTGCTTATATTCTTCGATTTTTTTTGAGGGGAGTCTGCTAGGATATTGGCAATGTCTTCGCTATTGGCAAAAAGTTGGTCAGCTTTAATTATTGCTGGTATAGTATTTAAAGTATTACTACCTTGCATTCGTCTTATTTTTTGCAAACTTCCCCAGGAATAGTTGCTGGTATTGCACTGCTCACATAGTTGTTCCAGGATGCCGTTTTGCTTTCATTAATGATACATTTTGACCTGCCATCTAATTTCTTGAGGTGTATAAGATCCACTTGACAACGAGTTTTCATATGTCTATTTAAAGCCTTGTTACATCCTTTTACAGCTGTTTTTCAGGACTCATTTCACCATGGTACGATTTTTCTGGAAGCATTTATCTCGTACTTTCCAACATATTTTTCTGCAGAGGTGATTCCACAGTTTAAGAATCATACAGTTGTTTCATCTATGTTTTCGTATTGTGTCAGTTAATGATTCAGTGAATAACTTGATCATATTCCAATCTGCGAATGTTGTTTTCCATTTCGTCAAGGTATTTGGTGATTTGATGGTGTTGTCGGTGATTGGAATTGGGAAGTGATCGCTATCGTATAGGCTATCTAGTGCTCGCCAGTTCGTTCTGGGGTCGCTGAAACTGAGATCTATAGCTGACAAAATGCCTGATGCTATGCTGAAGTGGTTGTTGTTGCCAGTATTTAGTAGGCATTAACTGGTATTATTGTTCAATATGTTTTCTATTATTTACCTCTACCAAAGCGGCATTCTCAGTTCCACATTACGTTGTGAGCATTGAAGTCGCCAACAAGAATGAACGGCTTGGGTAATTGTGAAGTGAGATCATCAATATCGGATTCGCGTAAGTCGCAATTTGTAGGTATGTAAATGCTGCATATTGTAATCTGGTATGGACATCAGACATTTACAGCAACGGCTTCAAGGTTGGTGGGTAATGGTAGATTGGAACAGAAAATATCGATAGAAATAAATATTGAAAACCCCACTGGCATTTGTGAATGTTGTTCTGATAAAGTGGTAGCCTACAAAGTTTTCCAGATACGGCTTATGGGAATTTTTGAAGTTTGTTTCTTGGAGACACAGTATATAGGCTGATATTCAGAAATGAGTTGTTATATTCGTTCAATGCGAGGATGAAACCCATCGCAACTCCATTAGATTAAATGGAACATAATTAAAATAATGAAATTGACTGTCTCGACTCTTACTTCGTGAAATCTACTCATATTAGTGTTTTTAAGGAAACTTTCTGTTTCTAGATAATTCCACAATATATTGAAAAAATATTAAAACTTCTAAGAAATTTGACAATTGCTTCGATAATGAATATCATCGTCATATTGACAAGTTACATTTCATTTGATGCCTACCTGATGTTTAATAATTATTTTCGGCTAGGCCAAGAAGTGACTTGTGTGACTGTGACTGACTTAATGTATCACTAATTTAGACTAGGTGAGGTGAAAGGTAGAGATGTATCAGAAATCGAGACATAAGGACGATTTAAGAAAAACACCAGAATGAATGAAGAAAACAGGTATGTGGTGAACTTACCATGGGTAGATGGACATCCAAATATGACACAAAATTTTAATTTAGTTGAAAAAAGATTACTTTCTAATACAAAATTATTAATATATATTAACACGTTTTCAGTTCATAACGAAGTATTTGGAGAATGGGAAAAGATGGGAATCATAGAAGAGATTCCAGAAATAAATGAACAAAATGCTCACTATTTGGCACATCACGCAGTTTTAAAGAAGAGTGTACAACAATCAAATGTCGTCCTGTTTTCGACACTGCAGTTAGAAATAAAAACGGTAATTCTCTACACGATTTATTAGAATAAAGTCCAAATTTGATTGAGATCATCATACCATTAATATTAAAATTTAGATTACATAAAATAGGGTCGATGTAGCAAAAGCGTTTTTACAAATTAGTATTGCGGAGTATCCCGGGTGTCGTTGGAAATTTTTGGAGTTGTTTCGAGATTATAAATCCGTGGGAATACCATATTTGTTGAGATCAGATAATTCAAGGCCATAGATTATTTTTTATGGTATAATTCCAGTTGGATGTTAATTGTAAGTACCCGAATGTTTCTATAGTTTCATTAACTAGATTGTTTCCAATTATTTATGTCAAGAGAGTTTGTCGATTGCCTGATTCATCGATTTTTTTTCTTTATAGCTGCACACAAAAACTTATATTTTGGGGGAAAAATATCGTTTGAGTAGGCATTTATCGCCACACCTAGGGTAATAATACCTTCAGCCCTATATTAGGACTCAATCTGGCCAATCGGTAAGAAATATTACAGTTTATTTTGTATAGAGATGAATATGCTAGTAATTCTAATGCGACATTATAGTGAATTTCGTTGACAGTCACTAATATTACAATTAAACAAAATATCATCAAAAAAAGATCCACCTGGCATAACAATTTGAAATTGTACAAATTTCACCAATAACTATCTTTTAACTGATTCTTCAATATTAATTTGTCAAATTCTTACTGTTCAAAGTTTAAATAAAATTCCTATAAAAGTTACTTTTTGCTTTCATTAGTAAACGTGGTCGTAGAATAAATATCGTGTACAACTCATACGCAAATAACATTTGCCGCTCGCCACAAACTTCAGCACTAGTGGAAAAAGTGAACGATATAGAAGTTGGTAAGCTGCAGCGCTACCTTTAGGAATGAATTTCGTTGACAAACACTAATATTACAATTAATTATAACTTATTATCAAAAAAGATAGACCATGCTAAACAATTCAAAATTATTGAAATTTCATTATTAACTGTACCTAATTTTTTCACTAATTTTTCAACATTCATTTTTTAAATTATTTTTGTTCAAAATTTTAATAAAACACCTATAAAAGTTACTTTTTTCTTTGATTAATAAACGTGATCGTAGAGAAAGTATTGTGCACAACTCGTACGCAAAGCTCTTCTCTCGCTACATTGATTTTCAGCTCTCGCCTTACGGGTCGTGCCACAAACTTCTGCGCTCGTGGAAAACGTAAACGATATAGTAGTTGATATGCTGACCTGGTGGGAAGGAAATCCCAATGTCAAAACCCCTTTTGACAATCTAATATTATATTTATAATGAATTTCGCTGACAGATATTAATATTAGGAGTAATTAAAACTTATTATCAAAAAAAGATATACCAAGCATAACAATTCAAAATTGTTAAAATTGCACAATTAACTATACCTAGGTTTAACTGTTTTTCATTTTTTAAATCCTTGCAGTTCAACGTTTAAATAAAACACCTATATAAGTTACTTTTTGCTTTTATCAAGAAACTTGGTCGTAGAAAAAATATTGTGTTCAATTCGTATGCAAGGCACTTTTTGCACTCTCTTGATCTGCAGTACTCGCCTTACGGCTCGTGGCAAAAACATAACGATATAGAAGAAGATATGCGAGAGAATAGTATAAAAACCTTCTTCGGGAAAAAATACATATACATGCCAATTATCATGATGATCGGTTGAACGGTGTTGTAGTGAAGAGCGAACATATATATATATATATATATATATATATATATATATATATATATATATATATATATATATATATATATTATTATTATTATTATTATTAATTATTATTATTGATAACTTTTTTTTTATAAATTGTTATTATATATTATTTTATAAGATGAAGTCGAGACTTACCTTCGGCCGCTCTTTATAGGTTTAATTTTAATTTATAATTTTATTTTATGAAGAGTCGAAAGCATGTTGACCTCTATCTTCGACTGCTCTTTAATATTATTTGAACTTGTCTATTTATTATTTGAATTGTTTATAGCCGGAGACATGTAGACCTTTTCTCGTTGGGTTCATGGCGCATATAAATAAGTCTATTTTAACTGTGGTTTTATCAATTATTGAATTGTAAATATACTGTATATTGAGAAATTAAATGATTTTTGAAAACATATGTGTCTTAATTTACTGTTTCCAGATATTTTGAATGAATGAGGTGAGTCGATATTTCTAAATTTATTAAGGATAGTATATAAAATAAAAATGCAAAACACTTTACAGAAAAATAATTTTAATAAATTGTTGAGATTGAAATCGTAATTAATTTTAAACACCAAATTTTCTTGATACCACCCCTGTACTCTTTACAGTCAGACGCATGGAGTGTTCTTGAACATATCTCCACTGCGTCGGCGTGTCGAAAATATACGATTTTGTTCCGCTGAAAGCGAATATACACATTTGTGTTTACAGTCTATTTCCCACTTATGAAATGTTTATACAAATTAAATGTTCGATTGTATACGTTGAAACTATCAAGATAATATTCAAAAACAAAACCATACGATTGCATATACATATATATAAAAATAAATAGGAATGATGTGAAATTAGTATGCTGATAGACAGAAGATGATAATGTATGCAATAAGAAAATGGAAGCTAGACGAAATTTACATATAATGTGAACAACAATGATACAAATTAATTATTAAAAGTAAGTACATAGTTATTTATTAGTTATGATTTATGGATATCCATGTACGTAAGTTCTTATTATGCATCATAAAATACTCAGGCCTTTTAATGAAATTTCGAAATTATTTTATTGTTCACTATTTGAATGTTTTTATTTTTATTTATGTTGGAATTCCAAATTAATATTAAATTAGCACATACCTTAATATATCCACTGTAGAAAGCTCCATATTGCTGGATGGCGTCACCTCTTTTCTTGAAGATCTCTTTAGCGAAAGAGATGCACGTTCGAACAAACTCCCGTTCTCACAAACTGTTTAAATAGCTTATAGAATTATTATTATTGAACTTTTTTGCAAATTCACATGTTTTATTTTTTTTTATTAAAATTTATTCGGAAGCCTCTTCACTTTTTTGTCGCAATCAACAACTCTTTCTTGTCATAAAATTCATAGCCTTCTATTGACACTTTCTTTCAAAATAATTGTTTGTTTGGGGAATTTTTTAGTTCTAAATGTGAATTAGTTCTTTTAATTGTCCTGGATGGTATCAACACTTATTTGTTTAATTGTATATATTCTTAAAGGTTTCATAAAATGTCTTTTTTCACTATTGACAATCCCTTATATTGTTAGTTATCCCTTTTTAAGGTATTTTGATTTACATTATTTTACATAAAACTTACAATCTAAATATCAAGTATTATATATGCAAATGTATAGTTTTCAATTCTCTAATCTTTGTGATTGTTAATCACATATAAATTCTTATTTATTTCCAAATTTCCCTTTCATAAAAATTATTCTATTCGTAACCAATAAATTTAAGTTGGCAATCAATTTAGTAATTTTTATGTTACTTCCAGTTGATTAATATTCATAATTGCAAACTCTTGTTGACACCTGACATGGCTACGTTCCGCCTGTCAATCAAATACTTTTTATTTAAAATTACCTTTTTAATTATAACCCTTTTTACTTATTACCCATAAATATTGATACTCATTTATTTATTCAAATACTAATTCCTTTTGTTTTCAGGTTTCAAATGATGCTACATGGTAATTACCTGGATGTTCATATGGCAGTGTTTTGAACAGTCTAGTAACTGTTACCATCAACGTAATATTGGATTATTATTAAGGTAAAATTTTGTACTTATTTACATACTGCTATTACTGGAAATATCTTTATTCACTATCCTTTTTATTCCTTTTAATATAAATGCTTTTCTTAATATTTGGTAGTATAAATGCTCACTTCATTCAATTCAATCATCTAAAACTCCTAGTTTTTTTTTATATGTAACCTTCAATTGGCCTTACCAATTTTAGATGGTTTCAATATATATATATATATATATATATATATATATATATATATATGTACAAACAAACATTCATTTTTGTATATATATATATATATATAGATTAGATATGTAGATTAATTACATTAAATTAATTAAAATCAACAAACTTCAATTTCATCAACTAAAGTATATTTATAAACACCAAAATTCCAATAATATAATTCTAAATTTGTTGTTTTTAAATAGATTTACTACGCCTATGCTTTGACGATGACGCCAATGCAATGTATCCACAATACAATCCCCACTTTTTGTAATTCTTTCATGATTTCACTATTGGCGTTTAGAATTGTGGCCGCAAAAATAAACGTGTTCATGAATGAATAGGCCTCATGGGCCTCTTAGGACATTGGAGGGTTTATTGTAATTTTTATACGCTTGTACGTACAGCAGTAATTTTGTAAGACTGTCTCGACAAAACTAAGTCATTTTATCAAACTTAGACTGGCGTGAGTGACATCTGATTTTTATTTCTCCACCTATTTGGTAGTTTTAGGGTGGGAAAACTTGTGTAGGTAGTTGTCGGGAGGCAGGATTGTCTGGCGCCCTTCTTCACTTTATTTAGTCTACGAACAAACGGACCCCCCTTCCCCGTCTCCGCAAGAATTAGAGGCAACGGCTAAAAGCGTACAGTATGCACCAAGTTTTATGTTGAAGAATCTTAGAGTCAATACGGTAGGGGGCATTGTTTATATATCTATGAGAGTTTTACTGCTAATATAGATAGATTCTTATTTTTGTCGAAGCAATATTATTGTATTTTAGCCTACGCACAAAACGTACCACACCAATACAAACAGCTTGTATTGGACGATAAATCCAGGAGTGGTCGAAACATTGAAATATTATTACGTGAGACGATAATTTGTACTTAGATCTGCTTGAAGTTTTTGACAAAAAAACGAGCCATATCTAAACTTAGATTCCTTGATTCCTGGATTCCTGGAAACAATTCGATATTTTGGATGTAGTGAGAATCATATGATCTTAAATGACTTGAATAAAAAATTTTGACTGGTGCCTGAAAACGACATGCTAATTTTTTTGGCACCGAAATTTGGTTGTAATAAGTTCCAATGACTAATGGAATTAATAACATGATTGAGGAAGTAGTCTATCTTGTCGGGCAAATAAATCAAGAAGTGGATACATATTAGGTTTAAGAACTTCTACAATTTGATCGGAGGTATTAGTTCTCCAAGAACGGAGCAGGCAACTTTATTAGAATTATATGAAACGTTCAACGTGAAAATGACAATTTTGTATTTGTATCATTAACATTTCTTCAATTTTTTTTAAAAAATTCTCTTTCCGCATCATTGGCTGCTACTGAAATTAATTTACATGTATTTACATGCGATAATATAATCTCATTCTCTCTGGTTTTACTATATTACGATAAATTATAAACGTTGATTATGTCTGAATCGATACAATTTTTCTAATAGGAGTAGAATTCGTATACCTACTACAGCATAAATGCGTAATTGTTATCCATTGTTTATAACAAATAAAATTCTTCATACCGTAGTTGTATCTACCAATTCAATTAATCAAGTCTTTTAGGTCACTTTCCATTCTGCTAAAATAGGTATACTTTGAATAGAGCTCAGTTTAATTTACTGTACATGTATATTATAAACTTTAATTAAGCGAAATAATTCTAGCCTGTTCATAATATTAGTAAATAGTCGCGTCTATATATGTAGAAAACGAGTTTCAGTGTTATGAATGATTCAACCTCTGTATTCTAAATAGAGAATAAAGCCACAATTCAATGGAGGTAAATAGAAACAAACTTATCACGTATATAATGATTGTATCAAAAACAGCTTCCCAAAATACTTAATTCAGAAGTTGATGGCTTTTTCATGTCTAAAGAAAAACAAAAAATAGTTGACAAAAGCCTCAAAAACATATTTATATCTATTTTTTCCTAAACTGAGATATTCTCAATTCTATAAATAATAGTCACATTCTTGAATACAAAAGTAACGAACATGAATTTGTTAAAATTGATGGTGGCTCATCTATAACTTAATGAGGGGTTTATGCAGGTGAAAAAGGCGTGTAGTTTGAACAACTGAGAGCAAAATCTCAATATATAGCTGTATTTCAAAGGCAACTCCATTCATCTGTATTGGCTAATAGAGTTTTTTGAAACAATTTATTTTTCCATATTTTCAATGTTCTTTCAATAATGCACTCGATTAATCAAATAGAATATACTTGAAATTATTGTTTGTCCAAAATGACAACTACAGACAAATGAATTTTATTTCTACAAGATATGTCAGCGGCTCATAGAACAGGAGATCAGATTTTTGTGATCATCATCATTAAAAAGTTCGATGAACCCCCAAATCATTTCTCTCCACTTTTTCTATGTTCTTCGGTAAAATGGAATTTCGTAAGGCAAATGACAGAAATAGGAAATAGTTTTTTAAGCAATTTCCTGGAGGACGAACTAAATATGATTTATATTATTAGGATGCAGGATTAGAGCACCTTCGCATACTGTTTTACTCGTTAAAGATCATTTGAATATATCATTCCTATAAGTAATAATGGAGTTATTGAATGACTACTGGAAATTAGTCTCTACAGGTAAATCATAGTTGTAGTGGATTATCGCAAGCTCAACGAAATAACTATAGTAGATAGATATCCCTTACCAAACATAACTTACTTGATAAATTGGGAAGTTACCAATACGTCATTACTTGCCTCCGATCTTAACCAAAACGTCGTCGACCTTGACACGTCTATTTTTTCGTGTCGCAGCCTTTTGCTCTGCCTCTTACTGCCTTGATAAGTCACTTCTGACATTTTTGAAACCTTACGCTTTCTCGGTCACCAGATTTTTAACGTGGTTGTCCCCATGGCCCATTGACTTCAATCGTCAAGAGTTCCAGGTAGCCTCAGATGGAGGTATGGTAAGTTTCAGGGGTTTAGTGTTGTCAAAATCCGGGAGGGTTATTGCTAGACAAAGGTTCTCGCTAGTCCTGAAACAAAAGTTATTCTCCGGTTCCACACTACGGAAACTCTGTATTCGTGTAGCCGAACAACTACTCTACCATAAGGATATTCTAATCTATAGTAGGTCAGTAAAACACAAAGGTTCGGTTAGGTTATATAATAATTATTTTCAACCTTCTAGATATGACTAAGCCGTTACAAAAAAACTCTTGTGCGTAAAGTGAGACAATACCCTGGTATTCAAAAGCACAGATATATTAGCAAACTATAGGTACCTTTATTATGCGTTAATTGGGGACGAAGCGGGCAAGGCCGAAGCGAGAGAGGTTTATAAGCATAAGAATGTTTTATTTGAGAAAGAAGCGGTAAAAGCATACAGCAAAACTTCAAAATTCGGTGGTCCTTTCATTCAGCAGATTAACAAACACTTGAATTAATAAAACGGTTCAAATGTTACTTCTAGCAAAATGTTCAATTACTCTTGATACACCCGATATGTATAACATAACGCATTAATTGATCGGGAAAAGAAGGATACTGAAGTGGCTTTAGTTGTTGAATAAAAAAACCGAAAAGCCCTAATTTTTCCGGTAACGGTAGTAGTTCTCTGATCAAAATATCAGAGAGCCCTAATTTATATATCTGGTACTCTCCAATATTTCAATCAGAAAGTGAGTAGGAAATTGGAAAAGATATAATAAGGGATGTAGTCCTCGGATTAAAATATCAGGGAGCCCTGGCTTATACACCTGGCTCTCTCCAAGATTTCAATCGGAACGTGTATAGGATTAACCTTCCACTAGTCGCGGGTGCTGCTCAACAAAAATGGTCGCGGATGTATCCGACGGATACATAACTTTTATTATTGAAATACAATTCCAATTTTTAAAACGGTAAATTTTGTGTGCTAGTAATTAACAGAGAGCAATGATTAAATTCGTTAACATTTGTATTTTCAGTAAAAAGATGATTACATAAATCAATAATTCTTAAAATATATAAAAAATGAAATAATTTGCTGCTATTTGCATAAGTTGCGTATTGTGAGCCAGTAATCTTGTTAATGTTAAGGTGAATTTGCGAGTGCCAGTTGCTTTTATCTGGTCTCTGTTTATATTAGTGAAATCACCAAGTTACAAAGAAAAGTAATTGTTGGAATTCCACATAGTGGACTCAAAACACTCGCCGGAGCTTATGAGAATAAAGGTACGTCTCTGCATTCCCTATTTACGTGAATAATCAGTCTTACCGAACGCGATTGTTTGCTGTTGACATTGTTATCATTCAAGTTTTTTTTCCAAATTGTCGTTTTGGATGTCAGTAAATTGGACTTATTTCGGCTGATTGATACCTTACCTCCAAACTAATTTATATCGTCATATTTCTTTGGTTACTGATTAGAAACTCGCTAAAATAGGCCATCCAATATATCTGTATGGTTAAATCAACAAAAGATATTGAAGACGGGTTTTTGAAAAATGCCAGAGGAAGATAGATCAAACAAGGAAATATATGATGAGATACTGAAAAATAGAAACGAAATAAAAAATTACATTGAAGCTAGTGAGACTCGGCTCTTACTAAAAGTTCAAGAACTGAAAAATTCAGTATCTGAGCTGGAAAAAGAGAACTCAATTCTCAAAGAAGAAGTAGAATATTTGAAGAGAGAGCAAAAGAAAAAGAATATAGTAATTTTTGGACTGAATCAAAAAAGGGAAGAAGTTACTCCAAGGAATATTTGTTTGTCATTGAACGGATTACTCGATGTGGAACTAGGAGAAACTGATTTAAGTGATTGTTACCCACTAGGGAGGGCTGATAATTGTCCCATAAAAGTAGAGTTTCAAACAAATCTCAAGAAGAAGCAAATCCTTCAAAATTGCAAAAAATTAAAGGGTAAAAATATATCGATTGCCCATGACCTTACGTACACACAAAGAAGAGAACAGAAACTTCTGAGAAGACATCTTTCACTTGCCAAACAGGAAAACTACCAGGATTGTTACATAGCGGGGAACAAATTGTTTGTGAACAGAAAAGCTTACAAAGCAGAGGATCTGGAGGATTTCCCACCGGACAAATTCTTAGATAAGCCTAATAGTGCTCCTGCTACTCCAACAACATCTCAAATGAAAAAGCCGCCCGCTGCATTAGAAAAGCCGTTGTCCTTAGCTGAAAAACCTCCAAGTACCCCAAAATCTACAGTTAACAAAACGATAGTACCTAAACAAAATGAATTAACCAAACCAAGAACACGCTCTGTCAAATAAGTCTGAAACATTTTTTTTTCTCTTTTATTGTACATTTTTATATTTAATGTCTTTAGGAAAAAATATCATTGTGTGTTTTTGTATTTTGTGGCATATTCTAAGTTTTGATGGACAAAAATACTAGACCTGTATTTTATTTTACTGTATTTTGAAATTGTTTGTGGTGATTTCACGGAAATATTATATCACATCTATTTTAATCACTGTTTCTTACCCTAATCGGAATACTTTTTTTTATGATGGATCCGTACATCAGGGAATATAGAAACGACCTGATAGATGCGAAACAGGTTAGTAACATTGGTGAATTCAGTGAATATCTTGGGAATCATATGAAAATCCTCCACATGAATATTCGCAGTATCATGAAAAATATTGATCAATTGTTTGTATTATTAAGTGAAATTCCCGAAGAACTTGATGTTATCATTTTGACGGAAACATACATGGTGGATGATCTTGAAGTTATTCGTATGAAAGGTTACCAAACATTATATAATGAGGGGAAATTAAATAAAAACGATGGAGTTGTAGTATTTATTAGGGAAACACTTGACTTTTCATATGATATAAAAGATATTTCAGAAATAAAAGCTTTACAGATAATCATTGAAGATCGTAATTATAACATATCAATCACAGCTCTCTATAGATCTCCTAATACTTGTCCTATTAAATTCAATATCGGGTTGGAAACGTATCTAGGAGAAGTGGGGAATAATGATATTCAGATAATTGCTGGTGATATAAATATTGATATATTGTCAGAATATGATTATGTAGAAGAATATAAGAATCTAATGAATGCACACGGATTCATATCTTATATAAACGATGTTACACGACCAAGTAGTGGATCTTGTATAGACCATTTCTTTATTAAATGTAAACACCAACTCAATTTCAAATCCTTTATTATACAGAGTTGTATAACGGATCATTTTCCTATTGCCGTAACATTCAAATCGGAAAACCAACAAACATATATTAAACCTAAAAATAAATACAAAAAATTTATAAATTATAATAAACTCAGAAATGAATTGCGAGAAGAACTATGACGTGATATATATAATCAAGATGATACCGAAAAATTAACCAGTGACTTTGTTGAAAAAATAAAACTGAGCATTGAAAATAGTACTGTTGAAGTGAAAATTAAGAATAAAAATCGCGCTAGGACCAAATGGATCACACCTGAAATAATAGAAAAAATGATCTATATAAAAAAGTACAAATGCAACCTGAAAAAATAGAGCTACGTGAAGAATACAGGCAACTGAAGAACAATTTGAATAAATCCATAATCAATGCCAAGAAAAAATATGCTAATAAATTGATTAAAGAAAACAAGAATAGTACAAAAGGACTCTGGAAGACGGTAGATGAAATTTGTGGAGGAACTGAAAATAAAACAATAATCAATGAAATTAAACTGAATGAAGACGCAGTTATTCATAACAAACTCGAAATTTGTGAGGCATTCAATGAATACTATAGCAAACTGGGTGAAAACTATGCAATGAAGATTACCGATCCTCCAGATTATGTACACATGGAAACAACAATTGAAAGCACCATGTATGTATATCCAACAGATGAGAATGAAGTGACAGAAAGTATAAAACAATTGAAACCTAAAAAATCACCAGGTGATGACGGTATACGCTTTGAAACACTAAAAGAGATAGTGAATGAAATAAAAACTCCGCTAACTTATCTCATAAATCGGTGTATGCATGCAGGATGTTTCCCAAAAATATTGAAATCCGGACTTATAATGCCACTCTACAAAAGTGGTAACAAAAGAGAAATGGTAAATTATAGACCGCTTTCTCTCATATCAAATATAGCAAAGGTTCTAGAAAAGATTTAAAAAAAAAGAATTTTGAGTTTCCTAGACAAATATAAAGTTATCCCAGATAATCAATACGGGTTCAGAACAGGGCGATCAACGGAAGATGCAATATTCGCTTTAACGGCATATATATATGATGCCTTAGATAAAAAAAAATCTACGTTAGGTATCTTCGTTGATTTATCAAAGGCTTTCGATACGGTCTGTCATGAAAAACTACTCAAAAAAATGTTTACCTACGGACTTAGAGGAAATATTTACAATATTATGAAAAGCTATTTATCTGATAGAAAACAGAGGGTAATAATTGATGGTGTGATTAGTACCTATAAAACAGTTTCCTATGGAGTTCCACAGGGAACGGTGTTGGGCCTCTTACTGTTTACAATTTATATAAACGGGTTACTAGGAATAAAAACCCAGGGAAATATTTTGAGTTTTGCAGATGATACTGCCATTCTCTATAAAGCAGATACCTGGCGAGAATTAAAAATTCTTGTAGAAGAAGATTTTCTTGAAATAGAAAAATGGTTTAGGGGAAATAAACTCACACTGAATTTTACCAAAACAAAATACTTACCATTTTCTTCATACTCAAACGGACTTCCGAATATAGAACCACTTAAAATAGGAGAAAGATATGAAATACCGGGAGATAAGTCAATAAAATACCTTGGCATTGTGATAGACTGTCATCTAAGGTGGGACCTACAAATACAAAACGTGGTTAAAAAATTGAGGGGGTTATTATACAGATTCAAATACCTCAGAGATTTTCTAGATGCTGAACATTTAAGAATATTGTACTACTCTTTGATTGAATCACAACTACAGTACGGAATAGTGGGATGGGGTGGAGTGAATGATATACATCTGGAAAAATTGAATGTTGTACAGAAATACATAATTAAAATAATATATCGTAAGGTACGTATGTATCCAAGCGATCTGGTATTCAGAGAATCTGAATTCCTTGATATAAGACAATTGTTTTGCTTAAGTATCCTTAAAAATATAAAAAAAGAAAATATCATATTACGACCTACCAATCACAACCATGAAACAAGAAAACGGAATAACACTGTGGTATTACCTTGCTGTAAAAAAACTATAGGCCAACGAAATGCAACTTACCTAGGACCTCGGTTGTACAATATGGTACCAGATCATTTGAGGAATATCAATAAGAAGTATAGTTTCGGTAGGAGAATTAAGCAGTGGATTACAAAAACTGAAAGATCATTTTTCCATGATATTGTGAATCAAAATATTGATTCTTGAGTATAAAAAACTCATTCTTCCTTCTTCACCAATACTTCTAAACTCTGTCGGGTATTACTTGGTTGTTGATTGATACACATTGTTCACTGTTTTTAGACTGTGTTTTCATTATTATCTTATACATTGAGACGTTACTTTAATTTTGTTGAGGCTTTATAATGGATGTATTAGGTTAGGTGATAAGTGCTATTACTACTATATCTGCTTATTTGTATTTTAACTAAAAATTTTAATTACATTGAAAACTTTTATATATACTTAAGTTTTAATTGTCAAAATAATATGATTTTATCTACCTTGATTATTTAATAATCGAAGTCACGTACAAGAGTATATTGGTTCCTAACTGGTGTACGCTTCTGTGACTTATCCATGTTTATTTGTACGCAAATCTTATGTAATTTCATTGTAAACTATATTCATACAAATAAACTTATTATTATTATTATTATTATTATTATTATTATTATTATTATTATTATTAATCCACATATCTTAATCTTTTAGTCTACTTTTCTTGGTAGGTACTCCACAATTGTCTAGATAAACGACACTAGAGTGTTGGAGACAAAGATGTCTTCGGCAGGAGGAGCATTGGAATTTTGTTAACTTGGTGCGTTTTTCTCGCTGGCATGGCACACAACGTTTACGTTTTTGCTCATTGTTTTGATCATTTGGTTGATCCACTTTCTCTTCTTCTTGTCCGACTACTTCAATGAGTCTGGTTGATAGCTCGCGAGGTAGACCAGTGTTGGAGGTACTACGTCTTTGGAGGTGTGGTTTGATTAGTTCGTTACCAAGTTTTCGCAAAAAATACCGCCGACTTCTTGTTTCATTTCCGTTTCCTATGTGAATAACTTGGGAGTTTATTCCTCCCACATTAAGCATCGACAAAAATACAACCATCGGCCCATGTCTTGTATTCCTGGCAACACTGTAAGAGAAACATAATTTATGTACCACGTCGACACATCCTTTGGTTTTGTTATAGAAAAAAATTATTTCGGGTTTCATATGATCCCCAGTAGTATCGTCAATTTTGTCCTCAAAGTGTAAACTAAAAATTAGAACAACATGTTTGTTTTTTTTTGGGAACGTAGGACACTATTGTTCCTTCTTTTCTGAAACCAAACATACTTGATTTTACAGGACGTTCTTTCAAAACTTTCAACGGTGTTGGAATTTGCCACTTGTTTCTTTTTAATGTTCCTACCATGGACAACTTATGGTTTATAGCTAAAACTTGGAGTAATGAAACATCGCTGAACTAGTTGTCCAAAGTGACGTTACGTCCAGTGTTGTGTATGGGTAAGATCATCCTTTTTACAACATCAACGCTTTTGTTGCTGATGGAATAGAGGCCATCTGGTTGTGTTCCAGCATAAAGTTCCATATTACTAGTGTAATATGTTTTATCATCAACCAACGCAAAGATCTTAATACCGACTTGGCCGGTTTTGATGGTATATATTATACTGGTTTGAAATGAGCACCTTGAATCTATTTTTTTGAATGCATTGACGTTGTGACGGAGCTAATAAGGCTGCTGATATTCGGATTTACGTTTAGAATAAAATTTATACTGTCCGTAATATTATTTGGCTTATCGATATATATCAGACCAACTTCAATCATAATGTTGGATGGAGAAATTGATTTGATACCGTTTAATTACTTAATTTTGTATCCGAATGATAGTGTCTTTTCATTTTTGGGTTATGTGCAGTTCAGCTATTACAAACTTAATAGAATTATAAAAAATACTTGCTTTCAATTTTTAACAATTTTTATTTAAAATGATTATCAACGTGAAGTACTGAGAAATATACAAATACTTGGTAAATGTACAAGATGACCTGACTAGTGTTTTAATGTGACATTAAGTTGATAATTCTATAATATATAATGTCAAAAGTTTAGGAACTGTCACATAGGAGAGAATTGTTTGGTTATATATCACAGTGACATAGATGTCAAAAAAGTCTATGGAAATGAATAATGCAACAAATCGAAAGAGAAGCAGAAATCACAGAACTTTATATTTATTGTGTCAGGAAATATATGAATTTTGTTGTTGAGTAAATAAAGCTATTATTTAGGAATTAGAAAATAGGAATAGAGGATAGTTTATGTGAAGGAATAATAATAATTTGGTAGAAAGAACATTTTAAAAGGACACAAACACAATTTAAAAAAAATTAACACTTAAGCATTAGAATCAGCACACATATGATTAGGGCATAGCAACAAAAAACAAGGGAAGTTTTGTTGATGAGAAAAAATAAAGGAGGTATGACATATTGGAGAAATGATAAGAAATTTTAGATAAAAAAATATCAAAATTGTATAAAAGAGTCCTGAATGAACAGTAGAAGCGGCAAATAAAAATATATAAGAAGGAATATTATAAAGAAGCTACATATAAAAATATATAAAATAACAATTATTGGAGTCCCGGCAGTTCTGTATGGTGTGGTTTTCAAAGGCAGCACTTCAAGAAGGAGTAATAGTGGGGTAGTGAGGACCAGGTTAGTTTTTTTTGTCTTTGTTGGTACCAACATTTATGTTAAAGATATAAAACAGATCTGATAAAAGTAATTACAAAAACATTAGTACTTACGAATTTCTATTTAACGTTTATAATTCATCACTTTGTTTCTTTGTTCCAATTTAGTACTTGCGTTTATAAATTTCGACTTCTCAACTTTTATATTAGCATAAGACATTTCATCACTTTGTTTCTTTGTTCAAATTTATAATACATATTTTCTGACCAATACAAACTAATTCATATTAAATATTATTGAAATCATTGTTTTATTAAATATCATTTCAACGGATACGAACTGACATCTGTTATTACTGTGAGATCTGGAATCGACTATTCTTATGAGAAATTTTAACCATAGGCGCACCAAATGATATAAAAAATATTAAAAATTGTTTGAATGAATAAAAGATAAAATATTGGAGATAAAGTGTAAAAATAACTGGAACCCAAAAAGTAGATAGAGTATCTCATTCTCTCCGCATAAATAAATACATAAAATTTCTCTTTTTCTTTTAATGAGCTAGCCACACTAAAATTTAATAAGTCAAAATAGTATTACAATAATATTAAAAATTCCTCTTATACACACAAGTATTACAATATTGAATAAAGTTACACCTGCCTCGAAACGCTTCCAGCTTTCCATCGATTGCTACATTAGCTCCTAGTGAATAAGATGTTTTACTGTTTTCAACAAACATCTTAAATATTTCTCGCACGGCATCTAACCGATCAATTTTTTTTTCTCTCATCTCTAGACTGTCTGTTATCGAACCTGATACAGCGCATCAGGAATCTAAAACGAATTTAGCTCATCGTTAATCTGAATATTTCAACACCGTTTTCTGTTGCGTCCCACAGCTCTTATAAGTTCAATCTGCCGCCTTTATAAAGTCCAGCCAAGTAAAGTAGGCCTATAAGTGCATGGATTTCGATCATATCAGTAATACGTGCGTCTCTTTCTCTGCTGAAATTGGGTTGTACACTTATTATATGCTGATTCGTGTAAGTGACTATGATGTTTAGAATACGGTCATCGAATAGACACTTCCACGCTTCAAAGCATCCTGTAACTTGGCGAGCGTTGCCAATAACTCCTGGAAGACGTGCAAGTATGTTTTGCTTCTCTAATCTCCTTTTTCTGTTATAGGGTGTTTCTTTCCATAAACATTTGTCAACGATTTTCCCGTTATTTTTTCTGACAGCAACATAACAATTTTCATCTTCATCATCTGACGATATACTTGCATCCGTATCGTCTTGTTCACTATCTGAATACTGTTTTCTTTCTTCTATGGCTTCGGAACAGTCAGTATCATAATCTTCTTCTAAGACGTCTTCAACTGCGTCATCATCATCGTCTTCAAGAAGGAGTGGTTGGAGCTCTAATACGTCTGCGTCATTATTAGAGCTATACATTCTCTTGGAAGCCATAATTCACTGCAAAAACAACAAACATCCTTAATAGTTAGGACAATCATTTAGAACAGGCCAGAATGCTCGCGGGTATCTCACAGATACAAGTTTATTTTTTTTCAATTTTTTTAATAGCTAAGTATGAAATATTAACATATGGTCTACTTGAAACAAAAAGGATCGCGCTTACATAAATTAAATAAATATACAAGCAAATCAGCAAAACTCACATGAATGATCGCAGTGTATCTCTCAAATACAAGTGGCACTTTTTTTACAAACTGTTCACTCTAAAAAGTTTGCACCGATACTAACCTCAAAACTTCCCTCGAGCAGGTAGGTAGACGAGAGCACATCCCCACCGCTAAGTAGGTGTTCGAGATAAATGAGAAAAAAGTATCGGTATGTATATCTCAGATACGTGCGACTACTGGAAGGTTAAAATACAAATAGAAATCGGCAGGCGGAGCGGTGAGCGATAGGCAGTAGCTAGCAGCCTCAACTTGTAGGCAGCCAGCACTGTCCACAGATCACCCACAGATAGATGAGACACTGATTGTGGTGCCATCTAAAGAGCCTGTCGAGTAAACAATTGAGTGATGTTGAAAAGATTTCTGTAATTTTAGGTTTTGGTGGTATATTCAAACTTACTGTCTTTTAATTATTTTATTTCAAAATAATCATTTATAATCCATCATTTAACATTATATTCAATTTAACTCAATAATGATCAGATGTTTAGTTGAATTGAATGAAATATCAAATGATGGATCATAAATGGTTAATTAAATTGAAAAAATAAAACAGTATTCATATAAACAGTTTATTTATTTTGGTATAAAAATACACAACGAATAATTTCTCTTGCAAAGTACTTTTCTTAACAAACAGAATGACAATAAATCAACTATCATGTGAAAACAATGCAATAATACAAAAATAATTTGAGTAACATACATTTTCTAGATTGGAGTATCATTAGATTTTTAAATGATGTTAAATCAAGATAAAAGTAGAAAATTATTTATGATAAGTTTATATTAATTTATTATTACACTCGTATAAACACACAGAGCTGGACAAACTGCTGGAGTATAACTGCTACTTACTTAATCAAAAAAAGTGTTAGCAATGAGTTGTTAACTAATATTTTTGGCAACTTTCTGTGAAAGAAAACATTTGAGTATAATTACTGTGAATGTTAGAACAATAGTAATTCAAATATTTTTATAGGAAAAGTTGTTAAATACTGCCCAGCTCTGTAAATACAAGGTGCCAAGTAATTACATATAAGAGTGCTAAACAGCACTTGTGACTGTACATCATTTAAAATAATATATCTAACATTTCATTTCCACTTAAAACACATCTTCATTTCTTTACTGGAAGTATTAAATAGGTTTATATCACGAGCTTAAACCTAGTATATTACATATTTTTATATTTCTACATTTAAAAGCATTCCGTTCTTATAAAACCATCACACAAGGCAGTTTAAGTTATTCTGCAGCTCCTGGCAGTCTATGATTGTTAAACTGTTTCTTAAGGGCTCTTAAAAATCCCACAGTCTCGTGGAAGTCTTTTCTCGTTTCTGGTTGAGGTTCTACAATTAAACACACAAAATAACAACAATAAATAAGTAAACACACAAATATGTTTGAAAATTTATGTCAACAAAAGGAAACAAAATATGCTTACTATGGAAATAATATACATGTTTTTGTACTAAGCCAAAAAAAATATCAAAGAATGTTTGAATGTATAAATTTTTTTGGTTTTTTTGAAATCCTTTTTTGGAGCCATCGATTTTTTTAGGCATTCTTGATTTTTAACTATTTTTTTCTTTTTTTTCTTTATTGGATATTTCGGATTTTTGCTTACCGCTAGACCAAATACTTAGACGTAATACCTCAACAAAAGTTAACACTCACTTTCATTTCCCATAAATTGTCACACCATGAGCTATATATGGAAATCGGCGAGGGGTCAATACCTTCCATCCCATAGCTGGTAGAGGGAATATAGCTATAACATAAAATAAAACCCAGATTATTATTTTTTCCATGGATACATTTTAAAATGGAATTGTCTGAGTATGGTGTACACACTAGATATGAATTGAGTACATGAAAAGTCGAGTACTGAGTGTGTCATTTGATTGAAATTCCAGCTAAGCGCTTTCAGCCATTAGGTCATTCTCAAAGCTGTCGACAAGAGAAAACATACAACAGGTACAATGAAATAAAATGTTTGATGTTTCATAATTATTTAAGTGAAATTTGTTAAAATTACCCTATAAAGAGGGTGTACACACATATCATTTAGTTGGTAATTTCAAATTAGACGTTTCGTTAAGTGAATTACAATTGTACACGCTCTTTATAGAGTAATTTTAACAGATTTTAGTCAAATAATGATGTAACATCAAACATTTTACTTCATTATATGTAGCAGTTACAGGGTTTGATGTTTTTTGACACCTTCTGTATATTTTTTTCTTGACGAGAGCTTTAAGAAGGGTCTAATGGCTGAAAGCGCTTACCTGGAATTTTAATAAAATTACGCACTCAGTACTCGTTTTTTCGTTCACTCAATTTACATTTTGAAGTGTCCCAAATTATAGCATGCTTTATTGAATACAATAAAACTTACCATCAATTTTTATTAATTTCCACTCATATAGGAAGGCAAATCAAACTGTCTTAATAACTTGTCTTCGTCTTTCTCAAATCTAAAGAAACACTGTTTTTGAAAATGAAGGGATCATATCCTCCATCGTTTCCTCGTCGACAAATTTTATGATTTATTACCACTGCTTTTCAAACATATTAATTTTATTTTCCTGGGTGGGAGGAACAAAACTGTAAAAAGAAATATTTACTTCATTCATGCAGCAATTTTCAGTTTAGCTGATGTAAAGAACAACCATGATCTGTAAAGTTGTCGATTGAATTAGTAAAAATTCTGTGTTTTATAAAAATAAAGAGAATGGTTGTTAATTGAGAAAGAGAAAATGCTCATATTTTTTTAATAAAACTTACCGAGTACACCACTTATTAGACTCCTTCAGAATACACTTTGACATTGTCTTTTCAATTAATAACAATGAAGCAACGAAACAACAGATAAATATTACACAATGTCAATTAAAAAATACACCAAAATATCGTAACCTTATAATAACCTCTACACATGAACTAAGAAATGTTAACAGTATAACATATAACATGTGGGGACGAGCAATATGATATCGCGCATATGCAGAAATAAAAATCAATAAAATTTGATTACTAACGAAGTTACAGTTTTCGTTAATTTTTTGAAATTATCTACCGATTTTAGTTACTCGACAGGCTCTATAGATGGCACGGTCTGAAGTGTCCCTAGCCTGGCTCTGTCTTCTCGGTTGAAAACTGAATTCAACCTTACTTCCCACCTCTCTCGGTTAGTTCGATCTGCGCGCTACCTACTCTGTATCTCGTGACAGTGGTGAAACTAATATTTTGAAATTTTGAGTCCAAAACCGGAATGAATATTTTATATGTACTGAAGAATTATTTCTACACAGAAGTTAGAGGGTATAACTGGATATAAGTAATATCCAATGAAATATATTAGGAAAATTGAAATAACTATTTAAGAAAGGAAACCTCGTTACAACCTCAGAAAGTGACCCCTGGGAATTTCAAAGCTAAGGTAGCTTCTTCTAAAGCAACCTTGCAAATAATAATGAACAACATTTTAATAGATATTCAAAACAAAAAATATTTTTTATATCTCGACTAGATCTCTCTCTCGTCTAGTTGCAAGAACACATATATAATTTGAAAAAAGTATTTGCAAGGTTACTTCGAATCTAATTCTGTAGTACAAATTGATACATTCAAATGAGGGAGAGATATAGATTAGTTGGAATATATATTCACCAAATCTCGATAAAATAAGTGCTATCCAGGGATACCCAATAACAACCTTTCACGTGGTTCTTAGATATTATGGAAAATTTGTTGAAGAGTTCTCCATATTAAATAAACCACATATAACTAATAGTCTTACGAAAAATATTATTCTCAATGATTCTGATAACGTTAATTATTTCAAAACATGTAACTTCTTACTATACCCAGATTTTCTGGACCGTTTAATCTCACGACAGAAGCACACAATTTTGTTCTGGGCGCTGTTCGTAACCAATGAAAAGACTCAATAGATTAACCTGGAAAGTAGGTAGGATAAGGAGGAGTGTAAGGGGCGAAGGCGTAACAATATTCCCAGCTCAATTATCGACCTCAGCTGCTCGCTAAGAATATACCATAGATAAGATAATATAATATACAATAGATGGGCCACTCTACTGAATAATTATTCAATGTTATTTTACTTATTCAACCCACCGCTCTAGCGCTGCATACAGAACCAGCGGGCTTTTTGAAATATATGGAAATAACTATTTTTGCTATTTATTTTCAACAGATAGAAATAGTGAGCTCTAATGTATTTTCATGCACCTTTTTAAAGGGCTCGAGAATACATTAGCTTACACCAATTTTATCAATCGACAACGCTATTAATAAGGAATTTTATGAAAAGTGGAATTAATATTCCAAAATAAAAGACTGCTTGAACACATTATTTTTATTCATGAAAAAACAGGAAACAAATCAATTTACTTATTCCAAATTTAGATTTATATATAATAGTTCTAACCCTAATTATAAGGGCAGTAGGTCATTTAACAATTTGACAACTATATTTTAAGTTCAAGTTGAAGCAATAAATATAGAATATAGATAACAAAATATAAAATAAAAGACAATTCATAGTTATTACGTTTTTATAACAATATATCATGATTTACTTTATCAAACACTGTCTGTAAGTCTGTGTAAATGACACTTAACTGCTGTTTATTTATTTATTTATTTGGGATACAAACAGGACAAACCCATAAAAGTATCCACTAATAGTTACACATTATTTTACGAATTTAAAAAATAAAATATAAGTATAATCATATAACTACATTGAATAAAAGTAAATACAAATATACAAATAAATTAGAAAAAAGAGAGAACAAGAGTAGGTAATAAAACAAAATTAAATTTGCTAAAAATAGTATTTCAGTAGTTTTTTAATCAAATCTGCACTGTGGTAAAAAATATCCATTTCAACAATACTGGACAATTTATTGTAAGTATTTGTAATTCTGTGAGCAGGAGAATTTAGAAAATAATTGGTGAGTGCCTGATGTGTGATAAAGGTATAATTGTTTCTAGTTGAGTGGCTGCGAATACGAAGTGTTATGAAGTTTGTAAGTTCAAGGCAATCTATATTGTTATTGAGGATTTTGTGAATAAACAGTACATCCGCAATTTGCCTACCATGCTCTAGTGAAATTATCTTCAAATTAGAACGAATACGTTGCCTATCCACATATACAGGCCTACCGTATAGTACAAATAGTCTTAAAGAAGACTTCCATTTCTCCAGACTTCGCCTCTCGAGACTGGCTATTCTGTTTTTCACCAATACGAGATTGCTTTCTCTTCTCAGGACTTTAAAAACCAAAATTAAAATATTAGTATTTTATTTAGGTAAATTCACCGTTCGAAAGCAACTCTGTGGCCTTAAATTTTAGCTTATTTTTTGTGTTTTTTATTATATTTTCTTTGTGTCTCTCTTCAAGGGATTTCAGCTTAGGATACTTTGGGAAAATCTGTACGATATACAGGGACATCCAATTTAATCACTTTTATTGTAGAAGAAGAGAACCAATGAGGGTATTTTTTATAATAGCTGGGATATTGAGGTACATGTAAGTGAACGATCTGATCAATAATATTGTAAAACAGATTAATTGCTCTATTTATGTCAATTGAATGAAATTTAGCTGCCCAGTTAACACTACATAAAAGTCGGTTAATTTCGTGATAATTTGCCAACTTAAAATTCCAACGATATTGATTAAAAACTCTAGTACAATTATTGAAAGGAATTGTTCTTTAAAAACCTCATAAGTAACTTCTGTAAATAGTAACAGATTAGTATTAATTGATCGGCCCACCATAATTCCCTGTTTTTCGTGAACTATAATATTTTTTACATGATTATAAATATACAAATGCAATAAATGCCTTAAGAATGAAACCAGTTATAAACAAAAATAATTTGAAGCATGAATTCAAGGATATTAAACTCAATTAAAAAAAGCAATGGAAAATTATACATTTTGTGAATTTTTAATGTTTGTAATTGCCGCCTTTTTCTTTTTTTCTTTTTCACATTTAACTAAAGCTAATTTTTTTATATTGTCATTTATACTTCTCTCATCATCCCCTTTCAAAATTTTGTTCACATTTTTTATCCAACAATATATGTAAAAATGCACAAATTTTTGAATAAATATGTTTTTTATATTGTGCTTCTTGCAACTAAAATTAAAAGACACATATTTATTAATTTTCTCACTTAATTTTAAAGACAGATCTTTTTCGTGACAAATAATTGGCAAATAGTGGTGCAGTACTTGATTGCATTTGCTGAATATTTCGGTGAAATTGGTATGTGGCCTTAATAGAGCTTTTGGACCATATGCTCTGGAATAAATTAACTGGTGATGTACTTCACTAACATCAGAAACAAGGTCATTTCTACAAGATTTGCAAACTCCAATTAATTTAAAAATGCTTTTAGCCATGTATCCAGCGATATACGAATGACTTTGTATTTAAGTAAAGTTATTTTCTTCAAATACAAAAGTTTTTGTAATTTCAATGGGAACTGCCATATTTTCCTCGTTCTTATCGGAAACAGCAGTAGAGGGATACAGAAAGCATTTTAAATTATTTAGTGCACCTTCATGCATATCCTCCTCACAATTAGCCCCAGGAGAGTGTGATGAAACAAAATTATTTACTAAGAGACTTTTAAAAGAATTGATGAAGGCCTCACAAGTTGGATTGACATTTCTAAATCCATGACTTCGAATACAACCAAAAAAATTCTCAACGGGATCTTGATTTAGGTTTCTGGGACAAAGAAATTCAAATTGTTCTCTGCTGAGTTTTTGCCAGATGTATATGAAGCCTTGGATTGTTGAAATCCAGTTTTTTATGCTTGGCGGCACATACTCCTTGCCTCCTTGTTTTAAAAATTTAACTGTTTTTAAAACCTTTATGCCCTCACGCCAAAATGGAAGGTGTGCTGATGATTTTGAGACTGCACATCTTAATAACTTTCCATGCTCTGGTTGAAGTGTTGAGCCATTCATTGAGTCGAACAGTTTGTCAAAAAATAACAAAAAATCTGCAGTACCCATACTTGATTCTGGAAGACAATTATTCCCTGTAACAAAAAATTGGTAATGTTATATTCATCCAAAGACTATGGATAAAATATCTTACCAAAGTAGCTAGACCCCTCATTGTTGAAGATACTCTATGTGAAAAAACCTGTGATGCATGCTTCACTTTCATCTTCTTTATTTTCTCCTTGTAAATGTGAGCATCAGTAAGCTTGTAACACATTTTGGTGTCAAAATCTCCTACATCTAACTCATACAAACGAATTATATCTCCCCACATTGCCGTCTGTACACCATTTTTCCAAGTGAATGAGGCTGGTTTGTCAAGCAAATTGTTTCGTACACCTTTCAATAAATGAGGTACATCATATAAGGGAACAATTTCTTCACCATTTATAGAAAATCTACTTGAATCTCCATGGCTTAGTAAATTCAATCTTTGTTCAATATCTGAAAAAATATTATATGTACTATTTTTTACTTACATTTATTATTGCGATTTACTTTTTACATATCACTTTTTAAAATATAGTCTGGAATTATTTAGAAACAGTTAGTTTCAACAAAGTAAGGGTCAAAACAGTAAACTTTCTACATACTCTAAAAATTTACCTTTACGTTTGCTGGGTGTCTTTAATGTAGTAAGAATGGTGTTCGAGGTAGTTGGAGTGCTGCAGGAGGCGATGGCAGGATATGACTCTGAACCTGTAATAGTAAAAGCTTTAGTTATATTTGCTAAGTCAAAATGAAACTTTTTTAAAGCATCATCAGAAAATTTTTTTAGCAAAACAAAAATAAATAGGCCAAATCGCTTTTAACTTTTGTAATATACAACAAAGTTTGTGGCTTTGTCTATTTTTGACATATTCAATAGCACACACTGAAAACGATTCCTAGTGAGAACTTCAATTATAGTGTAGCAAATCTAAATTTTCATATTTACTGGGCTGCTCCTCATAATTATGAAGCAAGCTGATGAAACTACAATTAATTACTTTTTTGTGTTTTTCGCTGTCAGATTAAAATACATTTCCTAAAACCAGTTTTTGCTACGACTACTTATGATATGGGTCAATTTCCACAATAGTATTGTACATTACCTTGGGATTCAACAATGTCCTGGTTCTTCTCAGGTAATTCCTCCATACTTCTTGTTGGTGCTGGTATATATAAGTTTGGAACTGCATTTGCTTTTAAGTTTGTTTTATTATGATGTGCAACAAACATCATTTCTTCGGAAAAGTGTATAGCACATACTCGAGAATTTTTTCTCCTTGTTATGGGGATATCCTCTCTTTGAATGATTCGAATGCATTGCCTAAAAAGCTAAGAAAAAAAATTATAGAAACTATAGTTAACATTACTCTTGACTTGCAGTCGTTAAAATACAATGACCTGATTAGTTAAGAGTGATTTAACTCACTAATATATTTTTAATCTATGATTTAACATATACTATCAGTAATAGTATATCATGGGATAATAATGTAGTGATCAAATTGATACACAAATTATTATTATTCTTTATTTATTCGGCCTATTCCAGCTATAAGTGGAACAATAAGTTTTAATGGAAAAAAAACATTAGGTAAATCAAACACAAATTAGATTACAAACTTACCTCGGGATCTTTAGGAAGGAGATGCATTCTAATGTCTTTACTTGTATTTTTACAAGTGGGAACAATACAGTATTGAACCATATTGTTAATGTTTAATATACACAATCACTTGAAAAGCACAAAAATGTCTGTTTATACAAATTAATATAATAATAACCGTATAATATACAAACGAAAGCAATGGCTGATAATGGCGATCGAAGTATCAAAATGAGATGGAGGTTATAGAAATGGCGAGATTTTAAAAATCTGACAGTTCATTGATTATGTAGCGCTACCGGCGACGGGTGGTATAACTAAATAAACATGACAAAATTTATAGTGGGAGTGAGCATAGCATGGAATATACGGTGTGATAACTGACGAGGCTCTGACGACCGAACGATCACCGGATTAAGCGATCCACCTCCGACTTGTCAACAGCTACGGGCGGATGAACAAGCGGAAGAATGGGCGCTCTTTTTTCCTGAGGTTGAAAAATCCCTCACAATGGCTGATGAAGTGTAGAAGCGGTCAATGACATCAAGATGTAGATAGCAGAGGACCACCGCCACATTAAATAACGTATGCGATAGTCCTACTAAATCATTTATGGCAATGCTCAGAACCAAAGATAATTCTGGAGTAGGTCTATCATTCGTATCTCCGGGGTTGACAGTTATGAGTGTCCGTAGGAAGCAAACAAAAACAAAAGTTACATAAATATGCACTTGGAACAACAAAACCATGGTAAGAGAAGAAAAAATAGACAAAGCCATCCAAGAATGAAAAGAATGAACAAAGCTGTAGTGGGAATACGTGAGATGAGATGGCCGGGAGCATAAAATGTAGACAAACAAGAACACATAGCATTTTACTCGGGCTCATCAGATGGGAAACTGGAGTATGGAGTCGCAAGAAGTATGAGTAGATAGGTGACTCATTTCATCTCAGTATCTGACAGAGCAATGCTATTCCAAATACAGGCTAAACCAGAAAATATAAATATACTACAGATAGATACCCCTACTGCAGATAAAGATGACGGTGAGGTCGAGAGACTCTACCAAAGCGTAGAAGAGATAATACAACGACTCCCCAAACACGAAATATGGGGTGATTACAATGCTAAATTGGGAGTGGTAATGAAAACAACCTTGATATGACCGTTCAGATTAGGACAGAGAAACGAGGGAGGTGACAGGCTTCAAATATTTGCAGAATATAAGGGAATTGTAGTATTAACCACATTTTATAAACTAGCATTGAGATGACTGTATACGTGAAAGTCACCAGCAGATAAACCCGGTAACATCGGTAGAAACAAGATTGATTACATTTTGGTCAATAGGAGATTCAGAGACTATCTCACATCAGCTAAAACATATCCAGGAGCAGATATCGACTCGGACCACAAACCTCTAGTGGGATTTATGAGGGTGATACTAAAGAGAGTGTGGAAAAAATTACACCCAACTATAATATAGTAGCTCTTAAACAACCTTCAATAAAATAAAAAGTGAGTGATTACAGTAACGAAAAAAATCAAACAATTAAAAGAAGAAAGTAATATGCAAGAGGAGATCAGTAAATTTGAAAAGATAGTAGAGTCTGAAAACCAGAAGGAAATCTTGGATGACCAAAGACATTTTGAATGTAATGGGGCAAAGAAGAACACTCAAGAGAAATAAAGAGGAATACAGAAATATTCGAACACAGATCAGAAGAAGGATTAGAGAAGCTAAAAAAAGGAAGCAGCGGAAAGATGTGCGAAAATAGAAATGCCACAAGTCAGATACGACAGCTTCAACGTCCATAAAAAAGTGGAAGAGGCAAATGAACCTTTAAGAAGCGACAACTGATGAATATTACAGACACAAATGGAAAAATAATCATGAAAAACAGATGGAAATCATATCTGGAGACACTCGTCTAAGATCAAAGACCGGAAGTCACTTGTCCAGTCTTATAAATAACCACAGGCCCAGAAATACTGATACAAGATGTGGAGATAGCGATGAAACAAATCAAAAACATAAATGCTGTTGGATCAGATAATATAGATACTCTTAGATGAAGAAGGAATAGCCTGGATCACAGACATCTCAACAAAGTCTACAACACTGGAAATATCCCCGAAAATGGTTACAGTCAGAATTTATAGCACTGCCCAAAAAACCTAGAGCAAAGAGATGTGAAGAATATCGTAATATTAGTCTGATGAGTCATGTGCTGAACCTGCTTCTTAAAGTCATCCACCAAAGAATATACAAAAAAATGCGAAGAACAGATATCACATAACCATTTTAGGTTCATAAATGCAGCCGGCACCAGAGAAGCATTTTTTTGGAGTGCAAGTCCTAATTCAAAGATTTAGAGACGGTAATTGTGACGTATCCGCATGTGTAATTGATTACGAAAAGGCATTTGATCGCGTCAACATCAAAAGATGATCAACATTCTAAATGATGCTGACTACGTGGGGTCAGACAAGGCTGTATCCTCTCGCCATTAATATTCAACATGTACTCGGAAATAATTTCCAACGAATCCCTTAACGGAATTGAGGAGGGTATTCTTTTGAACGGAATCAGACTGAACAATATCCGATACGCCGACGATACCATAGTGATAGCAGACAGTTTGGAGGGAATACAAAGGTTAATGGACCGAATCATTAATAAAAATTTTATCGTTTTGTTAGCCATCGGGGCAAACCAGCTCAGGTATTCTCCGATAACGGAACCAATTTTGTCAGAGCTAACCGCGAAATGTTAGAAATGAGTTCTTTTTTAAAAAATCACAGCCAGAAAATCATCGATGAGGCTTCTCGTTCAGGCATTGAGTGGCATTTCATTCCGGCAAATTCGCCACATTTTGGGGGTATTTGTGAAGCCGGGGTGAGAAGTTCAAAATACCACCTAAATCGTACAATAGGTGACCATAAGTTGATTTTCAAGCGTTACTCGTTCGTATCGAGGCTGTGCTCAATTCTCGTCCTCTTACTCCTTTAACCGCTGATCCTGACGATTTGACCTGTCTCTCTCCCTCCCACTTTCTAATTGGAAGACCAATGGAAGCAATTCCCGAATTGCCAATCAGCAATATCAAGGAAAACCGACTGAGTCAATATCAGCTTTTACAAAAAATGTTCGAGCATTTCTGGACTAGATGGAGCCGAAAATACATCAACGAGCTACAACAGAGATGCAAATGGAAAAAGTCTTCTGGAAGCCTAGATATTGGATAATTAGTCCTGATAAGAGATGATAACATGCCACCCACAAGATGGCGTTTGGGACGGATCGTTAAACTAATACCAGGCAAGGACGGTGTTAATCGCGTTGCCTCAGTGAAAACTGCGGATAGTGAAGTTACCCGTGCAGTGTCCTCTTCCCATTGAAAGCTAGCCTAGGACTTTCAAGGCCGGGGGCATGTTTAGTCAACCCCATCTTATGTCAGCACTTGTCATAAAATGTCATGTTATGTGATTACTTAAAAATGTTCAATATAATATGCTGTTCTGTTGCTTTGTGTTATTAATAAATGTAGTAAAAGGTATCCAGTGCATAGTTACAGTCCATCTACACGAAAACAAGTTTGTTTACATAGCAAACCATGGTGATAGTTTTGACATTTTGAACACCCGGTAGAGGAACAATCACTTACATAATGAATGTTAGACAATTAAAACATAACTTGTTATTTTTTATGAATTGCAGGTTTTCATTATGGGAAATGGCACTAAATTTCACACAACTATAAATTCTATGATTATTTAGATTGTAAAATAAACATTTACCGCTTACAATATGTGAGTTCACTCTGTTTTCATCAGTTTTTTGTGAAATATGGACAACATGAGAGGTTTTCTGTCCTTGACCTCTTTTCTGAGTAGGATCTAAATCAGGAATTACTTGTCTTTCGAGAATTTAACACCTCTATTCTACAAATTGAAGAAAATGAGGTAACGTTGGTGTTGCATTTGGAGGAATTTCTAAACCAAAAACTTTTTTGTACAATTATCGAATTTTTGAGATAAAATGAATACTAGTAACAAATCCCAATCATCAACATTAACTTGAAAAATTCTGAGACCATCTATATTTTGTTTAATGGAGGTGACAAATTATCTGAGAGTTGTAGAATTTATTTTACTCAAGAAGGAAGTATCTAACAAATTCTGAATATAAGCATAAATAATATTCAGTTGATTATTATACCTATTTTTTAAGGAATCTAGAGCTACCTTGAAATTATCACTAGATAATTGAAGATTCAACGGTTCACCCTTTACAATATCTGCCAACGATGAATCGTTTACTATCAAAGTTTCAAATAATTGTATCAATGCATTCCAATTAGTAGTATCTCCTGAAAATTCTGGAATGTTTAATTGAGGTTTCTTTACATGTGTGAACTGTATATCTCTTTTGTTATTATTTGTATGTTTCCTTTTCTAAAAATTAATGAAGGCATTATTATTATTATTATCTCTGAACTTCTGACAGGAGGTGTTGACACTGTACACTCCACTAAATTTTGTTAAACAAAAGTTTCTGGCTACTACCAGAAGCATACGACAGGGGCAAGTGACTTGTTAATCGATCCCAAATCTACGCCACTGGCGGAATAGAAATTTTAGCACAATTGTTTGATTGTCCTATACTTTTCACATAAATAATGTACTTTTCCTCATATCGATAAAGTTATTATTTCTCTTCAACAAAATAATTTCGTTCCTTTAGGTACCGTCTCATAGAAGTATAAAGGGCAACGAGATTGTAGATAGACTAGCTAAAGAAGCAACTACCGAATTTGATGATATCTACTGCACACGTAGACATGGATACGTAGAATATTATCTCATTGGTAGAGCCGCTGGAATACGTCAAACTCAAAATTAGCTGAGATAATAAGTTCAGTGCTTCCTTCTTAACACATAGTTATTTACTTACTAACAAACGGAGTGTTTTACTTGTGATGTGAAGCTCACTGCGAAAAATTTACTAGGAAAAGTTGGGGGAATACCACGCGCCTAAGAAGAAATGGCCACAATTTGATTGATATTAAATTATTATTAAATTTGTAAATGTTGTATTGTTCGATATACTACATAAACAAAAAATCAATCTAAATTTCTTAAGAAAAGTGAAAAATTAAAAAAGTTCTTATAACGAGAAAACCTACTAACCCTTAGTGCTCGCTATAGATGTGCGGGTTGTGTCACGTGGTACAACCCGTGCTCGCCAGTCGACTAGCTTCGAGTCGAAGAAGGGGTGGATTCTTCAAAAAAAAGTATCAAGTTTTCAAAAAGGGCGCCAGAGAAGTTTTGGCAAGCACCCAAGACTTCTTTAATTAGCCCACAACTCCTCAGTGGATTAACAACACTAACTACACACTCCAAAGGTTAAACTGATAGGTAAGTTATCATAAGAAAATAAAAGTCAGCAAGTATCCCCTGATTGAAGTTTTAATTAATCACTTTGAACCATAGGTCTCTTTTCAAAATATTTATTACAAGTTTACAACAAGAATGTCCCAAATAATGTCTGAACTCAGCTGAAGGCTGTAGACTCAGAATGTAGTTAGGCTGAAGGCCGGAATCTACATAAACCTTAAATCGCAAACTAAATTATCAGTTACAACGAAGTCGCAGCTTAAATGAATAACTGACAAGCAGGTTCTATAAACTCTGAGCAGAGCTGAAGGCTTCAAACTCAGGGTGCAGAAGAGCTGAGGGCCCGAAACTACACCGATGTCTCAATTCTACAATTATAGGGAAACGACCAAATGGTTCATGTACGATTCCTCAAAATACAATGAAAAATCTAATTCCAAAAATTACCAATGTTACAGTTATATGGGTTCACACTTCCGCAATTTATACGAATATGAATATAAATATAAATAAATGCATAAGCATAAAATTGAAATAGCAATTGAGCTCAGCGTTGCTAAAAGAAAATATGAATCGAAATTATGTACAGCGCAAAATTATTTACATAAAATCGTCGGAGATTGAAAACTCCACTAAATAACGCAGTACTCAGGTACGCACCGTAGTATCCTAGCGTTCAATTATAATACAAAGTGAAAAGAAATTTATACTAATTGCCGCAACAAGAGAGAAATAAAAACTTTACATCAAAAAAAATTATGAAATGTGACGGATAAAGGTGAATGTACAAATGTATGAAGAGTAAAAAAAAAGGAAAACTGTTCACTTATCCTTCTTCCGGACCAAGAACAGCAACTGAAGTCGCTCCAGAATATTCGAGCTCTCCTGCAACTGGTATCACTGACTCATTAAGCTTAAGTCAGCGAATTAATATCCACGAAAAAAAAAACCTTGATAATGAATCCTACTAACAAACGCCGTCTACGGAAATTTACTATGCGTTTCCCAATTCCACCAATTCTTCTGGTATCCTTGATCATCGGCCCTTCCTGGACCAGTAGATTAACGGGTCAGAGCTGCCAGCTGTTGACTTAAGCGGTATTTTCTTCCACTGCGTGGGAATTGTCAGGTTTTACCGTAAAAATACGTTATGCCTCCCAGTGCACATGCAAAAATTTTACAATAGCAATGTTTTACACGTTGACGGCAACTGGAGAGACTGAATACTTCGCGCATTCAGCGCTTTGAATTCTCCCCGTCAACAAGCTTGCCAACATTAAACCTCCGACAACTCGGCGAATTTTCGCGCTACATTCTTAACAAATTTTCAAGGTACCAAAAAAGAGTAAAATATGGCTCGTTATATATTTAAATTATTTTTTTGCAGCTGTAACTATCAGCTGTACTCCATACACTACACTGAGAATGTGACCAATCTGAATATATAATAGTAAGTACAACGGTACCATAATTCATTATTTTGTCCAAACTCTCCACAAATCAAGCAAACGTCATTATTTTGAGGTTACACATACTCTAATTCATCATCATTGCATAACTGGCTTTCGTCATAGCTTTCAGAATCGTCTACTATTTATCTCATATAAGATCTTTTTCGTGACAGTGTTTTGTCATTTGCTGCCTTATTAACGATCTTTCTCTTTCTATTTCTCTTTTTGTCTTCTGTAAGTTTCTCCTTATTCTCTTCTTCTTTTCTTTTCTTTTTTCCCTTTTTTCTTTTTTCCTTTTTTTTCTTGTATCTCCAAATGTTGTTTTTCTGTAGGATTTGGTTGCAGTTCTTTTTTCAGTCATTACTGGCAGCGACGGTATTTGTTCTATAAAATTTAGTGAGTCATTGAGAGATTAGTTTTCTTATTTATAAGATCTGAGTAGGTTTTCGAGTAGGTTTTCTTTTGCTTTGAGTAGGAGTGATTTCATTTACATCTTGCTTAGAGGTACTAGGTTGTTGCTGGATATTAAACTGAACTTTCCTTACTGTATTATTCTGTATCGAAGTTCCAAGTTGTTCTATATTTTCTTGAGTTCCAGGTTGTTCTATATTTTCTTGGTCCGATTGATCCATTTCGTTAATGTTAGTTTCACTTAAGTCAATTGGAATTTGAATATTAGTGACGTCTGTGTGATCTACTGTAAAAAAGTCATCATCTGAAAATTTATTAGAGTCCAGGGACCATATTCCAGCAGAACTGAATCCAGAAATTCCTTTTTCCATTGAAGCTGCTTTTAGATATGCTTTATTAAAAAGACCGGCTAGTTCAAAATGTGTTATTTTTTCGTAAGCACGATTTTCAAGATATAAATCACATTCCGGATTAAAAGCCGCTTTGAGAGGTCCGGAGAAAGTTAAGTGGAATTCCATTAGCTCTGCAATATTCATACATATTTAGTGAAATCTGGCTCTCGTGATTGTCCAGCACAAGCAACACCGGATCATAGGATGTTGCTATAACAAACTGATTGAAGTGTACGATCCACTCAAAAAATAAATCTTCGTTGACCCATCCATTTTTGGAACAACCATAGATAGCACCAATTGGCCCATCTCTTCAATGTATGCACCGTACGCGCCCTCGGATATATGAACATCGGTAGCACGAATTGTCATGACGCACTTACTGAAGGCCAACTTGTTTCTGGCCCTTTGCAGCTGATATTTTTCCTGGAGTTTGCACAGTGGATATTCCTGTTTCGTTCACATTGTAAATACGATTGGCTGTAAATTTATGCTTTTCCATAACATCTTCTAGGTTCTTGTAAAACCGATTTTGACTTGTACCTTCTGGTTTTCGAACGCTTATCTGGGGATTACGCATTAAAAATAATTCAACCCATTCTTCACCAGCCAACTTCTTTTCGTGATCGAATCTTTGATCTCTTTGTTTTTTTTTACTGAAAAATCATAAGTCACAGATCGCAGTCTTAAACGAGTTATCGCGGAGAAAACATTTGCTAATTTAATAATGTGTAAAGCAAGGGCTTGCTGCTCTTCCTTGGCGAACACTGGACTTCTTACCAACTCAGATTTGATCAGCTTGTTTCCTTTTTTTATATCCTTCAAAGTAGATTCAGGTATACCGAATGATCTACCAACTTCTCTCACTCGTCCGGCTTCTATTGAATTCATAGCATTCGTAATTGCTCCTCACTCCACTGACCTCTTGTTGTTTTTCTTTGATATGTCCTTGGCATTGCAAGTAAAATAAAAAAATCTTAGCAATCATGAGGGGTAATTCTGCGCAGCGTGCAATTACTCCACAATAATTGCGCGATTTTCCCCCAAAGCACGGCTCCGAACAAAATTAGTCATTTTTGGCAAAGGGTAAAATACTAGTGAACTGTTTATAGTCAAGATGGAACAATATATATTTAGCTACAATTAAAAAAACTATACTGATAGCATATAGGTAGTACAACAAACTTATCTCCACTTAAAGACACCAACAAAATTACATTAACATAACCTAAAACGTACAGATCTCACTTACTTTCTGCAATACACTAAAATTATAATGTAACTTTTGGCGTATGTTTTTTATAGCAGACGAATAGTTCCAGTGTTGCCAAGTCTTTCGTACGTCTAGAGATTTTTAATAACCTAGATGCGCGTCATTCCCCGGTGCGTGGTATTCCCCAACTTTCTCTAATAGTGTCTGTTGTATTCAATTGAAAAACTGAATCACAATATAGGAAAGTACTTAAATGAAGTGCTTAGTGATAAATCGTACTATAATAATGTGTTATTTCAAATCAATTAACATTTTTAGTAAATTTTAAAATCTATTTTCAAAACTGATAGTTTTAAATAAATTACTGGTGTTAGCTTACAAACCTGCGTGCAGCGTAAATAAATAAAAAGAATTCTATAATCAATCCAACAAAAGCGTACATATTATAACTAGCATAAAATGGGTGAGATGAAGTATGTACAGAAGGTTACTTTTGTCAGGAAAATTTTAATAATTAGTTGAATATTATTTGACCATTAACTAGGCTTATAGGACAGTAACTAATAAATGTCTAATCATACTAGATAACTTACTTTAAAACATTGAGAAATAGGCTCCTGCAATATGTCTCAATTGAAAATAACAGCTGATAAACGTCTTGAGGTGTTTTGGCTGGATCGAAAGCACTTCTTACCATTTCAGTATATATTTCTCTCAATTTGACTTCGAATAACAATACATTTTCAAGGTTTCGAACTCAAATATTACAATTGTTTGTTTTCATCTCTCTAAATGATGAACTTTCACTAGACTTTAAAAATTTTGTTGCAAATCATAACTATAAATGTCCAATATAGACAAAGACTTATCCTAGATTGTGTGAAAATGCGTTCACGTAATAATGGCATCAGACAAATTTTTCATAGTTTTCTCTTCTACGGGTATCCCTTACCGCCGACCTTATTAAGTTTCAGTACATGACGTAAATATGTCATAAATAATCGATTCAGGAGAACAATACATTGTTCTCAGACGAACAATTTCGTATATATAAAAAATACTGGGGTTACACTGTATGTAAATTTAGATTAAGATTTATAGTCAAAATTGTCAGCATGAGACATATACTCGATAACACGAAAAAAGCAAGATGCTTACGTATCATTATCAAAATTAACAAATAACAGCTTTTACTTGATACGGAAAAATGTTAATCTTCCCAAAATGATAGAATTTGCACACATAAAGTAATCGACATGAATATTGTCATTGTACGAAAATAGGATAAAAGTGTAGCTTTGTAAACATTTAATGGTCACTAAATAAATATAAGAAAGTTTAGGTTTATACTTTTCCAATGAAGTAGACAAAACGTGAATTTCCCGGAGAAACTGGAAAATGCTGTCTTTTAGAGTATTCTGAATTCCTGCCCCTCCATGAATAATGAAAATTCAAACTCGGTACAAATTAGGAGAACAGAATTCCACATGTTTTATTACCACATTATGCAAATACTCACTTTTTCCAGAAAATACACGGTAATATATAATTTTATCCCATAATTACGAAAGGGTAGCTGCTCTACATATATAAGCGACGGAAGGGACAATGAAAATGAAAAATTAAAATAACAAAGATCATTTTTATCACATTCTAAAATCAGAGAGCGGAACGTCCTGCCACTGACCAAGTTGCTTATTTGTATGCACATACATTACAGACTACTGTAATTAACGAATAATTCAACAGATGCGGAATAAATTTGATATCAGTTAACACGGGAACGAATTAAAATATCAATTTCCAACTGTTGATTACTTGCTGAACTTTCAAAGATACGTGCAATTTATTTGGAGGTTGAGAAAATATCTGCTGTGACATCTTCGAGTGAATTGTATCCTGTAGTCGTTTAGTTACCAGTTTTTATTACGTTGTCATTTCTTTCTAAAATAATGAATTAAAATGTCTGACAATAGCAATAACTGTGAAAACATAGTAAATTCTTAATTATTTGATTGAATCAAAATGATTGAAGACAAGTTTTATAAAGAAAAAATGTTATTTGTGTTAAAACTTTGTATCATTGAAATTGATTAGCGTATTTGAAATAAGCAGTTACTTTAGAATCAGACGGAATAAGTTAAAACTAGTAATTTTCTAGTATTTCCTACCCTAATAATTATTCATCAGTGTAGATGGTGCATTTGATGATACCCATCCTAACACTCTACTAGGATATGAATGTTTTAATCAGAGTAGATTCAAATGATTCGCCACTTCATGGGCCTTTAATTTCGTTGTCTATATGCTTTTGGTTCTCATTCAGGTCTAACCAAATATATCGAATTCATTGAAGCAAAAACAATTCATTATTATTCCAAATCAAATACGCTTGCACCAACGAATAATCCATCTATCCAAATTTTTTAGAAAATGCATTCAGTACTTGCCCCGAGTTCTCTGTTGGTAGTTATTTGGGTTTTAGGGAGTAATAATAATTCAGCCAAAGCCGTATCCGGGGAAAACGTGGTTGTACGATAAGTTCTTCAGCGAAAAATTCGTTAATAATGATCCATGGGAGATAGTTCGTTATCTCAGTGCCCAAAGAATTATTTGAAATGGAACAATATGGAGTACCTAGATATTATTTCAGTCGATATTTCTCTTATCCTCAGTTGAAAATGCGGGAGCGAAACAAATCTTCCACATCTCGATTGTGGAGAATTGAATACAATAATCCTTATGTAACAATTTCCGCGCTGCTCCTGACATTTTTCTTTCAATTTCAGGACATATTCTTCGTTCGTTTTTTCTCTCCATTGTAAATATCGGTAGACGCATTCAAAATGAACTGACGAAATGAAGCACGGTAAATAAACTAAACAATTGAAATTACGTGAAATTACGCGTTAGTAAACAGAACAGTTTTCTTATTTTATCAGCAAATAGAATTTACCCATTGAATGCATATCAGTTACTAAGTGCGAATGTACACTGTTTCGAAATATTGATAACACTAGAAATCGATAACACTAGAACTTCGATAAAATAATTGGTACACTTTATCGTCGTTTAGTAGCGAAAATAATTTGTTCAAACATCAGAGACAAATTAGGATATTTACTTCGTCCATTACAATTTGGTTTCGGGTCGAAAGGTGGTTGTGAAGCAGTTGCAGATGCAGCAAGACGTTACGTCTCTAATCATCCAGACGTTAATAATAAAGTTTTCCTGAAAATTGATTTTAAAATTGCTTTCAATGGAATTCATCGCGATCATTTATCAAAACTTGTAGCAGATATTTTACCTGAAATTTTTCTTTTCATCAATCAATGTTATCGATTCCCTTCATATCTTTTGTTTGGCAAAAACATCATTTATTCGAAAAGAGGCGTCCAACAAGGGGACCCTTTGGCACCTCTCCATTTTGCATATCGATACACAAACTTATAAGCAACATTGACACAGAATTCAATGCTTGGTACCTTGATGATGATTCTTTAGGTGGTAATACTAATTCCGTGTTCAAGTCTCTTGTCTATATTATAAACAATTCCAAGGATATTGGTCTTGAACTCAATTTCAGCAAATGCCAGTTATTTTTCTTAGAATCGCCAAATAATCTAACTATTGATAAATTCAATTATGTAGCACCAGGCATAACAATTACCAACAGACAAAATTTATTTCTATTAGGTGCTCCTTTATTAAACGAATCCTTTCTCTCAGCTTTCAATGAAAAACTAACCTTTTTCAAAAAAATCTCATCTCGTTTATCCAGGTTACCGACACATGTTGCTTATTACCTTCTCATGAATTGCCTATTAATTCCAAAATTTACATATATCTTAAGATGTAGCCCGACCTGGTTACATAATGATACCTCAATCAATTTTGACAATACCATTCGTCATTCATTAGAGTCATTAATTAACATTTAATAAGAGGACCTTTCTGGGAAACAATCTTCACTACATGTTTCATATTGTGGTCATCTTTAAATAGTTCAAAAAATTTCATTAACTACATTCTGCCTTATTTTTCCACACACAAGACCCTTTATTAGTGGAAGCAGAAAATATTTGGTCATTAAAGTCTAACAAAGTTGTACCCGATGAATATAAATCCTTTCAAAAATCCTGGAATATACCTCTATTGAACATTGAAAAAGAAAATATGCTCCAGAAAGCTATCAATTTACCAGACAAGGCTCGTTTGAATGCAGCATTTTCAAAGGAATCAGGACCATGGTTGAACGCTATACCGTCGGCCCCATTAGGTACGCTTTTAGATAACGAAAGTTTCCGTATTTCTATTGGTCTCCGTTTAGGTTGTAAAATTTGGGTAAAACATCGCTAACGTTGCGGAGCTGCTGTTGATGAGTATGGTAGACACGGCATAAGCTGTAAATTAAAAGCCGGCCGTTTTTCAGGCCTTTCTGCAGTAAATGACCTAATCAAACGAGCCCTGTCATCTGCAAAGATTCCCTGTTCATTGGAACCGTTAGGTACTTGCCGCGACGACGGTAAACGTCCAGATGGTATGACTCTCAATCCATGGCACGCGGCAGACCAGTTATATGGGATTTCACTTGCACTGACACTTGGGCTCCGTCCCATGTCCGATCCACATCTACTTCCGTAGGCGCTGCAGCTTTACAAGGCAAAACTTTTAAAATAAATACAAAAATTTGGAGAACATTTACATTTCAATTCCTGTAGCAATTGAAACCTCTGGTGTTTTCGGTCATGAAGCTTTGAAATTCATTAAAGAAATCTGTAAAAATATATCAGTAGAAACCAATGATTCAAGAGCAACTTTGTTCTTTATACGACAAATAAGTATTGCAATTCAAGGAGGAAACTCTTCATCTTTTCTCGGTACGTTTCTCCGTTCTAAGCCGTTCTAAGAAGAACTTTTCATGAAACCTAATCATAAGAAACTTAATTCTTCTACCACTTTCAAACTTTCTCACATTACAGACCCTAAAACATGTGATCTTTCATTCTTCCGAAATTCTTATTTAACATCTTCATTCTCTTCTTCAGAATGTATGCCTTCTGATAATACATGCGTTGACAATTTTATAAATTATGCCTTCAACAAGCTTTTGGGCCTCAGTGTACTAAAAAATATAGACAACCACCAGCCAGATGATGTCCCATTCATAGGAATAATGAAGAAGATGACTATGCTACAGAATGATGCGATTCCTATACGCAATAAATTATCTATGACCAAAACGAAATATAAAACTTCACCCCAAATAGAGTTGGAGACATCAAATAAAATGGTAAACGACCAAATGGAAGTTATTTATACTAACAGTATGGCATACTCTAACAATACTAATATAAACAATTTGTATGATGAAGATGATAACGGAAATCACACATCAGTACCGATTTGAGTAAAAATGTTAATGACAAACTCTCCAGAACAGTAAAACATGGTACTAGCCTCGCCAACAAGACAACTGAGGTTAGATCCAAAATATCTGATTGACCAATGGAGTGAAACCAATAAGTACAAAATCTTTTCGGTGACCAAAAAAAATGTCATTGCCTCCAACAAGTGTCGAAATAACCGCGATATTTTGCAGTTAAATTCCAAATTGGGAGAGAATGAAGACGTAGAAAAAAATAATGGTTCAGAAGTCGATAGGGTCGTAGTAACTGAGGAATCAATATACATCAATTCCCTTTCTAAAAATAAACGGTTTTAAGGATTAAAACTAACTTTTCCGCATCTGTGGCCCTGAACAATATTCTATCATGAAATTCCTACTTGTATACACTTCGGGGAATGTATCGTGCTAACAAACCGAAATTTCTCCGAGAATAACCAAAAATTCAGTATATCTGGATATATAGGACCCGCTGTACTAGATCTAGTCAACTTAAAATCAATAGGGTATATCTGTGAGACACCTTGAACAATATTCAATCATAAAATTGATCAATCGTATACTCTCTGGAGGTTGTATCTTGCTAACAAACTGAAAATTCTCCAAAAATGTCGAAAATTTGATACTTCAAGTACCATAGCACCCGTTGTACTGGCTTTACTAAGTTGAATATCAATAGGGTTCATCTTTGAGACGCTCTGAATAATATAAAATCATAAAATCGGTGACTTGTATATACTCCGGAGGCTGTATCGTGCTAACAAACTGAAACTTCTCCAAAAATGACAAAAATATCATACTTAAAGTACTGTAGCACATGCTGTATTGGCTCCGGTTAGCTTAAGATCAATAGGGTTCATCAGTGAGATGCCCTGAATAATATTCAATCATAAAATTGGTGACTTGTTGAACTCCGGAAGCTGTATCGTGCTAACAAACTGAAATTTCTCAGAAAATTACAAAATGTCCTTCATGTACCATTAGACCCGTTGTACTGGCTCTGGTTTACTGAAAATCAATAGGGATCATCTGTGACAAGTCCCGAACAATATTCAATCATAAAATTGCTGACTTATATTGCACTCCGAAGACAGTAAGACATGTAAGGAAAAGTGACGTCGACGACGACGACGACGACGACGACGACGACGACGACGACGACGACGACGACGACGAAGACGACGACGACGACGACATACACACATGATTTTTTTTCTAAAAACCGTTTTTCCGTGTTGTTGTTGATGGAAAACGTAAAAATAACTCAAGGGAATGATACTCAACAAGAATAAAAGAACACGTCTAAAAATGATGTAGGTAACAAGGAATATATTAACAAAGTGAACCAGACCAATGATCTATCGACATCATCAAAATTTTCCAAATCCGTCATATCTACATCCAATTTACTAGGAAACAATATCAATTCAAATTCCTCATCACGCCGATCAAGTGAGAAAGACAATAATAGAATCCGAGATTATTCGTACAATGATAGTAGTTACGAAAGAGGTCTTAACAATATCTCCACAATCAGATCCATAAAGGGTATTCCTCAAGAATCTTTGGGTCTCAAATGCCTCAAAAATATTGGTAACACATGTTACATAAATAGTATTATCCTATGCCTATCAAACACAAGGTGGCTATTAGAATTTCTAAAAAAAGACGCATATATAAGAGATATTAACATAAACATATCTAGCATGAAAGGAACACTAATCAAAGCATTTGCTGAAGCTATTCAAGAGCTTTGGTCCGAAGACGGTTTAGACAGAGTGGTTAATACAGTATCAGTGAAAAGTCAAATTCAGGGATTCACTTTAAGGTTCATGGGATACACTCAACATGATGCACGGGAGTTTCTTCGTTACCTATTAGCAGGACTTCACGAAGATGTCAACAAGGTATATGAGATATGAGAAACTATGAGCCCATAGTAACAGCAATTTATGACAAACTTAGTTATATCGAGAAAGCATTTTGGTTGAGATATCCGAGAATGGACAACTACAAGATTGTGGATAATTTTGTTTGTCAATTAAAATCAACAATCAAGTGCACACACTGTGGTCACTGTTCAGTTACCTACGATCCCTTTCGGGATTTATCCCTTTCGATACCCCAACGAGCAGGTCAATTACAACTTTCACAATGCTTAGATTCGTTAACAAGGGAAGAAACGCTCGACGGGGATGATGAACCAACTTGTTCGAAATGTAAGGAATGAGGACGATGCACTAAATCATTCTCAATTCATAAATTTCCGAAAATATTGGTTATTCACCTGAAGTGCTGTTTGCAAATAGAACGATTCAGTGGAAAACTTAATGTTGCAATAGATTTTCCAATAGAAGGGCTTGATATGAGCCAAAAACGCGGCTGATAATGTGGCACCTTGTATGTACAACCTCTACGCAATATCAAATCACTGTGGAACCACTTATAATGGTCACTACACAACATTTTGCCGACATCCCTACTCGGGACTGTGGCACGAATATAACGATTCTAGGGTGCTATTAATATCGTGGAAACCTTTAGTCAGTGGAGAAGCATGTGTTCTCTTCTATGAACAAGATGATACAAAATCCCACCTTTATGTTTAATAATTTTTTTTATTAGCTTTTAAATTGTAGATTTTCATTGTGAACCAATGTCTTATTTGGTTTTTTTCTGCAAAATTCATTTATGTATTCATATATAGGTACATTGTATCCTTTTAAATATATACAATATTCTAATAGATTGTAAATAAAATTGGAAATCAAAATGTTGAAATTACCTTATATTAAGTATGTTACAAATCATGTTATATATACTGCTGTCAATTACATAAAAAATCCTTTGAAACAAATCTTCAGAATTATTTTGCTACAATATGAATTAGAGTACAATTTTCTCGCCGGGAAAAAGAGATAAAAGAGATAGAATCTTTTCCGGTTTTCGCCGAAATCGTATATTTTTCAGTTCATGAATTCAGTAGTATTCGAAACTGAATATGTTTTTGCTAAAGAAGTTGTTGATGAATACTTTTAAATGTGTCCCTGAACCCAAAAAAGCAGCAAATTATTCTGTGATGTAACATGCGAATATTAATTGAAAAGTTGGGGATAGAACAAATTGAATTCCAAAAGTTCATTTTTTATTATTATCATTCATAAATTATGGTTAATAGTTTCAAAAGCAGCTTAGTTAAGTTCAGTGGAAATAGGAATACAAGCTATCCTATATTTTCACAAGACTGTAAGAATAGCTTCAGGACAATTGACTGGGATAAATGTTCTTCATAGAAATATAAACACTGTCAGAAGGAGAAAAATTGCATATTCAATATAAGCTACACTGTCGATCGCTCTTTTCTTATTATATAAAGAAAAAAATGCTAAATTCCGTTTGTGCTGCCTATTATCTCTCTTCTCAAAAATATCAAAAAAATGGAAGGTTTCTCCCCAACAGGATTTCTGGAAGACATCTTCAACTTGCTCCATCAATAAGCAAGGTTATGTATACATTCTGCAATCTCGTAAATATCTCCAGAGCAGGCAAGTTTCGTAAAGGGACGTGGAGCGCTTTAACAGACTTTGAACTTGAGGCATATTGTTGCGCAAACTAGGGAACATTACTTCTGACAACGTTCAGTGGCCTAAACTATGGGAAATTCTTCTCACCATGGGAGTTCCTTACCACCTGATATTTCTTATATAACAGCTCTACGAGTCCAACACAGCTGAAGTAAGAGTTGACGGTAACATGTCTGGTCCAATTACAACAAAGAAAGGGGTTCATCAAGGTTGTGTGTTGTCGCCGATGTTGTTTAACATTTATTCCGAGTTTGTGATGAGACAGGTACAGAACGGCTGAGATGGTGGTGTATCTGGTGGAATGAAGATATCAAACTTAAGGTTTGCCGATACTACCCTTATTGCCGCTTCTCAAGATGAATTGTTAAATTTACTCAACATATTAGAACAACACAGCGTAGCGTGTGGTCTCAGTATCAACTACAGCAAGACCAACCAAACTCATGATCATCGATAGGGAACATAACAATCATCCTGAATTTACAACAGTAGGTCATTGTTAGGTGGTCCAAAGTTTTGCAAACTTCGGTTCCCGATTGACAATTCAGGTGGTTGCGAGGCTGAAATTCGTCGGCGCATTCAACGGCACGGTCACCGTACATATAAAAGCCTAGTAGCGACACTCTGTGCGGAAGCCGATATGCGAACCCGCTTTACCCCGCCTATAGAGTAGCAGGTTTCTAGTAGGTGACGTCGGCTAGCTTAGTATACAGGGGTTCGCGTTAGAGCATACGACACGAAGCTCTGCAGTATACAGTATCTATTTCCATAGAAGTAGCACGACATCAGTCCCTCGTAAATCCGCCGGCCAGTGAACAACTGCCCGACTTCTTACAACATTGTCGGCGAAAGTATCCACAAAGACTTCAAAGAGACGAGTCGAGAGTGTCGCTACTATGCTTTAATATGTACGGTGGCACGGTCAGCCACGACAAAACTGACTAAAATATGGCGCGACAATAACATCATGAAAGCCACCACAAGGTCGCTGGTCAGGTCTCTTGACTTTTCAATATTTTTGTATGGCTCTGAAACTTGTACTGCTAGAAAGGCAGATAGCTACCGCTTAGACGCTTTTGGAATGTGGACCTGGAAAAGAATGATAAGATTTCCTTATACAGCCCAACGAACTAACATTTCTATATTAAGTGAACACAGCAATCCAAAGCAACTATCCTCCACTGTGTTTCGACGCGCATCCTGACGTTCATCGGCCATATTCATAGAGGTGATAATGTGGAAAAACTTGTTATCTCGGGTCATGCTCGGAACGAAAGGCGTCGTGGACGGTCTCCTAAACAAATAATTGCTAGATATTAGTGTCACTAGTGCAATCGATCTTACAAAAAATCGCGAAAGATGGAGATATACCATTTTCAAAGCAATTGACAATATTCGTGCCCACAAGCCTCCAATTGTGACCTAGTACATTTTATGAGTTCAAAATATGTCTGACAAAACATTGTGACTATGATGATGATTATGTTACAATAAAAATATAAACAAACGAATATGATTAACGCTATCAAAAAAATCGAAGAATCTATCTGTCGCAAATAAATTATACTCAAATCAGTTACAATTATTGTTACATTATCAGGCCAGAAACTTGACATTCTGTTAAAAAATTGATGAGACAAGCATCGATGTGTCTAAAAATTGAAGACCCCCATTTGAAACTGCATTATAACGTATTTAAAAGATTCATTAGAAATATTGCTAGTGCTTTTTTTCAGTGTTCTTTCTATTTCTAAAAGCGTTTTTGAAGCTTAGTACACATTTTAGCTTTGATGTAGAGGTTTAATGGCATTTTTCTTTATTCTGATAGACAATGTGAATTATCCGAAGCCACTGCAATGTTTTCTTGAATACGTAACTTTTTTACTTTTTTGCCGTCTAATCTTCACGATGTAGCAATGAGAGAAAGCATATGTATTATGAACGTGTATAAACTATAATTCAAATTTTAATTTTTAGCCTGGCGTTTCTTGAGTAATATATCATAAACTATAGTTTTTTATCGCGATTACAAATGGTGAGAGCTCTCAATTAAATTATAATTATTGCATAAATTAGGAGTGTATGAAATGATAATGTACGTTTGATTGAATATTCATATGCAATTTAAATATATATCATGCTCTGATTTTTTTCATACTAGATAAACATTTCAGTAAAACGATGTACTTATTTGGATATAAAATTTTGATATATGTCTCGCTGTATTTTGGAAATCTAAATGCTAATACTTAGTATTCTATTGGAATTTTATTTGGTCTGGGTTATGAAATTGAACACTTTACTAGTTGTTGAACGTTTCATATATTAGAATTAACTAAACTCAAAAAGGCAACAATTCAAGGAAAAATCATGTACGTGACTTTACCCAAAATTAGCCGTCTTAGACATCTAGTGATTTAAAGAATAAATTCATGAAACAATACCATACTAGATGAGGACGAATTACTAGCAATAAACACAAGAAAATTTTGAAAAAGTGTAGTAGACTATTATAATATTTCATTTATCTAATTTATTGTTATATTTTGTTTTGATATCCCAACATATTCATTTAAGCTACATATTTCCGATTGTTAATAGACCTTACAAATTAGTTATTGATACTGTAGAGGTGGTGGAAAATTAATAATATAGACCAGGCGATACTATTAATTATGTTTATTAATTATTAACTCACTTTAGCAAAAAATTTACGTGTACCCAATAAAAATTTATATCTCAATGACAATGGCTCCTTTATATGAAAAAGAGTGAAATAAACTATAAGATGATGATGGATGGCGGTGCGTTTAGAGTAACGAAAATCAAGGTTATAGCATTTATCTATCATATATATCACAACACGCTGCCTTAAATTTATAATTTTGATCTTTCGCATAAACATATTGTACTATGTATACCTACTAAATTAATTTTAACCCTAACCTATTTTTCAAGAAAGTAGCCTAATCTAAACTTTTAGTTAACATGTCTGCCAAGAAAAATTCTGTAACAATTATTACAATATCGTTCGATTATACCATTATCATAGTTTTCATTTATATAATGATACTGAACTTCTATGTGATTTGAATTCCTAGTAAAATTGCCGTACTTAGCTATCGAAATTGCACCTGCATTATCTTCATACAATTTAATTGGTTCATGAGATTTTACATTGAATGATTCACTTAACAAACTTCTGATGAAAAGTACTTCTGTCGCTAGTTCTGCAAAAGTTGAACATTTGGCCACTGAATGTGAAAAGCGATATTTCTGCTATAATGAACGATATTTCTGCTATGAAGAACGACATTTCTGCTAATATGGACGAGAAGATTTCTGTTATGAAGAACGATATATCTGCCGATATCTTATTAATGAAAAACGACATTGCCGCTGACGTTGAAAATGAAATTTTGTCTTTAAAATATGAAATCGATAATAAGATGTCAACGATAGACGAGAGAATCAAGAATAAGATGACAACGATGGAAGAGAAAGTCAAGGAGTTAGAAAGAAAGATGCCAGATATAAGAACTCATGACATGCCACCGGAAGAAAAGAAGGCCGAGAAAACAAAACCTTGCAAGCCAGAAACACACCCTAAGTTACAAGACATTGGTAGTTTTACCCGAGTCAAGGCCCCAACATTCGTGAAACAGTTTGAAGGAGCCGCTAGAGTGAATAATTGGTGCGATAAGGAGAAGCCAGTGAGCTTAACCATCGCGCTTCGCAGATATGCCTTAGATGTACTTCAGACGATACCTTTGGAAGAAACGGATGACTTTGAGCAGCTGAAGAAAAGGTTGGACATGCGATACGATCACGAACATTTGGAACATTTCTACAGATTCCAGCTGAAGAACCGAAGGCGGAAACGTGACAAAACCTTTCAAGAGTATGAACTGGATATTGCCCGACTAGTTCGATTTGTTTATACATCAGCACCAAATAACATTATGGAGGCCTTTGTTGACGGCTTATGTGACCACAATATGTAGAAGACGTTTCTATTAGCCCATCCTAAAACATTGGGTGATGCATTGCCTGCTGGTCTTGAATATGAAGCAGCCACGATGGCTTCGGGATACAACAAAGGTAGGACCATACAGGAAGAAGGTGACAGACTTCACCAGATCGTCAACTTTGTTAAAAGGTATGGTAGAGATGAAACCGAAGAAAATCAGGTGCTGTAATTGTGGCGAGCCATAGCATGCACGCAGTTCGTGTAAGCGTCCTACGATTCCTGCAAACCAAAAACTTCTTAAATGTAAAGCAGCTACGAAGGGCTCGCGGCACAACAAAGGTATGACCATGCAGGAAGAAGATGACGATTACAAACTTCACCAGATCGTCAACTTGTTGAAAGGTATGGCAGACAAGAAGCCGAAGACGATCAAATGCCGGAAGTGTGGCAAGCTAGAGCACGTACGCAGTCCGTCTAAGCACCCCAAAACTCCTGAAACCCAATAACTTCAGTCACAGAGGAAATCAGACAGGGGTGAACATTCAGCTGATGTGAATCACCGAAAAGACAACTCTTCGCCTAGACGGCCATGCCCTGTACACCATTCTCAATGCAACGAGTCGAAATATTAGGAAGTTGCGGTTTCAATAATTATAGTAGTCAATAAAGAATGGTCACCCACCAGGATCAGAGAAGATCAGGAAAATTATCCTTGCATAAAGACGATTCGGCAGTAGGAGGAAGAAAATCGGTGACCTATAGTCATGAATTGTCAAGATTTTCACCGACACTTGAGAGATATTGGGCTCAGTGAGACTCCCTTGTCCTGGAAGAAGGGCTGAAGAAAAGAGTCCTTGAAAACGATGATGGTTCCAAGATGAGGAGACAGCTAGTTATCCCTATACCGAGAGTAGCTGAGGTACTGAAGAAGTTACACGACAGTCCATCGGGAGGTCATCTGGGAGTGAAGAAAACCCTTCAGCGAGTCCGTGAAAGGTTGTATTGGATAAACAGCTCCGACGATGTGAAGGACTGGTGTAAGAAATGTACGACTTGTGCTACGATTAATGGACCACATCGCAAGAGAAAGGCACCTATGAAACAGTATAATGCTGGAAACTTTCTCGGAAGGATTGCTTTAGACATCGCTGGACCATTTCCGAAGACAGAAAATGGTGGTAAATACATTCTGGTTGTAATGGATTATTTCACAAAGGGGTCTGAAAATTTACGCGATCCCGAATCAAGAGGCCACAACTGTCGCGGATGTATTGATGAAAGAATTTATCAGACGATATGGAGTGCCCTTGGAAGTCCACAGTGACCAGGGACGAAATTTAGAAAACCATCTATTCCAGGAGATTTGTGACAAGCTGGCAATGAAGAAGACCAGGACAACAGCATTACATCCTCAGTCAGATGGAATGGTCGAGAGAATGGAAAGAAAATACCTGTCCCAAGTAGTTACCAGCCATCGGAAAGATTGGGACCAGTATCTTCCCTATTCGCATTGGCATATCCACGGGTACACGGGTGAAACACCTGCGAATATCCTGTTTGGACGTGAAATGAGGCTTCCTTGTGACCTGGAATTCAGCTCTTGGCCTGGAGAAGATCTAGCAGGAGAAGACTACGTGATCCAATTGAGGAGAAGGCTGAACGATATTTATGAATTAGTTCGAACGAATCTTCAAATTGCCAGCGACAGAATGAAAAGTCGGTACGACACACAGGCCACAGTAGGCGGTTTTAAAGAAGGGGACAAAGTATGGTTACACAACCCGACGAGGAGAAAAGAATTTTCTCCAAAATTACAAAAATCCTGGGAAGGTCCATACTTAATCAAGTAAAGTGTCAATGATGTTATAATCGCATAAGCAATATCCCCAACGGAAAACCAAAAGTAGTTCACCAAAACCGACTAACGCCATTCGAAGGAGACCATGACCTAGAGAAAGGACTAAACCATATTCGAGATGTGTCTTACCCTACCTTCGATGAATTTATGGGCACGTATGGAGGTACCAGGAAAACTAGATATTGTGTCACTTCAGAACAACGACAACATTAGTTCACTCTCCCGGAAGATTATGCACTGGCAAACAACATCCCCGCCGGTATCAAGTTCACACCAGGGTTGGCAACCGTCTTTCGAAAGAAGTTCGGGTAATTAGAAAAACTTGAAGACCAGATTCCAGCCCCTGGCAAAACACTGAGACTGAAACACAATTCGCGGTACGTCTTCTAAGTGGTAACTAAAAATGATTCAAGATCGATCTACCAACCGCGATGTGTGGGAAGCACTTCGAAACCTCCGAGACCATGTGTTGGAATCCAGCGTGAAGAAACTGGCTATGCCTAAGATAGCGAGTAACCAGTTGGATTAGCGAGTCATCAGGAACATGGTAGAGGTGATCTTCCAAGATACCGGTGTCCAGATATTAATTTGCAGCTACAACCCCTGTTATCAGTATCCGATGAAGACGGTGCCCTGTTATTTCCATAAAATCGGAGAGTGTAGAAATGGGGCCAGTTGCCGATTCAAACATCTCTTCTCAGCCACAGAAAAGCTCCAGGAGGAACTTCCATTTAAGTAGGGGGTAATGTTACGAAACAGCACTCTGGTGTAGTCCCTGTACCCGACTCTGTCTAAGCCATGTATGGAAGTTAAAATTATGGCAGATGCGCAGGGATTTCTTAGAACTGTTTACGATTTTTTGTGACTATCTTATCCCGACACGATTTTTGTGACCATCCTCATCTAGAAAATTCCTGAGAGCCTATTGTTTTGTGTAAGCCGCAATCTAGAATTATCTAATATATAAAGGACCGACCAGCGGAAGGAGTCAGTTGATAAAGTGATCTCGTGATGTAAACAGCGAACTAGTAAATGATCTAAGTGTTTATATAAATTAGTTTAAGTGAATATACTTTGTATATAATTAGTGAATAGTGTAGTGAATTAATAAATTAAATAAGTGAACCTACCGTGTGTATGAATTTATCCCACCCGTAATAAAAACGTTTTAATAAATAAGAAAAACATTACACTATCATCATTATCATCGATGTATATGCCAACATAACTTTTAATTTTTCCTAGATCTCTCATTGTAATTTTGTTCATTACATAGTTTCTATCTTTATTACTTTATATTTACAACATTAGGAGATCATCAACGAATATTATATTGGATCTTCGCTTGCACTATTTACATATAAACGATAGTCATACTTACTTCTAACAAAATTTAATTTTTCAATAAATTTGTTGAAATAATCATACCATACTCTAGAGCTCTCTCTGAGACCACAAAGTGCCTTTTTCAATTTGTAAACTTTATTATTATCATCAATTTCATAACCTTTAGGTTGATTTATAAATACTTCTGCTTTATATGACCATTGGAAAAAGCTGATTTAACATGTATTTGTTCAATAAACACATTACTTTTACAACTGTATGATAATAAAATTTTCAATGTTTGCATTCTTGCTACTGGTGAATAAACATTTTCAAGATAATCCTTATGCTGGAATCTACGTACAACTAATCTAGCTCTATAAACATCATTACTTTTCCTTTCAATTACCCGTTTGACATCAATTACCTTTTTCGCTTTTGGCCTTTCAACAAGTGTTGTTTTTGTTCAAGCTATTTATTTCTGAGTCCATAGCTACCTGCCATTGCTTATAACCATGGGAGTTTATTGCCCCCTCAAATGTGTTTGGTACATTTGCATGAATGTAATTTACATAAATAGAATGTGATACTCGATTACCATATCTGGAGACTGGACTCACCTTTATTTTTGCCCTTTTTTCTGTTACAAGATTGTCACTGTTGTTACACAAATTATCATGATTAAGAAGATGTTCTACAATATTATTAGAACTACTTTCATTTGCATCTTCATAGTCTTCACCAATGTCAGTATTAGATATTTTATTCTTCATATTTGAAGTGGCATTTTCCATATCTTTATCCTTTTCATCATCAAGTTTTTCTAGAAAAATTAATTGAGTGTTTTCTTCAACCACCTGTACATGTCTAGCATTAATTAATCTATTATTTAATAGCACTCTATAATCATTTTCATTATAACCCACTAGCGCTCCTGGTTGGGCTATATCATCACCATTAATTTTTCTTAAAGCTTTTGGAACCGTAACATGTACTATACTTCCATAAATCTTCAAGTGGTTTTGTTTAATTCCGAAAAATATTTCATAAGGAGTTTTATTCTCTACTGTATTAGCAATTGTCCGATGTTTTAAATATGCTGCTGTTTTTATAACTTCGAGCCAATATCTTCTGTGAATTTAAGCTTCTCTCATTCAGCATCTACCTAGGCCCATAGCAGATCTATTATACCTTTCCGCTACTCCATTCAATTCATGTACATAGGGTGGACATGGTAATAACTCTATTCCCTTTTGTCTATTGAAATTATGAATATTCATTGCCATTACCGCACTGTAATTTCTTTACTCTTTTATTAAATTTATTTTCTACTAAATTAACAAATTCTATAAAACAATTTGCAGTTTCGGCTTTACTTTTAATGCAGAAAATTCTCGTATATTTACGATAAACGTCAAAAAATATTTCTCTCCGCCGTTGCCAGTTGTGTTATGTGGACTGTTTACATCAGTATGTATTAATTTGAAAATTTCAGTTGTCTTAGTTCTAACATTTTCAAATCTTACATTAGCCATTTTGCTTTCAATACAATTTGAACATTTTATTCATATGCTTTCTATCTTTTCTGGAAAACCTGCAGCTAATTCATTATTTATTGACTTGTTTAAATATTAACCAAATGCCCTATGTGATTTCACTTTATCAATTAATTCCATTGAATTTACATACATTTCATCGTTACCAATTTTTGAAACAAAACTTTTTATAAAGTACAAATTGTCTTTTTTCTTAGCAACAACTATCTTGATTGATTACAAATTTTTGCATTTTTATTTCTTGCAACTATTGTACAGTTTTTGGTAATTTTTGAAACAGATTTTAACGGTACCAACTTTGGTAGCTTTTAATATTTCACCATCTGACAGTTTTACATCAATGGGAATTTCCAAATCTACATAACTGTAAAAACATGTATCGCTCTTTATGATATGATCTGTACATCCACTATCTAACAACCAATTAATTTCACTATTATTATCATATTCCCCTTCACTACACCCCGTTACCTGATTCCAGGATTATGTACCTGAGCTGTCCATGAATCAGCTACAGAACCTTCTTGATAAGTGCTTAACCACTCACCTGTGGGATGACCTTGACCTCTGTCTCTACCACATCCTCGATAGAATCTACCTCTGTTGTAACCTCTGTGTAATTTTTGCTGGTGTTGACTGGTTGGATAACTTCCTTGGTAGTTTTCTGACCCTGCCAACAGTCCTTCTTGAGATGGCCGGTCTTTCCACAGATAAAACATTGTGCTTTAGTTTTTGTTGCAAATGTACTAATATTACTATTCTTGTCTGGGTCAGTTGTCATATTTTTCTCTTTTATTTTAGACTTTACATAATCTACTGTTCTTTGTTCCTCTGGAATTACATCAATAAAATCTCCAATATAACTGTAAATTGGAGGTAGAGCTTTGAGCAAATATCTCATCTTCTCGGGTTCATCTATAATTCCACCAGCCGCTTTGAAATAATTTATCGTTTTCTCAAAATCAACAAAAATCTCTTCTATTGTATTATAATTGTTTAATTTAATTTCTTCAATTTTTCTTCTACATTTTATTTGCATTGCAGTAGACTGTGATAGATACGTCTTGTCAAACTTTTTCATCATATCGTAAGCTGTTGTACATTCACTAATATATTCTAATTGTTTATCGGATATTATGCTCATGATTATAGTCCTTGCTTTTGAATCCATTTTCATCCATTCCGCCTCCTGATTTAAATATTTAGCAGGCATCACGCTAATAGTGGACTCGTTACGTTCTTTGTATTCTAATAAAGTTACTAACCTTAATTTCCAGCTTGATTAGTTTACACCATCAAAGATGCGCATCATTATGTCTTCTATCTTCGCCATTTTAGTTATAATAACGTCTTTAATTCTTCACTTCTAACTTACACGAGGCGCGAACACGTTTCCACGTGGTCTTTTCCTTGATCTTACTATATTTCACTTATTACATATACATAACAATAAAGTGCGTGGATTTGTGATTAGAAAAAAAACTTCGTGAGCGATTTCAATATCCGGCAACGAAATAACTGGATTTGAGAATATTTGTTTCATTCATTCATCCGCGGCAATTGGTTTTCATCCATACCACATCTATCGAAGTAATACAGAATTCCGTACAGCGTAACAAAGATATACCCAGAAGTGTCATGTCGAGTGGACATTCGATAAAGGATATGACTCTGGCAGATATAATATGATCTAGGATCACAATACGGACGTGATATAGTTTCAAGGATGCCCTTTGACCTGGCACACATGCATTGGTATTCCTTATATGTCATATAGTTGCATATTTGCCATCATAGCTGAAAGCGGTTTGCGATGTAATAGTCTCGGAGTAAATTTATTATTTTATCAACTACGGTATATGTTCAGAATACTTTTTGAGAATTTAGGCCAAGCGTTGTGTCATTAAAAGTGTACACGTGTACGAAAAAATTACATCATAGTATATGACTGAAAACTTTTTTTTGTTTGGTTTCTTTAGATTATCATGATTATTATTTTAAGTTTGTTAATTGACTAGTTTTCTCACTATTGAATTATAAAAAATATGAAATTAACTGTCTCTACCCTTACTTCGTGGAATCTGCTCATAATAGTGTTTTAAATGGAACTAATTTCAAAACTCCTAAGGGTCTGACCCAAATAGACAGCATTACATTCTGTACATTTGAGTTTATATATATCTGACTTCTTCAATAGTGGTATTTTTGTTTTTACATTTAACAATTTTGTACTAACGTTACTTTCTGTTTTAAAAGAAACTGTTGTATTCGTTGCTAAAGATATTATCTTTGAAATATTATTAGAAATATTTCCTGCATATGTGATGAAATAAAAACTTATAAAACCATCACATATGCAGGAAATATTTCTAATAATATTTCAAAGATAATATCTTCATCAACGAATACAACAGTTTCTTTTAAAACAGAAAGTAACGTTAGTACAAAATTGTTAAATGTAAAAACAAAAATACCACTATTAAAGAAGTCAGGTATATATAAACTCAAATGTCCAGATCGTATTGCTGTCTATTTGGGTCAGACCCTTAGGAATTTTGAAATCCGATACAGTGAACACAGATTAAAACAACCAGATAAATTCCACTACGCAAAACATCTACTTGATACCAATCATTCATTGACACCTAACACAAAACTAGAAGTGCTGCATATTTGTGAAAAGACACAAGAACTGGATTTCCTTGAAGCATTGGAAATTAGAAGACATTCAAGAAACCCACAATATGAAGTTGTCAATGAACACTTAAATCTAGAGAGTTCTCCACTAATAAACTGTCTTCTTAAGTGATAATTGTAAAGATCAGCAGATATAGTACAGTGTTTTTTTCTATAAACATATATTAAGTCCATCACAAGTTAGGTCACTTCTTGGTCTAGCCAAAAATAACTACTAGCATCAGGTAGGCATCAAATGAAATGTAACTTCTGTCATTCTGACGATGATATTGATTTATCGAAACAATTGTCAATTTTTTAGAATTCTCAATAACTTTTATTATATTGTGGAATTAACTAGAAACCGTGAGTTCCATTTAAAACACTTTAAAAAAATATGACTTACTTTGTTCAGATATAAGTAGGAAATGTATAACTATACTAGAACAATCAATAATAGAATGACCAGACACGAACATAACATGTCCATCAAATCATAATCACATCTTAAACTGGAGGGAGTATAGGTACCTACAGCATATTTAGCGATGTTCTACATAATGAAAAATCAAATTCATAGAGAAACTACATACATAATATAGTTTTACTCCTCATTTCTAACAGAGAAAATAAAATATTGTCTTATTCAACCGACCTTATTAGTGTAGAATATTTCAAATTATTCTCAATTTTCATTCAATCATTATCTAGGCTATTGATAGCTATTACTATATTAAAACCAAAAAGTTTGTAATGTGCAATGACCTCCGCCCGTACCGATATAGGTCTTGCACATTGGTGTTCTAGCCAGTCGTGAGTATGAAATGTGGAACCTGGCATGCATATTATGTGTAAAGTACACAATAATAGCAGTGAATTGAGATTACATAGAACCAAGTTCATTTTCCAAAACAGCTTCCTAACAATTTCGTAATATTAGGTCAATATCCAACGTGTCATTCGTGATATCAGCAAAATACAGTTGGTTATTTTACTTTTCATAGTTGCAAGAGCTAATCCATGATAAAATTCTAACACATGTTGCCCGTATTGGAGCAGCCTGATTTGATAACTATCGAATTGCTGTAGTATTAAGGCAGCTAAAGTAACCGTACCCTTGACTACGTATATAACATGCTTCAACGATGAGTTCATTAAACATAATAATCTGTGAGGAACCTGTGATCACTATAATTCACTTTGATTCAATTCAATTCAATTTATTTTCAATACCCTCGAAACTTTTCTGTTAAGTTTGCATAATCAATGCATTTCAAATAATTTTGAAAAGTGTTCGGTTTTCAAAAAAAATTAGTTTCTGTTATTAAGAAACATTTTTCAACTGAAATGTTTGACATTAATTTCTCTTTTATTGCATACAAAAACACAATGTATGTGTTGGCTTGAAAATAATTAGCTTTGCTTTGCATTTTACAAAAGTCTTCTCTATTTTATATTGCTGTTCAAAAAGTAAATGTGGGAATGAACCACTTTTGACTTGCACTATGTACATTTCTCTTCTCTATAAATTAGTTTGTCGTAATCATTACTGTGCTTCCGAAAGACTCGTGAAGACTGGGAAACGTAATTAAATTTTTCAACACTCTTCTCTACTTCTTCCACCTAGCCATTTATTCATTCAATATCCCATATTCACACGTCAATGAGCATAAAAAATTATATTTACAAGGATATTCAATTAATATCGAAAGATTCAATTCCAAACTTAATAGTATCAGGATTAAATAATTGTGCTGTTGTATGAAGAACGATAAAAAATAAATAGAAATGAATTCTGCATCCTCAAATCGAATATGTGAATGAGGCGCCATAGTTCGCTGACTATGTAAAAAAATAATAGGTATTTTCCAATATCAAAGCGATGATGATCGAGATGGGAAACGAATCAGCTAATTAGGATCGTGGGTTTTATCTTTTCCATAAGAAAAGTTACGTTAGATAACGATACAAGCATTATATTTATAACACGAGATATAATCTCTGAATATTAATAGATTTCAATTTATTTCAATACACAAACAATGTTAATATATTTGTTTATGGTGCTAAAATTGATAAAATAATATATATCATTAGGAGTCAAGAAAATAGGCCTTTTCCTTGCGCGCGCGTTCCAGCACGGATAAGGCATTTATGGACGTGTAATGAACGACATTTTTCATAATATCCACCTGAAAACCACACGTGTTGATAAATGTTTATTTTTAAAGATGATGGAACAAAAATATATATTTTCAATTTTTATTGAAATTTTTTTGGTACAATATGTGTTGATGTGAATAGCAGCTACTTCATTTTCGAAAACTGTAGTTGATGAAGTAGAAGCTGCTACTATATTAAGTAGAATTGATAAAAATAAATGAATTGCTTAAAAGGAAAAGATCAAAGTAAAAGGTTTTGCTACAAGCAAAAGGTATAAGTAAAAGAAAACCCTTGTCTCCAAATGAATAATGTTCACCTTATACTTGCAAGTAAATGCTTCTGTGGAAGAGTGGAAGGGTCTCATACATGTCGAAACACGCGAAGCAGCTAGTTGTTTACAACGTGCCAATTCGTCTATATTCACGAGCTGGTTGATAGTTTTAAGTTGTAAGTTGGGTTTTGAAATGTTTTTGTCAAGTGAAAGCGAAACTGAACAATAGTACAATAATAGCAGTGGGTTAAAATTTATTGCCGATGAACTTCGCAGCTGTCCTATCATTTTGGATGTCACAGGTTCCGAAAGTTAAAAAAAGGAAAGATGAAGCGATCGCAAAGGTATTTCAAAAATACAAAGCATTATATGGTAAAGAATTAGATACCAACGGTTTCATGAAAAAAGTCAACAACATGAAGAGTAGACTTAAGAAAAAAACGGACTCAACGAAAACAGGAAACAAACGAATAAAACTAGTAGACTGGGAAGAGCAAATGGTGGCAGCAGTAGAGGGAGACACAAATCCGACTATCAGCAGAATTAAAGGTAATTTAATTGTGTATATATCTATCTTATTTTTGAAAATAATGGTTGTAATGGTTGCTAACATATGCGACTGTTTACGTCAGTAAATTGGGAAAAACAACTAAAATTACTCAGCAGAAAAGCGTTTCTGATCTATTTCTTTACACAGGGCCAATACAAATCGGCATATTGCAAAATTCAACAACAAAACGTGATTTGGTGCCAACCACATCATCAAGTGTCTCCGTTCCAGCAGAAAGCAATACAGAAGCAACCAAACCAGTATCCCACCAAGGAGAAAAACAGCCAGAGATGAGTATTAAACCGATGAAACCAAAAATTCAACCACAGAGGAGTTATTGCGATTAGTTTTACTCCATTAATTTCAAACATCAACTTTGTAAAGGGTGTAATTAAAAAAAACTACAGGAGTTACAAAGTGAACATTGTAATAGTCATCAAAAAACAGGTGATACTGTGCAAGACAACATTATTGTTGACGGAGATAGAAGTTTTTACGATTTGAACTGAATAACATTATCGACCGTTACAAATAATATTCACGTATTTTGAACATATTTCTTTTCATTATAAGTGTTCGTTAAAATCAATAATAACTACATTAATTGTCTAATTATTGCAGCCAAATTTTGCCTCACCGCTTGTCCTCTGCGACGAAGACGAAGTCTATTTCCATCGTTGTCATCATTAATAAGAAAGTATTCATCTTCTTCAGGAATATATTCAGGTCCTTCGAAGTCAGGATCTCTTAATTGTTTTGCAACGTTATACAATATGATACATGCCACTATTATTTTTCGGACTTTTCTAAGTTTTACCCGGCAGACATATTGTAATATGGGAAATCGTCGTTTTAACTGCACACAGCACCTTTCGATTACGAACCTTTCCGATTTCAACAGTGCATTGAATCCCCTATCTGTATAATTATTTGGATCTTTGAATGGTGTCATCGACCAGGGCTCTATTCCATATCCATTATCACCGACGAATACCGCGTTCTGTGATGTATGTATAACGTGTCTAACGTGGGAGTTTTGCCAAATTCGGGCATCGTGCACAGATCCAGGCCAACTAACGTCAACACTGGTAAAAATTTCTTCTGCATTACAAGTAGCTTCAATATTTAACGTTGGTTTTCCTTTCCGATTTATGTATTCGTCCCCATGAATTCGTGGTCTAAGAATTACTACATGAGTACAATCGATTACACCAATCGCTGTTGGAAAGTGATATTTTGTTTGCCACAATTCCTTTGCCTGCTTGATTTCATTTCCAGTACTGGGAAATTTTATCCAATTATCAGCTCTTGCAATAATAAGGTACACCGCAGCCTTAACAGTAAGTGATACTGTACCTTGAGTTACTCCAAAGTCTTCTCCGATTCCACTTTGATAACCCGGATCGGCTAGGTATCGCAAACATATCTTAATTTTTTTCACTGCTGACTTTTTATTATACTCATTTGAAAACAATGCAAAAAAGGATAAGAAGTAAATTTAGAAGTTTCACCATTACCAATGAGGGATATACATACGATCCCTGTACACTTTACCGTAAATATGCAGATCTACGGCATAAAAATATGAACAGCAGAAGATTATTTGTTGCATACCGAAATCGTAGTTATGTTGGATAACATACCATCAGCACTTTCCCAAAACTTGTTGCCAAATACCTGAAACTGAAAAATCCTGAAGAATATACCGTACATGGGCTAAGGCGTTCTTCGGTATCCATGTTGGTGGAAAGCGGCGCTGATTTGCTCACTCTGAAAACACACGGAGGATGGCGTTCTTCCAACGTAGCAGAAGGATACATAGAATAATCCATACAGAGAAAAATAGAAATATCACAAATATTGTTAAACTTTTCTTACTTGCAAAATACAGGATCTGCGACATTCCATCAGGAAAATGAAAACATCTGCGAATCGGTTGCTTCAACATCTTTAGTTCTAAAAATGAAATATTTGTTGTTTGGAGTACAACGAGGTTTGTAATGTTTGACGTCTCTCACGTTCACCAAATCAGCCATAGCAAGAGTTAATCACATACACACCTTTTAATACTACGATTAATCTGCATCTGAATAGATGCATCAATATGCAAGGATTTGCTTCAACAAGTAAGTAAAGGCTTTACTTTATTAATATGCATTTGGTTCAATCTAAAGGTAAATGTCGACTGGATAAGGATTTGCATTTGCTGAAAAAGGAAATGGTTTTGCTTATTTTTTATTAATACAACTTAAAGTAAAAGGTCCATAATTTGTAAGTAAAAGGTTTTGTTTTATTAATTCGACTTATTAGTAGAAGTATTTCCCCACTGTATGGTATTCTGACGTTGGCGTTGTTTTTACTGTTCTTAAATGGCTGAGCTATTTACGAGAATCTTTCTGATTACCGATTCTTCGATGTAGCCTTCAGCCAGAGTCAAGAAACATTAACCACCATATCGTTTTAGAGTTAACAAATTTCCTCCGCTCTCGACTAATATAGGTGCTGAAGATCGTCTTAAGCCGTGTCCAGTATAATCTAAGTTCAGGTATTCAGAAATATGCTTTATTGTACCACCCTGCACGTTGCATCTCCCATTACGATACGCAATGAATAACATTTTACTATTCATGTGTGTGGCTCTCAGACTAATATATTCACGATAACGAGTACATGGATCAAAAGGACATCCTTCTTTGTAATTGTGAAACAAACCGACCACTTTCTTGGACGTCTTTCAAAGTCATACGAATCAAATCATCTCATCGGCAGGCACCGATATTGACCAATATTAAAATCACTTTACTTAAAAACCACTCCTCGTCTGGTGGTTCAAGTATGAATATGAAAACTTGGACTGCAGTTATTAATTTTCCGTGTGTAACCAACACTTTGTCGTTTGAAAAATGCAGTAGTTTTTAGCAAATTATTAACATTTACAGTATCTTTCACTACCAGGCAGCTTTTTAACATTGGAAATAGACTCCATAAAGTGACAGTTTTCGTGGCTTCCATCACTCACACTCACATTTATAACATTCTTCTGTTGACGCCAGTGGCAAAATTGGTGATACTGGGTTTTACATCTCTCACGTGACTTATTGGGCAGTAATTATGCACTGAATTTTGCCGCTTCACCAAATATTTCTTCCTCTGGGGAAATGATTTTAAAATATTACCAATAAAATTATTAAAAAGTATCACAGAACAAGCGTTTTCAACCACATTGCTAAGGAAATGAACAATTAACTTGCAATTTCAAGAGAACTGTTAATAACAAGATTTCTGTAATGTTGGAGAAAATATTCTCCTCCTCGTCGGGTTTTGCAGCCATACTTTGCCCTTTCTATGAAAATGCCTTCTGTTTCCTGGATGTAGCACCGTTTTTTCATTCTGTCACTGGCAACTCGAAAATCTTCTTCTCCTGGTCGACAACTGAATTCTATGTCACAAGGAAGCCTAATTCCGCGTCCAAACAGGATTTTCGCAGTTATTTCACACGTGGACTCATTGATGGCAGATCGAGAAGCCAACGCAAATTGGGTAAGATACTGGTCCCAATCTCTCCAGAGGCTGGAAACTACTTTGGGCAGTTATTTTCCAACAGTCGTGTTCATTCTCTCGATCATTCCAGCTGTCTGTGGATGCAACGCTGTTGTCCTGGTCTTCTTCATTCCCAACTTGTCACAAATTTCCGGAAGTACATGGCTCTCAAAATTTCTTCCCTGATTACTGTGGACTTCCAGGGGCATTCCATATCAGCTGATAAATTATTTCACCAATACTTCAGCGACACTTGTGGGCTCTTGATTCGGGATCACGAAAATTTTCCCCCACTTCGTGAAATAATCTATTACGACCAAAATGTATTTACCTCCATTTTCTGTCGTCGGAAATGGTCCAGCGATCCTTTCGAAAGGTCTACCGACATTATATTATTTAATGGGTGCCATTCTCTTCTCTTGCGATGGAATCCATTGCTCGTAGCACTATATGTCTTGATTTTCTCGTTCATCGTTGTCATCTTATTCTCGATTTTCTTTTCCATCGTTATAATTTTTTTCTCGATATTCGATTTTAGAGACGAAATTTCAATTTCGACGTTAGCGTAATTTTTTAATAGATATCGGCAAAAATATTGTCCATACTAGCAGAAATATCGTTCTTCATAGCAGAAATCTTCTCGTCCATAATAGAAACTGACTAGATTAAGATGGAAGCCTCGTTTTTGAATAAAAATTTCTAAATCCAATTCGTCACTTTCCAGTGCCGTTTTGAGTCTTTCTACTAATTCACTCTTCAATCCGGACGTGTCTAACCCGCTGTTTTCCAATTATTCTTCTAGTTCTGTCACTATCAGGTCAGTTAGTCTCTTAGCCATTATTGTGTTCCTATTTATTTATACTATCCCACACCTGACACCAACTTAATGCTTTTCTTATTTATTTAAATAGTTTTTGTCACGACGCGTGGAATACATTTATACACATGGTATAGTAATAAGTTTGAATTAATACACAGTAAACATTGTCATGTTTACTAAAGTTTTTTTCAAATTTATAAAAGAAATCTTTTTAGTAAATATGATAAATTTGTCTTTTTTAAAAAAAATGTCAATGCGTCGTCCTTCCCAGTAGTTCGTCAAAGATGACGCAATTGATTGGCTAAGACGACGCAAAAAACAGGGAGGGTAATTCTGATTTGGTTTGTACATGAATTATGAAAATATTTATTAAACACAAAAATCTGACAAAAATAAACATGGTAACTAAAAAATAAAAGTATTTTCCTAATATTGGCCCAAACTATTTTGAGTCATTTATTTACAAAAATCACATCTGTAATTTTTAGCACTCTCGGCTCCGCTATATTTTTTGTGTGCCCATTTACCACATATTGTGCACCGGTACCAAGGCTCATTTCCTACCCCGAACTCATTGCAAATATTCAGTTCAGAGGAACCAGGAAGGTCATTTATTTAGTTGTCATCGCAAATTTGACTTTCATGTATCTCATCTGCGTCACTGCTATCACATCGAACACTTTTTTCTTTACTCTCATTTTTGGTGTCTGAACATGTTTTTCGCTTGAAAGGTTTTTTTGGTGTCCGATTATTTTTTATCAACTTCTCTCTTTTCTTCTCTTTTTGATCTTCTAGAATTTTTTTCATTCAGGTAGATGTTAGAATTTCAGAATGTTGTTTTGAAGTCCTCTTATTCCTTTATTTGTTGATGCAGTGGGTACAAGAGATATGGTTGAAATACTCACATGTTCTTTAAGATTTGATTTCAAACTTATTTGGTAATCATTTCTGGATGTTGACGGTTGAAGGCTTCTATTTAAATCGGTTCTTGGCATCGGAAGCACATTCAAAGTGCTGACAGGTTCAATTTCAGCAGTTGGTGGTAGTAGAGTGTTTGGCTCCTCTTCTCCAACTAAGTTGTTTAGTAGGTTCACATTCTCCTTATCTTGGTCTTCCTCAAAATTAAGTGTTGCAGCAAAATCATCTTCGCACATTTTTTCGTCATTGAATGGAAAAATTCCAGTTGCATGAAATCCGGAAACACTAACGTTTCTTACAATATTCGTATATTTCCAAAGAGATGTGGCTACTGTGGTTATCCAAAATTAATAATAACGGATTTTCTTTTGTTGCTCGAATTTGACTTTGAAATTGCTGTAACCATCTGTAAACATGTCTTCATTACTCCAACCGTTCTTAGTACAACAGTACAATGTACCTGCTGGACCATTTTTTTCCAATAAAAGTGTCATACTTTGCCTGGGGTAAACAAATAAGGGAAGTATATATGATCCAACTGCACTTACAGCACAAATAACTGAAACATTTTCACCACGTTCTCCTGATGCAATAACTGTTTCATACATTTGGGTCCCAAACGTTTGGCTGTTTATTTTGGAACAATGTAAATTCCAGTTTCATACACATTATACATCCTTTCTGGAGGAAAGTTGTTTTTGTCAATGACAATTCTTAAGTTTTGAAAGTATTGATTTATTTCTGTTTTGTTAAATGTTGTTATGCGATTTACGCTAGTTGATTCCGGTTTTATTAAACTGATTCCACTGTTTCTCTTTAAAAACTTCTTATACCAGTCATGGCCAGCCAATTGATTAGTTCGGTTAAAATTATGTTTTATGTTATTGGCTTCTGCATACTTATAAACCAGTCGGCACAATTCTTCTTTGGTTATTCCAAAAAATAATTTAGCCAAGGTTTGTACGTATGGAAAAATTTCATTTTCTTGCCGTGGTGCACAAATGGGTGCTCTGCCCAATGAAATTGATTTTTGTTGTCTTACATTATTTCTAATTTTTAAGTGACGTCTTAAAGTGGCCTCTGGAATTTCATACTGCCTTGCCACTTCACGTATTTTCCTATTTTCTGTTATAACCTTGTTTACAGCCGCGGCAATACGATCTGAATGTATTCCTCTATTTGTTTTTCTTGTATATTTCTCCATCTAAAAAAATTCAAAGTTGTACATAATAAGTATATTATTATCCAGGGTAAGACGACGCACGTCATCTTTGCCTTAAGTCAGTGCGTCATCTTAGCCTATTTTAGGTGAGTTTAAAACATGTTCGATTAAACAAATATTTACGCATACAATATATACTAAAAATACTCACAAATGAAATATGTTTTTCATGCGTATTCATTATAATTAGATTTGAAAACAATTTAGGTATGTTACCTTCTTTGCAGCTGTTCACTCAAATTAAATCAATTCACATGTATATACACTTTGGCTTCTCGTCTTATACTACGCTGCAAGACCGTTTATCTAACACTTGGCGGTAAGAGATGGATATGGGATGAGGGCGGGAAACTTGAATTAGGGAGTGTATAGTGTTCCAATAACCAAAAAGTAGAGGTGAGTCATGTTAGTAGCTGCGTCATCTTCGACTGATACCCCCCTAACTATTTACGCAATTTATTTATACACTCAACTTTTCACCTACCCTTAATTTATGTAAACACTTAACTGCTATTTTATATTAATACACTGTTCACTATTTAACAAAATAATTCATATTAAACATAGTTCACTTGTTATGCGGTGTTCGCTACAAGATCAGACTGTAGACTAACTTACGGCTGAGAGAGAGAGAGAGAAAAGTTCGAGAGAAATTTTGGTTGGGTTTCTGGGTTTTTGAGTTAGATATATGGGGATATTCGAGATAAGACCCAGATATTGGATGCGGTTCCTCTGCAGGGCGGGGTTGGAGATTTTTATATGGGGTTTGTGTGCGCGTTCATTGGGGGTTGGCGGGTTTTGTTTGTGTTGAGAGGGTAGGTGGTTGGTTGAAGAATTCGAGGGGAGGCGGTAATTAATCGTTTGTGTTGAAATGATTTGAGTGAATGGCTGGCATAATAATAATAATAATCGTAAATCTAAAAATTTCGTCGATACGTCGGCCCATCGGGCTAGTAAATAAATTCACCATGCTACAGGAAAAAACGTGAAAAACCTGCAGCACCGACGGGGGGGTTGGGGCTCGCGGATTCAAGTGGAAGTAATTTCACTCCTGATGGGAGTGAAAGTGAAGTGGGCACGCCTGCCTATGTTTGTGATAGAGCAGTGGTGTCGATATATGGATGGAATTAGGTGACGAAGAGTGTCGGCTATGATGTCCCTCGAGTTAAAATGCCGTTCATTAGGGTGACAGTTAGGATTCCTATAATGATTTTGGTGTCTGTTGAGAGTTCGAAGGGAACTGGTGGCTTTTTGAGAGTGACTGGAGCAGTTTCTTGGGGGGTATTTGGTGTGGTTAGCATATGGGAACAGCGAGGGTGGAAAGTGGTGTGAGGTCCGCCGCAATTGGTGCAAGTAGGAGTACCGGACTTGGTGCATTTTTCGGTGCGGTGGCCAGTTTGGCCGGAAGAAGGGCATATCGGTTGAGACCGATAAGAATCGGAAGAATGTCCGGGTTAGGTGCATCGGTTGCAGTATTGTGAGACGGGGGGCAGAGGGTTGGCGTTGTATGGTTCACACTGGTGTGGGAGGCCAAAAAATGAGATGCCGGAAGTGAGGGCTTGGTGATTGTGGATGTCGGAGTGTGTGATGATGCGGAACATCGATGTGGGTTTATTAGTGGACGTTTTGACGAAAGAGAATTGTTGATCGTGAATAATTTCTTCGAATTCTTCGAGGGGGATCGTTGGATCTACATTCCTGCAGACAAGTGAGAAAGAGGGTGTTAGGGTTTTGACTGGTTGGGGTGGACGTTGCGTGGAGTTTAGAATGTTTACAGTGATGTTGGGGTCACCAGTGGAGTTTTGGATTTTTCTGAGCATTGTATTCACTGACATCGTGGAAGAGGTTTTAAGGTTCTATTGAAATTTGCTATGAGATCAAGGATGTCAGTTTACGAGTTCGAGGGTGTTTAAGAGGGTAAAGAGAGATTTTTGGGTTGAATATTGGGGTGGGAGGTTTCTGAGGTTCAGGGTTTGGGTGTATGTTGTGTTGTTGGCGGGGGTTGATGTGGGGTTGTTGAGAGAGGTAGGAGCTGGTGTGGATCGCAGTTTCGTCTTCCCGACGAGGATGAAGTCATCCTCGCCGGGACCGGATGGTTGTCGGAAAATTGAGGGAGTGGGGGCTGGGGATCTTACAGAGGAAGCGTAAGACCTGGGAGGGGGGAGATGGAAGTGTGTTTTGGGTTTGACGTGGAGGAGTTTTGAGGGTTTGGGGAGGATGGATTAGAGGCTTCAAATATGGATGTTTGGAGTTATTTTTCTTCCGAGTTCGTCAAGTTCTCGGCGTAAGCATAGGGTTGACGTGGAGGAGTCGTCTATGGATTTCTGGGGTTGAATTTTTTTCGAGTTCGTCAAGTTGTCGGGAAAAGTCGGTGAAATTGGTGGTTTGTGGTGCGGTGCTTTGGGATGTGGTGTGTTGGGATCTGCGGGTACGTCTGGAAGACCTTTTGGGTGTTTTCTGTGTTGTGAATAGGTGTGGATGGCTGTGAAAGCTAATACCAACAGCGTAATCACTGCTGGAGGGAGTTGCCTCCCCAGTTAAGGGTGTCCTGACTTATTAGCATCTGTGGGTGTTTTATATTTACCTGAGTTTGTATCCTTCCTACGTCTGGCGTGGTTTTATTTTATATTGTTGCGCGATTCTTCAGGATTTCATGAATAAAATTTGTTTCGAAAGAAACAGTTGTAACACTTCTAGGGATTACAGTGAACTATCGAACTAAAAGTTGCCGGTGAGGTCTACTATGAGGTGGTTTTAATCAGTGACCAACTCTGCTATTACACCTTCCTCTAACGATGGACTGGAACAATAAAAAAACTCGACCGTCCTTCTTAGAAGTGCCCAATAAGAACAATGACAAAAAAACTTCCGTTCCAAGAAATTTGTGCTCTCTCGCCATAATTAGAACTCTAGATAACGGATTTAAACTGGACTGGCTCCGACGACTACACCAATGTGCAATTACATAACAATAAGAAATGGCTTACGCTATCTCTCTGATTTATTCTTCTTCCAATTCAGATCTCTTCGATCTTTTTACATTCAATTGTTATTTTCTCATCATTCTCAGTAGATTATTTTGAAATTTGCATAGCTTTCAACTAATGGGGCTGCCGGTCAGTTGAGCAATTCCGATTCTTCGAGGAATAGCGGAATGAGTATTCCTGTTCTCAATACTCATGTCAATTGGTTACAATAATTGTAATTGCACATTATTTGCACTACCATCTAAACATATTGTTTCCATTCGCTTATTTATCGATTTTTATAAATATTACAGATAATATCCTGATACAATTCTATTGAGTACTATCTCGATTTCCTCAAAATCATCAATTGTCGTTTATCAGCGCAAAAAGTTTTGAATGTCATTCTATTGAACATTTTTTCTCCTATTGCTTACTCCAGGATGTTATGAATTTCTTGTTATTATTCATATCTTTCTGTTGTTCCTTGATTTGTTTTTCTCCAGATGTTTGGAGCCGATTAGAATTCTTATTAATTTCAATAATAAAATATAACCTGTTACTTTTCAAATGAGTCTAAGTGTTTCTAAATAATTCCATAATATAATGAAAGAATAATAAGAAATCTCAAAATTGTCATTTTTTTAGAGTTTTTGTCATTTTTTTATTATAATGCTGAATTATTTAGAAACAGTTAGTTTCATTTAAACAGTAATATGAGTAGATTCCACACAGTAATGGTCGAAACGTAAATTTGATTAAAATTTAGACTCTTAATTTTGGCTATTGTAGATAAGATATAGTCGATTTTAAGTCGCAACAGTTCAAACAAACTAAATGGTTATTATTGAAAGTTGTTAATAAACATACTACTTCCATATATCATTCCAATCATTAAATTTGAGTAAATGAGTGATTGCATATTTGAATTCCACTATTCAATTCGGATTCTAACAGTTGTTATAAATTTATTTCTTCTTCTAATCAAAGTATGTTGACATTCGAGAGTTTATAGGAATGCAAGACCATTAAAATAGCCAGCAAGATAATAAGCACAATACAAACATTCATTTCTTTTGAGGAGGTGTTAGTTTGTCGGATTACAATAACTATAATTCACCTAACTAAACAATTCGTTAAACAGAAACAATAAAGTAACTTTCACAAATAATTTATTAGAACAATGTGTGTGCGTTCGAAAGTAATGTTGTTTATTGTATATCCCAATAAATAAGGAAGTACTGGATTTGAAAATATGTATCTGGAGCTGTTTCTTGAAGAAAATATTTTGTTCATTATCACCATAATGCCATGAATTTAGTTGCAAAAGTTACAATTGGCGAGAGTTTCAAGTATTGGTTATATTATATATTTTTCTTATTTATTTAAATACACATTGGGTGGGATAAATTTATACACACATACTTACGTAATATATTTATACACTTAATTATTCACTTATACTTAATTTATGAGACACACTCAATTTCTAAATTATATTAAACACACTTCATTTTCACTCACATTAAATTTATATAAATACTTCACTACCAATTTATATTTCAAATAAAATGTTCACCATTATTCACTATTCATATATTCACGTATGTTCATTACCAGATTAAATTGTAGACTAAACTAAGAGCTCGTAGGTAGTCGCATATATATTAGAACCACTTCCAGGATCCTTCGGATTCCTAAAATTTCTAGTATGCGGCTCCAAACAAACAATTCACGTTCTTAGAAATGTCAATAAAAGCAATCACAAAAAATAGTCCTTCCCAAAAATCAGTGCGATCCTCCAAAATGTTTACTTTTAAATATCGTATTAGACTGAGTAGAATGCAGGGACTACACCACTGTGCGATATTGTAACATAACCCCCTTCTTAAAAGAAAGTTCCTCCTGGTACTTCTCTGTAGCGGGCACTGGATATTCAAATCGGCAACTGGACCCATTTCTACACTTTCCAGTCATATGTAAATAACAGGGCACCGTCTTCATCGGGTACTGATATCGGGGGTAAAGCTGCAAATTAATATGTGAACACTCGTGTCTTGGAATATGACCTCTATTATGTTCCTGATGCCTCGCCAATCCGACTGGTTGTTCTCTATCATAGGCATCGCTAGTTTCTCCAAGTTGGATTCCAGCACATGGTGTCAAAGGCTTCGTAGCGATTCCCACAAATCCCGGTAGGTAGATCGATCTTGTATTTCATTTTTGGTTACCAGGTAGAAGACGTACCGCGAATTGTTGGCTCTTGATTCGGGATCACGAAAATTTTCACCCACTTTGTAAAATAATCAATTATGACCAGAATGTATTTACCACAATTTTCTGTCGTCGGAAATGGTCCAGTGATCCTTCCCAAAAGTCTCCCGACATTAGATTGTTTAATAGGTGCCATTCTCTTGCGATGTGCTCCATTAGTCGTAACACTAGTCGTACATTTCTTACACCAGTCCTTCGTATCATCGGAGCTGTTCATCCAATAGAACCTGTTACGGACTCGCTGGAGGGTTTTCTTTATTCCCAGATGACGTCCTGGTGAACTGTCGTGTAACATAGTCAATACCTCAAGTACTCTTGTTATCGGGATACCTAGCTGTCTTCTCTTCTCGGAACCATAGTCGTTTTCAAAATTCTTTTTAACGAGCCTTCTTCCAGGACAAGGGAGTCCCACTGAGCCCAAAATGTCTTGAGTGTCGGTGATAATCTTGACACTTTTTGCGAAGTAGGTCGCCGATTTTCTTCTTCCCAATGCTGAATTATTTTCTCATCATCTCAATCTCCTGATCTTCTCTGATCCTGGTGGGTGACTATTCTTCGCCAAATACTGTAGTTATTGTAACCGCAGCTTCCTTAGATCAAATCTGTCCTCGTCACCTTCTCCTTCTAATTTCTAATTTTTCAAGGAAATCCAGTTCTGGTTTTTTATCACAAACATGCAGTACTTCTTTTTCTGTGTCAGGTGTCAATGAATGTTTGGTGTCAAGTCGATGTTTTGCGTAGTGGGATTTATCTGGTTGTTCTAATCTGTATGCTCGTAAGTGTTAGCTGTATCTGATTCAAAAATTTCTAGGGTTTTGACCCGAATAGACAGCATTACATTCTGGACATTTAAGTTTATATATACCAAACTTCTTTAAATGGGATATTTTTGTTTTTACATTTAACAATTTTTCACTCACATTACTTTCTCTTTTAAAAGAAATTTTTGTATTTGTAGTTAGCGATATTATCTTTGAAATATTATTAGAAATATTACCTGCATATGTGATGGTTTTATAATTTTTTATTTCGTAAGCTTGTTCAGGAAATATTAGTTGTAATACCACTTTTTCCTCTTTTTTATGTATTAATTTTTTTCATATGTAATGGGTAACCATTAGATGTTGCTATTGGTTTAATTGTATTAATTTCTCTATTAGAACTACATTTGTTCATATGAACTGAAAAAACTTTATGTATCATGAAATTATATGCTGCTAATTAATGTGAAATGGGGTGATTGGAATTATATGGAATCGTTACAGCTGTGTGTGTTGGTTTGTTGTAAGTGGAATAATCAAGTATGGTAATAACTCTTTGAATTATTAAATCAGAAAAATTGATTGAGTTATTTCCTTCAACTTCTAATGTAAATTTAAATTTTGGGTGTAAATTATTAATATGGTTCAAAAATACATCTAATTGTCGTCCACTACCTATAAACCAAGCTACTATGTCATCTACATATTCATACCAAAATAAAAAAAATTTTTAAATATTACTTTCAAAGATTTTACTTTCTAAACTGTTCATAAAAATGTTCACCAAAATTGGTGATATAGGGCAAAGGTTTGAAATAAGAGACTGCTTAGACAACTACATAAAAGTTGTACATTCTGAACTCACGTTCCAACTACATCCAGTAGAATTTGACTGTTTAGATGACAAAATCAGAGATAGTGTCAGCACGGCGAAGCACAAGAAATTAAGGAAACAAGAAGAAAAACTACAGAAACTTGAGCAGACACAACATTGAATTCAATACTCTGAATATTATGAACTTACATACTTACATACCAACACAATTCGCACCACAATTTGAAAACCTTCCAGATACTAATTTTACAGATAGCAGAATAGAATTTTTAAATAAAGGTTACATACCACCAAATTTTACGAATAATATTAAACAAATATTAGCTACTGAATGAGAAATAGCTTTGAAATCTAATTCAAATAATTATCTCTATGAGAAATTAAAAATTGACCAGTTAATCAAAAATCTTGAACCGTCAAAGGCTAAACGTCAAGTAAAAAATGACAATGCAGATTTAAAGTAAATAAAAAGGAAAGTAGAGAATAATAACCTAACAATTACAAAACCTGACAAGGGGAATGCCTCTGTCACATTGACAACTACAGATTATAATTCAAAAATATATAACTTTGTAGGTTCCAGCGATGTACAAGTTCTTAACGCAGACCCAACAAAAAAGTTTCCTAATAATGTAAGAGATTTTGTTAATAATTCAAATTATATTTTAAGTGATTACGAAAAGAAGTCTGTCATAAATCAAAATCGTCATTCTCCACAATTATATGGAACCATTAAATTACATAAAATGACGAAACCAATTAGACCTGTAGTTTCTTATGGTAATACTCCTGATAATATATTAGCAAAAAACTTAACAATATACTTAATAGTTACGGATATACATCTAAATACTCAATTGAAAATTCAATAGGAATAATCTGAAAATCAAAAGCATTCAACTTACAAGATCACTAAGAACTCATTTCATTTGATGTTACCAATATGTTCACTAAAATTCTTCCTAAAGAATGTCTAACACTTGTTAGAAAATTACTAGGAGATAAAAATATCAATGCAGGAATAATATCAGATGTACTTAATTTATTTGATGTATTTATTAATAAGAATTATTTCCCTTTTGACATTAAGATATATATTGAAAATGACGGTATACCAATGGGAAGCCCTATATCACCAATTTTGGCAAAAATTTTTATGGACAGTTTAGAATGTAAAATCTTTGAAAGTAATATTTCAAAAAATGTATTTTGGTATAGATAGATAGATGACATATTAGCTTGTTTTATAGGTAGTGAACGACAATTAGATGTATTTTTCAATCATATTAATAATTTACACCGAAAAAATAAATTTACATTAGATGTTGAAGAAAATAAATCAATCAATTTTCTTGATTTAGGTGATTTAAGAATTCAAAGAGTTAATAATGTACTTGATTACTCCATTTACAGAAAACCAACACACACTGATGTAACGATTCCATGTAATTCCAATCAGCCCGTATCACATAAATTAGCAGCATATAATTTCATGATACATGGAGTTTTTTCGGACAAATGTAGTTTTAATACAGAAATTAATACAATTAAACAAATGGCAACATCCAACGTTTATCCATTACGTATGAAAAATAAATTAATTAATAAAAAAGAGGAGAAAGTGGTAATACAACTAATATTTTCTGAACATGCTTACGAAATGAAAAATTATAAAACCGTCACACATGCAGGTAATATTTCTAATGATATTCCAAAGATTAGGCTAAGAATACAGCAATTTCTATTGTTCAATGTAAAAACAAAAATATCCCCATTAAGGTAGTTTGGTATATATAAACTTATATGTCCAGAATGTAATGCTGTCTATTTGGGTGAAACTCTTAGACATTTTGAAATCCGATACAGTGAACCCTTACGAGCATACAGATTAAAACAACCAGATAAATCCCACTACGTAAAACATCTACTTGACACCAAACATTCATTGACACCTGACACAGAACTAGAAGTACTGCATGTTTCTGATGAGAAACAAGAACTGTATTTACTTGAAGAATTGAGAATTAGAATACACTTGAGAAACCCACAATATGAAGTCGTCAATGAACAGATAAATCTAGGGAGTTCTCCACTATTAAACTGTGATAATTGTAAAGATTAGCAGATATAGTCTTCTTGGTTTTCTATATCATTGCACAGTTATATTGATCTTAATTGGAAAAAAGATATCCAGGATATATCCATAGGGCTAATAATATAGAAGCTTCAATATTTGTAGTATCATGCTTCTTCTTATTCCTATTAACATGTATTAAGTCAATCACAAGGTAAGTCACTTCTTGGTCTAACCAAAAATAATTATTAAACATCAGGTATCATTACACAGTTATACTGGAAAAAGATAACCAGGATATTCCCATAGGGCTACTATTATATAAGCTCCAATATCTGTAATATCGTAACCTATTTTTTCTATTAATATATATTTAGTCAATCACAAGGTAGGTCATTCCTTGGTCTAGCAAAAAATAATTATTAAACATCAGGTAGGCATCAATTGAAATGTAACTTCTGTCATTCTGACGATGATATTTAGTATCGAAACAATTGTCAAATTTCTTACAATTTTTAACATTTTTTCAGTATATTGTGGAATTATATAAAAACGGTAAGTTTCATTTAAAACAGTCATACTTCTTAGAAATGTCTATTAGAACATTCACAACAAAATAGCCCTTTTCGGAAATCGGTGCGCTCCCGCCAAAATTTTAACTTATAGATATCGTATTAGTCTTACTTATATAAATTATTCCAATTTTTAAATGCTTCATCCTGTTTATTTATGATTTTATTGAATTTAGGGCTGATTTGTATCTTTGTAAATAAAGATATCCGTCAAGTTTTTTATTTCTTATTGATTATTCGATGCAAAAATCTTAGTTCAAAATTTCAAATGAGATTCAGTAGAAGTCCCCTATGTAGAGTCATTCCGATCATTTTAGGAACCATTTGGAAAAAAATAAACCGAAAGCCGATAATTTATCTATAGAGTTTCACAAGATCCTTTTTAAATTTTATTGAATATTAAATTTTTTTAACAAATCTAGAAAGAATAATTTGTTAAGGTTATGAAGTAGAAATAAAATATTCATTTTTGTAATAAATTATATTTGGAGCTATAAAATTAATCTAATTAAAACATTAGGGTCGAAATCCAATGTATTGAATCAACACCGTTGTAAACTATAATAAAAATTGTGGAGAAGTTGTCTAAAAATAGAATCAGTTTATAGCGATAGAGAACTGCTTTGCAAACTAAAAGGACTAGCGGTATAAGTACCTCGTTAGAGTGAACTCTGTTTACTGATTGAAGTTCACCAATTTTGGTGTTTATAGCAAATTGCTTGACTAACACGGGAAGTATATTATTGATGACTCGAATAATTTCTATAATGTATATTGTAACATTCTATCAAGAAGAAAATGGAGAAGTACTGAAGTGCCATTTTTTATGTTATTTATGCTCCTTCTTGAATTTCATTCTTCAATCGATTATGTGTTGTTATTATTTTCTCTCTCACAACTATTGAAATAAATTGGAAAAATAATTTTCAACAGATTTTCTGAATGAAAAATATGTATTCCATAATTCATATTTTCAAGATACAAGTCAACCTTTTTTTAAGTCAGATTAGAGATATTGTAGCAGCAATATACCACAAATTTATTTTCAAATGATCAACTGATTCCTAGTATCATATCATGATAATTTTTTTATGTGCAAAGAAAAGTTTTACTCATAATTCTGTATCTTGATCGTGAATTGGCACATGCGCAGATCAATTTCTGTTTGTCAGGTTTGCAAACCCTATACAATATAAACATACAATAGGATAGGGTACGTTTCGCCGGCAACGTTTTGCCGGTGTCGATTCGCCGACAGGTACGTTTCGCCCGGGAAATTTTCGCCGGTAATGTTTCGCCAGCAGTACATTTATCAAATAACTCATTTCAACACAAGTATTTAATTTGAAAATATCTTAGAAAATATATTATGCACAAAAGTGTTATAAAAAACTGTATTTTAGATAATTTCAAAATTGTGAGGTAACCCTCGCAAAAAATCTAAAATATTTCTGTTACTAAAATCTTCTACAATTGTGAGAATCTGTCACTAATATAAACGTCTTTTTTTCATTGGGTTCATTTCCAGCAACTAACTTTTCGTAAAAAATGTCCCTATTTTTTTGAATCTTCTTCAGTTCCGAAATGAATTTCCAAATTGTGGGGTGATGTGAGCCCAGTTGTGCTTGAATTCTTCTGTGCGCAGCCTCTACTATATTGTTAGTTTTCTAAAAAACACATCTTTTATTATTTTTAATACTTTTGGTTACATTATTTCACCTCTATTGCATTCAAAAACCGTGGTGTTTCTGGTGGAAAATTTGGAATACATCTACTATTTCCCCTCCTATTGCGAACTCCCAAATAATTGGATTCAAACCAATTTGCAACAGGCAATGACGCTTCTTCCTCACTTAGATTTGGAACAGGCACAAAAGCCTGCACTAAACTTGATGCAAAATGTACCTAACTAATAATTTGGTGGTGGTGGTTAAATTTTTCATAACATTAAATGACCTCTAATACCATTCGTTGGATATCCCCATTTGTTTATCGGTTAATCTGACAACCCTTCAAAGTACAATACAACTTTAATCTGTTTTTGGGTTTGCAATTCGTAAGAATACAAGGAAAAAGACATTAACGTTGTTATACAAGCTCAATTATACCTACTTATCCACCTTAACTCTGCTTGATTTTTTTTTCTGTTGTCTTAATTTGTGGACACAATATCTGTGGAAGAGATAACTAAAAGGACCCACCGACGAATCGTGAGGTCGGCGAATCGTGCTATCAGCTAAACGTTCCCGGCGAAACATTACAGGCGAAACGCTACTAGCGAAACGTTGCCAGCGAAACGTACCGCTTCCACATACAATACCACAGTCTGTCTTGTTCCACTTTTCCATATGTAGTAGACACAAGAATCTGTTCTAGTGGGCTTGAAGTTGGGTTTCAAAATAAATTCATCAAACTTTTCATTTTTACAATGTGACATTAACATTAAAATATTCTTTATTATCTGTTTTATATGCCCTGTTTACAGTAGTCTAAAAATAATAGTTATTTGTATGCTTAGGCCGCGAAATACCTTTTTAACGTACCAAAAGAATAGTTATCGCCGAGGCCGCTTGCGGCCGAGGCAAGATAATCTCGAGGTCGTTAAAAAGTTTCGCGGCCATGGCATACACACTATTTTTCGTGCAATCGTTAAAATTATTAAACTAGATAATTGTAAATAAATATATTATTGCTCTAAAATCAACAGCAGTTCAATTTATTTAACAATGTTAACGTGTGCTATGGAAATGATTTGTTTCAATATATACAAAATATTTTGACAGTTCTTGACAAAACGCAAAATGTCTGAAACTGATAGCGATATTTCAGTACCTTCCACTCCTCCTGAACTCAAAAGCGTTGTAAATTCGGCGCTTTCCGTTTAATTACCCGAAAAATCGAAACGGCAGTACGAAAAATGTTACGGCGAGCTTAAAGATTGGTGTGACAAAAAGAATATTAAGACGATGTCTGAAAACATTTTATTGGCTTATTTGATGCAGAAATCAAATGTAAAAAGTATTCATCCTAAATAATATAAGTACGCGTGTTTTTGTTGGTATTCAATAAAAAATAATCCTTGTCTTTGTAGTATTTTCGAAATGTCAAATTTGGAAGTGACGTTTGATTTTGCGGCCGTTGCTATGGGTAACGGCTGCGAAATTAAATTTCGTGGACTGTGCTGAGAACGCGAAATACTGGCTTCGCGTGCAATTGCACGAAAAACAAATATATGTAAATGCCGATGGACTGCCTATTCTCAGAATGTCTGCTGTTGTCTTGTGTGGCGTTATGGCTCCTTGCCGTTCCAGCATTATTTTTAATTTTGTCTGTTTAAATTACTTTGTCTCTGGCATATAGTTGTGGTCCCTAGAATCTTTCCGCTGGGTTATCCCTGGAAAGCAACTGGAAAACAGGGTTTAAAAAAAAGGGTAGTAGTTTTCGAGAGGACATCATGGCTGACATTGGTTTTGTTTTTATATAATTTGGTAAATATGTGGAGTATTTCAGTGCGGTTATGAAACTGAACTCAATTTACACCCGATGTGAAGAATATGGGTTTGGAATTAAACAACCAAGTTATGTGATTAACGATCGATGCAGAAGCCTACACCCAATATCGCGGATGTCTTTTGCGAGATTTGCGGCATTAAGATTTTTGCGTAGATCTTGTGGCAGTCACGGATATAGGAATAGAAAATGGATTACCAGTCCACTGTTCAGTAAATGACTGTAGCATGCGTTTCGCCATCGCGTGACGATTTCTGTTGACAACACTGAATATTACATCAATCAGCCTTTAAAAATTGTATGTATGTTAAGTTTCTAAAAATAACTTCAATTTTTCCAATTTTTTGTGGGTATATTGCGGCTAATTTCCGTCGCGTTTATTGTTACTAAGAAGTAAGTATTCAAATATTATTAAATTGAATAATTTTATAGTCATAGCACATTAGAGAGCAGTTCGTTATAATTTTGTCTACCTGTTGTTTATTTATTGTTCCAAATATAAGTAGCAATTTCATAGCATTATAATCATAGTTTATTCGTAGGTCAGAGCATCATTTTAATATATTTATTATAAAAAAGAAAGCTATGCACTGTTTAGAGTATAAATATAAATTAATAGAAGGAATGTACCTAAAATTTAAATTATTCCCGAAATTACAGTAACCAATGCATGATGTTTTCTCAATGATTTATTCGATATTTCAGATTCTAGGAACCCTTCTCGAATAGATATAAACACACAATAGTTTTTGGTAACACAAATCGTTCACTGCCTATAAAACAAGCTAATATGTCATCTACATACTCGTATCTATAACAAGATAAAACATTTTTTAAAATAATACTTTCAAAGATTTTTCTTTCTAAACTCTCTATAAAAATGTTTGCCAAAATTGGTGATATAGGGCTTTCCATTGGTAAACCTTCATTTTGAATATATACCTTATTATCAAAAGTGGAATAATTCTGAATAATACATGCATCAAATAAATTAAGTATATCTAATATTATTCCTGGATTATTATTTTTATCTTCTAGTAATTTTCTTACAAGTATTAGACATTCTTTAGGAGGAATTTTAGTGCACGTATTGGTAACATCAAATGAAATGAGATTGGAGTTATCTTGCAAGTTGAATGCGTTTAATTTTTTTTATTAGTTCTATTGAATTTTTAATTGGGTATTTAGATGTATATCCGTAACTATCAAGTATATTGTTAAGTTTTTTTGCCATTATATTGTTACGAGTATCAACATAAGAAACTACAGAAACCAATTACCTGTAAAAGTACTCCATACTTGTGATAAGAAACAAGAACTGGATTTCATTGAAGAACTAGAAATTAGAAGAAACTTGAGAAACCCACAATATCAAGTTGTCAATGAACAGATAAATCTAGGGAGTTATCCACTATTAAACTGTCTTCTTAAGTGATAATTGTGAAGATCAGCAGATATAGTTTTTCTGGTTTACTATATCCTTGCACAGTTATACTGATCTTAATTGGAAAAATGATATCCAGGATATCACCATAGGGCTAATAATATCTAAGCTTTAGTATTTGTAATATCATATCTTCTTTTTTTTGTATTAACATATATTAAGTCAATCACACTTCTTGGTCTATCCAAAAATAATTAATAAACATCAGGTAGGCAGTAAATGAAATGTAACACCTGTCATTCTGACGATAATATTTATTATCGAAACAATATAAAAAGTAGTGAAATAAGGTGATACGATGGTCGATGCCAAATAGAGTCAATCAAAGAAAGATTCCTGTTCCATGGTTGAGGAAGTGATTGAAGCATATAGAAATACATTGGATACTTGGATATCAATGGAACTGGATGGTCGCAATGGAAAAGACGAAGAAGTTGATCGATTAAACTACTTCAATTCCAGTTCTAAGTTAAAATTTGTACGATGTTCGACTAATTTTCAATTTGAGTAGATTGTAGGTAACTAAGAATGATTTAAAATGGCCAATCGGCTTATTAAGTTTTCCGTCATAGTACTTTATTTAATATTGTCGGATTAAAGGCTAATCAGCCACTGTGAAATTAAAAGACTAGTTTCCTTCCTGACTGTATGTATTTAAGCGGCATCTCACGATACGAAAGTTCTCTTGTTAACTATTGTTTTTAAAATTGTGATGATATTCTATATTCGTTGGTGAGTTGAGATTCTTCAAATATACTTGTTTTAAGACCGACCAGAAAATATACACATTTTGGACAATCCAGAAAATAACGCAAAAGCTTTTTCTTGTCCCTGATTTTTCATTTTTCCAATCGCTCTTTCATAATACAATCTACCTTGATTTGGTTACTATGAAAAGTTCTTGCTCTAGTAAAAATCCAATGAAATGAGTTAATTTGAGGTCATTTGATTGAACACAACCAATCAGAACAACAATATACTGAAAACAGATCCCATGGGCTGTTTTCACACTATCACGTTGTTATGGATACAATTTGATTATTTATTTCGATATTGACGTTTCAAATATTTAATATTTCAAAATGTCACGATTTGGTCATAATACTGACGAGAATATTAATGAAATTATAGAAGCTCTGTACTTCTTTTCTATAATTAGCAAAACATTTTCTATCCGAATAACCCTCGAACATTGATAAATGCTCAAACTTTCTCAAGCTTGTTGCTTATAGGCAACAGACCTCCGCCTGCGGCGTCGGTCTGTTTCCAAGCAACAAGCTTTCGAAATCTGTTATAAAAATTTTTCGAACAATTATCAATATCCTTGGATTATTACTACTGATAACAACGTTTCGATATATTGTCGAGTGATGACAGTTCGTTGATTTTTAATTTGTGATTTATGTCAAACTTATTTCACGAGTGCGCAAATTTAACAATAATATGAATTCAGATTTTGAATTATCCTACACGGAAAATGAGATTCCAGAAGAAATTTTGGAAGCAGCGAAAAAAGCAACTTACGATATATTACCAGTAAAATCAAAAGTCTATTACGAGAAGTCGTATGACGCATTTGAAAATTGGTGTCGAGAAAAAAAAGTGAAAAATGTGAATTAAGAAGTCCTTTTAGCATATTTTGCTGAAAAGTCCCAAAAACTGGCTTCCTGAACATTATGGAGCTTATATTGAATGCTAAAATCTACTTTGGCCATAAAAAATAATGTGAACATTAATAATTTCTTCAAACTAATAACTTTCATTAAAAAGAAGCCTATTGGTCATAAACCGAAGAAATCTAATATTCTGTCAAGAGAACAAATTGAAACGTTTCTGAACAATGCTGCCAATAGCGAATATCGTATGCTCAAGGTAAGTAAAAAAAGCAAACAAGTTAAAAACTCGTTACCATTTACAATGAACCTTAATTTTGTTTGAGGTGCTTTTGATTATATGTTCCGCAGAGGCATGTCGTAAATATGACACTCGATGATATCGAAAATAAGGAAACAATGTTGATAGTTAAAATCCCCATTACCAAGACAAATACCACCAGGACATTCATTGTGAATTCCGAAAGAGATTTGCAACTTCATAGGAATTATTTGCAATTCAGACCACCACATACTAACCATAAACGGTTTTTGATTTTTTTTAAAGATGGGAAGGGCTCAACCCAAGTAGTAGGATTGCATTCTGCAGCAATTTTACTAGTAGATGGAGGAGGTGGCATTATAGATTTAAAACGGCACGGAGGATTCACATCCTCCACTGTAGCAGAAGGTTGCATAAAAGATGCAGTAAAAAAAATTGATATAGCAAACAAAATCCATGCGGGATGTTCCAAAGACAATATACAGGAAACTAGTTTTGTTACTACCACCACAAAAAATATAACAAATCCCAGCATTTCACACATCTTCCTTACATATATTTAACGTTCACCATTGTACATTTAACATATATATTCAAAAATAACGGATTTATGCAGATGTATCCAGTATCTTCATTATTTCATCCGGTTTCAGTTCTGTTGATTACTTTGTTATAAAAAGTGAAATAAAGAATTAAATGTATATTGGAGTGTCTATCTTAAAAAAAATATTGGGTCTCTCCAAGATTCCAGAACTCGCCAAGGGCTCGCCATGGAATCTGCTTGTCACGATCTGAAAAACACTACTTTCCGGTCTTGTAACGTAAAGTACTATTCTGTGATTTGCATGTGTTTGAAGATTTTATTTCAATTATAATATTGGCTTGCTTTTATTTAGTTTGGTGAATGTTTAGTTTTATTATTTATAAAAAATATTTTCCTCTGCGCAGCTCTGCAGCCCCTATGTAGTACCTATACGACATTCCTAGGACACAAAATCCCTAGAACCACCTGGGATATGGCCACAACAGGACACGACTACCACATCCCAACTCTTGGTTCATATTCTAGGACCTAGCTGAGAGCTGCTCATTTCCGAACCTCTCCAAGTTGAGTCCTGTATCTTAGTTCAATTTACAAAAATCTAGACTTGGATATTTTTAATGTATAACTGCGTTTGTATTCGTCTTGTTCCTTAGATAACGCAGTCAATCCAAATTGTCTCATTGATTTCTGAATAAATAGAATTTGTAGAAAACTGTTACTATTTGATTTTCACCAATTTATATTAAATTGGACCATAGCGTTAGGGTTATTTTTAGTTTTTGTTCTTAAGGTAAATTTTCATATGGCTCTTCCAGAATTTCCACTTTCATGTTATTGTTTAAATACATTTAGAATCGCTTAAAGAACCGGTGTCCTCCAAATTAATATCGATTGTTCATCCCATCCCAGTGTAAGCTAATAGAATACTTTAACTGAGGCCGATCACCACTACCTGAGAAGGAGTCTCCAGCCGATGAAATATTTTAACTGAGGGAGTTACACCGTCACATGTTCATACTTCTGTGTCCGTATTACTAATTGTGTTCTTTTCACGGAAATGAAGCTAAAATAATTTTATAATCAATTGATGGGGCAAGTTACATCATTCCATCATTATTAACTTTAGTTACTTCCTGTTAACAATAATTGAAAAATATTGAATCAAAATATGACTCCCAGATATTTTGAAGCGCCAGGCTAAAACAATAAAAAAATAATGAAACCATTTCTTATTCATTAACATCATCGAATTTAATGGTGGTGTTAAGAATGAGTGGTTTAATCATTTCATTTATTCATTATTGTAAACAACTCTTGTTATAATTGATAAAAATCATTTACTTATTATAAACCTTTTGCTTTCTTCCAAATGAATATAATTAATTTAACCTATCAAAATAATAAGTAGGAGAATAGCCTGACATCTCACAAATGCAGAGAGATTAATTGCACTGTTGCCACTGTGAACCACGCCAAACTCTGTCGAACAAATTATTCATTGACATCCAGTATTATTTCGTAATTTAGAAAGAAAGTAAACAATTATTGAGGCTTAGGTTTTTTAATTTGAAAGATTCTGCTGTAAATTTGAAAAAATAAAATGCTCTTCGATAATCTAATATCTTGATAATGTTTTTTCATTGAAATAGAGGTTTTCGAATAAAAAAATTAGATCTCAATGATCACTCAAAATCAAATGGCAATCACTTCGCAATATTCCGGAAACTTGAAGCACATCATATGTTGTGTAGTGATTATAAAAAAATTACTAGAGAAGTCATCTGGGAAAGGGATCAATGGTAAAATAATTTTGTCCCCAACAATATAAGGAGATAAATAATAAGAAAAAAGAAGACAGCCTCGCACTTTTTTCACTCTCCTGAAAAGTTGAAAGCTTCCATATCATTTCCAGTTGAAATAATTTTTCAGTTATTAATATTAGAAAGAAAAATTAAAGTTCAGAACGATTGGTTCAATTTTGAGCGTAGGGATCATATCAGTCAATATTTAAGAACTCTGCGATCAGTTTCAGAAAGTTGAGAATATAATGAGACGAATTGAGAATGTGATTGAAATATGTATACCAGAATGAATACAAAGTTTCATTTCAAAACATATGGGGAAAGTTATCCAATACCTACTTATCGAATATCGATTGTTAACCGGTAAAAATACATTTGACAATGATCTAGAATAATAACACTAATATCTGTCAATGGTATTTTAAATTTCATCAATTTTAAATATTTATAGTATATCAAATTATTTTAATAAAGTTATATGATCTTAAGTGTAATTAAAAATTAATACAAAGTCATGTTATAATCATAACGAAGTTATCAATAGACTAACTCAACGCGATACGTAACCTGAGACATAATCATACAAAGAAACGAAACTCAAAAAATATAACTTAACGCAATGCGTAACTTTAATCACGTAAATTTTTATCACAAAGTAAAAGGCAAAATAATAAGCTAAGATATAAGAAAAGCTATAATATAATATAAACAATTTAGATTTGAATTAAGGAAAACTTATGACCGTAATAAAGAACATTTAATTATTTATCCCTTAAATAACATAAATTTAAAGAGATATATATTTTATAAATGAATATCAATGAAAACGGAAATCGTGGTATGTTGACATGAGTACCAACTAATAATAAAGGAATATTTAATGAACGAGTAAAATAAAAATTGAAACTATTGAAATATTATGTTTAATAATGTAATAAGTAACAGACAGGAATAAAAAGAAATGAATTGAAGTATAACACAATATTATTCATGTTGTAAAATTTGTGAAAATAATAAATAAGTTGCGACCAATCAGAAGACTCTGATTATGTAAAATAATTATGAAGTCAATTATAAATAATAATAGTGGACAATTTATTAACAATTATCAATATAAAGTGTGAAAAACAGCGAAATACAGTATGTTTAAGTCAGAAATATAGTGATTTTCAACATTAAAAGAATGACAATCAGACGCTATAATTATAGAAATTTACGGACTTCCGCTTATCAACAAAGCTTCGGGACGCGAAGAAAACGAGGAGAATGAAACCGAAGCTGATTCCATGTCGAACTCTTAGTTTAAGTAAAAGTGGTTAAATTAAATATAAATAATTATTCAACACATTAAATTCGTTACCAGAAGACCCAGTAACAAGTGTAGATAATTTTTCCCGAACGAGACAAGTTTTTTATCAAAATATGCAGGAATTAAGAGTACATCGCCAGTGTTTAGTGACGCGTTAGTGCAGACATTTTTCGAGAGAAAGAATTATCAAACAGGTCAGTGATATTTTTTTTATCTTTTGGATCCAAAGAAATAAACAATAAACAGATAAATAAAAAATGATCATTTTCATAAACTATCAAAATAATAAAAGGCCATACATATATAAAACATAATGAATAAAAACTATATAATGATATCATATAACTGTATCATAATCATTATAACGACTTACCTGAGTTTCAAATGTATATATTTTGTATGAATTTAGTTTTATAGGATATTTTAACACTATCACATTCATAAATTTCACTTATTCACACATTAAATTAATCCATTTAATCATTATCGTTATTATAAAAATATGTTATGCAAATTTTAGAGAAAATCACTGCATGGTACATATTTCAATAGTTTTCTCCTAAATGTTTTTGTATGGGCGGGAAATTAATGGATTGCATTATTTTTCCTTTATAATTGGTTCAACGCATAGATTGATACCGGAATAAAAAGTGATGCAAAAAATAAAAAATCATATAAAAAAATAGGAAGCATATAACGCTTACCCTTGTTTTGACAGTAGGTCTTCTTGTCGGTACCGACTGATTATGAAGATAGGACCACCACATGAATTCTAAAATCTGGTGTTACACACTTAATTTAAAGGTGAAAATAATGTTTACCACGATCGACAATATGTACTGTCCACCGTTCAAACGCTACTCCTAGGTTTTCGCCTAAAATCTAGTTGACACGCGCCGAACTATGTTTTAACTTGGGGGCAATGCTAAATGCTTCCAAAAATTAATTAAATAATTGCTGTGGGGTTGAACATGCCGCCCACCAAAATGGAACATTTCAGCACTAAATAGAGATTAATAATAATAATTAGATTAATTGTTGTTCAATGATATAACATGAGAAGAGAGAAAAAGGAAAATTTACATTAAAATGCAATTCACTGAGTGAAACGACTAAAACATAATATAATGAGAAAAATGAATAAATAAAAAAAAGAAGAAATTAATTGTGTGGCAAAGGACACACCTAACAGGTCGCATAAATTCACCTTTAGCGGTGCGCAATGTGATAACCCGAATTACTTTATCCGGGCCGCGGTGAACTTCTGTGACACGAGCCAGTGACCATTTTAAAGGAGGCAAATTATCATCTCTTATAAGAACTAAGGTATCCTTTTCAACAGGAATACCCGGAAGTGTCCATTTGCTCCTCTGATGAAGCATATGAATATATTTTCGATCCCACCTGGTCCTGAAATCTTGCTGAATTCGCTGAACCAGCTGCCAACGAGAGAGACGCCCTACCTTTATATCTTGTAAATCAGGATCTATAAGGGTACCTACGGGTGTGAAAACTAGAAAATGAGCTGGAGTGAGTGGAAGGAGATCATGAGGATTAGAGCTAATTGGACAGAGGAGTCTAGAGTTTGAAATGGCCTCTATTTGCACCAGAACCGTATATAATTCCGCATAAGTGAGGATCTGATCGCCTATAACCCTAGAGAGGTGAGTCTTAACTGATTTAATGCCTGCCTCCCACAGACCTCCGAAATTGGGTGCTGAGGGAGGATTGAAATGCCACTTAATGGTCTCCTTTTCAGTAGCACCTTGCGTGGCTTGATCCAGTTGCTTACGAGCCCCAACAAAATTTGTTCCGCAATCGCTGTATATATTAATAACGGAACCCCTACGAGCAACCAAGCGACGAAGCGCGGCAACAAAGGTGTCTGTGGATAGGTCTGAAGCCAATTCTAGATGAACAGCCTTTGTGGCCATACAAACAAACAGAGCGAGATAAGCCTTATGAGTTTTGGCTCCAAGAGATCGTCCAAGCGTTATACAAAAAGGTCCCCCGTAATCCACACCAACATTTGAGAAGGGTTTCACTTGTATATTGTTTCTGTATAAAAAGTTATAGCAGAAATCTGCTCTGCGCAAGTGCTGTAAATCTTCAAGGTTAAATGTTGGATCAATTTTATGCAAATTAAATCCATAGGCGTCTCATAAATAAGTTATGATATTTTTTTATCAACTAAACTTGTTTAAAATCCCTCTTAAACTTAGTGATTCTCTTTCTACAAATCTAACAATTCATATATTTTCAATATCGGCTGTTACTAGCGATCCCGCAACGAATAGGAAAAAACTCTAGTTTTTTTGCTAGCCCTAGCCGGCTGACATGTAGTTCGCCACCATAATTAGTTAAAGTAGTGAATTAAGGAACCAAGCAAGTAAGATTATATTTTCTTCAGTTGTATTCACTCGCATAAAATTGATGGCAATTGAACATTCAATAATATTTTTATATAATTAAATCAATTACCTTTTACATCGTTGCCGGCTCTCTTCCATCAGTGTTACTAGATTTGTGTGTTTGTAATAACTTTATATTTAGATTTGGAGGGAAAATATTTCAGTAAATTGTTTACTAAGTGAAGTGATATAAACATCCGGTCACATCTGGTTTTTGTATACCTTTTCCTGAATCCTAGTCAATTGATTAATAAATCGTAATATATGCATTTAGCTATCGCATCGCTCAAGGATATGTAGGAACGGAAAAATATTATGTTGAATTCCTTCTCATACCATCGAACCAGCGCAGAATAAGTCGAAGTTTTTCATTCCCTTCCTCTACAAAACTATTAAAGAAATATATAAATAATTAAATGTAAGTTTGTTATATTCTATAATAGATAGTTGTCCATTTTCTTAAGCAAAATAAATTTCAGTAAAATAATAGCAAAGTTGATTTCTTAATTATTTGCCCATGAACCCTACTGATATTAGGACTTATCATTCTCTAAAACAAACAAGAGCAGCCGAGGGAAAATAAAGAGCATGCTTATAAAGAGACAGGTAAGAGTGAGGTAAAATATTTAAATTAAATTCAAAAAATCAAATAAATAACAACAATTCATATTCATAACATAATCAATAATATATTAACAATATAAATTAAAATAATGATAAAATATATAATATTCCTATTCTATTTCTTTAAAAATAATAATTATGGACATAATATTTCTTTATATAATATACATTCTAAACAATATATATATATATATATATATATATATATATATATATATATATATATATATAATAGAGTAAAAGGTAGTCGGCATGAACTAGTTAAAAACCAGAATAATTGAACATTTATCAGGAGTAAGTCTTGTCAGGAATAAGTGAACTCTTTTACTTAATGTTGAAAGCTTTCGAAATATGTCTATTTCTTTATCAGTCAACTACAAAAATATATACACAGGTAAAATTGGCAAAAATATTAATTTAAAATTATTACTCACAACTAATCGAGGTTAATCCTTAAAAAAATTGACAAAGGAGACCATTGCAAGGAAACCACTCAACTCTTGAACTTTTAAAACAGCAAAACGTAAAGCGTGATGTTGTTTATAGCATCAAAAACGAATGAAATGATTTGTTGTAAATAATCATTATTCTTTTTTGAAACAAAAAGAAGATGACCCTGTGAACGAAAAAGTTAGTAAATGACTCTCAATATTTTTGTACCGTAGGTATGTAACCAACAATCCAGACAGTCAAGCGTATAAAGAATTATAGCACAAGAGGCGAAAACTTGTGTAAGCCTCAAATCTACCGCGCCTACCCACCCCGTTAACATCGGCACCGCTGGTCGCACTGTAAACCGACAAAAAACCTACCAACCGACAAAGAGGATCTGTGAGAATCCTCATTGGGGTAGACAAAGAACTCTCAACCCCCAAAAATAGTTCACAACGAAAGTGAATGAAAACAAATGTGTTGCATGGTGAAAAACATCAGTACAGAACATACTAGGTTAATCCTCTCACTATTAATTGCTAATATCGTTTGATGAGGGAATCCTACAACCCAGGACATGAATTTCTTTACACATCTTTCCCCGAGAAACTACAGCGGTTTTTTGTGGCGAGGAGGGGTGGGGGCAAATAACCGCTAGAACACTATCACCAACATCGTAATTTCTAAATGTTGTACTTCGCACCATTAAGCGCTTGCCACTCATCATTATGCTCCGTCCAAAAAAAATTTGCAGCCCTCCCCACTGTTAGTAGTATCACATATACTGCAGCGGAAATCACTTCTAATGCACTCATATGCGCGACCAACAAAAACAAAATGACCTCTCCCCATAGATAGTTACACCTCAATATATAAAGTAAAGTTTAAACCTCCCCCCCCCAATGATAATATTAAAAAAAAGCGGCAGCGAAATCCAGTTCAAATGCACTCCTATGCACTACCAACAAAAACGAAATCGCTTATCCCTCTAATTAGTTAAACCTCATAATACCGGAAAGTAGCCCCCCCTTACAATTTTCGAAAAAATAATATGTCAGCTGCATACACTTCTAATGCACTTCTATGCACCACCATCCAAAACAACACAATAACCTCGGTGGAATTTTGATTAAGGAATTTTACACGTTAGCTAATATTCCCTAAATGTTTGACGCATAATAAACGGCACCACTTACTTCTCATGAACGAAAGCGCAGAATATATCAAACAATTTAGATTCTACATCTTATTTAAGACTTGTCGAGAATTTACATATATAACGTGTTTGGCCAGCAACAATGTCAGAGAAGGGGTGGGTCGATTGATCGCGAACCTATTAATTGATTTCACTCTATGGGCGCCAGATAGATTATTGTACCCCGGATACCCAATGTTACCAATATCCCCTTATCCAATCTATCAACCTAACAGGAGAGAAAAATAAAATGAAACACAAGTTTTGAAATGGGATATTCAACTTTAATTTAATTAATCACGAGATGTCTTTTCAATCATATACAATAAAGGGTCGGTTTTTAAAACATATTATCTATTTAATTGAGGATATTGTTGCTTAACTTAAGGTATTCCCAGAACAGTCAACAAAAGTTCAATACCATAGGCCTATACGCCTATATCGAAATATGTTTGTGTGTTCACTTCATTTAAAAGCATATTAAATTCCAAGAAGTATGTTGGTATTAAACTCCATATTTTTATTTGTAATTAACTATTTATTTAATTATGGGCACAAATATGATCAGCATTTAATAGGTCTTCTCTTTCGTAAAAACAAATGAAGTTTTTAAAACCATCCAAATATTCCAAAACTTCTACAAAACTTGTTCTAAAGTAAGTAATCGTACTAAAAAGTATACATCATTAATCCATTTATCTAACTCATCTTCAGTAGCTCCGACTTCAGTAGCGCCAGTCCTTCGCCCGAGGAAGGTCATACAAGCCCGAGTTGGTCATTGATCCAAACCAATTCACCGCGACTTCATCAGCACCGTGGACGCCTCCACCAGAAGACCAACCAACCCCATGTTCTGCCGAAATTTTCAGTTCGACAGCTCAATCAACTACACTAGGAAGTGTACACAATTGTTTCTATGGAAACAAATCATATTTATGAAAATAAAAATTGTGTAATAACCTTGTTTTATTTTAGATTCCAAATAAGCAAGCCACACCAACCAGAAGAAGGAGGAACCTTTAGCACCTAAGTTGATATAAAACTCCGAAAGCTAATAAGTCAGGAAACATTTAGCTAGGGAGGCAACTCCCTCCGGCAGTGAGTCCGCTGTCGGTGTTAGCTTCCACCCCCAACTCCTAACCCTCAACAACCCGAAAATGTCCTCCACACAGCACCGCAGCAACAAAGCTGCAAAAACCCCCTCAGCACACTATGGATTCACCTTCTCACCGAAAATCCAATCCATCCTCGATGCAGTCGACCCCGACCGCACAAATTTCTCCAAGAAATTCTACAAACAATACTTATTAGACCTTAACTCACCGGAAAACCAAAAAACCTCAGACCTCTGTGAGAAAGAATTCCCTCTCCTCTTACCAACTAAACACAACACTCCCTCATCACACACTTCCAAAAATAACCCTTTTTACTCAACACCATCTCCTCAAACCTCTTCTAAACAATCCTTCTCAAAACCAACACCCGAACAACAACACACGTGCACTTCATTCACATCCCCAACCAGGACTTACGCTTCCTCCGTAAGATCCAAATCGCCCTCAATCACCCAACAACCATCCATCCCCGACGAGGACGATTTCACCCTCGTCGGGAAGACCAAACCCCTTCCCACAACTACCAACCCTATTAACAATCCCGCAACAATCGCCAACAACAACACTACACAAACCATTAACCTCAGAAACCTCCCAACCCAATATTCAACTCAAAAATCCCTCTTCGCCCTTCTAAACAACCTCGAGCTCCTCAACGGCCACATTCATTATTTGAAAGTTAATTTCAACAGGGAGCCCTTCTTAAAACTTCCTCTCCAATGTCAGTCTCAACAATTCTGGGACGAATCCACAATTCTACTGGTGATTTTAACATCAACATCCTCAACTCCACCGACCGTCCACCCCGACCAGCAACCAAAGCTCTCATACTCACCTTCTCTTTCGTTTGCTGAAATGTAGACGACACGATCAGTCTCGAAGAAAATGAAGAAATTTTTCCTGTAGCATAGTGAATTCATTTACTAACCAAATGGAGCAACGTATCGACGAGATTTTTGGATTTACTTGATGATGATACGGCCATTCACTTAATAATTAAGAAATTCAATATTTTCACCACCTCACCGAAACAATAAACACTAACCCACTAAAGTCCTCTCCTCGAACTCGACAAAAGCCAGTCGCCACCACCAAACATCTTCTACACATCTTTCCATGTCACCTAGTCACTTTTCAAACAAATTTTAAATGGAAATCAAAAACCTCCAAAACCACTCTTCATCCTTCTTTTCAACTGTCAATGCATCGGAGACATCCAAATCCCAAAATGTTTCAATAATCCAAACACCCACCTCATCTACTCTTAGCTATCCGCAACATAACGTGGTTCGTCTTATACATATCCGAATTTTACAGTACACTTCTTAACTCCCCATCCTAGTCTGATTGAACCCGCCTTTCTCTCCGATTGATTTCTAGCAAAAACCACCAATCGCCCACATTTAAAACAAAATTTCCAAATTTCTAGACACTTTCTCAAGCATCCCATACACTTTTTCTCCACTGAATTTTCATTCACCTCCTTCAACGCAAGCCAAACCAAACAAATCAACCAACGAAACACCCACAACCCAGCCCTGCAGAGGAAATATATCCTATATCAGGGTCAATTTCAAAATATACACCACCCCCAATTGAAACAATTATAAACCCCAATATAAACAAACATCGAACGTCTCTCTCTCTCTCTCTCTCTCTCTCTCTCTCTCTTTGGTTCCGACTTGACAGTTAGGTGTGCTGCGATCTTAATCTCGGATCTGAATAGCTCAATAAATTTCTATGTCTATGTTATGTCATAAAAGGTGAGATATCAGCATTAAGTTATTTGTCACTGCATTTTTTTTAGTTTAGTTTTGGTTGTAACCCCACTTCTTTTCATTAATGGCCTGTTTTGAAATGCATTCAAAGACAGTTATTATGACATAATATTGAAAACAAACAGCGACAAACATTATAAGGATTGGTTTTGACCTCTTCAGACAGCCGACATTTTTAAAAATCTGGATATCCAGTCAAATTTTTTGTTAGATAGAGAGTGTTTATGTTTCCTTGTTTTGTTATGGTATTAATTATTAGATAAATTCGGTAATATAACTGTTCATTAAACTAAAATTACTATCTAGATGTCTTCGTATACGCCACACTGTGACGCTTTTCAACTTCTTTTGTAATACAAAATTAAGTGTTGTTTGAACAAAAGCTGGCAAAAAAAGGTTAAGATATTGGATCAATATAATTACTCCACGACAAATTACAGAATTATGTTTCCAGATGATATTGATTTATCGAAACAATTGTCAATTTTTTAGAATTTTCAGCAATTTTCATTTAATAATATAGACGCTACTAGTTCTTGTTAAACATTTAATACTTTTCAGAAATAATACGAAACATTTTATATATGAGTATAAGCCAAAATCTGTTATGAAACGCATCTTGTATTCACAAAGACTTGAAAAGTATACAATAATTGGCAACAAGGCTTACGGCAGCGCTCCGAAGACGAGAAGAGAAAGGTATATACCTGTCCAGAGCGGCGGAAGCTCCGTCACAGTGGCCGGTTCTTCTCAATGGTCGTGTCCAATCTCCACCGGAACTGGCCGGCCCTCTCCTGGCCCTTGTGTCGTGTCACTTCGTCCGGCTACCGGAGGAAAGAATATTTTTAGTCTACGGCGTTCGAATGGGAATGTCAGGATATACACGTTAAACTGTAATTTGAATTATAAAAGGTTATTTTTAATACCCTGATTTTCATTGGAATTTTAAATTATGATTGTCGGTGATAACTGCGTGGGAAATGTGATAATTATGCTGACAATTAATGGTAAATTCAATTACTCATAAGATGATCTTTAGGTGATATAAATGTACTTTTCCGAACAATAATACATCACAGGATCACTAACTAGCTCAAGACAATACTGTTAAAACATCCATATGAAACATATCCAGAAAATCTAGGAAACCAACTTATTTTCCTGCTTAATTCCTAAAAGTTACTAATATATTTAACATATAACCCCTGAACTCATTTTAAGAAAGTGTTAATAATATTCAGGGTGGAGACATCAAGGCTGAATGGGTAGAATTGGACAACACAAATTTCTTGGATAATAATAAGTTTACAGTATTACTAAAAGTTCTCTATTCTACTATTTGTTGAAGTCATTATTATTCAATGCATAGAAATGACATTTAGATATTCCAAAGGAAATATTAGTATTCAATTTGTATATATTTATAAGAACTCTACATGGTTAAGTTAGTAATCGGAATAATTAAGAATATGTTAGATTTGTGGTCTACTTTCTTTCCCGTTGAGTGGTAGAAGTGTATTTTTATGAAAAATTGGATGCACCCTTCTTATTTGAAATTAGACGCTTTTAGAAACAATGATACATAAAATGCCAGATAAAGCAACTATACTAGTGCGCATATAGAAATTGGGGACTAAAATATTTCTCAATGACTACCTGATAATGATCTTATACATTGACATTTTTCATACATTAATTAATAAATAATCTCCCAACATATTTAAAAAATTTTTTACCGTGGTTTGTGTTGATACTCACCAAAAAAGGTGTTTGTCGACTTGTATTCATCTAACAGCTTGAGTATGAACCTGATTTTTAATCTGAATCCATTTCACCCGATTTCAAATTTACCAAACCTTCCAACAGCATAATTCATGCATTCTGGAGAGTTTATTTTCGAATGAACTGATCATCTAAGTGTCTATTAAATTGATAAAAAAATAAACGGTTTTAATTATTAAAACTAACTTTGAGACGCACTGAACAATATCCTATCATGAAATTGGTCAATTGTATACACTTCGGAGACTGTATCATGCTATCAAAGCAAAATTTCTACAAAAATTACCAAAAATGTAGTATTCATAGATTTATAGGAACCTTTGCACTGGCCCTGATGAGCTCAAAAACAATATGATTCATATGTAAAATACTCTTAACAATATCCAATCATAAAATTTGTCACCCTTACGTATACATTCCGTGGGCTGTATCGTGCTAACAAACCGAAATTTCACCAAGTTTGACAAAAATGTGGTAGGGTACGGTAAGGCTAAAAGTGCCACGGGTTAAAAATGCCACCTTGTGTATAATGGCAACAGCATGTAATTTGCACGCCTACGTCAACAATTTCAGATCTGCCGCATATTAGGTCCCAACAATAACCAGCCAGTCGTTCTTAAACACGTGGAGACAGAAGAAGTGCCTAAAGTAAAATATCATACAGTAACTTATTGTTGTAGATATTAAGTCAAAGTAAGTATTATAAAGATCATTATTATAACTAAGTGCATTTAATGGTTATGAGTTAGCAAAATACATACGTAGCAGTGGGACAAAAAGTGCCATTTGTGGCACAACTTGCCCCACTGCAAAAAGTGAAAAGTAAGTAGGTGATAACAAATTATTTCACCATAAATTATTATTTCAGGAATAGACATGCGTTCTTACAAGGGAAAAACTGACCGAGGAACTGTCTCAATTGATATAATGAAGAGAGCAGGTGACCTGATTACAAATCGAAGTAATTCAATAATATCTGTAGTTAACGATTATAATATTTGCAGGTGACATTAAAAGGGTTCATTGATCGCTTAAAAAATAATCCAGAGTCTGCCAAATATGGTTACTCCACTCCACGACTAGTTTTTACACCTCATCAAGAGCTAAAATTGGAAGAGTATTTGCTTAAAGTATCTCAAATCTTCAAGGTCTGGGACCCAAAGACGTGAGGGGTCTCGCTTATGATTGCGTTGTTGAATATAATATACAGTTTCCAAACGTGTGACACGAAAGTAGACTGGCAGGAAAAGATTTGCTCAATGGTTTTCTAAAAAGAAATACTCGCTTTTCTATCAAGAGACCAAAAGCCACAAGTCTAGGACGAGCTACGTCGACAAATGTCGATGCTTTCTATGAAAAGTTAGATGATGTTTTGAGAAAATTTAACTTTACCGCTCTAAACATACGGAATTCTGACGAAACTGGCGTTTCAGCAGTTAACAAACCGACGAAAATAGTTGCAGCAAAAGGTAAGAGAAATATAGGTTCAGTGACTTCTGGGGAACGAGGAACCAACGTTACATTACTTACAGCCATATCAGCAGCGGGAATATCGATTCCGTCATTATTTTTCCTTCCGAGGAAACGCTGTCCAGATCATTTTGTGCGAGACGGACCACCCGATTGTATTGGTATAGAAAATAGCAGTGGTTGGCTGACTGATATTGAGTTTTTTGGGATTATGCAACACTTCATTAAACATGTTAAATTTTCCCAAGAAAATCCAGTTTTATTATTGGTCGACAATCACTCAACACATTTAAATATAGACACTTTAGATTTGGCTAAAGCAAATAGGGTTGTAATGTTATCGTTCCCTCCCCATTGTTCGCATAAGCTGCAAACACTAGACGTTTCTGTCTACGGGTCGTTCAAAAAATATCTAGCTGGAGCTCAAGATGCGTGAATGCGAAATGATGTAGGCAAAACAACGACAATTTATAATATATCGTGAATTGTGTGCACTTCTTTGCCTCTTGCATATCACTAAAGAATTTGAGGAAACAGAGATTTTTCCATCCAATAAAAACGCATTTACTGACAGCGACTTTGCGCCACCTTCTGTCACTGACCCTCCAACTCCAGATGCTCCATCACAACTTAACCTCAGATCAACTTCAATTTGAACTGTCTAAATAAGAAATTCTGATACGCAAGCCGATGTGGAAACAGCTACACCTAGATCCAGCCGTTTAATCACTTTTTCCGAAGTAGATTATGTGGCTCCGTCTGATTCCAATACAACGGTGACGTCTACAGCGCAACCAAAATATGTAACAAGTTCTGCAAAACCACGGACTCTACTTGACATCTGTAATAGGGAAAACGTCCCAATACCAACCCAAAAATTACCGGTGCCATCTACCTCAGCCTCATTTTCTCCCGAAGCGGTCAGACCACTACCTAAGGCTGGACATCGTAGGGATACAAATAGAAGAAGGCGTAAAACAGCAATCCTTACCGATACGCCTGCAAAAGAAGCTTTGTCATTGGAGCAAAGAGAACGAAAACTTAAAAATTCTACAAAGAGAACATGTCAATCCAAAAAAGATTCAGAAAGTTTGTAACGCGAAAATTCGCCGAGCTGTCGGGGATTTAATATTGGCAAGCCTGTCTACGGAGAGAATTCAGAGAGCCGCTGGCTGTGCGAAGTTAAAATTCAGTCCTCCATTTGCCGTCAAGTGTAAACACACATTTCTAATGTGAAATTTTTTGCATGTGCTCTGGGAGCCATAACGTATTTTACGATAAAACCTGACAATTCCTACGCAGGGGGAAAAATACGGCTTAAGTCAACAGCTGGCAGCTCTGACCCGTTAATCTACTGGTCTAGGAAGGGCCGATGACCAAGAATACCAGTAGAATTGATGGAATTGGGTAACACATGGTAAATTTCCGTAGACGGCGTTAGTTAGTAGGATTCATTATTAAGGTAGATGGTTGAAAATACTTTCTCGGAATTAACAGTTCTATAGGTAGATTAAGGTAGGCATTTTAGCTTTGAATCGTAGTTTATTGGAGTATGTAATCTGGATTTCATGAAATAGTTTGATACATTTCACAAATTCTTATCAGTTCATTTTCGTTTTGTACATTTTCTTTTGGAAATAAGAATATATCACGGGGGCTGAATATTATTCAGGGACGTGTCGAGCGACGTAGTTTTTATATTATGGGTTTTTTTGTTATCGTAGTTTTTTTGCTAAGCGGAAAAAAACCAGTCATATACTCGTAGTTTTATTCCCAGTGTAAATGGCTTTTATACAGTTAAAAGTCAGGATGTATGATTATTTGCGCTTTTCAGGTGATGATAATATAGTGTAGTAATATATGGGATATTACGGGGGGACGTCGAAAATTTGACCGGGGTAAAATGTGAACCCTATGTAGAGGCTAATTCGTTTCTCTATTTTAGGTTTTTTTTATGTGGATATTAAATTCGCTGATTGAAGCTTGATGAGTCAGTGAGACCAGTTCCAGGAAAACTGGAATATTCTGGAGCGACTTCAGTTGCTGTTCTGGATCCGGATGCAGGATAAGTGAACAGTTTTCCTTTATTTTACTCTTCTTACATTTGTACATTCCCCTTTATTCGTCACATTTCATAATTTTTTTTATGTAAAGTTTTTATTTCTCTCTTCTGCGGCAATACTATAAATTTACTTTCTCTTTGTATTCAAAATTGTAGTCATTTGCGTGATAGTTTAAAATATTGGGCTGTTGGCTCTGAACGCTAGGATACTACGGTACGTACCTGGGTACAGCGTTATTTAGTTAAGTTTTCGAACTTTGACGATTTTATGTATATAATTTTGCGCCGTACATAATTTCGATTTATATTTTCTTTTAGCAACGCTAAGCTCGTTTGCTATTTAAATTTTACGCTTATGCATTTATTTATATTCATATTCGTATAAATTGCGGAGGTGTGAACCCGTGTTACTGTAAATTGTTAATTTTGGTATATATTATCATAGTATTTTGAGAAATTGTACATGAACCATTTGGTCGTTTCTTTATAATTGTAGATTTGAGGTATCGGTGTAGTTTGGGGCCCTCAGCTCTTCTGCACCCTGAGTTTGAAGCCTTCAGCTTTGCTCAAAATTTATAGAAACTGCTTGTCAGTTATTTAGTTAAGCTGCGACTTCGTTATAACTGATAATTTAGTTTGCGATTTAAGATTTATGTAGATTCCGGCCTTCAGCCTAACTACATTCTGAGTCTACAACCTTCAGCTGAATTCAGACATTATTTGGGACATTGTTGTTGTAAACTTGTGATAAATATTTTGAAAAGAGACCTTCGATCCAAAGTGATTAATTAAAACATCAATCAGGGGATACTTGCTGACTTTTATTTTCTAATGATAATTTACCTATCAGTTTAACCTTTGGAGTGTATAGTGTGTGTTGTTAACCCACTGAGGAGTTGTGGGCTAACTTAAGAAGTCTTGGGTGCTTGCCAAAACTTCTCTGGCGCCCTTTTTGAAAACTTAAGAATTTTTTTTTGAAGAATATACCCCTTCTTCGACTCGAAGCTAGTCGACTGGCGAGCACGGGTTGTACCACGTGAGACAACCCGCATATCTATAGCGAGCACTAAGGGTTGGTAGGTTTTCTCGTTATAAGTTCTGCAAGACTCACCTGAAATTGAAGTTCCATCAAAAAGGGGTGAAACTCTAATTAAACAATAAGATCAACTCTAAAAGACTGCACTAGCAAGCAGTTCTGGTTCATATGATGAATATTGTTATCATTTGCTATACCGTGAACATTTCTCCGAGAGTCAGCCGGGTGAAAAATGGATCAAATGTCAAGATTGCAAGAAATGGGCTCATCAAAATTGTGCACTATCTAGTTTGAAATCCGGCTTTCATATATGTTTTTCTACGTCCGTTATAATGTTGACGTTTTCTTTTCATTCATAAAGAATTTAATTTCTGAATCGGTCAAAAAGCGTGAAAAGAGGACCGTAGCGGTTCAGTTTTTCATGCTTCTGCGTTAAAAAAAGTTCCGTAACGTGTCATTTCTTAACGCAATTATAAAATTGTTTTATCAAAGTAGTGGGCTGTGCACGTTTTCTTTCTCGTGTCAATTCGTTTCTCCGATAAACTGTCACACTTATATTTCTCGATATTCGTTCAAGAAAATCCGTTTTGTATGTAATAAAAAGGAGTGTAGTATTATTATTAGTGATGGAGAGTGATCGTGAAGAAAGTTTAAACTGCACACCAGAAGATGTTGTTGAATCGGCAACTGCAGCGACTATGAATCTTCTCCCTGACAAATTCAGGGAAAACTATTTAAAGGAATATAATTCTTTTATGGAGTGGCGTACTAAAAAAGGCATGAATAGCTTCACAGAAAGAGTGTTACTGACTTACTTTGAAACTAAATCCAAAATGTGGAAGTTTTCAACACTTTGGTCGACTTATTCATAATTGAAAGGTACACTAATGGTAAATAACGACGTAAATACTCGAAACTCATTGCATATTTGAAAAAAAAATTAGTTGACTATAGACCCAAAAAATCTAAGACATTTGCCCGTGAATAAATTAATAAGTTTCTGTTGCAAGCTCCAGACGATCATTATCTCATGCATAAGGTATGACAGCCAAAAATTTTGATGTAAGCTTAGATATTATTTGTAACATCTCTCAAGTGGCTTTAATATTCGGAATCGCAGGAGCTCTGCGGAGGGAGGAATTATATAAAATGAATTGTAACGCTATTAATGATACCGGAAATGTTTCAATTATCACAGTACCTGACAAAAAAACTCATGTTCAACGTCTATTTACTGATATTAGTGAAATATCTGACAATAGATTAAACTTGATAAACATTTATAAAAAAATAAAAAAAACCAACGACCCACAAATGTCAAAACAGATCATTTCTTTTTGCAGTATAGAAATGGAAAATGCAAAACCCAAGTTATTGGTACCAATACCTACCTTTTCAAAAATTCCCTCACTTATCGCAACATATTTGAATTTATCTAATCCAAAAAACCACACTGGGCATACATTTGGACGCTCTTCGGCGTCTCTATTAGTGGATTCCGGTAGGGATATAATTCAACTAAAGAAGCGCGGTGGGTAAAAATTCAACACAGTTGCGGAGGGTTACGTAGACGGCTCAATAAAAAACAAAATGGATTCCGCAGTGAAAATTTTAACGGGAACAACTAGTTCGACTTCAAGCAATATTGCAAATGTTCACGATCCTACCAACAATCCAATAAGTACTAATACAACTATAGAGGATGGTAGTTCTTCAAACTCCTTACAAGTTGCCAATTCAAGTACCAATAGTAATGTAACTGCTTCTTTACTTCAAATTAATAATGCTCACAGTTGTACTTTGAATATCACTATTACAAAATAAGAATTGATAAAAGTTTTGTCGAATTTTTTTAAATCTATGGACGTAGAAATTTTTTTGTATGAAACTCGTGAGTAAAGTAACTTTTTGTCACTTGTGGCGTAAATAGCTATTGAATTGTGACACAGACAGTGAATGATTCTGACTTTCTTTGCATATCTTTATGTTCTAAGTCAACAATCTACTGTAACTAATCACTTACTGTAAAACATTTTAAATTTCTTTTCCTATTCCGCTACTAAAACCGCACTTTGAACACGGGTTTGACATGCACATAACGACTCTTTAAACACTAGTGTTTAAAATGCGAAAAGTCATATCTCGTTTATCTTTTGTTTTTTAAACGTCAAATCAAGTGTATCTTTTGTATGTTAAATGTCATGTTCCGTGATAATTTTGTTATTCTGCGTCATTTGATTTTACAGTCAGCTGTCAGCCATCGTCCGTCATGTGATGAATATAATTCAAATATATTATAATTTTTTCCTTTCCGCGGGCGAAGAAAAAGTATAGTAGCACCTCGTGTTAAAAATGTCTTTAGTCACTCGTTTCACAAGGAACTCGTTCCGCTTCGCTCCACTCGTGCCTAGTAAAACTCGTGACTAAATGTAACCTTTTTGACACTTGGTACTTAATATACTATTTCATCACTTTATGTTTTTAATTTCATTTGTTTAGTACATATATTTATAAATTTTGTGTATTCACTTTTTTAACAAAAAACACACCGACTCAATACTTCTGGAACATGTTGGCACTTTTAACCCCAACCCCCGGCACATTCTACCCCGTTAGTGGGGTTTGAAGTACCATTTGATTTTGACCTCATAAAAATTATTTTTAGAAAAACGTGCAAAGATGTTTCTTTACATTGGTAGTGATACGGATATCACCGAAAAAATAGTTGTGTTGTTAAAATTCATAAACTGTAAAGAATGGAACTTTTTAGCCCCACCCCACCCTACCCGAGCTGAAAATGATTGAAGTTCATCTGTGAGATATTCTGAACAATATTCAAACATAAAATTGGTGACTTATTGCACTCCGAAGGCTGTATCGGGCTAACAAACCGAAATCCAAAAAAAGACAATATTGTGGTACTTCAAGTACCATGGAACCTGTTGTACTAGCTCTAGTCAGTTGAAAATTAATATGGTTCAGCTGTGAGATGTTCTGAACAATATGAAAGCATAAAATTGGTGACTTGTCACACTCCAACATCTGTATCATGCTAACCAACCAAAATTTCTCAAAAAAATACAAAAATGTGGTATTTCAATTATCACAGCACCCGTTGTACAAGCTCTAGTGAACTGAAAATCCATGAAGTTCATCTGTGAGATGCCTTCAGTAATATCCAATCATACAGTTGTTCACTTGTATACACTCCGGAGGCTTTATCGTCCTATCAAACCAAACTTTCTCTAAAAAAGACAAAAAAGTGGAACTTCAATTACCGTAGCACCCGTTGTACAAGCTCTAGTGAGCTTAAAATCAACAAGTTGCATCTATGAGAATAAGAATAATATTCAATCACGAATTTGGTGACTTGTTTTACTCCGGAGGCTGTATCGTGCTATCAAAGCATGTTACGAAAAGTGACCGACGAAAATGACGACATACAATTATTAAAAAAAAAATTTGGGGTAAACTAATACTTTTCTCACATATTAGATAGGGTGGGGCGAAAAAGTAATAATCCATTTGTAATGTATTATTTAGGTTGAAAGTCTCTGCAACTTCTAGGAGTTATCAGTAGGGCAAAAAGCTAATATAAAACTGAAAGACGAAGTCAATAACATGTTTTGCGGCAATTTGCTTTATCCTTTATTCATCCTTATCCTTAAGTAATCCTTATATCCTTAATATCCTAAAAAAATCTCCTCTTAAGGAGCTCTTGCATCTCTCGTATTTCTGAGACATACATACTTGAGAAATTAGACATATAGAGCAATACTTTTTATTTCAAATGAAAAAAAATAATCTGTTTGCCAAAAAGCATCTCGGTCATATCAGTTGTTTTTACATCATATTAGTTAAACGCACAAAACATCATAATATATTCTATATCAAGGGTAAAATAAGCAAAAGATATGTTTACCAAGCCGTAGACGAGGGAAACGGTTCTACGAGTGTGGAATTATGAATTCCACCCTTCTTTTAGACTATACTTTTTCGACGACTATGTTGTGAAATCATCACTGCTATAAGTATCAGACACTAAAAAAGGAATGAAGCCATGTAATAGCTATTATTTGGATAGAATTAAATAAATTTACTTAATTTTTATGGAGTATTAATCAGTTATAATATAAAATTTGAATCAATAGGAATAAACGAGTTTGACAATCGATATTTTTGACAATCGTTGCTAGTACGCGTTTTCTATTTTTTTCTTAAAAGTGCCACAAAGTACACTTATGCTGCACTTCTAGCTCTAACACTTAATACTCAACGACCATATTAATCATTTTACGTTGACTTTACAGAATTTTTTTATGCATTTTGGTATTTCTGCACTACTTCTACTCTGCGTAGTACAGCTGATTTAGAAAATAGAACACGCCTATCTACTCTTTATGGCAAATGAATCGTGACATTTAGAGGGCGCCACAAGTATTCATTCCATACTAAGGGCTAGAATGAAGCTTTTCCATAATCAAAAACGACGTCGGTTTATAGAAATTCTATAATAGTCGTGGAAAAAAATACTCTTATATAATATCTTAATGTGTTTTCTTGGAATCAAGTCATCCCTCAAAACTCCTTCTTTTCAAAATACGGTCATAGTAACAATGACTTTTCTATTAAAACGTAGTTTACACACCAATCATTTTTGATGCCAGTATAGATGTCTGCAGAAACATACATTTCGGGTAACTCATTTCCACTGTGCTAGAGATAAACAGTAGGATTTATTCGTATAGCCTCTAATTAATGTGGGTGTATGTGTGTGTGTGGTTGTGATATTGACTGCGGATCCTAATGGTTCCAATAACCAAACCAATTATTTGACTTACCATAATTTCACCATACAGTTATAGTTTTTACATCTAATTTATTAGATTAATCGAAATATATACATTTTATTATACAATACCATAAGCTAATTAAATAATCTTTTTTTGTTTGTTTTTTTTTCGTATGGGATTACACAGGGATACTTTTAACGCTAAGGTGCATTTCATAGCGACTTCACAACACACAAAACGGGAAACGGATAGAAGGTAAAATATATAACATGAGGATAGACACGGGGAACCAAGCTAAAATTATCTATGATAAATCAGACATTCATTTTTCCGCCTTGATTTAGTTTATGTATGATACACTAAGATACTTAAATTCTTTAACCCAAATTGCGAATATGTATGTTGATAAATCAATTCATAAATTTCCATATTGTTTGAGATCATTAATTTATATAAATTTATTGGTCGTTCTAAAAATTTATATTTACTAATCTTATTCATAAACTGATCAATAATTCTCCGATTCAGTTCACATCCTAATATTTTGTGCCATATTCGCAACTTCGGGAATCTATGATATAAATCTTACAGGTAATGAAATGAAACCAACGTGTGGTTTAATCTAATTCTAGATATATTTGTAACAAATACTTCGACAAGTTTAGCCCACTAAAGCATGGTGCTGAAGTTAAAGTTGGTTTTATTTCCTCATAAAATAAACCTGTGTTGGAATCTCTATATTTCACCATCCATTTAGCTATACTTTTATATTTTAATATCGGGAAAATATATTCTAGACTAAGCGGATAGTTTACCGTCTGATTATTTTGTAATGATTCTTTGGCTAATATGTCCACTTTTTCATTATGAATTATTCCGCAGTGAGCTTTAACCCAAACAAATTTAACTTGTTCATCTTCCTGTTCTAGATCTATAACGGTATTTATTATATCTTTAAGTATATAATTCAATTTATCTTTACTAGAGAGATGTTAAAGTTTTTGTAATACACTTTCACAATCTGAGAATATGTTGTTTGTTAGTCAATTTTGATTTTACATGGGTTAGGACTTTTCGTATTGCAATTGTTCTCCAGAGTTTTGGTAATTTTATTCATTCGGAATAGTTTTCGATTGGATCCCAGAAAGCAAAGGCAGCATAATTTCCTTTTTTCTTGCATTGGTAAATAATATTAAACGATAATTAGGATATCTGTATTTTATATCGGAGTTCTAAACATTCTGCATATGATTCACAAATTAATAATGATTGTTTTTCCTCCAACATTTACAAGTTAAATCGTAAATATATAGTTATGCATTTAATTAACTAGACTACAACTGGCGTACTCTTTAAGGCTCCTGTTGCTAGTTTTAAACATTTATTTGTCACATTGTTTAACTTCTTTAGATGGTTTGCAGCTGCTTGCGAATACAGGATAGGTCCGTAGTCAAATATGGATCTAATGTATGACCTGTATAGCAGTAGAAATATTTCTGGATCTGCTCTCCAGTTGTAGGAACTTACAGCTCTTAAATATTCAAGCCTTTTTCATATTTCTTGAATATTTTCTCTATATATTCTTTCTAAAGATGTTTTCGGTCCATCGTCAGACCTAAGTAAGTTACTCTTTGACATGCAGTGGATGCAGTATTCTGTAACATGATTTCATTTGGAATTTTCTTTTTCTACTAAAAATACATGGCTTGGTTTTTTCAAGGATACAGTCAGTCCTTTTTAACACCAATCTTTAAGTATTCCAAAAAAATTACCCAGGTAATTGCATCCATCCTCTATATCACAATTGTCAACATAAGCATAGATATCATCAGCAAACTCCAACACCGTGACTTCATTACACCGATTCACCAAATTTTTCAAAACATAGGTATATATAACATAGAGAAGAGGTCTTAACATACTGCCCTGGGGCATGTCTAGAGAGATTGTTCTGGGTCCTGTAATCTCTTGATCTATTTTGATAATTATAGTTTGATTAGTATATAGTTTTATAAATATAAATCCGATTCACTGGTATAAAATTCGTAGGTTCACATTATCATAAGCTCCTTCAATATCTACGAAAACAGCAATAACTGACTTTTAAAATTATAGATTTGCATCTATTACAAGATAAGATACATTTCCTCTCGTGGAGTGAGATTTTATAAAACCAAACTGATATTTTGGTAACTTCTTGTTTGTTTCAAGCAACTGTTCCATTCTTGTCTTAACCATGCGTTCAAGATATTCCCTTATATGTTTCTGCTACTTTGGGATTTTTGTGTGGTTTTAGTATAGGAATAACGATATATTTTTTTGAATCTTCTGGATAGGATCCACTTTCCCATATATTATTTATTATTTCTAACAAAATTATTTTACATGACATAGGGAGGTTAAATAGCATTATATAATGGATCTACGCCAGGAGCTGTGTTTTTGTGTGTTCTGAGACTGTCTCTAAGTTCGCTTATAGAAAATTTTCTGCATGATTGATCTCCTGTATCATCGAGAATATCTTCCTTCACTTGTTGTATGATATTCGTATCTTCTTCTGCCCACTGTGGTGTTATCTTATTTATAAAATCGGTTGACCATTTTCCGGGGCTTCGTCTACGTATTGGTTCGATATATGTGTTTTTAAATTTTTTAACTATGTCCAGATTTCTTTATTGGGTGAATTTTTATTTAATTTAGCGCAAAATAATCTCCAAGATTTCCTCTTGCGTTTTTTATAACTTTTTTAGTTATAGCCATCATTTTTTTTAATTGAATGTTATTTTCCAAATTTGATATATGTGTAAATCGCAAAACTGCTTCTTGTTGATTTTTCAATGAAATATCATATTCTTGATTCCACCAATGTTCATTAAATTCTAGGTTGACCACTTTCTTCTTTTTGGGTATTGAATATTCTGCTGCTTGGTTTTGTTCATTTATAAATTGATTGTAATATGTGATATTTTTTCTAGAGGCGCCATAGTCCCTACGTTCAGAGGAAATAGGCCACTTGACTTTGTTGAGGTTCCATCTTTTTGAATCTGTAATTTTATTAGGTAGTTCCAACTGTACTTCTATCAGTATAGGGAAGTGTATGTCTGGTGTATCTGGTGCTTCTATGGTAAGATCAACAGCCAATTTATTTGTTTAGTTAGGTGTTGAAATTAAAGTTTGATCACCGTTATTAAGAAATACTAAGTTTTCATTTTCTATTGCCGCAAGTAGGTTGACTCCTGCTCCAATAATATCGCAACTCCGCCGATTATAGTGACAATTTAAGTCACCTGCTACTACAAATGGTTTTTTCAAACTATCAAAAAACTCTGTTCATTCTCTCTCAGATATATTCAATCTCTGTTTTGCATATAATGAATAAAAGTTTATTTTCATTAATCTATTTATTTCAACACTTGAGGACGAACACATCACCTCTCTCAAATTATAAGATGGTTTAGTCTTATAAAATGGGCAGCTTTTTCTAAAAAGTATACCTACCCCTCCATACCCGTCTTCTCTATCTAGCCTAAAAACATGGTACCCACTAAAATATATTTTTTGATTTGTCTTTAACCAGGTTTCACTGACTATGCTCATATGAATATTCTTGTCGAATAGAATTTTTTCAAATGCCCCTATGTTATGTGTAATTGATCTTATATTGTACTGTAAAATGTTAAAATTGGAGCTTTTGTTCATTACAGATTTCATTTAATTTATTTAATAATGCCCTCTTAATTTGTGATCTCTTAATGATTATCTAACAATTCTTTTATAGCATTTACTATGGCATCGCATAATTTTATTGCCTCTATTGTTGGTTGCATATTAGAGATATCGGATAATTGATAATTTGGAGAATTTGAGAATTTCCCATAAACTAAACTGGTTGAGATCGGACCTTAGGCATTTCTAGTACAGCCCTATGTTCTTCCGAATAGCCGGACGCCGACGCCTGAGAGCTAACCGTATACCCGTTATCGCGTTGTTTCATAAAATACGCTCTATAATAATTACTTGTGTTTGAATTATTTTTTTTCATTTTTGATTACATTTTGTTTATCTTTGCTTCGATGTATGATATGTTTTCAGTTACCATAATGTTTTAATAGTTTTTTGCCCATCGAACTCCGTGTATTTTTTTCTATCCGTAACTGCATGATAACCCCAGCATATAATCCAAGAAGGCTCACTAGTTTTCTGACAATTTCCTGTATCATGCTCATCCCCACAATGTCTACAACGTGTTTTCCCTTACATTGAGTATTTAAATGTCCATATCTTATACATTTTAAACATTGCACATTGCACTACTTTTGGTATATACTATTCGACATCGTAAACAAGTTTTTCTATGACTACTTGGTTAGGTGATTACAATAGTTGATGTAGGAGTAATCTCTCCATTTTTCATGAGGATCATTCTTCTGACATTAACGACCTCTAATTTATTTCCGTACCTAGGTTTAATGATATTTGTTAATTCTTCATTCGTTAAATCTAGATCTATATGCTTAATAACGCCTTCTCTCTGTGTGTAAATTACTGGAATATGAGCTTATTACTTTTTTCCATCAAGATTTTTGATTGTATCAATTTTTTAGCACTGTCAAACGAGTTGAGTTCTAATTCAATTTTATTTAATCCAATTACCGTCATATTGACAATATTATTTTGTATCTCTGGTAGTGCATTTGAAATTAATCGTGCAGTACCTATTTTATGAAGCACCTTTTAATAGTCTTTGACTATTCAAGGTATGTACCCATAATCGCTTTTTGTTTTGATTTTTCATCAATAATACACAAGCCATGGAAACAATTGTTGATGATCCTTCTTCGAGATCCATTTCAAAATTGGTTGGTCGAGATCGATCCGCGTTCATGAGAAATCAAATTCCAATGCTGACGATCCGCGTGTCGACGATCCGCACGCTGACCATCCGCGTCCATGTGAAACGGCACTAAGACTTCAATTTTTCGTCGACCTCGTCGACTCGTGTTTAAAAATCTAGAAATGCACAGTAGTACTCCGTCATTTATGTTCGGTTAAATACCAGTCAAATAATTTAATTACAAACACAACTGAATAAGAAAGTATTGCGCGAGCACTTGCGGGGTGTCGTGAGCACCCCACATATCCTTTGATACGTCCTCGCGTAGCCAGTGACAGCACCTCCCTGTCCTCCTCACTTCATTTTGACACGTTCAAAAATAATTTCAAATTGCGCAGATTTAGCATTCGTAAACAAAGTTTTGGCATACAGTTTTACGTTCGAAAATCTCTGGGGTGCTGAATGAATCCCGCTCGTGTTATCCTGCGTTAGAAGGATTCTAAGAGAACCTCTTTCAGATAAAAATACGTTTTTCTCTCATTTCTTAAATGAAAACATTAATTTGTTTTCATTAGTTTTTCAGATGTCTCCCATATTTTAAACAGTTTGCAATTTTCTAAGGTTATTTGATATAAAAATCGATCTACATGTTTTTTTTCAATCTTATAAAACATGAGTTTCATCTATACGTTGTTACTTGAATTCGTTCATTTCGTTTTTGTTCGTTAATAATTATACTGTGTTTACATATTACTATCTTATTTAATTTAATGCGTCAAGCGATGTTTCGTATACACTTACGTACCAGATGTAAATTGATTTCAATGTTGCTTTATTGTTATCCCATCAAATAAGGCTAGACGATTATACTGTATAATTTCTTCCTTGTCTGTAAAACGATTACTCACGAACACAAACCAGTTCAAATAGTAAAACGGTTTGTATTAATGTCCGCCTCTCAAATCTACAATAGTGTCATCATCACCAGGTGCGATATGTTCGGCTCATTCTGTACATTGAGAACAAGAAGAAGGAGAAAGACAAGAAGAAATAGAAGGCGGCATCGCCAGTGTCTAGGGTGCCGCCGCTCCGTGACCGTAAGATATGACCCTGATAACCCGACTGGAATGTAGCTTCAGATCTGATGAATATGAGAAATAACATGCTAATGCCCCTTAATGGATGTTTCCAAAGTGTCTACTGTATTATCTAGAAACTGACGGAAGAATACCATGGCAAATTTATTTCTAACAAATACAAGGAAATCGTTGAATAGTCTAACAAGTCAGTGTATTAACAATTGGCGTTTCTTGAAGATTTATCAAACTAATCGTACTTTACTGTGTTTTTTATTCCTCATATTTTTTGTATGTATAATCCGGTTATGCAGAACGTTCAACATGGAACTAAAAAAAGAATAAGATGTGCATCTACATAGGGCAAAATCGACAGAAGATGCGTAACTACACACTTATAAGTTACATTTAACGTAAATTATAAGTTTTTCATCGTGTTTAATGTAATGAACTCATTAAACATATTCTTTAGTTTTACTTACAAATTCATTTTATTTTCCATTCAAAAGCTGTTGAGGGATTTTTATTCATTTAAAAGCATTTACTTATACAAAAAATTGTTGGATGGTTGAATTTCAGTCGAAACTGGGGTAGAAACTCAAAAATATTTTCAGGAATGAAACCAGTAATTGTCAAAAATATATCTATTTCTATCTCTAAACTCGTTACTTCCCCTTATTGTATTTATGACTACAGATCTATATTGAAATGTTAACTTGATGTTGAATTGTAAGCAAACATATTTTGAAATTTTCAGGTGAATCATGCTTATTATATCATTCCTTATTCCGTACTCATTGATGATCAAGGTATGCAGGTAAACACAAAATGTAGGAGTCTGGAGTCATTAACTGGATCTTTGTGATTCAAACATTTATATGTTATATTTTCGAGTGAAATTAATTGTAAGTTCATTATTCATTAACATAATCCCTATCTAAATGAACAGCTTGATGTAGTTTGGGTTTATCGATAAAAAAGCCGGTGGAAATGAGGACGGAAACATCATTCTAGAAATTGATTATAATGTGCTAGCGCGAATGATATTGTAGAAATCAGCTTCTTTTATATGGACTATTACTTAACGCCTTGTATAAAGTTTACCTCAACACACAGACGAATTACTGGACAGAACATTCTGGAAATTATCATTATCTTCTCCACGTTCATACTTGTTTGTTAACTGTAACATTTTATTTATTCCTAGATTTGCTTTGATTTAAGTAGGTTAATTAGTTAGTCACTATGGGAACCATGAAGAAACATATAATAATGTGTTAATAGCTGTAGTCTATGTGTCTAAGAAAAATCAACTCAAGAGGATATTCTTCAAATAGTAAAATTATAAAATTTTGTATTTCGTGTCAAACTTTTTTTAAATATTAGCAAAGCGCTATCGACTATTAAGTCATCATAAGTGCTTACCTGTAAGCACTGATGATGACTTGACAGTCGAAAACGCTTTGCTACGATTTGAAAAAAGTTAAAATTTTACACGAAATACCAAAATTCTCGATTATATTGACACGCGTAATATCTAGGGAAGGTTCAGGCAATGAGGGTATTCAAAATCAGGGATCCAAGTCTTCTCTAACAAAGTACATCTCATCAGTGAATCTTCTCAGTTGCGAAAGGACCTAGAAAATGAACATCGAAAAGAACTACAATGTTAGGTGAGAGGGAAGACTCATAAAGGAATTATATATCCCAAACTCTCAAACCAAACACCATCAGATGGTTCACATATGGTTCAAAAGCCACCAGAGGAGCTGGAGCATTCTGGGCTGGCACCAAATATCTATTATCGTTAGGTTCATATCCGAGCGTCTTTCAGGCAGAAATACTAGCACTTGGAAGATGCTTGGAAACGAACCTAGAAAGGAACTATCAGAAATGTAACATAGCGATTCATTCTGATAGTCAAGCAGCTATCTAAGCATTGAGTTCTCATGTCATCGACTGAAAGAAGTAGATACGGGAGTGCCGAAGAAACTTGATGAAATAGGCAGGAATAACAGGGTCCCTTTAGTCTGGTATCCTAGCCACCCAGGTATCGAAGAAAATGAAGAGGCCAATACACTCGCCAGGAAAGGAGCATTATTGCCTATTGGCCCGAAGCTTTTCTGTGGTGTAGTAAATGCTTCTATAAGAAATAGTTTCGAAAGAAGAAGGAAACCGAAAGAGAAGCACTCTGGCGCTGCCTTTTCTCACTGAATCATACTAAAATGTTTCTGCGGAACTTAGACACAGCTAGATCCCAAAAGTATGTGGATTTCAGTAAAAATAAGCTACATCTTCTCACAGGCTTCCTTATAGGGCATCTAAACCTCAGGATACACCAAATGAGAATAGGTCTAGCAGAAGCTAAGCTGGTAGATTCTGTAGGAAGGAGGAAGAGACTCTGGATCACCTACTTCTAGAACGCTCCGCCATTACAGGCTAACGCAAAAAAATGCTTAGGACAAGAAACTTATAGGAGCGAGGATCTAACCTCCTGAAGCCATCCCAAATACTGGAGTTCATTAGAACTCAGGAACTGGAAGGCGAGCAGTAGAAGTAGCGAGAAGCGGGGAGCACAATAAACCTTAAGGTTGCAGTGTGATGTAACCCCCTTAATAATCTAATCCAATATAATGTCTATGCAGCCAAAACAATCATCTATGCCAATATCGTAGACACCAGTTGTGTGCTCAATGTTGAAACTAATTTATAGAAAAAAGTACTGTTTTGTCGTTATCAAGTCAAGAGCTGCTATGTGGTCTTTTTGTCAGATTAGCGATTTTCTTACCACATAACAGGTTTAGTTATTCTACATGTTCTGGTAAAAGCTGACATGTACAATTTCTCTTTGATTCAGAAATAATCATAATAATTCTTTCTGCTATGTGCGCAAGTGTTATAAAAATCTGCTATGTGCCTCTATTGTACTATTCACATAACGGGTTCTGAAAACTTATCAACTTAGTATCCCATCTGTGAGGGTACTTACATAACAGAATTCATTTTTGCTCTTTGCACAAACGTTGTCGTTTGTTTACTTTGTGTTTCGCCGCCTTCAGCTACGTTTTGTGTATAAGAGATAATAAGAAGAGCGATTACTTAGTAAGTGATCAAGTTGTTGTTAATACTAAATTCAATGGGTAAGTTACCAACGTTATTATGCGCTATTATTTGTTATCAAATAATTCTTACCTCAAAATTAGTTACAAACAATTAATACTCCTCTGTATTCGATACATTCATTATTTCATTCAATTCATTAATACCAACGACTAATAACTTACCTTATGTTTAAGTTTTCTTAATTTCCTAGTCGATACAAGGGACTATCCAGGAAGCAGTTTCTCATTTTCTAGTACAATAATAGTGCTTCATTGACTGGTAAGTTGGAATAAAAATAAATATGACTAAATTTTACTCACTTACCTGGGCAAAAGTGGAAGCTTAAATTTCTTATGACCTTATCACAATTGATTAATGCCAAAATTAAATTTTCTAAGATCTAGTTTTATTTTGTTGTAGATAATTTATCATCAAATAATAATACTTTGAGTTCTGAAGCAGAGTTGAATGTTATGCGTCTGCAGAAATAGCTGAAGCAATATGTAATCTGGAAACATATATATTATTATCTGAAACTAAGATAACAATTTAGCGTCATACAAATGAGCAATTGAATGAAATACCTTCACTAACTGTACTGGAACAAAATAATAATGAATTAATGATGTGCAGTGAGGATGCAAAAGATTCCATATTTGAAGGCGAATGTAAACCACCAACCCCCAACGATCCTGACTTTGTAGCCGCAAGTTCCGATGAAGATAACATTAACGAGGAACGTTCCGATTCTTAGGAAGTAGAATGTGTATCTTATATACATCAGAAGTCTAAAAGAAAAAACACAATATAAACAAGGACTTGAGCGTCAAGACAATTTTGACCTAAGAAGAAGAGGAAAAGAGTATACCGGATTGGTTTGTATGGAGGCTGGTAAATACAATGTACAAATACGACCTGTAAGAACGCTAGGAAATCGTAATAACACCATCCAAGGCAAAATCATCAGAAGTAAAATCCAAAATTGCGAGTGATTCAAGTCGAACATTTCTGCGTTAAACAAAATTTGAAGAATTTTGTGCCATAAATTCATGGGATGCAAAGCGTTGTGGCTTGTAGATAAACGCAAACCATATGAAAGACGGAAATACCAAAGCTCATCTAAGAAAACTGTTTCGATTTATAGCTATTTCCATAATGCTGATGGCATACTCGGTAGGTAACTCCTGGACTGGAAATCGCAGATGACAACACAACGGATCTAAAATGAGTATCAGTATTATTGAAAAAAAAATTGAGAAAAGTTATCTACAGTAAAAGAACGGTTGGCATTGCTTCCTAAAGTGCCAAGTTATTATTGTAGAAGCACCTCCCCCCGGGTATATTTGGAATCTATTTTTTCTTCCAAATCACACTTGCATTCTGTTTATGAAACTTGCTGTAAAGAAAATTTTAAAATAAATGTGTCACGAATTACTTTCACAAATATTCTGAAACAAAAAATATCTATACACAAACCAAGAAAAGATCAATGTGACACATGTTACGAATTTAAAGTTGGTAATTTAAGTCAAAAAGAATATAACGAGCATAGAGTTAAAAAGCAAGAAGCAAGAGATGCAAAGCAAAAAGCAAAAAGTGTAGCCAGTGATTAGAAATTAGTCATCACAATAGATTTACAGAGCGTACTACTGTGTCCAAAACTACTAGTTTCAAAACTTTATTTTTCTCAGAAACTACATGTATACGATTTCACCATTTATTCTCTGAATTATGGAGAAGTTTATCTTAATGTTTGGCATGAAGGTGAAGTTAGCGTAAACTACGACATACAGATGATTGGTCAATTCTACCACAAAGGCGTCCAAATAAACCCATCACGCCTTTAACGCCACTGTATAACAACTCTCCCAGAAAAATTAAGGCCGACAAATTTCACCAGCTGTAAAAACTCAAGATGAAATTGCCAGTAATCACCCATTCTATGAATCGTTGTTTCGTATAATAAAAGTTCAGTTAGATGGATTTATATTGTGTGGTTTTTATTTTCTTCTATTTAATTAGTATCATGCTATGTGGCATAATTTACAAACAAGAGCTGTTATGTGGTACGAATTTACTAAAATACGTTTTCTTCTAAAGAAGTTGTGTATATGGGAGCTGTTTCCGCTGAATACGTAGAAAACTGTGATAATTTAGTATGATAAGAGGTAGTAAACCACATAAAACATTCGGTTATTAATATAATACGTTTATTGTGTCTCCTGTAAAATTTCACAATCATCAGCCTGCATCAAAATTCTAATGACGCAAGTTGTTGGAAACAGCCTACAACGCTTAGTTATTTTGTCATTTTTATAATTTAAGTTTACAATTCGTGGCTTAAAAATATATGTTTGTCAACCTGATTGACAGTTGACCAGAACTTGTACTTGTTTGCCAAAAATGGCGATCATCAAGAGATCATTTTTATGGGTTTTGTTCCTTTCTCTGCCTTAGGGACATCTTTCAAAGCTGTAGATTTATTTCCGTTTTTGCAGTGGAAATAGTTTGTGTTACATATGTATACAGAAAAATTGGTGAGTCTATCTACCAGCAATCCATAATATACAGTCCACTCTTCATTGTTCATACCTCAGATAATGTATCTCCAACATTATTTTTGGTTCTTCAAGCCATCCATAATTTTTAATTATTTCGATTTGGATTCAGCTACGTGTTATCCTAACCTATGAGGGAAGCCGTTTGTCCGTGACTTTTGATAAAAGTTGGCGGCCTTTAATCCACGCCACCTACCAGCGAGTCTCAAGAAAGGAAGCTAATGCGTGGGCATAAAATGTAAACCACGCAACAGCTGTTTCAGATTGTCACAGTCAATGGTGCAGTAATACGCCTTTTTAATTTTATAGGTCCTAAATTGGTTTTCATTTTCCATCATTAACCATGGTGAACAAGAAAACATTGAAAAACGATCTTGTTAGTGAACAAAAAACTGAGCGCTTAAATGCACGCACGGAGCTTCTTCAAAAAGCATTTACTAGAATCAAGGTTATCCATGTCCGAACCTCATGTTTAGACAAAAACGGTGAAGAAACATTAGATGATATTGAGGATAAATACATTGGTTTAATAGCCAATATTAAAAAGGAGCTAAGGATTCGTGACAAAGATCCAGGCAAACTTTCTCATAATAGCATGCCCATTCAGAAAAATGATATTTCGACCACAAAGCTGGCATTTATTGACATTCTGTCATTTGATGGTAAAAATTAAACGAATTTTAAATCATGTATTGGAAATTTTACTATTGTTATTGACAAAAATCAGCAGGTAATGCAGGAAAAAAGCTGCATTATTTGAGAAAAATATTTAAAAGTTGAAGCGCTGTGTCTAGTTAATAATGTACCATTGATGCATTCTTCATATAATGAGACTTTGAAGACTTTAGGTATAATAACGAAACATTGTTGATAAATTCTCATATATATTCAATATTAGATATGCCTAATTTGCAAAAAGGAACAGCTCAGTCTTTGAGAGCATTTGTCAACAAAATAGGACAGCAAGTAGGTTCTCTACATAATTTGGGACAACCTGTTAAAAGCTGGGATATGCTGCTTACCTGAATATTGTCTAGAAAGACAGATCAATTCACAATTAGGTCGGACCAAATCGATTGAGACAACTGTAAGTTGCCAACTTTAAATGAATTTTTATTATATTTAGATAATAGAGCTTAGGAACTACCAATAATATGCCTGAAAATAAAAATAAAACAAAATCTTTTTCTCATTTAATCACCAGGTCTGAATCAGATAAATATTCATTGTGTTGGTTTCTTGTTCATAAATTGCACAACTGCTGAAAGTTCAGCTCAGTTCCCGTGAAAGAAAGAATTTAATTTATAGAAGTCAAATTTTGCAGCTTGTACCTAAATAGTTATGCTGACAAATGCAAGATGAGCTGGAGATGTAACATGTGCCAAAAAGAGCACAACTCGTTGCTGCATTTAGGTAAACAGTGCTGATAGGGTGTCTGAAGCAGAGAGCAAGGTCATTATTTTCAATTCAATTCAAACCCAGTATCAAACAGTGCTTTTACCATCGGTAAAAATTAACCTTTGGTAGATGATAATTATATTTATGTCCGAGAACTCATTGAAAATGGTTCTCAGATGTCGTTAGTTACTAGTAGCTGGGTAAACAAGTTAAATAAATAATGATTGTATCAATCTCGTTGGTGCTTCAGGAACCATAACTCAAATTCAAAATTCATTATTTCAACGGTAGAATCGTGTTCTCATGATTATTCCACCAGTGAGTTACTTCCCATAACTTTCGACAAATCAAAATGAAATTTTACAAATGGTAAGGTAAGAGGGGCAAACATTGACATATCTTCATAATTTCATTTTTATTAGATCTGATTTTTTTTTAATAAATCTCTAATAATTTCCTGAGACAGGCGTACTATATAGTAATACTAAGCAATGTTGTACGTACTGTTGTGATTTTTACTTTATCCGATGAATTTTTTTTTTAAAAACTTGTCCGGTAGCAATGTTACCCCATAGATAGTATAACATTGACACCCCATATAAATTGAAGCCTAAGTCAATCTTAGGGAATCGTTACGACACATACATTTGCTTTATGGCCTTTTTAGGTACTTAGAAATGAACAATTTTCCTTTTTTTCAAAACTAAGGACTTATTGGGTACAACAGCCTAAAAACCTTGTTGTTTTTAGAGAAATCATATTTTTATTCTGAATAACACAAGAATAATATAATGTAGGACCCTTATTATCAAAAACTGGAACTTAAACTAGGAATTGCAACTTAAAAACATACAAACTCAAATTTGGCACGTGACTTTGACAAGATAACAATACTTACTAAACTAATAAATTTTGGTAACTCCACTAATGTGTTCGTCAATAATCGCAACTACTACATTTAATAATACCGACTCTACGTCCTCAAGATGAGGATAGACAAAATACAAGCCATATTTACGTAAAAACTTAACCTTAATATCGCCATCCTTTACTTGTACAATCTTTCCTATATAATGAATGATATCTTTTTCCCAGGATATTATTTAACGACCACCCAATTCCCAAGTTTAACGTTTCGAATGTCAGCATGGGTACGTCTTTGACTGTTGTTTGTTTTGGCCTCAATAACCCCATTTTCTCCTTCTTCTTCAATTATCTCATTCTCTACTTGTTCATTTTCTGCAGTGATCAAATCTTCAAAATCTTCCGGCTAATTGTCACTGTTATCATCATAAATTACCTCACTTTCTGACGAACTGGAGCTAGGTTCTTGTGATTCTTGTGACTTTCTTTTCTTTTTTTGTTTGCCAATGGTTGCTTCCTTTCCACGAAGTCTTTTTAAAACATCTTTGTCTGTTAGGCTTTCAGCAAATTTTGTGTTTACTCTGTTTTTCTTCATAACGGTCGATTTTTTTGTGTTTTCAGTCCTTAGGACTGACAAAGTTGAAATTGATAAACTTGTTTTAATATCTTCTGGTGTTCTGCTATTTTATTACTTATATTGTAAGATGTCGACGGCAATTGGCCATTTTCGCCTGAGTTCCCAGAAGATGTGAATGGCATCTGAGCAGAATCCTCACCGTTAACAATGTGTGCAATTTGAGATTTTTTTGTAATTTTTTCTAAAGACAAAGGGTAAATGCCCAACCCATCAAAGCCACCTACCGCGTTACTTCTGGACAAACTTGAAGTGTGGGCAAATTTTTTCATTAAAGGGAATACAATTTTATCGACATTTTTATAACCCGATTCTTGATAAAAATCTCGAAGTATTGTATTTTTCTCCAAGACGCCTAAACCGATTTGTAAACGCCAACATCCAGAGTCTTAACTAAATGGGACGTGTGAGCTGGTAAACAGAATATTTCGATATTATGTTTTGCGGCTGTTCCTACCAAGTCCAAAGATAAATGTGAGTTATGCCCATCCAAAATAAGAACCTTAGTACCCTGGAAATCTGAAGTTGAAGGAATAATACAGTTAGTAAACCAATCAAAATACTGAAGGGACTCCATGCAACCAGACGGTGAACAATTATAACGACAATTCTCCGGTCCGTTCACGCACCAAGTGGAATACAGGTGAAGTCCTTTGTAGTTGATAAACATTGGTAAGGAGTCTCCAACAGCATCGCAACACATAAGGACCGTATATGTACCTTTAGTGACGCTACCGACTAATTTGTTTGGATGGCGACTACCCCTTTTGCACAACACTTTCTGGACACCTGCATCGGTTTGAAAACGAATCTCATCACAGTTAAAGTTGTTTTGTGGCTTTTTATTCAAACTGAAACGCAAATAGACAGCTTGCAATTTATTATAAAAATCCTCCATTGCCTCCCGTGACCCCGCTACAGCTCTATTCTTGGGAAGATTTTGAGCTACTCGTCTACTTATTTCTTTAGACCATCTTTTTTCGAGCATCATGCACCAATCAATACCTGGCATTCCATTGCGGAACGGATTCAGTCGATCAAGTTTTTGCTTGCACGTAGTCTTGCACACATCTTTGGAGTTGTAGTCGGTCGAATCCATAGCCCCATTCGCCAAGCTTAGCGTATGCACCAACATTTCCTCTTCTTCATAGATTAAAACTGTAGGACGTCCAACTGCTTTACACTTAAATCCTTTAAAATGGTTCAATAAAGTAGTCCGGCTTCTGCCATAACGTTGAGTGGTTGCCTCAAAACTGTCACCATTTCTAACTGCTTGCAGAGCTTTTTGCAAAGCCTCGTGATCATAGCACTTGTACTTTCGAATATTAGGGCGTCTCGGTTTCTTTGTGCGTGCTATCTACAAAAAATTTTGAGAGTCAAAGTTGTCAGTGTCAATGTTGGACTAGGGGCTAACATTGATACTGTCAAACATAACCTTAGATTAATTTTCATAAAAAAATGTTTAGTATTACAAAATTACTAACTGATTTGTAATATTAAAAGTTGAGCTTAAATTTCTTTTAACACCAAAACTTCGGGCCTCTTGACTGAAAATTCACAAAGTTTTCAATACAAATATTGGGAGCACGTTAAACATCAGCTGTTAAAAGCCGCCGTTATAAATCCACAGGTTGCTGCGGAGCATGCACATTCCGTCTACACAAAACCTTCGGATAGTAATAGAGCATCGTAAAGATAAAATAGTATGGTTACCAATGTAGTCACATTTTTGATTAGATTTAGAAATTGTGTCAATGGTATACCAATGTCAATGTTGGTACGCGTTACCTCACTACTTTGTAAGATAACAATTTTAATCAAAATGGGAGCATTGACCTTCTATTGAGTGCAAACGATGCATTTCAAATTTTCTTGTCACAAAAAATTAAATGTGACACCCTATATTTGCAACATACGTTTTTTGGTTATATACTTAATATAAACACAAAAATAAACAACTTAAATTTAGGAGAGTCATTCTCAAATACCATTGAGTTTGAGAGGTTTGAAAATTTAGAAAACCAGATCTTTTCAAGCAGTATAAATAGTTTATTGACGTTTATATCAAGCTTGGTCATGCAAAAATTGTAAATGTGATTCTTATAACTTAAATAGTGGTTTAGTGTATTTGATGGCTCATCATCCAGTCATTCGGGAGGAAAGTAAAAGCATAAACTCCGAGTAGTTTTTGACCGAAGCATGAAAACAAGGTCTAAAAAATGCATAAACGATTTTGTTAATAATAGTGCTATTGTACGAAGTGCTCTTTTTGGTATCTTAATACTTTTAAGAGCAATCAAATTTGTTATATCTGCTGACATGTACATGTATCGTATGATTTTAGTTTGTCCGGAGCATCGTCCTCTTCAGAATATTTTGGGAAGGGAGCCCCACGGTAATCTACAATGCCGTCAGCTGCAAATCGTAACTTATGGCTTTAAAAGTTCATCATTCTTAACCACAAGATGCCTAGTGAAACTGGCTCATAGAGAAAGGAAAAAATGTCCAAAGGCAGCTCGCGTGTTGCTTAATAACACCTATGTCGATCATGTTTTGGCAGGTGAGATACTATACATGAAACGATAAAGCTCAAAAAAAATAAATTTTTTTATTCGAATTAGAATTATTTGCAAAAATCTGCCAGAAATATTCAATAACATTTCTAAAGAATAACAATCTACTATGACGTTGATACGATAAAAAATAAACGGTTTTAAGGATTAAAACTAACTTTTCCGCATCTGTGGCCCAGAACAATATTCTATCATAAAGTTGTAACTTGTATACACTTCGGGTGATGTACCGTGCTAACAAACCGAAATTTCTCCAAAAATAACCAGTATATCTGGATTTATAGGACCCGCTGTAGTTGCTCTAGTCAACTGGAAATCAATAGGGTACATCTGTGAGACACCTTAAACAATATTCAATCATTAAATTGATCAATCGTATACTCTCTGAAGCCTGTATCGTGCTAACAAACTGAAAATTCTCCAAAAATTACAAAAATTTGGTACTCCAAGTACCATAGCACCCGTTGTACTGGCTTTAGTGAGCTGAATATCAATAGGCTTCATCTTTGAGATGGTCTTAATAATATCCAATCATAAAATTGATCTCTTGTATATACTCCGGAGGCTGTATCGTGCTAGCAAACTGAAATTTCTCCAAAAATGACAAAAATATCGTACTCAAAGTATTGTAGCATCTGTTGTATTGGCTCTGGTGAGCTGAAAATCGATAGGGTTTATCAGTGAGATGTCCTGTTTAATATTCAATCATAAAATTGGTGACTTGTTGAACTCCGGAGGCTGTATCATGCTAACCAACTGAAATTTCTCAAAAAATGACAAAATGTCGTACTTCAAGTACCATAGCACCCGTTGTACTGGCTCTGATGAGCTGAAAATCAATAGGGTTCATTTGTGACATGTCTTTAATCATATTCCATCATAAAATTGGCGAGTTATTGCACTCCGGAGGCTGTATCGTGCTAAAAAGACATGTGAGGTAAAGTGACCGACGACAACGACGACGACGACGACGACATACACACAGGATTTTTTTTCTAAAAACCGTTTTTTCGCGTTGTTGTTGATGGAAAACGTAAAAACATCTCAAAAAAAATTTCAAAATTCCAACTTTTTTTGGGGTAAACCAATACTTTTCTCGCATATTAGATAGGTTGGCCGGAAAAGTAACAATTCTACTGTAAACACGTTTGGTATTGCTTATGACACAAATTCTGATATCTTTAAATTAAGCTCTGCCAAAACTAAAGTAAATCAATGCATAACAAGAAAAACAAGCTCTCAGTTACTTATGACCCTTTGGGACTCGCGAATTAGTTGGTTTACGTGATGCTACCAAAATAGGATATAGTTGTGTACTTTATAAGCGACCAATTTTTCCGGAAAAAGTTTGTTCCAATTTAAGATGCTCCAAATCACGAATTGTTCCAATAGATAACAAAGCGCTGACTGTACCCAGACAGGAATTGAACGCAGTCTTGTTCTTGGCAGGGTAGATTGAGAAATTATCCGCCTTATTAAAAACAAAAGTGAACAAGGCTTTCTTACACTCGATACACGATTCAAACATTGTACTAGCCTGGCTAGCAACCGACACCTTATGATTAAATGCATATGTTGCTATCAGTCATAAAAACGCAAAGGGCTACGTCAAATTCCAAATAGTTATATATTAACACAAAAGAATTCTTCCCAAGAATAGTCATATCACCCACTAATAATAAGGCAAGTATATATGAGGTTATTACATGCCGGTTCTTAATGACTAATCAAACGAATATCAAAATCTGTATTTTTCAAGTCCTACATAGCGTTCATAGCGTTATTTGTATGCTTAGCTATCAAGGCAATTCATGTAGAGCTTGTATCTGGCTTGTTTCAAGCGATTCATTTCCAGAAACGGGAAGACTTCCAATGTGTTTTATGACAATGGCCCCACTTTCAAAGGGGCTAATAATGCATTAAAGAAATTTTGGGAATATAGTAAACTAGATAATTTTTGCGTTAATGGAAAAATAAAAATTAATTTTATACCTAGCTACTCACCAGTTTTTGGAGGTTTATGGGAAGTAGAGGAAAAAAGTTTAAAATTTGACCTAAAAAGAATAGTTGGATCTACAGATCCCACTTATTAACAACTAAATACTGTAATAGTGCAAGTAGAAGGAACTGTAATTTCTAGAACTACAGGCGCTATGTCCAGTGACGTTTCCAATCTAGATTATTTAACCCAAAGTCATTTTTCAACTGGAACAGTTATAACTAGTTTTCCAGATCCAGACATCAGTGGATTTCCCCAGAACAGACTAAAATGTTGGAAGCAGTTTTAGAAAAAGTGGCACATGGACTGGCGCATTCCATTCTTGTCTTCTCAATAATTGTTGACAGAAGAGGCGGAAACGCTCGTCAGAGTCATGGATAGTTTGTTCATCATTTCATTGGTATGGACGAATCCCAGTCCCTAGTAGTTAACAATTAATGATAGAGTCGGCGTGGTAAATCAAATATATTTTTATCAATCGCAGAGAATGTGGAATTGATGTTTTGAATAAAAAAATGAAATTTGTCTTATCAATGGTTCTCACTCATACAAAAAAGTTGGATGAACGATTCTGTTGAGTTTTTCGAAACTGTTCGTGAGAGCGAGTTCCGAACTTCAATATACCGTTGTGATAAGCGACAGAATAAAAAATTCCTTTTTCGATAATTTTTTATTAACTAACTTTATGTTACGAGATTACAAAGTAGTGTAATATAATGAGTGTCCAGAATAAAAATGATCCGCAGTTCGTGTTATGTTATTTTATGTGCATAATATTCGGAGAGTGATTAAATATATTCAAAAAAATATAAATCTACAACCCTTGTGAAAGAACTGAAAGTATTTTCCCTCAGCCATGAATTGAATATAGGAATAATTTCGTTTCGGTTTCTGAACTTGCCAGGTGCCAGTAAAGTCGTTAAAAAACTTACGATGTGTTCTTCCTGTTCTCTCGTACAATTACCTTTTTCTTTCAATTTTTGCTAGCCAACTTTATAAACTATATAATTATGAATCCCTCAATTTTGGAGTCAATAATTTATTATTCTAGAGAAGTCTTTAAGAATGTTTGACATGATTAAAAAAAGTTAACTATACTTGTACCTGTATTTTTCAATTGAACGATTGACCCATCAATAAAAATTGGTAATACAACTCAATTATTCTTTTTATTACGACTAATGTAGAAAACAACCAGGAACATCTACACTACTCCAGTCAAAACTGAACAATAATTTGTGAAGAGCTGAAAGTTTGTCAATGTTTTGAGTACACTATTGCCCCAGAAAAACCACACACTGATGCGACTACTTGCTCCGAAAAGCATTGGGTAAACGGGTTTCGAAATCGTTACGTCATTTGACGTAAAGTACAACAGAAATGTTCAATATTTGTTTTAATTTAACATTTTCTTACGCCGCCGTTACACATAGAGACATTTTATTGCAGTGTACGTATGTAAAACTTTTCTCTGTGTCACATGTCATTGGTGCTATTACGACGGAAATGTCAAAAATTCAACCAATCTTATCTGTAAGAAAATTTAATATGTTGTGAAACCAACGAAAAGAAAAGGGTCAGGAAAAAGTGCAATTCCATTGAAATTTACTGTTTCGACCCTTACTCTGTGGAATCTACTAAAATTACTTTATTAAGTGAAACTAACTGTTTTTAGATAATTCCACAACATACTGAAAAAATGATGTGGAATTATCTAGAAACAGTTAGTTTCATTTAAAAAAGTGCAATTTTATTCATTATTATTTTTAAATTATTTCTCACAAATTACAATTGATCCAAATATACACTCTCAACTGAAAATATATAAGTTATGGTTTGTGTAGTGTAGATAAATGGGATTGTTTTTCATCGATTTATGTTTATGGTGAGGAAGACTAAATTCGTGGTGTTCAATCAGCAGCCTCGTCCTGATGCATCAATACAAATAGTAGGTAGAAAGATACACAGTGTGAGTCACTTTGAATATCTTATATGTTATATTACCGAAAATATAGATCCAGATAAATAAATACAGTGTAGAATGGATACAGCCCAGCTCGTACAACATTCCAAAAATTATTGCACTCAAATCTTGCAGCAAACTTCATAATTGTTTATTGTTATTTGAATTTCCCATGATATTTCCCTTAAAAATTGCATTTTTCCTTTACGATAAGCGAATGCAGTTTATTAATATATACCTTATATTTAAGAAGCAAATCACGGTCATTGGGATGAAGCTTTGTTTGTCGATATAATAAATTTTTTTCACTAATGAATTTTTGTGTTTTTTCTTTTCCCTTTTCAGAATATGTACTTTTAATGATGTTTTTCTGTATAACTGTTATTCATTTTTCAGTTGCAGGGTCTGGGCTACTACAATTCAGGATACTATCCCTTGATATATTGTCTACAAGTTTTTTACAGTTGACGTGCTTAGTATAATACTCGGCTACCTTTTTAGTTGTTTTATTAATATATAAAGGAACAAAGTGTACTCTTAACGGAAAATTTCCAAGCTTTCGAGGATGATGGTCCTCATCATCAGGGAGACTAAAATGAAAAAAAAAGCAGTTAAATCATGTAATTGTCAAGAGGGATACAATAAGAAAAGGATCCACAACAAGTGTGTACTTACCTCCGAGTTGAGGTTAGATTCCATTATGTTATTTTGGATTGAACTACGATTGATTAAAATATGAACTAGTTAGGATACGAAGTTCACATTAAACAAACACATCAAAACTGACTGTAAGGCCAACATATAACACATTTTGCAGACTCAAAGAACCGAGTGCTTTTTTTGTTGAAAGCCGACCAGGAAATAATACCTTTTCCCTCTAAATCGGATGGACTAATTGACAGAATAATGCTGCCAACCATACCAAGTTGGTCTGAAATCAGATTATATACCCATTCTGAAAATGGACTCTGATATACTAGTAACCATCTAAGATGGAGTATGAGAATGTAGAAGGGGGAATTTTCCATTTATAAGAAAGAAGAAGAGATGATCTCATTCTCGTAAGTGAGAGTGTTGTAAATAATAAAACCTATACGGTAGAAGACATCAATAATTACCCACACAACTAACAAAAATATATATATATATATATATATATATATATATATATATATATATATATATATATATATATATATATAACGAAATATAATAATAATGATAATAATAACAATGATAATAATAATAATATTAATAACACTACATGGAAAATACCCGAACCAACTTACGAAACCTGAGATTGATATAAATAAGTCCCTCAACTGGCTACAGAATGGCGCCTTATATCCAGAAACAGGAGGTTTCATCTTCGCCATATAAGATAAGGTGATCAAAACTAAAAATTACGAAGAACATATCCTGAAGCAAAGTATAGAAGACAAGTGTCGCAAATGTAATCAACCAGGTGAATCGATCGAACATATAATAGCAGGATGTTCCCACCTTGCACAAACAGCCTACTTAAACAGACACAATCAAGTTGCAAGAATAATCCATCAAGAAATAGGATTGAAGACAGGACTACTAAAGAAAATAATACTCCACTATAAATACAACCCAAGTAGTATACTCGAAGATGAAAATGTACTCCTCTACTGCGATACGCCTATAATAACAGACAGGACCGTAGACTACAATAGACCAGACGTAGTATTCATTCATAAAAGAAAAAGAGAGGCCACAATAATAGACATAGCAATCCCACTGTCCTACAATGTTTTGAAAACAGAAAATGAAAAGAAGAGTAAATATGAGAATCTAGCGACTGAAATAAAACATATTTGGAAGACTGAAAAGATTGACATAGTCCCAGTTGTTATCTCTGCCGAAGGAATGGTATCAAGAAGCTTTTTAAAATATCTCCAGAAACTTGAAATCCCCTCGAACGTTATCACCGGTATTTCAAGAACGGCCATACTACAAACAACACATATTGTCAGATAGTTTTTTACCCCATTGGGTTAGGCTGAATTGCCTCTCCAGTGGAACCAGAGAAGAACCAGTACCAATTTACTGAGATCACAGAACCCCTATAATAATAATAATAATAATAATAATAATAATAATAATAATAATAATAATAATAATAATAATAATAATAATAATAATAATAATGAAAAAGAGCAAATCACCTATCTCATAGACATATCAATTCCTAACGACCCCAACATCCAAGTAAAATACAGAGAAAAAATAGCAAAGTATACTGAATTAGCCATAGAAATTCAGACACTTTGGAAACAGAAAAAAGTAGAAACCATACCGTTCATCATTTCAACTACAGGCATCACCCCACACGCCTTTAACTTACACCTTGAACAACTAAGTCTTCACCCAAATACCCATACAAACATACAAAAGTCTGTCATCCTGAAAACATGTAATATTGTGCGATCTTTCCTCAATTCAAGCAATAGACTCTGAGACGACCTGGTACAACCTGTCATCCCAGAAAAGAAATACCACTTGATTCAAGTGAGAAGAAAGAAGATAATAATAATAACTGTATCGGTTGAAAAGGGAAAGCTGAAAGAAGGAGAACCTATAGAACTAGAGCCAGGCAAATATATTGAAGCCATGACAGACAAACCCTACAAGTACTTAGGAATCCTTCAGACACACAAAATAGAACATAAAGAAATAAAAGCCATATTAACCACCGAATTCGAAAAACGCCTTTACAACCTCTTAAAAAGTAAGCTAAATTCAAGAAACCTTACCACGGCCATAAATAGCTACGCCATATCCGCTCTTCAGTACTCCTTCGGAATAATTAAATGGACTCAAACGGACCTGGAAGCAGTAAACAGAAAGATTAGAACCGAGCTAACAAAACATAGAAAACACCATCCAAAAGCGTCCGTCGAAAGGGTAAATTTACCTAGAGAAAAAGGAGGTAGAGGAATAAAAGATGTTGTGGAAGCTTGCACTCAGCAAATTGCAGGCTTGAGGAGTTTTTTCCGCCATCAAAATAGTCAACTTCATAAAGCCATAGTGAAAACAGATACGGGTTATACACCTTTAAACCTAAGCATGGAAAACTTTACGCCCTTTAATACACGAAATAAGGAAGATAAAATTAGAAATTGGCGTTCAAAAGAATTGCACGGAAGATTCATTAATGATTCACAGAAAGACACGATAGATCAAGCTAAATCGGTTGAATGGCTTAAAACTGGAACGTTGTTCCCAGAAACTGAAGGTTTTATGGTTGGTATACAAGATCAGGTTATAAAAACGAGGAATTACCAAAAGTATATCTTGAAGGAAGAAATACAAACAGATAGGTGCAGAAAGTGCAACAGAAGTCAAGAAACGATTGAACACATTCTTTCTAGTTGGCATAGCTGGAACTAAATATCTAGAACGACACAACAAAGTTGCCACAGTAGTATACCTAGAAGTACTGAAAAAACTTAACCTTGATCCACAAAACAACGAGCCATATTACAAATATAAGCCCCCTCCAGTTATCGAAAATCAGTATGTTAAGATCTACTGGGATAAAACTATCATGACGGACGTAACAGTACGACACAACAGGCCGGACATCACAGTCATTAATAAACAATCCAAACAAGCTCTGCTTATTGACATATCGATCCCAAATAATTCTAACACAGAAAGCAAATACAATTAAAAACTAAGCAAATACGCCGAGCTAAGGACCGAAATAAAAGAATTGTGGAATCTTAAAGAGGTCAAGATCATTCCAGTTGTTTTATCCTGTATGGGGCTAATTCCCAAGAAACTAAGTACTTCCCTCAAAGACATTGATATTCCTGAGTCAACCTACCGATTAATGCAAAAATCTGTAATCCTGGATGCGACAAACATTGTTAGGTCATTTCTAGAATAGTGACACCCAACGAAAGTCTTGCTGTTGAGGCCGACTGTCGTTGAAACACGCCGGGTGTAAATCCGGTGACACAAAAAGGAAAATAATAATAATAATAATAATAATAATAATAATAATAATAATAATAATAATAATAATAATAATATAAAATAATAATAATAATAATAATAATAATAATAATAATAATAATAATAATAATAATAATAATAATAATAATAGGGGTCTAAAGGGTAGTGATGCGACTCTAACAGCCTCTCCTACCAATTCCTACTCGCACCTCTACGTCGGCAGACCCTGGTAACTATCTCTGGAGATCCAAGATCGGGTAACCAACCCCCGGTGGCGGATCAACAGCAGATAGGCAAACGCGAGAAGGGAGAACTACTTTCGGTCTGGGAACTTACAACCCCGGAATGAAACCACGGGCGGAGCCTTGATGACGACCTGGCAACAACAAGGAAATGACGATCGTCTCGGCGTCTTGGCCCGCGGGGAGTGCTCTATTGGAGCTGATGTGAGCTTGCTCTGCCGAAGTGTGGCTATGACGCTGGGGCAGGAGCCAGCCCCTTCGGGCCCTGATCACGAAGTGTGGCGTGGGTGCAGAAGTCGGATTTCTGCATTGCTCCGGGCGAGTGCTGGTTCGTCCGTGTATTCCGGAACCGGTTAAGCGGTGGCTGGGCCCCGGGGAACTGGGGTAGGATTGCGGATTGCATCCGAGGGTATACCCGCTCCCAGCTATATCAACCCGCCCCCTGCCACACGAAGCGCTGGAAAACAGAGGGATGGATAAAGACAAGACAAAAACAAAAAACGGTGTACCCGCTACCTCAATTGCAGATAATTTGCCAGGAACTCAACTTCCAGGTAAACAGGGACATAGAGGTCCACAGACAAGCGAGGTGATGGTGGTGAACTTGCCCCGGTTCCTTCTTGTAAAAATGTCAGGAGAGGGTTCTCCTGTTAATTTTGATAGCAAAAACTTTATATAGTCTAATTGGTGAGACACAGTACACAAGAAAAGTTGAAGATGGCATCCTAGTACAAACTAAAGGTAATGCTCAATCCAGACGGCTCTTAGATATAACCAAATTTGGCGATTTTAATATTGAAGTTCTACCTCATCCCAGCCTCAACCAATCAAAAGGAGTTGTTTACTGTAGAGACTTTCTCAACACTACCATCGAGGAAATTAAAGAAGAACTAAAACCAATAGGCGTGATAGATGTAAGAAGGTTAAAGACAAAGAAAAACAAAACCCTGATAGAAACCCCCCTACACGTCTTGACATTCAATGAGCCAAAACTTCCAAGTGAAATAAAAGCAGCTTACTATAAATTACCCGTTAGACCGTACATTCCTCCCCCAATAAGATGTTTTCAATGCCAGAACCTTGGCCACGCACCCAACAATCGCAAAAACGCTGCTGTATGTGTGTGTGGAAAAGATCCACATGGGGATAACCCTTGCATAGACCCAAAAAAATGTGTCAACTGTGGCGGTCCCCATTCATCAGTTTATAAAGGATGTCCAAAATATAAGGAAGAATCTGCCATACAAAAAGTTAAAGTTACTGACAAAGTATCATATGCTGAAGCAAAAAGAATTGTTCAAATTCGAACACCAAAACCAAACCAATCCTTTGCTGCTGCGTCAATAATGAATCAACAAAAAACGACAACCCCCTCCACCTCTGCCACAATCACTTCAGTATCAAACACTATCGGCCTAACCGCCATACTACCTCAAATCATTCAATCAATTCAAGAAACAATCACTAATTTAATCAATAAACAGACATTCAAAACACCAGAAAGACCCCCTGAATATTCTCACAGAGACAGATCAGATTCAGTCTCTACAAATATATCCAATCTATCAGAACAAAGAAAACGAGATCGAAGCCAAGTAGAAACTACTCCTGATGAAGATGATACCCAGATCAAATCCACCCGGCGAAACAAGAAAGGTTGGCCGAAGGGCGTTCCTCGTAAAAAGACTAGTGATTAACACAACTATAAAATTGCCAAATATAATCCATTCTGTATCTGCATTGATTTATTTCCAGTTTTACTTATTCTATTTTCTATCATGTCTTTTCATCTATATTATAATATATCCACATTCATATACAAAAATCAAACTTGCAATATACTATATATAAAATTCATACGTATATACATGAAAATATATTAAACGTATAAACTGGATAATAAACTAATTCAATGGAACTGTAGAGGATGCATAAATAACTATTGCTACATAAAGCAGTTATTGCAAGAACATGATCCCATGTGTCTTTCCCTTCAAGAAACGCACCTCAAACCTAATCAACCATACTCTCTTAAAGGGTATTCAGCAGTTAGACATGAAGTTACTTATGAAAATTGAGCACATGGAGGAAATGCAATTTTTACAAGAAAAGATGTTGTATTCTCGGAGATAAACATTACCGAACTACAAGCTGTTGCAATAAAAATTATCAGTCCTGTGAATATAACATTATGTAATATATACTTTCTAGACACGACTTACACAGTCGAACAAATAGACCGTATTATTGACAGCTTTCCTCTCCATATATAGTGATGGGAGATTTCAATACCCACAATGTACTTTGGGGCTCAATGAAAACAGATACCAAAGGTCGTATTCTGGAAAAATGGTTAGAAGGAGATGATTCAGCTATCATTAACATAGGATCCAAAACACATTTCGACACAAAATCAAACAACTTTTCTGCAATAGATTTAACAATAGCATCCAGTGATTTATTGTCAAATCTTATTTGGAGAGTTGATGATGATCTACACAATAGCGACCATTTCCCGATATGCATCCAGCTAGGAAAACAGAGAATCATACATCCAGTAGCCATTAAATGGAATAGAGCCAAAGCTAACTGGGAAACATTTAGAAATTCATTAAGACCACCGACACAGCCGAGTGTACAGGAAATTACAAATTGCATTATTACAGCAGCAAACAGTAGTATCCCAAAATCAGGAGGTAAACCGATTCAAAAAACCGTACCTTGGTGGAATGAAGAAACCAAAAATATCATTAATCTTAAAAAAGCGGCTCTAAACAAGTTCAAAAAGTACCCAACCACTGAAAATTTAATAGCATTTAAAAAGACTAGAGCGATGGCTAGAAAAATAATACTTAAAAACAAAAGAGATACTTGGAATCAATACACAACAACAATTACACCAGATACCGAAACAAATACAGTATGGAAAAAAGTTAAAGCAGTGTCAGGCAATACCACTAACAATACAATTACCGCCTTACAAATGGAAAGTGGAATAATAACTGAAGATCCGGTGGAAATAGCGAACATAATGGCCTCTCACTTTGAAAGAATCAGCATCAACGAAAATTATGATGAAAACTTCCTACAAACAAAAAATAGCTCGGAAGCAAGTATAGATTTCTCAACAGACAATGATTTATACTACAATCTACCATTTAGCATGGAAGAATTAAGTGGAGCTCTTCAGCAATCTAAAATCGGTGCTCCAGGTATAGATACAATTTCAAATGATATGCTCCCAAACTTGACACCAGAAACCAAAGAAACGCTTTTAAAGCTCTACAACAAACTTTGGAATGAAAATACCTACCCGGATTCCTGGAAAGAAGCTGTAATCGTTGCCATACCCAAACTTAATAAAAGTAAGTTATCGCCATCAGGATATCGCCCCATTAGTCTCACCTGCTGCTTAGGAAAACTAGTCGAGAGGATGGTAAACAACAGACTTCAAGATTATCTAGAAAAAAATTATTTACTAGACTCCTACCAAGCGGGATATAGAAAGGAAAGATCAACAATAGATCACTTAGTTTTACTGGAACACTTTATTCAAGAAGCTTTTCGAAGAAGAGAACACATAATAGCTGTTTTCTTTGATATTAAACGCGCTTTCGACATTACGTGGCGGCCTGGAATCCTGGATAAATTGTCAAAATGTGGACTAATAGGAAAACTACCATTATTCATAAAATCGTTTCTCGAGACTAGACGTTTCAAAGTTAGAGTTGCAAATGAATTTTCAACAAGTAGGACACTGCAAAACGGCGTACCGCAAGGATCAACACTTAGTTGTACTCTGTTTGCAATTGCTATAAACGAAATTTGTAGAGGCGTCTATCAAAAAATCAATAAATGTCTTTATGTCGATGATGTTGCAATTTTTTTCAGCGGTAAAAAAGTGGGAGACATTACACGTACACTGCAACCAGCAATCAATAAGATTATTGAAAATGGAGAAAAAATTGGTTTTAAATTCTCTGAAGAAAAAACAAAATGCGTACATTTCTGTAGACTCAGAAAACCACATTACGATCCACTCTTATATTTAAAGGACAACATCATAACCTGCGTCGATACTATTAAATTCCTCGGTTTAGTATTTGATAAAAAATTAAACTGGCATGAACACTTAGAACTTATCAGCACGAAATGTAGAAAATCCCTTAATATACTCAAAGTCTTGGCACATACAAAATGGGGAGCTGATCCAAAAAGCCTTCTTATAATATACAAAGCTTTAATATTGTCCAAGATAGATTATGGCAGCATTGTTTATTCCTCTTCGAGAAAGAGTCATTTGAACAGATTGAATAAATTTAAAATTTAGGAATACGTTACTGTCTGGGAGCATTTCCGACGCCCCTGTTCAAAGTCTTTATTGTGAATCCGGTCTAATGCCATTAGAGCAACGAAGATTGATCCTTCAAACATCATACTTCACAAGGGTTAAATTAAATACTAAAAATCCTAATAACCAATTTTTATTCCCAAATACTAATGAATACGACAATGGAGGCATCATCACTCGCCCCCTTGCAATAAGGTATCTTGAGTACTTGAGAAGTATAGACGTTGAATTCCCTAAGATTTTTGTTGATGATCAAAGTGACGAACAATCAGCCAATAACGAAGCAGTCAGAAAAACTGATTTTATAAATAATCTAAAAAGAAAATATAATACCTTACTCCGTAGGCTAGAACCGAAGGTGAAGAAGAAGTATGAATCCACAGGTTTGAGTAGGTTACAAACCGTTAAAGCATTTAGACTTCGTACAGGACACACAAGTCTCACCCATCAACATCTTCTGAAAGGCGACACAGCACCAATTTGTGATCAGTGTAATGTGATTATGTCAGTAATTCATGTTATCAATGAATGTCACACATTCAATGCACAAAGACATCAATGTGACATAAAACACCAACTCGAAGAGAACCTGAAAAACGAAAATATAAAGAACACCTTAGAATATATGAAGTGCATCAAACTATTCGACAAAATCTGAAAATATAAAATGTAGTAACATTTATAAAATGTAGTAACAAGAGCTAATGACCCCAGTAGTCGATGCTCCTTATGGGTGGGTTTTTAGTGAGGTACAAATCCCACACTGTTTGGCAACCTACAACTTTTACGCCAAGCGCCTTTTGAAGGTTTTCTAAAAAAAAAATAATAATAATAATAATAATAGTTAGATAGATGGTTTATTGATCCCATTCACATACATAGTACATTAGAAGTCAGTGAAAGTAGTACATATGAATACATTTTACCAACTAACAATATTAAAGATTGTATAGTGTTGTATATGGCGAATTTAAAATATAATAAAAATAATAGAAAGTAAACATTTTACATAAATTCAGACATACATTTCATAAAGTAAAAATATTGATGAAAATATGACAATTTTTAAATATAAAATAAAGTAAAAAATAATACAAAGTAAAAATTAAATTAAACAAAATAAACAAACATATAAGCATTAAGCCCAAGTATTCAATTCCTCCAAAAACTCATCAACTCTATAAAAACAATAATTTAAAAGAAAAGACTTAGCAAAATGTTTAAATTAAACTCTCGTCATATCACTTATATTTATATGTTCAAAATATTTTACAAATGAATTGTTTTTTGTTGTTTTCAGTCTAGATTTGAGAATGACAATGTCTTTACTATTTCTAGTATCATAATTATGAGCATCTGCATGTTGAGTCAGAACATATCGATTTTCATGTGTTTCAATTAACACTTCAAAAATATACAAGCACGAAAGCGGCAATATTTCAAGTTTTTTGAATATTTTTTTACAATTGGTGTTTCTTGGTGCGTTGTAAATTATTCTAACTACAGTTTTCTGTAGCACAAATACTTTGTGCACTGATGTGCTGCTACCCCATAGCATAATACCATATGTTAAATTGCTATGAAAAAGTGAATAATATACAGACTTTAACAAATGAGTTGGTATACATGATTTTAATTGACGAATTACAAAACTTGGCTCGCTAATTTTGAACAAAGGTAGTCAACATGAGGTGACCAACTTAAGTTTGTATCCAAATGAATGCCCAGTAATTTAACTATAATTATTAATAATAATAATAATAATAATAATAATAATAATAGTAATAACCGATCCAAAGAATTAACGTGATCATCTAACGCGCACCGCTCAGGGTGTAATCTACAGTCGCTAATATGTGAGACAATACGGCTTGACCGTGATCTTACAGTCTGATCAATGTATTGTTTATCACAATTTCTACATGCAATACTATACACAACATTAGTAAGTGAAGGACCTTTATTTTTCACTTTAGCGAAAATTGATCTTATTGATAACGCTGTTTTATTAGCAATTTTAAAGTTACCATATGCCCTGAAGTCTAGAAATTATGTCTCTTATGTATGGAAGAGTTGCGAAATATGGATGAGCAGGGGTCGTACCAGAGCCAACATCCATTTGGGCCACATTAGGATGGCTATCATCAACCAGCAAATCCATGGTACTAGATGTGCTAAATAATATTTTATACAGTGAAGTTCTTGGATAGGAATTATCCAAGAAAAGGTTAAATAAAACGGTAATATTTTTATTGTGAAAAACCTTACTGAACAACGAGACCACATCCAAACTAGCCAGAACATAATTGTCTGGAATTGTAAAATTATTAAACTTATCCGAGACTTCAAATGAATCTTTAATACAGTAAACATTGTCATAATTATAAGCGTCAGTCAGGATCCCTGTACAAAATTGCGCAATGCTTTCGGTGGGGGCTCCTATCGAAGCCACTATCGGTCTCACAGAGAGAACTGGTTTATGAACCTTAGGAAGCGAATAATACTTTGGAGGAACACCATTGCAGCATGTGAGCTTTTTCTTCCACGATAAGTCTATTTTATGTTTATTAAATAAAGATTCTACTAAATTATTACCTTTTCTCTGTATAGAAGAGGTAGGATCAGACGATAACTCTACATATGAATTGTTATTTGAAATAATGTCATTAGACAATTCAATATACTGTTTGTCCATAATGACTGTGACTTTACCTTTATTTGATTGTGTTAAAATCAGAAGAGGGTTTGATTTTGAAAAAGCTTTAGACTTTGTAACATATGTTCTCCCCCGGACTGGGACTCTTTCTCACTGGGATGGGGTGAACAATCGATATTAAATTGTACGCCACCAGCTTTTTAAGCGATACTTAAATGAAACAAAAAAACTAAAAACGTTAAAAGCTGAAAAACCTTATATTTACTTCAACTTAACAAAACGAAATACTAAAAATATTTTAACGCGATGGTCCAAGTTAATATAAATTACTGAAAATCAAATATCAAATGTTCAGCAAATTATATTTATTATTAACTCAGTAGATAATTCACATTAACTGCATATCAAAAATGCAAGACGAATACGAACGCTGTTATACTATAAAAATCTCCAATTCTAGATTTCCATGAATTGAATATAAGACAAAGGACTTATCTTGGTAAGGTTCTGGAATTATTCAGCCCTCAGCTAGGTCCTAGTCGATGGAGATGGGGTCCTGAATCCATCCCGGCCGGTTTTGTGTTGTTCTATTGATGTTCTCTATTCATAGGGCCTACCCAGGGGCTGCAGAGCCGAGGAAAGAAAAAAAGAGTAAAAATCAAGGAAAAATTCTGGGAAGGAAGGAATAGGTAGAACAGATATGAAGCTTATGCTTCAACACATAAAAAACTGAATCTAGTTTTTAAAATAAAACTAACCGAAGTCTGTTCTATAATATTCGCTTTGTTCCCTAAATAAACAGAAAATGCGGAATTATGAAGCCAAAAAAGAATGAAAAATAAATTATTAAAAATTTGCTTCAAAAAGAATATGAAATTATAATAGGGGCTCATTCCGATTCGCAAAAAATTATCAAAAATTGAACAAAATCAGTTATTGGTACCATACTAAGATTCAAAATATCAAAAAAATATGAGATGCTAAACGGTTCTGCAAAATATCCAAAAAAATTAGAGGGGTAACCTCTACTAACATATGAAATGCCAAAATCTCAACGATAAGATAAACAAGTACATTCCTTATCTACAAAAAAATAATCACTAAGTGTGATACAGGGTGAATAAAATCTCATGTACACTAAACCAAATAAAAAAGAAAGAAGCAGAAAGTATCAGAAGAGTAAGATTCACTCAGAATCATAGATGGATGAGAGCATCAACCCTGCAGGAAAAACCTCGCGAAATATAGAAAAAACTACAAGGTAAGGGATAGAAATCTACTAAGAAAATTTTCTAACGTGACTAAAAATGTGTGTGTGTTTTTATAATACATTACGTTACTATAAATGGAAAATATGAAGAGAAAAAAATAACAAGCCTTGGCTTTCCTACCATCGGAAAGTTTGAAGAGAAGAAACTCACCAAGACAGAACCAAGTGCTAAGAATTTAGCGATAACACACACAGTACTCAAAACCCAAATTGAAAGATATATAGAAGAAAACATTACAAATCGGAAACACTTTCGCTATGAAAATAACGAAATTATAAATTGTGGTATTCCAAACAACATAGAAAGTTATAAAAAAAAATAGTTTTGTCAACAACTCAAGAAGAAAACTAATATATGCGTTAATAAAATACTATCAGTATGTATCGGTACACCAAAATAATCGATAAATTGTCGTGAAACAAAAAGGACGTGTTATTATCCTATCAAAATACAGGGAAGATAAAAATAACTGAAGCGTATACTGAGAACAAAAACGCTACCAAGCAAAAAGATAATTTCTCAGTACACACACAACAAATAAAGTCACTGCTACAAAATAATCTGAATCCAAAATTTGCCTGAAGCAAGGAAGTCCAGAAAATATTTGAGCAATAGAGGGACTATAAAAATAAAGCGTATACTGAGAACAGAAACTTAACCAAGCAAAACAGAATTTCTCAGTACACACACAACAAAGAAGATAAGGGACTACTACAAAATTAACTGAATTCAAAATTTGCCTAAAGCAAGAAATTGCAGAAAATATTTGATTATAAAGGTCGTTCCAAACTAAACTGATTTCTAAAGGTGCATAAAGCAAGAAAATCTCAGAAAATTTGAAACATTCATGGAAGTTAGTTCTCTACAGAACAGAATCTTTGACGTTTCAAAAACCCAAAAACAAAAGCGATACGATAAACACAAATATAATACACAATTGTATTACAAATACGAACGCCGTTATACAATAAAAATCTCCAATCCTAGATTTCCATGAATTGAATATAAGACAAAGGACTTATCTTGGTAAGGTTCTGGAATTATTCAGCTCTCAGCTAGGTCCTAGTCGATGGAGATGGGGTCCTGAATCCATCCCGGCCGGTTTTGTGTTGTTCTATTGATGTTCTCTATTCATAGGGCCTACCCAGGGGCTGCAGAGCTGAGGAAAGAAAAAAGGAGTAAAAATCAAGGAAAAATTCTGGGAAGGAAGGAATAGATAGAACAGATAGGAAGCTCATGCTTCAACACATAAAAAACTGAATCTAGTTTTTAAAATAAGTCTATTCTGTCATATTCGCTTTGTTGCCTAAATAAACAGAAAATGCGGAATTATGAAGCTAAAAAAGAATGAAAATAAATTATTTAAAATTTGCTTCAAAAAGAATATAAAATGTTTCTTTTTAACGATAAAAAAGAATTGAACATACAAAATTCATTAAACGCCAGCCCATATTATAATTTGAAATAAAACCGAATAAACATGGAGAAAAAATATTCCAAAAATCTAACTCACCAGCAAATATGTGAAACCACAACGATGTAATCTACTAACTCATAAATTTTACTGATAGGAAGAGACTTTTCCAAGAGAGGGAGAGAGAAGTTCGTGAGTGATTTGAGATGAGTTGGAGTTTTCTTGGTTGGCTGGTCTTTCTTGTTGGTGCCCTGGTGTAGGATAGGTTTCCTCTTCAGGGCTGGGTTGGGGGTGTTGGGTGGTTTTGTGCACGTTGACCGAGAAATTGGGTTGGGATTTAGAAGTGTCTAGAAAAATGTTTAAAAGTGACTAGGAAAAATTTGCTAAAAAGTGTATAGGAATGAGAGTTGTTGAGTGGGCTTTTCGCTAGAAAGTAACTGGAGGGTTGTTTTATCTTGGGGTGTTAGGGGTTGGTGATTGGAAGCAGCGAAGCTCAAAAGTGAGAAGAGATGGCGTGACAAAAAGTGTCTAGGATAGGGGTGTTAGATGTGGAAGACGAACCATGTATCGTTGTCGATACATTGGCGCAGGGGAAACCGTGATCACGACTTTTCCAATGAACGATATCGTTTAAATACCCGAAATTTAGAAGAGAAACAAGTTTTTTTAATTTCGAATCATTAGTACGACGAAATTATATACCATAGTCTGAAAGAAATCGTAACAGGCGATCGGCTTGTTACAACTTAAGTAAAAGATTATGAAATAATGAGTTTGAATCAGGTTTATGTATGTAATTCGTAATTATATTCGTAGCTCTAGCAACAGTGATGTTTCTCACTTTAGGATCTGTAGTGGGGGAGGTAAAGTGATCAACATCTGATAAAATTGATTTGATTCAAATACCTTTCAAGATGACAGGTTCAACACTGAACTGATGACCCAGGGCCAAAAATTGTGAAATATCATCCGGTATTGTGGTGTTAGAAATATTTCTTAGCCAAGTTGAATTATATTTTAATAATAATTTGAATTGATGAATTGATTGTCTATCAGCTGATTGACCTTTCACTTACAAATATGGGGTTTTATCATGACATCTACACACACTAAGGAGAAGCAGCCGTTGACAAGTACAAATCATGGTCTAGAAACAAAATGAAACTGACCCGGGAGTTATTATAGGAGGTGTGTTTTACTAAAATATAAGAAGTCAGGGATTCTACCGAAACATATAACTATGGAAATTTAGCCGATTGACGATCTTCTCATGAGACAGAATGCACATAGAAATACAGTGGTTGATTACAGGTTAGGGATAAAACTTCTTAATATTGAAACTGCTGATAACCATGCTTTAATTAGTAAAGATTGACGACGTTGAGAAGGACAATAGTCTCAGAAGCAAGTGAGTTTCAGATTACGTATAATGAATTATTTCGTGAAATTAGAATCCAAAATATATCAAAGGTCAATCAGTTGATATACAATATATTCAAATTATTATTAAAATATAATTCTACTTGGCTAAGAAACATTTCTAACACCACAATGCCGGATGATATTTCACAATTTTTGGCCCTGGTTCCTTAGTGTGGAACCTGTCATCTTGAAAGGTATTTCAATCAAATCAATTTTATCAGATGTTGGCTACCTCACCTCCACCATTACAGATCGTAAAGTGAGAAACATCACTGTTGCTAGAGCTACTAATATAATTACAAATTACATACATAAACCTCATTCCAACTCATTACTTCATAATATTAACTTAAGTCTAAAACTTTTTTAAAATCAAACCCACGTCTGATTTTAACACAATCATATAAAAGTAATTTCACAGTCATTATTGAATTGTCTAATGGCATTATTTTAAATAATAATTCATATGTAGAGTTATCGTCTGATCCTACCTCTTCAGTACAGAGAAAAGGTGATAATTTAATTAAAGCCTCAATTAATAAACATCAAATAGACTTTTAAAGAAAAATCTCGCATGCTACAATGGTGTTCTCCCAAAGTTTTATTCGCTTCCTAAGGTTCATAAACCAGTTCTCTCTGTGTGACCGATAGTGGCTTTGATAGAGGCTCCCACCGAAAGCATTGCGCAATTTTGTACTGGAATCCTGACTGACGCTTATTATTATGACAATGTTTAGTTTATTAAAGATTCATTTGAAGTCTCGTACGAGTTTAATAATTTTACAATTCCAGAAAATTATGTTCTGGCCAGTTTGGATGTGGTCCCGTTGTCCAGTTATGTTTATCTTGATGCTTGCTTGAGAACAATCGATAAGAGTTGGAAATGTATTAGTTCCATTGCTCCATCCAGAAGGATGCCTTTTTAAACTTACTAGTTTTTCTCTGTGAGAATACTTATTTTACTTTTAACAACAAAATTAATAAACAAACTTTTGGCACACCGATGGGTGCTTCCATTTCTCCTATCTTGGCAGCATATGTCATGGACGATTTGCTAGATACGGCCATTCCGGTACATTCTTTCACTCCTTTTTTCATTAGAAAATATGACGATGATATTATTGTAGTACTTCCTAGAGAGGGCCTAGATGAAATTCTGGAGACATTTAACAGCTACGATCCATACATCCAGTTCACAATTGAAAAAGAAGACGTCGATAATTCCGTGCCATTCTTAGACACTAAGTTCATTCGTAATAATACGATTATTATAGATTGGTACAGGAAACCATTCAGTTCTGGTAGATATTTAAAAAACCATTCCTACCACGAGTGAAAGATAAAGGTCCTTTAATTTCACCTACTAATGTTGTGTACAGTATTCCATGTAGAGATTGTGATAAACAATACATTGGTCAGACTTTAAGATCACTGTCAAGCCGTATTGTCTCACATAAGAGCGACTGCAGATTACACCCTGAGCGGTGCGCGTTGGCTGATTACGTTAATTCTCTAGATCATCATATGAATTTCAAGGCTGTAAACGTGTTGCCGACTAAGTCAAACAAAACTAAGAGATCATTCTTGGAAATGGCATTTATTTCATAGTTCAACAATGTCAATAATAAAAAAACAGACATAGATCACTTGAGTAAGATTTACTCTTTTTTGTTGTCCTTAGATTTCAACTGTAGCCTTCCTGTCACAGATGACAATTATGTTGCTCCTCATGATACCACCCTAATTGCAATAACTTAATAACTTCTATAAGTTGGGTGCATTGGTGTTGGTAGATGCACCCAATAATATATATTTTACATAATTATTATATTACGTGAATGATTACTATATTATTATTATTATATTTCGTTATATATATTCTTGTTAGCTGTATGGGTAATTTTTGATGTCTTCTACCGTATAGGTTTTATTATTGATTGCCATATAAGTGGCCCGCTTGTTATGCGATACGGAGCACATGTTTTTGTAATGCTGCCGATGTTGGTTACCAATTTATTTTTGGTAGCAAATAGTTCCTTACATACCAATTCAGGGCCACATATATCGTAAGAACAAGTATGATATACTGAAATTCATAATAAAAGGAAAAACCGAAGGAAAAGTCGAAGAGAAACGTGGTCCTGGTCGCAGACAACATTCGTGGTTGAAAAACATACGCGACTGGGCTGGTATGAACACATCATCTTGAATTCGTACCACTTAGAACCGAAATAAGTATTGTCGCCAACCTTCGTTAAATGGAGATGGCACCTGAAGAAGAAGATACCAATTTGACCGACTAATGTGCTATTTGTGGATCATAAAAATAACCAGTAAACTTTTCCAGCATAGCCATTATTCCTTCAGGAAAACTTTGTAATGGCTGCGATATTCCTTTCAAAACTTGTGTAAGTTCAGGATGTGACAACCATGTTTTGAAGCACGACTTCTTTGCATTTGTACGGAAATAAGTTGTGTCACACCCTGTGAAGGCGTGAAAACCAAGAAGAGCAGAAAATCTGTCAGGACCCAAAGTATTAGCTATTTGACGAACTTCGACGTAATGGCCTTTATTTGCAGTTCCGGTCGACAGCCATAATCCTTGCAGCCCACTCTCAGTTGACATTTGATGAAAACATTATGTTTATCTGCGAGTAATAATTAATATGAAATAACACTACCTTATTCTTTACAATTTATTTCAAGACTGGCTAATCAGTACAAAACATTTAATTCTCCATATCATAAAAATACGTACCAACACCAAAGATAAGGAAACTAGTTTTTCTGACTGTCGTAACCCAAATGCTTAATTACTATATACAACATCTCCCTCTTTTATACCAACACTACCCCAATATTTCTTATCAAAACCAATTTCCTCTATAATAATTTAACCAAAAACCATAATTATTCATTAAAGCCATAGCGTTGCGGTTTCACAATTTTGCTACGACGACGTAAGTTCCTTCCGGAGTTATCTCCTTCTTTTCCTACATCGTCAATTTCTACACTCACACCACTATTCTCATTCGACTCATTAGTATCAAGAAACGTACTTCCCTCAATGTCACTGTTTTCACTGCTTTGTACATTATTTACATCAAGTACAACATTATTATTTACTTCTGATCGGGGTATGATTGAAACCACTTCTGGATTCACACTACAAGTAGTTTCATGTTTTAATTTCAATTGATCAGAGTGTCTTTTCCAATTCATACCACTATCAGTCTTAACCATGTAAGTTCTCCGACCCAACACCTCTGTAATTATGCCCGGACACCAAGGCGAACTAGAATGTAGTCGAAAATCTTTTATCCATACCTTATCATTTATTTCGAAAATAATATCCTTTACGCGAGACGAAAAATTTTGTAGTGGTCGTTCTTGATTTGATTTTATTATTTCCACGGTTGAAGGCATGAGTAAGTCAAATTTGGTTCCTAATCCTCGGCCAAAAAGCATTTTTGCAGGTGATTCGCCTGTTGTGGTATGCGGCGTACTCCCAAAATGAAACAAAAATCTCTGCAATATCAGATTTAATTCTAATTTAGGATTTTCGTACTTAGATTTTAAAATGGCATTTTTTAAAATTTTTACTGCACTTTCCGCTTGCCCGTTTGTAGGAGGATGATAAGGAGCCCCCGTACTTTGTTTTATGCCACCTTGAACTAAAAATGTTTGGAATTCTTCTGAAGTGAAATTTCGACCGTTATCAGTGCGTAGCTCTCTCGGCATCCCAAATCTACTAAAAACTTCCCTAAATACTTCAATCGTTCTAGATGCCGATAAATGTTTTACCTCAAAGACTTCCAACCACTTAGATGTCGCGTCCTGAATCACTAAAAATGTCTTTCCATGGATTTGAAGAAGGCACAAACTTAATTTTATAATCAAAAGCAGAAAGTATGTGGGCCCATCTTTGCAAACGGTTCGCGGCAAAAATTGGTAAACCCCTTTTGCTTCCAGAAATTGCTAAAAGAGATTTGTGATCCGAAAATAAATTAAATTTTTTGAAACCCTGTTTTTCAGCCGTTTTTCAGGGACGACTCAGTCGAAAATTCTGGGGAGTCACATTTGTATATTCGGGACCAGGTTGATAAATACAGCCACAACAAGTGAGTAGTGCCACCGGCAAGAAATCACATTCTTCTCCAGATGTACACCAAGGTGGTGAGAAATTCCAGAACATCGGCCACAGTACATCTATTATTCCACCTCCTTTGTAATTGGATTTGTTAAATTATTGAAATAGAGATATTTTTTAAATTAAAAAATAAATAAAATTTTCTTCCATATATATATTGGAAAAACTTTTTAACCCCAAATATAATTGCGGCTGCTTCCTTTTCAATCTGTGAATAATTTTGTTCCGCAGAATTTAAAACACGAGATGCGAATGCAATAGGTCGTTCAGACCCATCATCGAATATATGACTAAGAGTGGCACCTAAAGGAAAACTAGAAGCATCTACCATTAATTTTATCTTTTTTTCTGGGTCAAAATGTGACAATACCGATGAGGACGATAATAACTGTTTATTAGCCTCAAAGCTATGTCTGCAATCATTTCCCCAGTGCCAATCAACGTCCTCCTTTTTTAGTAAGTTATATAAAGGTTTTAAAATGTGTGAGACATTCGGTATAAACCGGCAATAAAAATTTACCATCCCTAAAAATGATTTAAGTTCGATCGTTGAGCTCGGAGTTCCAACATTTTTGATTGCAGAAATTCTTTCATCCGACATATGTAGCCCTTCCTTATCAATCACGTACCCTACATATTTTACCGAATCTTGAAATAAAAAACATTTTTCTCTTTTTATTTTAAGACCACATTCCCGCAATATTTGGAAAATATTTTCCAATCTATCCAAGTGCTCCCGATCATCCTTCCCTGTAATAAGAATATCATCTAGAAAACATGCTACCCCTGGAATTAAAAACAGTTGTTCCATAATATTTTGAAAAATGGATGGAGCCGTTTTTATACCATAGGGTAAGCGCGTGTATGAGAGCATACCTTTATGTGTTGTTATCCTAACAAGCTTTTGAGATTCCTCTGTCAGTAGAACTTGTTGATATGCTTCTGATAAGTCAATTTTTGGAAATTTTTGACCGTTTTGAAGTTGAGAAAGAAGATAATCAATACGAGGTAGAGGAAAGTGTCGTGTTACTAAGTGTGAATTTAAAGTAATTTTAAAATCTCCGCACAGCCTTACGGAACCATTTGGTTTTAGGATAGGAACAACAGGCGTAGCCCATTCTGAAAATTGAGTAGGTTTTAAAACTCCATTAGCTACTAATCTATCTATCTCGGTTTCTATTTTTGGTTTTAATGCGGAAGGAACTGGTCTGGGTTTGCAAAATTTGGGAATAGCTTCTTTCTCTTGAAGAAATTTTAAATTTATTAAAACAACCAAGATTTGGCTCTAAAATTTCTTGATAAGTTTCAAGCAATATTTGAAATCTTGTCGGAAAACTTACATTTTTGTGTGCAATATTATTTAACAAATTTGAATTTGGTAGTTTACAAATACCTAAACCTAACATTTTCCATCCATTTCTGCCTATGAGGGGGGTCCCCCATTTCTAATAACATAGGTTTTTAATATATAAGATTTATTTTCAAATATTATATGAAGTTTTAAAAATAGTCATACCAATATAATCTCTTAGCGATAAATCATTTTTTTCTAACTTTAAACCCTTAAAATGTTTACGATACATTGTTTCAGAAATGGCCGAATGTGTGAAACCAAAGTCCGCTTCAAAACGCATAGGGGTGCTTTCCACGGTTAGTTTTATAAAAGTCGGCCTAATACTTTGTGGAGCATCGTCACCCTCTATGTTATTTATATCCCTTACACTAAAAATGGACTCAGTTTCATCAAAATTATGTAAATCGCTTGAACATTGTTCATCATTATCAATATTATTTTCCGTCAAAAAATTGTGATTATTTTTTTTACATTGAGGTGCTAAATGACCCTTAACGCCGCATTTATAACAAGTGCAACCTTTGAAAGCACCATCACTAGCGAGGTGATTGCCTCTACCGCACACAAAACATTTTTTTTGGTTCTGATTAAAAAGTGATTCACTTACCGAGAAATTTCTTCTGTTACTTTCATTTTCCATTCGAAATGTAGAAGGTCGATTAATACCACTCGACCTATCTGTTTGTTGAACTCTTTTTTGTTGATGAAAATTCAACTCATCTTCTTGTTTAATGTGAACGCCCGCTACTGACTGCCTGTCGAATGTTCCTTTAAAGCTGACTCCTTCGATAACGCTACTTTCATTATCCTGTTCAACGTTGTAGCACTTTTCAAGGCATCTTCTTCAAAAAGACGGTCCATAATTTTATCATCATTCATACCAATGGTAAAAATATCTCGCATAACTACTTCCAGTTCCTTTCCAAATTTACAATTGGATGCTAACTTTTTAACCCGGGCTGACCAATCGGAGACATTTTCATTATTATCTCTCCGTGCTGAATAAAACTTCAACCTTTCGGCAAACCATGATTTTACCGGTACGCAATGTTCACTTAGTAACGTTACTAGCTCATCAAATGATTTATCTGCAGGTAAACTTGGAACACATAAATTTCGTACTAGTACATAACAACTCTCCGATAATGTGTTTAATAATATCGCTTTTTTCTTTCCTGCTTCCTCAATACCATTTACTATAAAAAATTGGTTCAGTCTTCCATTAAATACCACAAATTCGGAATCTTTTTGGTCAAATTCTGTTAAAGTTCCTAAAAAGGCTTGCATTTTCAACACGAAATCACAATCACATATCAAAACTAAACAATTTTATTTGTTCATTCGACACAAAATCCTCGTCGCCACTGTTTATCTGCGAGTATTAATTAATATGAAATAACAATACCTTATTCTTTACAATTTATTTCAAGACTGGCTAATCAGTACAAAACATTTGATTCTCCAAATCATAAAAATACGTACCAACACCAAAGATAAGGAAACTAGTTTTTCTGACTGTCGAAACCCAAATGCCTAATTACTATATTATATTAATTACAACAACACATCTGTATCGGAAGATCTAATCAGAATACGTGTGATTTCCTATTCCGCCATATCTTTTGCGTGAAGTACGATGCGGCCATCAGCTTCTTCCACATGCGGTCCTATTGTTTCTCCAGAAATCGCGGTGCAAGTGTCGTCTGAGGAAATCAATTGACTAGCAGGATTTTTCACCACATTAACAACATGAAAGTGATTTGGGAAGGCTTGCCCAGAAACTGAGAGAGGTCTGATTTATTTTTTTCATTGCGCAGAAAATCTCACCAATCAGAAAGTAAACTATTATAAGCAATAACTTGACGTTGAATGCCAGCTCCTCTTCCTTCTCGCTCTTGTCTCTTTAGGCTATTCGGCAAATGAAGATACCATGCAAGGTCTATTCTCTTTACATTTACTTTTTTCATTAGTCGGAGAACATGAGGCCTGAGATCTGCTGAGTGATACCCTTGATTAGTTGTGGAGTTTTTTTGCCGAATCATTTGTAAAGTGCAGCACCCTCAAAGATTATTCCAGCATACTGAATGGCTACGTTTCCTGTTTGTATTAGAGATTCGAGTGTTTCAGCTAAATTAGTATTAATGCCTAAGCGAAGTTGTCCATTTACTGAGAAAGAAGGTATGTATCTTTGATTCTGACATTGAAAAAAATATCCAAATTAAGCTCACGCTCTCTTGCGATTATAAAAAGTCGTGAATAAAGCTGAATGAAACTTTTGACCGTGGTCACTTCTGCAACATTCTGTATTTTCTGGGCAATACTTTTGGTATTTATTTTCTTGATGGGATCGTGTATCGATTTTGGGCCTCCTACAAATCTCTCTTTTATGAATGCGTCATTTCTTTTATAACCTCTGGCGCGGATCACTTCATTGTCGCCGTGCAATTTGTAATGCGTTCAAAAACTATTCGACGGATAGTCAAGCATTTTTTTCTATTTAGTAGATAATATTGTCAGGTTATATTTACGTATTTACGAACGTGACTACCTCATGCTTTCGGATTCCCTCAGCGTTCTAAAAGCCTTACAAGCACTTAGCCAGATCATCCCATTTTGACAAAAATGAAACAAAAACTTTACTTTGCCGAACAAACATATAATAGAATATTATCTTGATACGGATACCATCCCCTATAGGAATTCATGGTAAAGAAGAGGCAGATAAATACGCCAAAGAAGCCGCAGACAATGACACAACCGAAACTATTAGACTATCAGTGAGTGCGGATATAAAATGTACAATTAAATCTAAAATAAATAGTGCGTGGGAAAATCGGTGGAAAAGTTAAACGAAGTGAGAAAGTCAATAAAGCCCTGAGCTGCCCTTGAAATTGCCAAGACCAACTCCTATCAACTGGACTACGCCTAAGCCACACTAGACTAACACACAGTCATATTTTGAGTAAAGATTGTCACTAATCTGAGATTACCCGGCCTTGGGACTCTCTTCGGGTGGTGAATTAAGCCTCCGTTACACTATTTTTTATTACCTCAATTGGGATAAGGTGAATCAACAAACAAAATTTCGGGACAAATGGATTTATTTGACACAAAAATTAGTTAGGGACTTATCTTGGGAAGACTCGGGACGTACCTCGCAGCAGTATTCACGGGTTCTTGAGCCGTCGGTGTCTGGGCTCTGGACTCTGGAGCTATATGGTCCGGTAGAGCTGGATGGTGCGGTAGACTGAACTGTCCGTAGGGTCCGTAAGGTCCGTAGGGCCCGTAAAGTCCCTAAGGTCCGTAGGGTCCATAAAGTCCGTATGGTCCGTAAAGGCTGCAGAGCTGTATAGAAAAAAATAAAAAAACAGAAGAAACAGTAGAAAATTGAAAAGGAGGAATAAAATGAACAGGTTAGGAGCTTATACTCCAATACATATAAAAATTGAATTTAATTTTCAAAATAAAACCACAGAAATATGTTCATTCTTATCCGTCCTGTTCCCAAAATAATCAGAAAAAAAAAATTCAAATCAGTGAGAAATAACCATAAAGAATCTGTTAGAAAATCGCTTCATAAAATAAATTTGGAAGCCACCAGATTTTCAAAGATACTTTCGGCGAAACAACTGGAGACGCCATAACAAAAATATTGTTTATTAAAAGTAACGAAATATTTTAACTAAATGGGAAAATCTAAATAGGATTATTTGTAAGCACAGAGTTACAATTTGAAAAGATATAGAGAACTTACCAGCCAGAAGAATTAATATCACACACAAAATGATTTAGAAACTGAATGCTGAAATGCTTCTCAGCGTAGTATGAACAAGCCCCGATTCGACTCGAATCGTCGTTTAAATAGATATTTAACGATGGTAAAAACGATCACCGACGCGTTCTTCATATTTGAAATAAAAGGATTTGGACTTAGAGGTAGGAGTAGCCGACGAGTACAGGATCCTTAACCAAAATGCAACTATTGCAATAAACTAATATCCGTGAAACACTCACTAACTCAGTGTCCGCAATTAGCAGCGAAACGACAACAGGCCCAATCTCCTTCTGGTGAACTTGCAGACATATTAGGATCATCATGTAATGTCCACAATTTAATAACGTTTCTCAAATCAATAGACGTTCTGAGACTCATGTAGATATTATTCATGTATAACTTGTCTTTTTTTTGTAATCCCTAATGACGCTAATGACCCACGCAGTTGATGCGTATTATTAAATAAAAAAATATGTGACCATAATAAAACATATTTAGTTGCAAAATGACACAATTTTCTTACTATTCCGCCGCCATCTTTGATTTATTGAATGCTATTTCTTTCTTTTGAGTAGAGCTTTCAATTCGAATTGATTGACGCTCCAATCAAAAAAATTGGTGCAGCTGTTTTGAGTCTATATTTTTCAATTATGTAGCCGCCATTTTGGAAAAGGTCAGCCATCTTTAATTCCAGTGGATGAAATTTTCATTTCCTCGAGTGAAATCATTCGTAATGGTCCCTAGTATCACTGCGTACAGCGGTTTGCTTTCTGCATAAAATGCAGCTTTTGTTGTAAATATCGCCGTAAATCATATGACTAAAAGTTAAATTAATCTTAGTTTGGTTTATTTTAAAAATTTTATCACATTCACTAAAATCTTCTACTCTATATATTTCAGGAATGGAAACATTAAAATACCTTACAAACTGGGCCATTATAGATGTATAAATAATGTACCTACAAACAGTTAAATTGTGTGGTTAGTCATAAACTAAAAATTGAAATAAAATGAAAATATTAAAATATATGTTGAGAAGTGTGCCTATATATCCAATAATAATAAAGTCTTACCCTGTTATGAAAATATTGATAGATTGAAGTTATCTCCAAAATATTATTGGTTCTTCTGACAATCCTGTATAAACCTAATAAAATAGCAAAAAATTCGATTTCATTTCAGTGGTGGTTGAATGAAGGACTTCCATTGTACCTCATAATATATGGATAAGACATATTTCGGTTTCGCTCTTTTTTGTTCACTATGACTTATCCAAAGATTATCTTAGACACGAGAAGAAGTGACAAATAGACATGGAATACTATGAATAGTCAGTGTCTTCGAACGACCGGACGGGTATGAATGCAGCCGTCAATTCTTTGTTTCAATCAGACTTATGCATCTAAGAGGCATTTAACTTGCACACGAATATCATTTGTCCGTTTCTTCAGTGCAAAAAAATAGTTCGTGACTGTCTATCGAATTGTGGGTAAGTATTTACAGGACTTTTATTCACGTGGCTTGCTTGAAATTGACTCCCAGTGAGACAGATGGAAAACTTTTAAATTACGCAAAAATTATAAAATGTTTTTAAATATTTGACAACTGGTTGAAGATAAAAATAATGAATATAAACAACTTGATAGTTTTTAGAAATTTACATACAGAAATTCACAACTGACGAAGCATTTCAATTTTTAGTTCTCCGGGAATGTAACCATGAAAAAAGGAACAACTCAATTGTCCTGTCACCACAGTACCTTTCTGGTAGTCTGTTAGTCTGTAATAGCACATGTAATTTTTATTATTATTAGTCAATAACAAATCACTTGAAACAATCTATTATGTGGACAATATTCTTCTAAATTATTGCTTTATATTGGAAATCAGTACGAGTGTAACACAAGGGAAAAATCATCGTCTCACCTTAAGAAGAAAGTATTAATGATCCAATCGATGTAGTTCTGCGTGAACATAAAAAGGAATGTGTTTTTATAGAGTTCTACATGTTGACGTCTTCAACAACTCTCGTTCTCCCAGAGCCTATTCAGAGCACATTAACTAATGCAAGATATTGTATGAAAAAAAAATGGTATATGTTACCAAAAATAACTATCGACGTGAAACCAGAAACACCGTAAGTACAGATTGGCTTAGACTGGAAGGAGAGTTTATCACTACTTCGCATATCATAACTGTGTACGAAGTTATTTAAAATAGTGTTACGAGATCGCACACTAGTGTAGTTCTCGAACCGACCCTGTGCCATCGAATCGAATATTTAAAATGTTAAAATTTTTGTTATTTCCATACAACCGGAAAGTGTGGAACTGGGTCCAGTTGCCGATTTAAACATCCAGTCCCGGTACACAGAAGTCCCAGAGGGAACTTCCTATTAAGAAGGGGCAATGTTACGAAATCGCACACCGGTGTAGTCCTTGAAGCCGGCCCTGTCCCATCGAACATTTAAAATGTACAAAATTTGGTGCATGCACGTGATTTTCAGGAGGGATGGACACTTCTAAGAAGAATGGTAATTTTTACTTTTTTTGGTTGTTTTATTTTAAACCAAATTCTAGAAACGGATTTTTCTCGAAAGGGAATTTAATATATAAGGCGACTACGTGCGCCCAGAAAGTCGGTTTACAGTTTAATCTCGAAGCGAATACAAATTAGTAACTAGTGTATTTGAAGTATAAATTTGTAGTTTTGTATGTAAATAAAGTGAGTGTAAGTAAATATACCGTATGACAATAAATTAAGACTAAGAAAATATATCGGGTGTATGAATTTACTCCATCCATCAGGATAATATATTTAACTAAATAATAAAAACATAACATTGGTGTCAGGTGTCACGTAAAAATGGCTAGGAGACTATGTGACTTGAAACTAATGGAATTAAGAGCATAGTTGGAAAATAGCGAATAGAACACGTCCGGAGAGAAAAGTGAATTAGTAGAAAGACTCTAAGTGGCACTAGAAACTGGCGGCTTGGATCCAAATATATTTTCATTCAAAGACGTGACTTCCACCTCAATCTCGTCAATTTATGCTATAAAGGACGATATTTCTGCTAATATGGACGAGAAAATGTGTACCATGAAGAAGGATATTTCTACTAACATGGACAATATTTCTGCCGATATCATATATAGCGAATATAGAGGATAAGATAACAACGATGGACGAGAAGATCAAGAAGTTAGAGAGAAATATGGCAGATTTAAGAGCACAAGACACGCTAGCGAAGAAAAGAAGATTGAACATACAAAAAACAGCATGCCAGAAACACCCCCCAAGATAGACGATATTACCAGCTGTGCCTGACTCGAAGCCCCAACGTTCGGCGGAAAGACGTCGTGGACTAATTATGTGAAACAGTTTGAAGCAGCTGCTAGAACGAATAATAGGGCCAATACGGAGGAGACAGTAAACAACCATGGCGCTTCGAGGAGATGCCTAAGATGAACTTCAGACGATACCTCTTGAAGAAACGGATTACTTCGAGAAGCTGAAGAAGAGGTTGGACATGCGATATGGTCACGAGCATTGAGAATAATTATACTAATTCCAGCTGAAAATCCGAAGGCGGTAACATGATGGCACTCTTGAAGAGTGTGAGGTGGATATTGCCCGACTAGTTCCATTAATTTACCCATCTGCATCTGAGAAGGTGACGGAATATTTGGGTATCGAGGCTTCTATTGACGGCACAGGTCACCATGATATGAAGAGGACGCTTCATCTGGCCCATCCCAAAGCATTGGTCGATGCATTGAATACTACACTGAATATGAAGAGGCCCCGAAGGCTTCGGGGCACAACAAAGGTACGACCATCCAAGAAGAAGATGACGAAGACAGATATGACCCGATCGTCAAATTGATAAAAAGTATGGTGGACAAGAAGTCGAAGAAGATCAGATGCTGGAAAAGTGGCGAGCTAGAGCATGTACGCAGTTCGTGTAAGCACCCCACGGCTTCTTAAACCCAAGAGCCCCAGTCACAGGATAACTAGACAGGGCTGAACATCGAGCTGGGGTGATTCACCGAAATACCAACTCCCTGTCTAGACGGCCGTGGTCAGCAGACTATTTCCACTGCAACACGGCGGAATTTAAGGGAGTTACAGTTTCAACAGTTACAATAGTCAACTAAGACTGGTTACTCACCATGATCGAAGAAGAACAGGATAATGATCCTCACCTAAAGATGAACTGGCAATGGAAGGAAGAAAATAGATGACCTACCTTGCAAAAAATGTCAAGATTTTCACCGACACTCAAGGTATATTGGGCTCAGTGGGACTCCCTTGATCTAGAAGAAGGCATGTTGAAAAGAATAATTGAAAACAATTATGGTTCTGAGAACAGAAGGCAGCCAGTTATCGCGGGAATGAGAGCAGCTGAGGTACTGAGGAACACGACAGTCCATCAGCAGGTCATCTGGGAGTGACGAAAACCTTTCAGCGAGTCCGTGAAATGTTTTATTGGCTGAACAGTTCCAACGATGTGAAGGACTGATGTAAGAAATGTACGAGTTGTGCTAGGAGTAACCCCATAGCAAGGGGAAGTCACACATGAATCAATATAATGCTGGAAGCTCTTTCGAAAAAATGGTTTAAGATATCACTGGACGATTTCCCACGACAGAAAATGGTGGTAAATACATTCTGGTTGAAATGGATTATTTCACCAAGTAAGTGTACTATTACACGATGTCGAATCAATAAGCCACAACGGTCACAGATGTATTGGTGAAATAATTCATCAGCCGATATGGAGTGTCTTCGGAGATTTACAGCGCTCTGGAAATAAATTGCGAGCTACCCTAAGAAATTTCTGACAAGCTGAAAATGAAGAAGACCAGGACAACAGCATTACATCCACATTCAGATGGAATGAACAGGGCCATTGGAAAATACATGTCCAAAGTAGTTTCCAGCCACAAGCGAGATTGGGACCCGCATATTACCCTATTTGCATCGGCTAATCGATCTGCCATCAATGAGTCCACTGATGAAACATATGCGAAAATCATGTTTGGACAGTAAATGAGGTCTCATTATGACCTGGAATTTGGTTGTCGGCGTGGAGAAGATCTAGCGTGAGAAGATTATGTGACCCAATTGAGAGGAAGGATGGATGATGTACACGAATTGGTTCTAACGAACCTTCAAGTTACCAGAGACAGAATGAAAAAATGGTACGACTGGCAGGCCACAGAAGGCAGTTTCAAAGAAAGGCATAAATTTTGGTTACACAATTCCACGAGGAGAAAAATGTTTTTCCAAAATTACAGAAATCTTGGGAGGGTCCGAACTTAATCAAGAAGAGTATCAATGACGTCATCTATCGCATAAGCAAGATCCCCAATGTAAAACCGAAAGTACTCCATAAAAACCGACTAGCGCCACTCGAAGGCGAACATAACAGAAAGGAAGGAGTGAACAATAACCGAGAGAAGAACCTGACCCTGCCTTCGAAGAATTGATGGGCTCAAATGGAGGTATCGGGAAAGATAGATATGGAGTTACTACAGAGCAACGACAGGATTTGTTCACACTCCCGAAAGATTATTCTCTGGCACACAACATCCTCGCCAGCATCAAAAACGCCCTAGGATTGGCTACCGTCTTTCGAAAGAAGTTTGGGAAATTAGAAAAACTTGAAGATCAGATTCCGGCCCCTAGCAAGACAATGAGACTCAAACACAATTCGCGGTACGTCTTCTCCCTGGTAACAGAGAACGAATTCCAAGATCCACCTACCTATCGGGATGTGTGGAAAGCGCTCCGAAACCTTGGAGACCATGTGATGGAATCCAACGTGAAGAAACTGGCTATGCCTAAGTTAGAGAGGAGCAATTTGTATTGGATACCGGTGTCCACATATTAATCTGCAGCAATACGTAGAAATGGTTCCTATTGCCGATTTACACAGAGGTCCCAGAAGGGACTTCTTACTAAGGAGGGATCATTGTTACGAAATTGCATACTGGTGTAGTCCTCGAAGCTGGTACTGTGCCATCGAACACATGTAATGTTCAAATTTTGGTGTATGCACGTGATTTCCAGGAAGGGCGGTCACTTTTTGTTTGTTTTTATTGGGAACCGAATTCAAGGAACCGTTTTTTCCTCGAAAGGAACTTTCTTATATAAGGCAGCTACATGAGGCCAGTAAGTCATCTTACAGTTTAACCTCGTAGTGAATAGACTTGAATTAGTAAATATAAATTAGTGAATGGTATATTTGAAATATAAATTAGTAGTTGAGTGTGTAAATAAATTAAGTGTAAGTAGATATGCAGTGTGAAAATGAATTATTAATAAATTAAGGTATGAAAATAAACCGGGTGTATGAATTTTACCTACCTATCATGATAAACTATTTAAATAAATAAGAATAACAATAGAATAGCTATAAGTTGAGTTCTGCAAGTATCTAGAAGGCTACCTGATCATTATCGTTGGATCAGAAGAAAACAATATTTACTAGAAAGTATGAGGATCGAAAGGCTCATTCAATTTGGCAACTAAATTAACAAATGACCACTTTATTATTACCAGAATCAAAAAATATAATATGAATGAAATGAAATATTTGAGAGAAATTTAACGGGTCACAAGAGAATTATTAATCAACATATACAAGATGGAGACACGTACGGTCAGATATGGCAGGTATGTATAAGAACTAAAAGAAAACCATCTAGACCAAAGCCTAAGCAGGACAAAGTAGTAGTACAAATTCTAGACGTAACATAAATAATCAAGACGAAAGTGGTTAGAACATTGGCAAACAACAAGCATGAACTTTGTTTTAGCCTGGAAAATAGACGAAATATAAGCTACACTCGACTTAATATATAATATTCGGCAAACCTGTTACATTTAAAATAATGTTCATTCAAATTACGTTCTTGTGTTAGACAATTTCCGTTAGTTAGGTTGGTTCATATTCCAATACTATGTTTACTGTTCAATGGGCTTGAAACATATATTTTTTCAGTGTGAAGTATATATACTAATAGAAAAAAATAAGCGCCTTCAACGGAAAATAAATTGCCACGAATTTAATATAATAATATATTCAGTCATTACATGCAAACCTGACCTCTTGAACTACGAAACGAGAGGTCTTCTAAGGCAACTATTTTTTTTTAATTCTAGCATAATCCTATACCGGTATTGACGATAGCCGCTTCAAAGAGGCGGAAAGCACGATACAAACGAAAATTAACAGGAACAGCAGACAGGTTAGTTTTTACAAATAAAGATAATACGACAGTAGCTTATTGTCAACAAACTATGTTATGTAATATGCAGCAGCCAAATAAAATTAATTTTGTAAACATTAAATGAAATCTTATTATATATGAAAAAGAATTTCGCAGTGGGAAATGTTATTCTGCAAGAAAAAGCTCTACTTGATAGTTCTTTTTAAAAATTTAAGCTTGCGCTAGTAGAGTTCTCGGTTGTACAACAAACAAATGCAAATGACTATACATATATCTTATAGCGAGGTTCAATAATAACTTGCCAAAGTCCGGTTGGCATAATATTTGGAGTTATCGTATCAATCAATATCTATGTTGAAGAATCTGCCACAATACAATGACAAAGATGTGACAAATACAGGGTGTTTCAAAACAAGGTGGCCCCCTTGCTAGGATAGGTAGCAATTTTTGTAACGGCATCCGTTTTCAAGTTACAGGGTATTGAAAAAACATAATTTAGACTCATTTTTTACGATTATGTCGAAACAACTGGCAACATTGTAATTCAACGAATATAATATATTTGGGAAGCTTAAAGATCGCATAAATTTTTTATATCTGCCTATCACCAAGTAATTTTGAACATATCTTTTTGGAGGTGAAATTTTTTTGTCCAAATTTGATTTGTACTCAAGCATCATTCAATTTTATACAAAAAGGTTCTTTTGCTAAAACTGGATAATGTGTACCGTTTTCAGTATATTTTGATTTGAAAATTATGTGTAATAATTATTGCTGGTATAAAGTATTTTGTGTGCAACTGTCAAAAAATGTCACATTTTTTGCTTGATTTTGAGTCGTCAAATAGCATATTTGATAATATAGAAATAAAGCTTTGACAACGTAAAAAAAGACTTTTTTCTACGATCGTGCAAAAAGTAACTAATTTTTGAACTATGTACTGTGCCAAAAGTTTAACTTGTTTGGACTAGTGCAAAAAGTATCTTACTTTTTTGCACTAGTGCAAAAACACTTCGAATTGTGAATGAATTGGATTACATTGAGGAGTAAATATCTAAAAAAACAGAAATAGCTGCTCAAATTCTAGAAGGTGAACCAAGTACCAGTACCGGAAGCTTCACAATCCGAAAAAGAGCTGTAACTAGTGCAACAAATATGCTTTTTGCACATGTTACACACAACATTTTTTCTACGATCGATATAAATATGTTTTTAAATCAAATTTTATTAGACTATTTTACAACGGGTACAACAAAAATTACTAATAATTTTTCTTTGTTAAAAGAATTTCAATTTTGATGTCACAATTAGTGATGGACAAACTTCATTCCCACTAATTTTTTGAGTTTTGGTTTTATTTTTGCTTGTGGATGTCTCATCATAAAAGTCCGTTCTCGATGCCTAGCCAATCATCTTAGAAGCCCATCCTCGATGTCCAGCCAAGCATCCTAGAAGTCCATCCTCGATGCCCAGCTCTTTTTCGGATTGTGAAGCTTCCGGTGCTGGTACTTGGTTCACCTTCTAGAATTTGAGCAGCTATTTCTGTTTTCTTAGATATTTACTCCTCAATGTAATCCAATTCATTGACAATTCGAAGTGTTCTTTGCACTAGTGCAACAAAGTAAGTTACTTTTGCTTTTGCGACAGTACATAGTTTAAAAAATAGTCACTTTTTGCACGATCGTAGGAAAAAAATTTAAGGGTCATGATTATAAATGAAACTTTCTTATTAAATAATTCGAACGCTATTTATTAATATGATTACAAACATTGTAAAATATGCATATAATAATAGTGAACAAAAGATTTTTAATTCTTAATATAAAAATTGAATGTGCTGTCACTAGCATTATTTACGTTGATACCAGAGGAAGATGCAGTAACATTAGTTGTTCGATTTGCTCATATACATTTAGGAGACATAAAAAATGGATTGCAGATTTAGGTTTAATGATAATAATATGTTTAATGAAAATAATAATTGTATTAAAAAACGGGGTAGAGCTTATTATAATTTCACCTACCTTGGGATATTGGAGATTGGTGGAGGTTTATCTGCAAACTCGTTCAATGCACTTAAAAATTTACAATTCCGATTTCCGAAAACATGAATCAAGAAGTATCTTTATCACGACGAGTTCGGTAAAATGAATTAAAAATAAAATATATTCTAAAAATCGAACCTTCTCCCCGCTGAAATGCAACATGCATTTAAAGAAAGCAAATATATGAGCAGAGGTATTATAACACTCCGGTAAAAAAATATTTGAATTCGTTAATGAGTGAAAGAAAGTAAATACAATCAAATTAAAATAATTTTGTAATCCGCAACGTTGTAATATGCTAGTCGTCGCTGAGGGGAAGGGACAGAGCTTGACCAAAGCCATCCTTACCGGGATGAAACTCGATAATGCGAGCGAGAGTCCATAGCACAAGGGTGCCTACGGTTGGAGAAGGGTAGATTGGTGTCAGCCACTTCGAGCGCTGTTCTAGCAAACGGAGGTACTTGCTTTGCCAACGAGTCCAAAAATCACGATGCAACCTTTGCAAAAGTGACATATTGACAAACGATTCATAGAAATAGGGGTGAAGTCTGGAGTCAGAAGTGTGGTCAACGGTTCTATAGTCAATGAATGACCCGGAATTAAAGCGGTAGTCTCTTCGATATCATTAGAAAATGGGGTTGAGGTGCGTTAATTTAATAGCGACTCGATTAAGACCACAACTGTAAAAAACTCTTCATATGTTAAAATTTGTATTCCAACAACGCGAATAAGGTGACGATTCACATATTTGATTCCAACCTCCCAAAGGCCACCAAATTGAGGATCAGATGGAGGGGAAAAATTAAATTTAATGGTTTCTAGATCAGCAGCGCTTTGCTGAATTGAGCAATGTTCTTTTCAGCGCCGATAAAGTTTGTGCCATTATCGCAGTAAATATGTGACAACCTACCGCGTCAGGCGATGAAGCGTTGCTGAGCGGCTAGAAATCCATCGATTGAGAAATTACTAACAAGCTTCAAATGTAGCGCCTTCGTCGCACAGCATACAAATAAGCATAGATATGCTTTTATAGTCCGAGAGGCTCGATAACATGAAGGGGTGATGAAAAAGCGTCCACCAAAGTCAAGACCGTACTGACTAAATACTTTTACATCATTAAATCTAAACTGAGGTAAATTGTCCGTTGGGGTTGGTACAGCTTAGAGTTATGTGTCCTGTAACAAACACATTTAGGTAATACAGCATTTATTGCTCGCTTTGGGCATAGAATCTAGAATTTTTGAGATAGAATAAATTGCGTGGTTTTCAAACCAGCATGAAGGTGTTTTATATGTAATAATCTAAAGCCAAAGTAGTCAGCCTACATTTCCGCGGCATCAAAAGAGGGTGTTTCGCTCTCATATAAACGGCCATCGACACTGAATACTGGTGGTTATCTTTAAACGCGCCTAGCTTTAACAAATGTTTAGAAGGTTTTTCCGAAATTAATTCCGTGTCGAATTGAATGTGTTAAGTAAGCTTGGCTAAAATTAACATAGAGTTTTCTCTTCGGCTTGTAGCCTTTCTGACGACTGTTTTGAAGACGACGACTTGGTGAACTAATCGTAATACATAGGCTGAAATACGTAGAATTTTGGATAAAGAAAAATGATTTTCGAGAAGAGTATCCAGAACATTACATTGAAAGGGTTCTGTTAGTAGAACAATTTTTCGTTCTTCCTCAGCGGCAAGTTCAATGGGTCCTGACGACGAAGTGTCAGGAAATCCAAATAAAGATGGGCCATGTATCCAACTAATTTTTGCTGAGAATTCTTGGGGTAAGAGACCGCAAGATGCAACATCTGCTTCGTTGTGATAAGTGGGAACATATTTCCATGAGCAACTAGAGATTTTTGACTATATACATACATGTAATTCGGTTTGCCACGGAGGTTTTCAACCGATGCGGAGAAGAATTTATCCAGTGTAGAACGATTTGAAAGTCTGACCAATCATGAACGGATTAGACATCAATTGTACAGACCTTCAAAATATACAAAATCAGCTTAGACAATAGGACAGCGTCACACGGTTCCAATCGGGGAATAATTAGCTTATTTTTTATTGGAGCGATTTTCGGCTTGGCGCATATAAAAGTGAGAGCAGGTTGATTATCAGAGTAAAACTTTCTGGAATAGATTACTCATGCGTAGCCCTTTTCACATGCGTCGCAAACTCCGTGTAGTTCATGATTAGATGAAACGTTAACTAACAATTTACGTGACATTTGTATTTGTAACAAGAAAAGGGAGTTCAAGTAGGCATTGTTTCCACAATCGAACGATATCAGGAGGGGGCGAGTCATCCTAATTAAAGCGTGTCATCCAAATTCTTTGTATTCATGATTTTGTCAAAAAAGTTATGCGAGAGAAAAATTCTAATGGGTCATAAATTCGAGCTAGTTCAGAGAACAAAGATCTTTTCAAGCAAGTAAGGTTTCTATTCAAAATTACAGAAAAGAAGAAACAGTCATTAACAGGTTCCACTTGAGACCAAGAACCTTAAGGGAAGAATTTGAGGTATTAGGGTTGATATGAGAGGGTGGCATATGTGAAAAGGGTGGAGGATGGTTAGTACAACATTTCCTGAGCGAGAAGCCATCACTTTCCATGAGGGCGATCAAGTCTTGTAAAATAAATTGAGCTACGTCAAGAGTATTAGCTCCGAAAACAAAATCATCAATATATGATGATTTAACAATAATTGAAGCGACTTTAGGAAAGCGTGATTCGTCATCGATAGCTAATTGACAAAGAGTGGCCAATGCTAAGTAAGAAGCGGAGCTTACTCCATGCGTAATTTTGACAAAACGATATTTTTGAATTTCTTCTCCAGGTAAAAAACTATAAAAAATTAGGATGATTCTGGACATCTGTTTCACGTCTGCGCACATGACAAATTTATTAAGTCGAAAATTGATTAAAATTGAAACAATATCTTGCTGGAGTTTGGGTCCGACATATAAACAATCGTTAAGAGATTTCTCATTTGGAGTTTTAGGTGAAGCGTCGAAAACTACCCTCAGCTTTGTCGACACACTATAAGGTTTCACGATACATTGGAGGAATATAATATTGCCCTCTACCTAGTTCGTTTTTGGGTACCAATTCCATATGATTTACCTCGAGGTATTCTTGCATGAAGTCGGAATCCTGTTTACGCAAAATCGGGCTGTTTGATCTGACGATTCTCAAGAGAGTAAAATCGTTGTTAAGCTAAGTCACGTATGCCAGGAAAAGTAGGGGACGATTCTTTGAACGGAAGAGGAACAGTATAGCGACTTGAATCGTCTCTACTTTGATTCTCAATTGAAAATTTCACATCCTCCTTCATCGAGATTTATATGGCTAGTGTCTGGGACATCTTCGACCTCCCAGAGTTTTTGTTTAATGCTATCTAGGAGTGAATCGTTTACCAGTCCATAGAATAGAGGAGTGACAGATGGTCTTCGGGTAACAACCTAGCCGCTAAGGATATAACCGAATACAGTGTTAATGGCATCAGATTCACCGGGGTTTCCAGATATTTTTCTGGATAACAATTTCGAAAATATATCTGCGCCTAACAATAGTTCAATTGGGCCTGGAACATCAAAGTTTGGATCTGCGAGATTCAGATTAGTTGAATGTGTCCAAGATTCGGATGAGAGCTTAGTAGAGGGCAAATCGTTACAAATTCGATCCAAAATAATTGCTTCGCCATAGAAAATTTTATTTTTGTTTTCTCGAGAAGTGATTGACAAAGATATTTCATGTGTTGAGTTAAGTTTTCATGGAATCTAGTCACTGAACTTCAATTTGACGATGAGTTTTACGGTGGCCTAAGCGGTTGGCTGTTTTCTGAAGAAAAAAAGACGACATACTTCCGGGTAAATCAAACAATGAACAGTTTGTTTAGCATTGTGTTTATCGGGTACATTAACAAGACTTGTCGAGAGTATCTCCTCATCATTCTGTTTTGGTTTGGGTTCTAGTAAGCAAGTAGCTCTTAGCGTGTGTGAAGTTATGACTAGAGAAGTAGTCGGTTGGATTCAAACGGGTTGTGAAGAGGAGGCGGCTACACTTTCGAAGCGAGTTGGTTTTGATACGAAATGCAATAGAGGATGGTGTTTGGAAGATTTAAATTTTCTGCACGAATACTCTGAGGAACATGCACGTAGTTCATGGGACGAGCTCAGACAATTAAAACACATATGTGCCAATTTGCACATATTATGACAATCAAACTGAGATTGGCTGAGAAATTCGGGACATCATATACCCATGGGCCTCTTTGCAGATTGCACATTGTTGAGTCGACTTTGATGCTAGTGTGCTCGAGACTCATTTCGAGTTATAATAATTTGGCTTAGGAGAGTGAGGTTTATTAGACGATTAAGTGTTTGCTAAGCGAGGTTATACAGAAAAATTATCATAAGCGATAACTTGAGATTTTAAAAATTCAATTAATTGTCCATAAGATGGAATTTCTGTTGATTCGTTTTCCAATTCAAACCAGTTAATCGTATCAGAATTTAGACGTGAAAAGAGGAGCATAAAAACAACATAATCCCAATGCTCGGTAGGTAGACTGATGGATTTTAGCACTGCTATATTTTCCTGAAAAGTGTCAATCAAATTTGATAAAGTGATCACGTTTACTGTAGTTAGCTTTGGAACGTTCAAAAGGGCGTCCCAATGTGCTTTTGAAAATGCGCAGAAAATACTCAAGAAAATAGTAGCGCAGATGAAGAGGAAGATAGAAATAATATGAGCGAAAAAGAAGAGGAAGATCAGGGCAGTCAGCAGGTTTTATTAGAAAAGAGACAAGAAAGACCTAAAAAGCGGGTAAGAAACGAGGCAAATTGTGAAGAAACGAATAGAAAGAATGCCACTTCAGTAGGAGAAGAACATGTTTCGAAAGCCGAGAAGATTATGCCTGCAAAGAGGATGAAACCTGGTTGTAGCCCTTGTAGCAAAAAATGCACCGATAAAATTAATGAACTTGTACTAGTAGAAATATTCAACAATTATTACTGAGATGTAGAAAAAAACTGGGACCTCAAGCGACGGTTCATACTGGCCAGGGTAAAAAGTTTGGAAACTAAACGCAGAAGATCCAGAAATGGCATTAGAGAAGACCGTAGAAAATAGACAATACGTTACAACTTTACAGTTGATCGATAAATTGTGCCGGTGTGCAAAGTATTATTCCTGAATACATTAGGTATTTTATAGACCGTTGTTAGAAATGTTTTGAAAAAATCTGTAAGAGGGGGTTTTGCAGCAACATACTTGCGAGGGGGACATATTCGGTCTTTCCCAACTTACGAAAGTTACTACAGTCGCAACAAAACAAAAAAAATAGTACCTAGGATGCGAACTTATTATAGACGAGATGTACAATCTCTACAAAATTAAATGTGAAGGAGAAGATCTTCAAAAAAGTGAGATAGCTAAATCATGGCAATATCGTCATGTTTTCTAAACAAAGTTCAATTTAGGATTCAAACTATCGTCTAATGACACTTGCGATATGTGTGATAGTTTAAATATGGCGTTACAAGAAAATCACCTAGAAGAAAAACGAGTGGTCTTTCAGGAGAAAATCGATTGTCACTTGAAAGATGCCGCAATTCGCTATGCGATGAAAAATGATGAAGAAAAGTCTTCAGAAGTAATTAAAGTTATCATGTTAGAGTCACCAAAATATTTGCCTACACCCTATCTAACAAGTGCGAAAAGCTTTTATTCAATGAAACTCTGGACCTTGAACCTTGCCATTTATGACTCTACAGAGAAAAAGGCTTACTGCATGGTGTGGGATGAGTCTATTGCTGGTAGAGGCAGAAACGAAATAGCATCGGCCCTATTGCAATGGGCATAAGGAGTTATAAATGATTCCAATTCAGAGACATTAATAATTGAGTCTGACAATTGCGCAAGCCAAAATCGAAACATCATGATGGCAGTAAATTATTTCTACCTTTTAAATGTTTGTGCTTCCTTGAAATTCCTTATACTCATACGCCGATCAAAATTTCCTGTTTATGAAGATGAAAGTTTGGAGTTACGTTTTTTTATACTCACCTGATTTTCTTTTAGTGGTAGACAGCCTCAACTACCTTAATTTTCGTCAGGTGAGGAGTTTTATCAATCATGTTACTTTAAAACCAATAATTACCTAATTAGAAAATAAACACGTTATACTGATAGATTTCTTTTTGTGTGAGCAAAGAAAAAAAAATCTGCTTCAATACTTTGAACGCGCTTTTCTTTAAACTCATAATATAGAGATACGATTCTTTACCTCTGAGGTACAGATATGTATAGAATAAAAATTGCTCTGCGCCTGCCACAAAATTGTAGTATATACACCGGAGAGGCTTTTGCTATACTCCATGCCCTCAAATTGTGCAAAACATCAAATGATAACAACTTTCTTATTATCTCTGACTCATTAAGTATCCTAACAGATCTAAAAAATTTATACCACACATGGGAGTAAAAGGTAACGAAGAAGTCGACTCCGTAGCCCTAAAATCAACTTCTACTGATAAACCCCTTTTTACAAAATTTCCCCACACCGATCACATATACTCAATAAAAAAACACCTATACCAAAAATGGGAATCCATCTGGAAAGACACTGAAACCAATCTGAGACAAATAATGCCCGAAATTGAAACGAAATTCCCACTACCCAATAAGAATCGGACATACACGTCTAACACACCGGCATCACTTAACAAAAAAACCATACCTTTATGCTAGACTCAACGCACAGTAAGGCATCTGTTACTTGAATGTACAGAAAATGAAGTACAAAGAAGACGCCACAATTTAGGAAACACTTCAAAATCAATTCTCTCTTCAAATGGAAACAAGGTGCTACCTTATCTCAAAGACATAAACCTAACATCTAAAATTTATTTTTTGTTATTATATATGTACCACAATATTTTGTAAATGTCTGCCCTGCTAATAACTCTTAGTAGTTCATGCCAGGTTATGTATGTTTAAATAAAAAAAACATGATAAAATTACCTCAAGCTATCTCGTAATCAGTTAATTGGTTACCAGAGACTGATCGTTTGAAGTTATGGCAGAAGATATTTTTGGCATCGATATCCTACAAACACACACCATCTAGAAAGGGCGTCAATAAATTCTTGGCCAAAAATTCTACAAATCTCGTCAAAAAACAGAGTACATCCCTAATATGAGTCCGACTCTTCTTCCTAAATTCAAAACATCGGGGAAGGACCCTACTAAGAATACACAGTAATAATTTTTATGATCAGTCAACATTTTCCAATTCAATTATTCGTAATATTTTACATAGCATTGTAATAAGAAATCTACCTAATCAAAAATTATTTATAATTCTATAATTCTCTAGACGAGGATGTTTGTCTAGAATATTGAGAATATTGCGTATCGATCAATTCTGGTTTTACCCTTGCTTCATTTATTTTGTTTGGTATTCCAACAAAACAGAGAATGTACCGTCACTTCAAGGTACTTACATACTGAAATTAATATGGAGTCAACTCTGAAGACTGTATTAACTACCGGCATTTGTGGAATTTACAAAAATATCGAAAGAGCTCAGAGCAGGTGTGCATATAGGACGAGTTATCTATATATACGTATATATAGATCTCCTCAATGCAACCGTAAACTATTTGGTGACCATTACTTTGATAAAACTAATAAGAATACAAAATTCATTTGAGATCTATTTTCCCATGATTCTAAGAGATATTCAAACCAAAAATAGAAGATTTGTAAGCTCAGGACAGGACTAAAGGAGTCCATTAATATGATTGTTTATAAATCTTGATATATTTCATTGTTATTTCATTATTGATTGTGCCATTGTCAAATTGGCAAGTCATAATAAATGGACAACTCTAATTTGAGAGGAAAATTACATGATTTGTTGGATTATACATAGAGAATATAAGATTGATTTTAATGTGTCTTGATACATGCGTGAAACAATCAGGCAGTATTTTTGTACGTTAGAAATGTTCTAAAAATAATTTTGTTTAATCTTTTAGGGGACAGACATACATGTAGGAATTAATCTTTTTATGAAGATGATGTACGGAAGAGATAATTTTACATATATGCTATTCTTTCTGTAGAATTGTAAATGAAATGTTGGTATCGAATTATCTATAAATCGAATTGAACTTTGTTTTTGGAGATTGCTAACAACGCAGCAAGAATGAGCATGAGCCATTAATTATTAATGAGCAAACATTCCTTTTAGACGTCCCTATATGATCAGTGAACAAATTATTTCAATAATTTTTTGAGGTTTGCAGCGATAATTTTGGAAAACAAAATATTCACCAGTATGTAAAATATCAAATTACAAATACGCGGCGGCTATTTACATTGTTTTGAAATCAAGTATGCAGTCCAAGATTAAGGGGAAGTTAGCGAGGCTATAGCCCCGGACCCCCGGCTTCGTTAAGTTGAGTGTATAGATATTTTACTTTAAATGAAAATACAAAACTCCATGAGTGAGTAATTTCAGGTTTATTTCATTACTTGTTTTCAATAATCATTTCATTATCCCAATTAAATATCTTGTGAACTGCTGAGTCTAAAAAATTCAACGTCCTAATTTTCGTTAGCTTTTTTTTGGCAATAAGAATCAATTATTTCTGACAATAGTTAATTCGCAACTCTCCCAATAGTCTCTTGCATAGCGGGAATTACATATTTACTGACGAAAATACTTTAAAAAAAAATTTATTAACAAAAATTTGTTACAATATGAGATTCCGCTGTATAATTAATGCCAAACTACAATCTAGAATAAACTACATTTATCTATACTTATATCTATATATATATATATATATATACATATGTATATATATATATATATGTATATATATATATATATATATATATATATATATATATATATATATATATGTATATATATATATATATATATATAATATAAACGCTAACGTTGCATTGTTCTGTTGTTCCGTTCGAAATTTCTAGGCCTGTAAGTCCTCCATTCCTAAGACTGGAATATTATGGAATTATTTTTCGGTTCTAAATTACTTTCTTCCTATTCAATTTGTTCTTTCTTGCTTTTTCCTGATCTTCTTTTCGTATCTTTTTATAAAATAAAATATTGTTATAGCAGCACAAATAATTATTATCGTCGAAAATAATCCAACTGTTGTGTGAGTTTCTAGTACTACAACTGGTTTTATATTTTTTTCAATTTTATTCATTTCATGTAACCCTTCAAAATCAATTCTGCTTAAATTAGGTGAATTATATTTTTGGACTTTTAGGAATTTTGTATCTAACTTTGGTAATATAAATGATCTTACTTTTCGGATCTGCATATTACTTGAAAATGTTTCTTCTCATATCTGAAATCTGCAATTTTCTGGAATTCTAATAATTGATGGATTATTTACTTCTAAATATTGGTGCATTTGGACAATATTTTTACTACTGTATTTTCAATGATCTAAACTTCATTATTAGTTACTTGTTCTATAATCGTTTCTTGAAGGTTTGCATCATTGGCCTAACAATACTTGGGAGATTGGCCTAATAATTCCATCTCTTGATTTGAATTCTTCTAGGCAATAATACTCATTTTCTTATATTGGACACTCTTCTTTCATTAATGTTGCTTCATCTGCGGCGTTGACCAAGTAGGGTTGAAAAGGAATAAATATTTCATAATTTAGGATAATAGGATATAAATGGTAAATAAATCGTTTATACACATGATAATATTCCATTTACAAAATTTGTTCTTCAATAGTTTCTACATCTTCTAATACTTTTGTGCAATGAACACATTTAAACGTCGAATTTTCAAATGTATTTTACGGTTACTACAAATATTTACATTAATGATTCATTTTGAAAATATGAAGCATAATTTCTTTTAGGATCAATAATTCTTTAATAAATTTGATTAAATTTGGGTATTGTTACATATAATCTGAAATTTTCGAATATTTATTCCGTTGAAAATTATGAATACATCTATTTACATGTTATTTTTGTCTAGTTCTACTGTTATTGCTAAATAATAATTATTAAAAATGTCAATAATGATATTATATAACTATTTCCTATTCTCTATTCTAATTACATATGTAGGTACATAAATTTTCCATATATTTCATGCCATTCAATTACCTCTTGTATTGAGAACTATCTTAATGCAAAATGTTCCCTATGTTTTCTTATGAAATCTTGTAATTTTTAAATGTTGGGATTGTCCCATAGTTTCACCTTTATGACTTTGAATTTTCTTGTTTACTTTTTTATTGCTTCCTCCATTTCTCTTGTTCACGGTCTTGTTACTTTCTTCTAACTTCCTATTTCTGTCAGCGGTTTCCTTATTTCTATTCCTTTTTATGATTTCGATTATTTTCTTGTAACTTTCTTCTATTTTCTTATTCTTATCAACAATTTTGTTATTTCTATTCTTCATTACATTTTCATCAATTTTCTCGTTCCTTTCTTCAGTTTTCTTATTCATAGTTTCATTTATGTTCTTATTCCGTTCATCCATTTCATTATTTATAGTATGGTTATTATCTTATATCTCCTTATTAAACATTCCGTTTTCCATAACATTTTCAATCACTCGACTTACTTTTTCTTTAAGAACCTATATATTTTTATTTGTTTTGATTATTTCACTTTCAAATTTTCTTGTATTTCTTTTCACTTCTATGATTGGGCTTCCCAAGGACGTATGAACTATTTCTAAATTGGTGTCGTTCGATACAAAACTTTTATTTGGTGATCGAATATCAGATATATAAATTTTATTAATAGTGTTCTCATTATTCTCAATTTTATTATTCTCTATAATATTTTGAATATTAAATAAATATGACAAATCAGGTACTGAATCTATTTCAAATGCATTTAAATCGAAATTTATTTTTATACCTGATAAGAATCAGCCGCAAGTTTAGATTTACCCAAATGTGCTTTATTAATTAAAATTTTTCTATTTGCTTTATTGTCAGGTGAAGATTCTAATAATTTTTCAGTTGGTTCAACAGAAAATTCTAAATTTGTTGTCCGCGGGTACAATTTTATATTAATTGAAACATTATTACCAATTAATTGTTTATTGCAAAAATTCATATTTAATTTCCTTTTCATTAAATCTTCTAAACCTATGATTTCATCCACTTCGACATCATCAACAAGATTTTTTTCGTCAATTTCGTTGTCCTCGGAATTATCAGTGTCTAGTTCCATACTTCTTTTATTTTTTGCGTTATGGCACTTTTGCTTTAATAGTTTTACCCTTTCCTTCTCGAGCAAAATTCATTTTATTCTTTCTTGCTTCTCCTCGAGAATTAATTTCATTGGCGTCGCTGTTAATATTTCCGATTTTCCCTTGGCACCTTTTTTAGTTTTTCTTTTTCCAGAATATGACGGCAATGCTTACTTTGTCTTTTGCTAAAGCCCTTATTATTTTTGACTTTCCTTTTGTGCATGATTGAGGTATATTTGGAATGAAGAGTTGAGACCTCATATAGCTTTCTCCATTGTTGCAATTTTAACGTAGACCTTTTTAAATATTTTTGCCAAATCTGGGAAAGTTATTCCCTCTTACTTGCCAGTTTTTAAAAAAATGTCGCACTCCTTATTGAAAGCCCATTTAAATGGACCAAAAAATTGAGCATCGACAGGTTGTAAGCTGTGGGAGTATTGACAAAATGTCAATTCCATTATATTTGCAACAATATAAATAAAAATAGATATATGGCTATAATGGTGGTCGATTACTAGGACAACGCGGGTTGTTTCACTGGAATTTACGTGCTATTTAAAATGCTGTAACCACTATAGAAAATATTTTTCGTCGCTCCAGTCATTATCGGTAACTGCATAAATTCCCTCTAATGGTCCATTTTGCGTCATTGCAGGAGATATTCCTTTTCGAGGAAATATTAGGAGGGGTGGAAAAAAGCTCCCAGAAACACTCATTACACAAATGGCAGTTACGTTCTTTCCATGTTCTCAAGATATCTTTGAACCAACCTGTTTTACGCCTTTTGGTCCTAGTTGCTTAATTGGCTTACGAACAGTTGGAATCCCAGTTTCGTCAACATTGAAAATTCAGCTTGGCGCAAATTTAAACTTTTCTAACAAAAATGCCGAATTTGAAATAACGGATTTTTCATTGAAAACAGTTATTCTATTGACTCTGGTTTCTTCAGGTTTTCCTAGGCTAATGTGGGGGATTCTCTTAAGAAGTGATTGCAGCCAATAATTGCCTGCCTCTTGGCGAGTTTTATGCAAATCGTGTTGTATGTCATTGGCTTCTGCATATTGTAAAGCATGCTTTCGTAACTCTACCAGAGTCAATCCATGAAACTATTTAGCTAATTTAAGAATGTGACTAGCCATTGGAGTTCAAACCTCAACTGATGAGATAGATGATCTTTGTTAAATATTCGAGATGCACCTACCTGGTGACTGAATACGTCAAATAAAAGGACAATATTTGGATCAGGATGCAGTAAAAATACTGGAAAACTTTGATTTTTAATGAATTATCGTTTACAAAGTGCAACTTGTCACTTCAAATTCATTCATACTACTTGTCACAAAATGTCAAATATGACGTTTCAACAAAATTAATTATACAGTATGAATCAAGGCATAATCTAAAATATGGGATTCCCGCAAATGGAAAAAAAACACAAAGCGACAACTTTCCGCAACATTCTCCCACCTTGAGTTTATTTAACCTTGTTTAATAACTCAATGCTCGAGTTGCTACATTACGAATCTTTGAGGAGGTTTGACTTTTCTCCCATATCTGGTGGTAACTGATGAGGGAATTTTAGGAGTCTCGTAAATTTCTTCCACGCTTTCTATTTGATTGACATCAGCTCTCTCAAGATCTGGCTTCTCTGAATGTTCCAAAGTTTTCGATAAGGAGTTCAGATCTAAATCATCGCTACAGTTCAGTTCTAGCCGGTATACTTTTTGGAGAGGTCTCAATATTGATCCTTTGATAGTTTTCAATTTTACAAGTCGTATTTTATTATCTAGTCTAGGAATTAGTTCTTCAATATAAGCTAAAGGCCAGCCTAGCCGTTTCAAATTATCATACCCTAATAGAACGACATCACCTACTTTAACCTCTTTCGCATTGAATTTTTTGAATGACAATTTCAGTTGTCCCAAATATTCATTTCTGAATCTCCAATGAAAATCATTTTTCAATTTTATCCTGTTTTCTAAGATCTGCACTTTCCACGGCATCCAAATCAGGAACTCCAGATTCCTGAATTTCTCGCAAAAACATCGCAGGAGTCAATAGAATGAGGTCTCTGGTATTTTCATGCATATACGTCAGTGGTCTGGAATTTGATATCGATTCGCAGTCGCATAAAATGGTAGATAATTCCTCATATGACAGAGATGCTTTCCCCAATACCTTTCGCAGCAGATCTTTGATGATTCCAATTGACTTCTCCCACCAACCACCCCACCAGGCAGCTGTTGGAGGATTGAACTCCCATTCTATTCTCTCCGCAGTACTAAAAGATTTGATCATTTTTCAGTCCAGTTTAGCGAATTCATTTGCCGCACCAATAAAAATATGCTATTGTCGCTGTAGACAGTCGTTGGTCTTCCCCTTCTTGTCACAAATCGTCCAAATGATTGTAGAAAAACATCCGTAGAAAATGAAGACAAAAGTTCCAAATGCACAGCTCGATAAATGGCATATGTATAGAGACAAATCCATAATTTTGCTCCTGTTCGAATAAACAGTGGACCGGCTAAATCCACACCAATTACTTCGAATATGTGAGCTTGTCGAACTCTATCCAATGGTAGTGGAACAGGTGGTACTTCCTCATGTTTTGCATTGAATCTTCGGCGAATTGTGCATCGAGAAATGACAGATCTTAAGGTTTTCCTTCCGTTTAGTATCCAAAACCTTTCTCTTACTAAGCTGAGTAAACATTGAACACCGACATGCGAAGCTTTCACGTGTTCATCAAATACAAGTTTACTAACTACAGGATGCTTGGATGGCAAAACAATTGGATAGCAAAAGTCCATGAAATCATTCCGTTCAGATATTTTTGTTTTCAATCTGATGATACTAACATCATCAATGAAGGGACACAAACTTTTCAGCTTTGGATCATCCAGTCCAACAAAAGATTCATTCTGCACCAACTTAATAACGCATTTCTCAGCTACGAGAATTTCTGCGATAGATAATTCTTTCTCCATCAATCTTTCATCTGTTTGAAGACATCGGCAGTTTGAGAGAAATTTTCTTATCCAACCAAAAACTCAAATAATTTTTTCGTATTTTGAAATTCATTCATGATATCGGGAAAAATCTATTTTCGTAGATAAGTTCGAAGATATTGTACGTTTTCCCATTTCAGAATTTATTGATTCTTCATCCCTGATAAAATTTTGGTTCGGCAACTTCTTTGGGGATTATCTGAGCCATTGAGGCCTCTCCCACCATTTTGATTCGATCAGTCTTTTCGGTGAACAGCCACGGGAATGTAGATCGGCCGGATTCAGGTCTCCAGGAACATGAAACCAAGTATTCTTATTCGTTAAGCTTCGAATTCCTTTCCCACGGTTCCAGACAAAAGGTTTCCAATTTTCGTCATCCTTTATCCACGACAAAACTGTTGTCGAATCAGACCACCAATAAACTAGTAGAGCCCAGTCAATAGTTTTAGTAATTGTCTGAGATAATCTGGCACCTATTGTAGCTACTAACAACTCAAGCCGAGGAATAGTTAATCGTTTTACTGGAGAAAATCTGGATTTTGCTTGGAGGAGTTGTATATGTACGCCATAACATATTTCGGATCTCAAAAATATAGCTGTGGCGTAGGCATGCTGACTGGCATCACAGTACACGTGCAGACTACAATGATTTCTTCCTTCGGATAAATTCAACAACCATCTAGGGATTTTCAGGTTCATGAGGATTGAAATATCAGCCACCCAATTCAAAAAACTTTTCTTGACTTCTTCTGGTACCTGTGTATCCCATCCAATCTTAGACTCCCAAGTTTGCTGTAACAACAATTTGGGGCACAGGGAAACCGGACATGAAAAGCCAATTCGATCGAAGAGTCGATGGGCTGTTGATAAAATCACTTTCCGTAATTATTTCGGTATCAAGTTCTTGGAACCACTCTGAATTCAACTGTAAAGTATCCAAGTTTTTATTCCAATAAAGTCCCAATACTGGATAAACACTCGAAATTACTGGGGGTTTGTCCAAAACTGTGTGCTCCCATCCTCTCAAATCGAACTGGTCAGAGGCTAATAACTCTGTGGAAACTTCAATGAAATTCTTCAGTTCTTCCTTACTGTTAACACTCGTTACACAGTTATCTACATAAAAACTCTCGAGTAGTTGAATTATTGTTGATTTCGTTTCAGAATTGTCCGTGCTTTCCAAGATATTTCTGAGGTGACATTCAATTACTGCTCCCAACAGGAAGGGGCTGCAAGTTACTCCAAAAAGTACTCTTGCATGGCGGTATGATTTCAATTTTCCTGTGTCATCAAACTACAAAAAACGCTAAAAATCCCTTTCTTGAACACTCAGACTAATTTGCAAGAAAGCTTTTCTTATGTCAGATATAACCTCAATTTTTGATAGGCGAAATCAGATCAATAAAGACGGTATCAACTCAATTAAATTGATGTCTCTCTCCAGACATTGATTGAGAGATGGCTGATTTTTCTCTCTAGCAGAGGCATCAAAAACTGGTTGTATTTTTGTAGTCGCATTGCCTTTTTTCACTACATGTCGGTGGGGTAGATAATGTCCTTCTCTTTCTAAGTCTATTTATGGAACATCTTCAATAATACGCTCATGCAACCATTCTTTGAAATCATCTGAATCAAGCTTCTTTACCAAGGAAACAAGTCCTTTAGAAGCTGTCCCATAATTACTCGGCAAAGGGGGGTGATCTTCTATCCAAGGCATACATACTTCATATCTGCCATCATCGTTTCTCCGAACAGAATTGCGAAAATGATTCATGACGTCTTCCTCGATTTCTTTCTGGGTCCTTTTCTGTACAGGATCAGGTATTCCAAGGACATCTAAATTCCACAAATCAGAAATGCATTAATTCCTCGAAAACATAGACAGTGCAATCAATGTTTCAGGTTTTCTTTTGCAACAGTCGTCAACATTTATGTCCAACCCAGAAGAGTTTCTAGAGCTACAAGACCACTTTCCAGTTAATAACGATTTCCAGTGAACAGTTTACCTGCGATATCAGCTCCAATAAGGATATCAATAGGTCCTTTTCGAATGTCAGAGATTTCAATACCAACTGATTGTAATTTGCTCATCCATGGACCTTCTCGAATACATGCTACATTGGTACATATCAGAGGTTGATCTAATGCTTCAAAATTCCAAGAATATGCATTCTTCAAACTGTTCAACCTTATACGATAGCAGTTGTGTTTCAAAACGTTCGTTCTAGAGCCACCAAATAAGACGTGAATGATCTCTTCTTGTCTCAAGCATTCGTAACCCATCTCTATAGCTGCAGATTTTGTCACTTATGACTTCTGAGAACCAGTGTCAATAATCACACGAGCCGTTCTTGATTTATTTGCCCCATTTAAATTGACTACTAAAGTTTGCAAAAAAACTTCAGAATACGAACTATTCGATAAGTTGTTTTCTATGTTTGTTATTGCTGTTTCGGGAAGTTTCGAGTCTGTTTCTTTGTTTTTGGGACAAATAATAGCAAAATGTCTACCATTACACTCAGTACTCACTACATTAACCCGACATTTTCTAGAAATGTGGCCGTATTTCAGGCACTGATGACAACATCCTCTTTCGATAAGCTTCTTTTTGCGTTCAAACAAAGTCAACTTCCTGGCATCTGCAAAAATCTCAATAGAGTGGGCTCCGCTACAAAAATGACATTTCTTTTGAATTTTATTATCCAATAACCCAGAAGTTGTCGGGAAAACATGAGTTTCTGAAGAATCAAACTTCTTTTTTGGTTTGCTATGCATGTCGAATCCTGATACAGCCAAATTAATTCTTTCCTCGTTCTCTACTTCTTTCCGGAAAAATTACATTAATTTATTCAAGCGATCTTTGAGAGTAAATTGACTATCGTAAAGGCTACTTCTTTGCCATACTCGTATAAGATTTTCAGGAAGGCAGGACTCCATCAACGGATACAACATAGCCGCGCAAGTATCAGAAGTAACATTAAGAGTTTCTAACGATCGTAGTTGGGATTCCATTTTATCATAGAGAAAACTGAGTTTATTATTATTATTCGAAAGATTGTTCAACACCAGCTTCAATAATTCTCGTACATAAAACTCCACGAGAAGATCTTTCCTTCCAAATCTGCTCTTGAGGCTTTCAATCGCTTTCGGGTAATTTTCCGCACTCGGTGGGTAACTTTCAACCAGTTGACGAGATTTTGTATTTGGAATGGTCGCTTGAATTAAATATTGAAATTTATACTCTGGAGCAATGTCCTCATCGTCATCAATTCGTTTGAATTGGCTCCAGTAGGGAAGCCAATCTTTAATATCACCACCAAACTTCTTGAACTCAATGGTTGGTAGCTTGAGTTTCCGTTTGGTATTGCTGGAATACTAAGAAATACTATCTGCTACATAATCTTAATTCGAAATATTGTCAGCCAACAGCTTCACCTTATAATATTTCGTAGAATATTCATCGGCAGTTGAAATCTCAAAACTCAAAGCTTCATCATCGTCTGTGACGTAATTCAAAACTTGCTTGTGCAAATCCATCAGGATTTCAAATTTCTATTCCAAAAGGAGTACATTACTATGTATTTTTACCTTATCTAAATCAGTTTTTGCGAACAGTATCATAATTCCATAGAAATCTCGTCAAAAGAACTCCTTTGAACCGAAAGTACTTTTTCCACCTTCTCCATAGTCCGTCCTGTCACGGTCGCCAAATATTAAATATTCGAGATGCACCTACCCGGTGACTGAATACGTCGGTAAAAGTCTAGTTTAGTGGTACAACGCGGATTTTCATGAAAAAATTTTTACTGGCTAATTCGAGGTCACTGAACACGAAAATGAAAGAAAAATATGGGGCTCTCTTGCCAAAATCGAGTTATGAATTTTTGAAGATGTGTTGAAATGAGTACTGCACTGGATTTATTGTCACATTATAACTGCTATAATGATCCGTAATCACTGCTCTACAATGTTAGTGATACACTATATTTGCCTTTTACGATATTACTCTCTCACGCACATTAAAAAAAACACTGATATTGATATAAATATCTTGTAAATTATTTTTTTAATTCCACAATTATTATATCTTTTGACGTTTCCGTTTAATATGACTGACATATAAGTTTCGTCTGTTTCCTCTTAGCAGTAAGATTTTTACCTACTAGCATATACAGCCATCATTAGTTACTTGAAAAAAAATTGCTGAATATTTTCGATATGCACAGATCATAGCACAGAAGATATAAACAAGATGTACATCATCAACATACACCGGCTCTTGTACACTTTACGACCCATGCAATTAAACAATTTTCTATAGTAGAATCGAAAGTTTACTACAATTGGAGACAGTTAACACAAAAAAAGTGTGAAGGAACCATAATTTTTAACGAAAATTGGCAAAAATTAAAACAAAAGGAAAAGGGTGAATCCAATGATTATATTCCCTTCCCCATCTTAAATAACTTATTACCCAATACTTTGTAACGCACAATAAGTTATTCTAGAAGGAGAAGGAAAGATAATCATTGAATTCGCCCTTTCCCTTCTAGAATAACCTGATGTGCGCAATAGTCTGTAACGCACATCAGGTTATTCAAGAAAGGAAAGGGCGAATCCAATGATTATATTCCCTTCCCCTTCTTGAATAACTTGATATCTAATACTTTGTAACGCACATCAGGTTATTCAAGAAGGGAAAGGGTGCACAAGAGCCGGTGTATGTTCATGATGTACATCTTGTTTATATCTTCTGTGCTATGATCTGTGCATATCGAAAATATTCAGCAACTTTTTTTCAAGTAACTAATGATGGCTGTATATGCTAGTAGGTAAAAGTCTTACTGCTAAGAGGAAACAGACGAAACTTATATGTCAGTCATATTAAACGGAAACGTCAAAAGATATAATAATTGAGGAATTAAAAAAATAATTTACAAGAGATTTATATCAATATCAGTGTTTTTTTTAATGTGCATGAGAGAGTAACATCGTAAAAGGCAGCTATAGTGTATCACTAACATTGTGGAGCAGTTATTACGGATCATTATAGCAGTTATAATGTGACAATAAATCCAGTGCAGTACTCATCTGAACACATCTTCAAAAATTCATAACTCGATTTTGGTAAGAGAGCCCCATTTTTTTCTTTCATTTTCGTGTTCAGCGACCTCGAATTAGCCAGAAAAAAATTTTTCATCAAAATCCGTGTTGTACCACTAAAGTAGATTTTTTCCAATACGTCAAATAAAAGGACAACATTTGGATCAGGATGCAGTAAAAATACTAGAAAACTGATTTTTAATGAATTATCGTTTACAAAGTGCAACTTGTCACTTCAAATTCAATCATACTACTTGTCACAAAATGTCAAATATGACGTTTCAACAAAATTAATTATACAGTATGTATCAAGGCATAATCTGAAATAAAGGATTTCCGCAAATGGAAAAAAAACACAAGGCGACAACTTTCCGCAATAATCTTTCTAATCTTGAGCCAGATCCATCGTTTTCCTTTCTGCTCGCTCTCAGTGTTGCCTCGTGAATGGTGTAAACCTCTCGGATTTTCCTGCCAATATCTATTGCCTCAAGAACTTTCTGTTAAGTCTCCTCGGTCCAACTAGCGATATTAGTTTTCTCACGTACTACTTATGCATCTGAAACAACAATAAATGCAGTTAAAACTAATGAAATGATGGTTTCGGCACTATGTAGGTAATGGTACGCCATTGAAGTTAATTGCACGCAACCGCGTATCATTACCCCATTTACGCCATTTGTGTTATGAGCTATTTGAAAAAAATATTGGTCGATATTGCCACGAAATATTTACGATATTTGGTTCAATAGGTGCCTGTCCAATCACGAAAAAAATATAGCGACATTTAAATAAAAATGTTAAACTTACCTTGACTAGAATCATACACAAATGTTAGGAAAAAATGCCGAAAACTATATATGCTCTATCCCTAACAAACCCAAGCGTGAAACTGAAATGTACCACAACAGAGTTGATTAAATACGTGTGTGTCTATCTAATTAGCGCCGACATTCAACGATCGCTTGAACATGCATATCATTTCCCGCTGCGTGTGATTCCCCGCCTCACCCCTACATACTCAAGTTTGCTCAGTTACGGTAGACGCGCGTTTCTTCAAATTGTTATAACTTTGTTATAAACAAATCTCTCAAATAAGATTTCATGGTGAATTAATAACAATTTTTTTTCCAATATATCAATTTTACTTAGTTATGAATTTTTGAAGTTTAAATTATCATCCCTTACCTTTCATCCACCCTAATTTCACATGGGGTGAAATGATGAAGACAATTTCGGTGTAAAATGTCAAGCTCAACAACTTTTATCAATGAAATTAACTGTCTCGACCCTTACTTCGTGGAATATGCTCATATTAGTGTTTTTAAATGAAACTCACGGTCTCTAGTTAATTCCACAATATAATAAAAGTTATTGAAAATTCTAAAAAATTGACAATTGTTTCGATAAATCAATAGTTATTTTTGGCTAGACCAAGAAGTAACCTAACTTGTGATTGGCTTAATATATGTTTATAGAAAAAAGAAGAAGATGTGATATTACAAATATTGAAGCTTAGATATTATAAGCCCTATGGTGATATCCTGGATACCATTTTTCCAATTAAGATCAGTATAACTGTGCAATGATATGGAAAACAAGGAAAACTATATCTGCTGATCTTTACAATTATCACTCAAGAAGACAGTTTATTAGTGGAGGACTCCCTAGATTTAACTGTTCATTGACAACTTCATATTGTGGGTTTCTTAAATGTCTTCTAATTTCCAGTTCTTCAAGGAAATCCAGTTCTTGTTTCTTTTCACAAATATGCAGCACTTCTAGTTCTGTGTTAGGTGTCAATGAATGATTGGTGTTTTGCCTAGTGGGATTTATCTGGTTGTTTTAATCTGTATGCTCGTAAGTACTCACTGTATCGTATTTCAAAATTCCTAAGGGTCTAGCCAAAAATAACTTCTGCCATTCTGACGATGATATTGATTTATCGAAACAATTGTCAATTTTTTAGAATTTTCAATAACTTTTATTATATTGTGGAATTAACTAGAGGCCGTGAGTTTCATTTAAAAACACTAACTTTAATTAAAATAGTTATTTGTAAAACAAATGTCACAATGACTCGTTGTGTAGTACGAGTGCAGTTTGCGCAACGAACTGCTAAGCGGCGATTTGCGCAAAGCACAGGGGCTACAAAAGGTCATGTTGATACAAGTTGTACACAATATTTTCAATAATTCGCATTTAATTAATTTTTTAAATGAAATACAATCACATTATCTCTTATTTTTAAATTGGACGAGTGATTTGAATTTAAGTTGGCAATTCTGTAAACTCCTGATTGGTCAGATCACATACGGTTTTACTCAGTACAACATATATTGTGATCGAACAATTGTATAAATTGTAAACAAACCTATAATTAAGCAAATAGATGATGATTATTTGTTTAAAGAGAGATATTCTTCATATATTCTTGCGTCTTATTGATATCATATATAACAGAATCAATTCTGTAGTATATCTTCACATAGGTATCTCGTAATTCACTCCAAAACTCGAACGTTACGTGTATCTACCTATGTATTGATCATATAAAATAACACAATTAACAATTGACGAATCATTGATGAATAAACGATAGCGTGCTTTATTTATTAAAATGTTTAATATGTGATTGGTTCCAATTTACCTTTAAGACCATTTAATCTACTAATTCGTTAGCTATAACTACGCCAGGGCATTTTATAATTTGTGTTTAGGTTAAAGTCAAATGTCAAATAAAAATACATGCAATAACCAACTGTATGACACTAAAAATTACCTTAAAAAGTGTTCAAAGAGATTTCATTGTGACACTGTAAACAATGTTATGATGAAGTCTGTTTTATACGGGAATTATAAAATAGTTATTAGTAAAACAAGTGTCACAATGACTTATTTTGTAGTACGAGTAAAGTTTGCGCAACGATCCGCGCGATCTCAATTCTTAATCTAGGAGGAGTGGTTTGAATTTTAAGTTGGCAATTCTGTAGATTCCTGATTGGTCAGATCACAGATGGTTTTATTCAGCACTTTTGACATATTATGACCAACTTATTGTTTAAATTGTAAACGAACTTTCATTTAAGCAAACAGAGGATTATTATTGGTTTAAAAAAGAGCTAGCGCTTATATTAAGGTGAAGTGGAGTAAATGTGTTAATGGGGCAAATGTGTTAGTATCCTCCCAAAATTTGAAAAGTATCAATCAGTAAGCGCCATCCGTGTTATAAGTAACACAGAACACCCCCAAGTGACATTACATGATCATAAAATTGTAATGAGTTTCAGCGCCATCTGATATTGATGATTAGTACTAAATGTTATAATGGTTGCATAAATTACAATTTTTTAAATACTTCCTTTCACAGAACACCTTCTTTGGTTATTACCACAGAACATTATGTTCTGTGGTAATAACCCTTTAAATTAGTGAAATATACTTCATACATTATTAAGATTGATGCAGGCCATAATTTTTTTATGTTTAAATCCAATTCACGAGCTAATATTTATTGTATTAAAATGTATAATATTAAAATTTATATTAAACTTACTTATATTTAATAATGTACACATTTTAATATAATAAATCTCCTTGAATTAGATTTAAACATAAATTTCTTTGACCTGCATAAATCTTTATAATGTATGGAGTTTATACTTTATTTTTTACGAATGGATAGGTACAAAAACCAGCAAGATAAAATGTTGTGCAGGATAAAACAAATTCCCATACTCTTTTAATTTAATAAAAGTGTGGGAATCCGTAATGTCCAGCGTTAGAAAATATTCTTTACATTTTTTACAATCATTGCTAGTCAAGAGTTTTCTACAAATGAACCCCTCAATATATGAAGATGTATTGAAACGCATCTCGTGAGAAATTTTTGGAATAATTTCAGGGTTTGAGACCACTGCATGGGTTTCTGAATAAACAGTATCAACTTTTTCTGAAACGTCTGGCTGTGGATTTAAAAAAATTATTAAAAATGTGTACCATCTTGTTCACGATTTGTAGAGCTTGAATTTGACATCAAGTTATTGACCAAACAAGTTTCGTAAGCTGCTACAAATTTAGAACATGTTGGTCTTGAATTTTGTCCACACAAACCCCGAACTATTCCAAGAACGTTTTCCAAAGGATCTTGGTTTAAACACCTAGTAGCTAGATATTTAAATCCAAATCCTTCCATACGTCTTCATACATTTTGTACGTTGCGGATTGTAATTAGAAAATTCCTTAGAGAGGGAGGAGGACGAACAAACTTTCCATTATTTTCAAATTTTAAATTATTTAAAAAAGTAATGGCTTTCCTCCAGAATTCTTTATGCGAAGATGTGGCGGTTAGTGGTCGACTTAATACTTTAGAAGAATTTTTGACCGAATTTAGGGAGTCAAATAATTTGTCCATGGAAGAAATCAATTCAGCAGTACCTTTTTCAAATTTCCGACCACATTTTTCTGCAAAAGTAAGTGCTGCGTACACATCCCTACTAAATACATGTGTAGCAAATTTAACTCTCATTTTTGTTCTACCCTCGGGATGAATATGATTTTCTGTTAGTTTTCTGCAAATTTTGCTATCTGGATTATTACCATCCAAATTAAACCAAATTTGCAAATCACTCCATTTTGCAATTTTATCTCCAAAGTGGATATTTTTTGTTACAAAATTATTCCTGAAACATTTTACTAAATGTGGAGGATCAAAAATATGGTAGATTGTGGATCCATCCACTTTAAATGTAAAATTGCCGTGGAAACCACATTCATCACTGAGTGCAGATACAGCAGCTACATTTCCTGAACCTTGGTCAGAAATTGACGCCAGTATGCGAAATGAAGTCCTTTCATGGACATTTTTTATTAGCTCCATTAAAATGAATTTTTATTTTTGAGTTTTTATCCCAGATCTAACAAAATTAAATGCCAAGGGTTGCTTCAACCTGAAATTTATTCCCCTTAGCATGAATACAAGTGCATGGTCAGCAATGTGTTGGGCTCGACCACTGCCCACATCTTCTAACCCCTCAATTATGCTTTGTTTTAAATTATAACTTATATTGGGCATTAGATAAATTTCGTCAAACAAAATTACACAAAATTTTTCCATTTATTTCATACTTTTTGAAATATTTGATAAATAATGAAAAATTCGTTCGTTTACACCAGTATTTATATTTAAATTTGATAAACTCCTCTGTAAAGTCCGTGGACAAGGGACTTGCAAAATTTTTCCAAGGAACCTATATCCTTTTGGGGCGGATTTATACAAAGCTAAAAAGAGTGCTTTTTCTTCCTTAGTCCACTTAATATTTTTAACTTTTTTATTTCTTAGTTGGGATAATATTATGATCTTAGCAGAGGGTGATAAATTATCTAACAATTTAAACATATTTTCATTTAAAATTTCTTTACCTGCAAAGAGTCTTTTGCGACACTTTAGTCTTTTATTCAACAAATTTTTGGCCCTTTCAATTAATTAGAAATATTTTTTTTTTCGAGGAGATAGCTGATTCCATCTGGTAACTCCAATATCTTCTAGATATAATCTCCTTTTCCTCTTACTTCAGTGTGACTGTTCTGCAATGGAAAAAAAAATATAAGTAAATAATTTGTTTAATTTAAAGCCATTTTTTTTCTACTCAATAATTATTTTGCTATATGCCCTTACCTTGTTGTTCACTGTACCTGGATGTTGAAGGTTGAGGTTCTATATCTTGTGTAGGAATTTCACATTCAGGTATGTCATTAGTATCCAAACTAAGGAGCAAATGTGATAGAATAACCGTGTTTTTAAAAAAATTACTAACAAAAAAAAATAAGCTGATAATTAAACTTAAAACACAATAATGGGTAATAAACATCTCCAAAATATAATAATTTTTTTTTAGAATTATTAAGCTTTTTATTTAGCGGCGTCATACATTCAACCTAATGAAAAACTATATCACAATTACCCCACTTCACCTACCCCCAGAATTATTTCTATAATACATCTTCACATAGATATCTGGTAATTTATCCCAAAAATCGAACGTTATATATACCTATATATTGATCCTATACAATATAAAATTGAATAATTGACAAATCATTGATGAATAAACGTTAGCGTACTTTATTTATTAATATTTTTGATATATAATTTATTCAAATTACCTTCAAGACCATTAAGTACAATAATTTGCTAGCTAGAGCAACGCTAGACCATTTCATAATTTGTTTCAAGGTTAAAGTCAGATGGCAAATAAAAATATATACTACATACAAACATACAATAACCAACTGTACGACACTAAAAATTTATGAAAAGTGTTCAAAGAGACTTCATTGTGACACTGTAGGCAATGTTATAATGAAGTCTCTTTTATACGCGAATTGTAAATAGTTATTTGTGTAACTAGTGCAAAAAGTGCATATTTGTTACACGATGCATGAAGTTTGCAGCTCGAGACGAAGTCGAGAGCTGCAATCATGCTGAGTGCAACAAATATTCTGTTTGCACATGTTACAAACAAATTTTTTTCTACGATTGAAATAAATATGTTTTTAAATCAAGTTTTATTAGGCTATTCTACAACAGATACAACAAAAATTACTAATAATTTTACTTTTTTGAAATTATGCCAATTTTGATATCGCAATTAGCGATTGTTAGTGACGGACAAACTTCAGTTCCTCTGATTTTTGGTTTTATTTGGTTTTATTTTTGCTTGTGGATGTCTCATCATGTTCTTCACTTAAAACAGCTCTTTTTCGGATCGTGAGCGGGATTTTTCTCGTCTCGTCCCGTTCTCGTCTCGCTTTTCCGAGACGAGACGAGACGTTTTGGAAAATATGGGCAATACCAAGACCACATACAGGGCAACCCGAGAGTCTCGTTTTTGGTCTCGTTAAATTTTTTTATGAAGTTTTTATTCGAAAAATCAGAAATGCTCTACATAGAAAACAATATATTTTACAAAATATAAAATCTGTTGACCATCTGTGAAATATTTTATTGTAAATTTAAACATAAATAACTGAAGATGATTTTTTTACATTTTTACCTCAACTTGTTAAATCTTCTTATAGTAACCCATCTCTCATCATGAATATTTATCCTCGCAGATTTTTATATTTTTAATTTGAATGATTTTTTTTAAAAGATTGATAATCATATAGAAATAGATCATTATTTATAATTAAGCGAGACGAGACCGAGACTTGAACGAGACTCAATTTTTTTGGGACTTGTCGAGACCGAGACGAGATTTTTGTTACTCTCGCTTACTCTCGTCTCGTGTGAATCCCTATACTTGGTTCAGCTTCTAGAATTCGGGTAGCTATTTCTGTTTTTTTTACATATTTACTCCTCAATGTAATCCAATTCATTGACAATTCGAAGTGTTTTTTGCACTAGTGCAAAAAAGTTAACAGAATCACATGTATGTTTCGTTTGTAGACATTCCGAAGTCAATTACGTCAAACATTCAAGTTCTCCGCTCAAACTTTTGAGTTTATCGACTTTTTTCTTGGACTACTAGAATACTTACAAAAACAATTTATAATGAAAATATACTTCAGTTTCAAAATTGTTTCCACATTTTTAACGATTATCATTTATTAAAATAGTTCAATATTTTCAATTGATAAAAATAATGGGAATAATTCAAAACTCACGTTAGCATTCCTATTCTACTTTAATCACTGAAGTAGACCAGATTATTACCGTCCTCCTTACTAAACCAGCGGGAGTTATTAACAGAAAAAATCGTCGACATCGTACATTCAACAAACAACGGATTTATTGTAATAAAAGTAGTGTGATGTATTTGTGTAGCTGTCGTCCAATAGGCACGAAAAAGAGATCTTAAGTAAGATGAAGGAGAAGAGCACGTGCCCCACAGGAAGTGCTCGAGTCATAGTTGGTCGGTAGAGCGTGGAACACACAATTCACCTCACCCGCCGCGCCCTCTGCCAAGGAAATGAACTTTGATTGGTCTCGGAAATTAATATTGCCGAACTACTTATGTAGATGTTTATAGTATAGCACTCTATAGTTATAAAAAAGGTACGTTAGATACGAGGTATTTTATTCTATATCTTTTATAAATAAAAATGGTCGTGTGCGTCAATATATTTCACTTTTTATCCAATGGTACAAATCACAGGGCAATTGTGATTGTGGTTGGTTGTATCCCCAACCTTCTCATGTATCAGTATGGTGGTTGCATTTGCGTGGCTTAAAGGGTGTAAAAGATACGTTTCTCAAAATGTTGTTTTCAAAATTATGGAACTAATCTTTTATATATACAGGGTGTCTAGAAACTCTCCTGCCAATCGCAAACTTCAAATAATAGATGTGATTTTATGTTCATCTAACCTAATTTACCCTCATCCAAAAGTTCCACCTAAGCAAATATAAAAAAAAACAATATCTACAAACTTTGAACGTAGTACATTGTATGAGCCTGTAGTGATAAATTGTTTACTACAAACCCGCATTTTTTATTACCACCATATACGTTCAGCGTGGGGGAGAGGCAACGGGTAAATTTGGTTGATTTTTTAGTGTATCAGTTTTTTGACAAGTTTTACAGTAAATTCAAAAAATACAAGGTATTTTCCAAAAAAAAATTGCTCTTGTTTGAATTCGCTATTATGCACCAATTTCGAGAAAAGTCAATACAAAAAATTACAAAGTATTTTTCTCTAAAATGGTACATAGAAGCGAAATCAAACAAAAGCACATTTTTCCAGGAAAATAGTTCAAAGTTATTGAATCTACTGTAAAATTTGTCAAAAAACTTATACACAAAAAAATTAACCAAATTGTTTCATTACCATTCCCCCACGTTGAACGCTTGTGGTGGTAATAAAAAACGCGGGTTTGTAGTGAACAATTTATCACTGCGAGAGAGATATTCCTGTTGAGTGGAGTATTCTTGGGAGAAGCTGAACTTTTCTTGTGGTGCCCTGGGGTAGGATTGGTTTCCTCTTCAGGGCTGGGTTGGGGGTGTCTTGGGTGGTTTTGTGCGCGTTGACCGAGAAACTGAGTTGGGGGTAGAAAAGGTGTCTAGTAAGATTTTATTTAAGAAGTGTCTAAGAAAATTTGTTTGAAAAGTTTATGGAATTAAGAGAGAGTTGGATGGGCTTTTCGAAGGAAAATAACTGGAGGGTTGTTTGTGTTGGTGTGTATAGGGGGATGATGTTTGGAAGCAGCGAAGCTCAAAAGTGTGCAGAGATGGTGTGACAAGAAGTGTCTAGGATTGGAGCTTAAATGTTGAAGACGAACCATGTATCGTTGATACATAGATATATGAGTTGAGCTGGCTAGTTGTCAGGAATTATTGAAATTATTTAATGTGAAAGGGTGTTGTTAACTTAATTTGAAATGTCTCCGATATTAAGAAGGAATATAATGAAATATTGGAGATTTAAGATTTTTATTGGTTTTGGGAATTTACGAAAGAAAAGTGTATAGGAGACATTTTTCAAAAGTGTATAGAATATGATGAGTTGTTGAGATTAATGAAAAGTTGCGGTAACGTGCCATCGGTGGTTCGGGACTGTTTACGGTGGTCGGCGGTATAATAATAATATTAAATCTAAAAATGCGGGTGCGTCGATCATCGGTCCATTTGGCTAGTGAATAAATTCACAGAGTGTACAGGAAAACCGCAAAAACCTGCAACACCGACGTTATCGCTGCTAGCTTATAGAATATATATAGCGATCACCTCATCTTCAAATGGCGCTAACTCGTTTAGGAGGAAATTGAGGATGAAGGTTAATTAGGTTAGAGGGACATAAACTATCTAGTTTAGGTAGATATATGAATTACTGGTCTTACACAGACAAATGAACTTGATAAGGTAGATGAAGCAAAGAGTTCTAAGAATATCTGATCAACCCATAATAAAAACCTAGGAACTCGTCAAAACCTTTTTCAACAAAATTCATGTGCTAGTGCTTTGCTCAACAGGATTTTGTGCAGCACACCACCTGTGAATCAATCAGCAGAGAACGTTGGTCCCGAAAATTCAACTGTTAGTAATGTTTCTCAAATGAATAATTTATTCGCTTCTCTATTATTCGTTTCTAAAGTTAGACGAAAACCTATAAGACTTTCCAAATCAATAGAAAATGTAAAAGTGGCTCATAAAACAGTTTTGACAATTAATTCACTATTTTCTGTCGTAAAAGACAAAACGACTTTAGATCATCAATCAAAAATAATCTATTGCGTTCCATGCGCGAATTGTGACAGTGAATATATTGGTCAGACAGCCATTTTTCTTAAAGACCGCTTAACTTCACACAGGAGTGACGATAGATTGCACCCTGAAATTTGGAACAAAAGAACTGATATTAATCATTTGAGTGAGATCTATTCATATCATTTACTATTAGACATAACCCCAAGGGCTATAAACAATTGTCACAGCTGGGCAAACTCTTAAGACAATTGAAATCATAGATTTAACTTACACAGATTTCATATTTTACATGAAAGTTTGAAGTGAGAGTTTCCACTCTCATAGATATCTTGTTCTTTGACGCAGCTTAAATTGTTCCAACTTGTAAAATAATAGCAGCGAAAACTAACAGTGTTACAATATGCTCCTTTCCATTCAGTTTTGACTACTGACATTTCACAAAATTAAATCTAACTTATATCATACTTGCGACATTTTTTAACGTAAAGTACACATGCCTCAATTATTCGGCATTTAAAATATTAATTTTTACGTTGATTCATTACATATTTTTATTATTAATATCATTATTATTATTGGTTATTGTTCATATAAAGTATGGAGTTCCTACTCATGTGATTCTGTAGTTTGTTTTTTTATTCATATCATCAAATTACGACCATTCTCACCAACATTGTAAGTATAGTTATAATCCTAATAATATTGAATAGATAAAACTGGAGAGCGAACTAAATTAATAATAAATTCATCAAAACCGAGATAAGAATTGGTTATATTTATTGTTATAAAATATAACGAAATTTGAATTACATAGGTAAATTATTATCAAAATTTATAGTCTCATAAAAAGAGATTAACAACAAGGTACATTGCAATGAAAATTTACCTGAATATATTTAAAATATCTGGGGTTAATTCAATGATCTTTATAACCAGTCGAATACATAAGTCCAGTGAAGCATATTGTTTGGTAACATAATTATATATAAGTAGATAATCTAGAAATGAAAACATTTATTGCTAATCAGTACAATTAATTATAACTATATAAATAGTATGAATTATTATTTGACAATATAAAATTGTTGATTAGTTGTCAAGACGACGTAACTATCAGCAAATAATATTAATTATCATAAACCAGACTACAGAATTCATGTACAAATTTCAAAAACTGTCAAAAACAAATTAGTAGTTTATCTAATCTCACACTAGAAGACCACAGGGAAGACCAAAGAAAAGGTGGATAGACAAATTGTTCTCAACAACAACAGCAACAGAGACAGAGTAAGAGGCAGACAAACAGGGGAAATTCTAGTCGAGCGAAGAAGAAGAATACTGGATGTAGAGGTGTGAGCTCTGTAATGATCTCTAATTCCCTAGCTGGGCATGTTCTCACATCTCCACTGATGTACACCCAGGCAAGCCTTTCAACTTTGTCGAGGGTCTTCCACGTGCTGTTCTGACCTGCTTTGGCATGCCAGACTATAGCCCTGTACGTGATAGCTGGTCTCACAATCATTGCGTACATCCATCGCATTATTTTGGGGTAATAGCCCCAAGTATTACCAGCTAGACATCTTCACGCCATCAATGCCTTCATTACTTTGCCAATTCTAATTTCCAACTCATTTTTCAGTATCTAATTCTGTGTCTTCAAGCATATTTTGTTTCCTTTGTATTCCATGTATATTGGAAATTCGTTTTATCATCACCCATGCTTCGCATTTGTCAATTATTGTAATACACATTAAATTTTGTTTTCTGTCAATTTTTCTTTTTCTCTATTAGCTTTTAGTTGAAATCTTAATCCATACTCCCATCTTCAATTGGTTTAATACCTAGGTAGACACTTTTTCTAATGACAATCAGTCAAAGATCGATGGTTCTCCGTGTTGATTCACTTATTTCATTAGTGACTATTTCAATTTTCATTATTTTCATGCTCTGTCGCTATACATTATATGGTTTTGTAGTTTATCGGAAAACTGTATCAGGATTCTTCATTTTATGCCGGATACTGCAATAATATAATCACCCATCAATTTCTTATAAAATTCCAGGAGCAGTAACTTAAGTATTATCGAAGAAACGCCCAAAATTAGTGGTTACCAATGTAAAAGTAAGTTCATTAGACAATAACAGCAGTCTTCGGCTCTTGGAATATTGGCATCTTAATATCGTTATCACGAAAAAATTTCTTGAATTGAATATCCATCTGTAAACTTGATTTTCGTGAGATATTTGTGCTGAAATATACGATGTAAGCAAGTGCTCAGTCTCTCAAATCTGCTTGTTCCAAATGCATTTAATTTTTTCTGACGTACATAGGAAATAATGCTCCGTTTCGAACGTTTTTCAGACCTCAGATGGGATTTTCTAATCTTTGTTGTACTGACCAGCGTTTTCTAACTCAAAATATTCAACCTTAACGGTTTGATTTGAATTGAATCACACAAAACGTGTTTTCAGCTTAACTTTAAAAATATTTTCTAACAATGTTGAATTAAAATAAAAAGGATTGCTATGATGCAAAGTCATCAGATGAGCACTTACATCGTTTTTCTATAAAAGGATAATGATTCTATAGACAATTAGAAATTAAATGCTATATAAAAACTAATTTATATACTTTATATGCGTACGTTACCGTTTTATCTCTCCCAATTATCTTGTCCATTACTTGTATTTTATAGAAGATTCTGCTTTCAAGTATCTGTTCAGATTTATCTTCGGAATGGGGTTTAATGAGTAACTGAACACTGCTCTGACCTGAATTAACATCGGGTAGTTTAGATTTGAAGTGGGAGATTTTTACATTCTATCTAGTGCATATCTTAATGTTTCATCTTGGATTTAAACTGTGATGTTAATTATATGAGCAGTTAACATGATCATATGAAAGCCTACTGTTAACGGTACATACGCTGATGTTTATTGTGTGTGTGTATATGTGTGTAAATAATTTAGTTAGTTTCATTACTAAGATCTGTGTAATACATCTTATATATGTAGAACAGGTCTTATTTTGCCAGAAAAGTGAGCAAATTTATTATCCAATTAAACATTACGGTTCATTTCAAATTAACAATTCTCTTTGTCACTTAAGATGACTGCTGGAATTACATTGCAAGACTTTTTTTCTCAATAACTGTACCTTTGATTTATGCAAGCTATTTACAGTTGTGAGTGAATATTGTTCAGTGTTTATAGAATACGAAAGGAATGCTATATAACTTGTAACTAGGTATATTTTTGTGCAGTTTTTGAAAAAACTGGACAATTATCACAGGAATATGCCCGAAATCCTAACAAATTCTAGGAAAATGAATGAACTCATATATATTACCTATTATTAACTTATTTTTAGGTGAGTTTTGCATAATCATGTATTTTATGGTAATCACATATTGTCAGCTGCCAAATTATATCTTATTTGTCTGTATATTTTCAATTACTTCAATTTTATTGCCATTTATTCAAGTGCCGTGGCAAAGTAGATATACAGTGCTATTTAAAAGTCCCCTCCCCCCCTAGTATCTTTTGAACGGCTACACTTACATTAATAATATTTGGGGGGTGAAAATAAAGTGTCAGTGCCACTCTGGCCAATAATTTTTAAATAGGACCTTATGGCAAGTGATATCTCGTTTGAAAGGCATTGACATTGGCTACATAGCCATATTAATTTTGTTTGGGTTTAAATTAATTTTGACGGATAAATTAAATAAATACCAAAATTATTATTTCACATTTAAATATTGAAGATTTTTCAGTCCGCCTCTAGTTAGTTGTCAAAAAAATTGACGTTTTTAATTTAATAGTATTTGTTGCTTTGCAAAGTTGTTCTAAACAGCTTGAATATTTAATCTTATTATTGTTTAACGAGATATTTAAGAGTTTACATAGGCAAAATGGTACATACTCAAGCCGACAAAGTAGCAGCTATCTTAATAATTGGTGAATCTAGAAAGAATCTCCATGAAGCGGAACGTTTATTTAATGAGAGATACCCAGATCGCCATATCTTGAGAACATATTTGAGGGAGCTTCTTCACAAGTTTGAAGCAACAGGTAGTGTTCAAGATGCCAAACGATCTGGTCGACCAACAATTAGTGATGATAAAAAAATTGATATAGTTGCTGAAATGGTAGTAAATCCTACTTCCTCTTCAACTAAAGTTACGTCTATCTGTGAAGTAAGTAAAAGTAAAGTACAGAGAGTGTTGGCTAAAAATAAATTCCATCCATACAAGTTAAAAATGGTGCACCACCTTTCGGATGACGACCCCGACAGAAGACTCGAATTCTGTGAATGTATGACAAATGAAATTAGTCAAAACCCACATTACACAAAAACAATTTGTTTTAGTGACGAAAGTACTTTTTATCTCAATGGAAATGTGAATACACAAAATGTAAGGTATTGGAGTGACACAAATCCTCGCACTTTTCGTGAACAACATACCCAATTTCCAGAAAAAGTCAATGTTTGGGCAGGTATTTTCGGAAACCACATAGTTGGTCCTGTTTTCCTAAATTCAAATTTAAGCGGTGAAGTGTATCTGGAGATGTTACAAAATGCAATTGAGCCGTTAATTCTTGAAATTCTGGAAGATAATCAAGATGAATTCGGCCATCTGGAAAGAAAATTTCAACAAGATAGTGCTCCTGCACACTATTATGGTGCAGTAAGACGTTATCTAGATGAAGAATATCGAGGTAGATGAATCGGCCGGCGAGGTCCTATAGAATGGCCACCTCGGTCACCAGATCTGACACCATTAGATTTTTTTCTATGGGGGTACTTGAAATCCAAGGTTTATACTACGGCACCAGATAGCATTGGCGTTTTGAAAGAAAGAATTACTGAAGAATGCAATGCTATTTCAGCTGACACATTCGAACGAGTACGACAAGAGTTTACTAATAGGATGTATTACTGTCAGGAAGTACACGGAGCACATTTCGAACACATGCTATAAGAATCCATTGTTGATATTTGATTAATTAAATTTAAAAAAATAATTTCAATAATTTTGGTATTTATTTAATTTATCCGTCGAAATTAATTTAAACCCAAACAAAATTAATATGGCTATGTGGCCAATGTCAATGCCTTTCAAACGAGATATCACTTGCCATAAGGTCCTATTTAAAATTATTGGCCAGAGTGGCACTGTGACGTCATCTATTACTATTACGTCACCTGTTACCATTCGTAAAGAAGTTTACAACACTTTATTTTCACCCTCCAAATTTTATTAATGTAAGTGTAGCCGTTCAAAAGATACGAGGGGGAGAGGGGATTTCTGAATAGCACTGTATACAGTTCAATACATCGATTTGTGAAAATTTGAATGCAGAGATTTTCAAGTATTGTCCTAATCTACTTACATATACTGTCAAATTTTTTTAATGCTCCATTTTGAATTTGTCATTCTCACAATAAATTGAACCAAGAAATTGTCCAAAATGACCTATGCATTGATATTGAAATTTTTTGAGCGGAGTCTCCTGTTGATTGAAAATATTTATATGTGGTGGAATATTTGTCTCGTTCTAGACGATCATCAATATTCTTTACTAAACTTTACGGCACCAAGGGCCGATTGCACCAAAACCATCGGTTCAACTCGGTCAACATTGAACGTTGTTCAAAGAATATACTGTTGAGTCAGTTGAACTCAAAATAGGTGTTGGTTGGCTAACATGATGAGTCAAAGTGACTAACTGCATTCCTTTCAATTTAATGTTTTTTTTTTATTTATTTAATGTCGCCCGAACCACTAAGGTTATAAGCGACAACAATTATAATTCCTTAATGGAAGTTACTTATGTTCTACGTTAATATCCAGTGTATTCGCTACATTAGCATTATAGATAGTTACGTTAATAGTTATGAGGTATGATCGTTTTAAACTTAAATAACTCTTATGTTAATCTCTTTAAGAAACTCAATAATGTTGTCTATGTTGTCCATGTGTAAAGTTGAATTTATTTTTGGCGTTTTTGAATTTTTGACATTCCACTAAAATGTGTTTTACTGTTAAATTAGTTTGGCATGCATTACAATAAGGGATGTTTTCTTTTGTGATAAGATGGAGGTGTGTGTGGCGAGTGTGGCCGATTCGAAGGCGTGAGAGTGTAACTTGCTTACCCCTAGATGGTAGAAAGACTAGTCGTTGTAGCGCGTTTTCTTTGATTTCACTTAGCTTCTCGGAGCATTGAGCACTATCTTGTTTATTTGAACGCAAACGTCTTTTGTTGCTACTTTGCGTGCCAGATGGTCCGCTGACTCGTTTCCACTGACTCCGATATGTGAGAGAACCCAGATAAATACTGCCTCTTTTCCTCTTTTTCTGGCATACTGGAGTTCGCTGTTAATTTCTTTGTGTATAGGGTTATTTGGATACATGCGTTGGATCTCGCACAAGGCACTCATCGAGTCCGTTATAATTGTAAATTTGTTTTGGTCGGATTCATTAATGAGTTTCAGGGCTTCTAGGATTGCGTAGAGCTCTGCGTTGAAAATGCTGAAGTTATTGTGTAGCTTGAAATTGGCGTTGTGGGATTTGGAGAAGATTGCTGCTCCTACTCCTTCGGCTGTTTTCGAAGCATCAGTGTAAATATGGTGATAGTCGTTGAATTTGTTTATTATGTTACTGAAGTGGTTTTGAATAACGGCTGCTGAGATTTCGTGTTTATTAAATTTCGATAATTCTGTGATTATTTGCAGTTGGATTATAGTCCATGGTGGGGATGAGTTTTTGCTGTGATAGTAAATTGTGGGAATGTTCATGGAGTATTTGTGGAGTAAGCGGTTGAGTCGCTCGTAAAAGGGCAGATAGCACAGGGGGTAAGTTGAGAAGTACAAGTTGAAACGGTTGCTATGGACATTATGATACGTTACGTTTTCAGGTGTTGCTAAAACTTTGCTAGCATAGGACAAACTTAGATAGTCTCTCCTGAAGTCTAAGCGAATTTGACCTGCTTCACATCACATGCTAAGAGTGGGGTTTGTACGAAAAGCTCCTAGTGCAATACGTAGTCCAGTGTTTTGAATGACGTCTAGTTGTTTTAGGACGGACTTTTTAGCTGAGTTGTATACCACTGAACCGCAATCCATTTTTGACCTTATTAAAGATGTGTACATGCTTAATAGAATTGATGTATCGCTTCCCCAGAAAATATTTGAAAGAACTTTTAGTATATTTATGGCTTGATGACAGGCGTCCTTAAGGTTTTTAACGTGGTTTTTCCAGGATAGTTTGTTGTCAAAAGTTAGGCCGAGAAATTTTGTTTCCGTAACAAAAGTTAGGTCCTTGCTATTTAATGCTAATACTGGGTTACTTCCTGTCTATTTTTTTGAGAAGATAAGTTATTTTGTTTTTTCGGTCGAGAAACTGAGTCTGGTTGTGTGTGACCATTTCTGAACGTCGTCTAGTGTGGCTTGGAGAATCTGTTGGGTGGATTTTAGGTTTGTTCCTCTTAGTAGAAGGACAAGTTCACCTACATGAAGCCTTCCTTTCACTGGTAAGTGGCAGTGTTTCATAATGTCATTGATTGCTACTAAAAATAAAGTCGTGCTCACAACTGATCCTTAAGGTACTCCGTTTTCTTGAATTCTGGGTGTTGATATTTTTCCGTTTGATCGTACTCTGAATGTTCTACATTGAAGGAAATTTTGAATGAACTTCAGTAAATGTCCGTTTATGCCCCAGGATTGTAGCTTTTTAATTATACCGAATCTCCATGTGCAATCATAAGCTTTTGTTATGTCACAAAAAACAGCCAAACAATGCTGCTTGTTTATTAGCGCTTCATGAATTTCGGATTCCAAGTCCACCAGATTATCGGTGGTAGACCTGTTCTGGCGAAAACCGTTTTGTTCGGGGATCAGGAGCTATGTGTTTTCCAAGAACCATCTTAGCCCTCGGTTTATAATCTTTTCGAATAATTTACAAGTTGACGAAGTTAGAGAAATCGGTCTGTAGGTGTGGGGGTCTGATTTTGGTTATTGAGGTTTAAGGATGGGGATTATATACGAGTCTGACCAAGATTTCAGGAAGTGATGTTGTATCCGAACTGTATTTAGGATGTCAAGGAGATATTTTCTCGCACTAGAACTTAATTTTTGGATAAACATTAGAGGTATGTAATCTGAACCAGGAGCTGAACTTTTCGTGTTAAATAAGGCGTCGTCTAGTTCTTCAAAGAGAAATAGTAGAGTTTATGCTATCATTGTCGTTATATGTTACTTGTATTTTCTCTTTTTCATTTCTAATTTTGGATTGTAGAAATTGTCGAGTGTAATTATCGTTACTGGAATTTTGTTCAAAATGGTCAGCGAATATTTCTGCTATAAATTCTGCTATAGAGATCGTTTTGTCCTCATGTTGTAAAATTTTGATTTCACTGTTATGCCATTGTCCGGATAGCTGACGAATTTTTTCCCACATGGTAGAGACGGGAGTGCAATGGTTGATGGATGATACAAAGGTTTTCCAGCTTTCTTTTTTGCTTTTTTTGATTTGATAACGTGCTTCAGCTCTGCATTTTTTATATTCTATTTTGTTGTCAGTTGTGGGGTGTCGTCTATATTTATTGAAGGCTTGCTTGTATTATTTTCTGTCTTCGCTGCATTTATTATTCCACCATGGGGCTGGGGTGTGAGTTTTGGGTGTGTTGGTTTTGCCAACTGCCATATGAGATGCTTGTAATAATGCTTGTGAGAATCGTGAGAAGGTTGAGGCTATATTTGAAGTGGTGGGGTTAGGAAGGTCTCGAAGATATTGGTCTACATGGTTTGCGAAAAGTGTCCAGTTAGCTTGGTTCAATTTCCATGTTGAGAAAGTTGTGATATTGGCAGTAGGAAAAGTTCGGTTTATAAGTATGGGAAAATTATCGCTGCCATATAGGTAGGGGTAGACATCCCAGTTTAAAGAAGTTTGTAGGGCAGGATCGCACATAGTTAAGTCGATGGCTGAGGCATCTCCGGATTGTATGTTAAATCTTGTAGGTTCTCCTGTGTTTAGGATATTCATATTGTTCTTTTTCAGCAGTTGTTCTATAACTCTTCCTTTCGATGAGCTGTGTTTAGATCCCCAATATGGGCTTTGGCTGTGAAATCTCCTAATACGATGCGAGCGGACGGGATCTGTTGCAGTAGTTCCTCGATAGCGTGGAATGAGGGAATTTCATTGGGTGGAATATAGAGGTTGCATATTACGATTTGTTTGTCGCTGTTGATGGTGACAGCGACTGCCTCTAGGGATGTATTTAAAGTTATAGGTTTTGTTTCAAAAGTCTCAATGACGTAGATGGCTACTCTACCAATTGCCTTATCTTTATTGGTTCTGCTTCTGTAAAAACATTTGAAATTTTTTAATTCGGCATGATAGGAACCTCTAAAGTTGGTTTCATGGAGACAGATGATTGATGGTGTGTTTTGAGAGATCAGAATTTTTAACATTCCATAACGGGTATGGTACCCGTTAAGGCTTCATTGCAATATGGACTTGAATGATAAGAGCTAAGGATTTTCTTGGGAGAAGGAGAGATCGCTGTTTAGTATTGCGGATTTTCGGAGTTGGTAGTTAATTTTCCGTTTTACCTTTGAAATTCTTGTTTTCATGCTTTTTGAGCATTTGGTAAATATTGTATTCGTAACGTTTTGGAACCCTGGTTTGTCGTCTGTGTACGTTTTAGGAAGATCCAAAATGTCTGCGATGTGGAGGGATGATTAAAAAAAATTTAAAATTTGGTTCAAATTTAGCGTAAAATTGTCTTTGTTGTCTTCGAAAACTTGTTGTAACGGATGCATTACTTCTTGTATAGATTTTTCTGATTTTATTTTCTTTGTATTGGGTCTTTGGAATACGGGATTTTGTTTGAGGTCTTCTATCGGTGGTGTTAAATCCGATACTTGTCGTTTAACAGAGTTCGTTGAGGGTTCTTGGACTGTGTTTTGGGATGTGTCGATTATCTCATTTTCTACAGTATTGTTTTTTTCAAGGTCTTGGTTGTTCTCTGTTAGTGAAGGTAATATTTCGTTGTTGATTTTCATTGACCCAGTATTTTCTAAAAAGGATTCTATTACTTCTTTGGAGCTTAAGTAAATGCATATTCTGTTTCATGAAATTCTTGAGGCGAAGGTAATATCCTTGGAATTTACGAAGCATCCTAAAGCTATCAAATAGTCCTAGCTTTTTGCATTTTCAACAGAGTTGAATAGGATGGCTTGCTGTTTGTCAGGAAATTGGAATGTTCGTATTCTTGTTAGCTGCCGCTGCATATGATTGACGGTTGTTTCGGGGTAAATTGTTTGATGTTAACGAGTTCGAAGGTCAATTGGAGACATGATCTCCTTGCTCGTTGTCATCCAATAGTCGGCCGCCACATTTATGATTTTAATTTCTGTATTAAAAAACTTCATCTACTTACAATTTACTTCGAAATTACTAGTTTTGATTTGCACTACACGATTGAGTAATTAAAATATTTTGTTTACTATAAGTAACACTATAATTGTCGAATTATTCAGAGCTGATATCACACTGATTTAGTTCGATTTTTGCCAGGGTTGGCACTCTCAATTTAATGTTGATTGATTTTCGGAGTGGGGGGGGGGCAAATTTTAAGTTACGCTACTGATCACATTACTACCCCGCTTAATACAGCAGTAAAAGAAATTAACTGTCTCGACCCTTACCTCGTGGAATAAACTCATATTAGTGTTTTAAATGAAACTCACTGTTTCTAGCTAATTCCACAACATATTGAAAAAAGTTTAAAAACTCTAAGAAAATTGACAATTGTTTCGATATTAAATATCATCGTCAGAATGACAGTAGTTACATTCCATTTATGTTTGTTAGAAAATCTATAACTAAATTTTAGCAGACGTTGTAAATTCACGTGAATGAAAGAAAAAGAGGGCGCTGAGTTTATTGGATAGCAGCCAGTGATTTAAGGAGATAATAATCTCATTTGAGGACTGGGGTGGAGGTCACACTAAAATATTCGTGCAAAAATCAGAAAAATACACTTCAAATTTGCTATAAAAAAGACTGACCACAATTTATCTAGTTGGCTCAAACAATATTCAAACAAATGTAGAAAATATTTTGTAGGTAGTCTAATCTTCGAAAAAGTCTTTTCGATTAAGGATTATATTCCTGTCACATGTAGAAATAACAAATCACTAAATGAACAATAGAGGGAATTAAAATATTGAACTACAAAAATAATTGAAATCCCACCAAAACTGCCATTTACGGATGTCAGTAAAACTGGCGCCATGTACACGTTTCAGGTGAGTAGGAGGAATGAAATTTCCATTCAATAAACAATTAAAGTAATAATATTTGATACACAAAATTTTTTGAAATCACGTAAAATACCATGTCGTTTATTAAATTTATCCAACTTTTTCTATTTTCAATTCATACTTACAAAGAAATATTATTCCAAATAATTCTCAATTTATTGACTGACATTTATTCAGATAAAATTTTTATATATTCATAGTTATTTTCCAACTAATTTCAAGCTGATCTAAAAAAGCATTAGGCAAGAAAAAAATTGATGACTTGGCCCAATTTTTGCACCCTTAAACCAAATATGAAGGTTAACATAAAGACATTGATTATTTCTAAATTGGAAACATAGATTTTCTTACTATTTGGAGCTATTCTTGAAAGGGTATGGAAAAGGTCCCAGTTGTAAAAATTCAGAAATTTTGATTTTGCACTTTTTTTATTAACAATCAAAGATATTACAAAATTAATAATGTTGACAAAGCAATCAGGAATTTTTTCTCAGTTATTTTAATTATTTTGTTCTCTTATTGCTGAAAGATACATAATAATAGTTTTTTCAAATTTTTAACTTTTATTATTTAAATAATTGTTATGAACAAATGAAATGTTAATAAGATTTTTTAAAATATTTTTTGGGAATTTAATCCCTTATGGAAATAATGATATTTTAGAGAAAATCGTTTCTTAAAAAAATTTTATTGGCAAAAACGCACTTTTTGATTTTTTTGTGTTACTAAATATTAATATTAAGGAACCATTTTTTTCTAATCATTATTTACCAAGTACTTTCATATTGTGAAAAATATGTTATAAATACACAGGTTTCTAGCTTAGAAATAAATAATCCCCGATAATGTTAACTTTAAACTGGTAAAAATTAACTAATTAACAAAACTTTATAAAAAAGTGGGATACATTTTTTTTGTTGACAGATTATCGTTTATTGATGATTTTAGTTAGTACCAAATTTTTTCATTTCTTAATATTCATATTAAGTCGGTTAAAATGATTTTGTTAATCAAACCTCTGATTCGGTTAAGCCCCCCGTTTACAGCCGCTACCCGTTTTTAGCCCAAGTTTCACCTCCAAATTACAATTATAAATATATTCGGTACAGGGTTATTCACTATAAATTACCCACCCCTTATCATCGTTATTATTGCCTACAGAAAAAAAAATTGAATGTTAAAGTTGTGTGCTTGTGACTAAATTTTGATAAAAAGCTATTAAACACCCAGTGGCGTGCAGATTTCAGGGGATACAAATTTTTTAATATTTTTTTCAAATGGGACACCCTGTATATTATTGAATTTTTGGAGTGGTCTTTTTTTCCTGATTTCAAAAATATACCATATGTTACCCCTATCTTATAACGTTTTTGAGTTATTAGAGGTGAGGAAGAAAAAGTTCAAATATTGAAAAATAGAAAACAAAAAATTTATTTAGGAAATTTAAATAACATGACTTTCTTAAATCACTCTTAAGTCCTTAAGTCGCGTGCATGAACATTACCATAAAAAATTATAGTTTCATCTTAAGTTTATGATTAAGTTATGATTAAGTTACGTCGTGCGTGAATTCACCATTAATCGACGTCTAATAACTCGAAAACGGTATAAGATAGGGGTAACATATGGTATATTTTTGAAATCAGGAAAAAAAGACCACTTCAAAAATTCAATAATATACAGGGTGTCTCATTTGAAAAAAATATTAAAAAATTTGTATCCCCTGAAATCTGCACGCCTCTGTATTTTTGATAGCAATTTATGAAAATTTAGTCATAAGCACATAACTCTTACATTTAACTTATTTTTCTGTAGGCAATAATAACGATGAGAAGGGGTGGGTAATTTATAGTGAATAACCCTGTACAATTCCGGAAGAAAGGAAATTTTCTGTTCCTTTAGGATCTTATTTCAGATTTCGATTATCTCAAATAGTTTTCGAAAAGCAAATCAATCTTTCTTTTCTTGCGTAATTATTTAATGGGGGCGGGGGGGACACAATGATGCAAGGGGCACATAGATACACAAGACATACAATAATCGATTGAATGTATTCGAGTGGTGACATCTCTAAAATACTCATAGAAATGTTTGAACGAGTCCTACTTGTTCGCGCCAACAGCCAGTCAACTGTTGACGCTCTAGAAGTCGTAACGTGTTTCGAGTGCGGCCAACTAAAAATAAACGTGAAATGTAAAAATATTTTTTCGATCTTTTATACCATCTTGTGAATATCTATATATACCAAAGGTGAGTTAGGGTGTCGAATATTATGGATTTACAGACATAAATTTCCAACTCTTGCAACCAAACAATTCATTAATTGAGCATATCTCGTTAATAATTGATAATAAACTTAAATTAGTAGGTGCGTACAGTCACCCCTTTAATAAATTAACTGAACTTGGCTTTTATAATATAACGAAGACTCATAACAAGGTTCTTATAGTGGGAGACTTGAACTGCAAGCACCCGCTATGGGATTCATATTCATAAGGTTTTGCGATAACTCGGATCGCAATATTTACAGCACAGACGATCCTACCCATTTTCCCTTCAATAATTACACTCCCAGCACAATTGACATAGCTATTGGGCGTAACATCAATACTATCACCAAATTAAAAACCATCCCTGACCTTAATTCCGATCATGATCCCATCCTACTTGTACTTAAAATTTCACATACCACACATTCCTTAACCAAAAAAACATACGATTATACAACCATTAATTGGAAATTATTCAGAAATCTCATTAACGAACACCTAATTATTACAGATAATATCAAAGACATTAACCAATTATCCAATATAATACTTAACATGCAAGAAATAATTACGACTGCGAGAGATAAATCCACAACTTGTAAAGCTAAATCTCAAAACTTCAACTCCCTTCCTGAATAAATAACCCAAATGAAAAAAGAAAAGAACTCAATCCGACGTAGATGGCAAACTTCTAGAGATCGCTTAATAAAGAGATTCTCAATCACTATCAAAACACAATAAATAGATTAATATAAAGAATACCGCAATTATACGTGGAAAACATTTTTAGACAAATTATCTCCTCAAGATAACTCTTTATGGAAAATTACAAGGAAACTAAAAGATAATAAGCAAGACATTTCAAAAATAATTGTAAACGGTAAGACGTACTCTCAAAACTCAGACATCGCAAGAGCCTTTGGAGAGTATTTCCAAAATAATTTCACAAATAATGCTCCAAACACTCAAGTTCGTTACAATATCTCGCACACAGTACAAAACCATTTGAATAATACACCCATTCTACACACGAAAAACTTAGTAACTACTCATGAAATTTACCGCACAATTTTTACACTTAAAAATAAAACAGCGCCGGGGATTGATGGGATACCTAACATCCTCCTCAAAAATTTACCTAAAGAAGCCATAGTTCAACTAACATATATAGCTAATTATATAATTAAAACAGGTAACTATCCAGATATGCTCACAACAACCAACGTCATTCCCATTATCAAAGCTAATAAGCAACATTGTTATGTAGATAGTTATAGACCCATTTCCTTGTTAAATAATATAGCAAAGGTGATGGACAAAATCATTCTTAACAGAATTCAATTGTATGTTGACAAAAATAATAAAATACCTCTCGAGCAATACGGTTTCAGGGGCGGACATAGTACGGTAGCTCAAATCATTAGAGTATTCAACTTCATAAGAGAAGGCTTTTTTGCTAAGCAAAAATCTGTTATGATCACCATAGATATACAGAAAGCCTTTGACACCGTATGGCATGAGGAGTTACTACATAAACTAATAAAACTTGAATTGCCAGACTATTTAATTAAAATTAAAAATTCCTATACTGAAAATCGTAAATTCTACTCCAAGGTGAACGAAGGACTGGCGGGGCCATTCCTGATCCGAGCCGGCGTTCCCCAAGGATCAGTATTATCACCTTTGTTGTATTCATTATTTACTTATGATCTCCCTACCTCCCAGAAAATCCTTACCGCCATGTACGCTGATGACACCTGTTTTGTATCATCTGCTACAACATCAGAAACTGCATTACTCAACATTCAATCACACATCAACACACTTATCTTACCATACATGAGAGACAACAAACTAACAATTAACACTTCCAAAACAGAGTTCTTGTTACTCAGGAGGAGAGCAAGAAAAAACTCATCGCAGTTGCAGCTATGTATCGATGGACAATACTTATCTGCTAGTAATACAATAAAATATTTGGGTTATACTGTTCATGGCAATACAAACGCCAACGCACATATTTCCAAACAGGTTTTAAAAGCTAAAATTGCAATGAGCCAATTGTATCCGTTAATTTGTAAGCATGGTAGTCTCTCAACCACAAATAAAATCACTATATACAAACATATAATACGCCCAATCTCAACCTACGCCGCTCCAGTTTACTACACAGCCACGAAACACAATTTTAACACACTGCAGGTGGTACAAAATAAGTATCTACGTATGGCAATAAAACACTCAATAATTTATCCAAGACTACCCAAAAACACCTGGTTACATGAACAAGCAAACCTACCTACTATCAAGGACTTCATAACTAAAATATCAACAATTTTTTATAACAATTGTCTCCCCAAAAATTTTCGTGACACGCTCAGAGTCGCGCAGAAGACACCCTTGATAGTGGGTGTAGGCTTCTGCATGGTACACTATTTGCATAACAAGTTGCTTTCCTAACAAAAAAAACCCAATGCATCGATATAGGGATTCAAACAACCCCTATTCACAACATTCTCTCTCAACAGACACAAAATATACTCCATCCAAACAACATCTGTCATGTTGCTGCCTCTCATAAACTAACCTCTATTTCGATTTTGAAACCCTGTTTTTCAGCCGTTTTTCAGGGACCACTCAGTCGAAAATTCTGGGGAAGTAATATTTGTATATTCGGGACAAAGTTGATAAATACAGCCACTACAAGTGAGTAGTGCCATCGGCAAGGAATCACATCTTTCTCCAGACGTACACCAAGGTGGTGGGAAATGCCAGAACATCGGCCACATTACATTTATTTTTCCATCTCCTTTGTAATTGGATATGTTCAGCTATTGAAATAAAGATATTTTTAAATTAAATTAATATTATGGATTCACTATTTTTTTCCAAATAAATCAGTTAGTTGTTTCAGTACAATTTGCATTTAAAAAAATATCTGTTGGGGCACTTAGATACAGCAAAATACGGGACACCTTGATACACATCAACGTGTACTTTACTGTATCTAAGTAGCTCAATAGATTTCACAAAATTATACAAAATAATTGACTGATTTATTTTGAAGAAACTCTAAATCCATTTCATAAATTATAAAATATTTTGAATTAAAATTATATACGTATATTATGTTGTTATCAGAAATTGGTGCGCAAATAGAAGCCCAAGACTGAAAGACGTAGTTTAGATGAACAGAGGATCAAGACCGCCGTATCTGAAGTTATTTTGAAGGTATCGTCTCTTAGAAAAGCAGCCGAAAAATATGGTATTAAACCTGGAACTCTGCAATATCGTGTTGAAAAGTTTCTGAGGAAACCAATCGTCATCTTCTAATTTGTATGGGTCAAAGTATACTGTTGCTCAAGTATTTACTGTCCAACAAGAGATAATGTTTTCAGAATACTAGTTGACTTGCAGCAAGATGCATTATGGGTTATCCTTGCAGTAACATTTGAAATTAGCATACTATTTGGGACGCAAATATCCAGAATCATGGAAGAAGAATAAACGCGCCGGGAAAGATTGGGCAGCAGGATTTAGAAACAGGAATCCGTAGCTCAGCCTAAGAAAGCCTGAAAATACGAGCGCCGCAAGAAGTTTTGCATTTAATAAGAATGCGGTGGCTAAGTTTTTTGACAATTATGAGCGTGTAATGTTACGCTATAATTTTACTCATGACGGTATAGTAAATTTGGATGAAACAATCATTAGCACAGTCATACCAACGTCTAATGTTTTGGCTGAAAAAAAAAACAAAGGCAAATAGGACAAATTGTGTCAGCTGAACGAGGAGAACTAGTAACGTTTTGTGGAATAGTCACAGCAACAGGGTCTGCTCTTCCTCCTGTCTATATTTTCCCTTGAGTCCATTTCAAAGACCCATTTTTATATGGAGCTCCTCAAAGCAGTCTTGGTTTAGCAAACAGAAGCGGTTGGATGACAACTGAATTGTATATACAAGTTTTTCAACACATTCAACGACACACATCATCTACTGAAGATAACCCAATTTCAATAATTTGTGACAACCACATATTTCTATTGAAGCTGTCAACTATTGCCGTGACAATGCGATTATATATCTTCTATTGCCACCACTCACGTTACACAAATTACAACCGCTGTGCGTCAGCGTTTTTGGTCCGAATAAACTAAAAATAGCATTTAATGATTGGCACATTCGAAATACTGGTAAGACTTTATCTATATATAACATTGCTGATCTTTCAAAATCTGCCTTTTTGGAGTCCTTTACACGCAAAAACATCACAAGCGGCTTTTCAACGCCAGGTATTTGGCCATTTAACAGATTTGCATTCGGGGATGATGATTTTGCACCTATAGAAATTTTCAGTGAGAGTTCTCAAGGGGAATACAAAAAAAATAATCTGGAAATAGAGAGACAGGAAGTAGATTTTGTGGAGCCGGAAAGAAGTCAAAATGATGAAACTATTGATGAAAGCTGCAACAGAGATGAAGTACAAACAGACCCTTTAATTAACCAATCGAACTTTGATATTTCTGCGAATATTACTCCATCTCTAAATGTTTCACCGCTTCTTAAGGCTGGACCAAGCTTTCAGACTAATAGTTACACAGTGTCTCTAGCAGCTGTACGAAGAAGGCTTTTATTGAAAAAAAATCTAAGAAAGGAAGAGAAAAAGGAAAATCCAGGGTTTATACTGACACACCAGAGAAAAATCGGTTACAAATATTACACGAAGAAAAACAAAGAAAACGAGAAGTTAAATTGATGAGGCAAAAACCAAAGGAGCTGAAAACAGCCAGAAATTTATTGGGACTTACAGAAACTAAAAAACCTGAAAAAGAGGAAAGTCTGTTTTCATTTGAAGTCAATGTCAGATTCGGATTCCAGCGAGGATGGCTTATTGAAATTCAGTAATGATGATGGTGATGACGAAGAGCCAGACGAAGGAGATAGAGAAGAGTTAGACATTCCTAATCCTGAGAATATAAATATTGGGGATTTCCTCCTTATTAAGTTTGAAAAGAAAAAATCTGTGCTTCATTATGTAGCCAAAGTCATTACTAAATACAGTTTGACTGAGTACCTAGTGTCATACCTAAGAAAAAATCCAAGTTCTTATATTTTTGTTTTTCCTATTGTTGAAGACCAGGCAAGCGTTGACTTTAGAGATGTTGTTTTACGCTTGCCAAGACCAAATTTTACGAAAGGCACAACTCGAACATCTTCTATGTATACTTTTTCAGTTAGTGTTTTTAAATGAAACTCAAGGTCTCTAGTTAATTCCACAATATAATACAAGTTATTGAAAATTCTAAAAAATTGACAATTGTTTCGATAAATCAATATCATCGTCAGAATGACAGAAGTTACATTTCATTTTATGCCTACCTGATGTTTAGTAGTTATATTTGGCTAGACCAAGAAGTAACCTAACTTGTGATTGGCTTAATATATGTTTATAGAAAAAAGAAGAAGATGTGATATTACAAATATTAAAGCTTAGATATTATTAGCCCTATGGTGATATCCTGGATATCATTTTTCCAATTAAGATCAGTATAACTGTGCAATGATATAGAAAACCAGGAAAACTATATCTGCTGATCTTTACAATTACCACTTAAGAAGACAGTTTATTAGTGGAGAATTCCCTAGATTTAACTGTTCATTGACAACTTCATATTGTGGGTTTCTTAAATGTCTTCTAATTTCCAGTTCTTCAAGGAAATACAGTTCTTGTTTCTTTTCACAAATATGCAGTACTTCTAGTTTTGTGTTAGGTGTCAATGAATGATTGGTGTCAAGTAGATGTTTTGCGTAGTGGGATTTATCTGGTTGTTTTAATCTGTATGCTCGTAAGTGCTCATTGTATCGTATTTCAAAATTCCTAAGGGTCTGACCCAAATAGACAGCATAACATTCTGGACATTTGAGTTTATATATACCTGACTTCTTTAATAGTGGTATTTTTGTTTTTACATTTAACAATTTTGTACTAACGTTACTTTCTGTTTTAAAAGAAATTGTTGTATTCGTTGCTGAAGATATTATCTTTGAAATATTATTAGAAATATTTCCTGCATATGTGATGGTTTTATAAGTTTTAATTTCATCAGCTTGTTTAGGATATATTAGTTGTAATGCCACTTTTTCCTCTTTTTTACTAATTAGCTTATTTATCATATCTAATGGATAACCGTTAGATGTTGTCTAATTGTATTAATCTCTCTATCAAAATTACATTTGTTCATAGGAACTGAAAAAGCTCTATATATCATTGAATTATATGCTGCTAGTCTGTGTGACACAGGGTGGTTAGAATTGAATGGAATTGTTACATCAGTTTGTGTTGGTTTTCGGTAAATTGAATAATCAAGTACAATATTAACTCTTTGAATTGTTAAATCAAGAAAATCGATTCAGCTATTTTCTTCAATTTCTAATGTAAATTTAATTTTCGGGTGTTAATTATTGATGTGGTTGAAAAATACATCTAATTGTCGTTCACTACCCATAAAACAAGCTAATATGTCATCTACATATCTATACCAAAATAAAATATTTTTCGAAATATTACTTTCAAAGATCTTTCTTTCTAAATTGTCCATAAAAATGTTGGCTAAAATAGGTGATATAGGGCTTCCCATTGGTAAACCTTCATTTTGAATATATATCTTATTGTCAAAAGTGAAATAATTCTGATTAATGCATACATCAAATAAACTTAGTATATCTGATATTATTCCTGTCGAGACAGTCAATTTCACTTTTTCAGTTAATTTAAGTGCATACAATGTACAATAGAAGCGTTCTTAATAATATTATTTAAGTTTACAATTTTGTTTACTTATTAGAGTTATTTTACGATTGTTTTTGTTTTGATTTGGTACTGAGTTTCATTTGTTTAATAAGAGAACAGTCTTGGCAATCCTGTTCGGAAGAATAAATATAGTATTAATTTTCAATTTGGTTAAGCTACAAGTATTTTGTAAAACTGATTACAATATTTTCACGATAATAAAGTATGATTTTCATGAAAGTGTTATAATTTAACATTCTCCACTTTGTATTAAAGTGGCCCATGTGATGTATCTAAGTACCCCGTTGGTGGGGCAGAATGGTTCAAAACCAATTTTTTACAAAATATGTACTAATTCTTTTCTTTCATATCTTAAACTGTTTTTATCCTTGACATTATAGTATTTATACATTTAGCTGAATGCTGTTTGGAAAATTAATCAAAAATATGACATTTATCAACATATTATTTGACTTTAAATGTTTATGCATCAATCTACCCCACCTCTCCCCCTAACTTTTGAAATTTTTGCCGGCCCCTATTGTCCAGTTGATCGTTTGTTTCATTTCGCAATTCGCGCGCGCGAAGTGCGAAACGTCGAACTGGTGCGCATTTTTAGATGCCACTTCGAATCGAATGAGAGCAAACTCATAATTTTCAGTGGTCCAGACTAGGTTTATCACGAATTGGCACTTGTGAACCAGACTAAATGTGGAGAATATAAGAATAAAAGCGTATAATTCTACAAGTTTTTATTCTTTATGACAATTCTACTAATTAACTACGAAGCTTTAAATACAAGACGCGACATTGGTTCCTTGATGAATATCTGAATTAATAATCACAGAGTTTCCTTGAATGGGTAAACAAAAGTGAAGAAGTTTATTTACAGAAGATATTTCCAATATAATTTCATCTGTTGTCTGCAATGAGTAGCTTCAAAATGTAAATAACTATAGACGTATACATGCATATTTTTGATATCCATATAATTTTATTTAGTATTCAATGTGTATGATACAAATTCACTAGGAGGAATTATCTAACCATAAATTATATATTATTTCAACTTCTGTATCAAAGTATTTGTCTATACCGTTGCAGGCTCTCATGTCTGACCTTTGAACTAACCGTGTCAGGTGTTTATATATTAATTTTATTATTCTCGAGAATGCAGCGTTTCAGGGAAACGAGAAATGAACAATAACACTTGATCTAGTAAATAATGCGTCTGGTGATTGGTCTGTCACTTATTTCAATTTTATATACATGTTTATAGAAATGATATTTGAATTTTACTATATTTAATGTCATTCATTCAAATGTGGTGGAAAAAATTCGATGTGGCTGACAGGGAGACCACCCCCAATTCAGTGTATATGTGCAGAATAATTTGAAATCGAAACACGGAGTAGGGGTAGTTTTAGGTTAGAACCGCATGAACTGTAGTAACTAGCTGCACAAACATGAACGGAAATCGAAACCATTACAAACCAAGAATGTTTTGGAGGCAAGCATAAATTAAAAAATTAGCTGAGGCCAGCACAGAGACCACCCGCAATTCAGTACAACTGTGCAAAATAATTTGAAATCGAAGCCTGAATAGGTTAGGTTGGAACAATGTGAACTGCAATAACTAGCAACACAAACATGAGCGGAAAACCAAACCAGTACAAACCAATAAAGTTTTTGAAGCAAACGTGAATTAAGAAAGGATCAAAAATGTAATTGAATCATTTTAGACCAAATGTTATAAAGAAAAGTTGTGTATTTTGACCTGAAGATTAATTTTATGTATATAAATGTTTGCCGTGAATCTTCTCCAAACGGAGATATTAGCATTTTGGATCATTTTCGCTCCCCATATAATATAGTGTACGTACGGGACTAAAATTATTGCAAAATTACTCCGCCTGAAGTTGAAAGTTTGAAACCCATCGTTTTAGAGAATAATATTTGGAACAAAGTTATGTAATTTGATCCGCTGAGTAATTTTAATTTATATAACCCTGTCAAATGGAGCCGCCGTCATTATTTTTTGATTGTATCGGAATAATTCCAAGTGAAATCTAAGCGAAAAATAACAAGAGAATTGAAATTATAACTTTCTTAATGTTGCCGCTGACAATCACCGTCAGTAATAAAGAATGACCAAATATTATGGCAAATGGATCTACAAACATGGTGCTTAACTGCAAATAGTTGATGCAAGTGTAAATTTGTTGTTTGTTAATGTAGTAAGAAACTGAACTGAACAACTTAAAAACGAAATTTGCCTGATTATTCAAAAAATATAATCATTCAAATATATCTTTTTTAAATGAAATTAACTGTTTCTGAGTAATTCCACAATATATTGAATGAATGGTATCATTCTCATGATGACAGTAATATCGAAACAGTTGTGAATTTTTTAGAATGTTTACTATTTATTCAATATACTGTGAGATTATTTAGAAACAATTATTTTCATTTGAAAAAGTAATATGCTAAGATTCCACGGAGTACGTGTCGAAACAGTAAAATTCAAATATTTAATCACATGAAATTGGATGAGTTACTACTTAAGATATTCTCATTTTTTTTACCTTTACATCTTAAGAGTCAAACATTCAATCTGCTAACTCATGATTCGATCGTTACAAGAAGAGTCACTCGGAAACGTTGACTTTGGTACAACTCTTAATTTCTTAACGTGATATAATGCAAGAATGACGATATAAACCTTCCAATTCATTTCTTTTGTCGCGTGTTTAAGATATCTAAAGTAAGAATGAACGTTTGAAGTTATTATTAAGCCAGTTGGCATTTCTGTTTTTTTGTAAATACTTTAAATCCTCTTAGCAGCTTTGTCTACTATAAAAACTAGGATAATAACATATACTCTTTTTAGAATACACACAGTATACCTCTTCTACATCGTATTTGGAGAACGATAATATTTGAAAACATGAAATGAATATTTCGTTATTACCCTAGACATGTACGTTCAGAAACTCCATTTATTTGAAAGATTTTAAATACTTCGTCTTGCAATGACTTGAGAATGCTTCATACAAAGGTCAATGAAGTGTTCTCAAATACTGAATTTTCGTTTTCTCGTATTAAAAGGGGATAATTATCATTTTCTTCCTTACCTTCTTCAATGTTTCATCCTAAAATGAAGTACAAAGCTGAAACTAGTGAATAAGGATAAAAACAAATGTCTAATGATTAATAGAACAAATATTACAAAAAGATTATGTCCAATCAGCCAATTCATGTAAAATGTAGACCCATATACAAAGATATATTACATTTATCCTCAAATTGTCCAAGAAAAACGCATTGACTGATCATGAAGAAAGGGAGGTAGAAGAGATAATTCATAAGATAGTAATTTCGTTTTCGCAAAGTTAGTACGAAAGTCAGAGCCCATTAGCACCCAATCAAGTCTTGATGGAAGTTAGATCTTGGGTGATCGTAGTATACTGAGATTGCTCCAGATAATGATTATTATTATGATTTTTCCGCTTCCCTCAAATAACAAGATATTTTTACATAATTTATTTATGAAACTGACAAACAAAATTTATTAACGAATTAAAACTAAGAAGTAGGTACAGATTAACTTATATGCAAGTTATTTTCATCAAATTCGCTTGAGTCACTCATTTTTAAATTATTATTTTATATTTTGTAGATACATTATAACGTAACACACTTTGAAACTGATAAATAATCTGACAATCGACCATGTTATAATATTTCCGTCCTAAATTTATAAACCTGTTCTATGAATTGAAATCAAATTATCAATGTAAAAATCGTTAAATTAAAATAATAATTTACTGATTTCTACCATTTTGAAAAATACAGGGTGTTCTATAAAATTTATAGTTATGCACTCAGGTGCAAAAAATTCGATCCACGTATTTTCTGGCAAAGTAGACAAAAATTTGACCATGTAAGATTTGGATCGGTTTTAAATGTTAAAGGTGTGGATAATAAAGACAGTTTATACAAAAAAATCATGTTGTTATGAAAACAATTGGCTTTATTATTATTAATAATTCGTATTTTCTCCCCGGGCCCTTATAACAGCCTGCATACGTCTTGGCGTAGAGCTAGAGCTAGAGCCAAGTTGTTAGCACGAGGTACCCGTGATCGGATTCTTCTTCCTAGAGTGTCCCGTAGATGTTCTATAGGATTGAGATCTGGACTTGAAGATGGCCAATTCATACGGACAATCCCGACTTCTTCTAAATATTCATTAACGATTCTTGCACGATGTGGCCGCGCGTTATCGTCCATGAAAATTAAATTAGGCGCTACAAATGGAGCAAAAGGTACCACATAGTCATCCAAAATTGTTGTTATGTACCTTGCTCCTGTCATAGAAACCCCATCTACAAGAACCAAGTCAGTACGGGCCTCGGAACTTATACCAGCCCAAACCATAACTAAGCCTCCTCGGTAACTTATTCTTTCTGCAATGTTACATTGGGCGAATCGGTTTCCTTGTCTCCTGTAGATTCTTTCTCTACCATCTGGTATCCTTAAACAGAACCTGGACTCATCCGAGAACAATACATTACTCCAATCGGCGTCATTCCAGTCTTCGTGTTCCCTTGCAAAAGCAAGCCGAGCTCTGCGTTGTTCCATGGATAGCAGTGGACATATAGCTGCCCTTCTGGAATATAAATTAGCTGCAGTGAGTCGTCGACGAACTGTCCACCTGCTTACATCGACATTTCTTAGTTCGCTCAGACGATTTGCCAGCTCAACTGACGTTAAATGTCTATTTCTCAAACACGAAGAAATAAAAAATCTATTATCGCGTGCGGATGTTGCCCTTCTACGGCCTGATCCTAGTCTCCTCGTGTAATTTCCAGTTTTAATAAACCGCTGAATTGCTCTTTGAACTGCACAACGACTAACACCTACTACCTCAGCCGCATAATATTGGCTACGACCATCTTGAACTAAAGCCACTGCCCTTGCAGCATCCGTTGGTGTTAAAGCCATTTGATTTCAATTAAATTAACAGAATAATAAGTTTAAATACTAATTCGGTGGGTTTTTATGGGTCTCTAAAATAACAAATGAATTTCTTGCTGCTCTATCAGACGTAAATTTCTGACAAAAACCTAAAATTTGTATTGTTTATAAAAAATGTCATAAGAAAAATGAAAATAATGTATATAAATTAATAGTTTCAATTATACGAGGGTCTCTCTATATTTATATATGCCATATAATAATTACCAAGTTTTAAAAGTCACAACAAATGCAAAATATACGATGGATCGAATTTTTTGCACCTGAGATAATAGAATATAGTTTAGGTCGTCAATACCGTATAAATTATTTCATTGATGACGTACCATAACGTCACTTTTTCCCTAGGGAGGAAAAGTACTTTTCCTCTCTATGGAGGAAAAGTACAACTTTGCTCCCTACAATGAGGCCAGGAAATCTATACTTTGGATGGAGGTAGGCAGAAAAATAATTTCCCACTGAACTCCAGTTTCATAGTGTCATTTTGAAGAAATTCTATCGAGTATCGAGTATCGAGTTTACCCCTGGGAGATTCCACTTGGGGGTACAGTCCACAAAATCACAAAAGATGAAAATGAAGTGATCCTACTTATCGACCGAAAAATATGTATCGTTAATGGCATCAATGGTGACCATGTTCGCAGAAAAGCCTAATTGCTTGAATTAGAGAATATTGAGTGTTCAGTGAGAAGGAATGAGACATTTTCAATCAATTTTCCAATGCAGGTTTCTAAGAAGTCAATAATCGTATTATCAAGAGCTGATACGAAGAGATTCATGAAAATTTTCATTGAAAGTGGGTCTGTTATAAACGATGACTTATTTCAAATACTGTCAATTGTACGAATGAATTTAAGATAGTATATCAGTCTGAGACGTAGGAAAATACGCAGCATGTGACTCTGTTTGTTTGGGGCTTAGATTTATGCTAGGACTAACGTTCTACATATCTAAATATGCTAAATAAGAAAGATTTGTTCTATGAATCGTTTATACCATACAATTTTGAATTATTTGAATTGTTTTCATACAAAATACTGAAGCTATAATGTATTCACTTAGCAGATATCATTATTGGTGATGTAAACCAAATACTTGTATCCATGGTCATATGTTTATTCTGTATATAAGTGATCACACGTTTCTTAAGCGGTGCAAATACCTTTTGCAGCCCATAGCCTATAATATTAAGCTTTGATAGAATGCAGGTAAAATACAATATTGAGACATCAGATGAATGGGAAATCCGTGAAGTTACAGTCAGTGTTGGAAATAACCCATCTTATGAGCATGCTCAATGAACCCAATTTTCCCAAGCTGTTGGCTGAGTAATGTCCCCTCTATTTTGCCAACTTTGTAGAATTGAAAGGATAGTGGGAGATGTACATAGTAGGAATAACTGAAACTTCAATGTCTTTGGATTGAGAGTGGGATACTATATAATCAATCACGGATTAATACATGAGAACAAAATTTCCTCGTGCATGAATATTTCCAGAAAATATTCAAATTTTCTGGGACAAATTTCGAGTACCATGTGAAAATATGAAAAACCGACAAAATATTCCTTCAACGGATCTAATTTCAACACCTAACAGCCTCTGTGGATCTTCTACCAAAATACTTTTAGAGCATTGGAACGTAACAATCAAAGGAGCCCTACACCATTTTCTGGTTGCAAAATCAACATTGAAGGTGTTAAAATTTCTCCTGGTCAGCGTAATTATAGGTGAAAGGTAGAGTTGGATTTCTCTCATAATTTTATCCAATGTTGCTATTCCTTCGTTTTCCAATAATTTGATTTCCATATTTTAAAAGTATTCTCCCTCCCTACAATTATGTCGATTTCCTTCAATGAGTGTATACAACTGAAATTATACATGCAGGATTTTTCAAATTATGTGAATAGAACATAGTAGTTAATATTTCTTGTTCTAAATATAATGATAACTTCAGAATAGTTTTATTATTGACCGAATCAACTAGTCACAACAAATTTTATAGAACGGTCGCAATATTTATTATAACAATCATTGTTGCAGGTTGCAAGAGAAAAATGATCATACTATTCTATACAGGGTCCATCAAAACTCATAATTTGAATAAAAACCATTACTTTTCCACTCATCCACCATTTCGTAAAATAATCCAAATATTTCAATTCATCCCTCACAGAAATGGATTTGCAGACTACTTGATTGATTATTCGTTATTAAATTTTTTTCGAATACATTGTCAATTTGTTGGAACTAATAAGTACACTTTTTTTTATCTTAGTTAATTTATTCCGTTTACATAAATGGAATGGAACATTTTACTTTTCATGTAAACTCCTGATGTATGGGATGATCAAGGGTAAATGGTCGGAAACCATATAGTATTTCGAAAAATTTTCTGATAGAAATTTAATGCATAATTAAAATTTTAGCTGCATGACGTTGGAGAGAAACTGTAAAATAATCAGTACTATACTTTTACATCTACTTTTCGCTAAATCAAGAATAATATATGACGTATGTAGGGATGAGAGCTGCGACAGTTTGAGAAATAGTATCTCTCGACCATATTTATTCGAAGTAAACTTTCTGACATTACAGTGGACGCAATTCATCATCCTGGACATAATATGAAAAAAATTAGTATGCAAACTACTTTAATAATATAGAGACATAATTATTGAAGCAAATAGACAACAATAGTAGAAACAACCGTTTGCATATCCCGATCAAACAATACAAAAAGTATATTTATTAAAAATCACGTGAAAACCTCTTAACAGAAACTGTTCCGTGCAATTAGGTCACTGGTTCCCAACCAGTCAAAATTTGATCCGCAAACAGTTGAAAATTATGCGTGCAATGCATCGCTGCGCGCCGCCACGGCGCCGTGCGAATACGCGTGCGGCACTGGTGGCGCGCTGCGCGTGAATGGTGACAGCGCGGGTGACGCGGACATAGGAGCGGAAAACGCGGAGGTCGCAGAGGATGCGTTTGTTTCTGTCGAAAATGTAACAAATGCATTCCATGAATTAATAGAGAATGAAACATATTCAGCATTGGCTATGGAATTTGCTATTTTTTTTGAAGATACTTACATATGAAGGCAAGGGCGAAGACAAAGAAAACAACTGATAATTTCTACAGATTTTTGGAATGTGCATAATAGAACCATGGAGTGGTGATCATAAAACCTATAACACTATTAAAGGGTAGCATCGTAGTTTTCAAACTATTTGTGATAGCAATCCCAATATTTTTAAATTTATTATTTAATTAAAAAACAATTTGCTATATTATAATAGTCGTAGAAATGTTTTGACGATAAATATTATAAAACAATGTTAGTCTCAGAAACGTTTTCAAAATGTTTATAAAATATCTATAGACACAAAATGGGCACAATTTATAATACATTTTAATTATATAATATATTTTATAAGTGATATAGCAACTACCATAAAACAGATATACAATGTTCGTAAAATACAATAAAATTGTATTATAAAAGATTTATTAATGTTTAATGAATGTGCTAGAAAATTTCTTAAATTTTAATATGCGATACTTATGTAATAGTAAAAAAATTATCATATAAAGATTGTATATATGTTGTATAATTGAATTACCTGCCATATTATTGCTATTGTAGCGGTATTAATAAATCTACTCTGCTTTATTATTATGTTTGTGAAAAGGTAAATTGTTTTCGAAAAATCATATTGCAGAGTTGCTGGGGATGATAAATTAATGCATACATGAGCAGCACCAACTTTAGAAAGAAAATAAAAATGTCCGACTGTTGTAACTTAAATTTAATTTTTGTGCAAGAATTAGTTATAGACTGAAAGGAAATTTTAGTACAAAACAAATTTTACTGTGATTTATATGTAAAAAGGCAGTGCATTTTTCATGCGCTCCAATTTTCTAATAATTTTAGAAGTTAAAAAATTCAAAATATAAGTTTTAGTAGTTTTGTTTATACTCGATGTTATTTTCACATAAAACTATTTGAAATAGTGAAATATATTTCAATATTTAGAGATATTATAAATTTTTTATCTATATCTAATTATTAAAATGGCTGCCAGTAATATAACAGTTCTTTTAAAATATACTTCATATTCAAAAGAACCATACAAAACAGGACCGTATTTTGAGAATATATAATGAATAAAGGAATTGATAAACAAATTCAGTAGGATTATATACTTATATAACATTTTAAAGTGTAAATACGACTAAGTGAAGGGATGGAAGTCGCTGAAAACAGCATCTCTCCTTAAATATTCACCTCAAAAATGTATTCATACAGATGCACGCTCATCTCATCTGAAAGGTTATATTTAAGAGGATGAAGTTACTGACAACTTCGTGATCTGTCGAAGATATGTACATACTTAACTATTCATTTTCCGTCTCATCGAGGCATACGTTATTAGTATTTGTAGATGATATAGAAATGAATGATAGCTTGAAGAAAAGCATGTAGGGCTTGAATAAAGCCAATATTGATATATGGCGAATAACTTCCCAGACGTATGTCTCTTCTTAGCCCTAATCGCATTATTACATTCTCAAGGATCTGATGGAGATAACAAATATTAAATCCTTCTTGATGCAATAATGCTATAGTTTTAACTAACATTGTTGAAAACCGCATTCAAATCAATGAATGGACCGTGTTTTGGCCAAAAATGACAGCACTCCTGTACCTCCTTAACTCAATGCCAACCAATTTTCTAGTCTGCATACGACGTAGCGCGTGTCTCACGTCTCGTATGAACCGGGATTTAAGTGAAATGACAAGTTCTCTCGAGCCTTATGTAACAATTAACAGGAGTAAAATTGTTAAATTCTGCTAAGGCCAAAGTTATCGGCGTTTAAAGAAAACAAACATTTCCTCTATACATTTTTATACCTACCCTATCATGCCGAAAAACTTCCCATTTAATGAAAGATGTAACCCCATTGGACGACCATTTTAAAGCTCATATTTTACATGTGGGTATACATATTTTACTTTAATTAGATAGGTTTTTGTAAATTGGCGATAATTATATTCCAAGATTTTGGTCTAGGGCCACTTTTATGTTGTCCCTGAATATTAACAGACAATTTTTATTAGAACACTTTTATCATACACAGGTTTACAATTCTGAATTAATTGATATTTTTAGAAATTAGTAAACAACAATCAATTTTTAAATTTAGTGCATTCTAATTATTATTACTTGAAATGCCAACCCTGGTCAAGAATTTTACAAGACTTCAAGTACAGATTATAATAGTATTGTGAATATATTAATTAAATAGTGTTAAAAATCTCCATTGCGTTCCTGTTCGTTCTGTTGTTCGGTGTATCAACGTATTTTATCGATGTATATAAAATAAATCACCTTCTTTCGCGTCAGAGTCATTTTATGAAAAGATGAACCAACTCAGATTCAAGCAGACATTGTGCCCATTCTTGCACTTATAAATACTTTCAATATTTTCTTTAACTTCTAACATATAAATTTGTTATTTATTATTCGGTGGATATCGCCATAAGAATTATGAAAGTACATGTTACGTTTTTCCGTTTAGTAATTGATTTTATTGGTACAATTAGGTATTATTTGAAATATTTGCATTCAAGTCTTGTTTTGTAATATGGAGTGAATTATTTACTTTTCTGTAGTTTGCTCCAGTTAAGTTTGCATTCATAAATGTTAGATTACTTTTAATAATTCTTGTTCTCTTTGTTTTAGACTGTTCAAACCACCAAAAATGTTCAGATATTTTAAGTATTGTTCTTGCTGCATAAGAACCAAAAGTATAATTGGTATGGCCAACAAATTTTGCTGATAAATTGGTTTTAAATGCCAATTCTTCTCCTGGGGTTTGTTGGTTTACAATGTAATATAAATTGAAACGAAATTACCTAATTAATGATGAGGTGACTGAGGAAGAGTTATCAAGATTGTTGGATGAAGCGGACAATGATCTGACCGAAACAGAAGTTGAGTCGAATCAAGATGACGAAAAAAAAGACCTAGAACAGTTTTGTCACAAAGGAACTCGCAAATGGATAATTTTAATAATACGGCAGCTGACTGTTTGGTAAGAATTTTTGTTATAGAATATTTAGTTATTATATTACAATATGGAACGTGACTCATTCACTTTCATATGAGCGATATATTCATACATTAATTTTATTTGTTTCTTCTAATTTAATTTTTGATTTAACGTTTTAAAAGTTTAAATTGAAGTAAAATATATTATAATATGGTGCTCTAAAAGGAATATATAATATTTTCAAAGTTTTCCTTTATTCTTCTCCGAAACTCTCCGCTTATCTCGATTTTTTCCACTCACTTATTTTCCACATTTTTATAGAGTTTCTACGCGGTTTGTTTTCCTAAAACTGCCTAGCCAAATCTAAGACTACAATTTTCAATGGGAATTAAATTGCGGCGTCCGCAGCTTTGATAAAATTATTTTATAAGCTACTAACAATAGTATATATAACAATGGTTTTATAATGTATTTATACCTGATTTATAAATGCTACCAAACTCTCGTAAAAAAGTGTTATGAAATAACTAAATTTTATAAACAATAAATGTTTTATGGAACTCTTACATAAAACATATAAAATTGCTTTGTAAATATTATATAATTTTGTTGCCAGAATGTTTTTGTGATGAATTTATAAAACATTTTTGTTACAAAAAGTTGAACTTGCTCTTACGGAACCTTTATATAATAAGCATTCTTGAAAGCAACAATATTAAAATAAAATTGTTATATAAGCCAAAAATTATAAAACAACTTTGCTAGTTGGGTTGCTGGCGCAGCATCGCCTTCACCACAAAGAAAATATCGATTACACGTCGAACGTGTTCGTACTTTAGTCGTTGATTTGTTAAAAGGTGGTTCTTACAATTTAGAGTTGTAAAATAAAATACAGTAAAACAATAGGTGGAGAAATGGTATTTAACACGTTAAGCCCCGCGCGACACAGATGTTGCGTCACGCATGTTGAGTGACATCAGACCGCGTGACCATGCGTTTGGTCACACAGCCAGAATTTCCAACCAGAGACGTGAGCCAACAAGTGTTCACGTTTATAGTCATATTCATATGGGAGTGAATTATATGCGGTCCGGGGAACACTACACTGCTTGCGTGTTCTGAAACTGACTTGAATTTTTGAAAATAACTTGTAAATTAAATAATTATTAGTGTTTTTAAATGAAACTCAAGGTCTCTAGTTAATTCCACAATATAATACAAGTTATTGAAAATTCTAAAAAATTGACATATTCCACGAAGTAAGGGTCGAGACAGTCAATTTCATAAATAATTATTGTTTCATTTCATGTACTTATATAAAATAAATTGGGTTTTTTGTATCTGCTTATGTTTTATTTGGTATAAAAAGTAAACGAAAACAACCATAAACTTCTAATAAAGTATAAAAATAACTGGATGTCTGAAAGAAATATTTACGTCAAAAAATAACTTGATTTTATACTTTGCTGGCATGGTGCACAGTGAAAAAACAATCCAAACAGTAATTTTTCATGCAGGCCAGACATCGATATTTTGTTCTTGGGCATTTTCGTTGAGATTCTAATCTTCCAATCTCAGCTTTCATTTTTGAATAACATACGGAACATCTATTTCGTTTATCTTCCTCTAGTTTGTGTTCATTTGGCGCAACATTTATTTCGGTTCTTTCGCTAATTTTCAACAATTGGAGAGCAACTGCTTTTTTGAAGTCAATGATGGAGATTTTATTTTGGGTTACTTCCTTATAAATAATAAACGCATTTACCAAGGCAGAACCAAAAATTTGTTCCATTGCTAACTTCCTGTACCATTTTGTGCTTCTTCTGAGATAATGTGAGTAGGATTTGATTTGGTCGGAAAGATCTATGTAAGCCTTACACTCATTGTAATCAACCACAACTTTTGGCTTTTCAATTTCTGCTCCCCGTTGTCGCACTACTTTTCTTTCTTCTGAGTGCTTGGTGGTAAGCATAAGTACGTCTCTTTTGTCTTTCCATTTTATCATTACTATACCATCTTCACTTTCATGCGCAAAACTTTCATTTTTTCCCAACTTTTTTTGTGTTACTTCAGTGCAGTTCAGTTTTCTACTGAACCTTACAGTACCCACAAGATGTGTCTGTATTTTTGCTAGTTCTCTGGCAAGATGAACGCTTGTATAATAATTATCGGTGTATAGGGTTCATCCACAATCCAGTAAATTTTCCATAAGTGAAAACACTACGTTGGAAGATGCATTTCCTATAGCACCTTTATCATTTCCACAGTATACTTTGATATTATATGTGTATCCATTTTGCAGACAAAGTTTGTATAATTTTATACCAAATTCATGTCTCTTATTCTTTATATATTGCTTGAATTTCAAGCGGCCACGGAATGGTACCATTGTTTCATCAATGCAGACGTTTATACCGGGAGTCATGACATCTTGAAAGCTTTCCACAAGGCTTTTCAATAATGGCGTGAGTTTATGTAGACGGTCAATCTCGGCGTTGTGAACCTGATCATTGTCACTGAAATGCCACATGGATAGGAGCTGCTCAAATCGATTTCTGGTCATAATTTTACATACATTATTTTGAAATTAGAAGTTTTTACTCCAATAATCCCTAAGTTGCGGGGTTTTAAAAAGTCCCATCCATATCAATATTAAAAAAAAAATTCCATTTCTCTTGCATCAGTAGCGACCCATGATTTGGACTTTGATTTTTGGGATGGCGTTTTCTGTACGAGCTTCTGCTGTGCATACAAATTAGTTTGCTGAACGATTTTTGTAATAATGTCTGTAATGAATATTTTATAGAAATCGTAAGGATTTTTATCGAACAGATTATAATATTCATGTTTTATCCCCGTAGAAGAAACGTTGAATTCAAATGTTTTTAGATTTGAACCATAAACAGGTACCCAAGATGCAGTAGTAGAGGTGTCATTATTTTCTGTATTTGACATATTTGATTCCGAATCAGAATCAACTGCAAACTGACTGATTTTCAATGACTTCTTCAATAGACCATTCCTACAAATTAGTAAAAAAAATTAAAACTCACCATGATAGTCCCGAAAAATTAAATTTACCTGCACTCTCGGGTTAAAATGCAAAGATCACTCTAAAAAGAAGAAGAACTCGGGCCACAGAACAAGTTTTTGCTCTGAGTCGGCCCCAACATAGCCTTACACTTTTTAAAAGTTTTCTGTCCGGGTGTTATATATTCTGTCCATCTTTTATCTTTTTTAGTCATTAGTGGTGTGGACATTTGATTGAGTATCGTAAATACAATTTAAAAGCTACTAAATTCAAAAATGGATACTAGCAGCAGTAGAAGGTGTGTGAATTTCTCGGAAGAAGAAATTGCTGCGTTAGTTGGAATCTACAAGCACATTTTGGAGAACAAAAAAACTGATGCAGTGACAACGAGAGAAAAGGATGCGATGTGGGAAAAAGTGGCATTTGAATAGACAGAGTCTGGATACACTCCACGAGCAGGAAAGCAGTTGAGGGAAAAATGTAAGAACATCAAAAAAGAAGTAAAAAAAAATTTCCGATGAGAAACAGGAGTTGCTTAAAACCGGCGGGGGGGGGAAAGTAAAGTGATAAATATAACTCCTCTAGATATTCAGGTGAAATCAATAATTGGAGATGTTAATGTGATCGGTATAAACAATGACTTAGATTCCAATCAAATTGAATGTAGCGAAGAAGAAATTACTACTGAAGAAAGCACCAATCTACAATTTCAGCAGCAATTTATTTCAGGTAAGTTTTTGAGATTTCGCTTATGATTCTACTATTTATATGTTCTAGTCTACCCAAATAATATTAAACAATTATTATCTGACAGTACCTTGTTTATTATAGATTTGGATTGTGGAAGTAGTAAACAGACTCTTACCTGGACCAAGAAGTGGAATCCTAACTTATTAAAGCAGCCCATTTCCAGGGCTTTGACTTGCAAGAGAATAAATGAGGATGTTAATCTGAAAGTCCAACCAAGCGCAAGTAGGAAAACTTTATAAATATTCTAAGAAACAATATATTCCTATTACAATTAAAAACGTCCCTAATACTGTTTATACATTTTCGGCAGTAACTTCAGTTCTACCAGGCAAGCGAGTTATTTTAAAGCTTCCATCAGGTACCAGTGGTAAGTTTCATATTATTTCGTCTTAAATGTTTGTTGGAAATTAGTTATAATGGTAATAAATACATTTTAGACGAAAAAACCGAAAATGTGTTGACTCCTGGACCTAGTAATTGTAATAAACACAATGAACTGAGTACTGCAAAAAATATTACTGCAAGCAGTAAGTTTTTCATTTATTACACATCAGTAGATTTATATAGAAGAAAAGTGTTATTCACAAAACCAATAATAAATTTTTTTATCTTAATTTAAAAAATTTTTTAGAGCCTCGTCGAACAATAAAGGGAAAAAAGAATTGACAGATGACTGCAGAATGAAAATCAATGTGCTATCTGAGGCAAAGATCGAGTTGATCACACTGCAGGTAGAATGTATTAATAAAGAGGAGGAGAGAAAAAATGAACTGCACCACCTTCAGGTTGAACTTATGAAAAAAGAATTTGAGAGAAAATGTCAACATTCTAATGAAATTCACATCTTAGAAATTGAAAAGAAAAAAATCGAATTGGAAATTTTCAAGAAGAATCTTGGTGGGCATACCTTCTAGTGGCTCTTTTCATACACTTGTATAACATTAATTATTAAATATGATCGAAAAAGTATATACGTATACTTTTTTTTTAGTTTTATCAATTATTTTGGTTTAAATGTGTAATTTGTTAACCTCATACAGTTGGGCATCTCATATTGATTAATAAGTAAATAAATGAAATAATTTTTGTTGCGATTTTTTTTATTTTTTACCAGATAGAAACACAGCTTTGTAATAATACTCAGAAAAAGGAGAACAATAAAACTCCGGCTAAACTGGGTTTAAGTTTATATTACGAATATCTAAGATTTATTCTAGTGTAATTAGTTATTAAATTTTGACGAACTACTGCTCCATTGCCTTCAACAAAAAACCGTTGAGGTTGTGCATTCCCTTGTTCCTTTTCAATTATAGGATCATCTGGTTCTTCATCATTGTTTTCTACTGCAATATTATGCAAAACAGCTGTAGTCACGATTACAGCTATGGTAGTATCCAGTTTGAGTCTTAGTTGATACCTAAGACATGGAAATCTCCTTTTCCATACTCCGTAGCTTCTTTCTACCACGTTTTTAGTTCGGATCTGGGACTCTTGGTATAATAATTCAGCCCTTGTTGTGGGATTAGCTAAAGGAATCAACAAATACTGAGTTAAGGTATAAACCGAGTCTCCTAATAAAACTCCATTCCCAAAATGCCCATCCTCTAATCTTCTCCTTAGTCGAGAGTTAGCAAATATTGTGCGATCACTTGTAGCGCCTGGCCAACGAGCAACTATATCCAATATTTTTAAACAGTTTGAACCTTAATGGCGAAATATCCTTTTCGATTCCTTAAATTTTCAGCATTATCTCCACCTAAAAATACAATATTAATGTTTAAGAATTTTATAGTTTTTAATGAAAAAGAGATAACATGTGTCTGGAGATCATAATTGTACTTTTTAGATCTTGTGAAGTTCGTATTTAATTTCAACTTAGAAAAAATATTTTACCTGGTGATTCAATTGGCACATCAGTACAGTCTATGGCTCCAATGACATCAGGAAATCTTGTAATTTCGAGAAATTCACTTTTTAAATAATTTAATCCATGATCTGGGAATTTAATTATTGTAGGAGCTAACCTTGCGATGGCTCGGGATACTTTTTTAAGAATTTGACACACTGTAGATTTGTTTACTCCTACAAAATCGCCTACAACAATTTCAAAACTACCTGTAACATAAAACCTTAAGGCAACAAGTACTTGTGCCAAAGGATGAGGGCATGATTTCTAAAAAAATATATTCTATTCAATAAGGCATTGGTATTTTATTAATACACATCTAACATACTATGGATGTATAATATGACTACTTACCGGTTTGTAATATGTCTAAGTTGATTACCCACAAGTCCAATAATATTTTCGGTTGACTGTTTAGATAAACGGAAACGCGCTATGAATTCTTTATCATTCCAGTAGTGTAAAGTCTCTATTCTATCTCTAAATACCCTAGGCTCTCGAGGTGCCTCAACTATTTGAATAATATCTTCTTCATCATCTGTTAGGAACTCATCAAAAATTTCAAATATATCTCTCACTTCATCCATATCTAATTAGTTTTCGATAATATATGCTTTATTAATTTTTAAACTGCAAAATAATATTTGATCATAGAAAAAATATCTATTTTTTTCTATATTTTTGACATAACCTTTCATTGCTTCACAATTTTAGCATTTTGCGCATGACAACCGCTAAACTCTAGAGTTAACTCGAGTTGAATGGCGGGGCAGGGTTAACTCATACCCTGGTTTATAAAACGCTGTATCACACACCAGTCACCGGGTTAACTCTCGGGGCAGGGGTAACCCGAGCTTATAAAACCGGGCCTTAGCGCAAGAATCGACAGGTCCGCAGACCATCCACTGAGTTACAACATTTGTGTCACGCGGTCAGAGCAACAAATATGCTCTTCTTCAGACCGCGAGACACAAATGTTATGTCTCGTTTTTATTTTAAACAAAAATTGATTTTTTTAAATTAAGTTTTCATAAATCGCATGTATTTAGGTAATAATAGTATTTTAATTCCACTTGCAATAAAATTATTTTCCGGTCTGTGAATTACAATATTTTTATTTCCATGGCGGGGCTTAACGTGTTAAGGATCATTTAGAATATGTCCATTCCATAATTTTTGTACGTATAATTAGGTAAATAAATGTTTATATTTGCAATTTTTATAAAATTACGTTGGTTTTACTTCGCACATGGGGACGAATTTTATGGGATTCGAATCGCCGGGGACGTAAGATCGGGGACCAATTGTCCTAGAACCTTTATTTCTTCTTGGTGTCTATTGTTACCCTCTAAGCTTACAAATTGTTCTATATCATACTGGCGTTTGTTCATTGAATTTATTTTCTTTTTTTGCTTCTCGTTACGAGCACTGCTGAATTTGATATTTGATGGTCTGAATCACAGTCAGGTCCCTCATGCTTCTAACATTTAGGATAATGTTTTTATGTCTTTTTTTTCAATTATTTGGCTTAGCGTCTTCCGTCCGGAGATACCAGGTGCCTTTATTGTTCCGTCGATAGCATAGCATATGAAAACGCAATATGGGTATAAAATTACTATATTACTTAACAACAAGAGCATAAATAATATATAAATTTCTAGCTCTCGCAAGAGATTATGGATGCATGGAGATGATAGAACCCCATAAATAATTCTCCAGCACATAAATATTTTATTAAGTATTTAATTAATCTAATTAAAGAATTGAGTGTTGCGAAAAGTTTATAAAATATCCAACGTACTTGAAACAAACGTTGTTTGAAATTATTATAAGTGAAAGTTCCCACGAAGGGATACTTATCGTTAAATTGCTAATGAAGATGGTAGGATAGCCCCCATAAGTTGCACTGGAAAACACCTGTATATTTTGGCTCCCGATTACATTTCATCCATTGGTCTAATAGTAGTTTCAATACAACCAAACTCATATTATAATTTAACCTTATAATAACCAATGAATAAAAACGCCTGAAGAAATAAAAATGCTAATCTATATAAACCCAAATATACACAATTTTAAAGAAATATTCAAAGGATCTACCTAAAGCCATCAAACTTAATTATTGAAGATATTTCTGTACCGGTTATAGAAGAACTAACAATCATTTCGCTTAACACAAAATCCGGATCTAGGAATTTTCTTCGAAAGCAATTCTTCGAAAACAATTCTTCGAAAACAATTCTTCGAAAATCAATTCTTCGAAAATGCGATTCTTCGAATACCATATTCTTCGAATAAACAATTCTTCGACTAATAATTCTTCGACAGCTTTAATATTTGGATTTACTAAAATCTGGGATAAGTTTTCATTAGACAATAATCAATATTTCTCGCATGATATATAAACGTATGATGCGGAACATACTAATAATAAATGAGAATTATAAGGTCATTTTCTTTTTTGAGAATACCTAGGAACTGGAAATAAAACACTACTTTTTTATTTGTTATAATTATGTCAACATTTTATTAATAAATTACAGTAAAAGTTTACAGTACAGTAAAAGGTTACAGTAAAAATTACAGATAAATGACATAAATACTATCAAACACCAAGGTAAGAAAAATATTATAGATTAATATGATATGTTGTGAGCTAAACCTCTAATGTATTCTATTATATTATTTTTATCATACTGATTTACAAGAGTTTTGATTCGTTGATTACAATCTTTGTACTTCTTTCTTGGTGTTTGTGGTTCAAATCCGCTTAAATATTGTTCTACACGAAGTTCATTTAGACTTTGCTCATTTTTTATACATTTTATAAATTTCCACAAGTTGGGGTGAAGTGCTGATACTTGTGTTTCAAAACTTCGATGCCATCCTTCTACCGAATTATTTGTTCTCGGTAAATCATCCAAAACTGTTTGATATAGATTCCACAATTCGTATGGATATTGTGGTGGTTTTCGCTGTTTTCGATTTGGTCGCCCAATCCACGTATCTTCAAAATAATTAATAACACTTTCGGCTTCTGACGGAAATATTTCACTATCATATAATTGTTCAAAAGCCATAACTATATCATCCACTGGGACAAAAGCAATAGAACACAACATTTTTAGTTTGAAAGCAAATTCACTGTCAGTCTCATAGCGTTTTTTTAATCCATTCCTTTGAATCATTCGAAAAATGCATTGACTGAAGTGGAAAAAACAGCCTCTTTTTCTACAACTTGGAAAAGCACTATTGCAGGCATTAATCAATGCTTTTTCGAAGTCAGTGGTAATCGTTGCAGGCACTAAAGATGATTTCAAATTTTTAAGTTCTTGAAAAAATTGATCATAAATTCATTCTGATTTTTTTGGTAAGAGTGCATAAACTAAAGGTACCGATAAATTGTGTTGCAGTCCGTGAACGGTTAGTAATTGTTGGAATAATAACGGCACGGTTTTAAATGTGCCATCAATATACCAATGCTTACTGTTAGACAATAATTGGAGATTTTGTTCTGTAGTAAAAATTAATATTCTCTCGTCCACTGGACCGGCATCATATAGCTCAAAATTTTCATTTTTGTAGATTTTCGTATATTCCTCCAAAAATATTATTTCGCTTCTATTAGTAGGAAGAGCTGGTCCTTGTAGATTTTTTTGTCTGATATTGCGAATACTCCGTTTCATACTGCTAACACTTGGAAGCTTGGGAGCTGCCGTTATGGAACATGTAGTCGAAGCAATTGATATAATTCTGTGCGGAGGATCATTACTTATTTTCGAGTTGATTCGAATTTTTTCGTACATTTTGGTCGCTTCCACCTCTGAGACGTCAGCAATATGATTATGTTCTTTTGTTATTTTACTGATTTTATCGTCGACAGTAATTATTCTCGCTGGACAGTTTGTTTTTCTTTTTTCAAAAAATGCGCACTTCCAATACACTTTTTCACCTTTTTCAACATCTTTAAAATAAAAATGTCCCTCGAACAACAATTTACGTTTTCCTTTTTCTGAACAAACAAATTCTGCATGCATATTTACTTGCACAGGGTTGAATTAAAACTAATTTTATTTTATGGAAAACAATCCCTTTTATACCCACTCAGGTCAGTTGCAAACTTGGGATTAGGTAAATTATACCTGATTTATATCACAAACAAATTCTGCATCCATATTTACTTGCACAGGGTTGAATTGAAACTAATTTCCAAGGGATTATCGTCAGTTGCAAGCTTGGGATTAGATAAATTATACCTGATTTATATCTCTGAACAAAGTCATTCCTTTTGGATACTTCGAAGAATTGTTATTCGAAGAATTATTAGTCGAAGAATTGTTTATTCGAAGAATTGCATTTTCGAAGAATTGATTTTCGAAGAATTGTTTTCGAAGAATTGTTTTCGAAGAATTGCTTTCGAAGAATTTTCCGGATACCCACAAAATCCACATTTCAATTCTGCACTCGTAGTCGCTTTACGCATGTTTTCAGTGATAAGGTATTTGCAAAACAAAACTAGTTATTTTTTTCTATTGATGGTAATTATACCGAATGTCCTAATTAATTAAATGAAAGCAAATGTATTTTTTATATACTTAAATTTATTATTGTGAGATTATGGAATTATTACCACCATATCCTTTTCATATGCAAAGACATTCATGCTTATTTCAGAGAACATCAACGAAACACATTTTGAAGTGAAACGTCAAGTTTTTTATATAAACAGAGTGAATAAAATTCCTTTATTCACAAGAGAGTTAGTCAAGTTCCAGTAATGGATAACTTCTTTTATATTTTTAACTATCCAAAAAATATTGTCACCGCAATATCATTATTTGAACTATAATTTCATTTCTCATTCATTATGGAATGACACAATTTATATGCCTCAATGTCTAATGGAACATTTTTTATTTGGAATAAATATAGAAAAGGGGTGTCAAATGTTGTATCGTATTCAAACGACTATTCACTCTTGATAGATTATTACAATTTTCAATAATGAAAAACCATTTATAAAACATAAGAGGGGTTTTCGTCTCAACCTTCTTCATTAACAATACTTCCGCTAATACCATAAATTCCTACGCACCAGCAGTTAATATTCGTTGCCACAATTTGCACGACAGGGTATACTTAACAGTGAGCGACTTCTTTGCAAAATGATAACTGCACTTCTGTTAAACACACAGGTGTCAACTTCAGTGTGTACGTTAAATATTATTAATTTTGTCCATAAGGAAGTATAAAGCGTGAGAATCGTTGTAATTAAATTTTTCGTATCAACTGAATAATATACTCGTACCTTACTGCAATCACTATATTTCCTGTCGTTGCACTGTCATCTTATTAAAATCCGTTCAGTGGCACATCCCATCATTAACCCATTTTTTCACTTCCCTAAATTTTTATAGTCTTCCGTTTTGAAAATTTTACACACTGATAACTTGCTTGTCGAATGAAACCGAATTGTAACGTTATGAGTAATAATGATATCGTAATGTCAATTATGATGTTTATGAGTTTTACCGAATTTATGAGGAATATGGAACGGTTAATCATTTTCTAATGGAATTTTGCTTATTTATTTCGAATTAATTTCTCATAATTTCAAATTCTCGATTGATTCATAAATTTATTGAAAAGTACATGTTTAATCAGTAATTACTTAATTTGCAGGTACTAACAAAGAAAAACGCAGTTATACTTGTTATTATGAATCAATTTATGCCATTTTTATTTTTCTTTATAAAAAATTTAAAAAGAGCTAAAATTAACTATAACGAAATATATTTCAACAAAGAGCAAAAGTAATACATAAAATGTATAAAGATTGTACGGAGAGTTATACAAAGAATTAATCATAAATGATTTTCAGACGGAATATATAATATAGCACAAAAGTGTCTATTATGCGGTTTTCCAGGTGTCCACTTGATAGTGCTGCAGACATAACTCGAAAAACGCGGAGTCGGTTTTCGAAAAATTATTTTCTTATGTAGAGTTTTCCTTTGGCCTCTTCTTGAAAATTGTCTAAATTTGATTTCAATATTTGATGAAAACGTAGACTAAGGCATATACAATTGCAATTCCAATAACTGTTCCTAATATGCTTGTGTTATTATACGGGTTGTCCTCAACTTCTGTAATTGGTTCTAATTGTTTCGAAATTCTTCTAATTTCTTTAAGTTCATCGAAGTCTATTTTTGTTATGTTCGGAATTTGGTAATTTCTGGAAGCACTAACGTTTTCGTTTAAATTTTTGGTAGTATGAACGTTTTGCCTTTATTAACTGGAATGTTAGTAATGTATTTCTGGTTATTATTCCATATTTCGCTTGAGTCTGGAATTTTGATCAATATTGAAGACGTCTTAATAATATATCCGCAACTTTTCTACATCTTGAAAATTTTGGTTGAGGTTTTTCAGGTATGATAAGGATTTCGTTTTCGGTGACTGGTTTGGTGATGGTTTCTTGCAAATCTATTTCAATGATGTCGCAATGTGAGGGATCTTCTCCTTGGAGTTAGTTGTGTTGTACAATTATTTTGAGATACAGGGTTTTGTCGGCAATAATATGTGTCTTCTAGAAAAGAACATTCTCCTTTTTTGAATTGGCTGTCTTCATTCTTGTGTGCCAAATAGAAAAATAGAGGGGTATACTTTCTATGATTTTGAATAACTGGGAAAATATGATAATGTTGGTAGGTTTTTTCTTTAAGGATAGGTATATGAATTGCAAAAATTAGTTTGGAATTTGATATTGACACTTGAGTGCCCTAAAATTGATAGTAGGTTTATAAATTCTCAAATTTAGGAATTTGATTAGAGTCATATATATTATGTGAATATATGATCATTTCGTTTATATCAGAACTAGAAATTATTGAATTATGTAGAGAGTTTAATTTGGAAAATACAGAATCATTGAGCAATGGTGCTTGTCAGTGGGGCTAAACATCAACCCAAACAAGACCATTGTAATTTCATTTACCCGGAAAAGAACACTTCCAGCCATGAAACCCATATCCTTAAACGGGGAAATCATAGAAAGGGAATCAGAAGGTAAATATCTAGGGATAACCCTAGACAGAAAACTTCTGTGGAATAAGCATGTTGAAATAACTGCTAGTAAAGCAATAAGAGCTTTGATGGCGTGCAGAAATCTAGCTGGTAAGGAGGGGGGCTGTAACCCAAGAATACTGCGGTGGATGTACGCCATTATTGTGAGACTAGCAATTACGTATGGGGCAATAGTTTGGCATACAAAAGCGAGTCAGTACAACACGAGGAAGAACCTCGGCAAAGTTCAAAGGATTGCCTGTGTGTGCATCACTGGAGCTATGAGAACGTGTCTAACTAGAGCACTTAAGATCATTACAGATCTCACACCTCTACATCTGGCGATAGAAAGATCTGCCCAAGAGGCAATTCTTAGAATATCTAAGGAAGGTTCAGGCAATGAGAGTATTAAGATTCAGGGAACCTGGTCCTCTCTAACAAAATACATCTCATCAGCGAATCTTCCCAATGACGAAATGATCAAGAAAGTAAGTATCCAAGAGAATTTCACTACGATGCCAAATACGAGGAGAGACTGGGAAAGGGAATACACCACCCAAACTCTCAGAGAAAACACCATTAGATGGTACACGGATAGTTCAAAAACCACCACTGGAGCAGGCGCTGGAGTATTTGAGCCTGGCACTAGATACTCATTATCGTTAGGCTCCTTCTCGAGCGACTTTCAGGCAGAAATACTTGCAATTGAAAGATGCGTGGAAATGAACCTAGAAAGAAACTATCAGAAATGTGACATATCGATCCATTCTGATAGTCAAGCAGCTATCAAAGCATTGAGCTCCCATGTCATTGACTCAAAGTTGGCATGGGAATGCCGAAGAAAACTTGATGAATTGGGCAATAATAACAGGGTATCTTTAGTCTTGGTTCCTGGCCTGCCAGAAAAGGAGCACAAACGCCCTTTATTGGCCCCGAGCCTTTCTGTGGTGTAGGAAAATACTCCTATAAGAAAGAGTTTCGGAAGAAGGAGGGAACCGAAAGAGAAGCACTCCCGGGTTGGAACATTCAAAAAATTTCCTGCGTAACTTTGACACTGCTAGATCCAAAAAATATTTGGACCTCAGTAGAAATAATTCACATCTCCTAACGGGCTTCCTTACAGGACACTGCCGCCTTAGGAAGCACCTAAAGAGAATAGGTCTAGCAGAAACTGACGAGTGTAGATTCTGTGGGGATGAGAATGAAACTCCGGATCACCTAGTTCTGGAATGCCTCGCTATTGCAAGCCAACGCAAGAAATGTTTCGGACAAGAAACTTGTAAAAGTGAGGATATAACCTCGTTGAAGCCGTTCCTGATACTAGAGTTCATTAAAACCCTGGAACTGGAAGGCGAGCTGTAGAAAGTAGTAGCGAGAACAGCTCTTATAGGGGGGACACAATAAACCTTAGGTTTCAGTGCATTGTAACCCCGTTGAAATCTAATCTAATATAATAGTGTTTTCTTAATTATCTATTAAGGTAATCGTTGATTGGCAATCTAAATTTATTTGTGATATAATTCCCTGAAAACTTAAGTAACTTTCAAGAGTTTCTATTTTATGATAAAATGAAGCTTGTATTTTCTCTAAATTAATTTTTAGTGTCTCTTGAATAATATTTAAAATACGTATATATTTGACTGTCTCGACCCTTACTTCGTGGAATATGCTCATATTAGTGTTTTTAAATGAAACTCAAGGTCTCTAGTTAATTCCACAATATAATACAAGTTATTGAAAATTCTAAAAAATTGACAATTGTTTCGATAATATTGATTTATCGAAACAATTGTCAATTTTTTAGAATTTTCAATAACTTGTATTATATTGTGGAATTAACTAGAGACCTTGAGTTTCATTTAAAAACACGTATATATTCATTATGGTGTTCAATAAGTTTTTTGTATAAAGAGGTTTGTGGATAAACTACTTGAATAATATTTTTCTGTAGTATATCAATTGCTTTGTTACATCGTTCTTCATCGTCTGCATCCAATATGCCAAAAACCCATTTATCAATTTTTCCGACTGCATTTAAAAGTCCTCTTCTATTTTTTGTTATGGGGATATATATTATTCAGTTTTATTTCTAAAGAATTAATTGAAGATTCTGTCCTTGTCAAAATGCTTTGCGCTAAATTATGGTATGATATGGGGTTACTACTATTAACTATTTTAATACCATCTCTAATTATATAATAATGATTTAATAAGTTATATACTTGCTCAAAAATAATGTCTAAATCTACATAGTGTATAAATGTATGTTTATTATATATTATACGAGAATTGCCTAATTGGATAGGAAGGATTAGGCTTTCAATTTTAGTGGTAGATACATCCTCTTCAATGCATTGTATCTGCAGAATCATGATGCATGTTGTCATCAATGTCAGGAGGTTCATCGTTACATTCCTGTAACATTTTGTTTGTTACTAACCTCGGTTTTCTGATTGGATATTCATGGTATATGCTTTTATTAATTTTAATTTGGATACCTTTTTGGCATAGTACTTTCGTCTCTTTAAATTTGTGCAGTTTTTCATTTCTCTGTTAGGTTTTTATGTAGCATGTTTCTTGGTTTAAAAAATCTGGGGGATTTTCGCGCTTTTCATTTCGTTTTGAAAAATCCTTTCTTTCGTGGATTCATTATTTTGCCTAATTTTTTCATACAATATTTCACTATTTTCTTTATGGTCTTGTACGTAAGTTGATATAATTAAATTATCGTCTAAATTAAAAGGATCGGGATTGTTCATTTGACCTTTAATAACTTCGAAAGGCGTATATTTCGTAACTGAATGAATACTATTATTATAACAGAAAATTGCACTTTCAATTAGTTGATAAGGTTTCAATTTTTTATTTTTTTGTAGGCATCGATAATGCTCGATCAGAGTTGAATGGAATCTCTCAACTGGAGAGTTAGAATTACTATTCTTTGATGTTGTGAAGTGTAGATGGATGCGGTGTGATTTGCAAAATCTTGAAGATCGATATTTTCAAATTCTGTGGCATAGTCAGACGTAATTTTGCTAGGTAGACCGAGGTGGGAAACAAATTCAAGTAATTTATCAACAACAGATATTTCTGTTACACTCTCTAACGGATAGGCTTGACCATATCGTGAAAATAAGTCTATGATTGTCCAATACGATTTATTTGATATATAAATAACATGTAAATGGATATGTTTGAATGGTCTCGAAGCTGTGGTTGTTAAATTGAATTTTATGACCGGAGAATTTCTGTAATACTTATTCTTCAGACAAATTTCACAATTATTTATTAAATGTTCTATTTCTTCTGTGATTTTTTAGCCAATAATATGTACGAATAAGGGATGCTTTTACTTCATTTATACCTCTGCGACCTGATTTACTCATATGGTAGTATTCTATTTTATCTCGTTGCTCAATTGATTGAATATCAGTGAGAGTTTGGGTACACATAATAAATTTTTAAGCAGGATTTTTGAATGTTTTTTGTGCAGTTACTATAAACATTCGTTTTGGAAATAAAGAGCATATAAACGAATATTTTTGAATATATTTTCTCTTTTGACTTTAAATGAAAGAGTTTCGTTTCTATTGAAAAGAATTGATTTTTATACATATTTAGTGGTTTTTCATATATTGGAATTGATAAAATGGGATTTTCCGCTGATGTGTGTACTGTTTTGAAGTCATCATTATTGGGGTTCGCTTCTTAGTCTAATTGGGATGAATTAATTATGGTATTTGATACATATCTTTCGTTTTCGTCGAAAATAGTTGTAAAGTCGATATTATCTAAATCAGGAAGTTGATTTGTAGATTCGTTATATGAACCAATTTTTTCAAGTTCTCGATTTACTATTTCATAAATGTCACCTAAATTACCGCCATTTGATGCAGTTTCTAAAACATTCATAATAGGAAAACGAGACAGCGCATCGACTGCCTTGTTATTTTTACCTTTTAAATATTTAATATCGTAATAGAATTCTACGAAAAAAAAAATTCTACATCATCAGATATAGTAGGTCCTACTAATTGTTGGTTCGCAAGATCTATATTTAAATTCATACTAAAAAGATCTTTAATACCTATGATTCCATCGAAGTAATCGTGAAAGTCATAAAATACAAAATTAATATAATAATTTTTATATTTTAATTCTGCAAATGCATGCACAAGTGCTGGAAATATAATATCTATACTTCAAAGACTAGTAGATAATACAGTATTGGAATGGTAAATTGCATCTGGAAAATATTTTTCTATAATAGAAGGTTTTATTATTGATCTAGAACTACCGGTATCGATGAATAATTTAGCTTTGGGATTCTTAATTTCTATGTATGAAAAAGGATTGGCGGAAATAACGTTCATTTCAACTACCTCTTGGTTTTGGAAGGCCCGCTTATCCGAAAATTTTCTTCCAACTGAATTTCATCATTCGTGTCGGGCTGATCAAATTCTATTTCTTCTCATTCATTAAATTGGTTGGGATTATATTCTGGATTACCGCATTGATTCAAATATAACTCTTCGGAAACAAAATTTGGTTTAGCTCGTGGATTTGCCTGGAAGAATCCATTATTATTGTTATTATTAACAGACATTCGACTTCTTCACTAATTCCAAAGGATGGTATAACAAGGCAAGAAGAGAAAATTTGGCACTTACGTTTAGAAAATTGTCTTCTCCGACTCTTTGGTTCCTCTCACTACGTCCACAGGATGGCTGCTCTCAGTTGTTGATCCCACAGAAAGGGTGGATAGAACTAGCTCTCAAGGCATTGAACCGTTGTTAAAATCATGAAAGTTCATACGAACACCGTAGAAATCGGTACACTGTATAGTTCGCGCTTTCACAACTCGCACGATCCTACTGACTGCGCCAGTTTTATTTTTCTCTATAGAAAATCTCTTTTTATAAAGAACTAAAATTAACTATTACAAAATATATTTCCACAAAGTACAAAAGTAATACAAAAAATGTATAAAAACTCTACTGACAGTTATATGAATCCAAATGATTTTTAGACAGAATATATAATATTCTACAAAAGTGTCTATTATGCGGTTTTACAGGTGTCCACTTGATAGTGTTGCAGACATAACTAGCGTGAGTCTTATAGCCGTATAATATTCCACTGTGGTTTATCATTAATATTTTCTCTATTACAATTTTCGTGAGTAGAACATCAAAATACTCATTATGCCAATATAAACATCCTATGACACAGTATGGCCCTAAGGGCTAATAGACAAAATTAATTCAAGACGAATTCTTAACTTATGAAATCAAGCTACTTATTTCTGTCTACTAATTCGTCAACTTAACACAAAATTAGGAATAACAATAGTTAGTTCTTATCAAACATCCAAGTACTTGGTATCAGTTGTTCACCAGGATGGTGCTTGTTCAAGGGATATAGAAATAAGAATTATGCGGAGAAAACAAGCTACAAAAACATTATCTACGTCAGGGGTGCCCATACGGTCGATCGCGAAAGCTTTCAAAGTCGATCGCCGAGGAAAATCTTTGAAAAAGTATGAAGAATTATGAAGAATGTACCACAACATCTGGCCCCACCCTTAGGTGCGGTGGCGCGCGAGCGCGAGGGCGCCGGAGTCGCTTGACGCGCGACGACGACAGCAACAGCAGGCAGTGAGCGAACAAGCGTCATTCAGTGAAGTCACGTACGTATATCACCGCGAAAGTTAACAACAAGATAGCAGCTAAGAGGCGACAAAATCGTAAATTGAATATTATTTAAAAGGTAAATAGAAAAAACTAGTAATTACATGATCGTAATGAGTTATTTCATTACTATGTTTTAGATATGATCTCTGCAACAGAATATTAATTGTTTGTGAAGAGATGCGATTATTGTCATATTTTTTTTTGAAATTTTTAGCGTTCCTGGATATTAGTCCTTTAGGAACAAGTCAAAAAATGTATATATGTTTTTGCTGAAATCATGTATAAAACATAGTTATAATTAATTCATGCTAGCAGCTCTTAAGTTGCTACACGTGTGTTTTTTATTGTTTGTAGACGGAGAACCGTAAATCCCTGAAACAATGAGTGGGCCGAAGAAATTCAAAACGTATCACTTCAATCCTGAGAGGGAAGAAGAGTTTTTCTTCACTATGGTAAAAGAAAAATGTGTTTGTTTAAAATGCCGATTTTCCATCGCCACACCAAAACGAGGTAATTTGGAGAGACATTATAAAACCGTACATAAAAAACATGAAGACAGCTTTCCACGTCACAGTGATATACGAAAATCAAAATTGAAAGACATGAAGCGTTGTTTGGCAGGTGAACAAGCCATGTTTAGAAAACCGTTGGAGATGTACAATGCGGCTACTATTGCATCATACAAAATAAGCCACATTTTAGATAAAAATAAGAAGCCTTTTGATGATGGAGTGATGATAAAAGAATGCTTGTTCGAGTTCTTGTTCGTAAATTTTAAAAACAAAGCTGAAATAATTTCAACCAAACAAGATATTCAACTATCCCGGCAAACCGTGACTAGACGTGTGGAAACAATACGCAAGAACTTGGATAGTCAAACTAGGAATGATCTCAGACACTGCTCTCACTTTTCACTCCAATTTGATGAACCCACGGACACATCTAATGTGGCGCAACTGTGTATTTTCATACGCATGGTTTTTCCAGATATGACCATTAAAGAAGACCTTCTAACAATGATACCGTTGAAAGAATGTACTCGAGGAGTAGATATATATGATTCATTTCTAAAGTACACACAATAAGCACAAATGCCGCTGTATAAAGTTGTATGCATAACCACAGATGGAGCTCCAGTCATGGCAGGAAACCATAACGGATTCATCGCACTGTGTCGAGCTAATGAAGAATTTCCGAGCTTTTTCGCTTTTCACTGAGTGATTCATCAACAAGCACTTTGTGGAAGAATATTAAACATGAAAGATGTCATAATGATAGCCTTCAAAGTAGCAAACTCCATCCGAGTGAGAAGTTTGCAGCGGCGAGTATTCAAAGCACAACTGGAAAGTAGCGGATTCGAGCACACTGACCTACTTCCTCACACAGATGTAAGGTGGCTAAGTCGTGGAAGATTCCTTGCAGGATTTCATGAATTACTGCCTGAAATAATATTTCTAGAAGCCAGAGGGGACGATGTTGAAATGCTGAAAAATAGAAAATGGCAGAGCGATTAGGCTTTCTTAGTCGACATTACAAAGCACCTAAACGATATAAACCTGGAGTTGCAAGGAAAAGACAAAAATATTATGGACATGATGTCCTCCATAAATGCTTTCAAGCGTAAGTTGAAACAATTGAAGAGAGGAATTAAGAACAAAGAATGCAGGAACTTTCCAACTCTGCCATGTCAACAAAACTCTAAAAGTTTCGTGTCATATGAAAACGAAGCGACAAAAATTCTGAATGAATTTGAAAGACTCTTTGAAAATATTAATGAAATGGAGAGTATTTCATCATTTCTGTCTTACTCATTTACCTGCACAAATGTTCATGAAATCTCTTCTAGCTGTAGCGACTATTTTAATATGGAATGTACTGCTCTTGAGGATGAAATGTTGAAGCTCATTTCGGATATAAATTTTAAAGCTAGATCCGGCAACAGTGATTCTTATTCTGACTGGCTATCAATATCCGAAATAAAATATCCATTGGTGAAACAAATTGCCCAACAAATAACTACTTTCTTTGCATCAACATATCTGTGCAAGTCTGCATTTTCGCATATGAAAATAATAAAATCAAAAAATCGCACACGTCTAACAAATGACCACCTGACAGCCTGTTTGCGTTTAGCATTAACAGAAAACATCCATAATTATGAAAATTTCGCGGAGGACCACCAATGTCATGATTCGACATCAGCGTTAAAATAATTTTTCTTTTTTATCACTTATCAGTCATGTTTTTTATTATTTTTGTAGTGTTGGATGATTAAAATTCAATAAACATCACTAATGCAGTTTTGCTTCTAATTATTTTTTGATAACTATTTATCCTTAACGATGAACCGACTATCTGCAGGATCGCGCGCCTTCGATGAATGCAAAAAACGCAGACCGTTCATCGCGTAAATCAATGACGGAGGCCTTTATGCCTAGCAGTGGTCGTTCACGGCTGAAAAGATGGTATCAATATATTTTGGTTTTAGGTGGTGGAATGTATGGTTTAAATGTCGATCTCCTAGTCAAATATTTTTGCTAGGTCGATCTCCCCAAGAAAAAATATGGGCACCCCTGATCTACGTTAATTGATATGGATTAACACAATTACCAAATAAAACAGAAAGATTTTTGAAAGTATAATCCAAAATATAGTTTTATATGGAGCAGATATATGGTTAATGACACCATCAGAAACAAAATAAGGACTGTTGAACTAGACAATATTAGCAGATGTTTAAAACCCACAAGAAACGACAGAATAGAATATGAACGGAAGAAATATGGACGTTAAATTCTCTATAACAAGGACGGTAGGAAATAGGGCAAGCAAATGGTATAGACGCAATGCCAGATTATAAATACTGAATTGAGAACCACCGGAAAAGAGACGAAGAGGAAGACCAACTTTAAGATAGTAAACATGCATCTGATAATCTACTTAGAGCATAGCTAATTTACACTCCTACGTCATCTATCAGCATACCTGCTCCCGACCTTACTTCCAAACGGAAACCGTCTGTAAAACACACGGTGCTTCTGGGTGGAAATTCAATTTGTTCATCATTCCAGTGCTCTCTTGGCGGAATGATGAATTTGAACTAGTTGTCTGTCCCCACTTTGTCTTCTTTTGAAAGAGCTTTGAAAGCTACAAGTGGAGGCTCCGTTTCTGTTCTTTTGGCTGTTATTGTGTGGCCTTTGCCTGTCGCTTTCCAGTGCCGTTTGTCCCGCATTATTACGGAAGGCCATCATCGCACTCATAATAATCCATATGGGCAGAAGCGGCAATCCTAGGAGGACCTCAAGCGCTGGTGTGTGTGTTATCTTGATCCTGTAACTCCAAAGCTCGCAACTTGTGGTACAACCATTGCTTCTCCGCAGCTGGCCACAAGACCACGGAACCATATTTGATCCTCGGTCTTACATGACCGCATCGTAAAACCAATGGAGGATTTCGGGATTTACTCCCCAGCTCATCCACACGGCTTGTCGCAGCTGTCACAATGTGATGATTAACTTGCTGATAGATCTGTCTATATGTGGTTTCTACCTACTTGTCAAGCACTACACCTAGGTATTTGGCATCCTCCCGAAATTTTGGGATGACGAAGACATAGTACCGGATTGTGGAGGGAGCACGCTTAAAATGGTGATCACAATCAAACAAACGGGGATTTGTATGTTGGAAGAAAACGTATTCCAAGAACAGACGTTTTAAGTGCCCTAAATATTCTCAGTTATTTTTAGCATTGTGATGTTGATTCCTCAGTTCTTGACAAAATCTATAAAATTAGACAAATATTTAGAAAATTGATAAAAGGACACCCGAAAATTATAGAAAAAACAGATTTATTCAAATGAATAATTTTCTTAACCCTGCAGTAGTCGCGCCTACATTTTGGCGTCAAACGGTCACGCGCGGACTCACATTCCGCATATCCAACATATCGAACTATTTGTTTTTGAAAGGACCTAAATGCCACGAACAACAACAAAATCAGTTATTTGGTGATTTTATTTTATATGAACTGTAAATACGCTTAGTTAATATAAAACAAGACACTAAAAATAACAACAAAACGCAACCACAAACTTCGATTATAAATATATGCTACAAACAACAACAAAATCAGTTATTTGGTGATTTTGTTTAGTATAAACTGTAAATATGCTTAGTTAGTATAAAACAAGATACTAAAAATCGCAACCACAAACTTTGATTATAAATTAAAGTTAATATTTCACTTTGCAAACTGGGCATATAAATGAAGAATGTTCCAAGCAAATGAATCTATGACAATCTACACAGGAGTAACGAGTGGGTATATTCTTCTTACGATCCCATAATGAACATCTACCTCGTTGATTAGCAGCTTGCGGTAGAGCCTCAGCTGCTTCTATGCCATAAATATCCATGATTCGCTGGCTCATTGATCTTGGAATATTCTGATGTACGCGTCGACGTGTGTGACCCTCCACTAACTGAAAGGATAACCTTTGAAGAAATTGTCTTCTTTTCATATTCGCACGGTTATTCATTGAGTAGATAACAAAGGAATTGATTCCAGCCACATTTAGCATTGAGTAATTTATGACCATCGGCCACCTCCGAGTATTTCTGGCATAATTATATGTTGCGCATAATTGATCTACCGAGTCAACTCCGCATTTTGTTGCGTTATAATCCTCTATAATTTCTGGTTTATTCATATTTTTGTCTATTTTGTCGTCTAAGTGCATGCTGGAGACAAGAAGAACGTTTTTATTTTTTTTAGGTATATAAGACACTAATGTGCAGTTGTAACGGAATCCGAACATACTCGACAAAACTGGACGTCCTTTAGGATTCAGAAATTCCTTCGGTAACTCTCTCTTATTTTTTCATTTTTTCGTATTGTTCCCAAAAGCGTTAACTTGAAATCGTTGTAAAGGTTGTTTAGCAAATCCATACTTGTGAACCAGTTGTCTAGAGTCACATTTCTACTTGTTCCTTTTATTGGTTGGAACAGCCTTTGAACAACGTCCTTTGGTGAATTGCTTTGACTGAAAGGTCCATCTGGTTGCTTGCCTAGATATACTTCCATATTACAAGTATAGAATGTTTTGGCATCTGCCATGGCAAACATTTTAATCCCATATTTGTTGGGTTTACTAGGAATATATTGTCGGAAGCTGCATCTTCCTCGAAATCCTTCCAGTTTTTCGTCAATAGTTACATATTCAAATGGTGTGTAGGCACTTTTGCACTGATTTACAAACCTGTCAAACACTTCTCATATGGGTGCTAATTTGTCAACTTTATTCCTCTCAGTTCTTGTTGTCGAATCATCGAATCGTAAGTGCACAAGATGAAACCGAAATCTCTGGATGGACATGGTAAGTCGGAATATTTCTACACCAGGGCCATTCTTATTCCACAGATCCTCAGTATTTAGTCGATTGGACTTTAAAACTCCTGCCAAATAGAGAAAACCAAAATGAGCTTGAATTTCAACAATATCCGTTTCCTTTGCGTCTCTATCCCTTTCGTAGTTTCCTTTTATTGACTGTATGTGTTGATTGGTCCAAGCTACTATCGAATTCAATGTTTCTTCGGAAAACAAGTGTTTCCAAATTTCAATTTCTGATTTTAGTTCTTTCACAGTTCCTTCAACACCTGGAAGGTGTTAGATTAAATGTTCTGCCCTGGTTCGAATTCTCTGGTTTGGAACGTGTTTGGCCCACTTAGTACCGTCTTTTCCTATAAACGTAGGCCCATCAACTACCATGGGGTCTTCAGAATCAGAAATTTCTTGCTCCGTATCTGTATCTGAGTCATTGATCTCCAAGTCATCTGCTTCTTCCTCATCATCACTGCCATCATATTCCACTGCTAAGTCCTCAGTATCCTCATTTAGACAATCTTCCATTAGTTTTGATAACCGAGCCTGCTCTTCCTCAAAGGACATCTGGAAGAGAACATAACTCCATATGAATGTACAGAAAACATGTTTTATAAAACATGCACAGGGATAGTTTTGGATGAATGAATTATCGAGCATATAAAAAGCTAGTTAAAGTCTGGATGGGAACAATAGAATTGTATACAATATACATAATCTAACTATATCTAAAGTAAATATGTGAAAATAACAGCATTTTGGTGGAAAAACAAAATATATACTCACATCTGCTCAGAATGCACACCAAAAGATATTCAAAAAAACTAATACGTGAACGGTCGCGCGCGGACTATCTCTCCACAAATTTCTTATTTCACTGTAGCACGTTCAAATAACGACTAACTTTTCTACCCGCCGGTTCTCGGGTGTCTCGAAACTAAAGAGGAAGATACTGAGTGAGGCACGCCACTGCCTTTACGAAATTCCAAATTATAGCCGAAAGTATAAAAGTGCGGAGCGTGGCTTCGCGCGCGGCTACTGCAGGGTTAAAAACTAATATGTCCTGCTTACATATTTCTTAAGTTCCAGTACCACGTTTTTCGATGCTTATTAACCTCTATAAATGAGAGTAAGCAATTCCCAACCATTTTAATGAGAAACATCTATGAGTGAGTATAATAATCGGGTCTCTTGAATTCTCTCTCATCGACTGTATCTCCGTATATTTCCCCATAATCTACTGATTATAAATTATATTCAAGTGAAGCAGTCAAAAGCTCAAAACCGCAATTGAGCAGATAACAAAGAATCACAAGAGTTCCTCTCTATAATGATAAATAATCTAGTTTGGGAGAACAGTACGGTCATGCTCTTTGTATCAATATGAGAGCGAATTCAACAGAAAATTGAAAAACGTAAAACCGAATATAGTTATGGTTGATAACAAGTTCTGCATATTCTAAAATCAGAGACACAATTGATTATCAGATATCAAATTTTTGGTTTGGTAATAAATATGAATTTTACTCAAGAGTAATGCATAACACTACCATTCTAGCTTGGCACTTTGGATATGCGCTGAACAAAAGCTATAAAGAGTGCTTGAATAGAATTTTTTTTACGACGGTACGGCTGCTTGCAACATCAGTATTCTATAAATAAGAGAGGCTTGGATTAAATTTTTAATTGTAATAAGTAGATCCATTTTAAATTTCATCTCAAAAACTTCAAATAGTATATTATACACCAAGGTGGTGAAGACTGTAATTATTGACCGAGCACCAAGATTATTTCGCGAGGGGCTTCGCCCCGAGCGGTATAAGGTGCGAGGCCTATAAATGTCTTCATCATCGTGGTGTATATACAATTTTTTCCACTACTAGCCAAATTTAAGACAAAAATTACAAAAAATACTTGTATAAATCGAGTAGCACAAGAATGTAAATTCGCCATTCTACTAATAAAACCATAATCAAGTAGTCTTATACAGATTGACATTTCCACTAGTAAAACTTATTTGTAAACAACAGGTGCGTTCATAAAACATAACTTATAACTGAACCGTTGATGAGCGCTCACTGAGCAACAAATAATAATGGTTGACGTGTGTCTGCTGAACGATCATTTTTTGGAAAACATTACTATTGAAAGTATGGCTAGATACAATCTAGTTCTTGCGTTATTAAATGATGGTAATATAATTGATACAAACAGAAATATTATTACCCATGCCACGGAAGATTTGCAGGAACAATTACCACATGATTATAATGTAAGAAAACGTGGTAGTTGTGAAAAAAACAGGAATTATTATGAAGAAACAATTCCAGCGTATAATGTTATGTATTAAAGTGCGTTCACAGAACATTTACGCAACGGTTGTATTTTCTGAACGCACCCAACGTTTGTAATTGTCGCCATGTTGAAGTTACGGGATGTCATCAGTCATTATTGGTTGAGCGCGAGTTATAAACTAATGGCATTTTTATTCAAATAATTTCATTGTGTTAGGTAATTTCAAAAAGCAAATACGTAAAAGAGAATCTCCTGGGTACACAGAATTATGTTGCACAAGTTTTTGTTAAACTCCTATCCCCGGATTCTAAAAACATTTGAATTTGTCCATTATTGACCTAGGTTAACAATAGAAAAAATTGTTAACCACTAATAGAGAAATTCAACCTCTCAGTTGGCTAGAAGCCGCAATAATTGTCAACTTCATGACTAGTAGTGGAAAAAAGATATTTTTCTACTACCGCGCGTAAAGTACGTACTTTAGACACATTTTCGAGTGCGTAAAACTTTACTTTACGCACTGGTGCGTAAAGAAAAACTCTTTACGCACTAGTGCGTAAAGAAGAAGTTTCAATTTGTATGTAGTTTTATCTAGTCTTATAAAAATTTAGGTAGGTATAATAAACGGATATTAAATCTGAGTTTTCTTTAAATCGGAGATTGAAACATATAGAATTCAGTAAAGTACGTACGTAATAATTATTGGGTACTGGAAAATAATAGAATAAGGTGCATAGGTAGGTACCTATAAGTTGGCTGTGAGTGACTGACTTTTCTATGTGCATTGAATCTGACATTTAAATTCGAAATAGAGATTTTCCGACTATACCTAGGGTAAGCAGAAGTATTTATATTTGAGTATTGAACATTTTTAGGAAACTTTGATGTTATTTTAGATTCTTTTTTTGAAAAACGGAATAGGTAGGTACATATATAATTATAAAGAAGATAATTATAGAGAAAATACACCATCAAACATATTACATGTAGCACAGAAGGCTTCTAATGATTTAATGCTCCAAAAATCTGTGAATATTTACGTAACAAAATACAATTTGTTTAAAGAATGGAGCAGGAAAAATAAAATAACAAAATATTCCTAAAATGTCCGAGTGCACAAATTGCACTGTTGTTTTGTTAATTTGTTGTAATTTTGATTAAAATGTTCAAAATACCAATCAATATATAATACATTTTATTAAGAATCAATAAAAGCGTTATAGTTTCTTCCAAAGAAAAATTAAACCTACGTTAGTGCGCAAAGAAAATTGCTATTAAACTTTTGTGTTTTGATAAAATTTTCGGTAGTAGCCTTTTTTCGAGTCATGTGATTTTCGACAATATTCACATTCGTCGAAAAAAGGCTAATTTACACACTTGTTACATAAATAACTATTTACATATATTTATTGGTAAAAAAAGTGTATTTATTCAATTAAAAAGAACATTAACATGTGTCTATTTAATATTGTATTGAGAGAGAGAGAGAGAAAGAGAGAGAGACAGAGAGAGAGAGAGAGAAAGAAAGAGACATAAGCTTTATTGTCATGAAAAATTTTACAATTTTATGGACAAAGCGAAATAATTTAAAAATAGATAGATATAAAAAAAAGTATATAAAAAATACTGACTATACTAACAATACAAAACATAATATATAAAAATACTAATTTAAATTAATAACTATAATATAATGTGCACATCGTACATCATACCAAATATGGAACTACGCCGATGTATTCAAAAGTCCAGGGTGGATTGCAGAATTCTGCCTCTGAATAATAAGGTCTCTCAAGCAGAAACGCCGTTGTCAATCTCCGGTACCTATTGAATGTATTTGCCATTTCTAATTCTAAAGGTAGCTGATTGAATTGATTTTTGGCATTGAATGTGATGGAATTTTTTACCAGATCAGAGGTGGGTATTGTTAAGTATATATCGAAATTTTTTCTTCTAGTAGGGTAACTATGAATTGGCCTCTCAGTTAAATTGTGAAAGTGTTTACGAACCAAACACACGGATTCCAAAATGAACAGAGCAGGAAGAGTTAAAATGTTGTCTTTTTTAAAATAGAATTCGCAATGCGTCCTACGACTCAAACCATACATGTAACTAATAGCTCTTTTTTGTATTTTGAAAATAGATGTAAAGAGGTGTAAACTACAAGAACCCCAGAAAGGCTAACCATAGCGAAGGTGCGATTCGAACAAAGAGTATTAAGTTGTTAAAGCAGTACAAGAATCAAGCTGTTTAGATACATATTTAATGGCAAAATAAGCAGAGGATAATTTTTTCGCTAAAATGTCTACATGTACAGACCATTTAAGGACACTGTCAATATGGAGACCAAGAAACTTAATCGAATTTGAAGATCTTATTACGTCGTTGTTAAGTTTGAGAGGTTGCAAAACGCCTTTGTAAGATAGAACTAAAGTTTTCTCAGTGTTAAAATAAAGCCCGTTCGAGTCTGACCAGGACTTAATAGTAATTAGATCTTTGCCTATGGTAGAATGTAGAGTTCGTATATCTGGAATGCTCCAGTTTACATTAGTGTCATCGGCAAATAAAGTGAATTTTCCATTAATTCGTAAGTCTGTGACATCGTTAAGGAATACCAAGAAAGGAATTGGACCCAAAACTGAACCCTAGGGTACACCACTGCTAACTGGTAAATTTTACGAAACTTATCCATTTGCTCGTAACACTTGGTATCTACATTCCAGGTAAGATTCAAACCATTTTAAAGGAATACCAGGGATTTCATAATATTCTAGTTTGTTTATCAAAATTTCATGATCAACACAATCGAAGGCCTTTGCGAAGTCACAGAAAACCGAAGCCGTGAAAAGTTTATTATTAAGGGAGGTATATATTTCATTGAGAACAGAAAAAATTCGTCTGGATCCAGTTCAATAAACTTCGATGAACAAGTTTTGTTCCTTATATCATTGATAACAGACCAAGTTTCTCTCGTGGAATTTCTAGCTTTTTGGCTATTGGATGTTCAATATTTTTATATAAATACAAGTAGTACAAGTTATAACTCAAAAAATTATAGCAAATTATAATTTTTTCGAAGTTTATAATAGTTATATAACGAACATGTGTATTAATAAGAGCGATTAACAATCAACATAATTTTACGAGCGAGTGAGTCGAGCGTGTTAATGTTCGAGATTGTTAATTGCCATTTCAATTCACGAATTCGTTACAAAACTTTTCGGTCGACCGTACTTTTGATTTTAAAATATATACAGAATTTTAAGAAATTATAACAATAAAATAAATAATGACGTATGACAGATAGTACTATATATATGGACCTAGATAATCAATAGTTGTAAAAATTTAACATACATTGTGCACCAACATGTGTATTGTAGTTTTATCATCCATTTTCTAACATAGTTAAAAATTAACTATTTTCTTTTCCTTTGGGGGAAGATTATGGAGTTTGCGCATTTGTATCTGAGCACGTGAGTCGTGAATAAACGGTTGTGTCATGTAGCAGCTATCATTGTGTTGTTTGGTTCATAATATCATAATATTACGTAACGAAGGATTGTCGTAAGCAGAACTTAAGAGGTGTTTGTATGAATGTGATGAGAGAGAGAGAGAGAGAGAGAGAGATTCGTGAATGAGTTTGGGGTGGGTTGGGGTTTTCTTGGTTGATTTGTTGTTTTCTTGATGCCGCCCTGGTATAGGATAGGTTTCCTCTTCAGGGCTGTGTTGGGGGTGTGTTGGGTGGTTTAGTGCGCGTTGACCGAGAAATTAGGTTGGGGTTTAAAAGTGTCTAGTAGAAAAAAATTTAAAAGTGTCTAGTAGAAAAGTTTTAAAAGTGTCTAGGAAAATTTTTTTAGAAGTGTCTAGGATGAGAGTTGTTGGGTGGGCTTTTCGCTAGAAGGTGACTGGAGGGTTGTGCTGCGTTGGGGTGAATTGGGGGTTGGTCTCTGGAAGCAGCGAAGCCCAGAAGTGTGCGGAAATGATTTGACAAAAAGTGTCTAGGATGGAAGTGTAAGTGTTGAAGACGAACCATGTATCGTTGCCGATACATAGATATATGCGTTGGGCTGGCTAGGTGTCAGGAATTATGAAATTGAATGTTATTTATTGATTTTGAAAATTCTTAAATGTCTCCGGGTATTTGAGAGCGAAGTATTAGGGGTACTGAAGATTTTTACTTTTTGGATTTTTGTTGTGTGAAAGGTGTATAGGAGACATTTTTCAAAAGTGTATGGAATTTAGTATTTTGTTGAAGTTTGTTAGAAAGTTGCGGTGACGTGCCTTCGGTGGTTTGGGAATGTTTTCGATGGTCGGTGGAATAATAACAATTTTAAATCTAAAAATGCGGGTGCGTCGATCGTCGGTCCATTTGGCTAGTGATTAATTCACAGAGTGTACAGGAAAACCGCAAAAACCTGCAACACCGACGTGGGTGGTGTGGGGGCGGCAATAACTATAGGGTTAGTCCAAAGTGTTGAACAAATATGGGAATGTGAGATTTTGGGATTTGTTGAGATTTTATTATGATGGTCTTGGACTTGTTGCGGAGGTTGTTGCGTAGAGATTAATGACCTAGAATGTTGTAGGAATGGTGAGTTTTTACGATTATCGTAGAGAGATTGGGGAGCTGTCGAGGTAGTCGATGTATTCGTCGGGGAGGTCGTCGTAAGCCGTGGCTAGCAGGCGCAACGGAGGAAATGGGAGCTTCCTCTGGGGGTACCTACCGAGGGGTCGTCTATTGGCGACCCACGGTGTGAGAAGGGTGTTTTTGGCGATTTCGCTGCCCGATTCGATAGTACGACTAACGTATCGGGCTTGTAGGTTATTAAGGCGTGGTAGAAGGGGCTCGATGTCTATATTGACATATACTGTGTTGGTGGGCGAGTATGGAGCCTTGTATTGGCAGTATCTAAGGATTGACTGCTCACAAGTTCGAAGTCGTTTAGCAAGATGGTTGGGGAGGGTGCAATAGACGTTTGCTCTATAGTCGATTATTGGACGGATATATGTTTTATACGTATGAAGTAGGGTGGTAGGGTATGTGCGTCCGAATGTGCCGCCGAGCGCCTTGAGAAGATTAACTCTCCGTCGGACTTTATTTAAAGTGTCCATTAGGTTGGGCGTCCAGTTGAGAGTGAATTTCACTCCCAAATAGACGACTTCCCTACGGATTTCGAGTCGATCACCCCAGAGCATGAGGCGGAAGTTTGTAGGAAGAAGTCGTTCGCTCCTGGTATCAGGGTGTTGGAAGACGATGGCTTGTGTTTTTTGAGGATTAAGAGTCACCCGCCATTTCCTGCACCAATTAGAAAATTGGGTCAGTAGATTTTGGGATCGAATGTTGAGAGAGTGAATATCTGTGGCAGAAATGATTAGTGCGGTATCATCCGCATATAGTTGGACATTATCACGAGGATGTCTTGGGACAGGTGTATCATACGTATAAATGATATATAGTAGAGGAGCAAGTATATGTGATGAGAAAAATTCATCTATTATAGAGGATTTAGATGATAATAATAGTGTATTCCTGGAAAAAAGTGACGATGAGGGTGGAGTTGAAAGTGAGCAGGAAGAAAGTGAGACTGGTATAGGAAAAAAAGAAAATATTCAATCGTTTTTTGTTTGGAAATATTGAGCCAATTACAAATTCAGTTTCATGTGTCAAATGCAGGCTGTGAGCAAGGCAATCTAAATAAAGTGTCACTGCCAATAGATATTTTTGAAACCTTTTTCACTCCAGAAATCGCTGATTGACATAAGATAATTAAGAAACGTGTTAAAATACATCATAAATGGACGGTCGACGGAAATAGTATATTAAAAAACAAGTTTCATGAGGCATCATTTTATGCGTCCACGTCTAAAGGACAAGGGCGATGGAAAAGGTCTTATGAAACAAGTTTTTTATACTATTTATACTACTTTTCGTTTTTTGTGTCTAAAAAGTAATAAAATTTAGGAAATAGGATAGTTAAATCGGTTTATGGAATTTTGTATTCATAACGCACCGTTGGTTGACATTAGTGTCAACTTGAAACATTTGAAAATGGATTAATTGTGTCAATTTGCAATCAGTTTGTGCTTTTTATTTTGTTTAATCATGTACCTGCGTGAAAAATAATGGAAAATTATGAAAGATTATCCCACTGGAACTGTTTGTTGAAGTATTTGTTGTTCAATAATGTACTATGTTACGATTAAAGCGTCCCTTGGATTAAAGTTGGGTTATGTTATTTGTGTGCTTGATTTTTTAGACGACCAATGTTGACGTTTTGTTGTTAGTGTTTCCCACCTTGATGAATAAAATATTGCTTTTCGAAAAGTGCTCTCATTTGAAACTCAACTGGGTTTCATAAAGTAATCATTAGAATTACTAAGTAGAAAAAAGCGTTTTTTAACACAACTGGAAATAAATTAAAGTGCAAAAACATATAATCATAATTAACAACTTTATTACTTGAAAAAAAATTATTTTAAGTCAGTGTTATTTACAATATTTAGGTAATTTTTAATGGCTATTATTCAAATTTTTATAATTATTAAGTGGATGAACTACCTTTAATTTCTTCGAAATTTTGAATTCTGGAAGTTTGATATCCTTCATCCTTCTTTCTCCGATTCAAACTCACTTTCATCAAAATAATTTTCGGAAGTAATTATAAAAGTGCACCAAAATTACCTATAATTTTCCATGAAAGCTTGTTGACTAAAAAATGCATGAGTTTATTTTCATATTTTGGCGAAATTAAAAAAAAAATAAGAAAATAACCGAATGCAGTTTTTTACCGACAATATGCTTGAATGGAAAATTATCAAGTTTTATTTTGATGCACGAGTGTAATTTGGTAGAACATTTGCGGCGCTAAAAGAAAAAAAATATATGCTTAGTTTGAAATTTTATTTAAATTTACATTAAGCAGGTAAATACATATGAGCTATATTAACAAATTAAACACATCACAACAGTATTTCTTGGGACTGGTGCACTACATCTTGATGTGTTCAAGTTTGCTATTGAATTATAAATCAAAGAACTTATAGTAGGTACATTAGCTACATTAGTTTCTTTATTAAGGTTAGTGGTATAATTGTCTCTCATCTCCTCTACTATACTTGTCTGTTGTTCCTCATCCAGTTGGAAATATGGTTTTATGGACTTGGGGTTTTTGAGTCCAGTCATTTTAATCAACGTATTTTCTTCAACCTCTTCCTTTACTAAGTTTGAAACAGCTGTTGCACGTAGTGAATTATTGGTTATTTTAGCTTTTTCAATCGCCAAACCTGACTTTTTGCCTCCGTTGTGTCCACTGAGAGAGATCATGTTTTTTCCGACAGCGATAATAATACAATACTGAACCATTAATATATATGGAAACGAATTGTGGATTTCATTAAAGAAAGAAGTTATGGTTTAAACGAAAACACTTCAATGTCGTCGCTGGCAAATATTGCACCAGGCCCAAAAAGAGGTAGAACGAGTAACATCAAATAAGTTCTCGGTGACGATGGGCGGAGTTAGTTACAGTGCATCTGAAAATTCTCAAGGTCGAGTGCCATGCTAGGATGGTGGACTTATACTTTTATATTTAACAATTTCGAAAACTGTTATTGAAAAAAAGTTGATCAGAACTAAAAACTACATTTAAATATACAATTAATACTGGAGAAGATATTATTTTTCCTTATTTGTTTTATATCTAAAATGTTCTTGTTAACCCACCACTGAACTTGCCCATACACAATTTCAAGGAATTCAACATCCTTGTTAATCAATTTGATGTCTGATTATACAATAAACAATATATTAACGATACTGACACTGTTTTCAAAATTAGGTTGCTATTGGCTGACAATACGATCTCGTAAATCGAAACTAACTATTCAACTGATATAATCAGCAGATCCCCACTTTAACAAGCGATAGTCGAACGCTCCTTTCACACTTCGTAATCATTTTTTATCACAAAACATGGTATTTCTTGATTTAAGCAAATCTGAAATAAGAAAACGTCTATAGAGACGGAGATGCTGACAAAACTAATAAAAATAATCGTCTGAAAAATTACTATAGAAAATTATACCTTAAATAACAAATAGCCTAGTCCTTGAACACATTCCATGATATAAAAAACCCAAAACCTGAAAATTTAGGATCAGGTAGGTAGTTAAAGTATATACTGTGTAAATTTCTTTTTTGTTTATTTGCAATAATTATTTAAATAATAATTTTAGGGAAAAAAGTTTCAAACAAACCTTTTTATAAGTACGTGTGATGCACGTACCTAGTTTTTTTAATCAACCAATTCAATTATCAACAATTTGAACATTTTACATAGCCGCGAGAATGATTAAACTACCGTAAATTGTTGAGAACAATCTCAGCTTTCATGTTATCATATTACCATTTTTTATTAAATAACTTATATTGTTGTGAAATTCGTTTAAATAAAAGAAGTTACCCAACAAACCAAACGCCATCGGAAAACATACGGCCGCCAGTCGGCACGCACGGTACTCTGGTGGCTGAAGTAGCCATGATCTGGACCTCCGTCGGCCCAGATCGGATATACCGTTCCTAATGTACAAGGAATCGGCTTTTACTCGGCAACTTAACGGCAAACCGAGAGCGGCTGTTTTTTCGGGCCGGAAGTGGCTACTCCTCGGACAGTCGCTACCGGGAGACCATATTTCGTGCCAAAACTGATCCGCAGGATGTTTTGCTGGCTATATCCGACTCCGGGCCGCGTTCGATTAGCAAGCCGTAAAGTGGTACCAAATCATTTGCGTTTAAATTTCGCGCCGCATCATTTGACAGCCATTTTGCTTATATTTTGTATTTTTGTGAGGTTATTGTTTATTGTTGTGTTACTCAACTCTCACTCTTAAACTAGGAAAAAAGATTCTTGTTTTATGTTGTTTTTATATTTGGTGCTAATTTGGATATAGTATCGTGGATCGTGCTGCCGTGATAATACTCGTAGATTATCAATTATATTATTTGATCATTTTTGTGTTTCTCCGCTGCCAGTTAATTTATTGTTATTTCAAGAAAGTGTAGGCAGAAGACAAGTGTAAAAATAAATAATGTCTCAGTCGCATTTACATGATGTGCAAAATAATTTGTAAGTACAAGTGTGAAGTATCTTATGGTACAAGTGAATAATGTAACAATCGCAAGCAAATGTTACTTAGCTTAAATTTTAAAAGAGTAGTTTGCTGAATTCTATTTTAACCTATATAATTATGGCGCCTGTACATGAAATAAGTAAGAGACAAGAGCGGCGTTTGATTGCCACGCAAATGCAATCAATATTAAGTGATTTTATTTCTATAAACGAGGCTTTGAGATCTGAATGTTCAGAGCCCAAGACAGAATGTTCAATCTGTGCATCTCATTTCGAACAAGATGTTATCTATAATTCCCCAAGTAATTCCCACTATGATCCTAATTTGGAGACACAATCTGAAACTCCCAGCATCGCTTCTAACATTTCTAACTCCAGTTTCATTGATAGTAACCTATTAGTGAAATCCAGTGACTGTATTGAAGCACAGGCAGCGCCTTCAACAGAAAGTGTGTTATCAGAGACAGAGATTGATTACATATTTAGCTCAGATTCTGACTCCGATATCGAGAAATCTAACAATGAACATGGCAAAACAGATAATAAGAATAAAACTGACCCAATTGGCTCAAAAATGCTCCAGATAGAGCAGGAGGAACAGCCAATCGAAAAAGAAAAAATAACAGATTTATTGTATTTATAGATTCTTATTTCAGGCAATTAGTCTATTTTAATTTGTTACTTTACTTAATTATAAATTAGGGTATTTTGTTTCAGTTGTTCAAAACTGCGCCGTTTAATTCTTACTATTAAAATCTTGTTTATTTGTTTTATATATCTACATTCTGTCATATGATATGGGAACTATGAAAAATATGTATAACTATTTTTTGTTGTTATTTTAATGTATATAATTTCCTAGCCGATTATTCTATAATAATTTGTGGCTGATTTTAATATAAATAAGATGGTTTTTTCGTTAAGTTCCTTGTAACTGCGTATTTTATGTATAATATGTACACATTTTCCGTTCCTTATTACTTATATATTGGGAAAACTTATTTTTTGCATTTGTTGTAAAAGAATATTGATATATTGACATTACTTTTTTTGTTGTGTAACTAATAAATGGTCTAATGTTTTTTTTAAAAAGTGTTTTATTATACAAAATACAAGTTTAGATTTTATTATGAAAAAATTTTAGACATCTTTTTTATTAATACCATAGCAGGGGATGTTTCCCTGAATCTCTGTCATGCATTTTTAAATGTTTTCTTTCACAATTGCTAAAATAATTTCTCTGTTAATTTGAAATTCCAATTTTTATTTGATGCATCTATATACAAAAACCATTATTATAACCTTTCACATGTTGTTTTTCAGATGAGATATTTTGCTGATTTCCAATAATAACATATTTAAGCTAGAAATATCAATTGTATACATAATAAAATTTCTTTCGCTTAATAAAGGGTATTCAATAATTATCACATGGTCACAGTCGCGTATGGATTACAAACCATATTTTATTGAACAGCCGATAGAAAGTTTATCATAAGAAAAAACATTTCTCAATCAAATACAAATATTTTGGGCGTCTGCGCATATTCGTCTGGCCGATAAATGGTGGCTTACAAGAGGATTGCGCCTTTGCGAGCCACCGATGGACTGCCGTGCACTTACCGGCTATCTACCATCGGCCCGTCGTCGGTTTTACCGGCATCTACCGTCGTCGGTTATTCAAAGGCGTTGCCTAGGTTGAATGGTTGGCTAGCCTACTCTTAGCCACCTTACGGCCTGGCGGACATGCCCTACCTACACGCCGAGCCGGGAGCTGTAAGCGGGCCGAATGCGGCAGTTCGGCAAACCACTTTCGTCCCATTATCGGACCAGCCAGTCTGTGTTTGTTGGGTATAAAAATGACATTGAATTTTGGTTAGTGTATTTTTTAAAAATGTTAAAAACTAAATGAGTTTTGGACTTAGTATCATGAATGTTCATTCAACATTATTATTGCAATAAAATAGGGCACACGTACAGATGGGAAAAACAATTTAATGTTAAAATTCATATATTTCTCACCTCTTAATTTTAAGTGACTTTTTCTTTAGTTATTTATCCATTATTTTAGTTTACATTTATGAAAATCTTTAAAAATTCCATCTTTGTAATGGATTGTTCAGTTTTACCATGACTATAAAATTTTTTAAATAACAATTAATTATTGTGTACAGGTACAAAAAAGAAATTAAAGCAACTTTTTTTTAATATGAAAATATACTAATCTATATAATCTTTTGCACCTATATAGGTAACTCCTATTTTACAGGTATGAATGAGAAAGACTCATAGACAAAGGTGAGAATGCGAAGGCAGCTGGCTAGCTGGCGCGCTCACTACTGCGCATACTCGTAAAGTCGATATCTTTAAAAATGGTATTATTTGACACTTACATCTGTACAAAGCTGTAGTCCAAGAATAAACTTCACTATAAAAAATTTCTCAATCTGTTGTAAAGAATAAAGTTGTGAAATTGTCTATTCTTCCACCTACGGCCGATGCTAATCGACATTATTTCTTTCGGGTATATTTACAAATCAATCCTGGCTTCTATGGAAAATGTCTCTAGAATCTTGGGGTTGAGAAAGAATTATAATATTTCACTCGCAATAACTATGACTCAAGGGTCTGCTCCACAGGAAATTATAAACATGATTTTTTGCAACTGCATGTAAAAAAGCTTGCAGCTGCAGAAAATCTGGTTTGCCTTGTTCAGCTGCATGTGGCCAGACTGGCAATTGTACAAATTAATAAAGGAGAAAAAATAATCGACATCCATGAAAATTATGTATTAGATGATCGATATGCTATGAGTGATAACGACCTTGATTTTGTTGATAACTTGAGTACTCATGAAGCTGATTGAGATATATCTTTCACATCAGATGAAGAGGAAGAATAAATGAATCGTGTTGAAAAATTTGATAATGTACGATTCTTTTTGTTAATTTTTAAAACTGTTTTTGTAATTTGTTTTTGCTTATTCTTGCATTTTTATTTGAATAAAGGTTTTAACATTATATTAAATAATATTCAATTTATAATTTTTTGGGATAATATATTTTACCACTCTTGACCGCAATAAATAATAATGATGAGCAAAATATAATTAAATTATATGACATCTTGAAATCTACAAAAAAATATTTAGAATTTAAAAGGCATCGTAAAAATGAATTAGAAAACTATAAATTTCATCAGTAAATATGGATCTAAAAATTTTGATTAAGTACATATTGTCCTTTGAATGGTTAAAAATGGAATGCCCTCTATTAGACCCATAAATTGTAAATTTCTAACATCCAAAATAACATTAATAAAGAAAGGTATTAACTTAAATTAGTATCAGTCATATAGATATATTGAAGCATTGAACATTTTTCATTTGAAAATTTTTGATCTCTGTTGTTTTTTTCAAATAAACGATAAAAAATAAAGACTCAAAATTTGAATGATTGAAAAGAAGATTACAGAGAACTGCATATATATCGAAAACAAAGATAGATCTAAAAATATTTTTTAAATAAGTCGTTTTGTTTAAACTATCATGTGTAAAATATCGCTTATTATTTTCATTCAATTATTCTTTGTTGGTATAGTCCAAAATTTCATAAAAAAATAGTTGTTGCTCGACCGGCAAACATGGTAAATCGGTATAATTTCCACCGAGGGTTAAGATAACAACGTAAACTAATATAAATCTTATATATACTTTAAGGCGCGACAATTTTTATGCAAATTTTTTATATCGGATTGTTAATACACTACAAATCACCAATGAACGCTCCAAATTGAAATGCTTGAGAAGAGGCTTACGAAATCACTATATACCTCGGTAACAATTGCAGTTATAAAAAAAATTTCCAAGCAAAATTTATAGATATTTATGGACTACGAGTTTGGTGGCAAACATTTTCTTCCTAAAATTATTATTTAAATATTTATTGCAAAACACTGAAAACAGTTTTTTTGTGTTCAATGACTAGGTTAAAACTATGACAAACATACTACAAAAGCGAATGTATGAATATGTTTAATTACAACAATATCGATACGCAGTTTTCGTCATAATGAATCCTCATATTTCATCTTATTTTCAATGTTTATAAAACATTTTAAGGGAATTCGAGTACTTCTAATACCGTTGTTGAACGTAATACGAAAAAACGTCTCAAACCAAAGTTGTGCAATACCAGTTTACATTTTCAATTCGATTGTTAAATCAATGCTTGATTCCAGCAAATTCACATCTATCGACCTAAAAATAAATTCTAAATTCCCATCAGGCCAATTCATAATTTTTTTCTTAAACGCAAGTATTATAGTTGCCAATAATGGCGGTAAACCATGATATAAAGTTAAACGAAGAAGAAGATACGTCAAACAATTTTCATAATAATAACAAATAATTTTTAACATTTTTAAGGAAAAAATTAATCAACAGCAATTATTATTTCATGTGCCAACATGAAACGAAAATCTGTGCAATAAACAGACACCAAGAGTACCTATATTTCATCAGCAGTCGACAAAATATGCTTTTTATCCTACACTATCAGAAAGTTGAATTTTACCAGCTTACGTTACCTAATTTGATTGATATCCCACCACGGATATAGGAAAACAAAATGGATTGCCAGCATGGAAAACTTTTACTAAAATGACCGTGGCATGCAAGTTGCCATCGCGTGACTATTTACGTTGGCTACATTGAATTTACCAAAAATTACTCTAAACTGCTGACACCGAATAAGTCAAAACATTGAAATTGTTTATTGAATTATTTCTTAATTTTCTGAGTCTTTTCCAAAAAACTAATAGTTTTTTATATAGTAATTATAAACGAAGAGAAGTAGCATGGTTGTTTTTACTAATTCAACCGCGTTTTCAAGAAAAAGAACCATAGATGTTTAGAGTACATATTAGATTTCTATTTCAAAATTTTAATTTTGACTTGGAGCACCACATTAAGGTAATTTCGAGGCTGTCCAGCCTGTGGTATTCGAAAATACTACTATTAAGCATAAAATTTGAATAATCAGTAACTCCTTAAGGTACTGTTCAATTAGTATGTGAAGTAAACATTTATTTGGTTGATGAATTTCGGAATAGCACTGAATAATTAAGTTTGAAAGCAGGAGTGCTTGCTATCTACTGGATGTATAATACAATGTTTGAGACACTTCAGCTAAATAAATTACATAGTTATATGTTCACATTCTCTTTTCCTTACATTTTATTTACCACTGTTTAGTAGGGATCTAAAATAATGACAAATAAATCTTGCTTCAAGTAGAAAACTACATATATTGATATTTCAAAGCAACTTACTGAAAACATAACAATATAAATGAATCAAAAGGGGGTTCGCTTTTCCTCTTGATACCAGTTTCAGTAGGTTTAACTGATAAACCTGGCTAGTGGACTAGCTCGATAAAACTGAAATACATAGCTCTATTTAGGGAGTTCCATAGGTAATTGAATTTAAATTGTGAGTGTTAAAATTATAGTACTTATAAATGATACGAATAAGCATACTTAACAAACTAAATTTATTCAAATCTAAACAATTGTAAATAAAAATTTTTAGGTTAACTTATAAGTAATTAATTCCAAGTACCATCTATATGATACATATAGAAGTGGTATTAGTATGGTCAAATTCACTTATTTCACTATGTTGAAAGATGAAAACGTAAAACACTTGTTGTGTGAGACTTATTTATAAGTCTTTTATTTAAATGTTGATTGTTTAGAATTGAGGTTAACTTGTAATGAAAATTGAAGGCATTCACCTGTTTTATGCAATTTGGCACAGTTGCACTATACCAAGCTCCCAACTTGACCGATCAGCGATCCAATTTCCAATTGTCTAAAAATTTCAAAAACTTGCAGTTATACAAAGTGGACGCCGTCATGCAATTGGGAACCTTATACCACCGTTTGCAGGTACCGCCCGATTCTCTTGCAACACTTTAACTTCTTCAAATTTATGTATAACGGCTTCTATAGTACTATTTATTGAGTTCTTAAAATCTAAAGATGTGCGGCTGTGCGCTTTTTTTGAACATGAAAAGTCTAGGTTGAACTAAACTACCTTAAAAACTTATTCTGTTTATGCAAAAAACGTCCTTGAGTCCAGTATAACTTTAGTTCTCGTTGAACCAACACTTAAATTGTTCTATAAATATGTTGCTGTGGACTAAAATAATACCATGTGGCCCACTGCCTGGTAAAAAGAGCTGTGCCTTGATTGTTTCCTATATCTCGTGAGAAAACGATGTGTCGCTACGAGAGTCTCAGATCAAGAATAAGGCGGAAGTGACGAAAAACTGACAGCTGCCATTTTCCTTGTTTGACCAATCAAATAATAAAATGTATTGATTTGACGTCTCAGCCAACTAGGATGAACTGCAAGTTGTACGATTGGTTGCATATGTTTGACGTTAATACATTGTAAGAAAAGACAGTGCCGTACTTAATCTTATTTGCTGAAAAGTATGTTATATTTTTTGGGACGTTTCCCAAACAATGAACTTAATTCTGATACATTTATCTGAAATGGGAAAATACCAAAGATTGTATAAGTAACATTGATTGATTTTTATCCAATATTACTTTTAAATATTTGTTCATTATACATGTTTTTTCCACTTTGAGAAGGATATAATAGGCCGCCTCTAGATTTCCTGTAAATTAATAAAGTACTTCACAACAAACATCGCAAGATAGTCTCTTCATAATCGAGCTTATGACAAATCCAGCTATGTAGCCACTACATTTTCTGTAAATTCATTGGAGCTCTGAAACCATACTCAAAGTTGGAAGTACAGGGTTATGGGTTATAATTTGATCACCCCTTTATTTCTCTTATGCATACAGATACTAAACAAAGTTTTCTATAAAAGTTTTAGGAGTATAAATGAATTTTAATAAAATGTACTTTGCACACCAATAGCGTTTTTGAATTACGGGGTATATTATAAAAATATATTTTTTTAAATAGAAAGCATATCAGCTATTAATGCTGATTGCAGACCGAGGGTTGTTAAATTATGTTTAAGAGAGTTGGGTACTATTCCAGTTGTACTGATAATTAATGGAAGGATTATTTTAATGTCTTGTTTTCACTGTTGTTTAATCTGGAAGGCCAGGTCTGCGTATTTAGTTAGCTTAGTTTGAAAAGTTTCATTATTATTGTTGGAGTTAGGGACTGCGACATCAATAATATATGTAATTTTTCGTGATTTGTCAAAGAGGATAACATCAGGACGGTTTGTCACCACCGTTCTGTCCGTTAGTACTGTTCTGTCCCAATATAGACGGAAGCTCTCATTCTCCAAGATATTTCAGGTGTATAGTGATAATACGGTACCGGGTCTTCTGAGAGTTTGTTGATAGATGCTAGTTTCAGGTGAACAATTTTGGCCACACAGTTGTGGCGGTGTAGATATTCAGAGTGTGCTAGGCTTGTACATCCTCCAATGATGTGTTGGATTGTCTCAGATGTTTGAAAACATTTCCTGCATTTATCATCCGTTAAACTTGGGTCTTTCGCTATATATTTAAGATAATTTTTTGTGGCAATGACCTGGTCCTGTATGCCTATAATGAAGCCTTCTGTTTCAGGGAATGAAGTGCCACGACTTAGTCACAGATTTGAAGCTTCCGTATCTATCCCCTCCCCTTATTATTATTATTATTATTATTATTTTTTATTATAGAGCATCGACTGCTTTGGTCATTGGCTCTTCTAATTTGTAGGAGGGAAAACTCATGTTCACCCGTTGTATAATCGGGTAGTGTTGTACTCCTTTATGGCCTACCAACCAAAAACCTCCCCCAACATTTGAGACTACACTTTTGTATTCTCAGAACGAGAAAGCAGTGGGCATTCAACTATTAGATGACCTATGGTGTTTTGTCTTCCGTATTCACAGACAGGTGGGTTTCTACCGAGAAGAAAGTGAGAGCTGGTCAGGTTAGTATGCCCAATTTTATTTCCGGGTAATTACCACTTTATCCCTACGTTTTTGAAGTTTATATTCTGTTGGTTTGAGTTGTATGTTTGCTTGTATTTGTTTTAGGAAGCTATTATTTACAGTCCATTCTTCTTGCCACTTGTCCATAATTTTTTCTTTTATGCTCTTTTTCTGTTCTTCTAGGCCTTCATCATTTTCCTCTGTGCTGATATTTAGGGAGGACAGTAAGAGTGATGTTCTTATAGGAAGTGATAGACTGCTAATTCGTTGGGTATGGAGAGGTGTCGCTTGTGCAGATAGTATTTCATGAACTGGATTTGTAGGGTTGTTAAGAATTTTACAGTAGTAATTTGACATTAAGTTTTGCCTTCTGTGCCGAAGTTGTGTTACTCCTCCTTCACAGCATAATGAAAGGTAATGGCTTGTTCTGTATGCACCTAGAGCCAATCTTAAGGCAGTACTTTGAATATGCTCCAGTACTTTCAAGCTAGATTCACTTGCCGAGCCGTAAATGATGGACCCGTAATCCATTTTTGATAATATGTACGTTTTGTAAAAATTTATCAGTACAGTTATATCAGCTCCCCAATTGATATTGGCTAGGGTTTTTAAGATATTTAACCTTTTTTACAGTTCACTGCAAGCTCTTTTATATGGTCTTGCCAAAGAAGTTTCTTGTCAAAAATGAGACCCAGGAATTTGGTAGATGTTTCAATCTGGATATTATTTCCATACAAGTACAGCATGGTTTCAGGATGACTTCTCTTTTGCTTGCAAAAGTGTATACAATGTGTTTTGGCTACCGATATTTTAAAACCGTTGTTTTCCGAATACTCTGCGATGGCATCTATGCTATTCTGTAATGTGCTGACTATATCTTCCATAAGCGGCGACGAGTAAAATATCGCCAGATCATCCACATACATACCAGTGTAATAATATGTGCAGTCACCACTCTAATGATATATACTTATTGTATCACTATTATCCCTATTATTTACTGATGTCACCACTCTAATAAATGGGTATTTTCTTTTTCGTTCTTCTGGTGAAGCCGTGATAAACTCAGCCGATGTTGCTGATATCCCAGGCTGTCTCCAATCTAATAAACACCACTATGTAGCTACCAAAGATATTAATCGCTGTCACCACTCTAATAACTTGTATTGTATCGAATCGGTATTATCCTATAGTTCCTAGTAGTATCCTATATCTGGGGTAATGTATATAGTAGTTCTCTGTTACCAGTGTAGTAACTCTATCTATCGTCCCTTTTTTCTCTAACTGTACAGCTGCTGTCACCAGTGCCTGATGGCACAAAAAAAAAATTATAGAACCCGGGATTCTCCCTGCGGAATTTCCTCGAGGAAGGGGGGGGTTGTTCCGGGCTCGAGCGGTCGAAGACGTCGTGGGGCCCCTTGGGCTTATACAGTGTGCCAAGCCCGAGTTCGTAGTGCAGGGTTAGCTGGTCCGACCTATTTGACGGGTATGGGGTGGTGAGGATTGAGATAATTGACTTTTTTGTACTTTTTCGCTTACAACATTTACCAAGCCGTTGACAGCTACCAAGAATAGAATTACACTCAAGTTTGCCCCTTGAGGGATTCCATTTTCCATATAATGCCTTCGTGATGTTTCAATTCTAACTCTAACGCTAAATTTCCTTTCATTTAGGAAGCTTCGAACAAATTTCGGCAAGTTGCCACGAAAAGCCCATGTATGTTACGTTTTCAAAATCCCGTATCTCCATGTTGTATCATAGGCTTTTTCTATATCGAAGAATATTGCTACCGTATGTGATCTCTCAGAAAAACTTTTTTTTTATGTAGTTCTCCATTAATACGAGTTGGTCGACAGTGGATCTTCCTTTACGGAAGCCCATTTGATAATTTGATAATAGTTTTTCGTTTTCCAGATGTTGCAGTAGTCTTACGCAAACCATTTTTTCTAGTATTTCACCTAGACAACATGTTAGTGAGATGGGTCGATAGCTAGATGGAATTTTTGCATCTTTTTCGGGCTTTGGGATTGGTATTATAATTGCGTTCTTCCATTGTGTGGGGTAAGTACCGTTGATATATATTTTGTTAAATAAATTTAATATAAATATTCTTTTATTTTCAGGTAAGCGCCTAAGGAGTTCAAAAGGGATCTCATCACTACCTGGTGCTGAATTGTTGGTGGTTGATATTGTTTCATCAAGTTCCTCTGAATGGTTTATTGTATGGTATGGTTTCTCGTGTTTCGAAGTTTATCGTTGTGCTTTCCTGTATGGTTTTAAGTTGTACAAAATTTGGGTTATAATTATTGGTGGCACTTACTGTTGCAAATGATTTGGCAAGTTCTTCTGCTATATTACCTTCGCCCGTAATTTCTCCACCGTTTATAATTAATAAGGGTGAGGTCACTTTAAAGCTATATCCCTTAAATTTTCTAATCTTTTCCCAAATTTCTTTTGTTGGGGTATTTAAGTCGATTGTGCCGACATAATCTTGCCACGATTCTCTTTTGATTTTCACCAAAAGAAAACGGGCTTTGGCTCTGAGTCTTTTGAAGTTAATCATGTTATCGTTGCTCGGCATTCTCTTAAATAAATTGAAGGGTCTTTTTTTTACTTTTAATGGCCTCTTCCGATTCTGGGTTCCACCAAGGAACTCTTTTTTTTACCAAACCACTTGTTTTAGGTATACTTAAAATAGCAGCATTTTGAATGGCATTGGTTAATTCGTCTACTTGCTCCATGATTGATACTCCTGTTATGTTTTGCGAATCTAAAGTATTTCCATAAAGCGTCCAGTCAGCTTTATCGAAAATATATTTTTGTCTACGCCTTTTGTGTATGCTTTTATCTGCTATTTCAATGAATAGAGGAATATGATCTGAATTCCATTCTTCATTGACGTACCAGTTGAATTTGTGTGCGATTTGTGCTGACGCAATGGTTAGATCGATTGAAGTCATATTGTTTGATCTTAGATTGAGATATGTTCCTTCTCCTGAATTCAAAATGATCAGGTCTCATTCATTTATTATATCCTCTAGGATTCTACCTCCTGGGCATGTTTTCGTCGAACCCCATAGTTCATTATCTGAATTAAAATCACCCAACAGAAGGAATTGTCTAATACAGTTTCATAATTCTGCCGGTGTCCAGTTTACATCGGGAAGATACATATTACAAATGGTCATTTTGAAGGGAAAAAGTATGGATATCGCAATAGCTTATTATTATTATCATTATTATATTTATTATTATTATTATTATTATTATTATTATTATTATTATTATTATTATTATTATTATTATTATTATTATTATTATTATTATTATTATTATTATTATTATTATTATTATTATTATTAATATTATTATAGTTGAAATTTCCGAAAACTACTTCAACCTTCGTCACCCTGATATCACTTCTAGGCGATTATTTGTGAGATATCAAAGTGGAAAGTGTTCAGCACAAAATGTGGGACACCACACTATTGGGATAAGTCCATTTTAAATAGTGAGTTACCTAAAATTAAGTAACGCTAAAGAATATACAGGATATGCGTTTAGAAGATCATCCGCCACTCTCCTTGCCAATTCAGGAGCAGATATTCTAGCATTAAAAAGGCACGGCGGATGGAAATCCACCAGCGTAGCGGAAGGCTACGTTGAAGATAGTGTAAATAATAGAATAAATGTCGTTAAAAAACTTTTCAACACTAACGATGTGGCCGGGTCTTCAACTATGACTATCAATGAATCTACATCTACTGAAACTGCTGAAATGACGACTCTTTTAATAGAAAATAGGATAGCAGACGTAGGGGCAACAGCTTCAACTACTTCCTTTTCTGAGCAATTACAGTTACCAAACTTATCTAAGCAAGGAATCTCTTTTGTTAACTGAAATATACTTAATCCGATTTTTAAGATCACTTTAGAAAAATAGTGACTCACAGTAATGAATTTCATATTATAAATAAAAATTTTATATAAAATATTACCAACAATTATTGTGTAGGGTAAAAAATTATGTGTATACCATGGCAGTAAAGTGCTTTTTCATGCCTCAAGAAGTGGCCAGGCTCGGCTGTGCCTCTCCTGTCCATATTTTCATTCACTTCACCGCATAAGTATTCAATATATAATTTTTCTACACCCACTAGGCACAACACGCTTTTCTCCTCAAATGTTGATACACAAAACAGGCCCTTTCTTAATTTCATTCATATTTGTTGAAAAAGTACACGCTATGTTCAAATTTTACTATCAACTGACTTTTTTCAAGATTCAATATGAATTTTTAAAATTCTTTTTGTTCAAAATTGCAATAAAAAGAAGTTACTTCTCTCTCTCATTAATAAACGTGGTTGTAGAAAAAGAATTGTGTACAACTTGTAGCAAAGCACTTTTCCCACTCGCTAGTGCTTACGGCTTGTGCCACAAACTTCAGCGCTCCTGGGAAAAATGACGCTTTGCGCACTTGTACAAACTACTATTTCCATGCGCGCACGACAAGCTCCCGTATTCGGAACTGCGGCTCCCACGGGAAGTCGTTCAAGTACGGAAAACCACTTATGGATTTGTATTGAAACATATTTTTCATTATATCTACCTGAAAACCACAGATTGGTAAGAAACATTTATTTTTAAAGATGGACAAACGAAAACATGGAAGTATTTTTAATTGTTGTTAATTGAAATATTTATGGTACAATTTGTGTTGTTGTAAATAGCTATTCCTATAGCAGCTATTTCATTTTCTAACGGTGCTACTATATTAGTAGAAGTATTCAGTTTTTGATTTTTAGATTTTCCCCCACTGCATTGTATTCTGATGATGGCTTTCTTTTTACTGTTCTTAAATGGCTGAACATTTTACGAGAAATTTCAACCTTTCTGCTTACCGATTCTTCGATGTAGCCTTCAGCTACAATCGAGAAACGCCAACCTCTATGCGTTTTTAGAGTAAGCAAATTTCCTCCGCGATCGACTAAGATAGATGCTGAACATCGTCTTAAGCCGTGTCCATTAGAATCTTCTGGATTTTCTAGTTTCAGATATTAAGCAATCTGCTTTATTGTACTACTGATTGTATGACACACTGCATGTTGAGCTAAACATCTACCATTACGATACGCAATAAATAATCTTTTACTAGTGTTTTAAATGAAACTCGCGGTTTCTAGTTAATTCCACAATATAATAAAAGTTATTGAAAATTCTAAAAAATTGACAATTGTTTCGATAAATCAATATCATCGTCAGAATGACAGAAGTTACATTTTATTTGATGCCTACCTGATGTTTAATAGTTATTTTTGGCTAGACCAAGAAGTGACCTAACTTGTGATTGACTTAATATATGTTTATAGAAAAAAGAAGAAGATGTGATATTACAAATATTGAAGCTTAGATATTATTAACCCTATGGTGATATCCTGGATATAATTTTTCATTTAAGATCAGTATAACTGTGCAATGATTTATTTGTGTAGGTCTTAGATTAATATATTTACGATAAAAAGCGCATAGATCAAAGGTACATCCTTCCTTTGCAATTGTGAAAATTGATTTGTAATTTTCGCCATCTTGAAGGAATATCATCAAAGCCCGACCACTATCTTCCATGTCTTCAAAAGTCGGACCAATCAAGGCATCTCTTCAGCAGGCACCGAATATACCAAATATTAAAATTACTTTAAATAATAACCACTTCTCGTCTGGTGCTTCAAGTATGAATTTGACGACTTGGTCAGCAGTAAAACTTTGGACTAGTTCGATGTGTAATCAACACTTTCTCGTTTGAAAAATGCCGTGGCTTTTGGCAAATTGTTAACAGTTTCATTTTCTTTTACCGCCAGACAAGTTTTCAACATTGAAAATTGACTCACACAGTGGAAGCTTTCATGGATGAGCTTTTTTCTGATAAGTAAACAGGAGGAATATCATCACTCACATTTATAAGTTTCTTCTGTTAGCTCCAGTTGCAAAATAGACGATAATGGCATTCTTATTTCTCACGCGACTTCTTGGGCAGTTATTGTACACTTACTCACTTTTGCCTCTGGTGAAATCATTTTTGAATACCCTGTTGCTAAGGAAATTAACGAACAATTTTCTATTTCTAGAGAAATGTCAATAACATATTATTTCATTGTGACATGCAAGTGGGCAGCTATTGACATATAGACCACGAAAAAGCCCATTTTCGGTGCGCTAAATAGGCCTGTAAATATAGTATTTTCAGATAGGTATAAAGAAAAGTTATTTACAAACGTATTTAACCATTCCCTTTATTAGTGAGATGCAATGTTCATAGATATACAAGTTTTATACAAATTGTTATAGGATCAATCATTTTTCTCAGCATTGTAGAATTACGAGGAGGGGATGAGATTTCATCGAGCCTTTGTCCCCAATTTCAATCTTTACAAATCTTGTAAGTATGTCAGGCTTTTGTGGATTCTTTTATTTCTTGTTCATTAGTTTTAAATCGTCCTACAATTTTCTATACAATTCGCAAGGTAAGTGGATCGTGAATATTCCTATGTTGATATTTGTCTAATCAATCTTAATGGTGTCGATTTTAGGTTTACCTAAATTTCAAATAACTGTGACGTTTTCTACGTCAGTTAAGTTCAATCTACTTTCTTTAAATCACAAAAAATGTTATAGTATGTATGAATAAACTTTTCGATGCACCTTGTGGAATAAATGTGATATATGGATCTATATTTCATCAATAATAACCAACATCAAATACTTATATGTGACTATAAAGTAAACGAACGCAATACATAAAAAGTATTTACCTAGGTAGTTACTATTGTAATTAACTTTAATGTTAGTCGGATGGTAATACTATAAAAACAAGTTTATTATAAATGGTTCATAAGTAAGTGCAAAACATTCAATAAAAGCTCAATCTGCTAATAACAGTAAAATTCGCTCCAGACTGCATGTATTTACGGTAATCTACTACGGAAATATTCGTGCATAAGTGCGAAAATGAAGCTTCGTCGGATTCAATAAATTTCCGATATGGTTTATTTACCTGCCGTTAAAATGAAAACCGAAGGCATTATCGCAATTTATTTGACAACCTTACGAATTTACCCTTTGACTCCTGTCTTTTCAATAAGATTAAACTTCCACGGGTTTCCGCAGCGCAGACAGCTATACAATTTCAGTAAACCGCTTACAACCACTTACTAGATCGTTCATAAATACTAGGTAAACCAATAGTTCTAAATCTGATCTCATCAGGTGGTAAAGAGGAAAGCAGTCAGTGAAATATATCTAGTTAAAATTATCTGTAGATGCCGATGAGACCGCCACTGAGCGCCATTTGCAAAGAATGGCAGTAACTAATGCGCTCTTACAGTAGTAAACTACAAATAATTGTTGGGGATAAGATAGAGCGGCACAAGAGGTGTCACATTCTGATTTACATACGATTCATGATTACCTGGACCTATGCCGACTCACATAAGGGCAGGGGCGTATTAATAGAACAAAAAATAATATTTGAACTTTTCCTAATGGACTATTATATGAACATTGAAGGCATAATAAGAACATTTTATTTTTGAGGTGCTTATGATTGGATCATATTATTCACTAGAATGTTTTAAATATTGAGAATAATATATTTTTCACATGACTTATGGGTGTACATCCCTATTGAAAATGAACTTGAATAAAAAAATAATTTGAATTCATTAATTCTTATAATCACTGTCTTAATCTAGTGTCTCATGTCTCTTAAACTGCTTATTGACACTGAAGCTACCAAATCCTACTTCAATCCTGACATAGCCTCCAAGTATTTCCATGATAATATGAAACAAGAGCCATTTCCATTTTCTAAAACCATTCCCATTTTCCAAAACCATTCCCAAGAATATTTTGCTGCCATATCAGTAGATATTTACGTAGTTCGTCGCTGTTTGTCGTGGTATTTATTGATGTGGAGGAGGTGAAGTACCAACGGCGGGTCTACAGGTGGCGGATAGGAGAAGGGCCTCTGAGATGATTTTATATGAGGAGGTCTGTGAGGAAATATCTGGGCATCGTTATGTCTAAAAACTCAACTGGCAGCCCTTTAATACCCTGCCGAGGACCAACTTTAACTGTCCCAGCTGTAGTATCGTGGGATTGCACACAGGGTTACGATGCCGGGTGAAATTTCGAGCTTACATCGAAGTCACCTGTTATACCAATGTCTCCTGGCTGTCTGTGGTCAAGTGTCGCGGGCCAGTGGGATGGAAGGGGGGGGGGGGCTTGGCTTTACTGCCCGGACCAAGAGGAGACAACCTCATTAAAAACCTGAAGTCAAGGTGGGAAACCAGGCCGAAGAACGCGTGGCTATATAGAAGAATAGTCCTTACTGGCTTCGACCTTGGAGCACCGGGGGGAACTCCATTGTATTGAACCCCTTACCTCTGCATGCGGGGCTCTGCAGCGGTGGACCGTAATGACCCTAGCTTCTCGTGGGACCACTCATGGAAAGAAAAAGCAAGACTTTCACCGGAAAAATAGTGGAGAAAACCTCCGCCTCTTCATCCTGGCACCTCACAGAGGGAAAAAGGCCAAACGGCGCAAAGCTCGTATGCCATTCGACCTCCCAAAACCGAGAGAACCGGGCGGCATAGACGACCCACTGAGAAAAGGCCTCAGTGGAGCAGGGGTGCGGAAATACCAGCGACTGAAGAGGCCAGACAGCAGGTAATTCAGCGCCTGAAGAGGTCCGTCGGCTCTTTAATAGAGCCAAACCTGACGGCAATTGGCAGAGGTACACTGAGAAGCTTACTCAGTACAATAAAGAGATTAGGAAGGCCAAAAGACTTAATTTGCAAGCCTTTTGCTAAATGATCACTTCTACTCACACAGCGGCCAGACTACAAAAGGTCATGGCAAATGGGGGAACTAACCCCACAATCTCGATGAAAGAGCCAGACGGATCATACACGGAAGGTGAAGAGGAACGATCGATTCTTCTTCTCAGAACCCACTTTCCAGGTAGTGAACCAGCAACAAGCACCGAAATAGCAATGAACTACACCAGAAAAATCCCGCAAGGAAGATTGGGACAAATATTTACCAGACAACGGTTGGAATGGGCAATAAGTAATTTCAACCATAAAGATCACCAGAAGTGGATGGAATATTTCCAGCACTCTTACAGCAAGGGATAGAGGAGATGCTTCCTTACCTGCTGAAGATTACAAGAAGCAGTCTAGCAGTGGGTCTAATACCTAGGAAATGGCAAGGGTAACCTTCATACCAAATATAGGGAAAAATTATGGGACTGATTCCCGATCTTTTAGACCCACCTGTCTAACATCGTTTCTACTCAAATCGATGGAGAAAGTAGTGGAAAACTACATAAGAACAGAGAATCTGGAGAATATACAACTTCATCAATGTCAGCATGCCTATAGAGCGAATCGATCAACTGAGACGGCTCTGTATCAGCTGACCGAAGTCATCCAGAGAACTCTGAATAACAAAGAAATCGTAATGTGCGCATTCCTGGATATATCAGGGGCCTTTGACAACACAACTCATGTGTCTGTCAAAGAAGCACTACAAAGGCAAGGAGTGAATGAAACCATTGTGAAATGGATGTATGAGTTGTTGACAACGAGGTTAGCTGAGACACAGAAGGGGAATTAAACCACCTCAGTTAAAGCCACTCGGGAGACACCTCAAGGGGGAGTGATATCTCCCCTTCTATGGAGCCTCGTAGTAGATGAGTTGATCTACAGGCTAATGGAGCTTGGCTTCGAATGTATGACATTGTTTTAATAGTCAGAGGCAAGTTCGAGAGCACCTTGTGTGATTTATTACAAAAGGGCCTCAGAATCATTGAGCAATGGTGCTTGTCAGTGGAGCTAAACATTAACTCAAGCAAGAGCATAGTTATTCCATTTACCCGGAAAAGAACACTTCCAGCCATGAAACCCATATCCTTAATCGAGGAAATCATGGAATGGAAACCAGATGTTAAATATCTAGGGATAACCCTAGACAGTAAGCTTCTGTAAAATAAGCATGTTGAAATAACTACTAGTAAAGCAATAAGAGCTTTGATGGCGTGCAAAAATCTAGCTGGTAAGAGGTGGGGCTGTAAACCAAAAATACTGCGATGGATGTACGCCATGATTGTGAGACCAGCAATTATGTATGGGGCATTAGTTTGGCACACAAAAGCAAGTCAGTACAGCACGAGGAACGCCCTCGACAAAGTTCAAAGGCTTGCCTGTGTGTGCATCACTGGACCTATAAGAACGTATCCAACTAGTGCACTTGAGATCATTACAGATCTTACACCTCTACATCTGGTGATAGGAAGATCTGACCAAGAGGCAAGTCTTAGAATATCTAAGGAAGGTTCAGGCAATGAGAGTATTGAAAATCAGGGAGCTTGGTCCTCTCTGACAAGATACATCTCATTAGCGAATCTCCCCAGTAACGAAATGATTGGGAAAGTAGGCATCGCAAAGAATTTCACCACAATGCTAAATACCACGAGAGACTGGGGAAGGGAATACACCACCCAAACTCTCAAAGAAAACACCATTAGATGGTATACGGATGGTTCAAAAACCAGCATAGGAACAGGAACTGGAGTATTTGGACCTGGCACCAGATACTCATTATCATTAGGCTCCTTCCCGAGCGTCTTTCAGGCAGAAATATTTGCGATTGAAAGATGCGTGGAAATGAACCTAGAAAGAAACTACCACCAGAAATGTGAGATATCGATCCATTCTGATAATCAAGCAGCTATAAAGCATTGAGCTCCCATGTCATTGACTCAAAGTTGGCATGGAAGTGCCGAAGAAAACTTGATGAAATGGGTAAGAATAACAGGGTCTCTTTAGTCTGGGTTCCTGGCCTCTTGAGAATCACGGGAAATGAAGAGGCCAATACACTTGCCAGGAGAGGAGCACAAATGTCCTTTATTGGCCCGGAGCCTTTCTGTGGTGTAGCAAAATGCTGCTACCAGAAAGAGTTTCGGAAGAAAGAGGAAACCGAAAGAGAAGCACTCTGGCGGTGCCTTCCCGGGTTGGAACATTCCAAACAGTTCCTGTGGAACTTTGAAACTGCTAGATCCAAAAAATATTAGGACCTCAGTAAAGATAAGCTACATCCCCTCACGGGCTTTCTTACAGGACACTGCCGCCTTAGGAAGCACTTAATGAGAAAAGGTCTAGCAGAGATTGACGAGTGTAGATTCTGTGGGAAGGAGGATGAAACTCCGGTTCACCTAGTTTTGGAATGCCTCGTCATTGCAAGCCAACGCAAGAAATGCTTCGGACAAGGAACTTGTGAGAGTGAAGACCTAACCTCGTTGGAGCCGTCCCAAATTCTAGAGTTCATTAGAACCTTGGACCTGGAATACGAGCTGTAGCAGTAGCGAGAACAGCTCTGATAGGGGGGGCATAATAAACCTTTGGTTTCAGTGTACTGTAACCCCGTTTAAATCTAATCTAATCTAAATCCATATTTTCCATGTTTCAGAGAAACGAAAACTTCAAATTTTACTAAATTTCACCAAATATCCGATGGCTCCATAGGCCACTTTCGAAAGCCAAACTCAATTTTCCTAATTTTTCAACTCCACACAGGAAATTCTACCTTACCTATGGGAAACTACAAAAGTGACCAAACCCTAGTTTACTCTATTCAACTTGAACTACAGACACCATCGAAGTACGAGTACTGGTGAACTATCCAAACGGGTAGTAGCCACACTAAGGTGAAGCCTAACTACATCGGCCAATGATCTAGCATTGATAAGATTTATCAATACCTCAGACGAACCAATACACTGATAGATCCAGTAAAGAGCTCAGACATCTATTTACCAAATCACTATCGTTACACAGCGAACATTATACCACAAGAATTCTAAAAGGCAGATGTTGATTATCTCCTGAAAACAGACCATTGCAATCCATATAATGACGTGCACATAAAAATAGTGTTCAAAAGGTTTTCATGGGTTTTCCAGGCTTCTCACTTCAAATGAAGCTTAATACCAACGCAACAGATGAAATGCCTATATCAGCCAAGTCACACCATTATTCATACATTTATAATAAATAGCTTCAATGACCAAGAAATCATTAGGGCAAGTCAATCACCGTAGATTACTCCATGGTTCGTCCCCAAAAATCGTATGCCTCAGGAAAAATTAAATGGCGAATAGTGGCAGAAAAACCGAGAAGTCAACGAGAAGACTTATCCAATTCCAAACATCATATCTTTGAAGAAACTGGAGAGATGACAGTACTTCTCTATCCTCGACATCGCCAGCGGCTAACATCACTCTGATATAGAAGAAGGCATGCAATATCAAGCAGTTACATGGAAAATTCGAAAACAATCGCAGCACCACTTCAACTAGGTAAACAATAGTAACTATACACATCTTCTGAATAGCTCCTACACAGAACTGTGAAAATTCACACGACTTCTTTGTGAGACTCTAGAAGAATCAGAAGGTCGACAATATGTGCCATCGTCAGCATTGTTTTCTTTCCTAACAATTATTTTCCAAGGGATGGAAAAGCTACAGTTCGCCGTGGTAGTAGCTCAAGTATGGCATAGCACATTTTTCTGATGATTACACAGAATTGCACATTTCTAGTTTGCGTTTATTCTAGTGGATATATAAGATCGATTTGAAATCATATTGCAGTTAGTTGATAAACTGTGGTTTCTATATCCTAATATAGTAATTAAGGTCCTGAAAATAGTGTTTCTTTGGATGAGTAGACAAAATTCTAGGACCAGCCCTAGGCGAGTCCTGGAAGCGTACACTGTTATTCGGCAAACGAGTAGAACAAATAAACGGTTTTAGAGATTGAAACTAACTTTTCCGCATCTGTGGCCCTGAACAATATTCTATCATAAAATTGTTACTTGTATACACTTCGGGGGATGTATCGTGCTAACAAACCGAAATTTCTCCAAAAATAACCAAAAATTTAGTATATCTAGTTTTATAGGACCCGCTGTACTCGCTCTAGTCAACTGAAAATCAATAGGGTACATCTGTGAGACACCTTGAACAATACTTATTCATAAAGTTGATTAATCGTATACTCTCTGGAGGCTGTATCGTGCTAACAAACTGAAAATTCTCCAAAAATGACAAAAATTTGGTACTTCAAGTACCACAGCACCCGTTGTACTGGCTTTAGTGTGCTCAATATCAATAGGGTTCATCTTTAAGACGCTCTGAATAATATCCAATCATAAAATTCATCACTTGCATATACTCCGGAGGCTGTATCGTGCTAACAAACTGAAACTTCTCCAAAAATGACAAAAATATCGTACTTAAAGTACTGTAGCACCGATTGTATTGGCTCTGGTGAGCTGAAAATCAATAGGGTTCATTAGTGAGATGCCCTGAATAATATTAAATCATAAAATTGGTGACTTGTTGAACTCCTGAGGCTGTATCGTGCTAACAAACTGAAATTTCTCGAAAAACGACAAAATGTCGTACTTCAAGTACCATAGCATCCGTTGTACTGGCTCTGGTGAGCTGAAAATCAATAGGGTTCATCTGTAAAATGTCCTTAACAATATTCCATCATAAAATTGGCGACTTATGGCACTACGGAGGCTGTATCGTGCTAACAAGACTTGCAAGGAAAAGTGGCCGACGACAACGACGACGACGACGACATACACACAGGATTTTTTTTCTAAAAACCGTTTTTTCGTGTTGTTGTTGATGGATAACGTGAAAATAACTCAAAAAAAAATTTCAAATTTCCAACTTTTTTGTGGGTAAACCAATACTTTTCTCGCATATTAGATAGGTTGGCGGAAAAGTAAAAATGAGTCACAATTCTTAATTATATTTCTTTGTAGTGCCAAATTTCCAACATTTCAACATTTTTACACTTTTTTGTATTAAACATTTATATTGAAATTCGAGTAATTGCAAATATTGAAGGGATTCAATTTGTTTGAAATGCTTGGTATATTTAAATGCCTTTTGTTGAAGTCAGAACAAGATGGTAGAATTTGAATGGTCTTGGCAATTTTAATTCTACTTTCGTAAATGAAACTAACTATTTCTAAATAATTCCACAATACAGTAAGAAAATGGTATACATTCTAAAAAAATGACAATTGTTTCGATAATACTATCATCGTCACAATGACATTTCATGTGATGCCTACCTAATTATTAGTAAGTATTTTTGGTTAGACGAGGTAGTGACCTACCTTGTTATTGACTTCATATATATGAATAAAAATAGAAGAATATATAATATTACATATATTAATGCTTAGATATTATAAGCCCTAATGGGGAAATCCTGGATATATTTTCCCATTTGAGATCAGTATAACTGTGCAATGATATAGAAAACCAGGAAAACTATATCTACTGATCTTTACAATTATTATTTATGAAGACAGTTAAAAAGTGGAGAACTCCCTAAATTTATCTGTTCATTGATGACTTCATATTGTGGGTTTCTTAAGTGTCTTTCAATTTCTAATTCTTCAAGGAAATCCAGTTCTTGTTTCTTATTACAAATATGGAGTACTTCAAGTTCAGTGTTAGATGTCAATAAAAATTTTACCAGCATATGTGACGGATTTATAATTTGTTATTTCTTTAGATAGTTTAGGAAATATTAGCTTTTTCCTCTATTTTATTAATCAATTCATTAGTGTTTTAAATGAAACTCACGGTTTCTAGTTAATTCCACAATATCATAAAAATTGTTGAAAATTCTAAAAAATTGAAATTTGTTTCGATAAATCAATATCATCGTCAGAATGACAGAAGTTACATTTCATTTGGTGCCTACCTGATGTTTAGTAGTTATTTTTGGATAGACCAAGAAGTGACCTAACTTGTGATTGACTTAATATATGTTAATAGAAAAAAGAAGAAGATGTGATATTACAAAATTATTATATGTAATGGATAACCGTTGGATGTTGTTATTTGTTTAATTGTATTAACTTCTTTATCAAAATTATATTGTTTGTTTTCTGAATATTGAATAATCAAGTACATTATTAACTCTTTGAATTTTTAAAGCACGAAAATTGATTGAGTTATTTTCTTCAACTTCTAATGTAAATTTAACTTTTGGCTGTAAATTATTAATATGGTTGAAAAATACATCTGTCGTTCACTGCCTATAAAGCAAGGCTAATATGTCATCTACATATCTATATCAAAATAAAATATTTCTTGAAATGCTACTTTCTAAACTGTCCATAAAAAGGTATGCCAAAATTGGTGATATAGGGCTTCACATTGGTAACTCTTCCATTTTAAGTTTATACCTTATTGTGAAAAATGAAATAATTCTGATTAATACATACATCAAATAAATTAAGTATATCTGATTAATTTTATGTATTATTCAGAATATTTCACTTTATTACAAAAGACTTGAGATATCTTTTATTTGAAGCATATCACAAGTATTAATTTACCAAGTTCTGACGAAGATGAAGCAATCGAGATGTATAGGTACCTTGCTGGATAGCAACACTTTTAAAATTACAGTCGCACTACGACTTGGTTGTGAAATTTGTGAAAAGCACTCGTGCAAATGTGGAGCTGAAGTTGATACCAATGGACAGCACAGCCTCAGATGTTCCTACAGCTTTGAGACGATACTCACGACACTAGGAAATAAACGATATTATTTATCGCTGTCTCCCACATACCTTTCTCACTGTTCCAAACAAGATGACACGCTGCTAAAATGGTTCTTACGAACAAGATAATAAATACAGTTCGATTATCGATCAAAATCTTCCTTCTCTCCCTTTTGCCTTTGTAATAATGGAACCGTAATGAGAACAAGCTAGGAAGACTACTGGCAAAGCATGATGGAGAACCAAGAACTCGACTCTATCTAACACAACAGATCGGGATCGCCTTCCAAAAGAGGAAATGTTGTGTCTATAATGGGAACGTTTCAATCATCACAACCATTTTCTGAAGTTTTCTATATGTGTTTTAGAGCCTAGCAATTAATTTTATTTTTGTTAATTGTATTTAGTCTTAAATTCATAGTGTTTGACATCTTGTTACGTGAAATATGAACATAAATCATATATCTCAACAAGTTCTCCCAATATTTGTTTTGGTATCTGGTATTTTCACAAGCAACATGTCTTCCTTGTCATTTATTAGATCAATTGACATTTTTGTTAGTCCTCCCCGTCTGAACGCATCGGCTAACCCAATAATTGTTACTACCTAAAAACAAAGCAAACTAAGTTGATACTTTTATATCCTACAATCGTAATATTTTGTTAAAATTACCTTTAGTATAGATACGTTTCATGATGCGCTTCCCTAATGATCTTCTCGCTGCTGAAGACTTCTGATTTCTTTGCTTTATAACTAACATTCTTCCTTTTAAGAAATGCGATAATTTTTAAGAAAGTGGCTATGTTCACATTTTTCTTCACTAAATGGTACTTCTCAACATGGAGTAGAGGATTTGACAGTTTCAGATTTTTGTGCCAAATAACCCAAAATTACATATCCTCTGTAACAGTTTTGCATTTCTTCATATCCATCCATTTCGTTGATTTTTTAGGCAATAATACTGCTGCAGCAGTAGCTGCGGCCTCTGTTGCGGCTGCAAAATGCTTGTTTTGAGTACGGTTACCCGAGAAATATTTTTCTGAAAAATAACTGTTGGGCAGTCACCTGTCAATCCATTTGTATTTTATTCATTCCATTCAATATTAACAAAGAGTGAGTATGTTAAAAATGCTTCTTGTAGTATTTTCTATATTCTTTGTCAGGTTGATTTAGCCACACGCATTTTTCGGAAGTTCAAGAGATACTGAATTGATCTTTTAGCGATGAACGTGATGAATTTATTATGAACATTTTGAAATATTTCGTAAACTTGATATTAACATTTGATATAACTTATTGGATAAATTCTTGGTGTTGTTTTTATGTGATTTCAGCTTATTTGTTATTTTCTATTAAGAATACGGCGGAGGTCAGAATATAAAATCAGACCAGGAGAGATAAAATTGGGAAAGCAAGACATAGACAGAAACTGAAGTTAAGACTAATAGAAGAAAACATTGAAGAAGGACAACTATGATGGTTCGGTCGCATACAATGAATAACCGAATAATGAATATTAAAATTGCGTTTTGAAGCTAGAACATACAAGAAGAACTCCAGAGGAAGACCAAGAAGAGGATCGCTAGTAGAAGGGAAGGCGGCAGTAAGTAAGAGAAACTTAAAAGGGAAAAGATAAAAAGGCAACGCGGGACAGATATAAGTAAAGAGAGCTGGGGAAGAATACCATCATACTAAACTCCACTAAACAACCCACACCTTCGAGGGTGCAGATTATAAGGAATAAGTAAGTAATAACGAACTTGTTAACTTGTTTGACAAGATCATGCAAAATATTGTTGGCACAGAGATAAAACAGATAAAAACCACAAATCTACTTAATATAAATTATTAGTCAACATTTTTTGGAACACAAATAATACAGTTCCTTGTCAATTTTTTTAACATATTAAATCACTTTATCAGATTATATCAAATTACAGAAATCATAATTTTTCAATATTTGGTAATTGGTTTTATAGTATAGACATTTACATTTTTTCGGTTTTAAAAAATTTCTCCGTATGCGGGTAGTAAGATAAATAATTTTTTTATTCATCTGTACCATACCCAGATAACACTGAAGGTACAAACATATTATTAGCATGTGCTCAGAAGATGATCATTCGTACATTCTCTAAAGTATATACATAAGACATCCATAGCGCGTGGTGAAAAGAATAAGTTCGTGCTATTTGAAGTCGAAATTGTACATTCTGTTAAGTATTTGCCAAGTACATACTGATGAGAATGTGCAAGTCACACATTACTTTTAGTACATGTTAAAGATGTGCTTAAAAGAATATTTTCTGGTACATCCTAAACACTTGCTAACTAGATTCCCCTTAGAACGATCCCTCAATTTTGCAAAAATAAAATATGAAAAATGTACAGAGTTTATTTACGTTTTAATACTACAAATATATTAATACTGGTTTATTATTATTGATGAATGTTTATCGGTTTATTGTTTATCTTTTAAGGATACCTTAAGTTGAATCGTTTTTAGTTTTTTTACTAAGATAAAGTTATCACAACTGTATGTGTAATAAAGTGAAAAATATAAATGTGTTCATCTTTGATATTCACTTTTTATGTAGTGTTTTTAATTTTGTTTCGCTTTCAAAATTGGAAAATTATTTAAGTGGTTGTAACTCTCTAATGATTCAAGGCTGAATCTAAAATTGAGTATGTGAGAAATAGAATACAGGTTATGTCAATATCTAAATTTTTGGACTGAAAGCGTGATAACGAGTTTTGGTTTTTTAAAAATAAAAAGTGAAGTATCTAGTGAAAATTATTAAAGTAGGTAACAAATGTAGTAATTGCATATCATATACTAACCGGTCCTATTCAAAATTAAATAGGAGCACCGAAAAGAGGTCATAAATATAGTTCGAGGTATTATAAGCGTATATCAAATAACAGAATATCAGCAGATACTCAATTATTGGTAATATTAAGTAATGATATCGCTAATAAATTCTCCTTGGTTGGGGTGAAACAAAAAGGGCCATTCAAGGGTTTAATTCTCTCAAAAGTTATATTAGGTAAGTCATTGTTCATGGATTGTATCGTGACAACATTCTACTATATTATTAACACACCCAGAAAATCATATTTGATTGGTAATTTCATTGAATATTTTTTGCAGATGCAGTAAAAGTTTGTTTTAGGCTAGCTACAGAAACATATATTATTAGTGTCATTAAAGCGTGGCTTGTGTTTTCTATTTTTAGAGTAAGGATGTGGAGATAATTAAGATGTGGAATGCATATGCTTTATTCTAAGAATTATTATTTGGTTTAAATAAGGCAGAATATTGTTTTTTTTTATTTTTTATTAAAAAATGTTATTTTCGTTAGTTTATTATACAGTGCTATTCAAAAGTCCCCTCCCTCCCTAGTATCCATTGAACGGCTACACTTACATTAATAAAATTTGGAGGATCAAAATAAAGTGTTGTAAACTTCTCTACGAATGGTAACAGGTGACGTAATAGTAATAGATGACGTCACAGTGCCACTCTGGCCAATAATTTTAAATAGGACCTTATGGCAAGTGATATCTCGTTTGAAAGGCATTGACATTGGCTACATAGCCATATTAATTTTGTTTGGGTTTAAATTAATTTTGACTGATAAATTAAATAAATTCCAAAATTATTGAAATTATTTTTTTAAATTTAATTAATCAAATATCAACAATGGATTCTTATAGCAAGTATTCTAAATGTGCTCCGTCTACTTCCTGACAGTAATACATCCTATTAGTAAACTCTTGTCGTACTCGTTCGAATGTGTCAGCTGAAATAGCATTGCATTATTCAGTTATTCTTTCTTTCAAAACGCCAATGCTATCTGGTGCCGTAGTATAAACCTTGGATTTCAAGTACCCCCATAGAAAAAAATTTAACGGTGTCAGATCTGGTGACCGAGGTGGCCATTCTATATGACCTCGCCGGCCGATGTATTACTGTCAGGAAGTAGACGGAGCACATTTCGAACACTTGCTATAAGAATCCATTGTTGATATTTGATTAATTAAATTTAGAAAAATAATTTCAATAATTTTGGTATTTATTTAATTTATCCATCAAAATTAATTTAAACCGAAACAAAATTAATATGGCTATGTAGCCAATGTCAATGCCTTTCAAACGAGATATCACTTGCCATAAGGTTCTATTTAAAATTATTGGCCAGAGTGGCACTGTGACGTCATCTATTTCTATTACGTCACCTGTTATCATTCGTAGAATTTTATTAATGTTAGTGTAGCCGTTCAAAAGATACGACGGGGAGAGTGGACTTTTGAATAGCACTGTATATTAATTATATATCAGTGTTAACGATTTTGGGCATCATTTGAATATTACTGGCAACTACATTGTAATATTTGTAACAATATTTGTTCAGGGTTTTCACAAAATCATTACTGTATGTACGTCTTACATAAAATCTCGAGATCCTGAACAAGTTGGAGATAAAGTATAAAGTCATATGTTAATTTTTCAGCTAAACACAAATAGTTACAAAAATAAATAAACATTTTTCACACATATAGCAGCTTAAGCAGAATTTCTTCTGCCTGAAACATTATGGAAATAAGCGGAAATCCACAATTAGTATGCCATTGTCCATTGTAGACATTTTTGATAAAATGTACTATTAATAAAGCTCAAGAGTTTTTGAAAGATATTGTAACTTCTTATTATTTTAGCTATGCATGTAAATCAGGGAGTCTAAGAACAAGCTCAACTTATTGTTTGAAATCATATTTCTTGAAATTTCATATAGGCTTTCAATCATTTTGGGCTATTGTTTTATTTTCATATGGTATATTCTGTTTAGATGTTCATGTTAATAAGTAAATAACAATTTCTGGAATATTTTATCACAATGGTTTGTACCTTTTCATTTTTTGGTACAACCAGGTTTGATAAAATATTTAAATAAGGTGAAATATTTATACTAAACTCATTCTTTTGAGTACAGAATAGCACATGCATAAGATGTGAGTTTGCTCTACTATAGAATATGATTTTCACGTGAATTACATTCCAAGCAGATGTACATATTATGTGCAATGTTTGTACTTTCCATACAAAATTCTAAAATAATTGAAATGCACATGCAATTAATTTGCTTTGGTATGTAGATAGAATGTCTGTAGCACAAACTTATACGGGACATTTCCATATTCTTGGAACATCCTTAGTACATGCTGAATGCAAAAAACGCATATCCATAGCATATTATTATTCCTAAGAGGATATTCCTATCATATGTATAGTACCTAAAATTGTTTTCTGGTTAGGCACAATCATTCATCTACATAAATGAATAGGCCAATTTGAATTGAGTTAACCGCTATATGAAGGTCCTTAAATAAGAGGATTATTCAACTCTGGTAAATAGTCGGAATTATATTTATAGTTAATACAATTAAAAGATTTTGGATTCACGCATCCTTCTTGTGAATGCGAGTTGCCATACAGTGAATCTGTTTCGTATACATGATGAAAATTTTAATTGCAATGGAAAATATTGAGTTAAGTCGATTGATTCCTTTCAATTTCTTGAGATAAAGTATAATTAAACGTCTGCGGGAAAGTACTTTTTCCTGATCTATACAGTAAACCAGGATTAGAATTAAATTTCTTATCAAATCAAATAATATATAACAATACGGCCTATGTTATGGCGTTCTCTTCTTGCATAGCGTGAGTATGGGAAATAAATATTACTTCTAACGTCTCTCAAAAATAATTGCCAGTCTGTTGATGTTATATAGTAACTTTGTCCTCTTCACCTATAACTTCTTCGGATATTTCTGGGAGTTATATCTAGGTTGGAATTTCTGAAACCAATGGTGATATTCATACTTAACACACTGTCAGTTTACCTTTTGAAAACGATAACTTGGTTATCGACACGCTGGTCAGACAGTGTAATTGTAAACGTTAGTGTAGTGGTAGTAAACAGTGTGTTAATCTGAGTTATGTCTGGAATTTTTCAAATTCCATGTACTTATACTATATACTTATAGTATATTTAAGTATAAGTGGATAAAAAGGTCTTTCAAAAACGCGCGATTTTTCGAGCACGACGGCGCAGCCGGAGTGTTTGAAAGATCAGTTATCCACGAATACTTTACGCTATTTTTTTAATGGTGCACTTTGAAATCATAAAATATTATTATCATATTATATTATTACTAGATAAAAAAGTTTCGTTTCATAAAAGTCCTCCTCGATGCCCAGCCAAGTTTCATAAAAGTCCATCCTAAGTAGTATTTATTTTTATCAAAAATGTATGTAGAATTACAGGAATTGCAAAAAATAGCATACACACCTCTCGACATAAATCCCTTACGTGGATTGCTTCCCTCCGCTCCGTCCTCAGGAATCAAACACCACCCTCGGGATTGAATGGGTCACTTTAGTCGCTTGATGTATGATATACTATTACACATTTGACGTTACGAGGTACTGCTGTAAGATCCATAATCAAAAAGTTTTCATTTAGACTTACGTTTCTCGAGTTGTTGTTGTTACCATGCAAACTTTAAAAAACGCGCGTGTTTGAAAGTTCGATTTAAACACGCTGAGGAGTACTTTAAATAGGTAAAATGAAGCACCAATAAAAAAGCGAATAAAATATTGTTTAGAATATTGGGGTTCCTAAAATTGTAGGTGAAGTGAAGAACATAATATCAAATAAAATTTGGACTTCACTTCCAATTTTCAACAACAATAAAGTTTCAAATTTGTAATATCCCGTGGCCTAAAAATATCAACATATACAATTTTGATTTCCTCACTCATAAATAAACCAAATTCGAAAATCCTGCTAAAGACAGAATTGAAATGTCTTCGTAATGAGGCAGCATTCAATATAATTTCTTATTAAAAGTTAGAAATGGAAATTGTCCTATTTTTGTATTCAAGAATTTATTGTATGTATGAATATTATTTTTATTATTCCATTTTATCATGCAGTCTCGCGTTGTCATGGAAGATATATAGGTAAGATTTTCTAATAAACTATTTAATCGAATGAAAAGTAAGCGAACATATAAATCCGAATTATCAGAGTATATATAAGTGACAGTACACAGCAATTATCAATATTAAATCATCATACATGAGCCTATCCAACTTATTTATCCAAATACATAACTGATTTCAATTATCACATGATGTTCCCGATAAAACGATAAATTTCTTTTCTTTTTTTAGATTTCAAGAAATTGGGTGATCAATTTATTATAGCGTTACCTAATATAGAACCATCGTTTCACTTACTGTACCAGTTACAAACAATTTTGGAAATTACTTTTTTCACGTTAAATCCCTTAAATGTTCTGAAATTACTCAAAAAAATACTGTGAAATTTATTAATCAATTATTCATGTAGTGAAGAAGTACTTTTAGTTTCGTACTCTATATCTATATCCAAACCAGCATTTGCTCCAAATAAGGTAAGGTAACAGCATTTTTGGGGCAAGTGCAGTATATCCCATTTATAATCAAGTTTCGTAGCAAATAGTACTGTCATCTATGAAGATTATCTCTAACTAGTTCGCTCAACATAATTCAACCACAACTGGACACTTGTTTCTTCCGTTGTGTGAGTGACACGTTTCTCAATTTTAATGCGCATTTGAAATTCATATTCGAGTTGGCATAAGTTTTTAAATCTATAAACACCGGTGAATCAGTGAATCTTTAATTGGTAAATTGTGGTGAGTACGTATGCTAGTTAAGCTGTTTTTCTAATCTTAGGGGTATTTTTCCAGTAACTAATCTAAATTGTTGTTTTTGATCATATGGCTCACTTGACCTGTCTATTTTCTTTAGTGCAGCTCATTTCGCCGGAGGACGAGCGTCATACAGCGCACTTGCCCTATGTATTAACTAGTAATTTAAATTTTCTTCACAGATATCAACATGGTGCGAAAATATATCAGTAACAGTAATCGGAGAGCTGGATATTCTGCTGAAACCTTAAAGTTGGTCATTGCGTACGTGAAAAATGTTACTACTACAGCGTATGGAGCTAGTAAGGTTTACAATAACCCTATACATACAATTAGAGATCACGTTAAAGGCCGAAGGGGCCAACACAGCAGTACGTACGGTCGGAGAACAGACCTTAGGTATGAACAAGAGAAATCATTGGCTGACCGTATTCGCTGCCTAGAAAAATGGGGATTTGGATTATCCAGGAAAGAGATAATACAGTTAATAGGAGAATACGTTAAAATAAACCAGATTGAAACCCAATTTAAAAATGGATGTGCAGGAGAAAACTGGTTGTTAAACTATAAACGTCGCCATAATCTCTCGACAAAATCACCACAAAGTATTAAATTTGCAAGGAAGAAGTACATGGACCCATTTTTGAATAATCAATACTTTGCGTTATTAGAAAAAACCGTAAAGGAGCTTGGTTTGGAAAACAGATCTTGTCAGATTTGGAACATGGACGAGATAAGTTTGTGCTCCTACCCATCTAAGACCAAAATTGTTGGGCAAAGAGGACGTCCATTAACCCGTACGACTTGCAAACGACATAACTATATTAAAACTGCCTCCACATACGAGTCATATGTTGCATCCCCTAGACATGAGTGTATTTAAGTCAATGAAAAGTCGATGGGACGCTAAGTTAGTAGACTGGCAACGCAAAAATGTAGGCATTAAAATTCCTAAGAGTAGTTTTTCCAAGCTCATCAGCGAGATATCGACTGAAACCAAACCAGAAATATTGGTAAATGGTTTTATTAAAGCCAGTATTAGTGCAGTAAACCTTAATGTAATCCCTCCAGAAAATTATGATCCAAGTACATTAAAAAAATGAAAATCCTTACAAATACAGAGTGACAGTTACCAGCCAGCAATATCCTCATAAGGTCAGGGCAACTCTAATGGCCTTATATCTCTAACGTATCAAGAAATGCAAACTGATGATTCGGCTTCTTTGGCTGAACGGGCAAGATGAAAATATTTCAGATCAAAGTGAAAATCGTACAAAAGTTCCTGACAGTAGTGACAATTTGCCTCAAAATATAACTAGGTTTGCAGAAAATTTGCTCAAATCATTAAAACGAGATCAAGTTCCATCAAAGTAACCCAGAAAACATGTCTGCTTAGAGGCAGAAGTTATAACAAGCAAAGATGTTTTAGAATTTCGAGAGAAACCAGATGTCAAAACTGGAGTGAAACTCAAGATTTCAAAGAAAAATGACAAGGTTGCCGATAAAAGTGACTCAAGAGAAAGCAACTTTGAATCTTGGAAAACTGATTAAAGTGAGGAGAGAATAACAGAGTTTGATGAAATGTCAGAATCTGAAGTTGACCAAACCATATCATCACCTATTGAAGCGAATATTTCTACAACAAGGGAAACCGATTTTCATAAAATCTAAAAATCTATAATGGAGACTTTGTATTGGCTAACTTTTTTGGAAAAAAGAAAAGTTACAAATATGTGTGTCTGATAACATCATTGTCTGATGATGAAGCTGAAGTAACTTGTTTACGTAAAATGCGAAAACCATGGGAATTCAGGATCGAAGACCAAGACAAACGCTCCATTTTATTATCCGATATTATTCAAATACTAGGTCAACCTAAATTGGTATCATATGGAGATAATCAAAAATATATTTTCTCAAGTGCTGTAGATGTGTCTGATCAGTAGAAAGATCTGAGTTATTATTAGCTATATTTTATGAAAAATACATTATGTTAGTTACGCATGTTTTTTTTCACTTTTATAATTTGATTTTCATTCGATTTTCTTAAGGTGGTGCATTTTTGAACATTTCTCTTGATTATCTAGATTTTGAACGTGTACTAATAAAATTTAAAAAGTTTATAGCTCATGTATTTTGGCCAGTTTTGTTTTAATTGCATTTGAAAGCAAACATTTTACTGAGATGATTACTCTTGCGTCGTCTATGGTTCGACACTTTTGAGCTAAAATATTGGCGAAAACGCACTTGCTTCATTATTCGGGGCAGTGAGTTTTTGGCACAAAAAAATAAAAATTAGAATTTCAATTTTTATTGTCATTGGTCATTAGAGTATACTATACCGTGATAACTTATAAGATGGCAATCCGATGACGCTAATATCAAACACTAAATGAATTTTTAAATTCATTTTTTGGTACGCTCTCACCCCACCTCAACTTATCTGTTTTTCAGGCAAAAATATTTCCTTACAACTTGGTTCTAGCTGATGCTCTTTAAACTTGCTTTTTTGTGCAATATTTCTAGTCAATTTTGTTTCTTGAATTCTATACCATTTTTTTCACTCACAATATTCTTCCAATATATTTCTTTCTCCAAATTTGTCCCTCCTGGGATTCATGTTCTTTGTCATTCGACTCCAAATAAAATCTATGGCTACTTTCCAATTCAAGTTTATTATTATTTACATTTTACCTACTACAAATTATTATTTGTTCTTGAGTATCTAAAAAATTTCGATATATTCCGTTGTTTCTTCACGCATACTTATTCTCTTTTGACATTGGTCACAATTGAAAGTTAGCTTTCTATACTCATGTAATTAACATAATTATGCTTTTCTTGTGTATCGATTGAATTTCGATATATTCTCATATATTCCGTTGTTACTCTTCATTTTTACTTATTTTCATTCAGAAAGCTTTCTATAATTTTAGTTAATAAATCTGCTGTGATCAGCATTATTATGTTGTTATTTGCACATTTTCATGTCATTTCTTCTAAGATGCATATAGCCTTTCAACACAACTTTATAATTCTTGAACAGTTGCTATGAATTGTAGAATTTCACTATTTGTTATTGCGTGCATTTATTCAAGAGTTCCATGTTTATGTTAGTGGGGTGGTTATCCAAGGATGACGTAAGACAGTTGGTTTCTTTAACAGATAAACTTGGCAGCTGCAAAAATTCATGCTTTGTGAGCATGACAATTATCATTTTTTTATTGTATATATTTATTGAAACAAATATTGGTAATTTCCCCAAATTCAGTAACGTTTAATTTTGCATTGGAAGATTAACGAATTTCATCGTCCAACAAGAACAACCCTTCAATTAACTGCTACACTTCCTCTTGAAACATTTTCTAATTTTTTTTCATAACAATCTTACAAATGTTCTCCAAACGAATCACTCACAATTGAACGGATGATTTGTAGAATATTTGTCTTATTGTAATGTCTCTTGCAGTTGCTTCTCTTATGGTGGACCATCTGACATCACAACTGGGGAGGAATCGATAACAACTGAACTTATAGGTTCAGTGGGATTCATTTATTACAACTACTACGCTAACTTCATCTTAACTCAATCTTAATAACCACTGTGAAGAGATATAATGCTACTTAGTATTTATGATACTATTTTCCTACTACTATTATTTCTTGGTCTGTTCAGCTAGTTAAAATAGTAACTGATCTTTTTCTACGTATTTATTGTCAGACACGTACTACGTACCAACCTCGTCGTTTATACTAATATATAAATATTGTTCATGCTGCTTATTAGATACATTTCTAAACTAATTATGTTGATAATGGACTTCTACATTTCAACCATTATAGAACAATATTACAACAATAAATTGTACTTCTCTTCTTACAGGATCCTACGCTTTTCGGAAAAGATTAGATCATTAATAATATCTTTATAATTATTTATGCGTATATCTAACAATAGTAATTATTGTCTATTTTGCAATGTTCGCAAGTTTGAAGCAATAGTACTTTTCATTGTTTCTGCATAATTGTCTTTTTCTTTATTCACTTTAACCGCAAGTTCTATAAAGAATAGGGTACTGTTACAGGGGTACGACGCATTTGACCTATATTTGTAGTACCTGAATCTATGTACTTTAATTTCAAGGTTAACACCATTTCTTACAATATGAAATGGTCACACATATTGCGAATCAAATTTTGTCCGGTCCTCCCTCTTTAACATTATTAAATCTCTTAGTTTGAAATCTGTAGGAGGATCGCTCTAAATGTTTTGATCTTTTCGTATTATTTTATGTTTTATACAAAAATTTCGGGCTCTCTCATGCCCAACATATTAGCACAAATCATCATCCGTCCCATTTATAAAATGTGTGACATTTTTCACAACTCCCTATCCATTCAACTCGATTGGGCTATGCTCAACAGCGCAGGCACTTGACCTAAGTCATTGTACCATTCCCAATATTATGTACTTCCACTCCAGAAGCTTCGTGCCCTCTATATATAGACCACTTGCTTGGTTGGGGGGATTTCAAGCAGTTCTGATGGTTGTATTGTTTGCTCTTCAAAATGCTTCTGCCTGAGTTCTTGTAAGTTCTTACATAAACAGAGTATGTGAGTAGGTCTTTCATCCCTCAATTCACATTTATTACAGATATGTTCACTAACTTTTCCCATTTTGTATAGAAGTTTCCTTAGGGTACATTGTCCAGCAACCATATCGAAAACTGTCTTCAAATGTCTCTTGCTCAGTTTCAATAACCTGATGAAGAATTCTTTGCTTACCTTTTACGGGAAGCTTTGTGTATGAAGGTGATCTTCTGTCAGCCTCCATTTGATTTGATGTTCCTCGTCTAGTCAGTTCCGGATTTCCCCTCTAATGCAATACTTAGTAATTCCACAGAATGGTTTCGGATCTAGGAAGTCTCCTTTAGAGCCATGTTTAGCTAACTGGTCCGCCAATTCATTGCTTGCAATCCCTTCATGTCCTGGCATCCATACTGGAGATACTGTGTTGTCCCTTGCTCCTTTAGAGCCTTGTTTAGCTAACTGGTCTGCCAATTCATTGTCTGCAATCCCTTAATGTCCTGGGATCCATACTAGAGATACTGTGTTGTCCCTTGCCAAACTATTAAGGGATAGTTTTTTACAAATCTCGATTCAGTGGTTGGACTGCTAATAGCTTTAAGCAGAGCCTGGCTGTCAGTGAATATTTTAATTTTTTGTCCGGTATAACCTCTGCTGATGTTTTCATAAATACAGGTTGTAGCAGAATCGTTTCTGCTTGAAACACAGATCTACATCGACCAATGCTGAAGAAAATTCTCTTCCTATGTCCATTTATACCAGTCCCAGTGCCATGGTTCCTCTTAGAGTCATCGGTGAACCAGATGATGTCTCCAGGATTGCATCACCTATTCCCTAAACGGAATAATGATATTCACTTGCTCAGTGAATACTCTGTTATCATAATATCCAGACCCATTTGAAAGTTAGGTTCCTCTAGTATTGTCCCAGTTGTATCAATATGTCCTTCTCGACCATTTTTCGGGGTCCACATGTCTTCCGATTTCAGTCAGGATTGCCATCATTGCCTCTGCCCGAAAAAAAAGTTCCAGAGGAGGAAGGTCAATAAGGGCTTCCATTGATACCGTCCCCGTGCTGTTCATTGCCCCGGTAACCCCGAGGAGAACTGGTGTTTAGATTGTAGTTAATTTATTTTCTACTTCGGGCACTTCTGTCCTTCTCCACCAAATCATCGTTCAATAGGTGATCGTTCGCCTAATTATTGTTGTGTTAAGCCAGTGTACCACCTCAAGTCGTATTCTCCAGGTTTTGCCCATAACTCTCCTGCATTGCACGAAAGGCTGGTTGTCCTGGCAGTAATTTTTCGAGGTGTGTCCTCCAATTCAGTTCAAGTGTCAATTCGTAAGTTTGGTTGTCTTTGGACTGACTGAAAGATTCTCTTTAAGGCATCAGTCTTTCACAATTCGTAAAGTTTCTTGTAAAACATTCATGAATGTCTCCAAGAATTTCCCCTTGGTGACAATCATTAGGTCGTCCGCGAAGCACTGTGTCTATATGCCTTGATCATTTAACCTGCAGATCAAGTCATCCACAATTGAAGTCTACGATAGTTGTGAGATTACTTCACTTTGAGGGCATCCTTTAGGTCATCATGCATGTGTGCCGATATTCTCCTATACTCTAGCTTGGATATTATTGATCTGCATGTACTATTGTTTATGCCTCTGTTTTTTTATGAATTTGTTTATTGATGACAATGATATATTATCAATAGCATTTTTGATTCTAGAAATGCTGCAAGGGCTATTTATTTTTCATTCAGACTGCTTTCGAGACCCGAGGCCAAATTATGTAGGGCAGATTCTCCTGTTTCCCTACTTGATAGGCCCATTGTGTATAGGTATGCTCTTAAGCACTCCTTGTTGCAAATGCATTTGTATTACTTTTTCATGGTTTTCACCATGAATGATGCAAGGCTAACTGGTCTGTTGGATTTAGCCTGGGTGTACGATTCTTTCATTGGCTTGGGAATAAACACCACCATTGAAACTGTCCATGCAGTTGGTATATGCCCTAAAGCATGGCTACTGCATAATATCAGAACTAAGGGACCCATTATGATATCAATTCCTTCATGCAGGAGCTTGAGAAATATGCCTTCTCATACTGGAGTTTTATAAGGGTCAAATGAATTTACAGCTCATATAATGAGATGGGGTCTGAAGATCTCATTTGTTAGGTTCCAGTCCTCTTTGGTAGCCCTTGTTTTGGCTACCGGCTCGTTACCGTAATTTGAGTCTATATTTATCGAACCTGCAAAGTGCACACTAAGGTGGTGTTTCAAAGCCTTTTTCTCAGTATTTTCGAAATCTACGCTTAGCAGCTTAGTTTATTAGTAGTGTCTTTTTTGAGAATTTTGTTAATTCTTACCCTGTCCGGGACACCTTATATGTTCTCACAAAATTCGTATCAGGATATTTTCTTTTATATTCTATTATTTTTTAATTACTTGCACCTAGTTTAGCCTTATATGCTTTCTAGTTGCCCATCTTTTTCGCTTTATTCGACAACTCCCTATTGATTCGTGATGATAATATGTTGTGTTCAATACTTATCAATTTTGTCAGAACACCAAGAACTTCATTTTTGTATTATTTTTCTTGGTCTATTCTAATTTCCTTAGTAAGAACATGAGTAGGTCTATAATTATCGATTAACAATTATATAACATAACAACAAAATATTGTACCTACTGAGTGCTATAATTCACCACATCTTAGACCAAACGTGTGCGTTTCTCGTTGACAGTTATTGCAATTGATTTTCACTTTTCAAGGAGGATGTAGTCTAATTGGTATGATAATCATGTATTATAGTTATTAACAACATTAATCGTGAAAAGGCAGAGGATTCAAGGAACCCTAATATGCCTAACAACAGAGAAATACTATGTATTGGGCTACCACTGTCAAACCTAAAGCAAAGAAAAAGAGAGATACAGTGAAATCACACTACAAAATATATAAAGAAAAAAATTCAAAACTCATAACCAAACAAATATGCTTAATCTAAAAAAATTTAACAAATGGTCAAGAATTATTGAAATGCCAAACTTTCATCTAAACAAATAAAAATCTAACTTATTTTTAAATCCGTTAATGGACGGGGAGTCCATAATGTCTTGTGGAAGACCATTCCAAATATAAAAGACCCTGTAGATTCTTTTTTCAGTTTTAGAGAGTGACCACGAACTAAATTTCATAATCCGGATCCGCGGAATTCCGAAATGGCACGTAGAAATGTTTTGAAAAGTTTTCAACAAGTAGTGAACGACATTCATGGAAATGAGGAACAGTCTAGAGTGAGCGCTCTGGCAGAATGCGGGATGTGGTCACCCCACGTACAGCTCGAGTTTACTGTGACTCCTTAGTCATTGTGGGGCGACACTGAGATTAGAGACTGACCGTTAATTGTATAAGATAGTAGGGGGTTGTTCTTTTCTATATGAAAACCAACACACCTATCAATATTAAGAGGTAATAGCCACTCAGAACACCATTTCTGCACGTTATCTAGGTCTTTTTGAAGGTCTTCGTGGTTGATGAAAGGATTACAGTACAGTTGTGTCAAGTCTGCGTAGAGGGATATAGAACTAAAATCACTGAAATACAGGATAAAGACCAGCGGACCAAGGACAGATCCTTGTGGAACGCCAGATACAGGTTTTTATGCCTAAAAATTCTGAGCGACCCTGAATTTAAAATTTCCGTTCGTTAAAAATCAGAAATCCACTTGTTAAATGTACTTCTAACCTCCAAATGATGCAATTTATAGAAAAGTCATCGCCAATATACCCTATCGAGGTAGATAACGTCAGTAGGCTCATTATTATCCAAAGCCTTGGCCTAGTAGTTAACGAAGAGACATAATATCGAACGGCCTTTGATAAAGACAAGTTGCTGATGAGGGATTAGATTATCATTGAACAGAAACTCAGAAATCTCTTCGACGACTATCAATTCTATACCTTTAGAGACAATGGGTAGTGGGCTACTTGGACGGTAGTTATTAGCATTTAATTTGTCACAGGTGTAAATAAAGCTGATTTCCAAGTGGGAGGAAGACAACCTTGAGAAAAGGAACAGTTCATTATTAGTACTATTGGATTTGATATTGAATGCTACACCAAGAAGTGACCAACCTTGTGATTGACTTATTATATGTTAATAGAAACAAGAAGAAGATATGCTATTACAAATAGTAAACCTTAGATATTATTAGCTGCTCATGTTTATGGGTTCCATGTTTCTGTAGCCAATTATTGTACTCAGATGTTCACTTTGTCTTTTTATGTTCTTAACTATCTTGTCCATAATAGGTATAAACAGTAACGAGTATAAACTGTCTCCTTGTTTCATTCCTCTGTCCATTATAAACTCTGATGTCTGCTCTGCAATTTGTATTCTAGCCATTACTATCTTATTTATGCATCTTATAATCTGCATTAATCCTCTAGGTATTTTCATTACGTTAGTATTGTTCATATTTCTTTTTTATATACAAGACTCTTGAAATTATTCCTAAACATTTGTATTATTTATATTATATATGTAATTATATTTCATGATGGGTAATCGTTGTACTCAATTCACTCCTTTGAAACAGGCCATAAATCGACTTCAACAACGTTGAAATTTTGGATACGGAAACTAGTTTCCACAAAAAAAAATAACAAGTCTACCAATTTTCGACAATATGTAGATGAATTGGATGACGTGTATAACAATGTAATAAATAAAATGTAATTTCAATTTCCTAACTTTTGCAATTAACCAATAGATGAACTAGATAAAGTTTCAGATGACTCATAGTTAGAAGAACAAATGGTTCAATTTGATGAACGAAGGGCTGGAAATGATTTAGAGGATAGTGACGTATTTATAAAACGATTTACTTCAGTCTCTTGTTTTCCTTTGTTTTGTATCTTATATCTTATATACTATTATCTTGATTCAACACTACAAATATGTTAATGTATCTTATATCAATTATTTTTAATTGAACATTTTTCTACACGTTTCCTAGTCATATTAACATCACTTTTTATCAGCGAACAGTATTAAATCATCGGCAGGGAATATTCAAAACTCCAACTACTTTCATGTGTCTGTTTTCCGTCTTCATTTGTCACAGGTTTATTTCCATAACCTCCAAATCTAAGAACATTGCAAATACTCCTCTCTGTCTACTTATCTGCATATCTTTCCTCTGGTCATTCCATATTCTAAAGAAAAGAATGCAGATATCACTTTTTATGGAATGTGCAATAACAATATTCTATTGACTACTTATATAAATAAAATGAATAAAATCAAATTTATTTAAAATTTTCTCTTAATTCAGTTTATCGCGAATAGGGTGGAATGCATGATTTCTGTGTTTTCGTATTACTTATTGGTACTCTATATCAAACAATATCCAATTACTGGAAAAAATTATTCTCATCAAACAAACGGAAGTCCACCGCAGACTGAATTGTAATACAATCAATATACAATCTTGAAATATAGGTTAACGGTCGAAGACGAAGGTATTACCTTCAATACTCAATTTCTACTTCAATTAGGCAGTATTCAGATATAACGGTTAGCATCATTGGTTACTCTGATTTCGATAATTTATGAATCAATTCTCGCCTGTAATAGACATTTAAAATGGTCACGAATCACATTGAGCATAGGTACTTTGAAATAATATTTTGCCTCCGGTGACTGTCAAATGAAGATGATTTGTGCAAAAATATTTTCAATGCTTTTTAATACTTTCTATCAATTTAAAATAATTTTCGATACATGAATTGAGAATTCTCCATTAAAATAATTAATAAAATTACGCATCCTTTAGAGTGACTAAGAAAAAAGTGGTAACCGATATATCGTAGAAAATAAGTGGTAATTAAGGAATACATGAGGAATTAAATGAGGAGTTTTTTTCAAATATTGACATATGCAATGCTAACTACAAACTTATTGTCTGGTTGCTAAGGATCGTTACATGTTTTCATAACATACTCCATTTTTGGCAATAATATTCCTGGTATTATAGTTTTTAATTTGAATAAAATTGGTTATATTTAATGGATTAACAGTCTCCCTGCTTTTTCCTTCAACAATAGTCCACTCAATTCGAACATCTCTTGTACGTTTTTGCCTGTTTATGATCATATTCATTGTAAGATAAATAACGAATAAGTTTTACAAAAATACAAGCGCTGGTTTTCATTACACTCAGAATACTATGTGGCAGAGGGGTTTTATGTAACAAATTTGGTATGACACAGCTCAGAAAAACATGGGCTATCAATTTTTGATAAAATACCGTTTTCATTTAAAAAAATCGATGACGTCACATCTGGTAAGGTAGTGGAGATAAACGTTATTTTTTCGGAGAAGCAATTAGAAAACAAAAATGAAGATTTACCTGTCCGCGCTTCTCTTCTGAAAATTGTTGACTCGTGTGATAAAAGACCGTTTCCATAGTTTGGGAACGCATTGTATATCCTAGTTTTCATATATCTGGCGCTAGGTAGAAAACGCTCCAATGTCCATTAAGTAAATCAAGAAGTCATCCAGAAGTCATGAATACTGCCCCAGGTCCTGATGATATTCTATCTTTAATTTTTAAAAACCTGCCGTAAAATGCTAAACAAATTCTTTTAGAGATCTTTAATAACATATTCTTACAAGACGAATTCCCCAATCTTTGGCGTCAATCAATAGTCATATCTATCCTCAAACCAAACAAACCAAAAATCGACCCAACTTCATATCGTCCCATTTCACTCACATGTAATATGTGCAAACTTCTGGAAAAAATTGTAAACTATAGACTGACGTGGCATTTGGAAATTGAGAATATCTCTGTACACAGTCAAAGCGGTTTTCGTAGAGGAAGAAGTACTACTGACAACTTAGTAACACTCGAATCTGAAATTCATGCGGCTTTCCTAATGGATCAAAAATTATTAGCCATATTCTTAGCCTCAAGTAAAGCTTTTGACACTACTTGGAGATATAACATCCTGAAAACAATTCAATAATGAAATATTCAGGGCCACATATTAGCAGACATAAAAAACTTTTTGAATAATAGAACCTTCCAAGTCAGAGCAATTGGCCACAAATCTTCAGTAAGACAACTACAAAATGGAACACCCCAAGGATCCATTTTAAGCCCTACATCATTCCTCGTAGCAATAAACAGTATCGTTGATTAAATACGCAACCTTATATGCAAGCGATCTAGTTATTTATATTAGAAGCCAAAATGTAACATTAGCGTCGCAAATTTTACAAACATGCCTACATAACTTAGAAAATTGGTCCCTCAAAACAGGTTTCTATTTCTCGCCTGGAAAAACACACTATGTGGTCTTCAATAAAAGGAAATATTTAAATAATTTAAACATTTATTTAAATGGAAACCCCATTTTCAAAGTGGATGAAATGAATTTTCTGGATCTCACTTTTGATTACCGGTTAAACTGGGCAACACATTTAAAACAATCATGTCAACCGAGAATAAATTTACTCAATATTCTATCAAACAGTACGTGAGTTTCAGTCACTACAATCTTACTCAGTCAATACAAATCATTATAAGAAGCAAGCTGAGCTATGGAGCTATCTGCTACGAAATCACTAATAAAACTTTGCTGAAAAAATTAAACTCCATCCAATCCACTGCCATACGAGCATCACTAGGTGCTTTCAGAACTAGCCCTGTATCCGCTCTGAGCCACCACTGCATCTACGTCAATAAATGCTCTCCCTAAACTATGCCTCTAAAATATCAGCAAACATCAACAACTTATCATATTCCTCCACATTTAAAAATATCACTTTAAATTTTTATAGAAACAAACACTCGAAAAAATTACCTTTCTACCAAATGATCAAAAATATAAGTTACGACAATGAGCAATTTAAACATTCTCTGAGATAAAAATTAAATATCCCTCCATAGATAAATCAAATACCATATATAGAAACAACCCTAACATTCTATCAAAAACAGACCACCACTCCCTCCAAGATACAAAATTCTTTCAATGAATTAACATCAAAATTTTCCAATTTCTCTTTTTTTTACACCGATGAATCCGAAACAATTACAGGAAATACTGCAACTTACATATGTAAAGAAAAAGAATTTGCTCTGCGCCTGCCACAAAATTGTAGTATATACACTGAAGAGGCTTTTGCTATACTCCATGCCCTGAAAATGTGCAAAACATCAAATGAAAACAGCTTTCTTATTATCTCTGACTCATTAAGTATCCTAACAGATCTAAAAATTCACATCCTTCATACCCAATCCATGAGCTCATTAAAAATAAACTTTATTACTTGCGATAGAAAAACATCTCGTTTTTATGGGTACCATCACACATGGGAATAAGAGGTAACGAGGAAGTCGACTCCCTAGCCCTAAAATCAACTTCTACTGATAATTGATGATAATCCTAACAGAATATCCCCACACCGATCACAGATACTCAATAAAAAACACATATACAAAAAACGGCAATCCATCTGAGAAGACACTGAAAGCAATCTGACAAAAATAATGCCCGAAATTGAAACCAAATTCTCACTAACCCATAAAAGAAGGGAACAAGTTATAATAAACCGTTTAAGAATTGGATACACATGCCTAACACTCCATCCCTTAACAAAAGAAACCATACCTTTATGTCAAACATCTCAGACTCAACTCACAGTAAGGCATCTGTTACTTGAATGTCCAGAAAATAAAGAACAAAGAAGACGCGACAATTTAGAAAACACTTTAGAATCAATTTTCTCTTCAAATGGAAACAAAGTGCTACCTTATCTCAAAGACATAAACTTAACATCTAAAATCTAATTTTTGTTATTATATATGTACCACACTATTTTACAAATGTCTCCCCTGCTAATAACTCTTAGTAGTTGATACGGGGTTATGTATGTTTAAATAAAAAAAAGTCAGAAAGATTTATCAATGAATATATTCTAAGAATTATGATTTTTTGAGATTCCTGATTATGAATAGGTAATTATTTTAATATTATGATATGATATTGTTTTCACTTATTGTAATAAACAAAATATGGACATTAGCCCTAAGAAAAATTAGCAGAAAGTTGACATTGGCCCTAATTAATGGATAATAAAACGACCTTACCAAAATAAATATTCTATTTGTTAAAATGAAAAAGCATTATGTAAGTTGAAAAATTAATGCTTGTTGTCGCTCATATCAGGAATGTCTTCAGCAACTAGCTGGGCTGATCTGAAGATTTTCATAGAAAGGCTTATGATAATCGCTGATGTAAGGAAGCAAATCTTGTAAATTGCTAACCCTCAGATCTGCTAGGTCATGGTTCCAAATTAATTGGTTTGATTGACTATAATATATCCATATCTTTTTCTCGATTTCCGTATCTATTTTATCCTCGTCTAAAGTTGTTTTATGAAATAACTGGTATTTATACTTGTGGGTAACTTTAATCCATGGAATAACTTCACCTTCCTCATTTTGCTTGCGATGTGTCAGTTTACCAATAAGATGACTTTTAAAATTCAAAAAACCTCTTTGCTGCATTTCATAGACATTCAACAGGCGGTTTCTACGTACATATTGTATAAAATTAGTCCAATATGTGGTATTTCAATTTGGACATTTAGGGGAGACTGAGGATACATTGGACAGTTTTTGATTTTTTAGTGATATTTTTTTCTGTAGGTAATCCACCATCACCAAATTTTCGGAGATATTTTTTCAACCCATTCGTAACGTTATTTTGTTAAGAGGCTATTTCTAAGTACTTTGACTTTGGTAAGGCTTGAAAAATTAGTAGGCAATTGTCCATTCTATCCTCAGATCTGGGGCAACAATGGACATGCTAAGGGGATACCTTCGACATATGTTGATTAGAATAAAATTCGTTATTTAGAACCTCAAAATCAAAAAGATATTTATTCCAGAACCAGCAATCCCAAAATATACATTATATAAATAAAAAAATATATCACATACATAGAACTATTGCAAAAAAACTTAAACTTCTAAAAAAACTAGGCTAAATCTTGCACAAAATGCTAAAAAACTAAGCTAGGTAAGGAAAATCTTGGATGAAATACTTAAATTATTGCAAACTAAACTCAGTATTATCTACGTTAAAATATATCATATTTTTGAAGCGCGGTCGTGTACTTCTGTTGCCTTTGGAAGTATTCAAACAACTTCCTCGTTAGATATAAAAGAAGAATCTTTCTCCGTTATTTGAAATATATTTGATGGAATAAGTCTCTTATAAAAACGAACTTCAAATCCATCCCGATGTTTGCGTTGTACTCGAGCAACATAATTTCTACCAGATGATGCAGTTTTCCCAGGAACTTTTACACCTTCCTCAGCATTATTTATGTCCTTGTCTTCCTCTTGTTCAAATTCATCCCATTCTGAAAACGAATCCTGTGTAATATTTTCATCTATTTCATTGCTCTCAGAAGAAGAGCTTTCAACGAGTACTTTCTTCTTTAAAGTGTGAACTTTTTTTAATGCTGGTGACGTTTTTCGATTTTCTAGCTCTTCCTTATCTGGAGTATCGGTAGCAATCATGCATCTACCTCTCTTCCTTCCTCTCGAAGCTATTTTTCTCGGACCTACCTTCGGGTATGGAGTAATTAAATCGGGGGGAATAAAATAAGTTGATGTGCTGTCATCGTTATTTGCATCTGGTAAAAAGCTACTGGTAGAAGAAACGTCTTCTTTAGAGCTGGACGGTCAGAGTCGGAAGAGCACAAATATTCATGGTCTTCAAATATATTTCTGTCTAATGGAAAAATTCCACTTTTGCGAAAACCTGACTTGATCGATTTAGGTGTAGCAGCTCGATCCCAGGCTTTGGAGCATAACTCTGGTAATGCATGAATAGAAAGAGTTTCATTAGGATGGGATAACATTCAAGTGTGCACTGCCTCGCTAAAATATAAGACCTATCTAGTGGCTGCAATTTATTAGATGTATGTGGGGACAGTGTAAGGATTGTTATTCTATTTTGTTTGCAAAAATCAACTCCCTCAATACTAAGGTGTGACTCGTGGTTGTCTAATATTAATAATACTGAGTTTTCCTTAGAGCATTTAACATTTTTTTAAAGAACTCCAAAACTTTGAAAAAATTCTCTGATGGCATCCACCCAGATTTGTATACCAATCCCATGGATCCTTGCATTGGCCCTGACATCATACGATGTTCATCGAAACGTACTCTAGGAAAAACCCAAATAGGTGGTAATGCGTTCCCATTTGCACATATAATTCCAACTTGCGTTACCAATTCGCCGCGCTCTCTGGAAGTAACTTGGCCAATCTGTTTTTCACCCTTTTTACCATTAACCTTTTGAACTGGTGGTACCGTTGTTACCCCAGGCTCGTCTAAATTATATATCTGACATGGTTGATAATTGTGTCTTTCTGTCACTTTTTCGAACGCAGTCATTCGGGTAAGAGATGTGGCTTCTGGTTTTCTCACTGACAACGTTGGATTTCGCCGCAAAAAAACCGAGAACCATTTCTGAACCTGCCATTTCACTTATTTTCCATGAATCTGGGACTTTCAATGAATTTCTTATTGCATACTGGAACGTCAACTGTCTCGTTTTTTTGGGCGTGAGTCTATAAAACATACAGGAACTTTTCAGTAGATATTGTTCTAGTATTTTTTCCATAGTACCAGGAAATATCTATCGATTTTTAAAGTTTGGATTAAATGAAATATTTTGAATTTCATTTCCCTTGGCTTTTTTTACGTAAATTGCTAACCGGGACTTTTTAACTTTTTGGAGTTCAGCCACTTTTCTGAGGCTGCCTACATTGTTTATCACATCTTCGACTGCCTTTCGAATATCGCCTTCAGGAAATTCCCTGTTGGTTTATTTCTTGTAGACTCTGACCATCTGAAACAAAAAAAAATGATGATGCACGGAGAGTTGTTTGTAGGAGTTGACAAAATTAACAAGTTGGGGATACAGCGGACACTATCCACTATATCCCCTATTTACATTTTATTATTTTTTTATATTTATTTGAAAAAACAAAAACAATTTTAAGAAAATATGATCATCATTGGCTCTTAAATAACTACTATTATGTAATCTCAATGTCGCATTTGAAAAAATACATAACCGAAAGCATTGCAAAACGTTAGCACTTACCATAAATCTTCTAACAAAACCTTAAAAAAACGAAAATTCACTATAAAAAAGACAGGCGTCTTCACATGGCAAAGAGCATTAGCAAACTGATTCTTCACCAAAAGAACATTCGAACGCTCGCACTGTGGCAGCAGTATCGCAATTTAGGCGGTAAATTTGAAGGTGTCCATTTTATTCACTTGTCCAATGTATCATCAGTCTCCCCTATTGTTTAGATAATATTGTCCTCCACAAAATGGATATACCCATAAATTTATGATACATTTCTTTTAAATTCCTACAAGGTTTTCTCATTTCATGCATTACGCAAGACGGCATGGAACCCAACATTTTAAAATTATTCTAAACGCCAATGTCTGGAGATTGGCCCTTTTCCTATTGAACTAAGATGGACATAAGCCATCTTATTATTTAAATAATCAATTCGTATAATACTTGAGGACATTTGCCTTTTCTGTGATTGAAATATGTCATCTGAGTAGTCAGACGGAATCATTAGCTGCTAAATGCCATTTTTGGACTTTGGCCCTTTTTCCACCGAGCTCTCAATATATTCTAGTAAGGAATGACAACAGTCCAGTTTTGACGCTAAACTACTACTATAAATTACCGGGAATCGGTCTAGGGAACACAATAGTATATTGTATAATTAGTGGGAAAAGCATAATATTCCCAAACGACTGTGATAATTACCAGACGAGGAGCGTAGCGACTACTCTGGTAACACAGGAGTTTGGTAATATGCTTTTCCCACGAATTATACATACTATTTTTTCTTCACTAGTTGATTTACATTTGAAAAATTAATTGAAAAGTATTTAATTGATACCTCGACTTCAAATGAAAATGATCGAAACGAGAAAAACCAAACAATTAGCCATGCAGATTCAACGTCTATAAATTCTCGTTGCCCTCCAGTATAATTTACAAATTGTACAAACTGTACAATAAAAGTAAATATTAACAACAATTAATTTGTGTTCAAGAATATCGTTATTAATTAGATATTTCTTTTAAGTCTATTATAACAACTTTATCAATACCTATAAAAATCAAAACCATACTTTGTTTCATTTTATTTTAATAATCCATTTGTGATATTACCGCACGCTACAGCAGTGCGGTAAAAATATTACCGCACTGTTATTTTCTAATTGCTTAGCAACTGCCCACTGTTCTGGAATGTTGAGCTTTGCGCATAGAAAACAGATCAAAATAGTGTCACTTTTCCCACGATCGGAGAAAAAGTAAATTATAACACGTTTTTTGGAGATATTTTCAACCACGAATTCTCTTTTACCGGCTAAAAATGAGTACATTGTATTGGTAAGAAGACAAAATATCGACCTAATTCATATTAGAAGAATGTATTGGTTGTTTGATAAAAAAAATTATTGACGATTATTATAGCATTGTGACAGAAGTGATCGTTTGAACAAATTGATTCATCCGCTAATATTAGGTATATCAAAATTATTGAGATAAAAATTCTCGAAATGCAGCGTTAATAAGATCAGAGAGGAATTCGCAGCAGGGAAGTCATGCATTCATCACTTTTCAACATTTTATAGAGAGGAAAGTTGTGGAAAATAGACTAATCGATTTGACGTTTGTAAATTAAGGACATATGACGGATATGAAGGTTATAGCATTCTATGGAAGATGCACTACTTAGCCCACTTTATTAAAAAAATTCTAGAACATACACTATACAGCCATGGGGGAAGAAAATGTGTAGGTATGTAAATCCTTTCAAAAAACAATCATCTGTATACCCTAAGCTTCGCAGATGATTAAAGTCGTACATTATTCAGAAGTTTTCATTAGTGTTTTAAATGAAACTCAACGTTTCTAACCAATTCCACAATATAATTGAAAATATTAAAAATATTAAAAAATTGACGATTGAATATCATCGTCAGAATGACAGAAGTTACATTTCATTTTATGCCTATCTGATGTTTAGTAGTTATTTTTGGCTCGACCAAGAAGTGACCTACCTTGTGATTGACTTAATATGTTAATAGAAAAAAGAAGAAGATGTGATATTACAAATATTGAAGCTTAGATATTATTAGCCCTATGGTGATATATATATATATATATATATATATATATATATATATATATCCAGGATATCATTTACTATTTTTTGTACTGTTTAATACAATGTCTGTATCAGACTATCTGAAATAGTTACTCCCCTTTACATATTTGCCAACTATTTGTTTTTTATTTTATTTATGTAAGTAGCTTCTGAAACATCTTGAACATTGAAAAGATTTTCTTCTTGATTCAAATATCTGCCAACATACGATCATGTTTTATTATTAATAATAATATCTACCCTATTTCAATATTAAGTTTTTTGTAGAGTATAATGCATATCTAGGATTTGAAATATTGTGATTCGTTTTTAAAATATATTTACTGACTAAAATATTTTAAAAGTTGAAAAAACCCTTATTTCGTATACTCTATTATATAATGTTAGTGTACAATTCCGCCACCTGGAATTTCAATGTACAATAGCCGATTAAAGTATTGAATGAGTATTAAGTTTTAATAATTATGATTTTGGAATAGGTACTTACCGATAAAAACTGTTGTTCGTCCATTATAACAAGAATTATAACTAAGTATAGAAACTGTAGCTGAGTAGGAACTAACGAAAATGAAGACCACTTTATTCAAGTACTTTTTCTTGCAAAAAATGTGCTTCCTGCAAATAAAATATAACACAAAACTGAAAACCACCCGCCATTTCATGCTTGTCTGCTTGTTATTTGTTTCCACAGATAACTACTTTCGTTTGTCAGTTCCTCTGTTTTCATCTTTTTTTATGTTACTGTGATGTTTAATATGAGATATTACTGAGAGGTTTATGAACTAATATGGTACAGACGTAATCGTAGGAAGTTACTAAAAATTATTTGGAAAGATGTAAAAGTAATTGCAACACATGTGATCATCTTAGAAACATGTTAATTTGTAATATTACTGTAACGTTCTGCATGTGACATTAGTGAGAAGTATATAAATTAACATCGTATGAATGTTTCCTATAGGAAGTTGCTAAAAAGAAGTTCATAGGATGTGCATGTAACTGCGAATTCAAGTATTATTGTGTACATCAAAAATATGTTTTATTTACATGACATGGATGTTAATAGAGTTGGTAATAAAATTAAGACATCTAGGAGATATCTTATCAACGTTTTAAATAAACATCACGAAAAGTCTTTAAAAAGAACATCACAAAAAATACTTGTTATGTTTGTTGTTTAGTGGGCAATGACCAAGAATAATGGAGAAAAGAAAATTTTGCCATTCAATAAAAAGGTAGCTGACCTGATATGAATATTTGATGCGAACACAGAAAATGGAAAAAGATGAAAATACTTATTTGTAGCAAGAAGTTATGTAAAAAAGGAAAATATAACAGACGTAGGCCCAAAAATGGAAAAATCTTATTTTAGATCATATGAAGAAATAGAATATTTTCATTCAATTTCCACAGTTTTTTTACAGTTTTAATTTAATAAATAACTGTCAAATTTAACTTATACTTAAAGTCAATTTTCATAGACGGTGATATTACATTTATTTCATATTCATAAATTATAAAATGCATCCACTCTTTCTTTTAGTATTCAGAATGAATGATTGTCTACAACACTTTAATAAAAATAATCGAATTTAAAAGTACGTATTGAATAGAATAACAATTACAAAAATGTAATTCACTTGTTGCATTACCTTATTCAATAATAAGATACAGTTTTTTGTACCTACACATATATAATGCGTTAAATTAGTGCCCTAATGTTAATGACATCCGCGGCAGACGGAACGTCGGTTACAATACTTTTAAGTGAAGAAAGCTTGGTCTAACGTTTCCTTACAAAAACCAGCTGATCGAGGAACGCTCTTCACTCGCTTTAATAGTTAAAGATCCCGCCAAGAAAGCACCCCTTACACACCACATATGTTCTTATTATAGACATATTTTGTATATCAAGGGGTCGTTAATTTAAGGAGTTATGAAATGAAAACAAAAAACTTTATAAACAAGTGTCGTTCGTTTTTCAAATATAACGATTAAGTGATAGAAAAAACACATTTCTTACGTATTTTAAATCTAAAGTGAATGCGTTGTGGCAATTCGTTGCATGTTAAGTAGCTATAAAAGTTAGTAATATAAATGGAATTGTATCATGCCCTTTTATGCAATGACATCTACGTTAGAATGCTAAATACTTTAATTTTAAGGACCTTTAACTATATGGTAAGATAAAGAGGAGAAAGCCAATTAAGCTAGTATAGTGTACTATGTAAAAGTAGAGTATTGTTTTGCAGTGCACTAAAATGTGACAAAAACTGTAATATGTTCAATCAAAGATTGTATCTTCAATAAGAGATTGTTCTTGAGGACTTTTAATTTTATATATATATATATATATATATATATATATATATATATATATATATATATATATATATATATATATATGTATATATATATATATATGTATACATATATATATATATATATATATACTATGTAAAATAATTATAAAAACCGTTATAAATATAAGGTTCTTAGTATTAGGAGGATCAATGTTGATGTCCGACGAACAGAGAATTAATGATAAATGTGGTTGCCACAGATAAATGTTTATACTTCATGGCCACGTTAACAAGTCTACATTTAAGCTACGTTAAATGCTAACTTTCAGAAAAGCCACATCATCCAATTTATTAAAAAATAAATAAACAACAATCACAATTTAATTTTACAATAAATACCTAGTTCATTACATTACTTAGGAAGTACTCATTCAATCGTTATATTATTGAACTTCATCTGAAGAAGCACTAACGGCTGTTTGCACCAGTTTCACTTAGGGTAACAATAAAGCTAGGACATACTTAAGTGTAAGAATTTGTTTGCACGGGTCTATCTTATGGTTTAAGCTCCACCTTAGTGATACTCCAGCTTTCTTAACCTCAAAAACTTCGTTTTTAGATTTTGCTGATACGGGTTTTTAAATTTGCACGGGTTTTCTATAGTGTTTTATTTTAAATTATCTACAGGGTGAACAAAAACATGAATTTTTTTTATCAAATAATGATCTGTTCTATGAAGACGACAACGCAGAATAAGTCAGAATTGGCGGGCCCCGACGAATAATTGAAAGGGCGGATTACTTTAACAGTTTTGATGACCTTTTATTTTTCCAACGATTTCGGGTTCAAAACCCCACGGCTTTACAAATTTTGGGTATAATATAAGATGAAATTGAATAACCATATGATATGTAAGTAAAGCCATACAAATTATAACAATTGTGACTCAGTTTTAGTGAAAACTAGCCTTGTACGTATTTGTACTATCCATTTGGGTTTATAAAATTAACTGAATTCAAAATTATGCAACGTCATCTCTAGGAACAATAGCTTCCTACGATATTGTGCAACTGGAACTCACCTAGCATGTATTGGGGATTTTGCTGGGGTTCATCTCTCAACGGTGTCTCGAATATTTGTTAGAGTTGGAACAGCCTTGGCCAGACTGTCCAATAGATTTATAAAAATACCTCAATTATAGAATGAAATAATTGAGAGTCATTTGAAATTTTATGAAAAAGCTCGCGTTCCTAGGGTCATTGGAGTCATCGATTGCACGTACATTAAAGTACAATCTCCAGGTAAGATGTATCATCAATGTATTATTAAAATAAATATTTTTGCCCATTGTTTTTTTTATTTTTCAGGTGGTCAAGATGCAGAGATTTTTAGAAACCGAAAAGGTTTTTCTTTCTGTAAACGTACAGGTTATAGGCGATGCCGATCTAAAATTAATTAATCTGGTCGCTATATGACCAGGATCGTGTCACGATGCTACCATCTTCAATAATAGTAGGATTAGAGATAACTTTGAAAATAGCCACTTTCCTGATTCAGTTTTATTAGAGAGAAAGAGACATAAGCTTTATTGTCATGAAAAATTTTACAATTTTATGGACAAAGCGAAATAATTTAAAAATAGATAAATATGAAAAAGTATATAAAAAATAATATAAACATATAAAAAATACTGATAATACTAACAATACAAAACATAATATAAAAAAATACAAATTCAAATTAATAATTATAATACAATGTTACCATCGTACATCAAACCAAATATTGATGTACGCCGATGTAACTCAAAAGTCTAGGGTAGATTGCAGAATTCTGCCACTGAATTATAAGGTCTCTCAAGCAGAAACGCCGTTGTCAATCTCCGGAACCTATTGAATGTATTTGCCACTTTTAATTCTAAAAGTAGCTGATTGAATAGTTTTTTGGCATTGAAGGTGATAGACGTTTTTACCAGATCAGATGTGGGTATTGTTAAGTAGATATCGAAATTTTTTCTTCTAGTAGGGTACCTATGAATTGACCTCTCAGTTAAATTGTGAAAGTGTTTGCGAACCAAACACACGGATTCCAAAATGAATAGCGCAGGAAGAGTTAAAATTTTGTATTTTTTAAAATAGAATTCGCAATGCGTCCTACGATTCAAACCATAAATGTAACGAATAGCTCTTTTTTGTATTTTGAAAATAGATGTGAAGAGGTGTAAACTACAAGACCCCCAGAAAGGCAAACCATAGCGAAGTTGCGATTCGAACAAAGAGTAGTAAGTTGTTGCAGCAGTACAAGAATCAAGCTGTTTAGATACAGATTTAATGGCAATAGAAGCAGAGGATAATTTTTTCGCTAAAATGTCTACATGTACAGTCCATTTAAGCGCACTGTCAATATGGAGGCCAAGAAACTTATTTGAAAAATTTGAAGATCTTATTACGTCATTGTTAAGTTTGAGAGGTTACAAAACTCCTTTGTAAGGTAGAACTAAAGTTTTCTCAGTGTTAAAACAAAGCCCGTTCGAGCCAGACCAGGACTTAATATTAATGAGATCATTGTCTATGGTAGAATGTAAAGTTCGTATATCTGAACTGCTCCAGGTTACACTAGTGTCATCGGCAAATAAAGTGAATTTACCATTAATTCGTAAGTCTGTGACATCGTTAATGAATACCAAGAAAAGAATTGAACCCAAAACTGAGCTCTGGGGTACACCACTGCTAACTGGTAAATTTTTCGAAACTTTTCCATTTGCTCGTACCAGTTTGTTTCTATATTCCAGGTGAGATTCAAACCATTTTAAAGGAATACCACGGATGCCATAATATCCCCGTTTGTCTATCAAAATTTCATGATTAACACAATCGAAGGCTTTTGCGAAGTCACAAAAAACCGAGGCCGTGAAAAGTTTATTATTAAGAGAGGTATATGTTCCATTAAGAACAGGAAACATTGCGTCATTAGTACATTTATTCGGTAGGAAACCGAATTGTTGGGATTTCAAGATTTTATATTTGAAAAGAAAAGGCAGTAGACGGTTTAGAGAGTTACTAGTATTCTGTTTCTCGCCACCCTTGTGGAGGGGAACAATTATAGCTCTTTTTAGACAGTTAGGGAAGAGACCTTTTTCAAAGGATTCATTGATTAGAGAACATCAAACGTTAATCACAGCATCTGGAATATTCAAAAACATCTTAGCGGATAACCCTTCACTGCCACAGGAAGTTTTGTTTTGAATGCTGAGTATGGTTTGCACTAGCTCAAATTTATGAAGAGGAAGAAACTATCAGTGATTTTTTTAGATGGAACGAGGAAAGAAAGATCATCACGATTTGGTGATATGTTACAGCTAATATTCTTACTAACGTTTATGAAATAATTGTTAAGTTCGTCTAGGTTGAGTTCAATAAAATTTGAGGAACGTGTTTTGTTCCTCAAATCATTGATAACAGACTAAGTTTCTCTCGTGAAATTTTTAGTTCTTGAGATGCGATTGTTATAATAGTTTTGTTTAATAGCTTTTATAGTTTTCTAATATTAGGTACGTAATTATTTCTATTTATTTATTACTTCTTTACTTGGCTGAAAAAAGGGGCAAAATTATATTAATTTGTAGATAATTTAGTTGAACTAAATTCTTAGGTGGCCATGAAAATGCTCCTCAATATAGATTTTTTTCTTAAGGGATAGCGGATATAATATGAGGACTTATTTATTAAATCCACTTCAAGAACTGCTGAATAATGAATCCCCTATAAGAACGCGAAATAATATCGAAAGAGTAATTGGCATTTGGAAGCGTAGGGGTTCACTGCTTGTTGTGTCATTTGATTTGTCGACTAAAATTGGGAACTATACTAATGCTTATTGTTACCACTGCTATTTTGTACAATATCTGTAGAGCAAATAATGAGGAAGAACCTCCGGAACCAGAAGATATAGATCTTTCTTACAAATTATAGAAGATGATGAAATACCACATATTCCACTTGTAAATGTTCAGGCCCCCTTAGCTAATCAAGTTCGACAAAATTTGATTGAAAATTATTTCAAATTCATTGAATAATATTTTTTTTATTATGCAATAAAAGTACATATGGTACAATTCTGTTTTATTTATTTTTTAAAGTAGCAAAATTAAATTAACATATTTTTCTACCTGTGACAGTAACAAGATCATGCCACGAGGACTGGAACAGCGGCTTATCTATTACCCTTCCCGCATTTTAGAAAAAAAACCAAAACGTCCATTCGATTTCCATAGAAATATAAAATATAGTGTGTTACTTTGAAAAACATCTGATCATAAGACTTTTGTTATTGATTAAATTGTTTTTTGGTACAAAGTGCAGAAAAAAATACATCAAATAACTATTTTTTCAAAAACCAAAAAGGTAAAAATAAACCCCTGTTCAGTCTTTGTTGGAAAAACCTATATATACATAATAATACATACGTAACACTTTATTAAAACTATTTTCCTACTTCCGTTGCTAAAACCTCATTTTGAACACGGGTTTGACATGCACAAAACGACTCTTTAAGCACTAGTGTTTAAAATGCGAGTAGCCACATCTCGTTTACCTTTTGTTTTTTAAACGTCAAATCAAATCTACCTTTTGTATGTTAAATTTCATGTTCCGTGATAGTTTTGTTGTTCTGTGTCATTTGATTTGTCAGTCAGCAGTTTAATCGTTAAAGCGCTAAAGACAATTATAGAAGATCAGAAAAGATTGACAGACAATGAAAAAAGGGGGAAAACAAAAAGAAATGGTGTAATAATAAAGACAGTTAATGGAAATGAATTATATATAGTGACACAGCAACTTTTACAAAAATTAATAGGAAGTATTCATGAAAAGTATTTACACACAGGGATAAGAAAAACTTCGATGATTTATAGAGAGAATTTTATAAGTTACATAGATATAGAAATAACTAAAGAATTAATCAGTAAATGTAAGCTTTGTCAATTAGGAAAAAGTACAAACATGATAAACAAGGATGAACCAAAAAGTGTCATTTCTATAAACCATTACAGATTAATTAAATAGACTCTATCAATAATTTAATTTTGAGTAACAACAGCAGCAAACACATTTTTGTAATAGTGGATGATTTTTCAAAATTTGCTAAATTATATCCAACTACAAAAACAAATTTAAAAGTAGCCAAAAATGATTTAGAAAAATTTATGGTGTGAATAGGAAAGCCGGAGCAGATCATTCTTGACAATGCAACTTATTTCAACAATGACAGAATAAAAAAAATGCAAAAATTATAGAATACAGTTAAAGTACACAAGTATAAGACATCCTTCATGAAATCCTACTGAGTCGGTACATAATAGGAGTCGGAAATATTTAAAATTAACAGCATATGAAAATCATAGACAATGAAATCACAAACTAGAAGTAGCAGAAATAGCTGTTTGTATAACAAGGAAGGAAAGTGCTGCTTTTCCTCCCGAGGATGAAGTAATCATTCAAGGAAGGGAAAGGCACTTTACCTCCATGTTATACATATGATTTTTATGCCTCCCTCAAATAACACAAATAACAAGACATTTTTAAATAAATTATTTATGAAACTAACAAACAAAGTTTATTAAAGAACTGAAACTAAGGAGTAGGTGGAGTATAACTTATAGGCACGTTATCAAATTCGCTTGAATAACTCATACGCACACTCATACTTTATAGCGTAACACACTTTGGAACTGTTAATCTGTCAATCGACCATAGCATGCTCTAATATTCCTGTCCTAAATTCGAAAACTGAATGAATCTATGAATTGAAGTCAAATTATTAATGTAAAAATCGTTAATTAAAATAACAATTAACTGATTTCCACCATTTTGCAAAATACAGGGTGTTCTATAAATAAACGGTAAAATTTGTACTTATATAATAGAATATAGGTTAGGTCGTCAGTGCCGTATAAGTTATTCCACTGATGACGTACTATGGCCTCACTTTTACTTTTCCTCCCTAGGGATTTATTAGAAATCTAAATAAAACTGTTTATCAATAAGTTAGTAATAATTATATTCAATGTGAATGAGAGAAATATAAAAAAATTGTGACTGCTGGAGACTGAAGCGGGAAAAATTTAAAAAGAATCCAAGGAGACGAAATTTTTTTTGTTTGACATTGATTGATGAATTGAAAAAGAGACAGCTTCTTTGTGAGAATGATTATAGAAAACTAATAAAATAAATCGAATGGAACAGAAGAAAACATCAAGAAAAACCAATATTATTAGAAAGCCAATCTAATGAGCAAAATAAAAAGGAAAGTATTCACTAGAATATAACTCAAAATTCAATTAATGAATCAGATAGCTGAAGACGTCAAACATATATAAGGTAATACATGGTGGGTTTCAGAAAAATTGGGATTTATTGAGTTTGAAATGAATTAGGTAATAAGAATTTTGTAATTTGAATAATCTATAATTTTGAATATTTCTGATAAATATACGTTATCAAAATTTATTTGCAAATTTAAATAGCATATACGTCCAACGGAACCACCTGAGAGAGGTTATTGTGTTCTAATCCAACTGAGCTGTGAACAGAAGAATATAGTAGGAGGGAAATGCAGGTAACAGATAAAAAATGGCGCCCCGCAAAATTTCACTCTAAAATTATCAAATTAAAATCTAATCAAAATTAAATTCTCACAGAAACAAACAAAAGCTCTACAATATATATATATATATATATATATATATATATATATATATATATATATAATCACATACAGGCTATCCCACCATTGTAGTGACGTGTGTTGATCACATATTTAATATTTAAGTATTTGAAAGAAAGTGGTATTTTGAGAAACATAATATATCTGAGTCTAGCGATAAATTTATTAGTCTAGGTACTACAAGAAGATGTGAAATGGGTGTTAACGTCTGAAAAGGTATACGGAAGTACGAAATAAGAAATGTGTTAATTGAGAAATGTTAGGATTAGAAAGGAAAATGATATGTTCGATGCGGTTTTATTATTGATAGTTGATCTATTAATTTCCATCGAATAAAATCTGAGTTTGACAATACATGACATTGATTAAAATAAAAATAAAAATTTATCTGAACAAGCCTTTAAGGAAACGAAGGAAGGAAGTGGGGAGAGAGGTTGTTGAAACGAGAGACTATTCACTTGACATATTTTGGTGACAGAAGTTTGATCCCGAAAAGACGAAAGATAACGGAATAAATTATATTGGAGGTGATTCAGGGATTTAAAATTAACCATAACATAATCAATACGAGGAATAAAACAAATATAAATGAAAATTAAAACAGTATATGGAAAACAGAGATTAAATATTATGGAATGATGCAAGGCTGGGAAAATAGTACGTGAGATTCTTTTAACACAGATTGGAGACATAAATAAAACATATTTAGAAGATTGTTAGCAAAATAAATAATTTGAGACGGTAACTAATAATTTGAAGAACATTATATTGAAAACAGAAATAAATATTTTAAAAAGAAGCAACATGAAACCAATATAAGACAGCGGAACCATATAAATAAACATATAAAGACGAGATTGTGGAAAAAGAACATTAAGTTAAAAGGTCGGTTAAATTTTATACTAGTTAGTTTATTTTTTTTAAAGTTGTGTAATTATCAAATTAGGTTATTTCGTTGATACTTTGAGACACTTCTATATTTGATTGAAAATTTTGGGAAATCTTGTATATTATTGAAATTATTTTGTTAATTATCGGATCATTAGATATAGTAATTTTGTTTAGTTAATTGTAATTTTAATAGATTTTCTTCATAAGGTAAACTAAGTATTGGAATTATCGAGAACAAAGATCTTTGTTTGAGGAATTCAAAAGAAGCAGTCCTGTATAAAAAAATGGTAAGAGTTTTTAGTATACAAATTAGAATTAGTGTTGGTAAAATTTTGAATAGTAATGGATTTAGGTCAAATTAGAGAAAATTAATATACAGGGTGCTTCTTGAATTAAAATTTAGAATAAAAACTTAATTGTAGAACTGTGTAAAAATGTTAATTTAGTTTTATAAAAAAAAATAACCGAAATAAAAAAAAAAGATATATCAGAACACTGAAAATTTTTCGAGAACCGACTCCCTGAAAATAAGAGGTCTTATATATAGCTGGAGCATATAGATTTACAATATTTTTCTTATGATAATTTGAACTAAGTCACAATAATTATTTTAAATTTTACTTACCTATTTATGGTAAGTTGGCGTCCATAAATTATTGAATATATAGCAAATTATTACAATCATAATAAAAGTTATATCAATATAGTGTTAATCATAATAATATATTAATACATATACTCTATCTAAATTCTAAAGAAAACATTGAAATAAAGAAAAATGTACATATTTGGATGTAATACTAGTGATATACAATGTATTATAAATAATTTAAAAGATTCAATATGCAAATAAAATTTGACATTACAATTTCGAATGACAATAATGCAGAAGATACTTAATGATACATAGATTTTATAAAGATTTTAAAAAAAGAATACAGATGTCGCTGGTAGCAAAATTACAATTAGAAGAAAAGAATGAAAATCTCTCTTTGTTATATGAAAACATAAATTTGTATTTTTTTTTAAAAAAAGGAATTCTTTGGTAACCAAAAGAGAAGAGAATTATTTATGGAAAAAGTTTAGTTAGTTGATTTTGAACCCCTCTCGAGAGAACATCTAATATGAGTTCTCTCAAATTTGCTGAATAATATAATAGTAATTGATATATTAAAATAGCATCAGATTATAATAATTAGCATGATAAGATCAGTGCGTGAATAATTCCTTAAATAATTATATTGAAATAGTGTTAGTGATTTTTCCGGGTTCTAAATTATAAATTTAGAAAAGTGGTTCCGGCGATTCTAAAAGACGTGTTTAGAATCAGAACGAGTGATCCTGATACCTAGTTGGTGAGTCCAGTCCAGATTTTATAAATTATTTTTCAAGAATTAACAGGCCTTTAAATAAAATTAAGATAGATGCATCTATATCACATTTTTGAATACTGACCAAATTAACGTTAAAGATATATAAAATTTCACCTGAAGAGAAGAGAAAATTTTTTTTGAATAGACAATTTTATCGCATATAGTTATTTGACATTTATACACGTCAAGTGTAATTTTCGACGATTTGAACGTTTAGAATAAGTAGTTAATTAGGTTGTTCTTCTAGTATATAGGTTGTTTTTTTAATTTTAAGGTTCGTAGAAAGTACGATTATTGTTCTTTATTATATTTTGGGAATAATAATTCATTTTCACTTGTTGTCTGATGGTATATATTATATAATTTTTGATTCCAACTCACTTTGGTATTAATTCAACTCCTATTTCATTGAATTTGAAAAATTTTGGATCCTATAAAACTTTTAATATAATCAGTGACATTTAGTTAATTTTCAGTGACAGAAAAATTGTAGATGTCATTAGATAATTTAATGGTCTTAGAATATATTGAACAAGCAGTCACTATAGATTTGCAATAGTATAATTGACAATTTTGGAATATTCTTTGGAAATTTATAAATTTAAAATTTTAAATTATCAATTTTTTTTAATCTTTGAACCTTCCCTGAGGTGAGAGCGAGTAAGTCGATTTTGTAGTAATTTATCTTTCAGAATATAAAATTTCATATTCATCTGAGCCGGGCATAATAATTTGACAATTCCTGTCAAAATTTCAAATAGGTTATATTCAGTGATAAAGGTGTTTTCACATTAGTGTAGTTACTACCACGATTGTAACAACAGCATCTAATAATCAAATTTCAAATAAAATCATATAATACATAATTATAAAAACTGTAGAACATTAAAAATATTAAAATTTGGCGGCCCAACGTGTGGCGAATTAAGAATTTTTCTTGATAATTAGGTTGACGTTAACATTATAATAATTGTCACCCTAAACGTGGGGTGATTAAAACTGTGCATATAATTATAAAAATATTAAAAATTTATTGACATTATTATAAAAAAAAATTTAAATATTTACGATGGAACGAAGAATGACGTTAAGAGATGGTAAACAGGTAGGAGTAGAAAGTGGATCCGATGAAGAAAGGGAAGAACAGGAGGATAGTAGACGGGAACCCCAAGGAGGAACAAATAGCAATGATCATTGGATGCAACAATTCTTTTGAAAATGAATGAGAATATGAATAGGAAATTTGAAGAAAATAGGGCAGATATGAATAGTATGGAAAAGAATATGCGAGGAGATATGTATACAATGAGGGAGGAGATTAAGGGGGTTATTAACAATATCACAGGAAACATGGACAGGCTGGAAAAGAAAATAGAAGAAGGAAAAATTGAAAATTTAAAGGAGATTAAGAAAATTAGGGAAGAAAATAATGAATTTAGAAAGAAAATTGAAAAGGTGAAAGAGGATATGAAGGGCCAGAAGGAAAATTTGCGCATGGAAATTCAAGAAATTGGCATTAAAATCAGGGAAGATACAAACAAGCAGGTGGTAGAAGAAGTTCAAGAACTAGGAAGATGCCTAGAAGAAAATTTAACTGGAGTAATTCAAGTAGAAGTGAAGAAACAAAATGAGAATTTAATTGAAGAGATACAGTCCATTAAAGTACAAGGACAAACAAATGAAGAAGTAATGCAAATATATGAACAGAATTTGAATAAGAAATTTAATGATTTAAATGGAAGAATAGAGGAACAAACAGGAACGTGTATTAAAAGGAGTGAAAATATAGACAAATTATTTAACCAGGAATTGGAGAAAATGAATAGAAAATTACATGAAACTGTAGAAGAAATAGAAGATAATCTAAAACGGAATGGAGGTGGAACGATGTATACTGGAAATATCGACTTTGGAGTGAAATTTGATTGTAATATAAATGTAATTCACCCAAAAGTATTTATCAAAATAATCAAAAGTAGGATGAGAGGAATAAGGGACATTGTAGAGAAAAAATCATTATTAGAGGAATGTTATCTGGACATGCTTTATTGTGGTTTTGCAATAAAGAGGAACAAATACCCGAGGTCGAAGAATTTGAAAAACAATTTTTAAAATATTTTTGGGGGGAGATACAACAGGCGAGTTTCAGAGAGAAACTATACTTTGGGAAATTTGATTATAACCAGAGTAAAAATTTCAATGCATATGCAATGAAAATGTACAACAACGCACAGTATTTGGAGCCAAGCATGCGAGAAGAAGAAATGGTGTTATATATTTCCAGACATTTCAACCAACAAGTATCTGAAACTATAGGGATACAAAATATCAAGACGATGGAAGGTTTATCAAATTATTTACTCAGACTTGAAAGAAGTAATAATGAAAAAAGAAATGAAATTAAAAATTTTAATGGAATAGGGGGAAATGGAGATGGACATTACAGAAGAGATATGAATAATTCATATGAAAATAGAAACTATAGAAACAGGGATTTTGATAACCGAAGAAATGATAGACATGTAGACAGGAATTATAGAACTGAAAATAGAAATTATAGAAATGAAGACCGAAGATATGGAAATGGAAATAAAAATAATGATAATAAGTACTTTGAAAATAGAAGAGATACCAGAAATTCGGACAGAAGAAATGATAATGAAGACAGAATTGAAAATTGGCGACAGGATAGACGGACAGGAACAAATAATTATTATGATCGAAGAAACTTTGAAAGAAGAAATGATGATAGAAGAAATGATACGTTGGAAAACCAAGACAGAAACTATGATAGAAGAAATCAAGGAATAGGAGACAGGAGACAAGTAAACATAATACAAGAACAAGAAAGATATGAGGATCATAGTCAAACTGTAGATAGAAATTTTACTTAAACCGCTTTCACGTGCATAATATTATTTTTTCTAAGTACGAACATCCAAGAGAATTTGTTGATATTGGGGAAATTGGGGAAATGCATGACAATTTAGGTTTAATATTCATTAAAGGGAAAATACAAAATATAGGATGTAAAATTCTGATAGATACAGGATCAGAAGTAACGTTGATAAGTGAAAGGATTATAGACAAGTGCAAAAAAAATAATATTATGGTGGTAAATACAAATAGATTATCACTAGTGGGAGCGAATAATAAAAAACGATATGATACAAGTAAAATGATAATTGAGGAATTACAAATAGGAAATAATTCGTTTAAAGTACAAATGCTGGTCGTAAAGAATTTAATTTATGATATAGTATTAGGTTCCGATGAATTAGACAATCACAAAATGATTATCAATTATAAAGAAAAGTTGATGAATTGTAAAGGAGAAGATATTCATTTCCTCAAACAAGAAACAAACAAATTAGAAGAAGATACATTTTATGTAATGAATCAAATCAATGAAGAACCTAAAATAGATTTAAATTTGTGTAAACAAAAATATGTGAAAATTGTAATGGAATTGATAAGACAATACAACAGATTATTCAATGAAGAAGTACAAGTAGCAAGGAAATATATACATAAACTGGAAATGAATAGAGATATATCGAATTTCAAAGTAAGGACATATCCAATTCCATATAAATTGAAGGATGAAGTATACCATGAATTAGAAAATATGTTAAAAGATGGAATAATAGAAAGATCAAATTCACCATATATTAATGCAGTTACGTGTGTACGAAAAAAATCTGGAGAAATAAGAATATGTTTAGATGCAAGAAATATCAATAGCTACACAAAGAAACAATACGAAAGTCCCATGAATATCGATAGTATATTTGGTAGAATTACTAATGCAAACATATTTTCAAAATTAGATCTTAAACATAGTTTTTGGTTAATTCCTTTAGAAAAAGAAAGTCGGAAATATACTGCGTTTATGATAGATGGAGTGGTATATCAATTCTGTGTGGTACCTTTCGGATTACAGAGCTCATGTGCAGCTTTAGTAAGAACACTTCACACTATTTTAAACAAATATGAAAATTTCATACTTCATTATATAGATGATATCCTTATATATTCGGAAAATGAAGAAAAACATCAAGAGCATTTGAACATTATTTTCGAAGAACTAGAAAATGCTGGATTAAAATTAAACATAGAGAAATGTAAATTTTATCAAGAGGAGATAAATTATTTGGGATATGTTTTGAACACTAAAGAAGTTTCTATGGATCCTGATCGAATTAAGACAATTTTAGAATATAAACAACCAACAAATTTGAAAACTTTGAGAGGGTTTCTAGGAATTTTAAACTATTTCAAACGATTGATACCGGATCTTAGTAGAAAAGAATTACCATTAATTGAACTATTAAAAAAAGGTGTAAAATGGCAGTGGAATGACAAACGGGAAAAAGCATTTAGAGAACTAAAGGAAGATTTTACAAATAATCTCAAGGTATATCACCCACAGTATGATAAACAATTTATTTTGAGAACAGATGCATCAGCTGATCGTTTTGCTGGATTACTGATACAAGAACAGGAAAAAGGAGAAGTACCTATTAGTTTCATATCTAGGGTTACTAAAATGCATGAAAGGAAATATTCAGTAACAGAACTTGAAATGGCAAGCGTGGTATTTTGTATCACTAAATTGAGATTTTTTTTATTGGGAGCTAAATTCATTATAGAAACTGATCATTCAGCTTTGACAGCTATGCTTAAAAATAGATATGCGAATAATAGAATACATCGCTGGATTTTATTACTACAAGAATATGATTTCGAAATAAAATACATTCCTGGAAAACAGAATATTGTTGCAGATGCTTTAAGTAGAGAGACAGAAACCACATTTGAACGGAGAAAGTATAAAATTGGTATAAATAGAATGCTACAAGAGGAAGGATTATATTCATTGGATAGAATTAGGAAAGATCAACAAAATTTGGAATCAAATTATAAAAATAATGCTATTAATATAGAGGAAATATGGTATAAATGTCTGGAAGATAGAGAAGTATTTGTAATTACACAAGATTATGCAAAGGAAATTTTGAAAAATTTACATGAAGAACATGGACATGTTGGGACTAGGAAGTTATGGATGCTTTTTAGAGAAAACTATATAACAAAAAAGGATTTAGCAATTGCCAAAAATATTTGTAAAGTGTGTGCCATATGTCAACTAGCAAAAGAAAAAAATTATCACAATAAACATTTGACAAAATCAATAGTTGCACAGAAGCCATTACAAATTGTTGCTATAGATTTCATAAGCAATTTAATACCGAGCATACAAGAGAATAAACACATATTTGTTATCACTGATATTTTTACGAAATTTGTTAAAGTTTACCCATGCAAAAGAACCAATGCAAAAACTGTGATAGAGATTTTAAAAATGTAAAAAAATATGGAACGCCAAAAACAATAATATTAGATCATGCAACTTATTTTGAAAGTGAAAAACTAGCTAAATTTAGTCAAAATCAAGAAATTAAGTTGAACTTTATTAGCATTAGGAAACCATCGTCAAATCCAGCTGAGAGATACATCAAAGAGATAAACAAGTACTTACGAATTTTATGTAATCAGGATCACTGTCAATGGGAAAATAGTTTAAATCACGTAGAAAGATTCCTTAACCAAATACCTCATGGTGTTACAAATGAATGCTCAGAATATTTATTTACTGGCACAATACCCCAAAGAAATTGGATAGTGAATCGAAAATTGGAAATGGAAGATGTTTTGAATAAGGTGAATGAAAGACTGCAGAAGCAAGCTAAAAAATATATTAAAAGGATGAACCAAAAAAATAAAAAGAAGACAGTTTTTGAAAAAGGAGAATTGGTGATTGTAAGATCATTGCAAGTTGCAAAAAGATCAGAGAATAGTTACGCAAAATTATTGCTACCGTTTGAGGGACCTTATGTAGTAGGTAACGAAGGAGCACAAAATAGTTACCAATTATTAGACCCCATTACGGGAAATGAAAGAGGAGTTTTTAACATAGAACAGGTATATAAATATTATACTTAACTTGGAACAAATGATATTATGTTACGTGAAATTTTAATAGATATAGTAGATTTAAGAAGTTTTATAGGAATTAGGAATAATAGTTTAATTTGATTGAAGATAAATTTTAGAGATAATTATTTGAAAGATATAACTATGTTACTAAGATATTAGTATGATATTTGGCAATTTTTAAAGATAAATTATAATTATATGCAAGAATCGATTTATCATTCTTTTATTAGGGGGATTTAATACATATACTCTATCTAAATTCTAAAGAAAACATTGAAATAAAGAGAAATGTACATATTTGGATGTAATACTAGTGATATACAATGTATTATAAATAATTTAAAAGATTCAATATGCAAATAAAATTTGACATTACAATTTCGAATGACAATAATGCAGAAGATACTTAATGATACATAGATTTTATAAAGATTTTAAAAAAAGAATACAGATGTCGCTGGTAGCAAAATTACAATCAGAAGAAAAGAATGAAAATCTCTCTTTGTTATATGAAAACATAAATTTGTATTTTTTTTTAAAAAAAGGAATTCTTTGGTAACCCAAAGAGAAGAGAATTATTTATGGAAAAAGTTTAGTTAGTTGATTTTGAACCCCTCTCGAGAGAACATCTAATATGAGTTCTCTCAAATTTGCTGAATAATATAATAGTAATTGATATATTAAAATAGCATCAGATTATAATAATTAGCATGATAAGATCAGTGCGTGAATAATTCCTTAAATAATTATATTGAAATAGTGTTAGTGATTTTTCCGGGTTCTAAATTATAAATTTAGAAAAGTGGTTCCGGCGATTCTAAAAGACGTGCTTAGAATCAGAACGAGTGATCCTGATACCTAGTTGGTGAGTCCAGTCCAGATTTTATAAATTATTTTTCAAGAATTAACAGGCCTTTAAATAAAATTAAGATAGATGCATCTATATCACATTTTTGAATACTGACCAAATTAACGTTAAAGATATATAAAATTTCACCTGAAGAGAAGAGAAAATTTTTTTTGAATAGACAATTTTATCGCATATAGTTATTTGACATTTATACACGTCAAGTGTAATTTTCGACGATTTGAACGTTTAGAATAAGTAGTTAATTAGGTTGTTCTTCTAGTATATAGGTTGTTTTTTTAATTTTAAGGTTCGTAGAAAGTACGATTATTGTTCTTTATTATATTTTGGGAATAATAATTCATTTTCACTTGTTGTCTGATGGTATATAATATATAATTTTTGATTCCAACTCACTTTGGTATTAATTCAACTCCTATTTCATTGAATTTGAAAAATTTTGGATCCTATAAAACTTTTGATATAATCAGTGACATTTAGTTAATTTTCAGTGACAGAAAAATTGTAGATGTCATTAGATAATTTAATGGTCTTAGAATATATTGAACAAGCAGTCACTATAGATTTGCAATAGTATAATTGACAATTTTGGAATATTCTTTGGAAATTTATAAATTTAAAATTTTAAATTATTAATTTTTTTTAATCTTTGAACCTTCCCTGAGGTGAGAGCGAGTAAGTCGATTTTGTAGTAATTTATCTTTCAGAATATAAAATTTCATATTCATCTGAGCCGGGCATAATAATTTGACAATTCCTGTCAAAATTTCAAATAGGTTATATTCAGTGATAAAGGTGTTTTCACATTAGTGTAGTTACTACCACGATTGTAACAACAGCATCTAATAATCAAATTTCAAATAAAATCATATAATACATAATTATAAAAACAGTAGAACATTAAAAATATTAAAATATATATATATATATATATATATATATAAAGCAAATGTGTTAAATATTTTGATTTTTGTTAACAAAAATCCGTCCCTGAACGTAATTTAACCAAATAATATCCTGAAGATATTCTTTGATACAGATCTAGATTGTGATAACTCCAGTTTCTCGACCTTATAACCTATAAAGTAATATTTTTATCAAAAGTGGAAACAATACAAGAGTATAAATAAGAACGGCGACAATCGGTAAACGAGCTTGAACTACCGATGATAAAACTAAAATCAGATAAACATCGTAAAACACGGTGGGCGACGATTCTTTAGTTGTAAATACCGGGTGCGAACACTTTCCCATCGCTTCAACCAATTTTGGATGCGAATAGTGGCTATTGAGGAGTGAACAAGAATTCTCTCTTCCAAATAAGTATATCATTACAGGAACTCAATGTGTTTGTGACATTATTTGAGTTAATGGTTTGAAATTGTAAACTTCTTAACAGATTGTACAAAACACTTTAATCTAGTCAAGGAGATTGGATTAGTATAGTAGTTTCATATAATGACTATTTAACATTTCAACTACCGTTGATCGTTCATTTGTTTTTAAAAAATATGTTCAACTATAAATTAGAAATGATTCTTGAAAAACATCACTGACAGAGTTAGGAACTTGAAGAAAGAAGTTAAACCAGAAGAGTTTGGACACCCGGCAACCAATGAAAAACGCTGAAGCAGTGAAGTGGATTATTATGCATGATGGTCGAATCACTATTCGAGAGATTGTTGATGATATGGCATATCGGTTGGCTCATGAGATACAATTTTTTCGATGACCAATATCATAGAAACAGAAAAGTCTGTTCTACACTATTCGTAAATGTAGCTCAGGCTTTTGAAGAAGTAAGTATAGTGCGAATATGACACTTTAAAATCAGTGTATATTATTTGTAATAGAGTCTAAGGAACTTCTAAATGAGAGAAAACTTTAGTTTTGAAATAAAAATTGAATCAAAACAAAATTCCTCATTGATCGAAACTGATCAGAAAAAAATCCGACTTAAATGTTTTGAGCATGAAATCTGTTGAAGCGGAAGTTGCTGAGATCATTCGCATGTTGCTCATAAGCTGCTGAATGACATCAAAGACGATCTAGATTTCTCTAAAATAGTTATAACTGGAGCCGAAAAATAAGAATATGGTTATGAGGTCAGAACTAAAGCTCAATTATCCAAATGAAAGCGGCCAATACCGATAAAAGCACGCCGAGGTCGGTGAAATGTGAAAGTTTTGCTCCGTGCATTATTTGATTACAATGGCATGTGAATCGTAACCAGATTTTTGTCCAAACATTTTACGGATTGTGCATCACAAACAATATTGCACCAGCTCAAACATTTGATTTTGTTGCCGAAAATAACGAAGTAATCGTGCATCAGACACAATAGTCACTAGCCAAACTCTCCTGCCACTGTTTCTCCTTTTCAAAACTCAAAATTTCGATGAAAGTAATTTATTTTCCGCGATTGAGTTGATACAGACAACATCGCTGAAAAAGTTCGAAGCCATATCAAAAAAGGCACATATCAGAAGTACTTTGAGGATTGTAAAAATCACTGTCACAAGTGCATTATGTCCATTGAACGAGACAAAATAGATAATACTAACTCAATTCCTATATTTTAAAACAAATGAATAGTTACCTCATACACTGAATACACTATGTATGTTTTTGGACCTATTAATACTAGATACTTTGATATTCGTTGTCATAGAGGCTTGTCGTCTCAAAACATCACCTAACCAATAAAAGTGGAGAATAAATAATATATTGTAAATATACAGTACTTGAAATATTCTTTGGTCACATGCAAATTAATACAGTACATAAGTGACAAGTATATTCAGTGTATCACTATTTTCTTTAACAGGATATCATAACATGCGAAAATAGTTTTACTACTAATATTTGTATTATAACTGTAATAATCTACGCTAAGACTTGGATTGTCTATATCTCTATATGCCTCTCTCTAACACGCTGATAACGCCAAGTGCGTTATGAATTTTCCTTTTGACTTTGAGGTGATTATCGTTTTACGTTAGAATTAAATGCCGACTGAATTCTGTTGATTTCAATACGGAATTTTTTGTGGGCACTAGCAATTTTAACATGTGAATTAAAAATTGAGGGAGAGGATAAATAAAAGTAGATGAACCCAAAAATATAACGTTTGCATCAATAATTTCAAACAACCTAATTTGCATATACTTATCAAGTAAATATATTTTAACAAAAATATTTACCAAAAGGTGGAAAAATATCTATAAATAACGAAATTATATCATCAAGAAGATTTACCACCCCATCAAGTCGTATTTTAGTATCAAATGTTTATCCCTCTACTCCCAATGAAACTCTAGAGGCAGAATACAAAATTATGGGCTTCAATTTGCTATCACCTGTAAGTTCCGTAAGAGCGGGTTTTTCCATAACAGAATATGGCCATATCGGTAGTTTCCGACGTCGAGTATACTCGACTCCTCTACAAGACGATGCAAATATCCTAGATTCATTCACCCATAAGAACACATCCCACCGTATCTTCTTGTCCATCGACGAAATATCCTCCACTCCAATTGAATCACATGCCCCAACTACTGATACTTATAACACCATTCCATCAACATTTCCACCAGAATCTGAAACATTATCAAATTCTCAGAAAAATAGTATTGTATCACATCCAACATCCTCCTCTAATCCAATTCAACAAATATATGTACCACTCACTTCAAGTCAAGTTAAGATAAAATCCTCAGATCGACACTCCCAGAAATTGACAACAACACAAATTTGCAAAACGCGTTACCCAGTCCCTCAAAAAAAAACCACGCAAGACCTACTTAAGCCTACTAAATCTCTTATCGATGATCACGACTCTCGTTTTCCTCTTAACTTCGACCAACTCATTGATCTATTTGATAATTGTTATGGTACATCCAATTCTGAATTTATTGCCCAAAATTACACCAATGACTTTGTAAAATGCTTGAAGAAATATATTCACATCTGTGTCAAAAAATTACCAATATGTGATACAATGTTAACAAGTTTTGATAAGAACGAAACAGACCATACCCTAAATAGAGGAAAATACCATGAGAAAATATCTTATTTCCATCAATATACCCATAACTGCCTCTAAAGTGGATACAGGAGTTGGAGCCGCACTTGTAACTTCCAATGCAATAATCAAAATTAGACTACCTCATATTACAAGCATTCTAGCTGGAGAACTAACTGTATGCGATATTTCAAGCTCTAGTCCATGCCAATAGAGAAAATGTTAAACACTTGCTCATAGTAACGGATTCATTCAATTGAAAATTTGCGCCACACATATCCATCAAACCTAATACTGATACTAATTTATCGGCTATATCATTCAGGAGCAGTTATATAGTTTTTATGGGTGCCTATGTGAATTATTTTATCCCGAACGCCATGACCAACATTAATGTGTGCTTCATAAACAACATCAAATATTTTTTCATAAGGAACCACGGAAACATAGTTTCGTTCTTCATGTTTGCCTTTTTTAAATACTGTTTTTTCTTCTGCCACTTCCAACATGTCATATAGAGATAAAAGGTGATACTGTCTTCTCGTTTTTTTCCCAGAAGTTTGTTTAGCCTGCAGAATTCCTGTAGCAACCTAACATAATAAAAACAAACCTTATACCAGTTTTATAATTAAAATCTACATGCTCAAAAACCAATACAAAAGCACACAATAAAATCACTCTTTCCCCAAGCAAATGAATATAAAATTGTGTTAAACGTGACAACAGGGTGCGAATTTCAAGTGACTTTGTAGGTTGCAGTAATTTGAGGTTTTGTTTGATATCCTAATGAATTTACTTACCTCCGTCAATTCCGCAATGTTCCAAGATTTTTTCTTGTTTCGATTGGAGTAATAGCCATCAAACTTCTTATAAAACGACTCTGAATGCTCCGACATTTCAGTTTTCACAAAAAGAACACAACACAACAGTTAGCAGCGTTCGACTGAACTCGGCACACAGGGTTACTTAAATCATTTAGCTATTTACAGCGTTTGACTGAAATAATTCCGTCATTACAGGAAATGCCTGAAACTATTAGGCAAACTGTGTACCAAAAGTTGAGTTACGCTGTTTGCCGGCAATACCTTTTTTCAAATGCACCTAGCCACAAAACGACTGTAGTTTCAATTTTACGTTTGTGTTTTAGAGTTTACTGAGAATTAATAATTTTAATTTTGTGTTCTCTGACTTGTTTTGTGTTTGGAAAATATATTGAAATTGTATCTACAGTTTGTTTCATAATTTTATGCATTATAAAATAAAAACAGGCAAAGATTTTGTTTTTTTACTGTGATATGAAAAATATTTTATTACCTGGCCATATGACGCCATGTTGATCTCATACATACAGGCCAATTATGCTAAAAGTACAGCCAGGCCACCTTCTTTGAAATTACATAGGTTGTAATGCATTCCGTCTGTATAACGTGCCTTAACGCAGCGAAATTTATCGATTTGTTATGTGAGTCTACTTTGGCTTCACGCAACCTAGCGGTCCCAAAAACGTGTTAAGCCACGTTGGTCTCATATGGCACAATACGTGTTAAACAGGTATCACAACTTCGTAACGAAGGAAGATGAATTTATCATCCCGGCCGAACTAAGATGAACGAAAACCACTCACTATCAAAAGTACGACAAGACTTGAATATTCAAAGATCTTGACCTGATTCTAGGAAGTATTTGTCATTATTGCGTATAACGACGTGAACAAGAATTAGTGAATGGTTTATTACGTTTAATGTAAAAAATTGGATGATCATCATGAGATGAATTGTAACCGATTCGTAGTATGGCATGCATACACATTAACAAAGGTTTCTTCTGATATTACTTACCAACCTCAGACTATAATTACATCTAATATTTCTACTTAGCCTTATATTTGAATAAATTACCAAATATCCAATATGTTATTTTGGATGAACATATCTTCATATTTTTCTTGTTTTCTAATTTTTTAATGTCACATTTTCTACATGTAGCTATTTCAAATGTCAGTTCTCCTATACTCATTGAATACTTTACGTTTTTTCAGGTTAATTCTGTATCCTTTACTTTGTAAATCTTCTATTACATGTAAGTATCTACTTACATGCGTAAGTACTTGAATTGAATAAACAAAGATACCTATTGTTATCATATTTTAGCCAGTAACTGTCCTTTAAATAAAATACAATAAAAAGGCTTAATGTGAAATCCTTAAAACGTGTTAAACTAAAAATATACAAATCCGATTGACCCAACGATAACGTCGAACATAAATTCTTACAAATGCCCAAAGCCGTTTGAATGGGCGCGAAACCCTTTAAATTTGACTAGCACGTGGCAATCGTGTCATTTACTTTCCTTCTGTTCCACCTGTGACATTCCACCTGATGCACCCGATCAACTAGAACCGTTAATACTTTTACCATGCACTTCCTATCACATGTGAGCCGATGTAACTCTACCATATGTACCCTAGTAGGTCTAGGACCTTTTACCTTGCGAGAAACAGAACAGGTAGTCGTTTTCTTATTTTTAATTGCATATAAGTAGTGGCGACAGTGATGTAGCATTTTTCATATTATTCAAGGGTCTAGGAAAATATATTTCGTTAATAAAAAATTACTAACTCTGATAACAACAAATTATTTTACCAGTTGCTATATTGAATACGTAGAAAATAAATTTAAAAGAGTGTTATATTCATACTAATGTATATAATACAAATACGGTCTTCCTGTCCGTAAAAATATGATTTTTCAGAAAATATTCATTTCAAGGTAGCAGCACTATAGGCTTCGACAAACCAGCCGTTTCAATTCCCCATTAAATCTCTGAAAGATCATGAGTCACTTTTTCAAATCACGTATACACGAATATTTGAAAAATCAATAGGTTTTTCGAAACAGCACAAGATGTAGTTTTTTTTCTGCGGATGACATACAAAATTTTTCTCAGTTTGTTTCCTTTAGAGCAGGGGTCTCCAACCTACGGCCCGAGAGCAGATTTTGACCGGCCCTCGGGAAAACTATAAAACTGAAAAAACATTTTTTTATTTAAAAATATATTTCCCTTAAAACACTTTCAATGATGGTCAGTGTTTTGCACGGACTGTTCTGTCCTGGGGTAATACCCCGACTGTACCTAAGGCAGGACTAAATTTAGCTCATCGGTTCTACTAACCCGTCATCATAGCTTTGTTTGGTTTCCAGTGTCAGTAAGATTCACAACTAGTGCGAGTGTAAGTTGATGTTTCACGTCTCACGAAGTGCGTATTACTCGAGGACAGTGTATTTTGTTCAATAGTTTTATTCCTCATGACAATGGCTTCTATTAGAAGAAGGAAACTTGATTTTGAGAGAATAATAATATAGCGAGCGCTATGTCTTATTTGCAAGGAAACTGTCGCTGTTCTGAAAGAAAATATCCGTAGACATTATGCTACAAAAAACAAAAGCTAATTTTCCAGTTTAACTGGCAAACTACGAGAGAACAAAATTGCTTCGTCGAAAAAATCGCTTTCAACTCAGAGACAAATTATTACCAAGCAATCTCAACAAAACGAGGCTGCCATATCCTGGCTAAAGCTGGTAAACCTTTTACCGACGGTCAATTGGTGAAAGATTGCATCTTGGTGACTGTGCAAGAAATCTGCCCTGATAAGTTCTTATTGCTTAATGCTATTAGATTGTCAGCAAACACAGTGGCACGTCGTACGGAAGACCTTGGAAATATTGTTGTTTATCAGCTGAAAGACGCTTGCAAATATTTTGAATGGTTCTCAATCGCTTTGGATGAATGAACTGATATTACTGACTCGGCTTAAGTTCTTTTATTTGTTCGTAGCATGAATTGTGAATTTAAAATAACAGAAGAGTTGGATGACGTTCACTTTATGGAGAGTAATGTGACTGGAGACCAAATTTTCGCTAAAGTAAGTGAAACCATTTCTAACCTTGAACTTGATTTCAAATGCCTGAAAGGTGTTACTACAAATGGACGAAAAAATATGTCTGGTACAAAAACCGGAGTAGTTGGGAACATTTGCAATTCTGTAAAAACCGCTGGAGGTGTTCATCCCATGATATCCCACTGTATTATCCACCAACAAGCGTTTTGTGGTAAACAGATGGATGTAGCAGAAGTAATAAATGTAGTTATCAAAACAGTCAACTTAATTACATCGAGTTCCCTCAAACACCTCCAATTTGAAAATTATCTTGCAGAATTCGACAGAGCATACCCAGATGTTCCCTACCATTGCGAAGTTCGTTGGTTGAGCAGAGACAAAGTGTTGCAGCGGTTTTGTGAACTTCGCGAACTGATTGACATTTTTGTGCTGTCCTGTACCTGAACTTTCTAACAGTGTATTTGTATGGAAATTGGCGTTTGTTGTTGATCTCACAACTCATATTAATTTCCTGAACCTGAAACTTCAAGGGGAATACTCTTCAGTGTGTGACTTGTACTGGCATGTTAGAGCTTTTAGGAAAAACTCATACTTTTCGAGAAGCATTTAGGATGTATAAGTGCACTAAGCACTGCCCCCTTTCCCAAGGATTTCGCTTTAGGAATCATGTCTAAGCTATGACAAGGATTTGAAAATCGCTTTGAAGGCTTTGACCGTGCATCAGGAGATATTCAGATGTTTCAGAGCCCTTTTACAAGTGACATTGACAAAGTGCCTGCTGAAATTCAACTTAAAGTCATCGAACTTACAATCAACGACTCACTCAAGAAGAATTTCCAGGAATGCTACAAAGAACTGCTTCTTTTTTACAGTTCTCTCCAAGAAAAAGACTTTAAAAACGTAAAAAATCATGCTAGAGCTATGTTTTCTCTTTTTAGATCCACCTTCAAGTGTGGGCAGACTTTTTCAAAAACGAAGTTTGTTAATACAAATCTTGCTGCTCAGATGAACATTTGAAATCAATCTTAATTATCGGAACTACTAAGTTTGACCTGAATGGACTGACATTTTAAACGGCAAACAAATGCAATCTTCTCACTACACGTATTTTTATTTTAAAGCTTTACACTTGTGTACTCATATATTGTCAAATTTATCTTATTCCATCACTACAACTTAAGAATTATATAAATTTGGAGTACATTACAATGATTTTCTCTTTTATTATCCTGCATTTTCATTAGACTTACTTGAAGACTCTAAAAATATTGTTGGCCCGCTGTGCCTCAAATATTCTATAATGTGGCCCTTCCGTGAAAAAGGTTGAAGACCCCTGCTTTAGAATAACCCTAACAGCAGACATAGAAATATTTTACATCTCACTCTACTGACATTTGGAAAATAGTATATCACATATCTAGCGGGGAAGTAGATCATTACATCCCAGGCTAAAATCCGAGACTAGAATGTTCCTTGCTGCGTGGTATGTATACTATTTTATTCACAATCGCTTGGATACTAGTTTTTAATGTAAGGAAAATTAGTTATCATAATTTAATATTTTCTTCGACAAAGAACTTTATGAAGCTGTTGCTGGGCAATATTAGTAGTTTATTGGTTTTGACAATTAAGTCAAAAAATATTCTTACCGTTTCGAAATTTCAATTTTTTTGCTAAAACAAGTGCCGAATGTCTGATTTTGAATTAATCTGTACTCCTCCGGAAGTCCGAGAAGCTGCGGACACTGCGATTGGCGGAATTATTCCGGAGGAAAGCAATTAGCGTAAGTAACGCTGTGCAGCATACTTCAGAAACGATACTCCGTTTATATTTTGTTGAAATGAGTAAAGAAAGTAAAGCTTTAACATTATTGTCTCGGTATTCAATGTTACGAGCTGTACTTTATATCAAGCAAATTATCAACATTAGCCAGTACACCAAATTGCTAGCATTTTTGAAAAGGCAGAATGCTGGATATAAACCTAAGAAATCCCATTTTCTCTAAGAAAAAACCATCAGTACCTTCTTAAATAAGGCTCCAGAGGAATATTTTGTTCAAAAGATAATATTTCTACTATTTAATGTGTTTATTGGTATATTTTACTTTAAGGTCGCTTTATTTTTATTGGCGTATCTGGCGCCTGCAGATGCGATGAACTCCTACATACGAAAGTAGGTGATCTGGAAATTTTAGAAAAAAACATAATTATAGTTATTCCTATATCAAAAACCTACACTTTTTGAACATTTGCAATTACAAAATCGAAATGGGTGAAAATAATAAGGCAATGCTATGATCTTCACAAGATCTTTGGTTCCGCTCGTTTTTTTTATAAATAAGGAATGGCAATATTACAAATCAGCCTTGTGGCCACAATGCAATGGCAGAGTTTTCTCAAAAAAATAGAGGCTTACCTAAAATTAGAAAATGCTCACGGGTTTACGGGACACTGTTTCAAACGTACTCCAGCTACAATGCTAGCAAATACAGGTAGAGATATCCTACAGTTGAAAAAATTAGGAGGTTGGAAATCCAGCGCCTAACCGAAGGATACGTGAAGAACTCGTTACATGGTCAAGTAAAAATTGCAAATATGTTATCCCATACAGAAATTCCGGAAGTCGGCATCTTTGTTAACTTCCTAAACCCAATACAATGTTGAACAATATCACGGACTTACATTAACGGTGATGATATACGCTATAGAAACCAGAGCGGAGAACACAACAACTAAACGGCTTTTGAGAACAGCAGAAATGCGAACACTAAGATCAATAACAAGATATACGTTATTTGACCGAAAGAGAAGTGAAAATAAGGGAAATATGTGAGGTCCAAGATGTGGTAAGATGGGCAAGAAACCGAAGAAGAGAATGGAGAGACCACGTGAACAGAATGCCAAATGATTGGCTGGCAAAAATTGCAAAAGAGAAAAAACTAAATATATCTCGGCCACCTGGACGACCACCTATAAGACGGTATGAAAGCTATTCTTCAGCATCACAACTGCTCTTGGCAAATCAGTCCTAACGTAAGAAGAAGTAGAAGAATACATATAACGGTTCACAGAAATGGAATCCAAATGTTACAATTAATATTTACAATAATTCAAATTAGTTTTGGTTCTTAATACTTTTCTTCATGTTATAATATATTAAAATAAATACCAGTTGATTGTTTTAACATTTTTTTTAATCAGCTTAAGATGATTTGTCATACTTTGGAATAGTGGTACCTGATTCTAGCCGTAATATTTTAGGAATGTTCAGAACGAAACAGAGATTTATTAATTTTGATCGAAATATGATGGTTGTAAATAAAATAGTATTCAAACCTCGGTAGGAAGTTTCATTCCTGTCTCGAGATCATAGCTAACCTCGACGCTTTGCGTCTCGGTAACTAACTGATCTCACGACAGGAATGAATCACTTCCCACCTCGGTGTGTAATATACTATTTCCGTCTAGCGTGGAAGTGAAGGTAAGTAATGAGTCGTTTCCCTACCATTTTAACATTAACAAATGACAATATCAATGCCAATTGTTACATACGTGAACGTTGGAAAAGGCTCAAAAATCCTCAACCAACTCCCTTTCATGCCAAATTCTACTTATTTTTGGAAATAGTACTTCATTTCATGAGCACAGAAAAAATACAGATGAACATCTGATGTAGAAGCGCGTTGTTTAATTTTTTAAAACGTTGATACACCTAAATATAATTTCGATAGCATCAGAATGAATAATAACAAAACTTTTCCATAACATGATGTTCAAAAAGACTGAGAAACTTGGTTAGCTCCTGGTTGAGAGCCGTTTGGAATGAAATCAATGAAATCGATGTGTGAAGATGCCAATGACGGTCCGTATAACCCCAAAAAAAAGTTTGATCTCATTAAACAACGTTCGCTGAGGAAAATTATTTCAGTAACTCAATATTAACAAAATCAATTAGATAATATCAAAGTTAGATATCTAAGAGTATAACTGGGCGATATAGTTAACGTTTCAAGGCCGATATGTAGCAAATATCGGATGAGGTTGATTATTATAACAACCGAATCCGTTATTTATTTGCGAATCCCGCTGAAAGATTAAATTTTGATTCCGAGGATTCATGTGCAGCGAGTGTTGATTTACTGCCGAAAATACCTTAAGAGCGATATCAAAAAGAATATGAAAGTTTTGAAGAGTGGTGTAAAACCAAGAATGTAAAGGTGGTTAATGAATTTGTATTATTAGCCTATACGAAAGGAAAATCAGATATTTATTTTCGCTGTGGACCAAGATTTCAATGTTGAAACTTGTTTCGAAAATTTATGACAACATTGACATTTCTAGGTTAGTTATTGAAAATCGTACACCATATTATAGTATCATCTTTTCTTTTTTCAGCCATCTTCTATCCATTGGATATAGGCCTCTCTCATGTTTGACCGTACACTTCTATTTTCTGCTCTCTGGTACCAGTTCAGCCCAGCGAATTTTTTCAGATCATCGTAACATCTCTGTTGTGGTCTGCCAATACTTCTTCGTTCTCCCCAAGGTCTCCATCTAGTGATGTGTCCACTCCAATTCTCTCTGCGTCTTGCAACATGTCCTATCCATTGCCACTTTAAGGATATGATTCTCTATATGATGTCAGTTACTTGTGTCCTTTCTCGTATCCACTGGTCTGTTTTGTGGTCTCTCAGTGATATTCCCAGTATTCTTCTCTCTATGGCCGCCATAGAGTGGGCCATATTATTACCTACTGAAATGGTATTTTCAGATTTGGAAATCTTGGAAAAGCAAATAATTCTGTCTGAAGAAGAATAGCAGAATAAGGTTTTGAAAAAAATATTTGAACAAATTAGTGTTTTTAAATGAAACTCACGGTCTCTAGTTAATTCCACAATATAATACAAGTTATCGAAAATTTTAAAAAATTGACAATTGTTTCGAAAAATCGATATCATCGTCAGAATGACAGAAGTTACATTTCATTTTATGCCTACCTGATGTTTAGTAGTTATTTTTCGCTAGACCAAGAAGTCACCTAACTTGTGATTGGCTTAATATATGTTTATAGAAAAAAGAAGAAGATGTGATATTACAAATATTGAAGCTAAGATATTATTAGCCCTATGGTGATATCCTGGATATCATTTTTCCAATTAAGATCAGTATAACTGTGCAATGATATAGAAAACCAGGAAAACTATATCTGCTGATCTTTACAATTATCACTTAAGAAGACAGTTTATTAGTGGAGAATCCCCTAGATTTAACTGTTCATTGACAACTTCATATTGTGGGTTTCTTAAATGTCTTCTAATTTCCAGTTCTTCAAGGAAATCCAGTTCTTGTTTCTTTTCACAAATATGCAGCACTTCTAGTTCTGTGTTAGGTGTCAATGAATGATTGGTGTCAAGTAGATGTTTTGCGTAGTGGGATTTATCTGGTTTTTTTAATCTCTATGCTCGTAAGTGATAATTGTAAAGATCAGCAGATATAGTTTTCCTTGTTTTCTATATCATTGCACAGTTATACTGATCTTAATTGGAAAAATGATATCCAGGATATCACCATAGGGCTAATAATATCTAAGCTTCAATATTTGTAATATCACATCTTCTTCTTTTTTCTATAAACATATATTAAGCCAATCACAAGTTAGGTTACTTCTTGGTCTAGCAAAAAATAACTACTAAACATCAGGTAGGCATAAAATGAAATGTAACTTCTGTCATTCTGACGATGATATTGATTTATCGAAACAATTGTCAATTTTTTAGAATTTTCAATAACTTGTATTATATTGTGGAATTAACTAGAGACCGTGAGTTTCATTTAAAAACACTAATATGAGCATATTCCACGAAGTAAGGGTCGAGACAGTCAATTCCATTTGAACAAATGATTGCTTAACGGCCGCTGGTATATTATAGTGCCCATTCACATTACTGTATACAGTGGAAGAAATAGAGATGATTATACGCTGAACAATAAAAGAGATTTCCCAAATAGTACTAATTGGTGTACAATTCTGTTTTGATTAAGCCGAATGAAAAATCTGGTTGGAATTAATAAAACTAGTTCTCTTACTATATAGGCTAGGAAATGTTGAGATGAAACTAAACCCTAAGTGAGGTGGTTGTATATCAATTTAGCGGTTAAAATCTAATGGTTTCCACAATCTCATGTAAAGTAGGTTGCGCTAGATTTAAGGTGTCAAAGCGAACAGTCTAGGAAACGCACCAAAGCAGGCCGAACTATTTACTATGACCGGAAAGTACAGGTTAGATCTAACTTGTTTGTTTCTATGAAGGCGGCTTGAATATGTAGGTGTGCTTCTTCTCCTCAATAATTATCAGGTACGAGCTAAAATATGTGTCTGCCTTGAGCCCCTCGAGAAGATGATGGATTAGCTTCCGAATCTTGGAGGTTGTGGGATTTGCGTCCCGTAAAGTTTGTTGAGTAGCAGTGAAGGCTGACAAAGGAAGGCCTGAAAACCCATGGTTGGTTATAACTATGCGAGAGGAAATATAGTTGACGATGGCGACTTACCGTAGTTGAAGTTTGGCCTTTCAGGTAGGTAGCAAAGTATATAAATCCACTAATGTGGGAATCAACATATGATATGCTATATAAAATACTTTATCTACTTTTTCAGTTTAGGCTTTAAAAATCCGATTTAAATCGAGAGTCACAGAGACCACATGGCCCAAAGCCATGTGGTCTCTAGCCTTTTTACGACCAAACAAAAAAAAACAAGAAACAGCAAACATACATTGTCAGTTCTTTTAACTAGGGAATTAGTGGTGATCAATCGATCAATTATACCTTAACCAAAGTAGGCACAATTATGTTAATTTGAAAATTTTGGAGCAGAAGAAGTTTCTTTCTCGAAGTCAACCTCTATTGTACTCGACATCTTGACAATGTAAACATTATAAAGGGTTAGTAGCGGTAAGTGTTTACCCTCTTAATTTAAACTCAAATAATGGCAATGGTTTCTTCAAATCGTGACAATCTTCTAAATTATAAAATTCAAGTGAGTATTTTCATCTATTGCAATGTCTACATTTCTTAATATTCTATATAATCTATAATATGCATGGTTTCATTCTTATTAGTTTTTTGCATGTTATGTCTTGGGAAAATAGAAAACCATTATCTTCCACAGAAATGATGGCATTATTAGAAGAAGACGACTACGAATTACAACAAGCTGACAGAATTGACGCCGTATATATACCACCACCGGTTGATGAACAGACGAGGAGGAGATTGATGAAGGTATAACCAAGAATGAACTGTATATTTCAGACGTAGCTGGAACTTACGAAATCCACCCAAATTATCCGGATTACTCTCAAGAAGTTGATAAACAACCTATCCCATCAACTTCAAAAAAAGGAAAGGTTTCTTCGAAAATGTACAAAAATGGAACAAAGGAAGAAAACGCATAGAAAGCTATTCCAAAGTGGAAGAAAGAACATCCTACGTATACAACTACACCACAAGAGGAAGAACATATTAGACTAGAGGAAATAGAAAGTAAAATTGGTACGAAATCTCCTTACGCAATCTTTTCTTCGTACTTACCTGATGAAATTTAGGAGAAAATCGTTAATTTTTCAAAAAAATATGCGAATGGTCCTAATCGACATACTTTTGAACTAAGCAGGGCAATTCTGAAGCGTATTCGTGGTATATTGATCTTGTCCGGCTACCATATCTTACCAGCTACAAAAATGTTTTCGTCAAAGGACTAAGAATAAGGTATGCCGCTGGTGAGAAGTTGTATGAGCAGGAACAGATTTGATTCCATCAAACAAAATATACATTTATAAGATAATGATCAACTGGATGAAAATGATAGATTTTCGGAACAGAGACCTATTTTTGATATGATATATGAAAAAAACATGCAATTGGGAAATTTTTCCCATAATTTGTCTATTGATGTAAGCTTATTATAAAAGACTTGCCAATTAGATTTGGATTCAAGTTGTGGTGTCTGTGTAGTTCTAATGAATATTTATATAAATTCATCCCTTATGGCGGGAAAAACAACGATAAAAGAAACGACTTAGTGTTGGGAGAAAATGTTGTCCTGGATCTTTCGTTCGTTGTACCTCAGCCATCTAAACATCGTGTAGTTTTTGACAACTATTTTTTTTATACAAATTATTCTGTTCATTGGAGAAGAAAGGGTTTTATGCAACCAGAACAATCCGTGAAAATAGTACATGTAATAATACATTGGAAACTGTGGAAGCCATAAAGAAGAAAGACAGGGGTTACTATGATTTTACTTTTCCGCCCAACCTATCTATATGCGAGAAAAGTATTGGTTTACCGCAAAAAAAGTTGGAATTTTGAATTTTTTTTTAGTTATTTTCACGTTTTCCATCAACAACAACATAAAAAAACGGTTTTTAGAAAAAAAACCCTGTGTTTATGTCGTCGTCGTTGTCGTCGGCCACATTTCCTTACATGTCTTGTTAGCACGATACAGCCTCCGAAGTGCAATAAGTCAGTAATTTTATGATTGAATATTGTTGAGGACATGTCAAAGATAAACCTTATTGATTTTTAGCTCACCAGAGCCAGTACAACGGGTGCTATGGTACTTGAAGTACGACATTTTGTAATTTTTTGAGAAATTTCAGTTTATTAGCACGATACAGCCTTCGAAGTTCAACAAGTCACCAATTTTATTATTTAATAATATTCAGGACATCTTACTGATGAACCCCATTGATTTTCAGCTCACCAGAGCTAATACAACAGGTGCTACAGTACCTTAAGTACGATATTTTTGTCATTTTAGGAGAAGTTTCAGTTTGTTAGCACGATACAGCCTCCGGAGTATATACAAGTGACCAATCTTATGATCGGATATTATCCAGAGCATCTCAAAGATAAACCCTATTTATATTCAGCTCACGAATGCCAGTACAACGGATGCTATGGTACTTGGAGTACCAAATTTTTGTCATTTTTGGAGAATTTTCAGTTTGTTAGCACGATACAGCCTCCATAGAGTATACGATTGATCAATTTTATGATTGAATATTGTTCAAGGTGGGTCACAGATATACTCTATTGATTTTCAGTTGACTAGAGCGAGTACAAAGGGTCCTATAAATCCAGATATACTAAATTTTTGGTTATATTTGGAGAAATTTCGGTTTGTTAGCACGTTACATCCCCCGAAGTGTATACAAGTAACACTTTTAAGATAGAATATTGTTCAGCGCCACAGATGCGGAAAAGTTAGTTTTAATCTTTACTACCGTTTATTTCTTTTGATAAGGATCGGGAAATAATTTTAGTCAGATAGAATGATAACTATGTTGTAACAATGACAAATAATACCTGCAGCATTGAACCCCTTGTAGCTGCGAGAAGATACGACAGGAAGAAAAAAAGAAAATTGCGATTCCTCATCCCAAACTTATTGACGATTACATCCAGTATATAGGAGGAGTTGATCTCAACCATAATGGAATTTCAAACTACAGGATTCATGAAAAGGGGAAAAATGGTGGTGACCACTTTTTATAAAATTGATGGATAGTGTTTTTGTAAATTCCTGGAAAGTATATAATATAGCAAATAAACAGAAGAAGTCTCAGTTAGAGTTCAAATCGTATGCTGTGGTCAGTCTGATGAAAACAGACTAACAGTCGAGGAATGAGGAAATTGTAGGACCCAATGTGCTTAATACTGATTCCGTAGACCCGGCCTATGGATGACCATACAAAAACGCATTACCTTCCACTTCGCGCTTTGATAATGTTGGTCATATGATAGTTGAACAGGAAAGTGTAGCCAGAAGAAGATGACAACAGTGTAAAAGCCATATTTTAAATATGTGTACAAAATATCAGGTACATCTCCATCCTGACTGCCCCAAACAATTTCATAAACTTGATCAACTTTATGTATCCTACAAATCTCAAAAACGCGTAAACGCAACATTTTGCTGCACCTCTTGTAATGAAATCTCTTTTTGTTATAACTGGCTATTCCAATATATTCTTATACATAATAAATAAATTAATCAGCCCACTAGTTCTAATTATTACTTTTGGGAAGTAATAGGTTAAGAGCATGTCCACTTCTGAGAACATTTTGAATACTACTCTTACGTAAGTTTGAAAAAAGTTTAGTGAATGACTTCTAGATAATTATTATATATCACAAAAATATAGGAACGCCACTGGTTGCATTTTCTATATCCCTTTGGTAGACATTTATTCTTTTATTTTGCATTTTAAGGAGGTAAATGCCGTAAAATTCGTTATATCCAATTAAAACTACAGGTGAACGGTCGCTGACATAAAGTTAGTTATTAACTTATCTTCAGATTCAACATTTCGGCAAGATTTAAACAGACTGAACAAGATTATAGCATTCTGTTATATACCCGAGTATTATTTTGCAAAAATTAATTAACCAAACGATATATAATTCACTAAAAATATGTTAATAAAGTGTTGAGATACATGTAGCTACCTATATGTCGGTAGTTTTTGGTAATACGTAATAATGAATTATCTTAATTTTAAGTAGTGTGATAACGTTAATCATCCACAAATGATTAAGTTTTACGAAGCTTTCTTCTCAGTAAAGCGTTCCCTCAGTAAAGATCTTTTATTTCAGCAGCTGTAAATTGAAAAAAGCTATGATAAATCATTCAAATTATGTACTACTTGAAAATCATTATCTGATGAATCATGAATCAATACCGGTAAGATTAAAAGTATTACTTTTCCCAAAGTATCACACCGTATACACCATAACTAAGGATTTCTGTTGGCAGTATTAAGTACTAGATCAAATAACAAGGGCATATACGTTGATAGGATGTGGTCTATTACCCGTCTAAAAATACTGTAATTCAATTTAAACCTCATTTACACTGCAGATAAAATATTTGTTTATATTTTCTGGTTTATTTTTTATCACCTACCTTTCTCTTCTTTCATGGTCAGTCATTTTTAGTCTCTGGTGCTATTATTATTATTAACATCGGAAACAGAGCTGCCACAAATTGTCTTACCACAAAAAGGGGGCCAATAATAAATCAACGCAATTGGAGTAAATGAGGTATGTAAACATATAGCTCACATTTCTAATTTCAAATAATTATAGTATCGCATAATATTTGACTATATTTGTGAAAATACCTACTGTATTTCAATTTAAACTTCTGCATTTACAGTATACAGAGTGGTCCGTAACTAATGGTCCAAACATTCTTAGCCTCAAAATATTACGATCTAATGCAACTTGCTTAAATAAAATATTTATAATAGTAGAAAAGGCAAAGGTGAATTGTGAACAATGTTTTTTCATTGTAAATTGACAGGTTTTGGATATACGAACGTGAAAATTTAGAGATATGGGGTTTTAAGACATGAGAAATCATAATATGATATCCGTTTCGATGTATTTTCTAGAAGGCACTACATGAACTATGTTGTTGGTATGCGCACAACTTTTTTATCGTTAACGCTGTCTCGCTTTTTATTGAATTGATTAAAATTAAGTCATTTTTGCAAAAAAAAATGTATGCTTATCACTAGTCTCAAAAGTTATTAGTTTTCGAGATATTCGCATTTTAAAAAACCCCTACAAATTTTTCATTTTATTTATTAGCACTTTGACTTAATAATAAAGCAACCATTATGAACTCAATAACTTCTAATTAAGAAAAAAAAATATTGTCAATGGTGTAAAACATTTTTTTGCTGCTCTTATTTGTTGGCAAAGTTAGACTCAACTATGTTTCCACTTAGACAGGAACTTCTACTGTCACGGCAACAGACTTCTTGACCGAAACGGACTCCCCGCGTCCCCACATCTGCTCTCTACATTTCTGTCTATACAGATCTTGGATTACAAAGCCATCGATATATCGTGGAACACTACCACGACAACCTTCTTTTCTTATTACAAACATCCCAACCAACAATTATCAATCGACCTCCTCGAATATGCATCCACTGTACCACGAGCCGTAATAATGGGAGACTTAAACCAACGCAACAGTCTTTTCGGTGATACACTCCCCAACCCAAACGGCAGAATACTCGCCAACAAGCTGGTCGCCCTTCCCATTTCTCGGATTAAAAACAATAATCTAACCCTTGTAAGTCACCTCGGCGGTTCCATTGTCGACCACATAATCTGCACTGACAGGTTGATAACCCGCATAGACGACGAATGCTTAATAGGCGACTCCCTTACCTCAGACCATATCCCATTACTGGTCAACACGTCTCTACACAATCCAATCCCTCCACCATCAACTACTTTCACATATTGCGATTTTAAAAAGGCCGATTAGGATTCCTTCGCAACCCACGTCTCCACTAATTTACAACAACCCGTCATTCATCAGACTACTGAGGACATAGATAATCATGCAGATGAATTCCAATCCCACTTAATCGATGCACAAGACATCGCCGTACCTCTCACCACCATAAACACTATCATGCCCTTCCGCCAACAAATTCTTCACAAAATCCGTCAGAAAAGACGGTTATATACGTCCGCACTCGAGATACCACTGTCAAGACACAATAGAACCGTCTAAACGCCCAGGGTCGGTACTAAATCAAGATTTCTTAGGGACTTGACCATCGAAACAGACCTCCTCACTCGAACTCAGGCCCTCACGTCAATATCCCACTAAGTGAGAACTCTCCACCGTTTACAATCGAAAGAGTCCAGCAGGTTTGTCGATCGGGGAGAAACAGTGCCCCTGGACACGATAGAATCTCGAGGCAAGCACTTAAAAACCTGCCAGAGGAGATTTCCGCCCCCCGCTCTGCGCACTGCTTGGCATTCTCTTACTTCCCTCATTGTTGGAAATTAGCCAACGTAGTTTGCATCACCAAACCCGGAAAAGACCCTACAAAGCCTGAATCCTACCGTCCGATTTCACTAATCAGCATCCTAGGTAAAATCTGAACGTTTGTTAAAAGAGAAAATCTGGGACTTCTGTACCAAAAACAATATAATTCCGAAATTTCAATTCGGATTCAGGCCAGGCCACTCATGTCAGAACGCCACCACCAATCTTCAAACTATCGTCACTCGAGCTTTGAATCAATGACGCTGTTCAGCCGTCACTTTCATGGACGTTCAAAAAGCTTTCGATCAAGTCTGGCACGCCGGACTTGTGAAAAATCTACTGAGCATCCGATTGCCACCTCAGATTGTAAAATTATTGTATTCTTACCTTACCGATCAATCAATAAGCGTCAAAGTTGGTTATTGCTTATATGATTCATTTACACCCCTAACCGGCATTCTTCAAAATCGATACCCAGAACCAGGACAGCCACAGACAAAATCCAATTATGTGCGGACAGTACCGCATTAATTATTCCCGCCACTGACATTCGCTCTCTCAACATTCGATCCCAAAATCTACTGATTTGATTTTCAAATTGGTGCAGGAGATGGCGGGTGACTCTCCACACTCAGAAAACCCAAGCTATCAGACAGTAATTTTCTACGTGCAATACTTTTAAAATGGAATTTTAATTATTGTTGATGCAGATAATCACCTTCAACTTATTTGTGGATCATTTACAATGTGAACTAGTATTTCGTCTTCTTCATCAGGCGTAATTATTTTCAGATGACATAAATCATCTCGCTTAGCAAGAAATGATCCATTTCCACCTAAATTCCTATACAGATCATATTATAGTCGATTACTAGGTTGCAATTTGTTGGGAAACCTTCGTGGGGATCCTCTTCGCGCAGCACGCCATTTGAAATTTTGTTGGCAATAAATAGCTAACACATCTCTCTTTTCTGGGTTTGAAAAATAATTATGCCTTGGCATTTCATAAGTTTCCTAAATTAACTGGTATCATTGGTCACAAATTTGTAATACGGAAATCAGAATGATCAACTGTCAAAACACGAATGATTAACTGACAGGAGTATTGTTGACATCAGCACCTACTACGTTGATATTTGTGATAATCAATTTATCAGAGCCTAAAATGAAAATTATGTAGGGGGTTTTTAAAATGCGAATATCTCGAAAACAAGTTACTTTCGAGACTAATGATAGGTATACATTTCCTTCGCACAGATGATGTCTTAATATTTTCCAATAAAAAGCAAGATAGCGTTAACGATACAAAAGTTAAGCGCATAGTAACACTAACAACATAGCTCATGTGGCGCCCTCTAGAAAATACATTGAAACGGATATCATATTATAATTTCTCATACCTTAAAACCCCCTATAATAAGCATTTATACGAAATACGAGTTTTACAATATAGTATTTAATTATAATAGAAGAATAAATGGCAGAGTGAACGATAAGTGACTGACCAGTTGTTTCATCATACATATAACATAAATATAAAATAAAATAATTACGTATAATATAAATATAAAATAGATAGCGATAATTGGAATATAAATGCTTAACCTAAATATACAAAATAATGTTAAAATTGTAGTACATCAATTTATTTAATATACCAGAGTATAATGTGGTTTACAATAATGGATATTTAAACCAAAATCACCATCCAAAGAAACCTATAATCCTAATATTTCAGAATTCACAAACAATCTCCAAAACTTCCTAAAAGAAAATAGCCTAAATTCAGAGAATTATTGCGTATTCATTGGTGATATAAATATCCATATATTAGATCTAAATCACGACACAGTGGAATGTATAAATACTTTAAGTGAACACGGTTCCATATCAACTATTAACAATCCAACTAGAGTTACAGCATGCTTGGATCACTTATTTTTATACTCTAAACGTAATGCAATAGATTATAATATTCCACTAGTTATAGAAAGTGATATAACTGATCATTATTCTATTACAGATAATTCTTGACACTAAGATACCTAAAAAAGTTAACAAATTTTTTATTAAAGGTATTGACTACAAAAAACTTAGTAACGATATAAATAAAGTGTCCTGGAACTCCATATTTGATTGCGATAATGCTGACTCTGCAACAGATAAATTTATTTCAATTTTACAAGCAAATGTTAACAATTGCACTTATGTGAAGAAAGCAACAAGAAAAAATACTAAATTAACGCCTTGGATTACGAATGCTCTTATTAGTGAAAAAATAGACTTTACCGTCAAACAAAGTTATTGCCTAATGATCGCGACCTAATATTGCGGTACAGAACCTACAGAAATAAATTAATTTCATTAATAAAACGAACAAAACAGAAATATTACGAAGAACAAATTACACAAAATTCAAACAGTTACCAACACCTATGGAATATTGTTCAAGATAAATGTGGAAAAAAAAAATTAAGAACTTGCATAGAAGCTATTAAAAGCCATAAAGAACATATAATAACTCATCCATTTCAAATCGCAAATGCATTCAATAAAACATTTTCAGAAATGGGTAAAATTTTGGCCACAAAAATTATTGTAGACTCTAATGAAACTCCTATTGTTAGTAATACTTCTATTCGACTTCCTAACTCAATGGTTTTACTACCAACAAATAATCTGGAAATCCAAGATATTATAAAAGGCCTAAACTCAAAAAAGGCAGAGGGAATTGACGGTGTCAATACGGAATGTCTAAAGGCTGTGTCGCCTTGCATCTTAGAACCTCTTAAACATATTATAAATATGTGTATTTATAAGGGTATTTGGCCTAAGGCTTTTAAACAGTCATTAGTAATACCGATTTATAAAAATGGTGACCAAACCGATACTACCAATTATAGACCTATATCATTAATCTCAACTGTATCCAAAGTTTTTGAAAAGCTATTAAAAAATAGATTGACATCTTACATAAACAAATACAATCTAATTTCCCCTAATCAGTATGGTTTCAAACAGAATAACTCCACACAGGATACCTTGATAAATTTAACCTCTAAAATATTTGATGTATTAAATAGTGATAGGGTATGTCTAGCCATATTTTAAGACCTAACCAAAGCATTCGACAGTGTTAGACACATCAATCTGCTACAGACTTTAGAAAATATTGGTATACGAGGCAACTATCTGAAATTATTTGCTAGTTACCTTTCAGATAGACAACAGCTTGTACGGATTGTTGGAGTGATAAGTGATCAGTGCAATATTACATATGGTGTACCGCAAGGAACAATTCTGGGCCCCATATTGTTCAATTTATATATAAACGAATTGCCTTCAATAGATAGTACAGGACATATGATTTGTTTTGCTGATGACACAGTTATCATTTACTATGAAAACAACTGGTTCGACCAAAAGAAGAAAGTGGAAAATCACTTAAAAATATTAATGAAATGGTTTAATAAAAAAATACTAACAATTAACTTCAAAAAAACCTTCTACTTACCATTCCTTAAGAATAACTCTACCAGTGACCATTTTGAACCTCTGGTAATACAGCAAGACAACCAAAACGTCATCATAAATCCTGTTACAAACATTAAATACTTGGGAGTAATTATAGATAGAAACTTAAAATGGGACTACCCCATTAAATACATTGTAAGAAAATTACAATTTATTCTTTATAGATTTAAGTATTTAAAAAAATTTATACCGTTTAAGTATCTCAAGACTTTATACTACGGTTTAGTGGAAAGTCACCTTCGGTATGGCATACTTGTTTGGGGTAGCGCCTTAAAAACTCACATGCATCCCTTAGAAGTTCTTCAAAAGAGATATCTTCAGATAATGCTACATAAACATTACACCTATTCATCAAACCTTTTATACAAAGAAGCCAAGATATTAGATCTGCATCAACTATATTTCTTATGCGTAAGCACAAAATTTCACTCCACAAAAAAATAAATTTGACTTACCTGAGCATGGATACGAAACTAGACGGAGACATCATTTTACCGCTCCTAGAATGACTAGTTCTTTATGTCAGAGGTCATTTATGTTTTTAGCACCAAGAATATACAATTGCATTCCTATAGAATTGCAAGGCATTCCAGATATTAACTTATTCAATAAAAAGTTAAATTTTTCCTCTTAGAAAGGGCAATAGACTTCTATAGTACTGTCCTCACCAGTAGGTAAATACTGGAGATGCCCGAATATACATTTTTATAGGTTGTATGAACCTTAAACCAAAAACACAGTCGGATATCATTTAAAAGGTTTAATATTTGTCTACTGGTCCATAGTAATAGAAACAGAATTATTCTTTTGTGTTAGGCAAATTTTAATTTTAATTTTAGTTTAGTCTTATAATAAGCAAAGTTTTATTCATATGTTTTAGTAACATGCCGAAACAGGTGCTATCATTACACCTCTCGGAACCCTTCGGGTTAATTTATTCATGATTAGCTGTACATTTATATACCACGCTATATGGTATACGATTCTCTCTCATATTTTGTGATTTGTTGTTATCATAGTGTATTTTTGGAAATAATTGAATATATTATTATTATTAATGGAAGGGTTTCGTCCTTAAGACAAGACACAGTTTTGTATACACTAATTAAGATTTTATATGTCAGTGACTATCATTTCAATTTTACAAGGTATGTAATAATAATCCGTGGTTTCTCAAAAATATTCATTATACGTTGTTTTTTTGAATTGATTGTTTGATAATCTCTTGGCATTTTCAGGTAGTGAGTTATAGAGTTTTGGAGCCATAAATGAGTACGAGCGTTGAGTTATTGCCTTTTTTACGAGTGGCAACACATGTAGATGTTTGTTACGAGTCGAGTAATCATGTGATGGTAAGTTTATTGAATTTTGTTTAGACTTCTTATAGTAGAGTTTTGTACAATAGTAATAAAGTTGTCTTATATCCATTATTTTACATTCGGAATATAGTGCACCGGATGGATATCTGGAATTTTCTGAGAGCATTATTTTCAAAAAATTTTGGACTTAAACTTAAAATTCAAATCTCCAAATAGTTACGTTCGTATATCCCAAATATGTTGTGGTGGTTACTTAGTAAGTGTCCCTAGTATACTTTACGTTTACCATAAAGGCATATTATCTTTGAGGAAACCACTTACCTATTAACCGGTATTCGGGAGTTGAATAAACGACATCACTTATACAAAATCACTAGGCTTTTTAATACATTTAAAAATACACAAAATATAATATCAGTTGACTTATTCAGACTACCAATAACAATTAATTCCCCTGGTTCGTTATACTTTCATTTTATAGGAAGTGTACGTACGCTGTACTACATGCCTGGCCTGACCTTCGTCTATCAATTGAACGTGTCTGTTTACATTTTAACTAGAACGTGCTTTCACGCATAACTTACATTGACCTTCCTAGATCAACGCTCGCTAAATATTGTAATTAATATTAATCTAATTTTCAAATCTTATTTCTAAGCTAATGTCCTTTTACCGTTACCGTCCTTTCGGGATCACTACAATGTCAATTTGCTGCAATATTTCACTGAAGCATGTTGCGTCAGATCGTAATATTTTGAGGCCAAGAAACTTCCAATTCATTTTGGACCATTACTTACGCACCACCCTGTACAACTTTTAATTATTAATTCCCTATCAATTAAGCACATTTTGTGATAATATTCAGATAATAAGTCAAAAAATAGCCAACTATAGTTTGTACACATATATAGGTAAATACATAAAGATATGCATTAAAATCCTCGAAATCAAGGAAAACTACTACACAATGTGCTCAGATCGGCATTAAAAAATACTTCATTCATTCGGATATCGAATGCTGATGAAGATAACCGCAATCTCAACTTTTGACACAAAGGGAGAGATTGAGCTGAAGTTTTTTGGAAGCGCGTAATGGAGAGGGTACAGCATGGGATGGGAAAGGCGTTTTTTTAAACGTAATAATGACCAACTTGTGCGTTGAAGTAACAAATATCTATCTTTGAAAGATGTTAGTGACGTGATATTACATCTGACAACCAATAATAATATTGAATAAATTTCAATGCAGATCCCGGAGCAGATCGCACCATTATTAGGTACTGTGAAAGTCTATCCAGTTTCGACAGATAAGGCTGAACTTCTGGAGTCTATAATTTTTAGTTCTTCTCATCAACACGGTTTTTGCTCTTACATAGATCCCGAGAACTACGTTCCATTAGAAACTCCAGTGGAAAAATCAATTACTTCCACTGGTAACATCAATTTTCTAACCAAAGACTCTATCAAAAGCGAGCAAAACGGTTCTACATTATTGTTTATAGCTCAGATTCCGATGATTTCCCAAAAATAATTAAAACAAACCGTCTCGGACCTATTTGGCAGCACATCAATACAAAATGAAGATGCTTATTAGAAGGGATAATATTGACACTAATAAAATAAAACAAGGTGTGGTTAAAATTTCGAGCTTGAAATGAGGTCATAAGGCCTTATTTGGAGTAGAAGAATGTGATTGTTAGCATTATGTTTTTTTAAGTCGAACGATGATACTGCAACACAATTTGAATCAGTTGAGTCTAAAAAATCTCATGAATACCCAATTACAATTCCGAATTGTTAATCTAATTTTTCTACTCCTGTTATATAATACACTTATTCAAAGAATAAAATATGTATCTTGATAATAGTATATTATAGTATATTCTTCAACGAGCGCATAATGATGTCTTTTATTCACGAGGATGAAAATAACGACACAAGCCGCAGGCGAGTGAATAATATGCACTATATTCAAGTAGAAGAATATACTTTATTGACGACTATCTAATAATAGACGCATTATGCTTGTGATAGAAACTACATAATGTAACTCATATTACACAACTGTGGAATACAATTTTTTCACGTATTCCATAACATTTGTGGCGGTTATTGAACCATAAGGACACTAATAAATATAGAAAGAGTTAGTTAGTAAGAATGGAACCACGAATCATTGGAAATACGATTAATTAAATATTAGTAATAACACGTTTATAATTGTACGCGGCAAAATATACAAACATTTGATTTAACAGTAAGGTCGAACAAGGCGACGACCGATGTGTATTTATTTCAATATGTATATATAACGGAATTCCGTATGGTTAGCAATTAATAATATTTCATTGTTGGTAGTACGAAGTAGTGTAGGGGAGACTGTTGTATACTGGGACAATATTCTTGTAATTGAAATAGAAAATTTGTTGAATAATTTTTAACTATTGTGAACATTCTAATATATTCAAAATTAGTTAGTTTATCAACACCTGCAAAAATTTTAACAATTTTTACATTTTAAGTAAGAAAAAATTGAAGGTCCCACTATATACCACTTTCCCACTATGCAACCACCCCATGTTGCATACTGGGAAAGATGCATGTGTATAGTGGAACAATGGTTTTTGAAGCCAAATAAATAAATACAAAAATAAATTTTGGTCGTTTATTGACAAAATAATAAATTTTCTAAATAAACTGAGTAGGTCGCCCAATCGTAATGATAGGAAAACATATCTCTCAACATAACTTGAACTAGAAAACATAACTTGAGCTAGAAAACATAACTTTAACATATAGTTTTCATCTTACCTATAAAAAATAAATATATTCGGAGAGGTAGTACAAATGGGAAAGTATTAATTAGGCTATAAATTCAAAACAAGAAAGAAATTAACAGTGGCGAGAAGCATCATTGCATATGAAAGTCCTTGAAATCGAAATCAAAAAGCCACTGCTTAGCTGCTCTTTCAGTTCCACCAGAAGCAAAAGGCATTGGAAGTTTTTGAATGATAATTTCTTCCGACACAACATTATCATCTCGGTTTTCAGGAAAGCTGAACCTATTATTTGGATTTTTTTCATGAAATTAACTGTGTATTTATCTTTCTCTATTTTTTCTATTCGACCAACGAAGTGTTTGGTGCTTTTTTTCATGGGATACTGAACAAGTATGAAATCAGATATAATAAGTATCTCATTTTGAACCTTCATAAATTCATCGGAGATATCCGTATCTGAATCATCATCACATATTTTAGTCACTGAAAAGTAATTCTCGCTTGAGCTGTCATTTTTCGGAGCGAATAAATTTCTCTTAACTTCCTTGGCCTTCTCAATTCTCTGTCGCTTTTGAAATGTTTTTTGCAACTTCAACCTCAATATTTCTTTCTTCTCTTCAATTATGGGAGTATCAGTCAATACAGTAAAAGTAGTTTTTTCCTGGCACTAGTATTTGTTTTTCGAGGTGCAGCCTTTGCAAATGGTCTTACTGCTTCCGGGGTAACAATATTCTCTTTGAGTGATTGTATTCCAGTGCTGGACATTCCAAAGCAACTTGGAATTGGATTTTCAACAGAGTTATCTGCAGTTGTATTGGCCAATTGAACTGGTTTCTCGGTTTCAATTCAGTCTGACACGTAGGAGCCTAAAAAGTCGCAATCTTGAAATATTTCAACATTTACAGGACAAATGCCAGTTTTTTCAAATCCTTTGATAATGTTTTTAGGTGTGAAAGCTAGTGGAAACGATTTTCCAACTATATCGGCGATGTTATAGATTGTCACAGGAATGCCGGGGTTTTGTAGCATCCAGTCATACATTGATATGTTGTAGTAGATTTTGAAAGGGCCAAAACAACTGACGTCCAAAGGTTGCAAGCGATGGCTACAGTGAGGTGGTAATGTAAGAAGAACTATGTCATGTTTTTTGCAATATTCAAGTACCCTAACATCTGTATGACTCTCGTGGTTAGGTTAGGTTGCCATTGTTACAATATATGGTGTCTGAAACATGCTGTAAGTATTCTATAAAATTACTACCACACATCCATCCACTAGTATTCGCTGTTCCTTTTGATCCAGGGGGGGCACCAAGCAGCATGTGTGGCTTGAAATATATGCGTGGAAATACGAAGAAGGGTGGTACAAATGTCCCATTGGCGCATATAGTGGCACACATTGTTACTAGTATACCTCTTTCGCCACTAGTAATTCTACCAACGTGTTTTTGACCACATGGTGCAGCTATTTTTGGAGGCTTATGTACAGTAGTTACACCAGTTTCATCACAGTTAAAAATTTGGTTGGGGTTGAAACTGTATTTGTCCATAACTGTACGCCGCAAGTTTTTGAAAAAAAGTTCTACATTGTGGCGGTTGAAGCTAGTTGCGCGACTCAGACTTGTGGCCTCGGGCGTTCTCAGGCTTATCTTATGTCGGATTCGGAGAAGTTTGAACCATTCTTCCCTAGCGATTTTATTTTCTGACCATTTTCTTGGAATTTTTTTCTTATTTGCGTCGGCATATCTATAAGCCAACTCTCTAGCTTCTTTGCTTGTTAATCCGTAGCACATTTGGGATGAAGTAACTAAATATTCGCTAAGCAGTTGTTCTTCATCGTCACTGAAAATTTGCTTAAAGCCATGTTGCCTCTAAAAATTTACTTCCTGCGTGTTTGCTTCATTGATGTTATGTTTTTTCAAATGTCTATGCAACGCTGATTTGCTAACTCCAAATTGAAGTGCAGCATTCCTAATATTGATCTCATTTCTAAGAACAGCCTCTACTGCCTTTCGCATTTTTTCAGCATTTTCAAGGTGTATTCTCCTACTCTCAAGAAACGATTTTTCATTATTGCGGCCCTTTTTCATGTCCATTTCTGGAAAAAAAGGTAATTAGAGAGTTAAACTTGAAAGAAACAAAAATATTCTATTAGAGAGCAAAAGCAACTCTGCAACAACAATATGCAATTCTGTCCCACTATACACTGTCCCACCATACACCCGTATACACTTTTTAACATTTTCGGAATTGAAAAAAAAACAAAAACAAATAACATTGAAAAATAACCTCAACTCACCTTCAAGACACCTTCAGGCACAATTATTCTCAAATACGGAACAAACAAATGAATATTTCTGGCCTAAACTGTGCCCAACACGTGGTCGTATAAAAAAACTTTGACACTCTGATGCTCACATTAACGAGATTGACGCCATACTGAAGACTCTAGCGGCGAGTGGTAAGGGTATATCCACTGCACATACATGGTGCAGTTGACACAAAATTTTTCGGTATTTTAAGCGATACCGTTGGCGGGCAATTTGAATTGTCCCACTATGGAACCTGTCCCACTATACAACAGTTTCCCCTAAATAGTTTGTGGTCATCGACTTGTTGTCTGTGGTCACGGCTTAATGTTATTAGTTTTATTATTCAAAACCCCAATTGTTTCTAATTCACTCTCGTCTCCTTATTTTCTATCTCACATATTCTTACGTTATTATTATTATGGTTGTTGTAATTGCTATTTCTGTTGAATTTCTTGTCTTTATTGCGTTAATCTGCATATCTGTTATACCCGTTTCCTTCGTTGAATTGTCTGAACGCCCTTCCTTGAGGGTTGCCGTTGTATATTCTGCTATTGTTCCCTCTTCTCTGATTGCTCCCATAGTTAAAGTCTGGTTTTCCAAAGAAACTTCTATTGTCTTTAAAGTGTAATATTTGTTGCTGGCTTACTATGCCTTCAACCGACACCAATTTAGGTAGCACTTCTTGAGTATTTTCGAAACTTCCCGCTGCTATGATTGTTTTCGTCGCATCCGTTGAGGCGTTCAACGGTAGTGCCTTAATTGTCGCTTCTTTGGTATACTTTTCCGCTAAGTTCTTTGGCATACCTTCCGACACATATGCTGCTTGTAATTTCTCCGCCAATTTTTCTACTTCCATTGCCTAGTTTGTCATATATTTCCCATTCTGCCCTTACTTTGTTCTGCTTTGCCAAAAAGAAGACTTGGATTATCTCCTCTTATTCCGGACTTAACCTTGTTCCTAATTACTGCAATTGAGTTTTCTGTCGTTATCAGACCTATTGCTTTCCCGGTCAATCTGGTTTTAATTAATAGAATTGCATTTTCTTCATGTCCTGTTGCATTTATTTCTAATAAATGTAATGAGTCCAAAAATGATTGTAACTTACACGCTTCGCCATTAAATTCAGTAGGTAATACCTTACTCGCGAAATTGAAGAAATCGTTCATGCTCACAGCCATTTTCACTTGTTTGCTTATTGACTCTTATACGGAGGTATCAATCAATCAAATATTGATGTAGGTATTTTGATACCACAATTTAGCGCTTGAAATGACCTATAGGTTTTGTCCCTAATCTTATCAAAATAATTTTTACAACTTTCTTGTTGTACTATAACTAAGTTATTCCAGTTTTTACTTATTAACTTCGTAAAATTAGTGTAAAGAATTACTATATTATTAACTATTTCGCTATGAACATCTGGATCTTTAGGAGTTTCCTTTTTTAAACCCTTTTTCTTTGGTTATTTATCTCTTCAACGGTTGATTTTAACTTATCTTCCAATTCTTCCCACGTACTTGACATTCAAAATATTAGGCCTATTTATATTACAATACGTTCCTAAAAATTGATTGTATAGGTACTTACAATTTTATACGCTTAAGGTTCCCATCGCCATCTGGACTGCTATGCTTCTTGTGATGTCTCTCTTCAATGTTCTATGCTTCCATAGGGACCATATGAATTTCAAGATAAATGCTACTATTATTACATATAATAATACCATTATTTGAGTTGTGAAACTCTCGTGCTGCACTATGAAATTGTTATTGACTGTACCGGGTTCCTGGACATCTTGCTTCGTCGCTGTTCCACCCATATTTCTGCTCCGCCAAGTTCCAAGATTCAGATAAAAGACCATATACTTATTCCGTTCGGCTGCGTATTACCATTTATTTACGCCAAATTTTACCATCTTTTTCCATTAAATATTACCATTTGTTCGCAGGATTGCCATGTGGTGATTATGTACGACTTAATTTATTTATTCACTAAACTATTCACTAACTCGCTATATTCACTTACACTATTTTATATAAACACTTCACTACTTTTTATTCACTATTTATTTGTTCACTGTTTATCTCACGAGATCAAATGGTAAACTAACTGCTCTCGCTGGTCGGTAGTCTTTATATATAAGTGCCCTTTTTCCCAGAATCTTTTAGATTTGCGGCTCACAAAAAAACCATCGCCTTCCTGGAATTGTCTAGATAAGACTGGTCACAAAGCCAATGGACCTCACTAGAAACGTCTAGATAAGAATAGTCACAAAATAGAATGGTAAACAATTCGAAGAAATCCCCACGCATTCGCCAAAATTATAACTTTCATACATGGCTTAGGCAGAGTCGGATTCAGGGACTACACCAGTGTGCGATTTCCCCCCCTCCTTAAAAGGAAGTTCCTCCTGGAACTTCTGTGTAGCCGGAAATGGATGTTTAAATCTGCAACTGAACCCATGTCTGCACGTTCCGGTCGTATGGAAATAACAGAGCACCGTCTTCAAAAGGTAGCGATAACGAGGTATATAGCTGCAAATTAATATGTGGACACCGGTATCTTAGAAGATCACCTCTATCATGTTGTAACGTGGTTTCCTTTCTTGAATAGTTATTTTATGTTGTCGAGTATATTTTCATTTGATATTGCTCATAACCCGTTATAACCCCTAACTTCTGTATAACAATCATATGATTGATAATTATTCTCAATGGTCGAATATTGTAACGATGGTTCCGTTCTTTAATAGTAACTTTAAGTCGCGGAGTATATTTTCAGTTGATATTACTTATAATCCGTTATACATCATAGTTCTGTATAGAATCATTTTATATTGTAACGAGGTATCCGTTCTTTAATAATTATTTCATGTCGCCGAGTATATTTTCATTGGATATTACTTATAACTCGTTATACATGCTAATTTCCGTATATAAATCATTTTATCCATAAGATTTATAATTATTTTAAGTCTCAAAGGACATTTTCATTTATCCTCTGGTTTCTGGGTAGAAATCATTTCGTATATAAGATTTAGAGTTATTCTAAGTTCCGATAATGTTTTTATTTACTATCTGATTTCTGTAGAGAAATCATTTTATGCGTATAAAATATTTATTTCGGTTTTGAACTCAGGATTCCAATATATTGGTTTCCCCACTGCCATGAGATAGGGAGTGATTATCTGTATCTGTATCTGTAACAGTTTGAAGGGTGGGTGACCCCACAGCACTTAGGCCACAATTGGCCCATTGTGCATCCTTCTGAGGTTCAAAACTTCCTTCTAGCTCCTCATCCAGCCTACTTCCTTGAAGTAGGCGATAACGTCGCCTGAATTAAGTTCCCTTATATTGGAGTATGTTAGCCTGTGCTCGCCGAAGACTAGAAACCTAAAATGAGAGAGTGCCTGACATTCGCAAAGAATATGTTCGACACTCTCATCTTCTTGTTCACATCCTCTACAGAGTGGGGTGTTAGATAGACCCAGTCTGTGGAGGTGTTTTCGTAGGTGGCAGTGACCAGTCAGAATATCCGTAGCTGTTCGTAGGTTCTGCCTGTTCATAGTCACGTATTTTCGGCTACTTTGCTATCCAGATACTGTAGCAGTTCCTTGGCAAGCTTGCAGCCTTCTGTGTCGCCCCATCTACCCTTAAACTTAATCAGGGAGTGTTCCTTTAATAGGTCTGCCGTCGCAGACGCCGACAGACCAATGAAAGTGCCAGGTCCCAAGAGTTTTTGGGAGGCTGCCATCCTGGCTAGCGAGTCTGCAATACGGTTTCCTTTCGATTTCTCATGGCCCTTGATCCAGCCTAAAGTGATCGTGTTGTTATTACAGGCTTCGATTAAGGCCATGTGACATTCTAGTACTACGCCTGATGTAATACGTGGTCTGTTCAGGGCTAGTAGTGTTTGTCTACTGTCCGTAAGGATGTATATATTATTACCTGTGGTTTTCCTTTTGGTAATCTCTTTTGCAGCGATGTAGATAGCAGTGAGCTCTGTTTGAGCAACACTTGCATTTCAGCGCATTGCCAATGTTATGTTCAGATTCAGGGATCTGGAAAAAATACCACATCCTGAGCACACATTGGATTTAGAGCCATCTGTGAAGATGCGGATTGCGCCTTTTTCCAATAGGTCTTGTCCGTTGTTTTTAAAAATTACCTTGTAGGGCCTGTTGAAGGCAAATCGCGGTGGAATGGAGTCTGTATTGGCCTGCAGCAGTGGGACCTCCCTGAGGGCCTCATGTCACAAGTTACGTCTTAGTCCACCGGATCCTACATCAGATTGTATACTAGTAGAACGTAGACGTGTCATGGTCATCAAAACAACCTCCTTGATGTATATGTCAAGGGGAGTGATACCTAGGATTACCTCCATAGCTCTTGTTGGTGTGGTTTTCATGCCTCCTGTTGTGTTGAGGCATGCTGTTCTTTGGATTTGGTCCAGTTTACGGACGACTGTCAGCTGGTTTGCTTTAGCTCCCCAGGCAATCGCGCCGTACGTTAGCATAGGTCTGATGATGGTAGTGTAGATCCAGGCAGCAGCCCTAGATGACATTCCCCAGGTGCGGTCGATGGTTTTACGACACTGCTCATAAGAAATATATGCTTTTTTAACTCTGTTTTCTAAGTGAGAGTTCCACGTTAACTTACTGTCAAAGGTGACCCCTAAATATTTCACCTCTGAAGAGAAATTTAGTTTGGTATTTAGGAGCTTTGGGGCTTGCTGTTTTGCAAGCTTCCTTTTTTTCGTGAAAATAAACATCTCCGTCTTTTTTGAATTTATTGACAGCGAATGGTCTCTGCACCACTGTTCTATGATATTGAGGGCCTCCTGCATTGAAGCGCAGTGTGTCTCCTCGAATCTTCCTGTTAGCAGAATAACTAGGTCATCTGCATACGCTATTGTGTAGAAGCTGCTATCGTTGAGGGGGCTGACCAAGGATTTTGAAGATTTGAAGAGAAAATATAACAGCTGCGTGTAGAGAGGCTCAGACAGAAGTTTTTCGAAAAGTTAGAGAGGAGTTTAAGAACAGATTTTATCACTGTTTAGAAAATACTGGACAACATTTTGAAAATGTAATAAAATAAGTTACTTTTTATTAATTTGTTTTATTGCAAAACCCTGGATACATAAATATCTTCACGGGTTTATATGATTTCTCCAAAGGTGCTGAAAAGAAATATGAATTACTTGATATTTTTGAATAGGTAGTTAGACGACCTTTAAAATAAGGTATACTCAACCCCTATTCTTATTTAAGATTTTAGGGGTTGCGTCCGTCCTCGCTAGAGGGTTGATGTAATTTAGTTGAAAACCAGCCTACAAACTGTCCCCCTTACAAATAAGTGTGGCGTGGCTTTCATTATTTTTGAATTTACTATAAGTAGGGGCCTAAATATAGAGGGTAAAACGTTTTCAAATTGACACCCCGTATATAAGTGGACGACCGCGTTGAGACTTTGCTTTCCTCGAAACATTTAAGGTCGATCATTTGATCAAATCATGAATTGTTTTTTTACGATCATTTGAATCAGCAATAACTGTTCACGGTTTAATTTTTTTCATTGCTATAAGGAACGGTAACTACTTCTTGCGATAACTGGGGTGTATGGATTATATCCACTAACACTACCCAGACAGCACACAATATCCACTAGATATCCAGTGGATAGCCCAATATCCACTGAATATCCAGTCCATGTAAGATATCTAATGGATATCCACTGAATGTATTTCATAGATATGGAAAAAAAATATTTTCTATTTTACTGATAATATATTCAATAATCACATAAAAAATGATTGAGAAGGATAATACATAATACCTTCAATGCATAAATGTCTTAATCTCCTGATATTATATCCATTGTATATCCATGGATATCTATTATTATTTACTGTCGCATTTTTTGTCTGAGTTCAATGTATTGAAAAAAGATAGGTACACCTAAATTGGTATCAGACTATAATGAGTTTAATCAACAATACGAATGCGGCATAATACGTGATGTTCTTATAACACACAACAAAAATGTGCCATGACTTAACGTTTAATGCTATAATAGAAAATAATGCATCATCAGTGGATTTTCATATTAATACCCGCAAAACTATGCTACCAACTATACACTGTTCTCTCATTGGTCGATGCCGCGTTTGACCGTTTGATGTAGCATTGTCCCCTCGTCATTTTGGTTGTTAGGCTATCATACTTTTATAAACGTGCAAAAGTGGTTGGTTATTTTTATCCGTAGTTTGGATTTGGGAAAAAATTAGGTATGTATATGTTTCTTACCTTAATTCTGAATATTGTTACGTCTCCTATATTTTATTGATATTTATGATTGATTACCTACATTAAAAGCGTTTTGTATATCTATAAAATGTCAAATAGCATGGCGTAGAAATGTAAAATAAGTTTTACTTCGGCTTTTACTTTGTTTAATGATAAACTGAGCTGGTGGCTCGGCTGATTTGAGTAAAAATTCTTTTGAGCTAAATAATAATGATGGTGTTTAGGTGGTGAGAAATGTTCTTATTACAGTTATGTGCTCGAATACAAGACGCAGGCCAATTTTCAAAATGTTATGTTACAAAAAAAGGTGTATCTTTTATTCGGGCGTATACGGTATATAGTTGACTTGAAAATCGTCAATCTTCCTCTTCTCGTTCTTACAGAAATTACCGTGCAGAGTTGATGAGCTGGGTGATGGAGCAGAAGAATTATTGATGTATATGCAAATATGTATATTATATAAAATAAAGTATTTTCTATCATTCTATTCCATAGTATATCATTTCATTATATGTAAAATAATACTACTATTATGAAGAATTTAATTCCATTTGTACCTTCTTACTCACACATGAATATCTGACTAGAACCTGCTGATGGTGGAAACACAAGACGGCCAACAAAAACAATGCTTACCAAAAGTTGTATATATCCACAAATCTGGAATAAAATTAACTGGAAATAATAGTTCTGGTCAATCAGTACAAAATATAACAGACATACGTGTTGAGTAATTGAATCTTTTTTCATTGGACCACAATATTCTGCAGTTGTCCACTTAAATACTAGACTATCCACCCTGTGTATCTATTATATTTTGTACTGGTTGACTGGATTAACTATTTTCTCTTAATTTTATTCCATATCTGTAGACATAAAAAACTTTTGATTTGCGTTTTTTTGTTGGACGACCTTGTATTTCCATCAGTAGATACTAGTCATAGATTCTCAGATTTTCATGTTTGAGGAGGAAGGATATACGAAATGTGAATATAAAATATCCTATTAATATCCATGGGACGTTAATTGGATATACCAAATGTGAACATAGGATATCCATGGGATATTAACGAGATATCCAATAGATATCTCCAAAAACATCCATAAGATATTACATATATCCTAGATATAGGCGGACATATGGATATCCATTGTATGTCTATAGGCTATCCATCTATATCCAGTGGATATACTGGATATCCATGAAGTATATCCTGTGGATGTCTAATGGTTATTGTGTGCTGTCTGGGTACTGTCAAACATTGGAAGGAATGGTTATCTTAATTACAAGTGGGTTAGGATTTGTGCCCTAATGGTTGCCGCTCAGCCATTAATTAGGTTTATTGTGCACCCTCAGCCGTAGGTGACAAGCAGAGTCCCATTCTAAGTTCATACCGAACAATGATATTCCTTGGACTATACTTTCCTGCAATCCCTCCAGTTTTGTATCTGAAAAGGTATCTAAATAGGAGGCTCTCCTTCTGCATAGAGCAGGACAGTCGAAGCAGTTTCTACTTCCTCTTCGCACATCCTGCATTGGGGGTTTCTTACGTCAATCCCTATTTTCGCTAGGTGTACGTTGAATAACCAGAGGCCAGTCAAGAATACTACGACTTTTCGCAGTTCTTTTCTGCCCAATCTAAGAGCAGCTGCTGCATTGGAACTCGATGGTCCATTGAGCTATCCCCACAAGCCTGTTCCACCGCTTTTGTTGTTCACTCGACACGCAGTTGGAAACAGTTTTTCGTACGACGCTGTAGCAAACGCCGCATGCTGGTTCTGGACCCATAAGGGAGATATTAGCTCTTTTCTTGGCACACTTATCAGCTACCTCATTTCCAGCTACACTTGTGTGACTTGGCGGCTCCGATTTAAAAGAGCGATATTCAAAACAGCGAGGTTTGAAACAGCAGGCTCGGTTGAGCGACACACAAAACAGCGACATATCAAAACAGCGACATATTAAAAAAAGTGACATTTGAAGTAGCGACATATCAAAACAGCAACACTTATAACAGCGACATATCAAAATAGCGATATTTTGAAAAAGCAACATATCAAAATTGAGGCTCTCATAAAATTATATGTACTCTTATTTTAGCTATATAGATACTTTTAAGTCAAAGAAAACTGGAAACCAACATTATTTTATTTAATGTACTAAAATCAAGAATATGGAAATGGTAAATAAATTATAAATACTCGTATATTTTGGAACAAGTGGGAAAAGTTCAACTTTTCTCACGAGTGTGAAACACACAAGTGAGAAAAGTATTTTTCCCACATGTTGCACATTATACTTTTTCTACAACCGTACAAATTTAAAGAATACAAGTAAATAGTTTTGGTAATTATATCTGGAAAGGTGAACAGGATGAGGAAGGGGATACAGCGGAAAAATTTGCTAAATTTTTTTCACCGCTATATTCTACTAACAAAGCATCTTATACACTAAGTTTTTTAGAAGACAATTCAGTTATTAATGATTTCTGCAAATCAACATATATTACTGAATTACAGTTCAATAATGCCATAAAAAAGTTAACGCCTAAAAAAGCTACTGGGACAGACGGAATTCCGCCCTATATAGTGAAAACTTGTAGTGATTGGTTGAAAAAGCCGTTGATACATATATTCAATCTTATTATTGCAACCAAGGTATATCCTACAGCTTGGAAAACAGCAGTGGTAGCACCTATATTTAAGTCAGGTAATAAAATGGATATTGAAAATTACAGACCGATTTCTATAATGTGTGCACCAGCTAAAGTGTTTGAACAAGTTATCTACTTGGATCTATAAAGTATGCTGAGAAATATTTAGCTCCTCAGCAACATGGTTTTTGTTCGAATAAATCTATAACCTCTAACTTATTTTTATTTAGTAACAGCGTATACGACACCTTTCAGAATAAAATGCAATTGGATACTATATACTTGGATTTTAGAAAGGCGTTTGACAGTGTGGATCATGATAGGTTGCAATGGAAATTGCATGGATGGGTTTGTCGAATGATTTTATCTTATAATTAAAAAGTTACTCACAAAATAGATATTTAATTGTTAATCATAATGGCAATACATCGGGTAAATTCGAACCCAACTGAGGCGTTCCTCAGGGTTCAAATTTAGGTCCTTTTTTATTTATTTTTTCATTACTGATTCACCCTCCGTTATAAAAAACTCTGAGAGCCTTATATTCGCGGATGACTTTAAAATATTGAAACGTGTTAGTAATGTTAGGGATTGTGTATTAGTACAGAAAGATTTAGATAGGGTGTATGAGTGGAGTGTGTTTAATAAGTTATATTTCAATGTAAATAAATGTTTCACTCTAACAATCACACGTTTAAAAGATCCGGTTATTTTTGAGTATAGAATTAATGATGTCATTAAAACGTAAATATGAAGTAAAAGATTTAGAAGTTGCTTACAATAATATATTCTCATTTGCTGCGAATATAATGAATGTAGCTAAATCCGCTAATAGGTTATTGGGATACATTGAGGCCATTAAAATTCTTTACTTCAGTTTAGTTAGACCCAAACTAGAATATGCAAGTCTGACTTGGTTTTCAGAGTATCAGACTACATTGTATCGCTTAGAAAAGATACAGAATACATTTTTGAGGTATATTTATTATAAAAAGTATGGTGTTTACCCTGATTATAGTACAGTTAGGAGTTTTCATCTTAGATCTGAGTTTAGAATCCTGTCCTTGGAGGATAGGAGAAAGTTAGCTATTCTAATATTTCTACACAAAATTATTAACAACAAAGTTAACGTACCTCAGATTTTATTTTTAGTGGGGTTTAATGTTTCACCCAGAAGAACGTGTAACTGTACTATGTTCAATATTTCGACCGTATCTTCTTTAAAGTCCCCTGTCGTAGCCATGTGTCAATTGGCAAATTATTTTAATAGCTTTATTGAATTATTTATTAAGCACCTTTCGTAGTTTGGTATTGAACCTCATAATATCATTGGCAGTGTGAATATAGGTATAACATAAGAGTAAGTTATTCATGATGTTAGTCTTAGTGTTCTAACCATTGATATGCTATTGTACTGTGTATTTGCTTTTTTTATCCTTGTAATTAGACCTGTAAAAGGTCTGTTTGGATAATAAATAAATAAATCAATCTCTTCTGTATCGGTACCTCTAGTAGTGAAGAATCAATTTGCCTTTTCGAGATAATCATTCAATTTTTTTGGAAAAACTATTTTCACATCAAAATGACATGTATCAAGTATGAAACTACCAACTCATCAAAATGACATTTATCAAAACACGACCGGTTGTGGGTCCCAAAAAAGAAATTATGTTTTCTAATCATAAGGATGGTAAAATTATCTATTAAAAAAGATATTTCTCCTTCCCCATCTTGATTAGAACAGGCGGGGCTCCCGATTTGAAGGAGAAAATTACCCTTAGTGGGATCTTCATAATATCACCATTGCAATTGTCGCTCTTTTGATATGTCGCTGTTATTTCGATATGTCGGTCTTTTACATGTGGCTATTTTGATATATCGTTCTTATAATTGTCGATTTTTTTATATGTCGCTGTTATGAATGTCGTTGTTTTGATATATCACTTTCCTGAGTATCGCGGCTTTAATATGTCGTCGTTTAAAATATCGCTCTTTATACCGGAGCCTGACTTGGCACCCAAGTGAGAATTACCTTATTGGCTTTTGCCAAGGTTTTCAATGTATTATGACAGTCCCACACTCTCTTCGGAGTATAGCGTTGGCTTGCTATGGCCATAGGAGCCGCCCGAATGTCCACGTTCACATAAATAATATTTTGATTATATTTCCCATCTATACATATTCTGCCGCATTCGAAATGTTTGTATGATCAGTATCAATTTATTTACCCTCGAGTGTTGTGTAGATTTTATTATGGTGCCACAAGGGAGCACCACTATTAATTACTTTTAATAGAGTCGAGATTCACGCACCTACCCCTTATTGAAAATATCAAAATTAGAAAATAGTTCCACCATGTAAGGGAATCAAACTCAAGACCTCTCGATGCAGAGTCCAGGCTCTATCCTCTGAGCCACCAACCCTTCAAATATAGTTTTTATATACTCCAATTCAGCGGAGTTCTTTACGTCAAGTTTTGAAAAACCCGCATGTTTAAATAACGCAAAGTTCATCCATATCATCAGAATTATCATTTTAAAAATCTTCACTAATTTCCACGTATTCAATTTTTTTTTATGAAATGTTTAGGTTAATGAAGCATGTGGAGTTTTTCGAATTATTTTCTTGCTAAAATACTTGCTTGTTTTCTGATTTGCTGATTTCTGGAGTAGGTTTAATGATCACATTCTCAAGATTTTATTAATATTTTATTTTTTTACACATCACCACACTATTAACAAATTCATATTAGTTTTGGTTAACAATTTAATAATAGTTTCAAAATATAATTTATTATGTAACTAGACATACAATGAAAATTCTTGATTTTTATATATAAAAAATAAAGATTCAAATTTAAAAATGTATATATTAACATCGAATTTTCAAACTTATTCACCAATCCTATTAATTGTTATATTTCTTTTACTCGGTTGACCTCTTGCAACAGTGTTTTTTATATGGCTTTCAATTTCATAAACCATCCAACCACGGTTTTGCTTTGTATATGTTCTAATACGGAAAGAATACAAAATCTATACTTTTCTACATTTGTGAAAAATCATCCTAAACAGTTCATAGATGCTGAAACGGCAACAGGGTACAGGTCCTGATGTAATAATAATAAAAAATATACCTGACAGATGTATATATATATATATATATATATATATATATATATATATATATATATATATATATATATTGAGGCTTCAATAATCAATACTATCTGATAAAGTTGTTTGAATAAATGTGTAAATGCAAGTAGCAGTAAAACTGTATCATTACTGCACGTATTAGATATATAAAACAGTTTTCAATGAACCTTATATTTTTCAGTAGCAGTATAAACATGACATTTATTTTCTGAATGATATATCCTGCATATTATTGAAAATTTTAAATGGACTTTGGGCAAAAAATGTTCTACAATGAGCCTTAGAAAATTGTGTTATCGTGGTTGAAAATCTTCTTTTCATGAACTTGGCTTTTTCGACAAATTTGATCTCTGAAAAGCCGCTATAAGCTCACATACTTATTTTTCATTTACTGCCTCAACTTCTGGCAAAAAATCCAATTGCACAACGCATTCCTCAGCTTATTTACTGGTCACTGATCAGCATGTCAAACTCGTGAAACTATGCCTATAGATACAATGATTTTTATGAAGGTGATTCGTTGGATTTGAAAGACGATTTTCAGTCACCATTTCCTTCACTTGAACGATTGCAAATTTAGTTGAACACTACATGTCAACCAATTTTTGGATGTACAAGTATTCTTAATAAAGTCTATTCACAGTTAGCCTTATGCAATATTTCCATTTGCAACGAAGAATTTACAACAGATTTTTTGTTGGATATTGTTAAGACAGTTGTGACAAATTAGCAACAGGAATAATTTCGACTATCCCTCTTCTAAGCGGACTTTTAAAATGATCAATTTCCTTCATTGACTGTAACATATATAATATACAGAATATATCACTCGAAAAAAATTTAAAAAAAATACTTGGCTCACCGAGTATGTAAATGCCACCGTAACTTTCAACATAATTTTTTTTATCTCTAATAATAAAATAAAGGGTGACGAAAATACAGTGAATACCCATGTTTATATATATTATAACTGAAGACAACAATTGAATGATGTCATGTGCATAAAACAAAAAAATGGAAATAAGAATTTATTAGTTCGATTAATGAACACAAATATATATGACATAACTTTTGTGTTAATGATAAATAAACTCTACTACCACTGCCAAACATAAAACTAAATACCATGAAACCTACATGGGAATCAAAGTAACTGACCTCAACATTTCTGTTACCTGATCTGTGTATATGGGAACTGCTTAGCACAGGTAGGATCGGTGATCGGTTGAACAATTCCAAACTAACACAATTTTTTTGAGACTTGATTACCATACCTTGGCTTTTATTTTATAATTAATAATCATACATAACTTTAACTTCTTTTTCAATTCCAAAACAATAATACTGCATTTGCATATCGTCTATAGCAAGAGCATGTCAAAGACCTTACATTTCCACGATTATTTTTCAACAAAATGCATATTGAATAATATTGTTAAACTAAGTGCAAAAAGTTTTCGAAGATGAAGTGCAATACAATGTCCTATTATTAACAATCCTTGTAGAGTACTACTATATAATAATAATAAATACGTTGTTCTCTCTTAAAATACAAACTATCGTTAATTTACACAGATGATTCAGAATATTCAACAAATTCCTTGGATGTTAAAGCCAAAACTTCTTCACATACTTTCTTATAACACCAAGCATCTCCTTTTAGTCGTTTTCTTCTGATACCAACAAAACCATTAGATTGATTTTGTATAGGTGTACTATTAATATTTTTCTTCGATAAAAATTTTGTCGGGGTGCTTTGTTCAAATTGAGGTAAATTGTGACTGAGATCTGGCAAATAACATATTTCTAATTCAAAAGAACACTCTCCGAAATTTTTGTTAGGGATAGGTTCTAGTTTTCCTCGTAAAGTGAACCTGAAACAAAACACAGAAATTAAATATATTTAACTTATCCCAAATTATTAGTTGAAAATATGGTTTGCATTAGAATGAAACCAAAACATATTCTAACAGTTAAATTATATATTTTATGATATTCCAAAATAGTAATCAATTATCAAAAAAAAAATTACAGTTTATTTATGCAAGTATTCAAATAAGACAAAGAGCCCCATACGATTTCGTTAACCATTCAAGTGATTTATCGGGATTACCATTTGTAGGACACTACAACTTATCTTCGTCATAGTTTAAAACAAAAATGGAATGACTAATTATCTTTATTCTAGAATGTTCATAGTCTATAGATATAATCGTAAAGGTACTTTTGGACGGTCAGATCAGTTTTCTGTTCAGTCTCAGTTTCGGTATAGTTATCAGTTCAGTTTGAGAATGCTGCTGCTATTAGTAGATCAGTTTAGTTGTCAGTTGTCATTCACAGTTCAGTAATGGATGAATATACCCTAATTGCGGTCGCGTTGTGCTCCACACTGAAAAAAACACGAAAAAATAGAGGTAGATGGAGTAAAAATTGGCTCCTGGAAAGAAATACACTGTCGCATTTAAATGTATTAAAAGAACTTCATTTTGAACCATCCGATTGATCAAACTGTTTAAGAATGAGTGAGGATGCATATCTAGAGTTGCTGCAGTTAGTAACACAATTATAAAAAACCAAGACACCAACATGAGAGAAGCTATATCACCACATGAGAGGCTAAGTGCAACGATCAGATTTTTGGCTACTGGCTACTGTATTTTCAGGACCCTTATCATCACCATCTGTTGTGTTGTCCATAGTATTTCTACTACCACGAACATCTTGTGTATCGTTAAGGGACATAAACAAGTCGTAGTACCACAAAGATGGTTCATATATGTCACCATTTCCGGCTCCGCTTGTGGCAGCCTCCTTAACCTTTTTTAGTTCTTTATTATACGCTGATCGTAAATTGTTTATTTTCGCTCTTACTATTTTTATAGTTGCATTGTCATCTTGCTCTTTGAATTCTTCAACCAAAACATTATACGCAGCTTGTCTTTTGTTTATGTTGTGGTATTGCGGATCTTTTTTGTTTCACAGACATGGGTGTTGCTGATAAAGTTCTATAAACTAACTAATAAAGTCATGATTTGTCATGGCGCAAGGTACACACTACTTCTAGCGATAATTTTATGCGACTGAGACCTGATCTACACAGGTTTCTTCATACATCCGTTTAACTGACAACTGATACGATCACTTCTGGTATACCCATCGAGCCACAGCCCCGTATCAGTTTCAGTTTTTCTTGCAGTTTTTTGTGTTTACACATACAGATAACTGACAGTTCGACTGAAATTGAGACTGAACGCAGAGCTGATCTGACCGTCTAAAAGTACCTTAAGGTCGTGAACCAAATGTTCTCCGGAAATATTTTGTATCCATCACCGTGAGTTATTAAGCTCATAACTATGGTGATTTTAGGAATTTAAACTAGCCTAAAGTCACTGAGTTATAAACCATAGGCCATTAGTATGTTATAAACCATAAGTCACTCTTTATAAAAAACCATTGAAAATTAACATTTGATTCAGAACATATTACATCCATAATACAATATAATACATTTTAGTACATCAATTATTAATATTTATATTAATGTCTATTGCATAGTTGTTACTTTTAGTCATTTGACAATTTATATTATTATTGGAAATTTCATTACACGTGATTCTGCGCTATCCACTACAATACTTGAAACAGTGGCAGTAGCCGTTTGCCACAGTATGCCTCTGCGTGTGGTAGTTTAAAGTAAGACGAGATTCGGAATGGCTCCTTAGACAATGTGTGTATTCCAACTGGCTGAATCGTGCATTTCTGATTATTTGTAATTAAAAAAAATTGCGGTGTGGTACCTTGGCTTGTTGGTTTTTGTGTCAGGAATGGAAATATGCAAATATGATCCCTTGTCTTCGATGTGCTCAACACTCAAATTCGTCAGCTCATTACAACGACATGCCACAGCAATACCCATTATTAGTGCAACCTATAAACATTATATTTAAATAAGATTTACGGAAATCAAGTTAGGCACCAATTGTCCTTCTCCATCAGATATTCACTATCCGGAGCACTTCTTAGAAACTGCTCAATATGTTCCTTTTCCAAAATCTCGGCCTTCTTTGGTTTATGTGCTCTTAACGCACTTTTCAAGAAATATATAAGCCTACCATATTTCGATATGCCGACATTTTTATGAAATTTTAGCGTTGCTTTCAACATGGAGTGTTTTGTTCACGTTGACGAACCTACATTTTTCTTTCCCACTTTCAACTAAATACGCCAACAATATTTCTTCATTTACATCACGAACTCCTTCGATTACTTGAGTATTACTTTCGTTAGTGCCAGTTTAGTATCGTTTCGAATTCCAGCCGGTACAGACACTTTTTCTTACATTATTCGGCGTCGTTTTCGCGTGATGGATCTTTTTTGGAACCAAACATAATTTATGTTTCAATGTAAACAAAAGTGTATGTGCCATGGTGATCGCTTCAAAGTCTTTCTATAAATTTAACACATTTTTTCCCATCGTTGAACCAAATTATTTGTCAAATAAAAGTGTCACAACTGTCATCAGGAAAAGAGCTAAATTCTGAAGGTGTTGGATAAAATAACGTATGAAACTCGTGTGTTATCCGGTCATAAGTCACTCTTAAAAACAAAGTCATTTGCACAAAGTACTCGTGACTTATTCGTTTTTTCTCGTGACATATTTCCCTTATAATACACTTGTACCATGAATGACTATTTATTTCCAGCTTTATGTGACATTTCAAATTATGCTAAGCGAATATACGAGGTCTGACAATTAAGTAATGCGACAATATTCAAAAATCGAGTATATTTAAAAATTAAGGTACATCAATGCGATCCCCTTCAAAGTAGTCCCCTCCCGCACCTATACACTTATTCCAGCGAATTTTCCAGTTTTCGTAACAATTCTGGAACAGTTCTTGCGGCACCTCTCCTAGTACCCTCGTCACAGATTCTTGGATATCTTCAACGGAGTCAAAATGTCGACCTTTGACGAATGTTTTCATGTGGGGGAATAGGAAAAAGTCGCAGGGTGATATGTCCGGTGAATAGGGCGGTTGCGGTAACGTTGCGATGCCTTTAGACACCAAAAACTGAGAGACACTAAACGCAGTGTGACAGGGAGCATTGTCGTGATGCAGAACCCAAGTCTTCGCGATCTCTGGACGCACTCTGAGCACCCTTTTTCGTAATCTTTCGGGTACATCGCGGTAGAATACTTGATTTACGGTCTGTCCAGGTGGTACGAACTCTTTGTGAACCACCCCTTTGCTGTCGAAGAAGCAAATCAACATGGTTTACACCTTGGACTTGCTCATTCTCGCCTTCTTTGGCCTTGGCGCCTCAGGGGATAGCCACTGTTGGCTTTGTCGTTTAGTTTCGGGGTCATATTGAAAAAACCAACTTTCATCACCAGTAATAACTCGATCGAGAAGAGTTGGATCACTTTCAACCTGCTCGAGAAGATCTTGAGCGATGTTCAATCGGTGGGCTTTTTGCTCATCTGAAAGGTTCTTCGGTACCATCTTCGCACACAGCTTTTTCATGGCGAAACCGTCGGTCAAAATCTTGTAACTGTTTCTCGGTTAATATTCAACTCGTCAGCCAACATTCGAATGGTTAGTCGCCGGTCTTGACGAATAAGGGTGCGCACGCGCTGCGCATTCGTGTCGGTTCGCACTTGAATTGGCCTTCCGCTCCGCGCTTCGTCTTTGACGCTCTCACGGCCATTTTTAAAATCGGCATGCCACCGAAACACCTGACTACGACTTAGGGCATCACTACCATACACTTTAAGTACTTTTTCATAAGTTTCTGTCGCGGTTTCGCCGAGTTTCGCGCAAAATTTTATTGCGCACCGTTGCTCTAAATTTCTCTCTTCCATTTTCGTGACATGCACTACTCGCGTGTTGTTACAAAACACTGAACAGCTGGCGAAGAAATGATCGTACGAGAGTCGTCAAGGTCTCAATCGAGAGAGTAGGGATCTGCTATTACGGTAGCTGAGTTACAGATTCGCAGTGTTACCACAGGCCGAGAAAAAAAATCGGTCGCATTACTTAATTGTCAGACCTCGTAAATGGTAATGAACGCACAGACTTTAAAGCCTAAGTTCATCCAGTACCAAAAAATAGCACTATTATAAAATCTAATGACAAATGAACTGTTCTGAATTTTCTTTTCTTAGAGTTAAGCATTGTTTTTGCTGATAAGTGCTCATTCTATTGAAATTATTATATTATATAATATATTAATTGAAATCAAATTAATCAATCGGTAGGTTGAAGCTTTCTTTCAAATCAATTATTATTAGGTACAAAAAAATTATATATAATACTATTTCTCTAAATTTGAGCAAAACCAATCAGTACCAGTATTTAACGCAATTATAGTAATAATAAAGAAGGTATATTTAATGTTTTGCCTTAAACCCGCTATTCTAAATTTAATTTCACTATACTACTAGTGAAGATAGATAGTTTATTTAGCAATCTTGCTATTACATTCAGAATATTTACAAAAATAATATAAAATCATTATACTTTATGCGCTAATTACATGTCAAATAACTGCAAGGAATAATTATGAATAATTTATTTTTACACAATTATAAGCTTCTCTAATGAAAAAGTCAAGGGTGCTACAAGATTTTATAGAAATTGACAAATTATTATATAACAATAAACCTTTGTAAAATAGAGAATTTTGTGTTGAACTAGTTCCTGAAGTTGGTATATATATGTATAAATATATATATATATATATATATAATAAATTGTTTTCGTCAAAAAAATAAACGGTTTTATAGATTAAAACTGACTATTCCGCACATAAGTATACACTCCAGAGACTATATCGTGCTAACAAACCGAAATTTTTCCAAAAATTACCAAAAATCAGCAAAAATCAACAAAAACCACCAAAAATTACCAAATATCACCAAAAATTACCAAAAATTGCCAAAACTATCAAAAATTGCCAAAACCATCAAAAATTACCATAATTACCAAAAATTATTAAAAATCGCCAAAAATTATCAAAAATAACCTAAAAGTACCAAAAAACACCAAAAACTACCAAAAATTGCCTAAAATTATCAAAAACTATCGAAAATTATCAAATTTTTTTAAAAATTATCAAAAACTATCAAGAATTAACAAAAGTTATTAAAATTTATCAAAAATTATCAAATATTATCAAAAATTATCAAAAATTATCAAAAATTAACAAAAATTATCAAAAATTAACAAAAATTATCAAAAATTATCAAAAATAAACAAAAATTATCAAAAATTAACAAAAATTATCAAAAATTAACAAAAATTATCAAAAATTATCAAAAATTATCAAAAATTATCCAAAATTATCAAAAATTATCAAAAATTATCAAAAATTACCAAAAATATAGAATATCTGGAATTATGGGACACATTGTACTGGCTTTGGTGAGCTAAAAATTATTTAGGATTCATCTATTAGACGCCCTGAGCAATATCCAATCATAAAATTGGTCACTTGTATACCTCCGGAGGCGGCATCGTCCTAACAAACCAAAATTTTTCCAAAAATGACAAAAATGTGGTACTTTAAATACCATAACACCCGCTGTCATGGCTCTGGTGAGCTGAAAATCAATAGGATTCATCTGTGAGATGTTATGAACAATATTCAATAATAAAATTTGTGATTTATTGCAGTATGGAGGCTGTATCGTGCTAACATACATTAATTTTTTGGGGATGCTGGGTATGACCTTCGACAAATACATGGTCATTTTCATTGTTCCAATTAGTGTTTTTAAATGAAACTCAAGGTCTCTAGTTAATTCCACAATATAATACAAGTTATTGAAAATTCTAAAAAATTGACAATTGTTTCGATAAATTTATCGAAACAATTGTCAATTTTTTAGAATTTTCAATAACTTGTATTATATTGTGGAATTAACTAGAGACCTTGAGTTTCATTTAAAAACACTAATATGAGCATATTCCACGAAGTAAGGGTCGAGACAGTCAATTGCTCCAATATCTGCAATTATGTTTGTTGACAAAACCATTTAAATAAAAAGTACACTCATCAGTGAAGCAGATATTTTTTGAAAATTCGTTATTGTTATTAATAATTGTAGTCATTTGTTCACAAAACTCAATTCTTCTGTCAAAATCGTCTTCACTTAACTCTTGACATACTTTCATTTTATAGGGATGGAATTTATTAATTTTTGTAATTTTGTGGACAGAGCCTAAGGAAATTTCAGTTGCAGCAGAAATGGTACGTAACGAAGTATTAGGATTCATACCAAAATAACCTATCACTTCAATTTGAGTGGCTTCATTCAAACCTCTTGGCTGATCATGTTTTAAATTTGCAACAGATCCTGTTTGAGTAAATTTGGCGATTAGATTTAAGACATACCTATGAGAGGTGTTCTTATCTGGGTGCCTTTCGTTAAATATTGCAGCAGTTCGTCGAGCACATTGGTTTTCGGCGCCGTTAATTAACACTATTTCAACTTTTTCAGCTAAAGTGTAAACCATTTTTAATAAATTGCTTTTTCACACAACTGGTAAGTATGGTAAACAATTCAATAGGTATCATGTCTTTTATTTTCTCTATCAAAAACATTTTTTTGCATTTTTTATACAAAAAAGTTGAAAGGAATAACAAAACAAACAATTGCAGTTTTTATTTTAATGGTACGAAGCAGCAAACAGACTTTCCTAAATATTTCGACAACGAATCGATCAATTAAAAAAAAAACAAGAGCCGACGTGTAGAGATTAAAAAGACCTTTAAAATGAGGTATAACTCGATACCCCTCCCCATTCAAGATTTTGAAGTTGGCTACTTCCCCTGGCGGGGGGTGAAAGGGGGCGCGTTGCCTTTATGATAAAAAGTTGTCCCCTTCGATATATTTGTTGATGTGTCCCAAGAATTTTTTTGAAAATGCACACATTTCGAGAAAATTAGGGTGGGAAGGCCTGAAATGAACACCCTGTATGTAATTTATTTTTATTTTCATATTTTCTCTTCTCATTGTAACAAGTCCAACGAAAGATTTACCAAACTAAAACTGGAAAACCCCATGACAAACAACGCAATGATTTACTCATAAAGAAAATATTGCTGAATTTTGATATTATACAATAGCTTCAAATGTATCTTCTATCCAGCCCCTGGTAGTAATCAGATTAACTTAACTCAATTTTTCTATTCAATATTTTTTACTATCAATTGTATTTTTACACTTAAGCTTTCTTTATACGCCATAACACTAAAGTCATTTCAATAACCAAATACGTTACTGATAAGTGTGGGAAAACTTCCAATATACATTATTCAGTGTTTAATTCATAAGTCACTCAAATATGCCAAAGCGCTGCTAGAATCCTAACGATTAGTGAAATGCCATCACGCTACCCACTCTCTACGAAGGGTTATCTGCGAGCGCGAATCTATTCCGTGCTAAAAGCTTTGATAACAATGTTAATTATAAGTCAACTAGATGGCTCTGGAATACTATACTTCTCAATATTATGCAATTACCATCTTCATCTATATAATTTTTTATTCACTCGAATATGAACACACATAATTAGTATTTATTCTAAAAAAGAGCTAGCGAATACATTCTTTAATAATAAAATTAAAATAATATTGAATAAATAACATTTGCTAATTTAATTCGATGTGTTAACAACAACTTTGATCTTTCATAAAATTATACTCTGGTAAAAAAAGTTTATTTATTGTACAAAAAGAACACCGTCTACTACGTGAACTATAAGCTAGACACAAATTCCTACCAATATAATTCCAACGAAATGAAATAATACACAAAATAAATAAAATTGAAAAATAAATCTATAAATAATTATAAGATCGACAAGTATTTTTGTAGGATGGCTAATAAATAGCTACTGACTTGCTTTGAGAAAAATTTTGTTATAAATTTTATATGTATTATAATAGTACTACTGTAAAACTCGACGTATGCACACTATTAGTAGTTAATTGTATTTAAATGTGTCGTTACAGTACAATTTATTTTAATATGTGATGTAGCACTCGCTAGGATATAGTTCACAGTGTTTTATATTCTGATGAAGGTCAAAAACGACCGAAACGTCAATGAAATATATAATTTTAAAAAACACCTAAAGTTATAATTAATCCAGGACTAAAAATGACCAAGAAATATAAATGAAAAAATTTAAACTATAAGGTCCAAGAAAAAAATCTCAAATTTTCATAAATATATAATATGGAAAGACAGTGTTTGTAGAAAATTGATCGCCAACCATTAGAATTAAAGGTTACAAAGAATGAGGCTTCAAATACAAAAGCATGATTTGCAAGTAAATTATAAGGTAGGCAAAGAAATATTCTTGTCAGATGCATTATTTAAAAATTTCAAAACAAACAGATTATTTTATACCAATTAGCAGACATTGAAGCTCATGTAGGTTGGGTATTATCTAGTTTACCGGTGACAAATTTGAAATTAGGGTCATTCATTAAAGAAACAGAACAATGTCCTGAATTGTCATTATTGAAGGGTGGACAGATGACATACCTGAGATATTAAAAGCTTGTAAAAAATATAAAGAAGAATTATTTGTAGGACAAGGACTAGTATTTCGTAATAGAGCAGTGGTTCCGGTTACATTAAGAAAAGAAATGTTAGAAAAAATTAATTTTAATCAATTAAGAATTGAAAAATGCAAAGCGACAGCAAGAGAAATATTGTTTTGGCCTTTGATGAGTAATGATTGTTCTAATTTAATTGTGACATTCGTATTAGATTAAGGAAAGCCAATTCTAGAGAACGAATAATTTGACGAGATCAACCAAGAAAACTATGGGAGCTTTTGGGTAGTGATGTTGTTTATTCTGAAGGTTATCATTATTTATTAGTAATAGATTATTGTAATGTTTTTCTAATTTATTTAAACAGTAAACGGGTGGGATAAATTTTAAACACACACACTTTAGGTTCACTTACTTAATTTATTTAAACAATAAACTAATCACTAACCCTTAATTTATATACAGGGTGTTCATTTCAGGACTTCCCACCCTAATTTTCTCGAAATGTGTGTATTTTAAAAAAAATCCTGGGACACGTCAACAAATATATCGAAGGGGACAACTTTTTATCATAAAGGCAACGCGCCCCCTTTCACCCCCCGCCAGGGGGAGTTGCCAACTTCAAAATCTTAAATGGGAAGGGGTATCGAGTTATACCTCATTTTAAAGGTCTTTTTAATCTCTACACGTCGGCTTTTCTTTATTTTTAATTGATCGATTCGTTTTCGAAATATTTAGGAAAATCTGTTTGCTGCTTCGTATCATTAAAATAAAAACTGCAATTGTTTGTTTTGTTATTCCTTTGAACTTTTTTGTATAAAAAAATGCAAAAAAATGTTTTTGATAGAGAAAATAAAAGACATGATAACTATTGAATTGTTTACCATACTTATCAGTTGTGTGAGAAAGCAATTTATTAAAAATGGCTTACACTTTAGCTTAAAAAGTTGAAATAGTGTTAATTTACGGCGCCGAAAACCAATGAGCTCGACGAACTGCTACAATATTTAACGAAAGGCACCCAGATAAGAACACCTCTCATAGGTATGTCCTAAATCTAATCGCCAAATTTACTCAAACAGGATCTGTTGCAAATTTAAAACTTGATCCTCAAATTGAAGTGATAGATTATTTTGGTATGAATCCTAATACTTCGTTACGTACCATTTCTGCTGCAACTGGAATTTCCTTAGGTCCTGTCTACAAAATTACAAAAATTGATAAATTCCATCCCTATATAATGAAAGTATGTCAAGAGTTAATTGAAGACGATTTTGACAGAAGAATTGAGTTTTGTGAACAAATGACTACAATTATTAATAACAATAACGAATTTTTAAAAAATATCTGCTCCACTGATGAGTGTACTTTTTATTTAGATGGTTTTGTCAACAAACATAATTGCAGATATTGGAGCAATGAAAATGACCATGTATTTGTCGAAGGGCATACCCGGCATCCCCAAAAATCTAATGTATGGACCGGTATACTAGGAAATCAAGTAATTGATCCATTGTTTATAAATGGAAATCTGAATGGTGAGATGTACTTGAATATGGTAGAAAATACGATCAATCCGTTAATTACCGAAGCAATTGAAAATCAACTGGATAGAGATGGCAACAACTTTCTTAACGAAAATGAGTTATATTTTCAGCAAGATGGAGCTCCCCCCCCCCATTATGTGCTTCCGGTCCGTCAACGGTTAAACAATGTATTTCCCGGTAAATGGATATGGCGAAGAGGACCTATAGAGTGGCCAGCTAGGTCCCCAGATCTAGCACCATGTGATTTTTTCCTATGGGGACATTTAAAATAAGTTGTTTACACACCGCCGCCACAAAATATAGGAGACCTTCGACAAAGGATTACTGCAGAATGTCGAGCAATTCGAACAGAAGTGTTTGAAAATGTGCGTCACGAATTTGAACAGCGGTTATACCATTGTTCGGCCAACAATGGGCAACATTTTGAGCAATTATTAAATTGAAAATCTGTGTACAATATTGTAATTTAGTTTTGATAAAAGGAATGAGATTAAACAGTTGCAGTTTTTATTTTAATGGTACGAAGCAGCAAATAGATTTTCCTAAATATCTCTACAACGAATGGATCAATTTGAAAAAAACAAAAACCGACGTGTAGAGATTAAAAAGATCTTTAAAATGAGGGATAACTCGACACCCCTTCCCATTTAAGATTTTGAAGTTGGCAACTCCCCCTGTCGGGGAGTGAAAGGGGGCGCGTTGCCTTTATGATAAAAAGTTGTCCCCTTCGATATATTTGTTGAGGTGTCCCAGGATTTTTTTTGAAATACACACATTTCGAGAAAATTAGGGTGGGAAGTTCTGAAATGAACACCCTGTATACTCAGTATATTCACTTAAACTAATTTATATAAACACTTAACTGACTTATATTCACTTATTCACTTGTTTATCTCGATGTCAAATTATCAACTATCCTCCTCCGCTGATCGGTCCTTTATTTATATTAGTGTTTTTTTTACTAGAAAATTCCGGACTGCGGCTAACGCACACAAAAACAATTGGTTCTCGCATTTTATAGATAAGACTGGTCACAAAAACATTGTTTAGATAAGATAGTCGTAAACAGTTATAAAAAAACACCCTGGGTATTCGCCATAATTTTAACTTTTATACCTGGCTTAGACACAGTCGGATTTAGGGACTATACAAGTGTGTTGTTTCGTAACATAACCCACTCCTTAAATGGAAGTTCCTGCTGGAACTTTTGTGTAGCCGAGACTGAATGTTTGAATCGGCAACTGGCCCCAATTCTACACTTTCCATTCTTATGGAAATAGCAGGGCACCGTCTTCATCGGATACTAATAGCGGGGGTTGTAGCTGCAAATTAATATCTGGACACCGGTGTACGAGAAGGGAAATTCGCCTTAGCGATATTTGGCTGGTTCCTCTAAGTTTAGTTGGTTGATCCTTTCCTTCCCGACATGTTTTTGAGTATTTTAAAACAAGAAGACTCGCCAACCTTTTGTTGACGGGAACGCTGAAATTGTCGTTGAGAATAAAGGAGTAATAAAAATACGGCTCACTCACAATCCCTCTATTTGAATTCTTACAAGAACGAAGTACCAAACTTTAGTATTGGATACGGCAACAGCGCTAAACTACCGTTGAACCGGTCTAGGCGACCATGCGAATTCAAACAATAATTTTTAATAAAAATAGTACTTACAATACAGAAATTCACCGACCAATGTCGGAAAAGCACTTCACGTCATATTTACACTCTCATTTGTTGCAGTTACATTAAATTGATAAACGAAATTAGGTATGTATTTAAACCAATGAATCAACACTTGATCATATCGTCACAAGAGGTGAGCCAAGACTACTGATTGCCTTTCGTTGGCGGTAATTTTGCGGCTTATGGCGCGGGAGGTACCAATTGGTTCCGTGAACATGAATAAAAGGCGCGGAGATTTAAACTTCGAACCTTTCGCTTAATGTTAAATTAAGATCCATTGTAGGAATTTATGGGAAATTCCTACATACTGGGGGCCGGGGCAAAGATGAGAGGAACAGTTTAGGAGCAGAATCCAAATTTTAAGCAAGAAGGAAGGAGAAAAGAAAAAGAAAAAAGAAAAAAAAATACGTTCTACTCCAAATGTAGATAGAACTCAGTCCATACATGGTAGAGGAGCTAACTTAGTAATAGGACGAATATAAACTCCATCCACAGTTCTTACACGTGCGGCACGAACATTGCCGTCTTTGCCAGTTAGTAGTTCCACTACCCTGGCAAGGGGCCAATTCAAAGGAGGACGGTCCTCCGATTGCACTAGTACAAGCTGATTAAGCTGAAGATTGTTTGAGGCTTTACACCACTTAGGTCGATGCTGCAGTCGATGCAGATAATCGGTGCTCCACCTCTTCCAGAATTCTTGGTTCATCTTAGTACATTGTTCCCAAAAAGTTAATCTGTTTACAGGGATGGTAGATAGATCGCGGTCGGGATAAGCGGTTAAAGGTGCTCCGATCAAAAAATGACCTGGTGTCAAAGGAGATAGATCGGTAGGATCATTTGACATCGGGTATAATGGTCTGCTGTTCAAGATAGCTTCGATCTGACTCAGAACCGTGGAGAGTTCCTCGAAGGTAAGGCACGAATTGCCAATTATTTTGGTGAGGTGGGATTTGGCGCTTTTCACAGCCGCTTCCCATAAGCCACCCCAGTGCGGTGACCGCGGAGGAATAAACTTCCAACTAATTTCTGTAGTTGAAAGAAAAGACTGTATCTTATTGATACTTTCGGAAGATTTGAGAAAAATGGAGAGTTCTCGTAATTGATTCCTTGCTCCAACAAAGTTGGAACCATTATCAGTATAGATAGTCTGAGGATTCCCTCTACGACTGAGAAATCTTTTAAGAGTGGCGATAAATGCATCGGTAGAGAGATCACTTACTAATTCGATATGGATCGCCTTTGTCACCATGCATATGAATATGGCAATGTAGGCCTTTTGTATTGGGGCTTTTCTTAAGCGCGAAGATTTAATTTGTACAGGTCCAGCAAAATCGATGCCAGTTTTGGAAAAGGGGCGAGATTTTTGCACTCGGTCAAGGGGTAACGGGGACATTATTTGAGAGGCGAACTGGGCATTAAATCTAAAACAGGTGATGCAGCTTTTTATCAATTTTTTGACAAGACGAGTGCCATTCAAGGGCCAGTACTGTAGCCTTAAATTTCCTAACACATTTTGGGCTCCACCATGGCCAAGACGGCGATGTTCCCGTATTATTAGCAAATCAACAACATGATCATTTTGTGGTAACAGCAAGGGAAATTTTTGATTGAAAGGTAAAGTAGAAAATTGTAATCGGCCACCCACTCTTAGAAGGCCGTCATTATCCAAGAAAATGTTCAATGGAATTAAGTCTTTATTTTCAATCGGAACGTTAGTTTTTAAACAACGAATTTCGTTGAAGAAGTGTTTATGTTGAATTTGTTTGATTATGAAATCATGGGCAATGCGGAGATCGTCAACAGATAACGAACCAACGTCTCTGAATTTTCTCCTCGATAGGTTTATAAATTTGAATATATGGGCTATAACCCTATTTAAGGTTATAAATTTTGAGAATCGGAAAAATATAGGTTCCCAAAAGTTTAAGTCGCTGTTGACTATAGCAAGGTTGACCTTATTGACTTCAGGCAAGTCGTCAATAGGTTCGAAAGAATCCATAGAATCAAAATCTTTAGATTCAAGTAGAAATCGAGGACCCTCGAACCAAAAAATCCAGACATCAGATGAGAATTTACCACGAGAAAGTAAATCGGCTGGGTTTAAATCGGATTTGACATGTCGCCATATAAACTCTTTACTATTGTTTTGAATGGTTAGGACACGCCGAGCTACAAAGGGAGAAAAATCATTAGAAGACCGTTTCACCCAACTGAGAGCGACTTGAGAGTCGGACCATAAATTTATGGAAGAGATGTGAAGAGAAATGCATAGAATCTGAGCTATTCTACGAGCTAAAGTGGACAACAGCTCCATTGCACACAGCTCTAACTTGGGAATAGTCAAAGTAATTTTCAAAGGATTCACACGAGATTTAGCAGTAATTAGGCGAGAGGATCTAGAATTATCAGCGTAGATCGCTACTAAATAGAGACACCCTCCGTATGCCTTTTGACTGGCATCGCAAAACCGGTGGAGAGAACACGAAATAATAATTTTTTGGTTAAATAGGTATCTGGGTACTCGGAGGTGAGCAGCTTCAGTTAATAAAGAAAGGAATTTATTAAACTGAGTAATTATGGATGTGTCGGAAATGGGAACATCCCACCCTATCTGGGATTTCCAGACCGATTGCATTAACAGTTTGCCAAACACGGTCAGATTGTTTACTAACCCAAGAGGGTCAAATGTACTGGCGACGGTACTTAATATCCTTCGTTTCGTTATATGAGAACAATCAGCCAACTTGGCAGTTTGGATGTGTAAAATATCAGACGCAGGATTCCATTTTAGTCCTAGAATTTTGCTTGACGAATCGTCAAAACTACGATCCAATTCAGCGTTAGGTAATTCATCGATTGACTGTAAAAACTTGAATGAATTTGATTGCCATTTGTGAAGTTGGAACTCATGTTTTCCAAGCATATTGGTCAATTCGGCATAAAGAGCCGATAAGTCCATTTCCTTATTGGTTCCAGTTAAGATATCATCCATGTAAGTTTGATGAAGAATAGCCTGCTGCGCATTTGGACAATCGGGACTATTTAAGGCAATGTCTTTCAAGACTCGGGTGGCCAAGAAAGGGGCACAGTTCTGTCCGAAACTAAGCCTAGATAATTGGATACATTGAAGGGGTTTCGTGGGGTTATCCCTCCACAGTATGTTTTGGAGATAGCGTTGCATGGGATTGATATCTATGAATCTATACATCATTTTGATGTCAGCACACAGGACATATTTATAGCATCTAAATCTGCACAAAATGTCGAATAGGTTATCCTGAACTTGGTATCCCTTCGACGTTAAATCATTAAGAGAGGAACCTGAATCGGTTTTAGCCGAAAAATCGAATACGATTCGAAGTTTGGTGGATGCGCTTTCCTCACGTATCACCGCCCTATGGGGTATAAAATACTTGAAATCGTTAGACACAGTGTTATAGAAAGACAGAGGAATGACTTGAGCATGATTGAGTGTTAGATATTCTGAAATTACTTTTTTATATTCAGAGAAAAGGGTAGGATTAGCATTGAATTTTCTTTCAAGAGAAGAGAATCGTTGGATGGCTATACCGAATGACTGGCCTAGTTTTTTATTCTGATTTGCGAGTAGAGGCATATCTACCTGATACCGCCCCGATGGTAGGATAACGGTTGTATCCCGAAATAGTTGTTCAACATATTCCTCGCTGGGATCTTGTGATGGACATTCGGGAATTTCCTCAAGCTCCCAGAATTTCTCCATTGTCCTTTGGAGGTCAGAATATTGATAGACTTGATCATTATAAACCGTCAAAAAGGAATAAGCAGACTTAGGTTTATGCTGGGAGGAGTTAGCATTTCTCAAAGGGATAGGACCCGCGATAACATATCCCAGGTGAGTATCTATAAAGGAAGGAGAATAAGGATCCGTTTTAAGTACGGTCCCCTTAAGCAGGTAATGATATAAATCACAGCCAATAAGAAGATCTATTGGACCGGATTCAAAGAATAAAGGGTCAGCTAGCTCAAGTTTTATATGGGATGGAATTTTAAAATTAGAAGGTGAGATAGAAGATTGTGGTAAACTATTTGTTATTTTATCTATGACCGAGCAAGATATAGTGAAAGTACTGTAAGGTGCAATTTGAGAATTAAATGTGATATCTACCACTTCTCTACTATAGGTGTAGTTATTGCTACCTAATCCGGAAATATTAAGAGTTTGTTTGCGAGAGACTAAATTCAATTTTTGTACAAAGGCACGGTTAATAACGCTCATTTGACTAGCGGAATCAAGAAGAACTCGTCCAGCCAAACACCGACCATTGAAACCGTTAACATTCACTAAAGCCGTAGGCAATAGTACAATACTGTCTTTTGCTGACATGGCAGTCAAAGCAGTTTGATATCTCACTGACTCCGGAGGTTCAGGTGATTGATTAGGTGATGCAGAACTGGTATTTATGAAATTAGATCTATTAATTTGATCTGGGGACGTATTATTATGTACATTAATAGGAGAGGGGTGATTATTTACATTGGATAGAGAGGTTACATTGGGGCTTCCGGAAGAGGAGGCTCTAGGATTATTACGATTGTTAGAGTTGTTTGGCAATCTGTTCTGACTGTCAAAATGTAAGTAACTATGATGAGACTTATTGCAAGTTGCACATCTCCTAAGGGATTTACAATCGGTAGTACTATGGGTACTATTCAGGCAATTTACACAAAGTTTTTTAGCTTTGACTATCTGATACCTCTCTTGAGGTGATAAGGACATAAATTTGGAACAACCGTATATAAGATGAGAGGGGTCTGAACAATGAAGACAGCTCGGTCTATTAACCCGAGAAGAACTAGAATGGTACTGTTGCGAAGAACTTAAACTAGATACCAATGTCACCCTATTTTTACAAACATTATTAGACTTGGGGTTGAATTTACCCTTAGTGTTGGTTTCAAAAAGATTTAAATTTTCTAACATTGATTGGCGTTGCTGTAGAAAATCAAAGAAATATTCAGCTGTAGGGATAAGCTCTGGCTTGCGCTCACTTTCGAAGGCTCGTCTTGAATTAAAATCAAGTTTTTGCTCCATTAAAAATATTATTAATGACTCAAAATTTACTTCCGGCGATAAATTCATATTTTTAATCAAATCAAATGTCTTACGCGTCGATATCTGAAATTCGCGCAACTCGACCGGAGTACTTTTCAAGACAGGTTTTTGATCCACCAAAGTTTGGTACAAAGAATACAGTAATTTATATTTATCGTCATATGCCTTTTTAAGAATATTTAAGGCAATATTCAAATTTTGATTTGTTACGCTTAAGGACTCAATCATTTCCAAAGGTGGTCCACGTAACAGCCCTTTAAGGTAATAAAACTTTTCACCCTCCGACTTTAAATTATTATTATTAAGTACCAGTGCTGTGAACAGGTCGATAAAGGATGGCCACTCTGATGCAGCCCCTGAGAAAGGTTTAATGTTAATTTTAGGTAACACGACATTAGATACATCGTTTGGCCTAGTATTTAAATTGAGTGATTCTTTTTGCTTATTTTCTATTAGAAGTTCAAGCATAGCAATACAACTTTCAAAACGGTCGGCGACAACGTTCTCGGCCTCATCGTCGGAAGAGTAGTTGTCGTCGTCCGGGTTAGATAATGAAACGATTTCCAATTGGACTTTTTGATAATTGTCATAGTGACCAGATATGCTTTTAAGTTTGACTTTAAGTATATAGACCTCTTCGGAGCCAGTCAGCTCCGACACAAATGTTTCAATTCGAGATAATTGCGATTTGAAACCCCCTCTTTTATTTTTCAAGTGATTTAGCGACATGATTGAATCAAAGTGTAACCAATCAAAGTTGAACTCCACCTGAATTAAAATAAGCTTCTAAAGTAGCGAGTAAATTTTTACAATATATGGAATAACCGAATAGACAAAGCTTTTCCAATCAATGCGATAAGTATTTCAATAGCATGCAAATTACTGAAAATTAGTTTAACATTGTAAGAAAATACCTACCTACTTATAACCTACTTATAACCAAATACGGTATTAATATTCAAAATAATAAAGAAGAAATTACAGTGAATTATTTTTCACAGTGTACTAGAATGCATGTAAACGCAAATAGATAATCAATATTGAGATTAATAAACAAAATATCAAACATTGAGAAAACTGTAAATTATTTTTAACAGTGTAAGAAAATGTACCTAAATATAACTAAATACACTAATTAAATATCCAAAGTAATAATGAAGAAAATACTGTGATTTATTTTTCACAGTGTACTAAAAATGCATATAAACGCACATTGATAATTGATAAACAAAATATCTAATATTTAGGAAACTGTAAATTACTTTTAACAGTGTAAGAAAATGTACCTACTTATAACTAAATACACTAATTGAATATTCAAAGTAATAATGAAGAAAATACTGTGATTTATTTTTCACAGTGTACTAAAATTGCACTTGAACGAAAAAAGATAAACAATATTGAGATACATAATCAAAATATCTGATATTGAGAAAATTGTAAATTATTTTTAACAGTGTAGGAAAATGTACCTACTTATAACTAAATACACTAATTAAATATCCAAAGTAATAATGAAGAAAATACTGTGATTTATTTTTCACAGTGTACTAAAAATGCATATAAACGCAAATAGATAATTGATAAACAAAATATCTAATATTTAGAAAACTGTAAATTACTTTTAACAGTGTAAGAAAATGTACCTAGATATAACTAAATACACTAATTAAATATCCAAAGTAATAATGAAGAAAATACTGTGATTTATTTTTCACAGTGTACTAAAATGCATGTAAACGCAAATAGATAATTGATAAACAAAATATCTAATATTTAGAAAACTGTAAATTACTTTTAACAGTGTAAGAAAATGTACCTAGATATAACTAAATACACTAATTAAATATTCATAGTAATAATGAAGAAAATACTGTGATTTATTTTTCACAGAGTACTAAAATTGCATGTGAACGGAAAAAGATAAACAATATTGAGATACATAATCAAAATATCTAATATTGAGAAAATTGTAAATTATTTTTAACAGTGTAGGAAAATGTACCTACTTATAACTAAATACACTAATTAAATATCCAAAGTAATAATGAAGAAAATACTGTGATTTATTTTTCACAGTGTACTAAAAATGCATATAAACGCACATAGATAATTGATAAACAAAATATCTAATATTTAGAAAACTGTAAATTACTTTTAACAGTGTAAGAAAATGTACCTAGATATAACTAAATACACTAATTAAATATCCAAAGTAATAATGAAGAAAATACTGTGATTTATTTTTCACAGGGTACTAAAATTGCATGTAAACGCACATTGATAATTGATAAACAAAATATCTAATATTTAGAAAACTGTAAATTACTTTTAACAGTGCAAGAAAATGTACCTAAATATAACTAAATACATTAATTAAATATCCTCAAACTTAACGATGTATTTATTATACCATGTATTATTGAGGTAACAAAAACCCGACATGTAAATAAACACTAGTTTCTTCAAAATATGCTGTTTATAAACACTTCCAAACCGGCTCCTAATCCTATACACCCCCCTTGAGCGAGGTGTCGTTGAAGTAAAAACGGCCAGCAGTTGACCATTCTAGATTCAGAACTCGCTTCGCGCGCTGTTGCCGGACTGTCTTTAATTTCCCGAGCAATCAAATCGCACTTATATACATATCACTGTTTCAGTATTTATTTTTTACAGTTTCTCAGCCCTCACGAGAGTCTAATGAACAACTTTTTGGAATGTTTATTAGAGAAAAGAAGAATAGGGTTCAGACAGACCCAAGAAATCAAATTGCCGCAAAGGCGGAAATGGATATATCAAGTTGCTGCAGAGGCAAAAATGGATATGTCAAATTGACAGACTACATCCGGCTCGAAGGACCAATAAAAACTATGTACGAGAAGGGAAATTCGCCTTAGCGATATTTGGCTGGTTCCTCTAAGTTTAGTTGGTTGATCCTTTCCTTCCCGACATGTTTTTGAGTATTTTAAAACAAGAAGACTCGCCAACCTTTTGTTGACGGGAACGCTGAAATTGTCGTTGAGAATAAAGGAGTAATAAAAATACGGCTCACTCACAATCCCTCTATTTGAATTCTTACAAGAACGAAGTACCAAACTTTAGTATTGGATACGGCAACAGCGCTAAACTACCGTTGAACCGGTCTAGGCGACCATGCGAATTCAAACAATAATTTTTAATAAAAATAGTACTTACAATACAGAAATTCACCGACCAATGTCGGAAAAGCACTTCACGTCATATTTACACTCTCATTTGTTGCAGTTACATTAAATTGATAAACGAAATTAGGTATGTATTTAAACCAATGAATCAACACTTGATCATATCGTCACAAGAGGTGAGCCAAGACTACTGATTGCCTTTCGTTGGCGGTAATTTTGCGGCTTATGGCGCGGGAGGTACCAATTGGTTCCGTGAACATGAATAAAAGGCGCGGAGATTTAAACTTCGAACCTTTCGCTTAATGTTAAATTAAGATCCATTGTAGGAATTTATGGGAAATTCCTACAACCGGTATCTCGAAAGATAATCTCTACCATGTTCCTGATAACTCGCCAATCCAACTGGTTACTCGCTATCTTAGGCATAGCCAGTTTCTTCACGCTGGATTCTAACACATGGTCTCGTAGGTTTCGAAGTGCTTCCCACACATCGCGGTAGGTAGATAGATCTTGAAATTAATTTTTAGTTACCACGTAGAAGACGTACCGCGAATTATGTTTCAGTTTCAGTGTCTTGCCAGGGGCTGGAATCTGGTCTTCAAGTTTTTCTAATTGCCCGAACTTCTTTCGGAAGACGGTTACCAACCCTCGTGCGTTCGTGATACGGGCGGGAATGTTGTATGCCAGTGAATAATCTTCCGGGGGAGTGAACAAAACTTGTTGTTCCGAAGTGACTCCATATCTAGCTTTCCCGGTACCTCCATACGCGCCCATAAATTCATCGAAGGTAGGGTCAGACACATCTTGAATAAGGTTTATTCCTTCCTCTAGGTCATGGTCTCCTTCGAATGACGCTAGTCGGTTTTGGTGAACTACTTTTGGTTTTCCGTTGGGGATCTTGCTTATGCGATATATAACATACTTGATCCTTTTCTTGATTATGTATGGACCTTCCCAGGATTTTTGTAATTTTGGAGAAAATCCTTTTCTCCTCGTCGGGTTATGTAACCATACTTTGTCCCCTTATTCAAAACCGCCTTCTGTGGCCTGCGTGTCGTACCGACTTTTCATTCTGTCGCTGGCAACTTAAAGATTTGTTCGAACTAATTCATGAATATCGTCCAGCCTTCTTCTCAATTGGATCACGTAGTCTTCGCCTGCTAGATCTTCTCCAGGCCGACAGCCAAATTCCAGGTCACAAGGAAGCCTCATTCCACGTCCAAACGGGATTTTCGCCGGTGTTTCGCCCGTGGACTCATTGACGGCAGATCGATAAGCCAATGCGAATAGGGAAAGATATTGGTCCCAATCTCTCTGATGACTGGATACTACTTTGGACAGGTATTTTCCAATAGTCCTGTCCATTCTCTCGACGATTCCATCTGACTGTGGATGTAATGCTGTTGTCCTGGTCCCCTTCATTCCCAGGCTTGTCGCAAATCTCCTGTAATAGATGGCTTTCAAAATTTCTTCCCTGGTAACTGTGGACTTCCAAGGGCACTCCATATCGGCTGAAGAATTCTTTCACCAATACAGCCGCGATAGTTTGGCCTCTTGGTTCGGAATAGCGTGAATTTCCACCCACTTTGTGAAATAATCCATTACAACCAGTATGTATTTGCTACCATTTTCTGTCGTCGGTAGAACAGTCCTTCACATCGTCGGAGCTGTTCATCCAATGAAACCTTTCACGGACTCGCTGAAGGGTTTTCTTCACTCTCAGATGACCTCCCGATGGACTGTCGTGTAACTTCTTTAGTACTTCAGCTACTCTTGTTCTCGGGATAACTAGCTGTCTCCTCATCTCAGAACCATCATCGTTTTCAAGGACTCTTTTTAACAGCCCCCTTCTTCCAGGACAAGAGAGTACCACTGAGCCCAATACGTCTTGAGTTTCGGTGAAAATTTCGACACTTCTTGCCAGGTAGGTCGCCGATTCTCTTTCTTCCATTGCCGGATCATCTTCAGGTGAGGATCATTCTCCTGATATTCTCTGATCCTGGTGGGTGACCATTCCTCGTTGATTACTGTAATTCTTGAAACTGCAACTTCCTTAGATTTCGACTGGTTGCATTGAGAATAGTCTAAAGAGCATGACCGTCTAGGCAAAGGGTTGGCTTTTCGGTGATTCACATCAGCTGGATGTTCACCCCTGTCTGATTTCCCCTGTGACTGGAGTTCATGGATTACAGGAATCTTGGGGCGTTTAGACGGACTGCGTACGTGCTCTAGCTCGCCACACTCCCGGCATTTCATCTTCTTGGGCATCTTGTTTGCCATACCTTTCAACAAGTTGACGATTTGGTCAAGTTCGTCATCGTCATCTTCTACTTGCATGGTCCCACCTTTGTTGTACTGCGAGCTTTTCTTGGCTGCTTTGCATTTAAGAGGTTCTTGGTTTGCAGGAGTCGTAGGATGCTTACACGAACTGCGTGCATGCTCTAGCTTGCCACAATTACAGCACCTGATTTTCTTCGGCTTCTTGTCTACAATACCTTTCAACTAGTTGACGATCTGGTCAAGTCTTGTCATCGTCACCTTCTTCCTGTATGGTCCTACCTTTGTTGTAACCCGAAGCCATCGTGGCTGCTTCATATTCAAGAGCAGCAGTCAATGCATCCACCAATATTTTAGGATGAGCTAATCGAAGCGTCTTTTCCATATCGTGGTCACATAAGCCGTCAATAAAGGCCTGGATGCCTAAACATTCCATCATGTTATCTGGTGCTGATGGATAAGCGAATCGAACTAGTCGTGCAATATCCATTCCATACTCTTGAAGGGATTCGTCACGTTTCCGCCTTCGGTTCTTCAGCTGGGATTGGTACAAATGTTCAAGATGTTCGTGACGATATCGCATGTCCAACCTCTTCTTCAGCTGCTCGAAATCATCCGTTTCTTCCAGAGGTATCGTCTGAAGTACATCTCAGGCATCTCCCCGAAGCGCGATAGTTAAGTTCACTGCCTTGTCTCTATCGGACCAATTATTCACTCTAGCGGCTGCTTCAAATTGTTTCACATAATTGGTCCACGACATTTATCCATCGAACGTTGAGGCCTTGACTCGGGTAAAACTGCCAATGTCTTCAAACTTATGTAGTGTTTCTGGCTTGCAAGGTTTCGTTTGCTCGGTCTTCTTTTCTTCCTCTGGCGTGCCTCGCGTTCTTGAATCGGCAATCTTTTCCTCTAACTCCTTGATTTTCTCGTCTATCGTTGTAATCTTATTCCCGATTTTCTCGTTCATCGTTGACATTTTATTCTCGATTTTCTCGTCCATAGTTGACATCTTATCCTCGATTTCAGATTTTAGAGACGAAATTTCATTTTCAATGTCAGCGGCAATGTCGTTTTTCATTAATAAGATATCGGCAGATATATCATTCTTCAAAGTAGAAATCTTCTCGTCCATATTAACAGAAATGTCGTTCTTCATAGCAGAAATCTTCTCGTCCATGTTCTCTTCCATGGCAGAAATCTTCTCGTTCACGTTAGCAGAAATGTCGTTCTTCATAGTAGAAATCTTCTCGTCCATGTTCTCTTCCATGGCAGAAATCTTCTCGTCCATGTTAGCAAAAATATTAGCAGAAATAGACGAGATTAAGGTGGAAGCCTCGTCAGTAAATAAAACGGTTTCTGGATCAAAGCCGTCATTTTCCAGTGCCACTTCAAGTCTTTCTACTAATTCACTTTTCTTGTCTCTTGGCCATTTTTACGTAGCAATTTATTTATATTACTCCACACCTGACACCAATGTAATGTTTTTCTAATTTATTTAAACAGTAAACGGGTGTGGTAAATTTTAAACACACTGTAGGTTCACTTACTTAATTTATTTCAACACTAAACTAATCACTAACACTTAATTTATATATACTCAGTATATTCACTTAAACTAATTTATATAAACACTTAAACTGATTTATATTCGCTTATTCACTCATTTAACTCACGATGTCAAATTATCAACTATCCTCCTCCGCTCATCGGTCCTTTATTTATATTAGTGCTTTTTTAATAGAAAATTCCGGACTGCGGCTTACTCACACAAAAACAATTGGTTCTCACAAAAACAATGTTTAGATAAGATAGTCGTAAACAGTTATTAAAAAACACCCTGCGTATTCGCCATAATTTTAACTTTTATACCTGGCTTAGACAGAGTCGGATTTAGGGACTATACCAGTGTGCTGTTTCGTAACATTATTCTACAAAAAGTTTGTAGATATAGCACAGCTTAGTTCGTTATCAGCAGGTACTATGATTAACAGGTGAAAGTCAACTTTTGCAAGGCATGGCATTCCTTCACTTATACCGATCAAGGTACAAATTATGTAAATAGTAAATTTAAACAGTTTGCAAAAGCGTGGAACTTTAGTCACAAAACAAGTAGTCCGTATTATCAACAATCCATTGGTTTAGCTGAAAGAGCAGTACAAACTGTCAAAAATATATTAAAAAATGCAGATTTAGATAAAAAAGATATGTATTTAGCTTTGTTAGAGTTAAGAAATATACCAGTTATAAATAATTCTCGTTCACCATCTGAATTATATGGTAGGAAAATTCAAGGGGTTTTGTCAGTGTTTAACCAAAATAATAGAGATTATTCACAAACTACAAGCAAATTAGAGGAAAAAGCAGGCCAACAAAAATAATTTTATGATCATAATAAAAGGGAGTTGAGAAAGTGACATCGGGAAGATCTAGTAGTAGTAGTGAAAAATTATCCCAACAGTGAAGGAAGTCCTATGCCCAAAGAGAAAGTAATTGATATAAATAATAAACCTAGATCATATAAAGTAATGTTAAAAGAAGGTCGAAAGGTAGAAAGAAATAGGAAAGCTTTGATTAAATCAGGTAGTAATAATTTTCAAGTAAGAAAAGAGATATTTGATTATCCTAATAGTTGCTCTACTGAAGAAACAATTATAGAACCCACACTATACAGCCTAAAGGCACAATCTAGTGAGGGATTGAGACCGAATATGGTACTTAAAAATATAGAATCACCACTAATGGTAACAAATAAGGATACAAATGTCACTTGCTCGGGTAGAGTAGTAAAGCAGGCAGAATATTTAAAAGTTCAGGTAAAAACTTAAGACATATGTTAGTGATAGTTATCTTAAAAATAATAAATTTTAAAAACGTATAAAGACGATACTCTCTAATTTAAAATATTTTATAGTATACATCTACTGGTTTAAAAGTAAAAATATCAAAGTGGTAATAACATTAAAAATTATTAAAAAAACTGCATTATATTATTTTATTCATAATTTAATATTGTGGTATTATGTAGGTATATTTCTTATGGCTTTGTACCTTAATTTAATAATATTGTTTTTATTTATTTACTTGTAGATGAAACAAGTGAGGAAATAAGAAGACGGAAATATTACAAAAAAGTAACAATCCGTAGATGCACTATTGCAAGGAAAAATATCATACACGCTGGTCAACACATAACACCTAGGTAACAAAATCTCAATTTATTATTTTGGTTACTCCGATAGTATATAATATAATGATAATACTCGTACTTATTTTAATCCATCCCGACAAAGTTATAGTAACATAACGGAACAAAAAGTCAAGCTTTAAGAGTAGATACAGAGTAACAAACATGCATTCCTCAATACTAGGTATATGGTTCCAGTTTTATGAGAACATCATGTATAATTTTTTTGTATTTATTAAAATCTTTTGTTTGCTTTATATTCTTTGGAAATTAATTTACACTTTAATTAGTGAATAGAAATAATTGTTTTCTGTTGTCTACCTGTGTAGTGAATATATAAAAATATTCATGCTGGTTTTTGTTGATTTAAAAGTAAAAATCCATTATTCTTATTTAACTCAGATTGCCCCCCATTATTGGTTTTATAATAACTACTACTCTTTTCGATTGAGTATATCAATGTCACATGTAAAAAACGAATCACTAAATGAACAAAACATTAAACTACAAAAATAATTGTAATGCTACCAAAGCTGCCATCTACGAATGTCAGTAAAACTTTGCGCCATATATACATCTCAAGTGAGTCTAGAAATAATGAAATATACATTTAATAAACAATTGAAGTAATGATATTTAAATCAAAATTTTTTTTAATTTATAAGGCCAAATTTTTGGTTTTGCACCCTTACACCAAAAATTGGGGTCTTATAAATTTTTATCTTGCCAAATGATTTTTTAGAACAGCTTAAAATTAGTTGGAAAATAACTATGTATATATAGATATTGTATCTGAATAAATTTCATTAAATAAATTGAGAATTATTTGGAAGAATGTTTCTTTGTAAGTATCAATTGAAAATAGAAAAAGTTGGATAAATTTAATAAACGACATGGTATTTTACGTGATTTCAAAAAATTTTGTGATTTAAATTACATGACTTCAATTGTTTATTAAATGGAAATTTTATTCTTTCTAGAGTCACTTGAGATGTGTACATGTCGCAAAGTTTTCCTGACATCAGTAGAGGGCAGTTTTGGTAGTATTTCGACTATTCAGAAAAGCTTCAGTTCTAGACAATTACTGTAAATTGAATCTCACAATTATATTTTCCGAAATAAAAATCTATTAATGTGTGCGCCACCGATTTAAAAACAACATTATTAATTCATCTAATGGAATTATTCTATAAGAAATTAATATATTAGATGCGAATGAACAACTTTCAATATTTGCCACTACACAAATAAATCGCCACTTTAAAATATGCAAACCGTAGTCCAGGTTAATACTCGTTTAGTTGTTAAACAACGACTACAGATGCGTTCCCATGCATAAATTACTTCTACTTTAGTCTTACTAAATTGCTGTCTATTCAGAAATTTAACGTAACATTGTGTTTATTTCTTCGGAATCGAGTTCATTTCTGAATGACATTTGCGTACTGATGAAAGTACGTTGTAGTGACCAACAAGGATAAGGATGGTTCGATTTACTTTGGCGTGATCTTTTGAGAATATAACAAAATATTTTATAGTGTAACAAAATCATAAGAAGAAAATATTTTCGAGTCCAGAAGTTTTTCTTATACAGAGATTCTAAATGTGACGCTGACTATGTCAGATTGTCCACTATCCAGTTATCTATTACGCGAAAAAGATTTGTTGGATTGAGAATTTTTGGAATGAAAAATCAGTGGATATGAATCTGTAGTATATGTAGTAACTGAGGTCAGTTGGATAGCCAATAGCATGCGATAGTAATTTGTATATGACACATCCTCATTATGTCATTAGCCAGGCCAGCAACAGTGCTCATTATGCCAACAACAATACCCAGTATACCAGCAACAGTACTGAAAATGCAAACAACAATTGTCAACGAGCACCTAATGAAAACCAATACTCACACAGAGTGTCATCTACCAGTGATGAGAAATTCTTGGGATTTGATGATAACGGAATCGATGCAACAACGGAAAATCCATGGCAGACGATTAAAGACAGAAACACAAAAAAAAAGAAAATAAGAGTAAATACCTCGCAACAGACAGAAACAAACAAGATATTCAGCCGCTTAAGTGAACCAAATCAAGATACCAGCCAAAAGGAAGATGTAGAGAACAAAATACCTAAACCACCCTCAATATTTATCTACGGGGTAATAAACTACATTGAAATGATAAATAAATTTAAAACTATAGCTGAAAACAAACAGTATATCACGAAATGCCTAGCAGACAACACAATAAAAATAAACTGTAATACACCGGAAACATATAGAAATATTATAAAATGTATGAGACAGTAATGTGGTACACCACACATTCCAACCCAATGAGGAACATGCCTTTAGAATTGTGATCAAACACTTGCATCACTCAACAGATATCAAAAAAATCTCCGAGGAACTAGCAAGTAGTGGACACAAGATTAGAAACATAATGAACGGTCGAAGTAGAGCAACAAAAGAACCTCTTAATCTGTTCTGTGTTGACTTAAAACCAGCAAACAACAACAGAGGCATATATAAACTAACAAATTTGCAAAATAGAGCTATCCAAGTAGAACCATCCAGAACGAGTAATGGTATCATACAATGTATGAGATGTCAGCAATATGGTCATTCGAGAACATACTACAACAAACCATATGTATATGTCAAATGCGGCGGATCACATAATACAGCAGTGTGCAAAAAACACCCCAGTCAGGCGTGCCTTATACGATGGTGCTCATCCTGCTAATAACCAAGGCTGCGAATTCCACCAAAAACTGTTCAAACCAAACAATCGACTAAATATTCAACACATTGCAAACACCGCATCGAACAGTTCCATGCAAAGGCCATACATACAACAACCACAGCAGCAGCAACAGCAGCATCCTAGAACCTATGAACAAGCGACAAATCATAGCAGACATCAACAATCTAACATAAATGACACTATGAACAAATTTCTGGAAGAATTCAAAGGCATGTTCCAACAAATAATTCAACAGAACAGCATGGTTCTAAAAATACTCACGGCGCTTATAAGCAAAATTCAATAAGTTTCTTAACATTGCAGAGTGGAATGCCTTCTACAATATAAAAACGAAGTACAACTATTCCTCCATTATAACAAATATGATATCCTATTAATAAGCGACAGTCACTTCACAGACAGATCCTATTTCAGAATACCACAGTATACCACTTATTTTGCAAAGCATCCAGGTAACACTGCTAATGCTGGGCAGCCATTTTAATAAAAAGTATGATTAAACATGTGCCTTAAACTATCTGCAAGCTACAGTGATGAAAGTAAACTTGAGTTTATATGAACTAAACGTGGAATCAGTTTACTGCCTACCACGTTATAATCTGAAGAAAGAAAAATTTAGAGACTTCTTTGAATCGTTGGGCTACAAATTCATTGAAGGTGGAGATTTCAGCTACAGGCACACGCTATATGGTTCACGCCTAACATCAACCAAAGGTAGGGAACTAGTAAGCCTTGCCCAAGAAAAGAATTATGCCTTTCTGTCAACTGGCACTCCTACATATTGGCCAACGGATCCTAATAAAACTCCTGACCTACTGGACCTATTTATTACTGGTGAAATATAACTATATGAAAGTCACTCCAAGTCATGATCTCTCATCTGATCACTCGCCTATAATGGGAACTATAAGCACCGTTGTTACCCACATCAATTCGTAGGCTACATAACAATAAAACTAAATGGGATGAGTATCGAATCAAAATAGAGGAGGAAATCAATCTGCAAGTAAGTATCAAATCTCCAACTGAAAGCGGGATCAACACTAAACAATACCAATAACAACTACATGGTGCAAAATATACAACATCCCAGTGGAGATAAAGATAATTATATCACAAAAGAGAAAAGCAAAAGTTCGACAGTATGCAGTTCAATTAGAAATGTTTGATTGTTTTTCAATACCTCATGTAAGTATTTTCAATGAATAATTACAATTATTGAAAATTTTCTTCAGAATGTCTCTTTATGGCGAACGGTTTCCTTGGCATGTACAACGATCTAAAAATCTACATATCTCCTAAACCATAAAATTTATAGAGCTAAACAAAGAGTACCTTTTTGTTAAAAAATCGATTGAAAAATTCATTTTTGCTATTTTTATATTGTTATATTGTCCCTGTAAAAGTTACGAATTGTTCAGATAGTAGTGTAGTATTATTTGTTCCGTCAAACACACTACACGGACATACGTAATCATCCATTGAAAATTCATAATGTCCCAATGTATAATTTAGAAAATATACTTAAATATATGTTCTGATTTCGCAAGTTTAAAGGGCTATAACTTAGAAACGGAACACCCTGTATGCTACACACTGTATTCGGCGAGCATCTGCAACTTTATTGGTGAACGGTGGAGGTGACTTTATAGAACTGAAGAAACATGGTGGATGGAAAACTAGAAATGTTGCAGAAGAGTATATTGATGAATCAATCAAAAATAATATTGAAACTAGCAAAAACATATTTTCAAGACCATCCACATTTCAAAGTGAAGATTTCCAATCTTCAGGAGAGTTTACTCATATGTCGGAGAAATCAACTGAAGACCCATCAGGTTCAGGAATAAATATTAGAGATCGCCTTAATTGTACATTCAATTTCAATATAGTAAATGATAAATTCAAAAAGTATTTTAAAGAATATTGTTCAATGTGTTAAGAATTCAAGTATTATTATATTTAGATATTAGTTTATTATATTCATATAATATGTTTAATGAAGTATCGATTGTTTTTTCAAAGAGCTGCGTTTGTAGAAAAAGTTTTGTGTGTATTTCGAGCACAAAGTGTCATTGCCGCTCTCCATGAATAACCGCGCTCCGCTTCGCAGAATCTGTCACTTCGACAACGTTTCGACTTGAAACTTTGACGTCTTGATGACAACTTTCTTGCGCGACAATCGATTACAATAATTTCCTGTCATTTAAAAAACAACATGTTCAACAATACATTTTCGATATCAATCGATCACTCTGATTATAATCGGTCTAAAATTATGATGCTATTGAAAACAATCGTAAATGGGAAGCATGTAATTGGTCGAAAAATTTGAATAAACTATTATACTATTGTATATTACATTTTTAGTTAACAGAACAGCTTCTATAAAATTAAATCTGTTACACTAAATGAACTTGTGAATTGTGTGAAATACACATGAAATGAACCAAAATAATGATGAGGTTATGTAAATATTGATTTACTTGATTTGTAAAATGACATGACAAATGACAATTTTTTTTGGTCGTTCAACAAACATCAATCTGTTTTCGATTCCGATTATAAACAAAATCGGAAACAAGATCGAAGTGTTGAATAGCACTATAGCAAATCTTGGGTTAACAACACCAAACCACTTGTCTCAGCTTAGATTGAATTATCTTCAAGTTTCCAAGATGGCTGCCAGTGGGCGTTTCCACCATCTTGAATTACATAAAGTTACGTTTCTTGCGATTTTCTCAAATGAATGTAACAAAAAAGTATTTGCGTTTTAAAGTCGAACATTTTTTGTAAAAACAATTTTTCTCTATCATTCGAAATAAAGTGGTGGGGGGTATTTGAATGTTTTTTCAAATAAATGTCTGTAACTTCGAAACGGCTTCATGAATTTGGATAAGTTTGGTGTCATTGAAAAGACCATTTCTGTGGCCTTTAGGTTTATCGTAATCATGACAGTTGTGACCTACACGGCCGTCGATAGAGGGCGTTATTCGATATTATAACCAAAATATTGGATTGTCTCAAAAAATTTAAATGCGATGATATGACTTTTTTTAGACTATAAAATTGACAAATGACCAACCAATAAGCCTGCGCAAGCTGCATCTTAATATATTTTTTCTAACACAAATTATAAAGAATAAACGGTTTTAAAGACTAAAACTGACTTTTCCGCATCTGTGGCCCTGAACCATATTCTATCATAAAATTGTTACTTGTATACACTCAGGAGGCTGTATCGTGCTAACAAACCGAAATTTCTCCAAAAATAACCCAAAATTTAGTATATCTGGATTTATAGGACCCGCTGTACTCTCTCTAGTCAACTGAAAATCAATAGGGTACGTCTGTGAGACACCTTGAACAATATTCAATCATAAAATTGATCAATCGTATAATCTCTGGAGGCTGTATCGTGCTAACAAACTAAAAATTCTACAAAAATGACAAAAATTTGGTACTTCAAGTACCATAGCACCCGTTGTACTGGCTTTAGTGAGCTGAATATCAATAGGGTTCATCTTTGATATGATCTGAATAATATCCAATAATAAAATTGATTACTTGTATGTACTCCGGAGGCTGTGTCGTGCTAACAAACTGAAACTTCTCCAAAAATTACAAAAATATCGTACTTAAAGTACTGTAGCACCTGGTGTATTGGCTCTGGTGAGCTGAAAATCAATAGGGTTCATCAGTGAGATGCCCTGAATAATATTGAATTAAAAAAATGATGACTTGTTGAACTCCGGAGGCTGTATCGTGCTAACAAACTGAAATTTCTCAAAAAATTACAAAATGTCGTACATCAAGTACCATAGCACCCGTTATACTGGCTCTGGTGAACTGAAAATCAATAGGGTTCATCTGTGACATGTCCTTAACAATATTCAATCATAAAATTGCTGACTTATTGCACTCTGGAGGCTGTATCTTGCTAACAAGACATGTAAGGAAAAGTGGCTGACGACAACGACGACGACATACACACAGGATTTTTTTTCTAAAAACCGTTCTTTCGTGTTGCCACAATGGAAGTTTATTCTATCGATCATTTCGTTCCTTGTGTTCGCCGGTGTTGCATATACCAAGCTTCTAAGCCCTCCCCACTTCCTAAATGATGTAATAAATCATTTTAACATTTTCCTAATAGGTAGATTGGTCAGGAAGGTCCATTTGAATGGCAACCACGTTCCCCTGAATTAATTACAATGGATTAATTTTTGGGGATATCTTAAAAGCTTAGTATATTGTAACCGTCTTAACCTTAGACTAGGAAAGAGAGGGGACGCGTAATTCTTTATGCAAGCTGTGTTGTCAGTTTGAATACCTACGTTTGTCACACGCGGCCCAATATTATTGATTGTGTACGCGGCACTGTATCCAGATCGCCGTCATTACGGGTGAAGAATGTTTCCGCGCTTGGTATAGCGATTACGCGATACTGGAAGTTTTCGTCGTCCTAAACGTCGCAGGCGTCGTAATGGAAGGGCCGAAGAAAACATTATCAATGCGTACATAGAATTTCATAAACATATAGGAACTAGAACAATATCTCCAGACTTGAGAATAGCACGAACAAATATTTTGAAACATTACAGGTAAATAATATCATCTTATTCCAACTTATCATCTACTTATCTTATCATATACTCTCAAATACACAATTTAGTGTTATTCTGATTATATTATTTTTACGTATATGTTGCATTTTACTTTTAGATTACATCCTTACCACATAGTCTTGCACCAGGCGCTAAATGAACAAGATTTCGATAATAGATTAAATTATTGTCAATGGATGGTTTAGGAAAACAGAAATTCTCTGGACCGACGAGGTGATGGTAGAGTAAACCGTCATAATATGCATTATTGGTCCGTTGAAAATCCTTATTGGTTAAGAGAAGTGCAGCACCAGGGACGCTGGAGCGTGTGTGGTGCGGTATCATTGGGGACAGAATTATTGGACTTTATTTTTTTGATCAAGCTTTAACTGGTAACCACTTCTTAGAGTTTTTGATCAACGTCTTGCCAATTTTGTTGGAAGATGTGCCACTCGCAACTAGGAGAACTATGTTTCTGCAATTAGATGGTTGTCCGGCACATTATTCAATTAATGTCCGAAACCATATTAACGGGACCTTTCGAGAACGCCGGATAGGAAGAAAAGCCTATTTCCTTGGCCAGCAAGATCTCCCGACTTGACATGACTTGATTTTTACCTGTGGGGACGCTTAAAAGACATTGTTTTTCAAACTCCACCAACAACACAAATGGATATGGAAAACAGAATTCGAAACCCAATTAGTCAACTATCAGCGGCAGAAATCGAGGCTGCAGTTCTGGCGACTCAAGAAAGACTGGAACAATGTGTGAAATATGACGGAAGACAATTTGAACACAGAAGGCATTAATCTTTTTTCAAAATCTGTCCTTTTCAGTACCGCAACTTTATTTAAAAGGAAAATCGCTTATAAATATGAAAACGTGTGACTTAAAATCACAGCACTAAATAAACTGACATTTCTTGTGAATATTTTAGAGAGGAGTTTATGTTTTTTCCATGGCCTACTACTTGCCTTCTTCTCGAAAGCAACCGATGCATTTTTAAATGGGGATATATAAATTTTCCTGGTTAAGTATTTTTTTAATAATTTGAGTTAGGAAAAGGATATTAAGATGCCGTCTGCGCAGGGTTATTGGTTGGTCATTTGTCCCTTTTCTAGTCTAAAAAAAGTCAATCATCGCATTCAAATTTTTTTAGAAAATCCAATATTTTGGTTATAATATCGAATAACGCACACCATCGGCGGCCATGTAGGTCACAACTGTCATGAGTACGAGAAACCTGAAAGCCCAAGAAATGCGATTTTCAATTAATCATATTTATCCAAATCCATTGAACCGTTTCGAAGTTACAAGGCATTTATTTAAAACAACATTCAAATACGCCCCCCCCCCACATTATTTCGAAAGATAGAGAAAACTTGTTTTTACAAAAAAATTTCGACTTTAAGTTAACATTAAAACGCAAATTCTTTTTTGTTACATTCATAGAAGAAAATCGCGAGAAACGTAACCTTATGTAATTCAAGATGGTGGAAACGCCCACTGGTAGACAGCTTGGAAACTTGAAAATAATTTCCAGCATTTTCCCTCACCCACTTTACCCATAAAATTTTTTACCGTAACTCTCTACGATCATTAGTTTCTGAGATACAGTCGCTTACCTCACTTATTTGCCCACCTTGTACATATATTATAATAACGCTAAATTAACATCAGTTAATTTAAAGCGATTTTTCGGGTATGCCCTTCGTTCGGCTTGGTGTTAAAATTGTTTGCAATTTTGAATTTTCGCTATGGGAAAACTGTATTTAATGTGCCATATTTTATAGTGGTCGTCGAAAATAGTAATTTATGCCACAAGTGCATAAAGTGGTACTTTTTTTCACGAATGGAAAAAGTTGAGCGGCAATTCCGTGAGTGGGAAAAAGACACTTTATGCACATGTTGCATACATTATTATTTCTACAGACCTATATAAAAAAATAAAATGCAAATAGAAATTTGGGATATTTAATTAAGCTCCTTTGGTAAATTAAAATTATATGAATTCCAAGTTTCATGAAAGTTCATCCTCGATGCCCAGCCAAGTATCTTAGAAGTCCATCCTCGATGCCCAGCCAAGTTTCATTGTGTTATTTTATGGAAAGCGTGAAATAAAGTTAACGTTATGGCACTTTTTTTAACGCTTTTTTACTTTTTTTCACTCTAACCATAAACAACCACTTTAAGCGCTACAAACCGATGAAATACAAGGTACTTTAAAGATAGGGCGTAGAAAAAAGTAATTATCTGCTTGTTGTTTTTTGTTAATATGCTTATAAAATATGATTGTGTAATTTTTGTTAAATATTAGTCGAATAACATTTTAAGAATCAAAATATATCTTTCGATTGATAAATGAAATAAAGTTTGTCATTAATTGTTAGCACTCACTATATTGATGAACTATGGTCAAATATCTATTAGTTCATATTTTTTAATCTTTCAATTTGTTATTACTTTTATTTTCAATTTAAAATTAGCATTATTAAACATAATAAGTACATAGTGGTTAAATACCATGGGTTAAAAGGTTTAATTAATCAACATTAAATTACGATAAATTGCAAAAAAACCTAATACATATTTTAAACGTTCTTACTTTTCGTATTTTCTTGGCTTGAAATGATACACATTACCAAGATCCGGAGGCTACGGTACGGTTTGTTCTAGAAAGCCAACTACATTTTTGCAGTATGTTTTGTAATTTACGAGCCTCAATAACCGATATTTCAACAAGCTATTAGCATACGAACATTTAGAGAGGCTCAAACTATACATTATTCATTTGCTAATCAACATAACACATAATTAGTTATTTGTAGAATAAGATGTTATGCCGTTAATCAAATCGTACGTTAAGACGTTTTTTTAACTTATACTGACACGTCGGTAATAAGGTATCTTGACTGCTATTTATCATCCTAATTCGATAAATTTGAAAAAATAAAGAATGTTAAAATAATGAAGTGAAGTTTATGGCATTGGCATTCTGAGTATAAAATGAGCAAATGCCGTCAATTCAACATCTTGGAAAATTTTGGTTTGAATACTCACAAACAGAACAAGATGCGGTAGAATATCTATGCTGTTAGAACATTAACTGCCCTTCATCATTTCTAATAAATAGCGTCAATCAATAAAGTCAAATACATTTCACCACTGAAATTGAGTAGAATTAAGAACACCTTGCGTCCTTGGGTATGTCCAATTATTCTTTTATTGTATATCATCTATCGGGGGAATCTTTAACCCTAGAGAGCGCTTCTCCATAGTGGCGCATATAGTGAGAAATAAATAAACAGGTAAGGCAGGTAAAGCTGCTCAACTATAGAGAAAGCCGTTTACCTAGGAGAAAGTTTGCCCTCCGGGTTGTAGGTTTGGGCATCGGGGCAACCCCTCGATACATGTTAATAAAAAAAAGGTTAAAAATCTTAGTCTAACGCCTAGGAATAACGAATTTAGGTATCTGCAATGTACAAAGGATCCCCAGGGAAACGTAGGAAACTCTCCAGTAACAATGGCATCTAAATATAAACATAGGGGTGCTAACATAAACAATGAAGAAAGGATATTACGTTCATTTCTAATTGGGAGTATCCAAGGAGAAACGAGCTCAACAAAGATTGATTTCAATATTAATCTGAGAGATTGTAAGAAAATCCATATCATCATGGGAAGCAATATGTCAACATATAATTAAAATTAATGTTTGCTTTTACACAAATAAAATCACAGTAGTTGTTAAAGTTTGAATAACTGCCACACAAAATTTATAAAATAGACACATCAAGAGAGAAGGGCGATATGGTGAAGATATAACCAACTATAGGAGGTGATAATTAACAGCTTATAAGAATAAAACAAATTAATAATACTGAATTGATATTTTCCAAACAAAATGATACAACATTCACAAGAGAACAGCGTACACGAAATCTAAGATCTATTTTATATAACAGTGTTAAGAAAATTCTGAGGGCACATATGTTCTATCGTCAATGTGTTAGAAAGAGACAAATATATATAAATTCAGTGTATTATTCTTTTTCGCTAACAGGACATCATAAAGTGGAAAACGTGCAATATATCTAAACATATGTCTGGTAGGCATTTACTTTCAATTTTCAATAAACAAGAAATGCATTCAGGCTATTACTAGCCAGTTTACCACAGCAAAATGTTGTATAAACAACAACTCATTACGTAAAAGTTCGCAATTAAAGAAATTAAGGTCAGACATACAGATGTGTAATGTGGACAGTTTAGTTTATTAATTGAGAAATAAAAAGATTGTACTAAACTGATAACTTAATGCAATGAACAATAAAAAATCAACATTACTTTCGTTTATCCCTTCATTATAACAACCAGATTAATTTACAAAGAAATAATTCAGAAGTAATAATCTAATTCACTATATTAGTTCGGTTAGTATACGCTAGTATGATTTTAACAATAAGTTAAAACCTACCTAGTGAGTATTTGAAATAAGTGTATCTACATTATGAAAAAAAAATGATTCCCCAACTACCAGAATAAGCATCAAAAATTCATGGAAATATACTGGATGATATAATATGCCACCAAAAAATAGCTGAAGAGTAGCATTGATTGATAACTCACGTATATCAATCAACGGCGAAAAGTTAAAAAAATTACATTCGTCGATATTGAGAGTGCAATTAATAAATATAAGAATAATAATTTTCATTAACATCATAAGGAATATTCTATGGTAACAATACAGAGTCCAAAAACGACACTATGTTGTAACGAAACAAGTATATTCAGTGTATCACCATTTTTGTTAACAGGGTATCATAATATGCGAAATAAGTCGTATGCTAATATTTGTATTATAACTGTATTCTATTTACAAAAATATCTCCATAATAAACCGCCTGTAATTCCTACGCTCCTGATAAAACGATTTCGTCTACAGCCGCAATTCTTCTATTTTCATCTATCCCCTCTTCATTTTCAATCTACACGTTAAAAGTATGCCCTTTAAATATTCCTTTTTCTTTTTAAAAGATATCAGTCTCCATTAAATTTCAACGTAAAACGATAATTCTCTCATAGTCAACGGGAAAATATAAGGATCACATGGCATTACCAGTGTGTTAGAGAAAGATAATAGTGAGACAGGTAATCAAAAGCCAGCGTAGATTATCTGCTTCTTTAAGATTAAAAAAACAGTTATTTTCATAACTAATTATTTAGGCAAATCTGCAGTGTGTGGTAAATAAAATGCCGAAGCAGCTGAACAGAAAATGTCAAGAGATGGTAACATATTTGCTAAGCTATTTTGAACGAGAATGCCGAAATGAGGGCCCGCTTCTCCCGCTTACTGCTGTAAGAGACGTAAGTAATAGTATTCGCTATTTGTATTCATCATTATTAATATTATTGTTACATATTTAAATGTAAACGATTAAATGTTTTTAATGTTAGGTTAGGTTAATTAAGCTTGATAATATATTATTCTTTCATAAATTGAAGTAATTATATTGTAGAGAGTTGCAGAAGCTTTACAACTTAGCGTTACCACTGTTAACCGTATTGCCGCCAAGCATAATAGAGGTGAACAGCCTAAAAGCCCACCTAAAAAGAGACAACTGTTGAAATTGATAACTTTGATCAAAATGTTTTTCGAAATGTTATATACGAAATGTATGAAAACAGTGAATATATTGAATTTACTGTTTTATTTTATTCACAATTGACAAACACAATATTTTTTCAGAGGAACACATAACCTTGAAAACTTCAAGAGACAAACTCCAGGAGCGTGAACTCTTTAATGGTTGTTTAACATCACTCTGGAAGATAGTGAAACATATTGTATTCAAATACCAAGAAGATGATCCTCGTCGTGGTTTAATGGAGTTGCCACGTATTCCATTAAAACGTGTACATTTACTACATAAATATGTCAAGATAAAAAGGGAAGGTTTATATCAATTTGTGTTTTTGGATGAGACCTGGATATTTAAAGACGGTACTGTTGGACGTTATTGGCAATATTCTAATCATCGAAGCGCGAAAAAAACCAAAATTGGTGGTCTAACGTAATTGAATAATAAAATTTAGCAATTAATTTATGATGTATTAACATTCTTGCCATTTTAGGACCTTTACAAATATTTACTAGTCACACTATTTTATTTGAATCTATATAATTATCAATAGTTGTTTTGAGCTATGCAGTCTATCTAGGAAACCTAGTAGTAATTTGTTATTTCCTTATTGTAGGTATATAGTATTGCATGCTGGTTCCTATTCTGGATTTATACCTGGAGCAGGGCTGGTTGTTTCGTCCAAAAAACGAGATGGTGATTACCACGGTGAAATAAACCTAAAAAAATTTTTGCATTGGTTTGAATACCATCTTTTATTGAACTTGGAAGAACCTGACACAATTGTAATGGATATTGCAAGTTATCACAGTACAGTGATCAATAAAGTACCAACAACAGCTACCAAAAAGGCTGATATACAGAACTGGTTGATACAAAATGATATTCCTTTCGAAAATACTTTCCTCAAAACCCAATTATTGAATTTAGTACAACGGTAAGTTGATATAAACATTTTTCAATATATTATGGTAATAGTTAACTTATTTTGTTTAAATATATGCATTTTCGTAGGCATAAACCACCAACAGTATATGAAGCTGACATATTATCTGAAAAATATGGTCACAAAGTGGTTCGACTTCCCGCTTAGAGATGTTGGAATATCTCATGAACAGTGACCCCACCATGCGCAGACGACGATTATACGACTCCGAGATACCTACACTCTACTGAAAATATCGTCATTTATTTTCCTTCATCGCATTGAAACGATCGTTTCTTCGAGGTGTTAGTGAACTTATTATTTTCTGTGTTTATTTTAAGGGTAACGCGTTTTAATACTTAGTGTTTGATATAGACAGTATAGTTAATAGTTAAAAGGAGTTTACGATTGTTATAGACTTATAAATTTAGTTATGTACGTATATATTATTATTTATTATTATTATTTTGGTTGCATATTTACGATATGAAATATTATTTTATTTTCCCCCCAACCCAATCTATGATGCGAGAAAAGTATTGGTTTACTCACAAAAAAGTTGGATTTTTGAATTTTGTTTTGAGTTTTTCAGCGATTAATACACGCCTATCCTAACAGTCAATGAGATTTCTTCAATTTCTTGAAATCAACCAATTAACTATCATTTTAAATGATGGAAAAGCTACCTAAATTTCTCAATAAATGATAAATATGCGCCTTGCTGTTAATCAACTATGCCGTGAATGTCACTGTCAGATTATTTTTGAGTTTTCCTAATACAACGTATTTTCAAAATGGCAATATTTAGCAAAGAATCTCTAGAAAATATTGAAAAAATTGTACAGAGTGTTACTCCGAGAAGTACAGTTAATAAATTGTCTGCATTCATGTACTTGTGAATTTATCTCCCTAAAATACATTCGAGATAATTTTCGTAATCGAGAAATACATTACAAATTGTATTCAAATTTTAATGTCACGGCAAAAATTATAGAATCAAGAGAATTAAAAAAATCACTCGAGCAAGCTCTCGTGATTTTTTCACTCTCTTGATTCTCCATTTATTGCCATGACTATAAAACTTTCATACAATCAAACATGTATTTATCGATAAAAAAATGATCTCTCTGGGCCCTATAAAATTATAATTTTTTTACAGACAAATCTTCAATCATGAGCAATTCTAAACGAGTGGTTCACAGCCAGAGTCGTGAAATAATTTATAACGTATATAAATTCATGAAAGAGGAAAAGGAACAAGGTAAACTTAAACTTCCCCTAAATCGGTTACAAGAAAGAGTAGCGTTAGCCACTGGTGTTGGGCTGAGCACCGCAAGAAGAATAATTAAAGAAGCTGATTTAAGAAAAAGTGGTGAAAAGTTTAAGTCACCAAGAAAAAATATTATCAAACCATGCACCTCAAGAGGATCAGTAGATGAGTTTGAAGAGGAAATTATTAGGAGAATATTTTATTCATATGCAGCTATTCACAGACGAAGACCAACGATGAAAGTTGTGTTTGAAGAAGTTAAAAAGGAAGAAGGGATTAATTTTACAGGGAAAATCGATTCATTTCGAAAATTGGTGCGAAAAATGGGATTCCATTGGAAAAAAACCGAAGACAACCGAAAGGTCTTAGTCGAAAAATTTGATATCAAATCCAAACGAGTCGAATATTTAAGAAAATTGAAAAAATACAAAAAAGAAGGGCGGGAGATTTTATACTGCGATGAAACATATATTCATGGTTCACATACTGTACCAATGGCATGGGACGATGGAACAAATAATTGTCTAAAGTCACCTGTGTCCAAAGGACAACGACTAATAATTTTACACGCCGGGGGCGTATCAGGCTTTGTACCCGGAGCTCTAACCATATTTAAATCGGGTCTTAAAACAGGCGACTATCATGATGAAATGAATCATAATAATTTCAACAAGTTGCTTAAAGAAAAATTCATGGTGAACGTCACAAAGAAATCTGTCCTTGTGATAGATAATGCCTCTTACCATAATGTTTTGGTCGAACCAATTCCTAATTTTTCATGGAAGAAAGCATCTATGCAAAACTGGTTAAGGGAAAAAAGCATTTTTTTCGAGGAAAAGGAAACGAAGGCTGAACTGTATGCAAAAATTCAATTAAACAAGCCAATTCACAAACAATATGCCGTCGATAAAATTTTAGCAGAACGGGACATTCCAGTTCTACGTTTACCACCATATCATCCTGAGCTTAATCCTATCGAAAAAATATGGGCACTGGTGAAAAATCACGTCGCTGCATGTAATACGACGTTTAAACTTGATGACGTGTTGAAAATGACCGAAGAAAAATTTAACCAAGTTGGGAAAGAACAATGGGAAAGAATTTGTGCTCACGTTGAAAAAGTCGAAAAAGAATATATGCGGAAAGAATATATAATGGATGAAGTGGAAGATTTCGTAATTTCACTAGAAGACGACAGTGAATCTGATTCCTTCTTATTTTCGGATGAAGACGACCCTGAGAATGAGGAGGAACTGGACGATTTAGGTTGCCAACCATTAATGTAAACTTTCATGTTTGGCTATTTCCACAATATTCTGGAATTATCCTGTGTATGTATTTTCTTTTTGTTTTTTCACATTAAAATTTTGTGCTAATTAAATTTGTCACGAAAACTCTATGGCCTCTTAGTATGTTTTTTATCAAACCCCATATAAACAGATTTTGAAACCTTTGTTTCTTTTCTTTCTCTAAGTAACTATTTATCTTTTATTAAAATTATAACGTGTAATATGACAACATTGTTATGATTTTTTATTCATCAGGTATATAATTCTTTTTTGTAATACATTTCAAAGACAACAAAGCTTGTTTGTTTTTTACGTCCGTAACAATTATACTGTAAATGCAGTTAAATAAATGAGCTGAAACGCGCTACCCGTTTTATACTTTCAATTACAATACTGAAGTACCTAGACCCAAGCCAATATTTTTTGGTTTCACTTACAGAGTGTTAGCCGACTTCTCACTATCGCTTCGCGCAGGAATGGTCAAGGTCACTGTTCACGAGATAATCCAATACCTATACCACTGTATGTTCAACCCAATTGAACATATTTGGGGCATAGTTGATAATTTTTATAGAGATCATGTGGGAACTGATGGTTCTTCAACAGAACAAGTAATAGGTGTATGGAAAAAGTCTTTAGAAAAAGTGACTCCTGATATTTGGTCAGACAGTAGAGCAAACTGAAAAAATTATACAAGATGGGTGGGATAGAGAAGTAGTATTTGATAGACAGGATGTGCCTCCACTTATTACTAATTTTGACAGTGACGATGAAGATAGTGATGATTTTGTAGTGTAGTAGTGGAAATCTTGTGTTTTATTATTTGTATATTTTTATCCAATTTGCTTTATTTCCACCTTTTCAAAATCACTAATAACTATTATTAAATCAATTAGGTACATTTATTTTATAATACACAAATTAAAACAACGACCACAGTATCTCTACATAAATAATACTGATAAAATGGGAGATTTTTTATTTTTATATTTTGTAACAAAATTTTATTTTGTGTATCTATATTTGTCTTTTCCATTCTATTTTTATTATAATAAATATAATGGATATTGTATAAAGAAACAATATTTAAATTTGCATGGAGATGATTACAGCGTGTATTGATTCCTTTTAGCGTTAACCCTTGCAGTGCTCTTGAAGATGGTTCTATAGAGCATAGAATAAGGTATAAGGACCTACAGTTCGTAATTTAACCATCTTCTATGTAAAATAATTAAATGTTAATTCGAATATAGAATGATTGGTTACTGTTTCTTGTATCTTATTCATAGTTTTTCATGAATAAATATTATATTAAATTAATCAAGCCTATCATACAAGCCTTTTATTTTTAAATAAATATTTTTGACTTACGTCCTACGAGGGACGGAACAATGAACTGTCAATCTATCAGAAAGACATTGATAATCTGCGCAATCTAAAGATAGCAAAAATTAGTATCAATCGATTTTTTAACCAAAAGGTACTCTTTGTTAAACTCAATAAAATTTATGGTTTAGGAGATATGTAGATTTTTAGATCGTTGTACATGCCAAAGTAACCGTTCGCCATAAAGAGACATTCTAAAGAAACTTATTAATTTCAATAATTTATTGAAAATAATTACATGAGGTATTAAAACACAATCAAACATTTCTAATTGAATTGCATACTGTCGAACATCGTGTTACTCTCATATAGTTTTTGTACATCGGATTTTCGCTCCAATAATTTTGTATTTGTGGAGAAGACCATAAGCCCATCCATAAGAGTACACACCAAGTTAGGTTAGGTTAGGTTTATAATGAGTGGGTCAATGAGACCCTCCACTGCGACTCGCGAGAATCTATTGTGGCTCATACCTATTCAAATTTCACCAAACAAATTCAGCTTCTTAACGAAGCCGATTAATTTGTTCCGTGAATGATATTTCAGGTCCGAGAGCAAGAGAGTGGCCCTGCCAAACATCAGATACCTGACTCGAGCCGCGGCGGGGCAGGCACAAATTATACGCTCTGCTGTTTCATCATCTTCCAAACAAAGACGGCAAATCGGATCGTCCGACAGTCCAAGTTTCAGCATATGATGATTCAAACGACAGTGGCCTGTTAGAAGGCCTGTTAGGCACCGTAGATCGTGTCTATTATAGCCTAACATTTGTTTGGATACATTATTCGAAGGATGTATGAAGGCCTTTGAATGAACCAATCCTGGTATATTATGCCAGAAGTCTAAAACTCTTCTTGCAGTCCAGGTATTTAGTGTTTGTTTGGCAACACTTGTTACGATGCCGATTCTATGTTCTGGTCCGATAAAGTCATGAGCGGCACCCTCTCTTGCAAGAGAGTCAGCCTTCTCATCATCATCCATACCAGAGTGGCCAGGGATCCATACCAGAGTGGCCAGGGATCCAAACCAGTGATACAATTAACGATAACTTAAGAATGTCTCTTTATGGCGAACGGTTTCCTTGGCATCTACAACGATCTAAAAATCTACATATCACCTAAACCAAAAAATTTATAGAGCTAAACAAAGAGTACCTTTTTGTTAAAAAATCGATTGAAAAATTCGTTTTTGCTATCTTTAGATTGTACAGGTTATCCCTGTAATAGTTACGGATTGTTAACCATTAGGCGTGAGCCGCCCTTGGCCTTCAAATAATAGTGTAGAATTATTTATTCCGTCAAACACACTACAAAGACATACGTAATCTTCTATTAAAAATTCATAATGTTCCAATGTATAATTTAAAAAATATACTTAAATATAAGTTCTGTTTTCGCAACTTTAAATGCCTGTAACTCAGAAACGAAGGGCGTATGAGAAAATTTTTTGTCACAGTAATATTTTCACGTCATCTACTCACTCCCGAATTTTTTGCATCAAGTCCCGGAACACCCTGTATAAAAAAGGTCCTATGACTTTTCACGATAAAGTTAATATTTTTAGAGATATGAATTTTTAAAGGTTCGAAAAATCTCAAATTTGGGTACTTTTGACCCATGAAAAATATATTAAAAAAAAAATAAAATATAAATAATAATTTTTTTAATTCTTTATACAATAGTTAATAACTAATATTCTTAATAGAGATTTTAAAAAATTTCCTTGTTTATACCTGTTTTCTAATTGTTAATGTCGCGCGCTCACAAGTATGCGTCGCTACCATTAAGTATCGCCGTCTCTCTCTGAGTCATGCGCTGCACCGACCTCTCTGTGCCCTGAACCATTACTTATCATTTATCTTAAAAACTAATAACTTTATCAAAATTGTTACAGAGAGCAATAACTAAACTGACTACAATTTGTTATTAACAATTTTTTTTCTGGAATCAATTTTACAAAAGTTATTTTAGTATGAATCGGAACATGTAATTAAAATGACTTTTTTATCAGTTTATACTACTTTTTTGTTATTATCATAGTAATTTATGCATGTTATCAACTATAATAAGATATAGGGGAGGGTGGAGCAAGTGAGGCACCTTAAGGTTTGCTGACATATAACTTTTTTATTTCTATAAATTAAATAACGCGTTTTGGATGGAAAAAATCGTGATAAGTGTCACCATACCTTTCGTGACAAGACACGTATAGTGTGGCGTTCTCTTCTTCTGATATTATTGCTGGCACTGATAACGCACTTTGCATGTTTTTTTTTCGAATTTTTATTTCTTATGAATTTTTCAACACCTCAACTCGGCTCTGGTTTACAAAGATTCTTTTTGATAAATTTAACTTTAGATGTGTTCAATTTATTTTTCAACTTCTCTCCTAGTTGGTTTTCGTAAGGGGAACTGGTAATTATTTTGGATCCTTCGATGTTTCTGGACACCTTTCTGGTATTTTTTTCTCCGGAGATGGTTTTGGGATTGGACTGAATTTCGAAATTGGGACGTAACTGCACGACGGCGACGGCTGACCAAGCTCTAACATATTTAAGAGATACTTTTAGGTACGTATTTTGAAAGGGTTTTGAGATTGAACTTACCTGAATTGAGAACAGAAGCAGCAGTGCATAACGATTGTACTGTAGGCTCTAAAGAAGGTGGTAATATCTTAGGATCGCTATCGATTTCCTCTTCAGTAAACTTTAGATCAGGTTTTTTCTCTACAAGGTAACTCCGGATTAGGTTGATTTGACGAGTTTTCGGAAGAAGAATTTTCTCTATGGTAGATTTCTGGAGAATGTTCTCGGCCGCCTCAAAGTCGCTCTCTTGAAACACGTTTGGATCATATGGATAGATTCCTGTTTTCTCAAAACCGTTGATGATTTTTTTGGTGTAAATGCTTTGATAGGGGCATTTTTAATAATAGAAGCCATATCATACTCGGTTATTCTAGAACCAGGATGATTCGAGAGCCAATTATCCATTTCTTTTGTGAGATACGTTCTAAATGGTCCGAATACACTTAAGTCGAGAGGCTGTAGCCGGTTTGAAGTATGTGGTGGTAAAGTCAGAAGAGCAACTCCAGAATCTCTAGCCAGTTTTATTGCTTCAATGGATTCGTGACTTGCATGACCGTCCAATATGAGTAGACTCGGAGACTCTTTAGTTGTTTTTGTACAGTCTATGAAATGCTTAAAAAAATTAAGGAACAAGTCAGCGTCCATCCATCCTGATGGAGCAGGAAATCCTACTGTTTCAGGAAACACATTACTTAAAAGCGTTGAATTCATTCTCACACGAGGAAAGACCATAAATGGTGGTATAAATGTGCCTGTGGCACTGACGCATGATACTAGAGTTGTGTTTTTTCCTCTTTCCAATGAAGTTAACCTTCCTACTTGCTTTCTTCCTCCTTCGGCTAATATTTTTCCCGGTTTTTGGACGCATGTAATACCTGTCTCATCGCAATTAAAAATCCGATTCGGGAGAAATTCGTACTTTTTCAAAACCACTTTTAAATTTGAAAAAACTCTGCTACTCTGTATTTTGAAAATCCTGTCACTCTTGCCATGCTGGTTGCTTCAGGTCTTCTTATAGATAGGTTACCATGTGTTTTGAAAAATTATATTAATCAGTCTTTTCCGGCTACTTTCCGTTATTTATTAAAAGGATGATACAATTAGTTAACTTCAGCAAATTGAAATGCAATTCGTCGGAGGTCGCTTGTTGAGAGACCATAAAAAGGATTTTCCAAATGTATTACATGGTCACGTAAATCATTTTCCATTGCTTCAGTAAAGACGGGCTTGAACCTACCTAAGTTTGTTAATGGGTTGAGAACTTGACGCTTCAGCCGTGAATGTAAGCTAATTGTTGGAACTTTAAAAACCACACTAGCTTTCTTGATGGACATTTCTTTCTTCTGAATAGAATATAAAGCACGCTGAATGGCATCCTCTGAGTACGATCCTCTTTGGGTCTTACGGACATAGTTACGAACCATACTCAACTGCAAAAAAATACACTCGGCGAGTTTACTTAGACCACCAGAGCTGCTAGCACGATATTTTTATGATAAATACAGACGTATTGTGTAAGATTAAAACCAAAAATTATAGTTAATTATCGTATATACTGTTTGCACAAACATGGGGCAAGTGAGTCATAGCTAAGACTCACTTGCCCCAGCCTGACCTCAAAATCTTTAAATATAATTTAAAAGTATACAAGTAAATTTGGCAACAGTCTAGGTATCACGCAGTATTGCTAAAATGTTAGATTATATGATGTTTATCATAGAATGCCTGGATAATGCATTTAAATTGTGCAAAATCCCTATGCAACACATCGTAAATATTACATTGTAATATTATGATGAAAACAAAAAAAAATATATTTACCTTTTAATATTTTTCGGCGACTTTTTCACAGACACGATGCGGCTGCCGGTACGGAACTAAACTGTCTTGATTGTTTTCGCCGGTGTTGCCACTAGTACGAATTATTCAAAAAGACGCACTTGTCCCCTTTGACTCACTTGCCCCACCCTCCCTAATGGTATTTGAAAATTTTTTGGAATCATAATTATATAGAAATAATAAAAAGATCTATAACCTTCGTTTGAAAAAGTTATTCAATGTAATTAATTTCAGTTTTAATAACAAAAAAGTAATATAAACTGATAAAAAAGTAATTTTAATTACATGTTCCGATTCATACTTAAATAACTTTTGTAAAATTGATTCCAGAAAAAATTTGTTAGAAACAAATTATAGACAATTTAGTTATTCATAACATTGCTCTCTTTTTTAACAATCTTGATAAAGTTAACGGTTTTTAAGATAAATGATAAATAATGATTCAGGGCACAGAGAGGCCGGTGCAGCGCATGAGTCATAGAGAGGCGGCGATACTTAAAGGTAGCGACGCATACTTGTGAGCGCGCGAAATTAACAAGTAAAAAACAGGTATAAACAAAGAAATATTTTTAAATCTCTATCCTAATAATTATTTCAAAGTATTATTTGATTTATGAATTAAATTTAAACCTACGTTGTTGAAAATATTCTTTAAACCTTTTGTAAATAATGACACAAATTTCTCCTGCTTCCCGCTTCGATTTTGGAAAAAGGTAGTCTCACTAAGACATTTCTTAGACCTATGACGATTTATTATTTTAGTTATTATTTGCTTAACATAACTGTTAAGAACAGCTATCCTCAATCAAGTTCTTTTCCTTGTTGTATCTATCAATATAAAGTGGAAAACTAATCAACCGATGTACTAAAAAATAGAGACTATCCATTTTATGTTAGAAACAATGGAAATAATCAACCCCGATATATAGTGGTGTTGTTTCTAAATATATCAAACCCTAACCTATTTTTATTTCTAATAACTAAAGTATCTAAAGAAGGTATTGTTCATTATTTTCCAGTTCATAAGTAAACTTAATACTTGGAAGTTTTGAGTGTAGTAGTATGATAAAATCATCCATATTCGCTCTATTTGTATCAAATATAGCGAAAATATCATCCACATACCTATACCACTAGGACAATACTGAAACTCTTGACTAATCTGTTTCTCAGAGTGATTCATAAAAAGATTAGCTATAAACGGCGACAGGAAATTGCTCATAGCTGTTCCTTCATATTGTTTATAAAATTGGTTGTCATATGGAAAGTAATTTTGTTCCATGCACAATCCTGCCAAACGTAAATATTCTGCTATAGCACCAAAATAATTGGAGTTCAGTTAGTTCTCAAGGTATTGCAAGGTCTGCTGAATCGGTACACTGGAAAATAATGAGCTAACATCAAACGAAATTAAAATTTCCCAATCCTGAAGTACTGTATCCTTTAATTTACTAATAAATTCTAATGAATCAATAAATTCTAGTACACAGGTTGATTAATTTTCCACTTAATATTTATAAATACAACAAGGAAAAGAACTTGATTGAGGATATAGCTGTTTTTAACGGTTACGATAAGAAAACAGTAACTAAAATAATAAATCGTCATAGGTTTAAGAAATCTCTTCGTGAGACTACCTTTTTCTAAAATCAAAGCGAGAAATGTGTTTCATTACCTTTTGATCCTGCTTATACAAAAGGTATGAAGAATATTTTCAACAACGTAAGTTTAAATTTAATTCATAAATCAAATAATACTTTGAAAAAATTGTTAGGCAGGCCTAAGGATAAAATAATAGATTTGGAAAAAGTGATATTTATGAAATTAGCTGTAACGATTGTGACGGAAAGTACGTTGGGCAGAATAGGATATCTGTTAACGTTCGGTTTAAGGAGCATTTAGCTCACTTAAAATATGGGCGTGCAGGGAAATCGAGTATCGCCTAGTATGCCATCAATCATAATCATATAATAAGTTTAGGAAATGCGAAATTGTTGAAAAATGTACCCAACAATATATTGAAAGTACCGAAATAGTTAGATGTAAGAGTAGTTCAAATAGAGACAAAGGACCAATTCTCATAGTCCACTTTAGAAATTGAATAGATGAGGCTTTTACTTGATGAAGATCCATACTGAACGATGAAATAAAACAATATAGTTTGTTTAAATCTTCATATATTTAAACTAATGTTCAATTTAAACTTGTTGACGCGTTTCACTAACACAGTAGCTTTGTCAAAACGAATGAAGGTAAAATATAAAAATGTCTTAATATATACAGTGCTAAATCTATTTACTAAGGTTAACAATGGTATTAAAAGATAATTACCTGGAAATTCATTCACTACAAACATTCCTAAGCTATCTTCTAGGTAAAGAGGTTCAATAAAGGAGACTGATTGATATCTATTTGGTCGTTAAGGAGATTACCTGAATATTTATTTTTGTTAATCTCTAGGGCTTCTAATAAATTTAAACTAAAGGATTTACCGACTACATGGAGAATTTCAAAATTTGGGTCGAAAATGTGTTGGTTTTCTAATAAATGATTTGAATAGTTAGAATCTAATTTTTTGTTGTCATAGCTACGTTTGTGTTCCGAAATTCTAGTTTTAAAATTTCTAAAAGTTCTACCGATATAAATTTTATCACAATTGCCATTACCACATTTTAATTTATAAACTCCTGATTTGTTTAATTTTGAAGATTTAGATTTATTATTTTTAATGAATTTGGATAAATTGTGATCAGTTTTAAAGGAAATATTCATGTCTAAAGTTTCTAAAAATGATTTAATTTTTAAGGATGGTGTTCCAAAGTATGTTAAGCTTAACAGTCCACGCAATCTACATCATCGTCACGTTGATCTTCACCGGATGAGCTGTCATCATTTTTTAAGGGTTTGATTCGTTTAATATCAGAGTTATTATTAATATTCTTTTTTTTACCATTTTGGCTCTACTCGAACATGTAGGTACGTTCTCTTCATCTTATTTTTCTTTTCTCTTCATCTTCGTCCCTTAAGGATGATATGATTTTTGCTGTTGATTCCTTGCATTCTTTTTATTACAATTAATTTGCAATGGAGCAATTTCATGCAAATATTTAGATGGTGTTTCGTCCGTATCTCCTGATATTTGATTGTGCACTGGTGAATTGCGGCTCTTCATCTGAGACTGTGAGTCCGATTTGGAACAACTTGCAACTTCCTTGGTGTTAGGAATTGGAGATTCATCATGCATAGAGCTATTATTTTTGTCAACATTTTTCATGTCTGCTACTGTACTAGGTTCTAGAACAAGCAAATCCTCGAATTCGAACACGTAGTTATCATCATCTAGAAGGAAATTTTCATCTAGTATCAACTGATTTTTCGCCAATTCTTCATCGGCTTCTTTTTGAGGTTCCACAGTTGGTTCTTTGACTTGTTCTTCAGACTGAGAATGGTCAGAAATTTGATAGAAATAGTCAGGTATTGCATTCTCATTGAATGGATAGATTCCACTAGCCATGAATCCAGAAGTAGCATTAGTTATAGTTGCAGCTGCATTCCAAGAATTCCAAGCAGGGCCGATTAGTTGTGTGGTAGGACTTGGGAGACATACAAAAATAATATTATTTTTTTCGGTGAATTCCAGCATGTCGAAATTGTTGCAATGAGATGCATGGCCATCAAGTATCAAGATAACTGGGCCATCTGGTTTCCTAGGAGTGAAAACTTCCTTTAACCATTTGAAAAATAATTCTGAATTAATGAAAGAAGACTGCTTATTCATGTAGAGATCAGATCCAGCAGGCATTCCTTCCAAGGCCATCAGGTTCTTTCGAACCCCCTTTAGAATCAGAACTGGTGGTAAAAAAGTCCCTTTAGCACTTGCACATGCTATCAAGGACACGTTTTCTCTCCTTTCTTTGGAAGTGTGAACATGAACACATTTGCTTCCTTTCATAGCCACTACTTTATCTGGTTTATTATTTATTTGTATGCCACTCTCATCCATATTGAAGATGGCCCATGGTTTATGTACCAGGTCATACTTCTCCAGAGTTCTTTTCAACAATTCATAAAACTCATCAACTTCTGCTCTGGTAAATGATAATCCTTCACTTTTTCTTACGGTAAGTTCCGGTTGCCTTCCCATAAATGAATAAAATCAATGCATCCTTGCTGTTTCTGTCATTTCGCCTCGCTGTGAGAATACGTTTCCTAGACGTAGTTTCTTAGCAAAACTGAAAGCAATTGATCTGACAGTTGTTCTTGTAGGAGCGAATCCTGTCTGCTGTAATCTTTTAATGTGATTTACTAAACGAATTTCGTTTGATACTCCAAGAGCAGGAGGCTTTCCTAGAGGAACTTTTTTGTAGTTATCAGAAGTCAATCTTCTTCTGAGAGTTCTAGAAGGTATATTAAATCTCCTACTAGATTCATTAGTGCCCATATTTCCAGATTTCACATTTTCGATAGCTTCCCTCGGGTTCTGTTCAGACCACAAAACACGTGGTTTGATATTCTGCTTTCTAATATATTTTCTTGGTATCTGAAAAAATTGAGTCATTAGTAGGGATTCATCTCAGATTAACAAATAAAATAGATATGTTTGTTTTAATTTTTTCCTGCCCCAAACATTGAGACACATTCTAAGCTCACCTGCGGACACTTCCACTGCTTTGCCATATTTACAAATTCACTTTAGTTGCAGGAAAAATGGAATTAGAAGTTTAATTGAAAATATGTCAAAAAGTTATGCAAATAAAAAAAGTCATACTAATTTATGCATTTGAGTCGCTGTTTTTAAAATTAATTAATAATACTAGAATTGTATTCTTCTATAAATTACAAACAAGTATTTGTTGTATCCTTAGATACCTTTATAGTTATAACTAAAAGTGGCAACATTACTCAAAATTTCAGTAGCTGATTAATGTGTCAATAGTAATATATTTAGTAGTTTTGTCCTTGTTTAATTACCATATGAAGAGAGATGCAAATATCGTCAGAGTGTGATCGACGATCATTTCCAATACGCTATAGTATTGTAGCAAATAATGTCAAACGTGGTTTGTTTATACTAGCGCCAATACGACTAGAGAGTAAACATTTAGTTCTTTCGTTTTGATGAGTTTTTCAAGACTTTTGCTGACAAAATAAACTTTTGAGTCAAATAATTTAATGTTTTTGGATTATCATGGTTCGTCGGTGCCAAGTTCGTCAGGAAAACAGCCGAAATGACGAAGGCCATGTATCTACAATACCATCCCCACTTTTTGTAATTCATTCATTATTTCACTACTGGCGTTTAGAATTATTGGCCGCAAAAATAAACGTGTTTATGAATGAATTGCCCTCTCTATGTTGATTATTACTCTAAGGGAGTTGTTTCAAATTGAAGAGCATATATCCTTTGTTTTACTGGGTCATAAATCCTCCGAGTGTTATTTCGTATGGGATATATGCCCTAGCAAATTTCCTTGATATAATTGATCTATTCTACTAATTCTAACCTAGAAAACCAATTCCCAACTTATGTCAACATTGGAGACGAAAGATCCGATAGATAGAATGTTGTAATTTTTCAGAAAATTAATATTTCAGTAGTCATGCATGATCAGAATTTACTAAGACCTTACCTTACTAATTGTTTCCAGTCATATTTTGCTCAATCGTAATCGAGCGTTGACTAACGATGGATATCGCACAACAGATCACCCACACTGCCGCGAGAACGAAGAAATAGCGACCATATGCGTATATTTTGCGAACTACGTGCTCGGGGCACATATCCTCCTAGGGCATATATCCTACATTTACCCTGAGTTGCAGTGTACCAAAATTCCGTAAATAAAAAATATTATAACGTGACTGTAAATTGAACATTGAATCAAGTTGTGTTTTAATGTTGAGTGATAAATGGTGTCATTCGAAGATGAAATTTGAAATTTAATATCAAAGTAACAGTTATGGTTACATTTAATGTCAAACTTAGAAGGAAGGCAATCACACACCAACTGGTTGACTAATCAACAGACATGTAACTGAATTAGATTTAAGAATGTAAGTTCAGGTGTAAAACCCGTCCACCCAGCCAGTCAGGCGTTTCATAAAAAGTACATCCCAAACAAAACCAACAACTTGATATCTAAATTGTAATAAAAATTAAAGTATTTGATAGGGAAGAATTGATTTGACCTGATGAACCAAACTGTTTAGAAACGAATAATTGTGACAAACCTAAATCCATACTAGGTCTATCCAAGATGGTAAATAATGTATAGTTCCAAGAGGAAAATATTCCACAATACCAGAAAATTTAGCAATTACTGAGCAAGAGGTACTCAGTGGCTTCTGATAGAGACATATGCATTATTTATGAAAAGGAAGGGAGAATTGATTGTGTCCTGGTGGACAGACTATGGGTTATTACGTACTAACAAATTTAATAGGGTTAACAAGAAGCTTCGCCAGCTGATCGGGACTAAGAGTACATCTTCGGCCTATCATGGACCACGGACTGGAAGCTACTAACTCGAGTGAATTTCTGAAACAATGGCCTTAAATTCTCCACTTTAACCAATTTAAATTCCAAAACTCTGGAGGAGCTCGCCATCAATATAAACGCACTACTTGAAAGTTTAAATATATATGATAATATTAAAAATAATATATTTACAAAAAAACTTCAATTAAATTTAACAATAATAGTGCAAAACTAAAATCAAAATTCTTTTAACAACAAATAGTCGTGAACGGTATTGATAGTAAGATCAACATCAATTAAATTTGATGTTTAATAAAACTGAAAAGGGTAATTGTTTAATTGATAATGTATCGAAATGATTACATAACTAAAACTGAAGAATTTTTACAAAATAATAACTTCATAATCATTAATAATAACCCCGCTAAGAAACTGACAAAAACTTTGAATGACGTATTAGATGATCGTAAGGAATTTTTCACCACTAATAACATCAATACGAGGCGTCTCATCCCTAGTAAACCCCACATACCGAGGCTGCATGGACTTCCAAAGATACATAAAGACAGCTTACCCATGAGACCAGTCGTTAGCTTTTCCAACACCCCTCTAGCACTTTTATCAAAATTTGTCAATAATTTTCATTCTACAACTCTTAATTACAAACCAGTATACATGGTTAAGAACTAGATTTAGCTGAAAAAATTTTTTTGAATGGGTTCTTTCTATTTTTCCAATCCCTTTAACAACTTCCCCAAAATTGAAACATTAACAATCTACTCCAGAGGTGTCCAAACTTATCCAATCCAATTGTGGCGGGCCATTTGAAGAAATAAATTTTATAAAAAATCACTATGACTAAAACAGCATTGGATTTTATTTTTTATAGTATATTACAGATGCATCAATAATAAACAAACGTGGCTAAATAATTATATATGCAGGTTTTAATGGTAATAATGGAATTGTGTTATGTTCTGAAAAATTTCTTTAAAGTTGGGATTAAAGTCTGAAACACCAATTATAAGCAATGATTAGAAATGATCATCCGATAAATTTGACCTGCATTTATTTTTCAGATACTTCATCCTGGAAAAAGTTTGTTCACACATATAGGTAGTCCCAGACATAGAAATAAATTTACCGGCAAATTGCTTTAAATTTGGAAACTCTTTTGAATCCAAAAACTTGTAAAAATCGACCAAATCTCCTGCCTTGTATTTATCCTTCATTTGATCGTTAGCTTGAAGATCAATATTTTCTATTTGCAACTGGTTTGAACGAATTTCCTTTGAATTCGTGTCAAGGTCAGAAAATCTCTTTTGAAATTCTTGTTTTAAATCCGTGATAACTTTAACTGCAAATTTGGTTGGAAATTGTTCATCAGTTTCTTTATTAAATTCTTGACAACATGACAAATTGGTAAAATTACATTCATTCATCTGACTTTCGAGCAATATCAGCTTTGCTCTGAATGCTTTAATTTGCGCGAATAGATCACAAATTAAGTTGTTTTTACCTTGGAGCTTTAAGTTCAAAATATTCACGTGTGTCGCAGCATCTGCAAATAAAGCTAATTTCCAAAGCCATTGCATCCGATAAAAGTGGTTCAGGGCGATTTTTCTCTACAAGAAATGAATCAATTTCAGTTGTGAGCCTAAAGATATGCGATAGAACATTTGCAGAGCTAAGCCATCGAACTGCAGTATAAGACAAGTCAACGGACTCTGATTCAATTTCTTCGAAAAAAGATTGAAATTGGCGATGATTGAGTGCCTGTGATCGAATAAAAACACAGCTCATATCAACATATTTTACATATAGAGCTTGTTGATGGATAACACAGTGCAGAAAAATTGGTACTGATGCTCCTGCAATTTCACAAGCTTTTCTACTTTGGCCAACTACCCCGATGTTTGCAGCAGATATATTTCTGCCACCGTCAATTTTCACACCTTTTTCACCAACAAATAAGCAATTTTCATGCTGACTAAAATCAAAGCTTCATTTTTCTGAGTTAGCCCTAAATAAATTTTGTTGTGAACACAAACCACGACACATTGTTTCAAATTTTTCAGCACGCTGCTTGTCCTTAATTTTAGAGTAGCTTGAAGCATATTTTGTTTCTATAGTGTCGACGTAAATTATATTCCTTCATTACAGCAACAGTGTCATTGCAAATTAAACATACAGCTTTACCATGCTTTGACTGCGATTTCACAAAGAAAGAAAGAAATCTCGATTTGAACTAACTTAAAAAAGAAGTAAACAAGTCCATGCCTTTTACGCAGTCAGCAGTGTCAGCACCTGATCGTTACAAATGGACAGGGTCGTACTCGATATTTTTGAAAACAATATATATTGTAAAAATATATGAAAAAATTATGTTTAAAAATGTAGGTACATATCTTAAAATCAGACAGTTTGGCGTTAAAAAATCAGGTATTTTTAAAAAACTGTATAAAATCACCTGCCGGGCCGGGTCTGGCCCGCGGGCCGTAGTTTGGACACCTCCGATCTACTTCAATCTAGGAATATCAACCCAGTTGTCACTTCTCATATTGTTACTGTGCTTCAGTTTTGCCTTTCACAAAATTTCTTCTCCTTTAATGACACAGTACATAGACAACCGCCGGATGGTATAGCCATGGGTAACCCCTCTCCCCATTACTAGTGAATTTGTTCTTTGATTACTGTCATATTCAATGATAACCCACATTTCAATAAAACCATCAAATGGTTCAGATATGTTGATGACATTTTAGCTTTTATTATAGAAGATGAAGAAGATGCACACCATATCTTCAACAAACTTAACGAAATTCACATTTCCATCCAGTTTACTTTAGAAATCGAAAACAGTGGTTCAATTAATATCCTAGACTTGATTTAATCAGAAAGAGATTTTGAAATTGAATTTTCTATATATATAGTAAGCTAACACAAACTGATCACCTGATTCCAATAGACTTTAACCACCTTGGATAAGGTATCCAACATAAAATATCAGCTATGTCTTGTGATGTCCACAGATTACTCAGGGTCCCCCTCTCTTCTGATAATTTCAACATAGAACTAAACATCTTGAAACAGTTAGTAGTGAACAATGGTTATTCACCTCACATTATCGACGATATGATTCGGAGGACAAGGGTAAGGTTGAGAAGGAATTTAGCCTACTCTGAGGTTGAAACCAATGAGCCAACTCAGTACTGTTCATTGACTTACTACGGTAAAATTTCAGATGCAATTTCCAAAATGATTACTAAGAGACCCACATCTTCTAATTTCGGCTTCCATATCAAGTTTAACAACTGTAACTATTCCCCGTCGCGGAATTCCAAAATCTTGCATAACATTCCTACGAACAATTATATATAAACGGTCTAGATCTAGATCTAGAAATACTTGGACAATCGGAAGTCAACCCAGAACATTGTCTCAACATCCGAATTCGTTTTAATTGTAAGTTTCAGGCTCTGTTCAAAACCATATGGTCCTCCACAACCTTTCCCACTCCCTCTCACCGTGCTGTCCCGGTTGAAGAATAGATCGCCCATCACTCGATTGATTCGTAAAAGGCGAATTAATGAGTATGTTCTTCTTCTTATTATTTCCTGTTCTTCTTTAATGTTATATGCAGCGTTTATACCTCCATTGATCTATTATATTACACTAATGAGATAGAAAACAAAAATTAACGGTTTTATTGGTTAAAACTAGCTTTTCCGCACTTATACACTCCGGAGGCTGAATCTTTTGCACTTTCAGTTTTCTTTCGGACTTTTAACGAATTAAAAGAACTATTCGGACGGTTGTTTTCTTTATTTTTTAAGTAAACTGTCTCAAGTTACAAAAACTGGAAAATAATAATTTCATTAAAACTGACAACTACTGCCAAACTAATCCCTATCATCCAAACAAAAAAAAATAGTTATGGGTTAAGTATAAGACATGGCAAGAACATCTAATATTCAACAATCCCACCTTTTGCTATGTTTTAAACTAACTTTAAAAATGGAAACAAACTTTACATGAACATTTTCTTTTCTTTGATTTCTATCATTCCTCTTAATTTCTCGAACTGATATCTTGGCAGAGCTTTTGTAAATATATCTGCTTCTTGTTGTTTTGTATTGATGTATTCGGGATTCAGGCATCCAATTTCAAATTTTTCCCTGATGAACTTGATATCTATATGTTTAGTTCTTTGGTGGAACTCTGGACTTGTTATTAATTTGATGGCACTCTGATTGTCAATATAAAGCGTCAATGGCTTCTTAATATCCTCTTCTAGTTCTGGTAATAGTTGTTCTAACCAAATATCCTCCTTTGTAGTTTGTGCTGCTGCTATGAACTTTGATTCTGTTGTTGACAAGGATATTGTGGGTTGATTTTTACTTGTCCATGTCATACGAGGGTTGCCTTTTATGTTTCGGGATTTGTCAACCCTAGTATTGCAATCTGGCAACTGACAGCTCTATCGTAACGTTGGACATTTTTGAGGTTATACATACTCAGAACGTTTTGACATACGAGCGCTATTTGTGTTGTTTACAATAACTTAAAATATTCATCTCTGTCCAAAAATGGAATTAAATCGTGAACATTTTCGTGCGATTATTTTTTACAACTTTCGACGTGGATTAACTCAGTACCAGTGCATGGATGGCGATGAAGCTCCATCAAGGACCAGTGTTTATCGATGGTATGGTGAATTCAATCGTGGTCGTAGTTCACTCCAAGATGAATTTCGTGAAAGTCGTCCAAAATCAGTTGTTGTTCCGAAAACTACCATTGATGCTGTGCGCGAACTGATATTGCAAGATCGTCATGTGACCTATCGTGAGATTGAGACATTGAGGCCTTAGTGGGACCAGCGTACATTCAATATTGCATAAACATTTGACTGTCAACAAAATTTGTTTGCGTTGGATCCCACACAATTTGTCAATCGCTCAAAAAAAGGCTCGTGTCGATTGGTCGAAAGAAATGATGAATCGTGGATTTACGCGTATGAACCCGAAAATAAACTGCAGTCAACTGTATGGGGGATTCAATATGAGCCAAATCCAACAAAAGTTGTTCGCGCACGAAGCACTTCTAAGCAAATAGTCACCTGTTTCTTCGGAAAAACTGGACATGTCGCAACCGTACCACTAGAAGAACGCAGAACAGTCAATTCTGAGTGGTACACAACCATTTGTCTTCCAAAAAATCAGGAAAACCAACCGCCGAAGACGGATCACTCTTCACCACGACAATGCAAGCTCTCACACATCGGCTCAAACAACTGCATTTTTGAGCACCCAAATCCTCGATTTGATGATTCATCTGCCGTATAGTCCTGACTTGGCACCGAATGACTTCTTTTTATTCCCGTGCGTAAAAAACAAAATGAGAGGTCAACGTTTTTCGACACCTGAAGAAGCGGTTGCTGCATTCAGAATGCATGTTTTGGAGATACCTCAATCGGAGTGGCAAAAGTGCTTCGACAATTGGTTCAAACGCATGCAAAAGTGTATAGATCGTCATGGGGAATATTTTGAAAAACAATAAATTGATTTTAAATGATTAATATTTGTTTTTGTTCTCTAATCCCGAAATATAAAAAGAAACCCTCGTACATCTATTTGCTAATTTGAAGACATAGTAGTTGATCTGCGTGTCTCCTTGTCACTAGCATAATCTGCGTCACAGTATCCATGTATATCACCATATTTGTCATAGCATATACCATAGTTTATTGTTGCTTTAAGGTTTTGAATGATTCTTTTGACATAATTCCAATGATGTATAGTGTAATTATTTATGAAGCGACTGGCTACTCCCACTGCATGTGAAATATCAGGTCTTGCAGCCACTACTAACGACATCTGTGATCCTATTGCTTGCCTGTATGGTATATTCTTGTCATTAGAAATTTGATCTTTCTCACTACTGCTTGTCAAACATACATTTGGATCTGCTGGTATACTCAATGGATTTGCGTCTTGTTGTCCAAAGCGTTCTATGGCCAGTTTTGTATAACTTGTTTAATTCAGAAACATCTTTCCAGTTTTAAGGTCTCTTAAAATGTCAAGTGCGACAGAATAATTGGCTTCTGTTACTGTAATTTCAAAACACAATTGAAGTTCTTGTAGAACTGTTTGAATTGCTGATTCTTTTGAAGAAAAAATGAGTCCATCATCAACGTAAACAATTGAAATAACTTTGTTATTATTTACATAACCCTTATAAACGCCCTGATCAGCTGTTGTTTTTATAAAACCAAAGTTAGCCAAGAACAAGTCGAATTCTCTGTTCCAACAGCGCGGAGACCGTACAACCATTTTACCAATTTACATAGAAGTCCGTTTTCGCACTTTAGGCCCTGAGGTGGCAGCGCATAAATGTCTTAATCGAGGTGTCCATATAAAAACACAGTTTTTATATCGAATGGCATAAATTTATAGTCTTATGTTTGCCAAGGCTAATGAGATTCTGATTCATATCTGGTTGTTGGTGCGAATATTTCTGTATCGTCTACTCCTTCCTTTTGAGCATAGCTTTAGACGCATAATCTTGCCTTATACCTTACAATTGACCCATTCGGTTGCCTTTTGACTTTGAAAACCCATTTCGAGTGGATTGGTTTCTTATCTTCCGGCAGCTTCACCATTTCCCATGTTTCATTTTCAATAACGCATCTAGTTCTTCTTTTATATCGATTTTCCACTGATCTTTGTCTTAACTTGTTATTGCTTCTTCGTAACTTTGTGGTATGTAATTTTCCGCAAAATTTACTTCATATTCTGTATATCTTTGTGGCATACGAGTTTTCCTTTGAGGTCTAAGATTGGGTAAGTTTTCTTCATCTTCTAGTTCATCCTGTTCTTCATCTTCTTGTCTCTCTTCTGCTACTTCTGATATAAAGTTACATCATCACTGTCAATTTCGAATTGTACTGTACTTTCTTGTTTAGTACTATAAATTTTCTCATTAAATACTACATTTCTGGAGACCGTTACTTTCTGCGTTTGTGGATCAAATAATCTATAATTTGTAGCGTTTTTGTCATAACCTATAAATATTAACTTTTGACTCTTTGCATCAAGTTTTCTTCTTTTTTCATCTGGAACATGTACGTATGCATCACATCCAAAATATCTGAGATGTTCTAGTTCTGGTTTCTGTCCTGTCTACAATTCATAAGGTGTTGGTGCACCTGCTCGCTATAGCATGCAACGACCTATTTCTACAATTAATCTATTGTCTCTTTCAGACCTAGCATTCTGTTTTGGTGTGTATGGTGCGGTTATCTCTTGATCTGCGCACTCTTCCTTTAAATAATCTTGACTGAATGTCTGAACTTCGTTTTTATCTTTGCATTATATGTTTTAATACTTTCAAAAACATCTGATTTATGTCTAATAAAGTAAGCCACCCTGTAACCTGAATACTCATCTTTAAGAGTAACAAAGTACTTTGCGCCTTGCACGGATGGCGTATGCATCGGTTCACAGACATAACTGAAAATTTTTTCACAAGCTTTTAACTTTTGATGTGGACTTGACCTTGCCTTGAAGGATTTTTTTCTGCTGTTTTCCAAACAAACAGGGTTAGCAAACAAAATTTTCTGCAGTCTTGGTACTTACTCTTTTTATTAGATTCATTTCAACCGTTTCTACCAAGTACTTATTATTTACATGTCCACGACGCTTATGCCACAATCTCAGGTTCTCCTCAGTTGTTATAAGGACACTGTGTACGATTGTGCGAAGCAGCATTTTGTAGGTATTATTACTGTCTTTGATTGCAACTGCTACAAGCTCAGAATTTTTCAACACTTCTGCTTCTTTGTTTACTTTGGTTACAGACATACCCTTGTTTGTCATAACACCTTCCGAAAAAAAATTCTTTCTGAGTTGAGGAACAAATAATACATTATTCATTGAAGCAGGGAACAATTTTCCGTTCATAAGTTTTTTAATTCTGACTGTTCCTTTCCCATCGACAGTTAAAGTTTGGTTATTACGAAGAGAAACACTGGACTTCAAACTCTCATCTATGTCTGCAAAATATTCTTTTCTATGTGTCATTTGGGCTGATGCCCCGCTATCCATGATCCATGAGTCATCTGTGTAATCATACTGCAGATCTTTATTTTCTTCAGTATTGAAGGCAGTTTCATTACTGGTATTACTCGCATTACCTTCATTTGAGTTTTTGGTTTGTGAGTGACTTGCATTTCTTCTGGATATCTGACCATATCTACAATAGCCTCTACCTCTAGGTTTTCAACTATAGTTATTTATGTTATCAGTATCATTACTTCCTCGAAATATGTTCCCGTTTCTTGCAGTTGTAACACAAAACTCCTCTCTTCATTTCATTACCTTTTTGGACAGATAATGTTGCTAATGCTTTTTCTGCTTCCTCATATGACCTTAAACTACTCTCTTCATTCAACAAACGTGCAGTTAAATTATCAATTGTTCGTTTGGTACTATCAAGTGATAGCCAAGCTTGCCTCAAATTTCTAAATTTCTGTGGTAATGTACTCAATATCTTAGTCATGATTGCTGTGTCACTAACATTATCTCCAGCCTCTTTTATCTGTTTTGCAAGATTTTATATTTTGGCTACATGCTGTGCAACGCTGTCTGTAGGTTGCATTTTATATTGAAGGAACCTTTCATGTAGCATCATTTCACTTGTTTCTGATTTTTGTTCGTAGATTCATTCTAATATTTGCATGATTTCGTTAGCTGAATCACAACTTTCTACTAACGTAATCTGATTCAAATTCATGGCTGATGTCAATGTCAACATTGCCTGGGCATCTTTCTTAATCCAGGTTTCTAGTTCCTGTGTCTGTGTCGCTGCAGGCTTCACCAATGTGCCGTCTACTACGCCGTATATGCCCTTGGCTCTCAAAGCATATTTCATTTGAAATTACTACTGATGAAAATTAGACCCATCGAACTTATTAACTGTGGAAATATCAATTTTGTTACACATTTTAACTCGAATAATATCCTTACCTTTAAAAAACGCCGTCGACGACAAACGGCAGTTCTGTTTTACTGCACGATTTAAGGGACCCTCTCTAAAAATCTGTTTTTGTTCTCCTGCGCGAAACGTGGTCTGGACCCATAGCCTTTTGTACTTTTATTATTCTTTCGGACTTTTAACTAATTAAAAGAACTATTCGGACGGTTGTTTTCTTTATTTTTTAATAAACTTTCTCAAGTTACAAAAACTGGAAAATAGTAATTTCATTAAAGCTGACAACTACTGTCAAACTGATCCTTATCAACCCAATAAAATAAAAACTACTTTTAGGTAAACTATGAAACATGGCAAAAACTTTTAGTATTCAGCACTAACAAACCAAAATTTCTTCAAAAATAACCAAAAATTTAGTATATCTAGATTTATAAGACCCGTTATACTGGCTCTAGTGAGCTGGTCAATAGGGTTCATCTGTGAGACGCCTTGAACAATGCCCAATCATAAAATTGATCACGTCGGAGGCAGGCTGTATCGTGCTAACAAACTGAAATTTTTCCAAAAATTACCAAATATTTAGTATATCTGGATGTATAAGGCTCGCTGTACTGGCCTGGTGAGCTGAAAATCAATAGGGTTCATCTGTGAGATGTCCTGAACAATATCTAATCATGAAATCGGTCACTTGTATACACTCTTGAGGCTGTATCGTGCTAACAAACCGAAATCCCACCAACTTTTTTTGGGGTAAACCAATATTTTTCTCGCATATTGGATAGAGTTGGGAGGAATAGTAATAAAGATATAGGACGTTAAAGCATAAAGAGGCGCAGCCTATGAAAACGACCATCATGTACTTAGAACCAAAACTCACCCTTCATGTCAGGCAATAAAGAGAGGAGAGAGGAAGCAACAGCAAAATAATTCACAAGTATGTAATACAAGAAATCAAATTCAATCTTGATAGTTTACGAGAAGAAAGATTAGATAAAATATTTCAAAAGCGATTGGATGAGAAACTATAAAAATTTAACGACAACTGCTGTTTAGCTTATCAGGACAGTTCAAATAGGTTGACTAAATTAAAATTATTTGAGAAAATAGAAATATTTAACTAGATGTTTTATTTTATATGAAATAGATTTTTAAAATGTTCCCCTTCTAACAGTCAAATTATTTAAAGTGATTTCTCTTAGCCACATCAACCAACGAAATCTAGGTCCGAAATAGTTTATTGATTCACTCGGTACATTGTATAAAAATAGTGTCAGAAAGTATATTAAGAGAAATCCGAACAAAGGAAAAATAAAGACATAAAACAAACATTTTGCCGGTTAGGAACTATCTTTATACTAGGAAAAAAATGTGATTTCAATCTTTAAATGAGTCGTTATTCCTAATTAGTGATCAGTTACTGCATTCTTGAGATTTTGTCGTCTTCCGATTCACCGTCGATAAATCTTTGCCGTTCGCCGAGTCACTCCAGCAATGCAGTTTATCAATCTCGGCAAGAGATATAGAAATATTGTAAAAATGTAAATAATAATCATTGTGAGTAATTTGTATTATTAGTCTGAGGGACATATTGACAAGGTATAAGAAAACTATGTTGCGGCATATCAATTGATCAGGTTATGTCATGTTTTAAAACATGCTACCATGGAACTGGTATTTAATGGAAGAGTAAAAGGATATGGCAGTTTTATTTTATAGAATAAATTTCTCTTAATAACGGAGACGAACAGTTTTTCGAGTAAAAATATTGAAATCAAAATCTATTCTTGCAATATAACTGGAGTGTTCCACGTTTCAAGTATTTGTGTTAACTACACAATTATCTGGAATCGGTTACCGGCCGTATCTTCAGTAAATGAAAATGCTGTAAAATAATTTTTGAGTTTGTCGTTGTCCGCTAACAACGCAATATAACATTCACAGAATATAAGTTTTTTTTCTCAAAATATACTCTATTTAAGGTTAGTGGAAATATCAACATAGTAACTACCGTTCACATATTCTTAAATGTGGGGAGTGTCTTTCATTGTCGGAACAGACACTGAAACATCCATATGCGTGAACTGATTTTCACAAACTCAAGCTCTATCCAAATCGCATGTGGGGGATTGTAGATATGTTGTTGGCAAAATTTGGAATTTAAATTTCACTGGTTGTTTATCAAGTTTTATAGCTTATTATACCAAAGGTATCATTCTTAAAATATTGGTAGTGGCTTTTTATTATAAAATAAATTCATTATAACAAAATTTAAGAAAACAAAGTGAAAACATAAACAATTATTATAAAAAAACATAGAATTTGTAAAAACAAAACTCAAATATAAACTTAGTGCAAGTTCTTATGGATTAAACTTGGAATTAAACACCTGGAACTAAGCGTTGAGCCTGTTTTTCTTGGTATTGTCGTTCTTCATATCCACTCTCCATCTCCATTTCCCAGTCACTTAGCTATACCACTTGTTTGTCACTGTTAGTCTCTGTCTCTGACTCTATCCAATCACATGTTCAAAGTTGAAATGGTATTTTTATAATTCGCGTATAAAAGAGACTTCATTATAACATTGTTCATAGTGTCACAATGGAATCTCTTTGAACACTTTTTTTTTAAATGTTAGTGCCATACAGTTGATTATTGTACGTATTTCTATTTGACCTTTGACTTTAACCTTAATTTAAAACAAATTATAAAATGGACTTAAAGGTATAAATTAGAACAAATTATATATTAAACATTTTAATAAATAAAGTACACTAACGTTTATTCATCAATGATTTGTCAATTGTTTATCTTGTTATTTGATATGATCAATATATAGGTAGGTGTACATAACGCTCGAGTTTTAAGTTATTACGAGATACCTATGTGAAGATATAATACAGAAATGATTCTATTCATGATATGATATAATTAAGACGCGAGAATATATGAAGAAGCTCTTTTTTAAATGAATAATCATCCTCTATTTGCTTAAATGAAAGTTTGTTTACAATTTACACAATTGTTTGATCATAATATATGTCAGAAGTCAAAATTGCTGAGTAAAACCGGCAGTGATCTGACCAATTAGGAATGCGAATTATAAAAAATATTGTGTAAAACTTGTGTCAAAATGATCTTTAGTCCGAAGCTAAGAAGAGGAAAATGAGAGAGTTTCTCTTGCAGTACCGAGACTATTCCATACTGGTGTTGCCAATTAGGCAATCACCCCGAAGACTATCACTAGCGAAGTGGGAGGAAGCTGAAAGAATGATTCGAGATATGGCATAAGAAAAATTAATAGAACCATCTACTAGCCCATGGATATATCCAATAGTGCTCGTCAAGAAAAAGGATGGAACTACGAGATTCAGCGTGGACTATCGCCAGCTAAACAACGTGACAAAGAAAGACTGCTATCCTCTGCCTCGAATCTACGACACGCTAGACACTTTGGCCACCAGAAAACTATTTTTCACCTTGGACCTGAAGTCTGGTTATTGGCAAGTAGAAATGGACCCAGAAGACAAAGAGACTGCTCTTACCACCGGATCTGGATTATGGCAATTCAACATCATGCCATTCTGGCTCTGTAGTGCGCCCGCGACATTTGAAAGACTCATGAAAAATGTCTTGAGAGGGTTGTCTTGGAAGACATGCCTGGTCTATTCGGACGACATCGTAGTACTGGGTAAAAAATGTGACGAACACCTGAAGAATTTCGAAGATGTGTTCAAATGACTTCAAGCTGCACAGCTCATGTTAAACCCGAAGAAATGTCAGCTATTCCAAAACCGAATCAACTATCCAGGTCAAATATTGAGCAATGATGGAGTGGCGGTGGATCCAGAGAAAATTGCTTCCATTCAGCAATGGCCGCAACCAACCGACAAACATCAAATCAGGAGTTTCCTTGGACTCTGCACATACTGTAGAAGATGTATCAGGGAGTTTGAAGATATTGCCAAGTCACTAATTCGACTCACAGAAGAAACAACAGCTTTCCATTGGGATGAAGACTGTCAAACGGCTTTTGAAACTTCCAGGAGGAGTGCTCTCACAGATCAAGGACGGCAAGAAAGAGTGCTGGGATATTTCAATCCTCTCCAAACCAGAACGGAACTACTGCGTCACAACAAGAGAATTTTTGGCGGTAGTGAAGTCCGTGGAACACTTTTACCAGTATCTCTATGGAAGGAAGTTCTTAATCCGGACTGATCACGCAGCACTCAAGTGGTTGATGGAGTTCAAGAATTCCGAAGGCCAGATCGCTAGATGGAATGGACGACTTCAAGAGTACGATTTCAATATCGAATATCGAGCTGGTGTGTGCCACCGAAACGCCGACTCCATGTCTAGACGGCCGTACCCAGCAGAATGTTTCCACTGCAATCTAAGGAAGCTGCAGTTTCAAGAACTACAGTAGTCAACGAAGAATGGTCACCCACCAGGATCAGAGAAGATCAGAAGAATGATCCTCACCAAAATATGATTCGGCAATGGAAGGAAGAAAATCGGCGACCTACCTGGCAGGGAGTGTCAAGATTTTCATTGACACTCAAGGCATATTGGGCTCAGTGAAACTCCCTTGTTCCCGTTATCGGTACCCGTTGAAGACGGTGCCCTGCTATTTCCATACGACCTGAAAGTGCAGGCATAGTCCAGTTGCCGATTTAAACGTCCAATCCCGGCTACACAGAAGTTCCAAGAGAAACTTCCTTTTAAGGAGGGGGCAATGTTACGGAATCGCACACTGGTGTAGTTGCCGAATCCGATTCTGCCTAATACTATATATGAAAGTTAAAATGTTGGCGAATGCGCACCGATTTCTTAGAAGGACTATTTATCATTTTTTGCGATTGTTTTGGTAAAGTTTTCCAGGAAGGTCGATTGTTTGTTGGGAGACGCAGTCGAGAAGTTTCCGGAATAGACACGTTTATTATATAAAGACTACCTACCAGCGGCGAGAGTTAGTCTACAATTTGATCTCGTGAGATAAATAGTATACAAGTGAAAATGTGAACTGAGTTAAAAAGAGAACAATGTATTAGTGTATTTAATATAAATTAGTTGAATAATTAAGTGAGTACATAAATTGAATATAAGTGAATAGTTGAGTGTATAAATAAATTACATAAGTAGATATACCGTGTGTATAAATTTATCCCACCCGTTGTGTATTTAAATAAATAAGAAAAATATTACAATAATATATGTCAAAACTGCTGTGTAAAACCGGCTGTGATCGGACCAATCAGAAATCTGCAGAATTGCCAACTTAAATTCAAATCACTCCTCCTAGTTTAAAAACAGGGATAATGTAATTCTACTTTATTTAAAAAAATCTATAAAGGCAAATTATAAAAAATATTGTGAAAAACTAGTGTCAAAATGACCTTTTGTGGGACTTGTGCTTTGCGTAACGAACCGCGTATTACAAAACGATTCATTGTGATACTTGTTCTACAAATAACTATTTTAATTGATAATGAATTATTGTCTATTTGATGGCAAGTTTGACATGAATAGGTAATGGCTAAGTTGCCATGGTAACAAACCTCAGTGAATAACAAATATTATAACGTGCCTGTTATTGAACATCGAATCAAGTTTATTTCAATGTTGAGTGATAAATGATGTAATTAGTAAATGAAATTTGGAATTTAATATTTAAGTAACAGTTATGATTTAAAGTCAAATTTAGCAAGAACTGGTTGACTAATCAACATGTATCTAACCGAATTAGATCAAAGAATGTAAGTTCAGGGGTAAAACTCATCCACCCAGTCAGTCAGGAGCCAAGTTTCATAAAAAGTACATCCCAAACAAAACCAACAACTTGATATCTGAATTGTAATTTATTAGAATAAAAACTAAATTGTTTGATAGGGAAAAATTGATTGTATCCTGGAGCACCAAACTATGACCCATACATAGCCTGATGTCAGAAATGCAATGTGGTTGGGAGATATTTAGGGACTAACAGTTGTGACAAACCTAGATCCATATTAGGCCTATCCATGGTGGCAAAGAATATATGGTTACAAGAGGAAAACATTTCACAAAACCAGAAAATTTAGCAAAAACTGAGCAAGAGGTACTGAGTGGCTTCTGATATTGCCCTGGTGGGCCACACGTAGCATGGTGCCAGAAACACAATTATTTTCTGTATCGTTAAGTAAATTTCCACGAAATCTAGGATCTAAGATATTGAATAGATGAGGCGTTTACTTGATGAAGATCCATACTAAACGATGAACTAAAACAATTGAATTTGTTTAAAACTACATTATATTTGAACTAATGTTCAATTAAAACTAGTTGACGCGCTTCGCAAACATAGTTGCTTTCTCAAAACGAATGAAGGTATAATGAGAAAATGTTTTAATATATACAGTGCATAAATACAGAATTCTATTATATACTAATATTAACAAAGGTATTGAGCAAGAAAATTACCTAGAAATTCGTTCACTACAAACATTCCTAAACTATCGTCTAGGTGAAAAGGTTTAATAAAGGAGAGGTAACCTGAATATTTGTTTTTATTTATCTCAAGAGCTTCTAAAAGATTTAAACTAAAGGATTTACGTTCTACACGTAAAATTTGAAAATTTTGGTCGAAAGTGTGTTGGTTTTCTAATGAATGATTTGAATAGTTAGCATCTAATTTTTTGTTGTCATAGCTACGTTCGTGTTCCGAAATACTAGTTTTAAAATTTCTAAAAGTTCTACCGATATAAATTTTATCACAGTTGTCATTATCACATTTTAATTTATAAACTCCTGATTGGTTTACTTTTGAGGATTTAGATTTGTTATTTTTAATGAGAATGGATAAATTGTAATCGGGTTAAAAGTAAATAATTATGTCTAAAGTTTATAAAAATTATTTAATTTTTTTGGATGGTGTTCTAAAGTATGTTAAGCTTTTAAATTGTTTACTATTATTTTTATCAGAAGGGAATACTTGTTCCAAATATAAATAAATAGCAGTTAATAATAATTACGATCCAAATTTAATTGACAATATCATAAATGAAAAGATAATAAAACAGACTTTGGAACAAATATTCCCTTCTGATAAAAATAATAATAAACAATTTAAAAGCTTAACATACTTTGGAACAGCATCCTTAAGAATTAAATCATTTTTAAAAACTTTAGACATGAATATTTGCTTTAAAACTAATTACAATTTATCCAAACTCATTAGAAAAAACAAATCTAAATCTTCCAAATAAACAAATCAGGAGTTTATAAATTAAAATGTGGTAATGACAACTGTGATAAATTGTATAGCAGTAGAACTTTTAGAAATTTTAAAACTAGAATTACAGAATACAAACGTAGCTATGACAACAAAAAATTAGATTCTAACTATTCAAATCATTTATTAGACCACCAACACACTTTCCACCCAAATTTTGAAAGTTTACATGTAGAACGTAAATCCTTTAGTTTGCATCTTTTATAAGCTCTTGAGATAAACAAAAACAAATATTCAGTTAACTACCTTAACGACCAAATAGATATCAATCATTCTCCTTTATTAAACCTTTTTACCTAGAAGATAGCTTAGGAATGTTTGTAGTGAATGAATTAATTATTAATTTTTTTTCAATACCTTTGTTAATATTAGTATAATAGAATTCTGTATATTAAAACAATTGTTCATTGTACCTTCATTCGTTTTGAGAAAGCTACTGTGTTAGCGAAGCGCGTAAACTAGTTTAAATTGAACATTAGTTTAAATATAATGAAGTTTTAAACAAATTAAATTGTTTTATTTCATCGATCTAAGATATTGGCCAAATTATGCGTGGATGTAACAACAAAATCTCTATTATTTTTTTCGACTCTTGCTGACTAAAATGAGAACCACACTGCTTCTGTTGTTATTTGATACCAGTAAATATTTATGGGACACTTGAAATTGAAGTCGAATTTGATTCGGCGATTACAATGTCATCAGTAACTGGTTTTCATATATCGTATGGATTACTTAATAGTATCTAATGATAATATTATACTGCAACAAAAAGTTGAACATATTCCAGAAATAGGGGACCATGAAATGATTTTGATTAATATTAGAGTAAAATTAGAAATAAATGAACCTAGATATATCACCTGTAGAAATTTTGAAAATTTAAATTATAATCAATTTAATAGTCTAATCTATCAATCTATACCCTGGAAAATTATATTTGAATTAAATGATGTTGATAGCAAATTGCAATTTTTATCTAACAGTATCATTTGTCTCCTGGATATTCACGTGCCTTTTCAATGCTTTAGAATTACAAAAAATTACGCTCCATGGTTAACTGATGCAATCAAGGCTATGACTTCCGATAGACACAGAGTCCTAAAAAAATTCAAGTTTACCAAAAGTAACAACGCAATTTTATAAACAATTGCGTAATTTGGTAAATGTTACAATTAAAAAAGAAAAAAAGCATATATCAAATTTAAGCTGAAAAATCAATTACTTAAAGAGAGATGGTCTAGTCTTAGGACTATTATGTGATTAAATAGGGATAATAATGATGTGGATTTATCAAGCAAGTGGAATGTGAATGAAATTAATGAATTCTTCTTAAATGCTGTTCCTAAATTGACTCCTGATCGTGATACGAAACTTTTTTATGAGCATAATATAAAAAAATCGGTACATACAACCCTGACATTTCAACCAGTATCTCAAATTGATATTCTCAATATAATAAAAGGTATTAAAAGTAAAGCTGTTGGACCAGATGGCATCAATATTCTTACTTTAAATATGTGCTTACCATTTCTGTTACCGTATATTACCCATATAATTAATTATTGTTTATTGAATTCTGTGTGTCCTCAAAACTGGAAGAAGTCATTTGTTATTCCCTTGCCTAAAGTGAGTAATCCACAAATGTTGCAACAACTACGACCGATCAGTGTATTGCCGACTCTATCAAAGATTTTAGAAAAAGTTATTAATATTCAACTATATAATCATTTGATTAAAAATTCAGTAATACCCTCAGTACAGTCTGGATTTAAAACCGGTCACAGTTGTACATCAGCACTATTAAAAATATCTGATGATATCTTGGCAGCTTTTGATAGGAGTAAATTAACTGTGTTGTTCTTATTTGACTACTCGAAAGCTTTTGACACTCTCAATCACAATCTACTTTTTTCGATCCTATCATATAGTGGTTTGGACATTAAAGCTGTAGATTTATTCAAATCTTATCTGTCCATGAGATGTCAAGCTGTAAAAAATCAAGCAAGTGTATCAAGTTTTTTATCTGCGAGTACCGGAGTGCCTCAAGGATCAATATTGGGCCCAATACTCTTCTCTATTTACATATCTCGAATTTTCCAGATATTTTCTTTTCTTGTATACAACATTACTACGCCGGCGATACTCAGTTATATATGTCTTTTTCCTTGGATGAAGCGAATCAAGCGGTAACTGCTATTAATTATGACTTACATAATCTTTATACATTTTCAATCAATCACTGTTTACAGATAAATGCATCTAAGACTAATGCAATTATTTTTGGAAATAAAGTTGATTCGCGGAAGTTCAAGCTAAGGTACTCATCGGATATTAAAATCAATGGTCATATTATACAATTTAGCGATAAAGTAAAAAACTTGGGAGTATGGTTTGATGAAAACTTGAGATTATCGCACCATATCAGTAACTGTTTACGAAAAGTTTATGCAGCTCTAAAACTTATATTCCAATCTCGCCACGTGTTGGATAGATCTGTTAAAATCCTTCTATGTGAGTCATTAGTATTATCTAAACTAAATTTCTGTGACATTTCATATGATTCCTGCTTAAACTCATTTGACATAAATAGATAACAGAAAGTGCAAAATTAGACTTATATTTGGTATTCGCAAATTTGAGCATATCAGTCATACATTCAAATGACAAAATGATAAAACATGAAAAATCGTCGTCAATTGCATTCTACCATGTTTTATCTTAGGCTCATAAGGGAAGGCTCTCCACCATACCTGTATCATAAAATAAAATACAGAACTGATGTACATACTCTAAACTTAAGACATAGAAATATACTCACTATACCTCGTCACCATACTGAGTTTTTCAAACGATCGTTTTCTTATTGTATTTCTAAGCGTCTTAATAACCTATCTCCCTATTTCAGTTACTCATCACTACATAAACTCCAACGAGTTCTTTTTGACTATTCTTTTTCTCAACAATAATCAAGTTTTTCGTATTAAAATATTATCCTTCCTTTGTTATTTAATTTGCAAAACTAATGTTCTTTGTCTATTAATTTAATTTACTCATGTTTCGTTCTTTTTGCTGTCTGTGGCTTCTTTTTGGGGTTAGGTGGAAGAGCAGATATATGCTAAATGCTAAATATATATTACATATTGTACTTTATTTATTATTACATACAAACTGAATCTCGCCCTATCTGTATAAACAAAATGTAATTTTATTTTTTAGTAATTGGTAATAAAGGCTTTTATTATTATTATTTGCAATTTGCACCAAACCGATTTATTTCTGTTATCAGGCGTAGTAGGCATGTGCGGTACATCCATAACAGAGAATGTATGGATATTCTGATCTCGCTATTCTCCACATTGCCTTCATGTTGCTAGTATTGTCGCTGACTATTGCAGTAAATTTCAAACAGCCAATTTCTTCTATCACATATTTACTAATGTGAAATAAATAATCAGCAGTGTGGCTACCAGTATTCAAGCTCTTATAAAATATCGTTTGAGGTGTGTCACACATGGGCTCTTGGCAATTTGCAATTTGGGAATAGCCATTACGTGGTCGTATTCCATATTGAGAAACTCCGGACTCAGTTTGCGTCTGTTAAACAGAGTATAGCCACAACGCAGCGTTTTCAAAATACCAACAAAATTCCTTTCTTCTATTATACGGAATGGCAATCTGGTAGCATAAAACGTTCGTGCTACAAGCATATCCAACTTTTAGACACAGAAGATGTTACTACATCTAGATACGACTTCATAGACGCCTGTTTGGTTTGAGATTTTGGCATAGACAAAGAACCTTTGCTTCCTTGTGACAATTTATGTGAACTCGCTAATTATGATGCTGATATTGACGATTACGCAGAAACAGTTGCAGTTTCATCATCAGAGTTTGAATCGGATACGGTGACCGACATACCTGTGTCTGTATTCGGTTTTTCAACTCCAACTGTATGCTTATTGCTTTGTTTATGTAGCCATTTATTGCTTTCAGCCATCAGTTTAGATTTGACATAGTCTTGGTAGTTACTGCATGGATTATTCATGTGGTACTTCAACTTAGCCGCGGATTTGACTAGAAGCTTTTTGCAGAACAAGAGAGATTTTCCACTTGCCTAATCATTTTCAACAAAATTCCTAGCCTCGGAATTAGGTTTTGCGTTTTCTTTGTAACACTTATTTGTGACATTTACTGCCTCTAAAAGAACATTTTTTGAACATTCTAACAAATTAATGTTGAATAATGGAATCACTTACGTAAGATAACAAACGCCTGCACCAAAATAAAAAGTCGAAAAACACGAAATACCCAATACCTGGCACAACTAAAAGCTGATAATATTGTCGATCTGTCCCTACAGACGAATCATAATGTATTTATATCACCTTAAATAATTGTAGAAAAGCGGTTCCTTTAGCGGCGCTTTTGGTATCACAATGTCACAAAGAAATCGTTTCCTATACCGCACCATCTCACCACATTTATTGGTTTTGACGCAGACGCCGATAAAGGCAGTGAACTTTAAAAATAATATACTTACTTATTATTATAAAACCTTGCGAAAAACGTTATGGTTGTCATTGGCCATTGACATATGTTCTTTAATAGCCATACATATGTTTGTCTTGAGTTGGGATTATACAGCAAATAAAATAATAACATAAAACAAAATAAAATATAAAAATTGCACTTATGAAAAATCACTATAGCGCTAATACAGAAAATAACAAATAAAATAATATAAAAGTTCACCAACTTTTAACTTTTATATCTTATTTTATCTGAAAATGGATATGCGCAATCGTGAGATTGTTCATTACTTTATGTTTGGTACACATAACCATACTTTCAAAATGTATTTTTGTGGTTTGTAATGACTAAAATTACGCAGAATAGAAACTGGTATATTCGTAAGTACCTATAGTCTGTCCATTTAAGCAAGGGAGTGCTCGAATGCATTATCACCGATTGTGCACGATCTGCCAAAGGAATTTCACCGGCCGCGCCGGTTGCAGTTAATTCAATTGCTAAGCGTGAGGAGGTCTGTTCATTTTAACCAACAGAGACAAAGGCACGTTTTGATCACGCATCAATCGTTGTTTGAGTAACTTCTTTGTTTTACGGATATATTATAGATCAATGACGTAGAAAAATAATAGACCTAGCATCTCATTTATCATATCGGGATTGTATTGAAGCCATCATTAAATTCCCTAACAATGTGCTAAAAAATGAGAACAATACATTAATTTTCCTCCTTTGGCAACGCTGTGTGAATGAAATAATAAAATTTTGTTTACCTTTTGAGGAGATTCTCAACTTAGAAGTAGATGTGCGATAGAAACGCTGTAGAAATACATACTATTTAAATATTGTATTGAATTGAATATTATTGACCGGTCAGTAAAACAAAAATAATTATATGATTTAGGTATTTTATATTGTTATAATGCATTACTTTCAACTTTGAAAATCATTCAATACGTAGATGCACCTATATCGACGACACTGGTTCTTAAAAAATGGAGGTAAATAGCAAATGTCAACTTACCGGTGAAATGAAAGATTTTGGTTCAACGATTAATTTTATTGCAAATATAACACTGACGAACCATGTTTTTGAGTTATAATATTGGATATCCTAATTTCGGCGCCATGGTTAAATGCCTCTTCAAGGTTTCAAAAGCCGCTTGACAGTCTTCGTCCCTATGGAAAGCTCTTGTTTCTTCTGTGAGTCGAGTTAGGGGCTCCAAACTTCCTTATAAATTTTCTATGGTATGTGCAAAGTCCAAGGAAAATCCTAATTTGATGTTTTGTTGGTTGGTTGCGGCCATTACTGAATGGAAGCATTTTCTCTGGATCCACCGCCACTCCTTCATTGCTCACTATAGGACCTAGATAAATGCCCCGTTTTTGGAATAGCTGACATTTCTTCGGGTTCACCGTGAGCAGGGCAGCTTGAAGTCGTTTCAATACATCTTCCAAATTCTTCAGGTGTTCGTCAAATGTCTTCCCCAGTACTACCAAGTCGTCCAAATATACCAAGCATATCTTCCAATATAACCCTCTCCATACATTTTCCATGAGTCTTTCAAATGTAGCGGGTGCATTACAGAGCCCGAATGGCATGACGTTGAATTTCCATAATCTCTTTGTCTTTTGGGTTCATTTCTACTTTGCCAATAACCAGACTTCAGATCCAAGGAGGAAAACAGTTTGCTGCCAAAGTATCTAGCGTATCGTCGATTCGAGGCAATGGATAGTTATCTTTATTCGTCACGTTGTTTAGCAGGCGATAGTCCGCGCAGAATCTCGTAGTTCCATCGTTTTTCTTGACGAGCACCACTGGAGACATCCATGGACTAGTAGATGGTTCTATTCCACTTTCATCTGCCATCTCTCGAATTATTCTTTCAGCTTCCTCTCACTTCGCTCGTGGTAATCTTCGAGCGATTACCTTATTGGCTTGGCATTATCAGTATTGATTTTGTGTTGGACGGCTGATGTTCTACCAGTGTTCCCTCCGTTTGGTACGAATAGATCTCTATACTGCTTTTCTCAACTTGATTCAAGGATTGACCAGCTTCTGATAACATATGTTCGAATCTGGCATTGGAATTGTTAGTGGCCGTTGTTTGGCGAACTACAGACGTCACTAGTACGCAGGATCCAATCCTGGTTTCCTTCTTGATGGTAATTGGGTAATCGTTCACGTTTATCACTCGTACTGAGATCTCCTTTGCCAACGTAACTAAGAGAAGCTATCAGTACGAGAGGGTCTTTGGAACGACCATGGGTCGGTGCTGTCCCCTCGTAGCCGACCCGTTCTAGTTTTCCTTGGTTTGCAGGAGTTCTGAGACGCTTACACGAACTGCATACATGCCATATCTCGCCACAATTCGAGCATCTGATCTTTCTCGGCTTCTTGTCCATAATACTTTTTATCAAACTGACGATCTGCTGGTCAAGTCTGTTCTCGTCACCTTGTTCTTGGATAGTCTTGACATTTTTATATCCCGAAGCCTTCGTGGCTGCTTCATATTCAAGAGCAACAGTTAATGCATCGACCAATGTTTTGGGATGAGCTAAACGAAGCGTCCACTGCACATTGGGGTCACGTAACCTATCAATAAAGACGAAGAAAATGGAACAAGTCGGGCAATATCCACTTCATACTCTTGAAGGGTTTCATCACGTTTCTGCCTTCGGTTCTTCAGCTGGGATTGGTACAAATATTCTAGATGTTCGTGACCATATCGCATGCCCAACCTCTTCTTCAGCTGCTCGAAGTCATCCGTTTCTTCCAGAGGTATGGTCTGAAGTAAATCTAAGGCATCTTCCATAAGTGCGATAGTCAAGTTCACTGCCTTCACCCTTTCGGATCAATTATTCACTCTAGCAGCTGCTTCAAACTATTTTACACAATTGGTCCACGACATTTTTCCATCGAATGTTGGAGTCTTGACTCGGGTAAAACTGCAAATGTCTTTTGACTTGAGGTGTGTTTCTGGCTTGCAAGGTTTTGTTTGCTCGGTCTTCTTTTCTTCCGCTCGCGTGTCTCGAGTTCTCAAATCTGTCATATTTCTTTCTAACTCCTTGATTTTCCCGTCCATGTGATTTTCCATCGTTATCATCTTCTTCTTAATATCAGATTTTATTTTCCCGTCCATCCGATTTTCCATTCTTATTCTCTATATCCTATTTTAAAGACGAAATTATATTTTCAACATCAGCAACAATGACACTTTTCGAGATATCGGCAGAAAACATGTCCATGTTAGCAGAAATATCATTCTAAATAGCAGAAATATCGTTTTTCATATTAGTTGAAATTATCTCTTCCATGGCAGAAATTGACGAGATTGAGCTGGAAGCCTCGTCATTGAATAAAAATGTTTCTGGATCAAAGCCGTCATTTTCCAGTGCCACTTTAAGTCTTTCTACACATCTATTACCGGACGTTTCCAACTCACGATTTTCCAATTCTGCCTTTAGCTCTGTCACTTTCAGGTCACTTAGTCTCTTGACCATTATTAAGTAGATTTTTATTTACATTATCCCACTTCTGACACCAATGTAATGTTTTTCTTATTTATTTAAAAGTTTTCAATTACGACAAGTGGGATAAATTTATACTCACTTAATTTATTTATTCACTAAACTATTCACTAATTTATATTAGATATTAGATCACTTACACTAATTTATATATACATATATATATACTTTACTATTTGCTTGTTCACTGTTTATCTCACGAGATCAAATTATAAACTACTTCTCCCTCTGGCAGGTAGTCTTTATATGTTAGGTGTCTTTTATTCCAGAAACTTCTCGATTGCGGCTCCCAAAAAAACAATCGACTTTCCTGGAAGGCTCTAGATAACACTAGTCACAAAAAATAATGGTAAAAAGTTCGAAGAATTCCCTACTCCATCGCCAAAATTTTAAACTTAACATACGTACCTTTAGACAGAGTCGGATTGAGTGTCTACATCAGTGTTCGAGTTCGTAACAATATACTTACGAAGTCAGCAAAAGTAACATAACCACTAAATAACCGAATAATCACTTGTAAATAAACAAAACTACGATGCCACCTAGGCGATTATTTTTTGGTTTGTGAATGGATGATGTCCTACAGCGTTCTCATGTTGAAAACACGTAAACCAACAACATCAATCGCAAGAAAATTTGTTTACAGTATGTCCTTCACTGCCATCTTAAAATAGCATCATAAACCTCATTATTCTTTTGCAAATCAATGTTATTGCATATTTTACTAAAATGTGTTATATGATTTTCGAGCAGTTTTCACTGCGCACGGTGACGAGTATCGTGTAGTTGCTCATCTGATTATTGTTTTTGCAATGTTAGCTTCAGTATTTAATGTAAATAAATGGGTTCATTTTTTTCTACGTCATTGTCATAGATCCGTACTTTTTATTTTATTATTGCCAAAGAAAGCTTGTAAATGTTGAAAGCAGGACGATATTTTTAAACCTACCGAAACGTTGTTCTTTATGGTGCCAAACATCTGTTTCTATTGGCCAATAAATATTCCTTATATTATTCTATTTGTATGTGTTAACCGACCAAATTTCTTTTGTTCCATTCTATTTCATTTTATGATATCTTATTTTATTTGCTGTATAAACCCAACTTTATTTGTAATAGTTTGTAGTTATTCTGATAAAGTGTGAGTTAAATTAACAAATAAAGACGTCTATTTAGAAAAATTATTATTCACAACCTGAAAGTATTAAAGGTAGATTTCATAAACAAATGAAAATAGCACATTCAATCTAATGTCATAACCCTAACCAGCTTACAAAGGCAAATTGGCCTGTAACTGCAAATTGGTGTTTCTTGTGTTTCTAAAGCACTTTTGACAATTGTGATGGATGTTTGCGTATACAACATTTTAACAACTTGGCAATGGAACAGGAAATAACAAATATTGCTGTGAACATAAATTTAGAGAATGCAAGAGAAAGTCATTTAAATATTTAAAGCGCTTGCCATTATTTGTTAAATGTGATAAATTGTAGTAGAATTATGTTTTTCGAAACTTTTAAATAACTTCCTTCTGTTAACATTCCTTCAGAGAAGAAAATCCGATAATCACTTCATTGGAAACACCACACCGTATGTTTAAACTCTAACAATTGTGATAATTGACTTCGCTTTGCCAGTGTGGGTCGGCTTTTAGTAGTGGCAATTGTACAAATTCACTTTACGGTTGTAGGAAAACGTAGCCTCATGTGTTTTTTTTCAAACATGATAGATGTGTTTTAGAAAGCATTGTTTGGCTGATTTAGAAATTGAAGGAACGTCCTGGTGAACGATATTGAATTATTTTATATTAATATTAAAACGTGAATAAAAACTGTAGTTAACCCAAGTAAATGAATAATATTTATTTAAATATTTTCACAAAACAAAGTACTTACCCTTTTCGCTTGCAAGTTACACCTTTCTTTTCTAAAGCTTTGGTCAGTTCAGCCATAACAAATTCTGGATCCTTACATTGTGTAGTTGATACATGGAAGAGTTCCTGTGGGACAGATAAATCACACTGAATAACTGATTTCAAATATACAATTATAAGAGGGGAACCCTCCAAGTTCAATTACTGCTGAATTTTTCAAATCTATGACCTATTTATCTATAATTTTGGTGAATTAATTTTACATTACGAGGGAACATACGGTTTACCGTCAATGTGTTAGAAAGAGACAAAATACATATAAATTCAGTGTATCCTTCTTTTTCGATAACAGTATATCATAAAGTGGAAAACGTGCACTTATTGTACTTCTGATAGGGTATGTGGCAGGCAACGCCTTCGAGAAGACTACCATCTAGTGAGTTGTAGGGTCACGGATGATCCTAACCAATGGAAATTACCAAGAATAACATTGTCGACGATTGAAGCAGCATTGCCAAATCGAAATCATTATCTGATGGCAGATTATTTTAAAGGGGCAGAAAATAATTTTTACAATAATAAAAAAGTTATTGGCAATTTTAAAATTTTTCTAACTATACTCGATTCCCTAATTTATTCATTTTATACTTTTTCAAATATCTCCGAATATTTTTGATTTGTAAAAATTTTGCTATTCTGACGTATTTTAAGTTTTAGTATACTGGCATTGGCAACAATGGTATCGGACTTTTAAATAATTTTGTAAGGTTTTGCGGAATATAGAATAGAAATGTTCATCATTGTGCAACATTATATGTAAATTTTTAACAGGGTATCATAACATAAATAAGTCGTATGCTAATATTTGTTTACTGTCTTGTGCGTACAAAAATATCTCAATATAAACCGCCTGTTTCTTACTCTCCTGAAAAAACGATTTCGCTTACGGCTCTAATTCTTCTACTTTTATCTGTCCCCTTACTTCATTTTCAATCCACACGTTAGATTGTAGAGTGCCTTTAAAAAATGCCTTCTTACTTGTGAGAGAAATCAGTCACATTTAATTTCAACGTAAAACGATATACTCTCACGGCCAAAAGGAAATTATCATCGTCACATGGCGTTACCAGTGTTTTGGACAAGGACAATCATAAGATAGAGAATTAAAAGCCAGCGTAGATTATTATACGAGACGAATACGAATCGCGCGTGCGCCTCTTGAATATGTTCAACTGTACAATCTGGGTACTTCACTAAACGTTTGTTTGCGAATGAGTAACGATCTTTTGCAAATCTTATTAAAATGAGTATGCAAGTACACCATAAAGTGCAAATTGTAAAATGGTACTACCAGGGTCATTCATATCGAGAAATAGCAGAACATTTGTTTATTGTGGCATTCGAAAATGCCCAACCAATTAGCAAAAAACAAGTGAGAACGGTTATAAAAAATTTTGAAGAGCATGGATGTGTCAATCCTATTGAACATGGACCGCGTACACAAAATCGTCAAATCCAACCCGAAAAAGAAGAAAGAGATATTTTAATTTGTGCCAGTGTGGGAAATAATCCCCTACAATCGTCCACTCATTTAGCAAAGGATTTTGATGTTGATCCGAAAACGATTCGGACTGTATTAAAAAAAATTGTTATCGTAGTTTCAAACAGAAAAAGAGCCATGAAATTTTTCCAGACGATCAATTTCGTAGAATGGAATTTTGTGAAATAGTTATGGAAATAATACAATTGGACGCAAACTTTTCGAAAAATATTTTGTTCACAGATGAATCGACTTTTCCCATACACGGTGCACATAATTCATCCGTTATTCGATATTGGTCAAGGACAAATTTACACAAACGTTACAATAATAGGACTCAATATCCCCAAAAGTTAAATGTTTGGGCCGGAATATTAGGTGAAAATTTAATTGGACCATTTTTTATTGACCGCAATTTAACCGGACAGAAATATTTGGACATGCTGGAAAATCAAATTACTCCTGCCCTTATACAATTAGGTGTCAACTTCAATGATATCTGGTACCAACATGACGGTTGTGCATCACATAATTATCGACTAGCAATAAATTTTCTAAATTTATACACAATTTCCCAATCGGATAATCTCCACGAACGGTAACATAAGATGGCCTGCGAGATCTCCAGATTTGGCTCCCAACGATTTCTTTTTCTGGGGTTATATAAAATCGAGAATTTATGGGTTTCAAGAAAACATAGCCTCTTCTCTAAATGAACTAAGGGAACAAATTTTACAAATTTGTATGCAAGTAACACCTGAAATGCTCATACGTGTTCGTCAAGAATTTTATAACCGTCTCGGTTACTGCTTAGCTCAAAATGGGGGTTTATTCGAACATTTGATTTGAGCTCATTGAAGAATTAAGTTTTATTTTTTAATTTATTACAAATCATAATATTACTTTTATTTAAAAATTTTAGGCATTAGAATTCGATTTTAGTTTTATTTTCGTTTTTTTTAATTTGCACTGTGTGTGTGTTTACACAGAGAATTCGTTCTCATTTGCATACAAACGATAACAAACGATAAAGATACCAAATTTTTTTTTACTAACATTCGAAACACAGCAGATGTTTCGAGACCAATTTCACGTTGCCAAATCTGAAAAAAAGTAAAGGTTTTAACCGCTTTTAAACCGAAAACTAGAACAATTTCCGGCATTACAATAAAATATTCAACGAATAGATGGAATTAATTATATCTTGATCTGTTGCAACCTCTTGAATTATCATAATTAAAATCTTCTTATAGCTTGTTCTCGTGTTAGAACAATGCATTTTACAATTAATATAAATATACAATGAAAATTGGCAATACTGTTAGTAGCTACAAATATTTTGTAAAACGCTGGCGTTCTGGACCTGTATTTTTCACTTTATGAGATCCTGTTAGCAAAAAATGAGAATTGAGATATTTGGAAACACATATGATTATTAATACAAATTTTATTTCGCATGTTACGGTTATTTATTCCAATACTAACCGAACTAATATAGTGAATTAGTTTATTACTACTGAATTATTTCTTTGTAAATTAGGCATGAAAGGATAAACGAAAGTAATGTTGATTTTTTATTGTTCATTGCATTAAGCAATCTTATTATTTCTCAAATAACAAACTAAACTGTTCACATTACACATCTGTATTTCTAGCATTAACTTCTTTCATTGCACGTTTTCCACTTTATGATATCCTGTTGGCGGAAAAGAATGATACACTGAATTTATATGTATTTTGTCTCTTTCTAACACATTGACGGTAAAACGTATGTTCCCTCGTAATGTTCCCAACACTGTATATCCTGCCAATAGAAAACTGGAGGAATAATTACAATATGCTTGGTAACGGGAATAATTATATGGTCGTATAAAGAATAGATTTTAGATAACAATGTTTGTATAAAAATATCCAAACATATTAGATAACTAATCTTTGAAAAAAGAAGGGCTCATTAAATACGTCAAAGAACCAGAAATGTTATTGGGAAACTAAAACTAAAACAGACTACACACAAATAAAGCAAGATCCTTACAGAATACAAAAACAAATATTATTCACAATACATCACAAATTGTCTCTTGTACACTAGGGTGGAGCGAAAAAAATAAATGCTTTTTTAAACGCTCTAGGTCGGAAAAGTTGCCTATTGCTTTAAGAAGAAAAGTGATGTAAAAATTTTTGAAATCAGTTAACATCTTCCGCTCGCGCATCGCTCTTAAAGTTTGAGAAAAAAAGTAAAACCACAAATTTTCGTTTTTTTCAGCCGTTTAATTCTATTAAAACTATGACACTCTAGTGTATATGTCTAGTTTATAGCAAGAGCAACTTACAAAAAATTATTTAAGATCATTTACTGAATGTTTTTTCGCTTGCGCAACATCATTGAAATTGTTAAAAAATGGCAAAATTACATGATTTTACTACTGGTTCATGCTTAGTTGTCTGGTATAGTCGGCGTAAGAGATAAAGTGCGAACTATTCGTTTGACTTGAATACGTCATAGTCCTGTCAATATTATAATTTAAAATGCTTATTTGACGATATATTCATTTAATATTATTTCAACTAATAATCGTTAACATGTATTTAACAATTTTATAACTATTACATACATTTATCGGCTGTCTAACGATTATTTTTAATAAATGAACAAATGCGTGAAGCTGAATACACTTGTTTAAATAAATGAAGCGAAGTTTTTGTATAAAAGTGTATAATTTTCTTTTTATTTATAGCAAAGCGCTTTCGACTTCGTTTCATTTATGATTATTTTTAATCCGCAATAATGGAACACCATCTTTTTAGGATATTTAGCTTTAGCGTTAATGTAAAGAACAAAATACATTCCTTCAAATAATATTAACCTAATTATATTTAAAAACATCTTAAACATAACACCAGGCAATTAACACTACCTTATATCTCGTTTTATTAAGAAGAATTAGGAATATAAATTTCAAATAACTTATTATTTTTCCCATCTTTTACTGAACTATAAGTAGATTTTGAGATAGCAATTTTTTCACACAACAGATGTTCATTCTTTAGTTGGTAGGCTTAGATCAAGAAAGAGTGTTGTGTTTTTCTGAGGAATTTGGGTAAGTATACATATTTATTATATAGCAATTATATTTTCAGTTAAAAATAAAATAATTACAATGTGGCGTCCTTGGGAAGTATCGAGTTCGGTCGCAAATATTGTGTGTAGCAACAACGAAAATTTAAATAATTGTGATCAAATTTAAAACAGGATAAGACGTCATTTACATTTGGAAACGCAGAAAATATGTTTCAATGTGTATAAAAATCTACGGAAAAAGTTTGGTTTCTATGAAGAAACAGAATTAATGCAAGTAGTATCTGATTTAACAGAAGTTCCCCTGTCAACTATACGTAAAATAGCCAAGAATGGGCCTTAGGAACGCAAGAAGCGATGTGATACGGGACTGATCAAACCTTTAGATGTGTCTATAATAAAATTATTAAAAAACCACCATATATGACTGTTACAAAAGTAATGAGTTACCAACGATTCAAATAATAAGAAATAAATTGACATATGCCGGCCGTAATGTAAATGAATGTAAGAAAACTATTGAAAACTGGATTAAAAAATTGGGATTCAAATTTAAAACTATTGATAAACGTGAATCAGTCATGGAAAGCAAAAGAATAGTGGATATGTTGTGTACATACTTGGAACAAGTAACTAATTATAGAAAAGAAAACCGGCCAATTGTATATTTGGACTTATTATTGTGCATTGCGGCGGAAATGAAGGATGGGTTCCAAATGCCTTCGGTATATGGGTTATTCTAAGAGATATAAAAAAATGTTAATGACAAAAATAGTAGATGTCTTTAAGGTCCATACTTTGAAATTATCTGGAACTATACAGAGTGTTGCATAACTCCGCTACAAACCAAACATATGATTTTTTAAACGAGAACCCCTGTATATTATACCAAATTCCGATTGCTGACATTTTTTGAAGCTTTTGACATAAGGTTTTGCTACATTATACAGAGTCCTTCAAAAGGTATGGACACGTTTATGTCAAAATCGTAGGTAAATCAACTGTAGCTTATTGTATCTATTTTCCCTAACAGAGCTTCGTAATATGATATAATATCTCTGTATTCTATAAAATTTTAATCATTTTCCTTTTTGAATACAGGGTGGACGGAAGCTCGAACCTTTCATTTTCTCTCTTCCTTCAAATGGAACACCCTGTATTTTTTAGTGCAAATAGAATCTTCGATCATGTAACTTTAATTTTTGTTAAGTATTTCCTATACCCAAAGTTTATAAAAAGAGTTATTTTGTAATATCTATTGTAAACCCTAATTATTAACCTCTTATGTGAAAGCAATAAACGTTGAGAGTAACAAAAAATCCTAAATAATAATAAATCTTATCAAATTATCTTTCTAAACAAAACAATTTACCAAAAGTACAATCCTAACCGTAATATTAAACTAAATGTTCAAAGTGTGCCCCGTTAACATCAATGCAATTTACATTTTCTCAGTAAGCATTGACAAAGTTTGACATAAACGTCAGTCGTTATTTTTTTTATAAATTACAGTAATTAAGTATCACCTGCAGTTTTCTTAAATAAAGAAACAATTATTGAGGATTAATAGTGTACATTTTTTCACTCAAGAAATGTTGGACATGATTTGGGTATTGGGAGAATGTAACAAAAATTGTTTGCGCGTCTAAAGTTTATCGTCAAATATTTCCAGACCGGAAGGCATCCAACAAAAGACCATTTGAAAAACGAATGGATCATTTCAATCGGACAGGTGAAGTAAAATACAAAAAAAAGACGTAGCAAAAACAGCTTTAACTGATAAAAATGAAATGAAAGTAATGCTAAGTGTTGCAGAGAATCCGCATACAAGTGTGAGGAAGATTTCATAACAGCAAGGCATAAGTCTTGGCACAGTTCAAAGAATCCTTAAAAATCATAAAATGCATCCCTATCATATCCAAATTCATCAAGAGTTACTTGACCGTGATTTTCAAAGAAGATTAACGTTTTGTGAATGGGCCCAATTTAAAATCAATCGCCAGAGAAATTTTTTTGATTTTGTGCTTTTTGCAGGCAACTTTTCATAAAAATGGATGTGTAATCGACATAATTTTCACTTATAATTGCACAAGTGGTTTGTATTTTATCGGGTAAATTTGGGTTGTTTAATGAGAAACTGTTTCCTAGCAATTTGACGAGGATAACTGTCAACTATTAAAAACACGACACCGAAGGTGGAGTGTTTTTAGGTTGACAGTTATTCGAGTCAAATTGCTAAAGGAAACAGTTTAGAATTTGAACAACACAAATTTACACAATATCAATACAAACCTCGAGTGTAATTCGACAGGACAATTTAATGAATGAGAAATTTGGAAACATATCTTGCAATATTACATTCAATTTCTCGATGGAAGTATCTGGCTCAAATGCGTATCTTTTTGCATCGCAAAACGTAGAAAATTGTCGCCAGATTGATGATTGCGTCGGAACTGTATTAGTAGGCACACAGGTATTAACAATTTGACTAATTTCGGCGTTCGTAGACACACCGAATCGACTCATTGTTAGTTCTTGAAAATCCAATAAGTTGTTGACAAACATGCCAAACTATTTATTCTGGTAACCAACACCGCGATAATTGATGAACAAATGAATAAGTGAAAAAACCACTAGTATATTTGTCGCTGTAAAAGTTAAAGCTAACTTTTGCCGCTGTCAAAGTGACAATTGCACTGTGGCATATGCGATTTTTTATACATGAGTTAAATTGTCATTATTATGCAACTTCTAATCCAAATGTCGTCTCAACCCGTAATAGCCAAAGAAGGTGGTCATTAAATGTTTGGGGTGGAATTGTAGGTGATCATGTGATAGGACCAGACTTCTTTGATGAAAGAGTAACTGGTGCGGTTTATTTAAATTTTCTTCAGAATCACCTGTCAGTTTTATTAGAAGAAGTTCCACTCAATATTCGGCGGTAAATGTGGTATTTGCATGATGGTGCGCCTGTTCATAATACTGCGCCTATACGAGTTCATCTCAATACCGAGTTCCAAAACAGATGGATCGGAAAAGGGGGCCCAACTGATTTGCCAATTAGGTCTCTCGATTTAATAAAAGTGGATTTCTTTTTGGGGGTTTTATAAAAAGTGAGGTTTATAAAACTCCCCCGACTACTAGAGAGGACATGCAAGAGAGAATAAGAGCGGAATTTCGATCTGTTAACGTTTTTATGTTGAGAAATGTTAGTCAATCATTTGAACTTAAACTGCAGCATTGCTTTGATGTTAACGATTAACACTTTGAATATTTAGTTCAATATTACGGTTAGTATTATACTTTTGATGACTTATTTTGTTAAGAATAGATAGTTTATTGAAATTTACTATTATTTAGGATATTTAGTTACATTCAACGTTTATTGCTTTCACATAATATGTTAATAATTATGGTTTACAATAGATATTACAAAATAACTCTGTTTCTATACACTTTGGGTATAGGGAGTACTTAACAAAAATTAAAGTTACGTGAACGATGTGTTCCATTTGAATGAAGAGAGAAAATGAAAGGTTCGAGTTTCCGTCCATCCTCTATACAAAAGGTAAAATTATTAAAATTTAATAGAATACGGAGATATTGCATCATATTTCGAAACTCTGTTACTGAAAATAAAAAAAAATTCTTCAACGTACAATAAGCTACAGAGCGTTGACTTACTTACGATTTTATCATAAACGTGTTCATACCTTTTGAAGGACTCTGTACAACGTAGCAAAACATTTTATCAAAAACTTCAAGAAATGTGAGCAATTCGAATTCGGTATAATATATAGGGGTTCTCATTTAAAAAATCGTATGTTTGGTTTGTAACGGAGTTATGCAACACTCTGTATGGTTTGAGATAATTTCAAAATATGCACCTCAAAGACATCTAATATTTTTGTTGATAACATTTTTAAAATCTCTTAGAATAACCCATATACCGAAGTTTGTCGTAAGATTGATACACCCTGTAGGTAGGAAAAAAATGGAAGATTGCAACGTTGACTATCATAAGAACATGGACGCTAATATTTTTGAAGAATGGTTTGAATTCACATTGATCCCAAACTTAGAGCCAAATACTGTTGTAGTTCTCGACAACGCCTCTTATCATTCACGACAGCTCAATAAAATACCAAATAAAAGAGACAAGAAGACCGAACTACAAAATTTTTTAATGAATAATAATTTGTACTTTGAAGATTCGTACACAAAACAGCAACTGATTGAAATTTTACAGACAAAGAAATTTAAGAAATTATAAGCCCTAGAGAGTATTGCTGAAAAACATGGACACTCTATATTGAGACTTCCTCCTTATTTTTGTATTTTAGAGCCAAATAGTGTTGTAGTTCTTGACAACGCTTCTTATCATTCACAACAGCTCAATAAAATACCAAATAAAAGCGACAAGAAGATCGAACTACAAAATTTTTTAATGGATAATAATTTGTACTTTGAAGATTCGTACACAAAACAACAACTGATTGAAATTTTACAGAAAAGAAATTTAAGAAATCATACGCCCTAGAGAGTATTGCTGAACAACATGGACACTCTATATTGAGACTTCCTCCTTATTTTTGTGTTTTCAATCCCATCGAGTTAATTTGGGCACAATTAAAACAGAGTATTCGGCGTAACAATAAATGTCCTAAATTTGATACGGAACTCGTCGACCTGATTAAAAGAGATGTAGCTAATATTACCAAAGAAGACTGGCAGAAAAGGATTACAAAAGGAATCAAAATTGAAGATGAGTATAAGAATATTGGGTAAGTCTATATTAATGGGGGAAATAAATTTATTATGGATTTACAAGACGATAGTGCTAGTGAAGCAGATGATATGGGAGAAGGATTATTAGAATTTTTGGAAGAAGAAAATTAAATTAGTTTAATATATTTTTCACGTTACTTATGTAGTAGTGACAAACAGAGTTAGACATAATATTTATTTTTAAAGAATTGTTTTATTCATTGTTATAATTTATTTTATTTTTTCGTAGAATTTAGTTTTGTCCATAAAAAATCGAATGGGATACAAAAAATGCTCAGTTCACGTCTGCTATCCCGTTTATACCGAATGCCCTTTCAACAATTACGTAACATCAAAGGTATTGGCAAGTAAACAAAATATTAATACCTTTCAGAGTTTAGCTCCGCAACATAACTTAAAGGGGGTATACGATTACATTGCTACACATTATGTTTTACGCCAACTATACAAAGGAATCGAGCGCTCACTAAATTCAGTTATAAACAGTAAGATCTAGACTGAAAAATCAATACAAGTGACATTGGTCGCTTGCTTAGTGCAGTGACCCCTCCCCTCTTCACCAACGCAACCATGACAGATTCTCATACTGTCGTCAACTCGTCAGTCATTACTCGTCTGTGACAGGTGGCACACACGAAGCTGTGTTTCGTGTATGTGGTGTGAGTCTATTTAGTGCAGTGCGTTGTTTCCGCTTATTTAATACTTAGTCTTGTGTTTTCTAACAACTGATAATGGCTGAATCACAAACAGTGGTTACTAGGAGTATGATTGTCGACTCCAGACAAAAGTTTTGATGTCCTATATTTGGCTAGCCACAGAGTTTTATACGAAACCAACTGCCTACGTATGAATGTATCCTTAAATGTTGCTTTGAGGAGCAATACAATTTGTCACTTGTATTAAACAACAAGTTTGTAAGTTTCTCTAATGTAGCACTTACTGTTGTAAATCAAATCACTGTACCGGCCATACCCTCATTGTCAAAAAGCCGGATTGTAACGCTCATCAATAATTATTATGGTTCTTACACAAAGATAAGGAAATCCTATAAACGTGATAAAGACAAGGAATTCTTTAAAAGTAGGTTAGATGAATTTTCGACTGTTCTACTTGCAAATGCACTACTAGATTGAATTGTACCTGCAATAAAGCCCCAAATATTTGTCAATGTGACATTGTTATTGAATGTTCTTGTGAAAAGGAAAAGAAGATTCCTGTTCTTGAATTGCGGTTTATGTACCTTCAAAGGAATTACCGAATGGGGAAAATCGGATCCATTCACACAATAGTTACAAAAAAGTTAATGTTGAAACTTCAGAGGAAATATCGTGAATTAAATCGAGTATTGAGAGTAAGCACTAAAGACAAATCTGAAGTAGCAGATTCTTCGAAAATCGATAGTGACAGTTTTACTGAAGATGAGTGTGAAGATGATGAATTTAAGCCATGTTCATCAAATACAACAAATGAAAAACACTATCCACCACAACTGACTGTTATTTAAATACAACAAACAAATGGCAAATGAGAGTTCAACTTGGTGCAACGGCGCTAAACACTGATCGCTTTGGAGCGTGTAATTGGACAACGGCTCTCATAAAATCAAGTGTTCTGCAAGATTTTGGGATAATAACAAAAACTGACCATTCATCTGTCATTGACAAAAGTAAAGTAAGAAAATGTAATAGTCTTGTTAGGAAAGCAATGATCAGTGAATTTAAACCTCCTGATAAAAATTGGGGTGTTTACTTCGATGGTAGAAAAGACAATACTTTTTTATTAAAAAAGTGAACAAGCAAATCCGCAGAACTATCAAAGAGGAGCACTAGTCTATTGTCCAGGAACCTGGGTCAGTCTATATCGGGCACGTTTCTCCCTCCTCCAGTTCAGCAGCAAACATAGCCCGCAGTATTATCACTTATTTGGATGACAATTTTGTTTCTTTGGAAACACTGGAAGTGGTAGGGTGTGATGGCACTGTGACTAACACCGGATGGAAGATTGGTGTTATCCAAAGACTCGAACCTCCTATTTGCCGTCCCCTACAGTGGAGTGTATGTCTCCGTCATTTTAATGAGATGCCTTTGCGACACTTGTTCCAACATATCGTTGAATAGACTGCAGGGTCCAAATCTTTTTCTGGGCCATTGCGCTAGTTTCATGGGTATGAATTAACAAGTGAAATCATATCAGAAGGATTAGATTAGATTTAAAAATTTTATTAGATTTAAATAAACCGCTGTAAGTCGACCAACGGCAGAAACCCTTGTTGTCAGATTGAAAGTACGTTCTGGTGACAAATCCTACTAGACTATCCAAGTTGATTAATACAAAGTGAAATTCGACTACAAGAATTTGACATTAATATCCACAACCAACCTCAAACAGATATCATTTAGTTGTTTGAGTTATACTATTTTATAGTATAAAGTGTGCTACTGTTTGATTGCCTTTTAAAAGACATCTTTAAAATGGATCCAGGTGTCACCGAAGACAATTCGACAAATATTCCTAAAGTGCCTTCTTCAAGAACCTTTTTTAATAAGAGGCACCCGATTAGGAGAACATTATTTGAAAGATTACGTTTTGACAGTTATTTGCGTTTCTCTTTAACATATGTTAAAGAAAGAAGATAACTAGGTTACTTATAAAGTTTTCCTTCGTGGCAACAGCGCAAAATTTCTTCGTTTGCCATTGGCTCTAGCCTACCACAGTCTACCACAAGAATTCAAATTTCAATATTTTTTTTCATTTCTATTTGAAATCGTAGAGTGGCGTTATTAGTTGCAAATACTTAGTTCATACCCAATATATCTTGTGACATTTTCATTGAAATTCATGAAACTAGCTCATTGGGCAACAGCTAAATGGCTGCGAAAATTGCCTCCAGTTGCTTTTGAACCCATTGAGGTTTTCATTCCTGGCATAGAAAGGAAACTATTGAGCAAAGACCAACAATTTTTGTTAGATCTTTCAAAGGCAATAAATAGCTACAGGGACTTGCCCAGAAGACTTGGCCAAACGTGACCCTGGTTCTTTGTCTCATTCCCGATGGCTTACTCGGCCAACAGAGCTCTGAGGCTCTACATAAATACTTCAGATCCATCAGACAGTTTAAAAGACATTGTCGGCTTCATTTTAAACTCATATATGCCTTTGTCGTTTGAGATCAAGAAGAACAAGTATTTTACTGATCGGCTAAAACACGTCTATCACGGTATGTATCCCAAGAACTTCTAAAAGTCGTCGATCCTATAATAGAACGCAATGCATTCTTTGCACACTAAGAAAATGTTTTATTGGCAATGCTTGTGGACGAAAGAGAGCATATTCGAGAACTTGGATACAGAAGAATTTTAAAAGCGAGGAAAGTTGTGCCAAAAAAGAAGACAGAAGTTTTCAACCACCAGAGTTAAACTTTAAAAGTTCAGACTACACAGAAATCATTGATTGAAACAAATGTGCAGTACAATTCTACATTTTGTAGTACACAGAAGTGTTTTACGGAGTGCGATAAAAAGTAGTCTTGAACAATAAACCCAATTTACATTTAAAATAAATAAGTTGAAGTAATTTTAGTTAGTGAATAAAAATAATGAGTAACCAGTCGGACGGAGATCTCCCCGATCCTGGAATTCGGGACGCATTTTCAGGTTTTGGTCAAAATGAACAACAAAATAATGATGCTATGGATATTGATAATTCTTCGAACGGTAATGTAAAAAAAATAACTCAACTTTAAACAAAGTAAGTAATGATCAAATTAGTACATTTTTTGAAAGTATTACAAAACATCCAAATGATAATAAAAACAAAGTAAACAAAAGCAAAAAACCCAACCATGAAACTAATTCCAATACAATAATTAGTAAGACACAAAAAAGAGAAATATTCTTATTTAAATCTACAGACACAGGCCCATATTCATTATATATTGAAAACATTTCAGAAAATTTCACTGGAAAATTAAGTGCTATGAAAATTGGAGAAATAATTTACAAATATCACAAAGAAATTAACAACAAAATAAAGTCAATAGAATCCATAGGTAAAAATAGAATCAGAATAAATTGTAAAGATTTAAACAGTGTCAATACACTAGTAAAATCTTCAGAACTGCCAAAGAGCAATTTAGTTGCGTACATCCCAAGATTCATGTTGCACAGAAGAGGCCTAATTAGACAAGTTGAACTGGAATATTCAGATGAATACATTCAAAATTATATCAAAGAACACGATTTGCATTGTAGGTTCAAAGTAGAATCAACAAAAAGGTTATCCAGAAAAGTGATATTGCCGGATCAAACTGTCAAGTATGTCCCAACTTGAACGATACTAGTCACATTTAAATCGCAAACTCTTCCTAAATATATCGAAATTAATCACGTAATATGTGAAGTTGAAGCATATGTTGAGAAAGTGGTTTTGTGTTATAATTGTTTTAGATATGGTCATTTGGGTAAACACTGTAAAGGATCGACGAGATGTTTAAAGTGTAAAAGTAATCATCCTACAGATAGTTGCACAGAAATAATAACCCCTAAATGTTTCCACTGTAACGGGACGCACTATACCAATGCTACTAACGAATGTCCCGAATTCAAACGACAAAAAGAAATTAAAAAATTAATGTCTGAAAAAAATGTATCATACAAAGATGCTGACAATCAAACACCAAAAAGAACATTTGCAACAGTTACATCGACTGAGCCATCTCCTCCAAAAAGGTCATCCTATTATACTCAAACAATAATAAAAACTCCCAAAAGAATCAGACCCAGTTCACCAAATCTCACATTAGAAGCACATAATAAAATTATAGCTCCCTGCAATATACCCTCCACTTCTGGGGGAATCTCCCAATCAGCTACATATTGTTCTAATCTCAGATCACAACATCATGAAATGGATGAAGAAGTAAAGGAATTAATAAATACACCACAATTCTTGGAAATAATCAAAACAATAGCTGAAAAACTTAAAGCCAAAAATACATACGATATACAAGAATTAGATTTGTTTAGTATACTCAGAAACGAAAAAGAACGAACCTATAATGGGCCTATCAATGGCAGAACTTAAGATCTGCCAATGGAATTGCAGATCTGCAATTTCTAATAAAGAGAATTTATTAAATCTTTTGAGTGAGACTAATGCAGACATAGCATTACTATCAGAAACTCGGTTTGACCAGGGGTCTTTGTCAATTTTCCCTTTTATAATATCCTTCGTTCCGACCGTCTAGACGGAAGGGGAGGGGTAGCTATACTAATAAAAAAAATATAAAATTTAGAGAAGTATCTTTACCTGTTTTTCCTGATATACCAAATAAATGTGTAACTATTAGTTGTGATTCATATAATATTACTTTTGTATCCTTGTATATAAAACCTGCTACATATATTGATGTAAATGTATGGAATTCCTTTTTTTCATCTATACCTGCTCCGTTTGTTATTGGAGGGGACTTTAACTCTCATAACCAGGCGTGGGGATGTGAGTGGAATGACGTTTATGGGAACACACTTTTAAGCTGTTTAGAAGACAACAATCTCATCTGCCTAAATGATGGAGCTTCCACTTTAATCCAATACAATCTACACTCAAGAGCCAGTGCCATTGACTTAACAGTTACTAGTCCACATATATCACACTTATTCCAATGGAAAACACATGATGATCCTTGTGGTTCTGATCATTTACCAATTATAATTGACTGCTTCATTAAGCCAAATAGTTTCAGTTTCAACAACAGCAGAAAATGGAAGATATTAAAAACAGACTGGAGTAAATATACAGAAACCAGTGAAGAAATATTCTCAATCATCAATGAGGAACCAGCATATGAAGACGTAATTAATTCTATCAATAAAATAGCATCAACAACGATACCCCAACAAACAGTCAAAACAATCAAATTAAGAGGAAAGCAGTGGTGGAATGACGAATGTGAAGAAGCAGTCCAGAAAAGGAAACTCGCGTATAACAAATATAGAGAGAATCCTAACCTTGACAATATATTGAAATTCAAACACAGTGACGCTATGGTTAAAAAAATAACAAAAGCAACGAAAAGACAATCTTGAAAGAATTACTGCAACTCTATGAACAGCAGTACCCCTATTAAATAAGTGTGGCTGCTAATAAATAGATATAAAGGTAGAAGATAGGAAAATTATCAAACTATTGACTTAGATGATGAGTGGATTCCCAAGTTTCATAGTAAACTGGCTCCAGATTGGGTACCACAAACGGAAGCTGATATGGAATTACCTGAAGCACCAAATGATTTTCTGCGTAGACCATTCACGATAAACGAACTACTTATAGCTCTTAAGATTAGTAACAACTCGTCTCCGGGAAAAGACCAAATACACTACCCAATGTTAGCCAATCTGCGCAGAAACTCTCAAGAACAAATCCTCAGGCAGTTTAATAATATTTGGACCCACCAATCTCCAATACCTGAAGACTGGAAAGATTACATAATAATACCAATATTAAAAAAGGACAAACCACCTGATAATTACCAATCATATAGACCCATATCATTAGCATCTTGTGTTTTGAAGACATATGAACGACTAATAAAAAATCGCTTAGAATTTTGGTTAGAAAAAAATCAATTATTACCTAAATCACAATATGGTTTCAGACGGGAACGATCTACACAAGAAAGTTTAACCAATTTGGTCACTGATATCCAAATAGCTTTCGCTAAAAACAACTTAATTTCTGCTATTTTTCTAGACATAGATGGAGCATACGACAATGTAAACCTGGATATCTTATATACAAAAATGATGGCTCTCGGCATACCAAAGACAATTATAATAAATATTCTAAAGATATATTCAACACGTCGGCTATATATCAGAACGAGTAGAGGCCTCACAGACATGCGACAGACACAGGTAGGTCTACCCCAAGGAAGCATCTTAAGCCCACTCCTTTATATAATATACACACAGGAATTAGAAAATTTATCAACAACAGACACTAAAATATTACAATTTGCTGACGATATATGTGTCTATGCAGAATCAAAACAAATAGACAGCTGTAATAACACCCTTCCACAGAATATTGCAATTATTAAAAAATGGACCGAGGAAGTTGGTTTAAAAAGATGAGAACAGAAATCCAACGTTTGTACTTTTACAAGAAAAAGGTACAATCCACCACGTTACATTAAACTGTCATCGTTCAATATTAAATATGAAGCAAATGTCGAATTCATTGGTATATATCAGGATATGAAGGTTAACTGGAAAAAACACATTAACTACATCACAACAAGGGCAGCAAATGCAATTAACATTTTAAAGTCAATACGTGGGCAAAAATGGGGAGCAGACCCTAATATAACAATTTTACTTTATAGATCGTTAATAAGATCAATATTAGACTATGGCTCATTATTCTATCATAACATCGCCAAAACCCAACTAGAGAAAATTGAAAAAATAGAAGTATTCGCATTTGCGGTGGATATCGGAACAGTACACCAATAAATATACTTGAGGCTGAATTTCGAGAACCACCAATGGAAATAAGAAGGGTTTTACTGGCCGGAAAATTTACATTAAAACTTATAGCTAAAAATAATGGAATATCATAGAAATTGCAAATTTTATCTCAGTTATGCACTAGTCACAAATACTGGGCTCACAAGAAAAAACCACTATTGATAGAATCATATAATCAAGTCAAGGAATATAAACAAACCATACATCAAACAGAAAGCTTTGCAAGTCACATAACACAATATGAAATATTTGATAACCCTCCAATCATTGTCATAGAAAAACCACAAAATGACCAGAATGTACACATAATAAATCAGGAGATAAATTGTAAATGGACAAATTATGAACAAATATACACAGATGGATCAGTCAGTCAAGGTAATACTGGATGCGCTGTATATTACAAAAACATAAATAGAAATGAGGCATTCAAACTACCAGAGCACTCTTCAATATTCACAGCGGAACTCACTGCAATAAGAGAAGCATTAAAAATGTGCCTAAACTCATGTAAGACTAACTTCGTCATTTTCACTGATAGCAAAAGCTCACTGGAAAAAATAAAAACCACAACAATTACATCAGTTAAAAATCACATAATAATTGATATACTGACTCGTCACCGCCAGATAAAACTCGACAATAAACATATTTCTTTAGTATGGATTAAAGCACATGTAGGTATTACGGGCAATGAAAAAGTAGATCTGTTAGCAAAATCCGCTGCAGAAAACGGACAAAAACTAGTAGGATTTAAAAACCCATTTACAGACTATTTTTCGATACTCAGAAAACAAACAAAAGAAAAATGGAACACAGGTTTCCAAGAAAGCATCAAAGGTCGCTTTTATAAAACAATACAACCAAATATCCCAAATGAAGTATGATTTAAAACATACCAAAACAGGAAAATAATTACAAATATAAACAGAATGAGGAGCAACCATGCCATGTATCCTGAATATCAATTTAAAATTGGACTAGTAAATAGTCCAGACTGTACATGTGGTAGCATAGGAAATCTAAAACATGTCATACTAGAGTGTCGCAATAATACCTTACAGATCAACAAGCTCTTTCATCGGTTAGTCCAAAAAAACATCCCATTACCCATTAATCTGGAATATCTACTAAGCAATCAGGAATGTTTCACTGCATTACATCAATATATACATGACGCGGGTATAAAATTGTAAATATAGAATAAGTCTGTGTTTCCCACTCTTATGTTTACCCATCCAATGATTAACACCTGTGTAAGTCTACACCTGTCCGGGAGGTCCTCCGGCAATTAAATTTTCCTAACAAGTGTCCCTGTCTCAAAAAAAAATAATAATAAAAAAAATTAAAAGAAAAGTAAAAAAAATATTAAAAAAAAATTAAAAGAAGATTAAAATAACAAAAAATCATTAAAAAAAAGAAAAAAATATTAAATTAAAAAAAGGCTATAGAAGCATCTAACACATTGAAAGTGCCTATGTATTTGAAAAAAAAATAATGAATTAAAAAGAAATATTAAAAAGAAAAAAAAATTGTGCAGAAAAAAGTTGAAAAAAAAATTGTAACAGAAAAACAGTTAATCAATTGATATAGTTTATTCTTCCATACTGGGAAAATTGACAAACCATAAGCTAATAAAGACTATATTGAGTATACTTTACAAGATACGAAGTTTTGGCCAGTTGGCGGTAGCCAGTGCCATTAAATGAGTTAAAAAAAAGTTTTCAACCACCAGAGTTAAACTTTAAAAGCTCAGACTACACAGAAATCATTGATTGAAACAAATGTGCTATATATCCTCCCCCAATACTGCGAAATTTAAGTGAGGATGATATAAGAGAAATCATCAATTCTTTTGCCAAGCCTGAGAGAGAAATACAAAAGTTTCCATGTCATACCAAAGCTGTAGAGAGAACTGTAAAACTTGTATTAGATGTTTCCAGTAAGGTATGAGGCTTTGTTAACAGAGATGGCTATATTCGATCAACATTGAAGTCTCGGTCAGCTATGGCTAGTTTCTCCAGAAAATCAGATTTCAAATGTGTGGAGGTGTTAGACTTGCAGACGTCAATCTAAGGTGTGCATTCTAAGCATGGAGCAGTAGTAAAATCATGTATTTTTGTAATTTTTTAACAATTTCAATGATGTTGCACAAGCAAAAAAACATTCAGTAAATGGTCATAAATCATTTTTTATAAATTATTCTTGCTATAAACTAGACATATAACACTAGAGTGTCATAGTTTAATATAATTAAACGACTGAAAAAATAACAAAAATTTGTGATTGTTACATTTTTTCTCAAACTCGAAGCGCGATGCGCGAACTGATTTCAGAAATGTTTACATCATTTTTCTTTTTAAAGCAATAGGCAGCTTTTTCGACCTAAAGCGTTTAAAAAACATTTATTTTTTTCGACCCACCCTACTGTACAACTGGACAACTACAAAGAAGCTCAGGAGTCTCCAGTGAGAAAACCAATTGACCGTTGGATAAGAAAAGTTAATTAATAGGTTGAAGTTTTTAAAAAAGCTTCGCAAATGTGCTAAAACCTATAACCTATGAAAATAAAGATGATTATTAAATTGGAGATTTTTTTGCCGGTCCCTTTGATTATACCATATTTGCATATGCCAACTACCAACAACACCATGATCACCAAGTTCACGGACTTGCTATCTTCCAACGAAGATTCAATACTGCCTGTTTAAAATCTATCAATCTATCGAAATATATCAATAGTTGAAAAAGTGACGAGTTGAGTAAAGCAGATTACGTTCCTCATGTTCACAAGTCTTGATAAACGATATTTCAGTACCAATAAAAACTGGAGTGAAATGCTTGGACTAGATTGGAGATCGCAAAATAACCTGGCGAGCCTACTCAAAGTAAAGAAGCATAAGCTACTAATAAAAACTATAAATAATGAATTGACTGAGGGGAAAATGACCAAAATTATTAGTGAAGAGCATTTCATTATATACAGGTTAATATTAAAACTAATCTGGGATTAAGACATTGAGTTGTGGTGCTGTTCCAAAGCGTTCAAATATGAAAATTCTCCAAAATCCCCAGTCAAAAACTTTTGGAACAATACTGAATGTTCCATAGTTTGTTTTAAATACAAAAATGCATACTACAAAGTGCAGAGAACTGATGACAGAACCTGCAGATGGCAGAGGAAGGCTGAAGAAAGACTGACCTTAAGACCAAGTTATTAACTGTTTCAATACATTACACTTTTAGAATATTTGCTTGATATCTTTCAATATTGAGTAGATCAAAAATGGGCATAAAAATCTGAAAACTAAGGCTTAAAAAGTGTAAATGAACTTTACGAGAGGCGTTAAAATATTTGAAATTTTTTATAATTTTCCGATATTATACTTACTTTACACGTAAGTACATGTGGTCGAATATTATAAGATTCTTCTATTTTTCTGGGTGTAAGTACATTCACTACTTTTTGAAACGACCTTTCAATGCTTCCTAGAACACGCCTTGCTGATCCGGGAGTATCAGAATTGACTGAAGATATTTTCCTGAAATGAAGAAATAGTAAATATTATTAAAATGTCATATATATTGAACGAATGGAAAACGTATCAGGAAACTTATAGTGGAGCAGTTCTTTCAACAGTAAAAACATTGATAGATTATATCACACACTTTATTCGATTGTCCATATCTTTAGCAGTAGTTTATCCGATAATTTATATTTTACATTATCAATTTTAAGTTACTGAATAATGCTATGGTAATCAGTAATTTTATTAGTCTATCTACACAATTCTATTTTATTCCAAATTGATAAAGATACAACCTTCAGTGGAAAATAAAGAAACACATACAAAAAAATGTATGCATCAGTCGAAAAGTAACAGCTTTAGAAGTGAAATTTTTTTGTGTTACGCAAATTGTCAATGAGTGTATAAAGAAAATGTAAATAATACTTTTTATAGAATCACATTGAAAAGTAGGCTTTTTCGCTTGCCATTGACAACGAAAAGTTGACGTTTCTTGATAGGAGTTACTTTACGCTCGCCGAGCGTAAAATATTGCAAAAAGCTCGTTGCCCATAACAACCGATATTACAAACACAATTGTATTGACAGTGACAGTGGGGATCATAGAGCAACCAGGCTAGGGAGTGTTTTTGTCTTCTGAGAATCGTTTACAATCTAATAAATAGCTGTTTTGTTAAGATTCTAATGTTTTAAATAATATTATTATTATACTATTACTACAAACAAATGGAATTCCGTCCTCGATGTGCTGCCAAGTTTCATTTCATAAAAGTCCGTCCTCGATGCCTAGCCAAGTTTCGTAATAGTTTAAAAAAGTAAGTATAAAGTATTTGACAGGTACTTGAAATAGGAGGTATACATTTATCAATAATTATTTATAATATATATTCAAGTGATTATAGAAAAAATGTTATATGTATTGCGAGCTAAAAGTGAAATTATTGTTCTCAAGCAATTAACGCGCTCCGCTTCGTGTCGCGCATTAACCCTTGCTTTCGAACAATAATTCCTCACTTTTCGCTCTTAATACATAAATAACTATTTTGGGATAGACTATAAAAAACTATTTATAATATAAGACGAACAACAGTAAATATGCTTTTTAAGAAATTATTTTATTAAATGTTCTAACAAACCACCATTTTGGACTAAAATTAACTTTAATCCGTTGCAGGAATATTTAAGAAAAAAATCAGATATACTTTACATTATTAACCATTTATTTCATATTTTTATTTATAGATTAAAAAAATAAATATGTTGACTGCCGAAACCCGGGATCCAGCGTACAAGGCCATAACGAGTTGAGGGAAGAACAGGATTGTGTCTCTCTCACCCAGCTTAAATAAATAATAATTAGAAATAGACAAAGAGTTTACCAGATTGTTAGTTTTACGAGTTTACTACCATCACAAACCTTCTACAGCGTACCATAAAAAGTTTCACTTCAATAACTTTTTAAAGAGTTAAAAGACTAAAAATCTGGCTGCAAGAAAACAACGTCCAGTATATCTGTACATTACTGTTATGAAATCGCATACTAGTGTAGTCTCTGAATCCGACTCTGTCTAAGCTTTGTATGAAATTTCAAATTATGGCGAATGCGCAGGAATTTCGTCGAACTGTTTACCATTATTTTTTGTGACTACTCTTATCTAGAGTGAGGCCCATTGTTTTTGTGAGCCGCAATCTAGAAGGATCCAGAATAAAAGGTACTTAATATATAACAGATACTACCTACCAACGGAGCCAGTTTATAATTTGATCTCATGAGATAAACAGTGAACAATTAAATAGTCGAAGTCAATAAACAGTAGTGCATATACTGTGTATTGAGTAGACTTACCGTGTGAATAAATTTATCCCACCTTCGTAATAGAAACGTTTAAATAAATAAGAAAAACATTACATTGGCGTCAGATGTAGGGTAATATAAATAAATAGCTCGAAAAAATGGGCAAGAGACTAAGTGACCTGAAAGTGACAGAAATAAAGGCAGAATTGGAGAATCGCGAATTGGAAACGTCCGGTAAGAAGAGTGAGTTAGTAGAAAGCCTCAAAGTGGCACTGGTAAGTGATGGCTTCGATCCAAAGACATTCTTATTCAAAGACGAGACTTATTCTCGTCAATTTCTGATATGAAGAACGATATTTCTGCTAACATTGTTAAGATTTCTGCCGACATCTTATCGTTGAAAAATGACATTGCTATTGACGTCGAAAATGAAATTTCGTCTCTAAAATCGGATATAGAGAATAAGATGAGATCGATGGACGAGAAAATTGAGAATAATATAACAACGATAGACGACAAAATCAAGGAGTTATAGGGAAAGATTGCCAATTCAAGAACACCAGGCATGCCGTAGGAAGAAAAGAAGACCGAGCAAACAAAACCTTGCAAGCCAGAAACACACTCTAAGTTAGAAGATATTCCGGGTCCACATCAGTAGATATGTACGTAGTACGTCGCTGTTCGTCGGGGTATTTATTGATGTGGAGGGGTGAAGTACCAACCCGGCGCGTCTCCAGGTGGCGGATAGGAGAAGGGCCTCTCAGATGATTTTATATGGGAAGGAAGTCGATTTTATATGGGAAGGAAGTCTGCGGGGAAATACCTGGGGCTCGTTGTGTCTAAAAACTCAACTGGCAGCCCTCAAATACCCTGCCACGGACCAACTTTACCTGTCCCAGCTGTAGTATCGTGGCTAAGGGATTGCACATAAGGTTACGATGCCGGGTGAAATTTCGAGCTTACCTCGAAATCACCTGTTATACCAATGTCTCCTGGATGTCTGTGGTCAAGTCTCGCGGGCCAGTGGGATGGGGGGGGGGGTATTGGCTTTACTGCCCGGACGAAGAGGAGACAACCTCATTAAAAACCTAAATTCAAGGTGGGAAACCGGGCCGAACAATGCGTGGCTATATAGAAGAATAGTCCTTACTGGTTTCGACCTCCATTGTATTGAACCCCTTACCTCTGCATACGGGGCTCTGCAGCGGTGGGCCGTAATGATCCTAGCTTCTCGTGGGATCACTCATGGAAAGAAAAAGTAAGACTTTCACCGGAAAAGTAGTGGAGAAAAATCAGTACAATAAAGAGATTAGAAAGGCCAATAGGCTTAATTTTCAAGCCTTTTACGGAAAGATCACTTCCACTCACACTGCGGCCAGACTACAAAAGGTCATGGCAAATGGGGGAACTAACCTCACAATGTCGCTGAAAAAGCCAGACGGATCATACACGGAAGGTGAAGAGGAACGATCGATTCTTCTTCTTAAAACCCACTTTCCAGGTAGTGAACCAGCAACAAGCACCGAAATAGCAATGAACTACACGAAAAAATCCCGCAAGGAAGATTGGGACATTGCTAAGAAAATATTTACCAGACAACGGTTGGAATGGGCAATAAGTACCTTTCAACCATATAAATCACCAGGAGTGGATGGAATATTTCCAGCAACTCCTACAGCAAGGGATAGAGGAGATTCTTCCTCGCTTGCTGAAGATTACAAGAATCGGTCTAGCAGTGGGTCTAATACCTAGAAAATGAAGAAGGGCAAGGGTAACCTTCATACCAAAAATAGGGAAAAAAGATTGGACTGATCCCCGATCTTTTAGACCCATCTGTCTAACATCGTTTCTACTCAAATCGATGGAGAAAGTAGTGGATAACTACATAAGAACAAAAAATCTGGAGAATAGGCCACTTCATAAATGTCAGCATGCCTACAGAGCGAGTCGATCAACTGAGACGGCTATATATCAGCTGACAGAAGTCATCCAGAGAACTCTGAACAACAAAGAAATCGCAATGTGCGCATTCCTGGATATATCAGGGGCCTTTGACAACACAACTCATGTGTCTGTCAAAGAAGCACTAAAAAGGCGAGGAGTGAATGAAACCATTGTAAAATGGATGTATGAGTTGTTGACAGCGAGGATAGCTGAGACACAGGTGGGGAATCAAACCACCTCAGTTAAAGCCACTCGGGGGACACCTCAAGGGGGAGTGATATCTCCCCTTCTATGGAGCCTCGTAGTAGATGAGTTGCTCTACAGGCTAACGGACCTTGGCTTCGAATGTATGGGCTACGCCGATGACATTGTTTTAATACTCAGAGTTCGAGAGCACCTTGTGTGATTTATTACAAAAGGGCCTCAGAATCATTGAGCAATGGTGCTTGTCAGTGGGGCTAAACATTAACCCAAGCAAGACCATAGTAATTCCATTTACCCGGAAAAGAACACTTCCAGCCATGAAACCCATATCCTTAAACGGGAAAATCATAGAATGGAAATCAGAGGTTAAATATCTAGGGATAACCCTAGACAGTAAGCTTCTGTGGAATAAGCATGTTGAAATAACTGGTAGTAAAGCAATAAGAGCTTTGATGGCGTGCAGAAATCTAGCTGGTAAAAGGTGGGGCTGTTACCCAAAAATACTGCGCTGGATGTACGCCATGATTGTGAAACCAGCAATTACGTATGGGGCAATAGTTTGGCACACAAAAGCAAGTCAGTACAGTACGAGGAAAACCCTCGATAAAGTTCAAAGGCTTGCCTGTGTGTGCATCACTGGAGCTATGAGAACGTGTCCAACTAGGGCACTTGAGATCATTACAGATTTCACACCTCTACATCTGATGATAGAAAGATCTGCCCAAGAGGCAATTCTTAGAATATCTAAGGAAGGTTCAGGCAATGAGAGTATTAAAAATCAGGGAGCTTGGTCCTCTCTGACAAGATACACCTCATTAGCGAATCTTCCCAGTGACGAAATGATCAGGAAAGTAAGCATCGAAAAGAATTTCACCACGATGCTAAATACGAGGAGAGACTGGGAAAGGGAATACACCACCCAAACTCTCAAAGAAAACACCATTAGATGGTATACGGATGGTTCAAAAACCACAATCGCAGGCGCTGGAGTATTTGGGACTGGCACCAGATACTCATTATCGTTAGGCTCCTTCCCGAGCGTCTTTCAGGCAGAAATACTTGCGATCGAAAAATGCGTGGAAATGAACCTAGAAAGAAACTACCAGAAATGTGACATATCGATCCATTCTGATAGTCAATCAGCTATCAAAGCATTGAGCTCCCATGTCATTGACTCAAAGTTGGCATGGGAGTGCCGAAGAAAACTTGATGAATTAGGCAAGAATAACAGGGTCTCTTTAGTCTGGGTTCCTGGCCACTCGGGAATCACGGGAAATGGAGAGGCCAATACACTTGCCAGGAAAGGAGCACCAATACCCTTTATTGGCTCGGAGCCTTTCTGTGGTGTAGCAAAATGCTCCTACAAGAAAGAGTTTCGGAAGAAAGAGGAAACCGAAAGAGAAGCACTCTGGCGGTGCCTTCCCGGGTTGGAACTTTGACACTGCTAGATCCAAAAAATATTTGGACCTCAGTCAAGATAAGCTACATCTCCTCACGGGCTTTCTTACAAGACACTGCCGCCTCAGGAAGCACTTAATGAGATTAGGTCTAGCAGAGATTGACGAGTGTAGATTCTGTGGGGAGGAGGATGAAACTCCTGATCACCTAGTTCTGGAATGCCTCGCCATTGCAAGCAAACGCAAGAAATGCTTTGGACAAGAAACTTGTAAGAGTGAGGACCTAACCTCGTCGAAGCCGTCCCAAATACTAGAGTTCATTAGAACCTTGGAACTGGAAGACGAGCTGTAGTAGTAGCGAGAACAGCTCTGATAGGGGGGGGGGCACAATAAACCTTTGGTTTCAGTGCACTGTAACCCCGTTAAAATCTAATCTAATCTAGAAGATATTGACAGTTTTACCCGAATCAAGGCCCCAGCTTTCGATGGAAAGATGTCGTGGGCCAATTACGCAAAACAGTTTGAAGCAGCCGCTAGAGTGAATAATTGGTCCGATAAGGAGAAAGCAGTGAACCTAACAATAGCGCTTCGGGCCTTAGATGTACTTCAGACGGTACCTTTGGAAGGAACGGATGACTTCGAGCAACTGACGAAGAAGTTGGACATGCGATATTGTCACGAACATTTGTACCGATTCCTGCTGAAGAACCTAAGGCGGAAACATGACGAAACTCTTCAATAGTATTAACTGGATATTTTCCGACTAGTTTGATTTGCATATCAATCAGCACCAGATAACATGATGGAATGTTTGTGTATCCATACCTTTATTAACGGCTTATGTGACCACGATATGGGGAGGATGTTTCGATAAGCCCATCCCAAAACATTGGTTGATGCATTGACTGCTGCTCTTGAATATGAAACAGCCCCGATGGCTTCGGGATACAACAGAGGTAGGAACACGCAGAAAGAAGGTGACGATGACAGGCTTGACTAGATCGTCAACGTTTTGAAAGGTATGGCAGACAAGAAGCCGAAGAGGATCAAATGTCGAACATGTGGCGAGCTAGAGCACGTACGCAGCCCGTCTAAGCTCCCCAGGACTCCTACAACTCGAGAACTCCAGTCACAGAGGAAATTAGGCAGGGGCGAACACTAAGCTGATGTGAATCACCGAAACGCCGACTATCTGCCTAGACGGTAATGCCCTGTAGACTATTCACAATGCAACAAGTCGAAATGTAAGGAAGTTGCAGTTTCAAGAATTTATTCGGACCCCATCAGAAATAAGTGAAATTGCAAATGAAGCATCATTAAATTTATTACCTAATAAATCGAGAAAGCAATATGAGATATGTTATAATCGTTTTAAGGAATGGTGCTTTGATAAAAATGTAAGAAATTATACAGAAAATGTGCTTCTTGTATATTTTTCAAAAAGATTATAAGCCTTCAACACTTTGGTCTGAGTACTCAATAGTGAGAGCCTGCATTTCTTCTGAAGAAAATATAGATATTAAAACATACAAAACAGTAATGGCCTTCATGAAACAGAACTCTGTAGGGTTTCGGCCAAAAAAAAGGTGAAACGGTAATTTTTTTTATTTATTAAAATATTTTAAAACTGCTTGTTGTAGGTTGCTGCAATATTTGGTATCGCTGGAGCATGTCGTAGAGATGAACTCCAAAAGCTAAATATCAATGACATAGAGGAAGTAAACTCAATATTAATTGTAAAAGTATCACGGTCAAAAACTGACAAAGAACGAAGTTTTGTCATTAGAAGTGAGGTGGAAGAAGGATTAAATTTAATCGATATATATCATAAATACAAAAAATTACGTCCTAATCATATTACACATAAACGTTTTTTTATCAATTATCGAAATGAAAAGTGCACCGTCCAAGCTATGGTGTGAATACTTTTGCTAAAATTCCATATGAAATTGCAAAATTTTTGCATTTGGAAAATCCTGAGCTACATTCAGGGCACTGCTTTAGGAAATCCTCCGCAACACTTCTTGCAGATACAGGAGCAAATATACTAGAGCTTAAAAGACATGGCGGATGGAAATCGTCGACAGTAGCGGAGGGATATGTAGAGGAATCACAAGCAAACTTAATGTTGCTAAACAAATATTTCAGTTTGAAAATAATGAAGATGTACAAATTCCAAGTACTAGTGGTACATTTATAGAAATTACAAATCAAGAAGTAGAATTAAAATATAATTCACTAAGAAATATTAATATTTAAAATGGCACAAATTGTTTCTTTACTTTTAATATTAATAAAGAAAGTTTGAGTTCCTAACATATTCTAATTTTCCAATTTTTGCATAAATGTAGAAAAAATATTGTATGCAACTCGTGCAAAACGTGTTTTTTGCACTCGACGTGTTGTCCAGCTCGGCCTAAAGGCCTCGTTGGACAATTTCACGTCGCGTGCAAAAAACACTCACTTGTTGCATACATAACTATTTTTCTACGTCCGTTATAATATTCACGTTTCCTTCATTTTTTAACACAATTATAAAATTGTTTTATCAAAGTAGTGGGCTGTGAACGCTTTCTTTCTCATGTCAATTCGTTTCTGCGATAAACTGTCACAATTTTATGATATTCGTTCCAGAAAATCCGTTTTGTGCCTAATTAAAAGGAGTGTAGAAGTATTATTAGTGATGGAGAGTGGTCGTGAAGAAAGTTTAACACCAGAAGATGTTATGACAGCAATAATGTAAGCTTAGATATTATTTGTAACATCTTTCAGGTTGCTTTAATAATCGGAATCGCAGGAGCTCTGCGGAGGGAGGAATTTTATAAAATGAAGTGTAACGATATTAATTATACCGGAAATGTTTTAATCCTTTAACACCTAGCGTGATCATATGATCACGCTTGACATGGTTCAAGCTTTCATTTTACATCTGACAACACTGTGCGAATTTTTTCCTCCAAGTTTGCTGGCATCTTTGGGAAGGTTTAGTACATATAGAGCTGTTGTGCTGATTGCATGTGTTTGTGTTGAAGTGACTTTTCAGTGACGTGAATTTCGAGTTGTGTAGAGAAGATGGCGTATCCGAACATTAGATTTGTGTAAATATTACATGTTTACTATATATGATTGTAAATAAACATTTGTCTGGTGATAGTAATAAGCGTACATATTAGTTTATTTATATATATATATATATATATATATATATATATATATATAATAGAAAAATGTGAAATACAATCGTATTTTAATTATTTTAAAACAACCTATGAACCCAAGAATATAAACATTTCCAATATTATATATATATATATATATATATATATATATATATATATGTATATATATATATCCAAATTTAAAATAACTATTCAGGATTTTTGATAAATGGATGTTAAATCTGCATGTGATCATATGGACACGCTAGGCGCTAATATAGGCAGTGTATACCAATGACAAAAATTTCTTTGTTTTTATTTTGTTGTCTCAAACATGTATTTTTTTACTGTTTTGTGGTTTAAATTAAATTTTGCAGTAGAAAGTAATAAAATTTTATAAGGTACTTACTATATAATGTTTTTTAGAGGTATAACTCTGGAGGAGGCGTTGACTCTTGTTGAAGAAGATGACGAGGATATTTCTGAATTTTCATTGAACCCCCGGAGGCAAATGTTCTAAGAGACGAGGATTCTGGAGACGAAGACGGAGGACTTGTTGACAATTTGTCAGGGAGACAACTACGAGCAAGTGCCGAGATTGTTTTGAAAACCTGAAGTAAAGAGAGCCAACAAATGGTTGAGGCCGATCCAGATGTCAATGAAGAGGAAACGCCAAAAGCGAAAAAATCAAGAAAAAAATATTGACACAGAATGGATCCATGGTGACATAACTCCTTCTCCAGTATGCTTTCCTGCTTCATGTTATGAAAGGTTCAAGGATATGACATCTTTCGACTTATATTTGATGAAGACAAGTTGGATCTTCTTCTTCAGGAGACCACAAAATACGCTGCTTCTAAATACCATCCGGAGATAAATGTGACCAAGGAGGAGGTCCTAGTCTTTCTAGCAATTTTGATTTTTTCTAGGTATAATACAGTTCCTTCAAAGCGACATTATTGGGACTCTCAAGGAGATTTGAGGAACGAGTTTGTATACACAGCTATGAGAAGGGATAGATTTTTACAATTTCTAGATTTTTACATTGCGCCGATAATAATATTCCATCAACTGTGGATAAAATGTGGAAACTGAGGCCACTTAAGACCCTTTTACACAAACAATTTTTAGCACTTTATCCTATCATATTTGGATACAAGGTATGGAGCTTGAACACCTCTGATGGGTATCTGATAAACTTTGATGTGTATCAAGGTAATAACCCCAATAATAATAACGACTATGAAGATAAGTTCGGTAAATGTGCAGCTCCTTCAGTTTAAATGCTAGACGATTTTCTTCCCCACATGAAACCATTACTGATGTTTATTTATTTTGACAACCTTTTTACTAGTATGGCACTACTGAAAGAACTGCGCGACAGAAGTTATCATTGTACGGGGACTATCCGTAAAAATAGAATTCCCAAGAACTGTACTATAAAAAGCAATAAATTAATAAAAAGAGAAAACCGTGGGGAATACGTTTCCAAATTAGATCGTAGGAATGGTATTATAGTTATCAAATTGATGGATAATTCAGTTGTAGCAGCAGCATCTACAGCGTTTGGTATTGAACCAATTACCCATGTTCAACGATATTCTCAAAAAGAGAAAAAGAAAGTGCGGGTAGTTCGTCCATCCGTCCATCACTTTTTAGTTATTACAATAACCAAGTGACTGGAACAGATAGAATGGACCAAAATATTCGTGCTATCGTGTGGAAAAAACTGGTGGAGGCAAATATTTACATGGCTTTTGGAATCTGCTATACATAACGGATGGTTGTTAAAAAGAAAATCTGGAAGTGAAATGTCACAATTAGAATTCCGAAGACAAATAATCCAAGTAATTTTGCAAAAATATAAAAATGATTCCCAAGGTCCCGGTCGCCCAAGAGGATCTACATCGTGGTATGATTTTAAAATACCCAACGACGTACGATTGGATGGTTTGAAGCACTTGGTTCAGCTCCTGTAACAGACGTAGATGTGTTGGCATAGGCTGCAAAAAAACGGTTCGGACGCAATGCAGCAAATATATCGTAGGCCTTTGCTTAATATGTTTTAAAAAATTTCATATTACTATGTAAATACTTTATATAAATAAAAGTTTTCATACACTATTTGTGTACTTCATTAACGCCTAGTGTGATCTTATGAACACGTATGTTTTTTCCATAACTTCTTTAAAAAATGCAAAAACTGTTTTTAGGTTACTTTTATACTTTAAATAATATCACCATACAAAACCAATCACATCTAACAAAAAAAATCAGGTGTTAAAGGGTTAATTATCACAGTACCTGATACAAAAACTCACGTTTAATGTCGATATACTGTTATTGGTGAAATATCTGACAATAGATTAAACTTTATAAACATTTAAAAAATATATAAAAATCAACGATCCACAAATGTCAAAACAGATCATTTCTTTTTGCAGTATAGAAATGGAAAATGCAAATCCCTTTCCAAAAATTCCCTCGCTTATCACAACATATTTGAATTTACCTGATCCAAAAAACTACACTGGGCATACATTTCGACGCTCTTAGGCGTCTGTATTAGTGGATTCCGGTGGTGATATAATTCAACTAAAGAAGCACGGTGGGTGGAAATCCAACACAGTTGCGGAGGGTTACGTAAACGACTCAATAAAAAACAAAATGGATTCCGCAGTGAAAATTTTAACGGGAACTAGTTCGACTTCAATCAACATTGTAAATGTTCACGATTCTACCAACAATCCAATAAGTACTAATACAACTATAGACGATGTTATTTCTTTGCAATCGTTAAATGTTGCCAATTCAAGTACCAATAGTAATGTAACTTCTTCTTCACTTCAAATGAATAAAGCTCACAGTTGTACTTTTAATATTACTATTACAAAATAAAAATTGATAAAAGTTTTGTCGAATTTTTTAAGTAAACGGAAGTAGAAAAATTTTTGTATGAAACTCGTGAGTAAAGTAACTTTTTTCCTACTCGTAAAAAAAGTATTACTTTACTCACTTGTTGCATAAATAACTATTGCTTTGTATTCCAGCATAAAAATTTTATTGCGAGCGAATTAATGCTTTGATATGATTTTTTTGACATAGAGGCAGTTAAACTGATTTTTCGAAATTGACAAACATTTGATTTATGGTGAATATACTATTTCGCACAAGTCATTAGAGATGCAATTTCACCAAGTATATAAATCGATGTTTAAATCATTCGCTTTTATGTACCCTTTCAAAAATCAAGTTTAACGACCAAAACACAATAAATATTTTCCTTCTGGTATAATCAAATGCTGATACGACCCTCTCTAAAATTGAAACCCACCCGGTCACAATACATCAACGAAAAAGTTCGATTAAGCAATCCAAACTTCACCGGAGATAATTGAAGCAGTAAAGAAGGAGAGTATATGAGCGAATGCGGTGCTAAACAAAGGGTTTGGTCAACCTGCACTCACTATCTGGACATGTTTACCAACGGCGATTGTCATAAACATCGGTTTCCGCACCGTTTGCGATTTGCTTGGTGCCGCGTCGCGCGAGTTGACTTCGAGTCGATTTGTGTAATGCGACGGGTGATTTGGGATTCAAAATTGTCAGAAATGCCATCGCTACCGTCTATATGGAAGAAACTCAGATTTTTGTACAAGTATTTTTATTGTAAAAGGGGTTACTAAATAATCCAAAATATTTATTCAAGTCGATGAAACCTAATTTATATTTAAAATAAACATTAAGAAGGTGTATTGTATACAGGGTGGCCGGACGAAAACGAAACAGAGCCATTATCAGGAACTGCGTCAACGTTTTAAAAACACGCAGAAAACTATCGATTTTTTATAAAAGGGGAACACTCTCTCCCGGTATTTTTGACTTCGCTACTTTCACTCACACATCACCTCTAAATATTTAAATGGCATTGGAGGTCGAGTAAGTTATCATATTAAAGCCCTTTCAATTATCTTTACAACAGTCTTTAACTTTTTAAATTCGGCATAATACTTTTTAATAAATTACATTTTATAGTTTAACATATGTTTAATTGTTTACTTACATCTTATTACTTTTTTAAATAAAACTAACTGTTTCTAGATAATTCCACGATATATTGAAAAAATGTTAAAAATTGTAAGAAATTAACAAATGTTTCGATATTGCCAACATCGTCAGAATGACAGAAGTTACATTTCATGTGATGCATACCTGATGTTTAATAATTATTTTTGTCTAGACCAAGAAGTGATTGACGTAATATATATGAATAGGAAAAATATGAAAATATGATATTATAAATATTAAAGCTTTAGTAGATATTATTAGCCCTATTGGGATATCGTGGATATCTTTTTCCCATTTAAGATCAGTATAACTGTGCAACGATATATAAAACCAGGAAAACTATATATTCTGATCTTTACAATTCTTACTTAAAACGACAGTTTAAAAGTGCAGAACTCCCTAGATAAATTTACTCTCCATACTTCCTACTGACATATTTATCTTAATATTTTTCATTAAATAACTGTAGCCGTAACATTAGCACACTTATTGTTCATGAAATAAAGCGAAATGCTATTTACCCTATCCGCAATGGAATAAACTATGGTATTTAATTTTCAAAAACACAATTAATTAAACAAAACTTCGCTTCGATATACGAATCTACTAATTTCATGTTCTTTGTGTGTCCTAATCGTATCCATTTGTCTTTTACAAATGTAATAAAAAAACTACAAAAGCAATGCAAAGGAAGAAACAACATTTAAACCATTGGCGTACTCAACGACCCATGTGTCATTTTCACTATTATGACAAAAATGAAAACATTACATTTTTACACTCTTATTAAAACTAAATAAATACATAATTTAAATTAGTGTTTTTAAATGAAACTCACGGTCTCTAGTTAATTCCACAATATAATACAAGTTATTGAAAATTCTAAGAAATTGACAATTGTTTCGATAAATCAATATCGAAACAATTGTTAATTTTTTAGAATTTTCAATAACTTGTATTATATTGTGGAATTAACTAGAGACCGTGAGTTTCATTTAAAAACACTAATATGAGCATATTCCACGAAGTAAGGGTCGAGACAGTCAATTACATAATTTAAATTTTAAAATGTAATTTATTAAAAAGTATTGGGCCGAATTTTAAAATTTAACAAAAATTGAGAGGGCTTTAAAATGATCCCTTACTCGATCCCTAGTGCCATTTAAATATCTTGAGGTGATGCTTACCCCCGCCAGGGGGTAAGTCAAAAATATCGGAAAAAAGTGTCCCCCTTTGATCAAAAATCGACGGGTCTCTGCGTGTTTTTAGAACCCAGTTCCGGTTTCGTTTTCGTCCGGTCACCCTGTATATTTATGTTCTATGATGTCCTCTCTAGGAGAATCTACAAAAGACTGACACAAAATTATAGACGACATTAAAAACCGTATATACCTCAGAAGCAATCAGTAGTTTGCGGAGTTGGTCGGTATATAAAGAGGCGGAAAATTTGAACCTACTTGTTATTGTGTCGAACACAAAATAGAATCTAACCTCAAATTTCAAAAACAACCTATAAAAAAAGGTCTCAATTTATAGATGTTTTTGTTTCGAATTTTTTCATAACTGAAAAAACGTGAAAGTATGTTCGAAGGATCAGAAAAACTAGTAATTTGATTAATACAGTTTAGAAGAAGTTGTTCAAGAAGTTTTTTGCGGGCACTACAAGACAAAATTGGGGTTGTAATACAGCCTGAGTATTTCATGACAGATGATGATTCAAAATACTGGAATGCATGAGTAAAAGTCATGGGAACCTCACCTAGAAGACTTTTGTGTAGCTGGCATATTATTAAAAATTGGGTTCTTCAAGGATGTAAAGTAAAAAAATTAATTTTATTAAAACAAGTTTTTCATTTTTTGTGTAATGTGACTATTTTGCATTTTGTTTTTCAGATTAGGTACACAGAAATTAAAAAACAATGAAAATACTGAATGAAACCAAGATAGAGAAAAGTTTACAGACCTGACCAACAAATACTTTAAAAAATTGCAACATGCTGATGAACATTTATTTTTGAATTATCTAAAGAAGTCTGTTAATTTGTTATAATTTTAATAATATTTTAAGGACAGCATTTTATTAGTCTGCTTTTTACGATAGACATATATCTTCTACCTAAGATTAAAAATGAATTTCTGAAATCACGACTTAAAATTGTTTTTAGATATTATTACCAATCAACAAAACAAAACAGAAAGGATAGCTATGTGGGCACATTGTGATAGAATAAATGCAGATATAAATACGAACTGGCCCGCACAATATTTCCTGGCGCCCGGGGCGAGTTACCGTATTTACCGACCCCCCCCCCCCTTCCGCCCAAGACACCAAATTAATTAATGCAGATATTTTAAAATATATTTAAATAAAATAAATAATCAAAAAATGCTTAAACATTTATTAATAAAATAAAATTAAAAACATAATATATTTCGTTAAATAAAACAAATTCATAAAAATCCTTAAACATCTGCTAAATAGTATAAAAATAAAATAAAAAACCACATCCATTAAATAAAATCACAGAAAATATGCGATTAATAATTAAGTACTTAAAAATAAACTTTGCGGCTTTTTGCACTGGCAAATTCGTCAATTAATTTCGAGTAATCCTGTTTTTTAGAAATCAGTGCCAAACTGCTCTATAGAAATCAGTGCCAAATTGCTTAATCTCTCTTGGCCCATACATGATCTCAGACATGTTTTTATTTATCTTAATTTGCTAAATGATTTTTCGGAAGTAGCAGAAGTTACTGGCATTGTCAAAAATATTCGGTATGCTATTGACATATTGGAGAAACTTGCTATTAATTTGTAGTCTAAGAGTAACTGGAACATGTCTTGGTGTGAAAAATTTGTAATATTTTTAATTGTTGTTAGCATTGTTTTAGCACTCAATATTTCGGATAATAACTCGTCACAATTAATATCTTTGGAATATTTTGATGCAAAATCAGATGCATCCTAAATAAAGTTAAGAGAGCGCCTTCGGCGCGCCCTTCTTTCTGTATGGCGCCCAGGGCCACCGCCCCCTCCCTAGTTGCGGGTCTGAATACGAATATGACACTAGAAAGGTTAAATAATCTACTAAATACCAATCAGCTTAAATGGAAAACGAATGTGACTATTGACAGACTCTTTGTAACTAATATTTGTTTTTTTAAGATGGGGTGACCTCATTCGAATGTTTACCAGGAGAGACTCGTAGTAAAAGCACAATATAAACTTGCCGAAACAATGAAGTCAAAGAAAGTTGAAGTAAAAGAGATAGGGTTTGGTGAATATCATGTTAAGTCTTCTACAAGTGATACTTTGTATGATATATCTTCTAATGACTTATGTGAAAAAGTATGCAAAACTTCGTATTGTATAATATATAGGGTATGTATCCACCGCTATAGGTGTACCTGTATAGAGTGTGCGATAAAAACTACTATGTGTAAACATAAACTTTCTAAGGTCCCTTAATAATGATGAGAATAATAGGTAATGGACCCATTTTTCTAATTTATGTATGTAGTTAATAATATGCAAAATTTGTACAGGTGTATGGGTAAAATTAGCTTAGTAATGGATCAAGAAAATATATCGATAGTACGTAAACGGGAAATGGAAAAGCAAGAATTCTTTCCATAAAAAAAAGGAATTTGTAATAATATTTTATCGGTGGCAGGACTTTTGTATTATATGTACCTATAACTCATTGTAAATATTTGAAATGGTTAATCAAATTATTTTTATGGTGTCATAGCTTCTAGATAATTGTAAAATAAATGTTAATTTATATATTTTGGTTACGGTTTTAATTAGATATGTATTGTCTAATATCTTTGGTCTAGTGGCAGTGGTAAAGGCTTTTGTTATAATTATAGTTTAAAAATAAATATTTGTATATATAGATATATTGGTTTCGGTTTTATTCAGATATACAAATGTTTTGCTTAGTATTGTTTTATGGTAGCAATGGTTATGGCTTTTTTGTGTTGCAATAAAAAATAAATTTTTATATAGATGTATTATGGTTTCGGTTTTATTTAGTTGTTTTGTTGTAACATTTGAACAAATTATTTTGATAGTATTAGTATGTATTATATTTAACGTAAGAAGTTGAATAATAATAATAATAATAACGCCAGTTGTAACGTTTTTTAATAAATCTGTTCTCAAATATATTGGTTTTGTTCCATAAAAATATCGTTAGATTAAATCCATAACCACTAATGAATTTCCGAAAACAAGTAATAATACGACTTTATTCAATAAACAGGAATAAAACTAATGAAGTAACACGAAGCTAGAGACTACGGAGTAAGCAAAACACTTGTTTTGACGCTAATGGCAACAACAAAATATTACTTTTAAAGTTTAAGTGAACAACATTTAAACACGTTTATAAATAAAATACTAGTTTTTCTGATCATTCGGACATACTTTCACATTTTTTATGAAAAAATCTAAACAAAAACATTTTATAAATTGAGACCTTTTTCATGGGTTGTTTTTGAAATTTGAGGTTAGATTGCATTTTCTGTATAACACAATAGCAAGTAGCAAGTAAATGATCCTAAAAGTTATGACCATATTTATGAATACACTATGTGTGGTATACAGATGTTATGCATGCCCTGTCCCTTTTATTGTTAAGTTATATGATTCTAAATGCTTAAAAATATAAATAAAAATTGGAAGGGTCAAATCAATTTCACATCTGGTTCGTGATATCAGGACAACATGTCTAGACCACCCGTACACCTACAATATATTGGTTTTGTTACTAAAAATATAATATTTCAACAATTTTCAACTGGTGTCAAACGCATTAACATATAAATTTTACACAGGTCATTACTACAAAAGTATCTTTCTGCTCAATTAAATGCATATCATTACGAGTAAAAAACGTAATAATTAACAACTACCTTGACGTCACTGTGTTTCTATAGTTATGTTGCCATTAAATTGTATAGAAATGAGGCTGCTTGGAACAACATTTCTGTAAATAGCGAAGAAAAAATTTTAATAATTGAAAGTCATTGTATTCATCGTATGTAATGGGATCTGAGCAAAAACATTCAACTAAAGATAGACTATCTAAGATCCGAATAGCTGCGATCAAATATAAAGTAAATAGTTCATCGACGTTGCCACATTGTCCTAAATAACAAGAGTCTCATGTGAAAAATAATCAATTTGTGTTTATTTACACGGACAAAACAATCACAAAAGTCACTAATTAGTGCATATTCAAAAGTTGAATTGTCAACAACGCAAGAAGACATATTAATTCCGAAGCCGCCTTCTATTGAATGCATATATAAATGGACTTTATAGATTTATCCCTAAAAAATTATCGTCAACGTGACAACCCTGCTATTCTATGATCAACAGAACGTACGCTATTTCATTCATTGACAGTGTTGCCCATACAATTTACCGTTTTTCGTAGAGTTTTTAGTTTTTTTTCTGATTTAGAGTTCTTTGTAAGGTACTTGGTGAAGAAAAGTGTAATGGCAAAGTGCATTGCGTGCCCCAAAGTGGAAATTACCGGTGCAAACCAAACATTTCACATGTTAGTGATAATATATATTTGACGCCATTTTACTTTTGCTCATGGGCGTACACATACTGTGGAAAAAAATAAAAAAAATATTCAAAAAATGGAAGGTATGTATTGTCCCCTCTGATAAAATATGAAAACAATCTGCAACAAAATAGAAACATTTCAAAAATTATATTTTATTAGTTTTTTGTTGTTGTAGACTCCTGTCGACCTGTTTTTATTAACTTGAGTACTTTAACTGTGTACGGCCTTTATACAGTCTGACCCATTTTTAATGGAAACACCCCCCTAACATTCGAAGTTGTAAACCGATTTTAATAATTTTTTTTTTGAAATGTCAAGTACTAAAATATCTACCTTGGGACAAAACTTGAAATGTTTATTCCAATTTTCAGGGCGTACTACGATATTTTTTCTTAGTCGAAAATCGGGATTTTTTATTAGCGATTTTTTTATTGAAAAAATCATTACGCCACTGGATTAAGAGTGCCTCTAAACAAGTGTGAACAAAATTTCATGAAAAAATATTCATTAATAATTAAGTTATGGCAACTCAAAAATTCGAAAACTCACACAGCTAACATTCACAACAACACCCTATATCAACAGATATAGCCATGAGAATATTTTTTTATGATTTCAACAATAAAGTGACACCAGATGAAAAAAAATAGCGTAAATATTTTTAATCAAAATAACGGAATTACATTCAAGTTTTCACGCAAATTAACTAAAACTAAGACCTAATAGATTTTTCAATTTGCCATGGAAATGATATTACAGTTTGACACTTGTGAAAGATTTAAGTGTACTATTGTCAACAATATTCACCTTACAGTTCTTCGGATAGTTTTGTGTCATGGCTGCAAGATTGAGCGTAAGAGAGAAAATTGAAATTTCACGCCTTTCGGGAGATGAGGTTAGAAGTGCTAGAGAGGTTTGTAGAGTATTTAATGAGAGACATCCAGATCGTCCTCGTATTAGCTGCGGTACGGAAATAAAATAAATAAAATATTCAATGAAAGTAGTGCAGTTTCAAAAATGATGTTAAAAAGTAATCCTGTACAAAGACAAAACAGGAATGACAGGAATGATCAAATAATTTTAGATTATTTCAAGCCAAAATTTTTACACACACTGCAAGAAGGCGACGAAGCAAGACGTGTGGAATATTGTTTATGGGCCCAAGGGGAATATTTGAACAATAGAAATTTCCTACAAAATATTTTATATACCGACGAAGCCACTTTCACTACAAATGGAGTAGTGTCATCACAAAATTGTCGCTATTGGGCAGCGGATAATCCTAACTGGGTAATAAATTGTAAAAGCCAGTATTCCCAAAAAATCAACGTCTGGTGTGGGATATTGAACGAACTAATTATTGGTCCTTTCTTTTTTGAGGAAAACATTAAAGCGCAGAGGTTGCTAGAATTTTTAAACACAGAGTTTTGGGATGCTATTCACGAGCTGCCAATCAATGAACGATCAAATTTAATTGTCCAGTTAGATGGGTGTTCAGTTGATTATGCCAGAGCTGTGAGGCAATGGCTTAACGAACATTTTCCAAATCGATGGATAGGCCGTGGTAGTCCGTTTCTAGATTGGCCACCCAGATCTCCAGACCTCACAGTTTTGGACTTTTTTCTCTGGGGACTTATCACACAAAAGGTTTACAAAAACCGCTCAAGAGATAGAAATGAACTTTGTGCAAGAATTCGACAAGTATGTGCAGATATTACCCCTCAAGAACTAAGAAACGTAATCAGAAACATTCGTAAGCGCTACGACAAATGTATCGAAATACATGGTGGATTAGTAGAGGCTACTAGAATATGAGTTAGAATTAATTGTTGCACTGACTCGAAACATTTCAATGATTAGTTATCATAGTTACGTTTATAAAATTTTTTTGCTGCATTATTAATTGAATTGTGTGAATGTAATCCCGTTATTTTCATTAAAAAAATTTACGCCTTCAATTTTTTTTTCATCTGGTGGCACTTTATTGTTGAAATCATAAAAAAAATAGTCTCATGGCTATATCTGTTGATATAGGGTGTTTTTGTGACTGTTAGCTGTGAGAGTTTTCGAATTTTTGAGTTGCCATAACTTTGTTATTAATGAATATTTTTTCATGAAATTTTGGTCACACCTGTTTAGAGCCACTCTGAATCCAGTGGCGTGGTGATTTTTTCAATAAAAAAATCGCTAATAAAAAATCCCGATTTTCGACTAAGAAAAAATATCGTAGTATGCCCTGAAAATTGGAATAAACATTTAAAAAAATATATTAAAATCGGTTTACAACTTCAAATTTTAGGGGGGTGTTTCCATTAAAAATGGGTCACACTGTATATTGGATTTTATCATATTAGTTCATAGGAACTAAAAGCGATTATTTACGGAATAGTGATATTCATGCTCATGACACAAGATATAAACTTTTCTATACCTTACCAGTATATAGAAATTAGCTAGACTTTTTCATTTTAATTTGTTCATATTGCACCTGTCTTATGTCATTATTTGCTATTGTGAGATCAATGAATTGTATTCTATTCTATATGTTCTCGGTGTTACATGTCAATGCTCAAAATTTAAATAATAAAATAGTTGAAATAAATGTATTACTAGATGTAGGAAGATTTGTGAAAATTTTGCGCTGTTGAGTTGGTAAGCAAGATTAATGTTTTAATTTGCGTCTATAGATATTCGTTTTTAATTTACTAACTTTTTTCAACTAAATTTAAATATTAGTCTAATTGGCGATTTTAACTTGGATATTGGTGGTAATTGTGAGCATGAGGAAGATCTATTAAATGTTTGAACTGTCTCACTACCTACTTATCAATAAAATATTGTACTTTTATTTAAATATTTTACCCGATGATCAATATATTTCTCCATACCTTATAATCCAAATTCTTGACATTAATTCACTTTTACATATTAATAACGAGCCGCTCATGGCAACCAAATATTCAAGGCCGAGCAAGCGAGAAAATATTAAAATAATGAGGCGAAGCTTAGTGCAGCATTGCCAAATGAGTATAAATGACTTTCTCCTCAAACATAACGATTGATCGTATTTACCATGAATGTATGAATGACCTATCTTCAGTGGAATGTTTTTGGATTTGAGGTATATTATGAACCAAAACTATCGATACTGTCATTAAGAGTTTCAGTAGCCCTTTATTTTGCGTGAATTACCCATGAATCTCTTTGTTGTTGTTGTTAAAATATTCAAATACAAATAGCAAACGGGCTTCACAGAACCCAAATAAATTAGCGACTGGAACAAGATTAAGACATGAAGTTTATGGGGAAATATTAACAAATAAAGATATTTTGGAACGAATAAAGACAGCAGAAGCAAAAAAGAATATAAAAAAACCAGAAAAACTAATGAATAGTGACAAACAAAAAAAAGAAACAAACTAAAGGAAAAATATCCTCCTCATCATCAGAAAGTGTTTTAGAGGAAACTAACATTCTCTATGTTAAGATTGACTCAAACGATGATCCTGCTTTCCATTGTAAACAAATATTTGTGCGTTATAGAAGATTTCGATGAATATGATGGAGAAGTGAAAATAACGTCACTAAAAGCTATGGACAGAACCGCAAAAAATTTGGTGATACCGCATTTGTCAAATTTGTAGACATTTTAAGAATCCTACCAGTTCTGATGAATATTTGTGTTAATGTTAAATTATTTTAGGGGATACCTAATTAAGATAAGTTTCATGCAAACAAAATATGTCGTCGATAAAATACCACACCCACGAATGTGCAAAATGAGCATTACAAGATATTCGACTTTTAAACTTTCAATTAGTTGCTAAAAATCAGGATTTAATGCGAATTATTTTTTGTACATTTATTAACAAATACTAGAGTTATATTTTTAAACTGTTATCAGGGATTTACGAAATATTCTATTTCGAAAAAAGTTACATTCGTGATTGTGGCATTGTATTTTATTTAAATAAAATGCATATACATGAAATTATAATAATATCAACGTCTATTATGAACAAACGTAAAAGTGAAACAAAAAGAACTTTTTCTACGACCATAAAGAAAAATGTACATTTCAAATGCGTATTCGATTAAGAAACCTACCATGTTGTAATACACATTTTCATTTTCCACGGGCTGGCTGTAACGAAATATTTCATTTCCCACGACTTTCATGAGCTACTAGACTGTCATTACATTAACGAATTTTTTTATCATATATATTATAATATATGATAGAGTCATGTTTGTTAACGTCTGTCTAATAATTTGACATTTCACATCAGTGTTTACAAAATTCGTTTATAAAAAAAAATTAGTAGTTGAAAATGGGTAGCGATAGTGAGGATAATTTGATATTGATCGGTCACTATCCTGTTAGATGCAGGAAGTGATATAACTTCTTTAAAGAGACTCGATAATTGATACATTTTTCCGCAGGTGAATTATACCGATTTTGAATAGATGAGGCTTTTACTTGATGAAGATCCATACTGAACGATGAAATAAAACAATATAGTTTGTTTAAATCTTCATTTATTTGAACTAGGTAGGTACATGTACAAAAAGAAAAAATTATATGGTTCATTTAACGGGTTAAGAACCCGACTTAATAATTTCAGAGAAAAATTCTCTAAACCATGCAACAATAACGGCAGGAAAGTTCATGATAAAAATTGTTATGAAAAATATTACAGTTTTGTTTATGATTTATGATGGTCGTAGAAAAAGTATAGTGTACAATTTGCATGAAATGACCTATTTCCCACGAGGAGATATATGAAATTTTGTAGTACTCACTACGCTCGTACTACAAAATTTCATATACCTACTCGTGGGAAATGTATGCCATTTCACGCTCATTGTACAATATACTATTCTAACATTAAAAACTACAAAGATAATAATACTATAATACTATAGTCGAACACTTAAATCGTATTTTTGAATAATTTAATTTTAGTCTGAATCCTCGCTTTCATTTGGCTCCGGCAAAGTATCTCATATTTTTATCGGCATTTATAGAATTATAATAGTTATGATAATTCTTTGGAATTGTTAAATCAGTACACATTTTCTGAAGATCTTTATATTTAGCAATCGAAATTGGCAACTGTTATCATAAGCTTTCTTCAGGTCAACGTTTTTGGGTCGTCCACGACTTTTCATGCTGTTTATTGGTTGAAATTCATCTCCAAAATTGTGTTATAGGACATTGTCACGACGGCATCGGTTTTAATGTATCGTAACCAGCAAACTTGTTGGCAGGGAATCTGGTTCAATTTATAGTTTTGTGTTCCAAAGGACTTGAAATCAAATACTTCATCAATTATCTTTTCCCTTGGGTTTCATCCCAAAGGTAACAGATTCCGTCCTGAGTCCTGTTATAGACAGTCAGATTGTAAACAGCCAATTTTCGTAGATAAAATATTTGTCCTGTTGGAGCCTTTGGCACTGATTCGAGGTCAAAGTTAAATGACAGTATTTCTGGATTATTCTTTGCAATTTCTTTGTCTTCATCTCGAGCCTTACGAGCTAGTTGTTTTTTTGGCATGTGTTCGTGATGAGACTGTACGTGTGTTTTTTCTCCTCCTCAGTCATTTGTTCATATTTTAGGCACTTTTTACACTGATTCTTCTTAGGTTTATGAAACCCCAAGTTCTAACTTCTAAACACTTCTCGATACTTTTCGTAAGAAACTGGATGGACATTTAATTCTGAGCATTTTGATTTCTAAAATTTGTGCTTAATAGAGACGTTTAGTGAAGAATCTAAATACTTTTTGATACTAGAGGCCCTACAATAATGAGACTCCACGGCTGGAAACGAAAGAATGTGTTCACGAATCAGCAGTTCATCATCATCTTTCAATTTATTGTGTGGGACATGTTTTCCACGTTTTTCTTTTTCAACTATGCCGATAGAAGAAAGCTTTACCAGATCTCCGCGCATAAATGCATCTGTAGCCATAAAAAAGGTCCGGCATACTGGTCTTTTTCCCCATTGACGGTAAACGAGTAACTCATGGTAAACGTTCTTCTTGAATTTTCAATGTTTCTAGTCACTCTCGTTTTCTTTTGTTTATCAATATGACTATTTAAGAAATTTCGCTGATCATCTACCGAAATTATTTTACGGAATTCATTGTAAATTTTGCGTCGGTTTTCCTCGTTGATAAAAGTGCCACATTTGTGGTTTGCTTCACCAGAACACGGGGATGGTAACATGGGACGTGCTGATCTCCCTATACCTCTAGAACAAACATAAGACTCTCCATTCAATATTTTTTGTTTCTTTATGTTTTTCTTCCAAGCGTTCATGTTTTTCTTCTTTCTCTTAGGGCCCTCACCTTGAAACGAAAACAAAAATATAGCTTGGAAATAATTGTATGTTTGCGTCACACCTTTCTAAATAAGTTACTCAATCTATTTTCTCTTATTTCATTTTGATCCTCTGTTTCTGATGTTGTATCACTGGAGCTCGAACAAAAAGAGCAGGAAGAACTGCTAGAAGTTGATTCTTCTTCGGGATTATAGTTATCTGATGAAGAATCAGAAAGGTTACTCTTGTTTGAAGCTAGTGCGCTAGCGAACGTCGGTCCCCTACTGGAGGTGCCCGAAATTTCTACTAAAGATTGTGATGAAACAAATTCTTCGTTGTATTTATCAGTGACGTAAAATTTTATGATAGAAAGCAATACTTTCTAGTTGGTTCCCTGAAACCGTTGGAGAGAGCATTCCTTCATAACTTGGTATAGAAGCAGGAACGTTTGATGTTCCGGGTCCATATTCTTGTTTGGTGTCGCATTCGTCATTAATTTTCTTCGGCATCTAATAAAAAAAACCTACATTAGTGAAACCAATCTGGCCTTCCGAATACTGAAAGAAATATCGAATTTTTTAGTTAAACTAGTTGCCAAATAGACAGATAAAGTGCAGTACCACGTATATTTTTTTTGAAAATTTTGCGGAAACCGCAAAAAACTCTTTTTTAGCATATTAACATCTACCTACCTACATTCCATCCTCTTTTGGTGAATCCAGACTTAACTTTGTCAAGTTTCGAAATATTTTAGCTGTGTGGGCGTTCATTTTCACATACAAAACTGAAAAATGTTTAATAGAAACAAGGCAGCGAAAGTAAAACTAATGCAAAATCCACACCGACACAAACACGAAAGTTTCACTCTCGTGATATGCACGTCGCATGTTTACTCAATCACTACTCTGCCACAAACACGAATTGGTATATTCGCGATTCACGCATTGCAAGTGTACAATACAGACTGACTTTCGTGAAAGTGCACATCTCCTCCCCACCATCTCTTAACTCTCAATCACATTCATGATTGTGGCAGAGCTAAGGTATGACTGAGATATTCTTAGTGGTGTACCATATACAAATAATAATATATAAGAGACAGTTTGATGCATATGCGGTATGTGGCACAACGTTTCTGCGCAACTGACCCGCGCATGGAGTCTCTATTGTCGCGAACTACAAGACTGTTTTACATAAACAAAATACAATAAAATATCATAAATTTTAATACATTTCAACATATCGCCTTTAATGTGGATAAATATTATAAAATATCCTAGTATATTAACTTTTACGTCATTAAAAATGAATGAATCTTACATTGGTTGGTGTGAATATGGCTTATGTTTGTCAAAGTCAAAAAATTGTTGAAAATATGGTTATGGTGTGACAAACTATGGTGAGTATTTTAGGATAACTTTTAGTTTGTTTCTTAATTTATATAGGATTTTTGTTGTAATAAAAGTATGTGAACCTTTAAAATGTCATCACCAGGTATAATTCGTCATAGTTGTATTGCAAAGAATGTTAATATTAAATTTTTTGGCTACTTGGCAATTTGGAGTTAAAGAACAAAATATTTTTCAAACTTCCGTCTGACATTAATCAAAGTACTGTATTATCCGTGGAAAGGAAGCTTATCTTTTGTAACAATATTGTTCTTGACTATCATTATATAATGATTGTCAAGAACTACAACACAAATTATGAAGCAGACTGCAGTTTATTGTATTATTTTTTAAATTTTCATAATAAACCAAAACCATTCACTATTAACTACTACTATTAATAACTAAATGATTTAAATTTTGACACTCAAACAATACTCTGGTTTCCTTGTAAAAAAAATTACAACTTTTAATTGCGAAGAATGTAAGGCTAATTTGCTGACAGATATTTTAGACATTCGCCATAGGTTCACTTCCTTCAAAGAAAACACATCTGATTTATGTACAAAGAGAAGTTAAATTTATTTCAATACTGCATGACTTTGTTATCATATTTTACCACTTTTAGGTCATGTAAAAAATATTACTTTGCAAAAGGTCGTATACATTTTGATTAGTTCACCTGTCGAGAACATAAATCATAGGTATTTTCTCAACTCCTGAAAGTTTGTGTCCCCTTATTAATAAAAAAAAAGATGATGGTGAAAAGACTAACAAACAAAGATATTTTTTCTTTTTTGTTTCAGACCTGTTCCTGTCTTCATGGAAATGGGGAATTCAGTTTTTAACTCCTTTTTATTAAAATATTTGTTGTCAATAATTTTAAAATAACTTAATGAGCAATTTGATCTGATATTGAATTAACTCTCTTAAATATAATGTAATGTAATTTTAGTAGAAATATGTAACTTTATGATAAATGAATTTTTTATTATGTGCAGGTTAATAAAAAAACTAAATGTTTGCTATTTTCTTATTTATCTAAATATTTTATTAATTTGTTTTTATATTATGTGCCGGTTAATAAAAAATTTAAATGTATGCCGTTTTATAATTTATTACCAAAATTATTTGTCTCACAATTGTTTATTATAATTATTTCATTACAAAAAATTAAATATAATTTTATTTTTTGGAATGAAATAATTATATAATAAACAATTTTAAGACAAACTGTAAAATTCACCTACCCATAATTCAAACTACCAAGTTTAAATATTCCGCCTGTAAGAATTAGTTCCGACAACCGCAAGGGGTGCGCTGAGATCGATGCGATATGCCAGCTGTTTATACGGTAACGAACACTCTCTATATATGTTTATTTCTCTATGTGGTGTACTTAGGTGAAAAACGAAACTTTTGCGCATTCGTGGGTGTGGCATTGCACCGACGATGTGCAAATGACATGTTTATTTCGAAATTATCCGATTAATTTTTTATAAAAAATACAAGTTTTCCATTGCTCCACAATAGAGTTGTTTTGTTCACTATTACTCCATTAAAATTATAGTAACTCACAATTAAAGCGTTTACTTTCAACCCAAAACTTTTAAATTTGAATAGAAAGTGATTTTATAAACAGAGTGTAAGCTACAAACCGGTTCTTATATAGCAAGATGTGGAAATAGCAGGGACTGTTCCTGTAAATAACAATTTCCGTGTTTCCCATTACTCCCAAATTGTACTTTTGTCACTTTTTGAGGGTGGTAATGGTAAAATATTTTTTTGTTTAATGTTAACTATTTTCCTAACTACTCTGAGCAATTTAGAACAACTTAATTATATTACTTTCATTTCTGGAATCCTTTGACGTAAGAAATAGCTAAAATGTTACTATTGTTCACCATTAGGTACACTGACCTAACATATTAATAAATTGTTTATATTACATGAAACTGAGACTGGCAATGGACGAGCCCAATTTCGCCGAAAAGCTAAAATGAGCATACCAAAATTCAGAGCAATGATAATTGTTTTCTCCGTATTCATAGAATAGGGATCTTGTAGGTCAAACTATTAAACATCATTCCTACCGTTACGCTCTTACTGAACTGCGTAAAAGAGTAAAGTGAAATGAACCGAATTGTGGAAAGATAAATAATACATTTTCGACCAAGACAATGCGCTAGCTTATTCCAAATTGTCTATCAATATACTTCTAGACAAATACAACACCTCATTATTGGACTATTCGCTTTATTCGTGAAGCGGTATGCGTTTTGAAGATGCTGCTAGAAGAAGACTTCCAGCACTATTTCGAACGGAAAATTCACATGCTTCGTTGTAGTGAAGAGGAATGCATTTTGAAGATAATAATGAATAAATGAACGGAGGAAATCAAAAAACATTTTACATCGACAACCTAGTTGTTTAGAAGCCATACCTCGTATATAATTTTGTGTTTTGGAGGAAATCGTTGACATTAAAATGATAAGTATTTTGGAGTATTTCCAAAGTATGTCGTAATTTTCTATTTCAAATTGAGTATACTTAATCTAAGGAATCTTTCTGGTATTTATCAAGTGTAATGAGATGTTAGTTGTAATGAGTGTTTTTCTTATGATGCATTGAAGATATTTTGCGGAATTGAAAAACCGTTTTGAAACTGATGGCGAAAAGTTATAGGGATTTGAAAAGTGTCTTTATGGCTATGCGAGTGGTATTTCCTTAATAGTCCAGGAGAATTAGACCCCAAACCTTTGAAATATGGCTGTGTCGTGACGTAGATTAGATATCGGTTGGAATTACTCGGAAATCATCTAAGAAAAGAAAATATGAAGGTCCGCCAGCTGAAAAAATTGTGCCATTTGCAGGAAAAATCATTAACTGCAAAAAAACGCAAAAATTGCTAATTTTTTCCGATATTTCTTAATATCACTTTAAATATGCAAGATAGAGAAAAAAAGTATACTTAAGAATTTGTTCTTTATGAAATTCTCTACACGATAGGGTTGGTTTAATAGTAATTTATGCAACAAGTGCATAAAGTGGTACTTTTTTTCACGAATGGAAAAAGTTGACCGTACGAGCCGTCAGGCGAGTGCGGCAATTCCATGACTGAAAAAAATACACTTTATGCACATGTTCCATACATTATTTTTTCTACAGCCCTATACACAAAATGAAATTCAAATAGAAATTTGCGATATTTTAATTAAGCTCCTCCGGTAAATTACAAGGACCTTATGGCAAGTGATATCTCGTTTGAAAGGTATTGACATTGGCTACATAGCCATATTAATTTTGTTTGGGTTCAAATTAATTTTGACGGATAAATTAAATAAATACCAAAATTATTATTTCACATTTAAATATTGAAGATTTTTCAGTCCGCCTCTGGTTAGTTGTCAAAAAAATTGACGTTTTTAATTTAATAGTATTTTGTTGCTTTGCAAAGTTTTTCTAAATAGCTTAAATATTTAATTTTATTATTGTTTAACGAGACGTTTAAGAGTTTACATAGGCAAAATGGTACGTACTCAAGCCGACAAAGTAGCAGCTATCTTAATAATTGGTGAATCTAGAAAGAATGTCCATGAAGCGGAACGTTTAATTAATGAGAGATACCCAGATCGCCATATCTCGAGAACATACTTGAGGGAGCTTCTTCACAAGTTTGAAGCAACAGGTAGTGTTCAAGATGCCAAACGATCTGGTCGACCAACATTTAGTGATGAAAAAAAAATTGATATAGTTGCTGAAATGGTAGTAAACCCTACTTCCTCTTCAACTAAAGTTGCATCTATCTGTGAAGTAAGTAAAAGTACTGTACAGAGAGTGTTGGCTAAAAATAAAATTCATCCATACAAGTTAAAAATGGTGCACCACCTTTCGGATGACGACCCCGATAGAAGACTCGAATTCTGTGAATGTATGACAAATAAAATTAGTCAAAACCCACATTACACAAAAACAATTTGTTTTAGTGACGAAAGTACTTTTTGCCTGGAAGGAAATGTGAATACACAAAATGTACGGTATTGGAGTGACACAAATCCCCACACCTTTCGTGAACAACATACCCAATTTCCAGAAAAAGTCAATGTTTGGGCAGGTATTTTGGGAAACCACATAGTTGGTCCTGTTTTCCTAAATTCAAATTTAAGCGGTGAAGTGTATCTGGAGATGTTACAAAATGCAATTGGGCCGTTAATTCTTGAAATTCTGGAAGATAATCAAGATGAATTCGGCCATCTGGAAATAACATTTCAACAAGATGGTGCTCCTGCACATTATTATGGTGCAGTAAGGCATTACCTGGATGAAGAATATCGAGGTAGATGGATCGGCCGGCGAGGTCCTATAGAATGGCCACCTCGGTCACCAGATCTGACACCATTAGTTTTTTTTCTATGGGGGTACTTGAAATCCAAGGTTTATACTACGGCACCAGATCACATTGGCGTTTTGAAAGAAAAAATTAGTGAAGAATGCAATGCTATTTCAGCTGACACATTCAAACGAGTACGACAAGAGTTTACTAATAGGATGTATTACTGTCAGGAAGTAGACGGAGCACATTTCGAACACTTGCTATCAGAATCCATTGTTGATATTTGATTAATTAAAATTTCAATAATTTTGGTATTTATTTAATTTATCCGTCAAAATTAATTTAAACCCAAACAAAATTAATATGGCTATGTAGCCAATGTCAATGCCTTCCAAACGAGATATCACTTGCCATAAGGTCCTATTTAAAATTATTGGCCAGAGTGGCACTGTGACGTCATCTATAACTATTACGTCACCTGTTACCATTCGTAGAGAAGTTTACAACACTTTATTTTCACCCTCCAAATTTTAATAATGTAAGTGTAGCCGTTCAAAAGATACGAGGAGGGGAGGGGACTTTTGAATAGCACTGCATATTTTACTAATGTAATAAACCTAATTTTAGGTTGGAAACATGAGACAACCTTTCTTTTGTTTAAGAAACTGTACAGTAAAACTGGTAAAATCTGGATTTGCTGCCAGTATTCTGTCTTTGTTAGTACCTCTTCCTTTCTTCCCCATCCACTCTGAGTCTACTCATCACTGCAAGGTCAAGTTACTGTCTGTAGTCAGTGTGGATGTAAGTCAGTGTGGATGTAACCACTCCGCTGAACACTCACTGTTTCATCGCGGGTTTTAGTTTTGTGTTTTGAGGTTGTGTGAAATGGCTTCTAGAGGTTGTGTGAACTCTCCTGATTGTTTCTTCTACATTTGTGGGACTTACACTGTTAAAAGGCAATAGAGAAACATTTCTGGTTTTGTTAAAAAGGTTTACTTTGCCTACTTTGGTATGAAACTGGGGGATCAAGACAAACAATGGGTTCCTCACAAAGTGTGATCGGTGTGTGTTGAAGAACTGAGACAATGGTTTCAAAGTAAGAAAACATCATTTCGTTTTGCAATACCCATGGTTTGGAGAGAACCTGCAAATGACAGTGATGATTGTTACTTTTGCTCTTCCCGCGTGCAAGGTTATAATTTGAAAAATTAAAAGGAGATGTCGTATCCAAACATTCCTTCAGCTATGCCTGATTTACCTGTACCTTGTCCCTCAGCTACACTTGAAAACATTTTAGATGATGTTGATCAGTTGTCTCCAGGCAGTGATGACGACGACAATGATGGTACGAGCCCACCAACAAAGAGCCAAAACTCTTCATGCAGTCGGAACTAAACGATTTGGTTAGAGACTTAGGCCTTGCAAAGGATTCAACTGAGGTTTCAAGGTCGAGGTTGAAAGAAAAACATTTCTTGGCTCCTGGTACAGAAGTAGAGAAAAATAATTTGAGCTTTTTTTCTCTGGAGAGGGTGATCTTGTATTTTGTACTAATATTCCTGGGTTGATGGAGACATTCAATATGAAATACTACCCTGAAGAATGGAGACGCTTCATTGAATCCTCCAAAAGAAGCCTGAAAGCTGTTCTTCTTCACAATGGCAACCAATATGCGTCTGTACCAGTAGGGCATACCTTTCACTTGAAAGAATGTTATGAGAACCTCGAATTGGTACTTAACAAGCTTAAGTACTCTGTTCGTGAATGGACTGTTTGTGGAAATTTAAAAGTGATCTCTATGTTACTAGGCCAACAGAGTGGTTACACAGAGTTTCCCTACTTCCTCTGTGAATGGGATAGTCGCGACCGTAAACAACGCTACGTAAAAAAAGAATGGTCAGTTAGAAACACTTTGTTTCCTGGATTTAAAAATGTTGAGAAAAAGAGTTTAGTGGATCCTAAAAAGATTCTACTTCTGCCTCTTCACATCAAGTTAGGACTAATGAAGCAACTCGTCAAATCATTGCTTAAAGATATCTCTGTCATCAGTTTTCCGGTCTTTCTGAGGCAAAACTTGAAGGGGTATTTGTTGGACCGGATATAAGGAAACTTATAAAGGATGAAAACTTCAAGTTGAAAATAGAAGACCAGGAAAAGAAAGCATGGAAGTCTTTCAAACAAGTGGTAACTGGCTTCCTAGGAAATAAAAAAGAACCAAACTACAACAATATTGTCGGCAATCTGCTAAATAACTACAAACTTTTGGGTTGCAGTATGAGTATTAGAGTTCATTTCCTACATTCTCATCTGGACTATTTTACGGAAAATCTTGGAGCAGTGAGTGAGGAACAAGGAGAACGATTTCACCAGGATATAAAAGAAATGGACGCAGATATCAAGGACGCTGTAAGTTAAAATGATGACTGACTACTGCTGGATGTTAAAGAAGGAAAATCTTCAATCCCACAGCAGGAAAAGTAATAAACGAAGTTTTGAAGGAAAAAGAAAACGTTACTACAAAGACTTGTAAATATATTGTAGTAAGGCCTTATTAACTTTTCTTACTGTATTATTAAGATGTAGTTATATGTTTAAAGCAATTTTAATAACATTGTACATAAATAATATATGTGAATTTTATAATTTTCGCTAAATGTTTCACCTCATTTTGTAGACAAACCTTGCGGATTAGAAAAAAAAACAATATTATTTCTGAAATCAGCACTAAAAACTACCGAATAATCAGTTATCAAAACTAAAACAGTTTAAAAAAATATTTTTTTCCGCAAACGTCAAAAAAAGTAGACATTATTAACGTCAATTCATGATGTTGAAGTATGATTTCACAGACGCCACTTTTTTGTCCGCTCTCGGCCGTACAAAAAAGTAGAATTTTTACCAGGGAAAATAATTATTAGTTGAACTTTTAAACTTTATTAACGATAATAATTATTAATAGTAAAATTACAGTTATTTAAGGTTGCACCGCACATATTTAATGCACTACCTGATTTATTCACTTCCAATTCAAGCGAATTTTGTGCAGAGTTGAAAGAGTTCATCGACAAAATTTCCCGTGACTCCTTACTTGTTGTTGCTTCTATTACATCAACGTCGACATAATTTCGCTCATGAGAAGCTGCATTCAGGTACAGTGAAGAAGAATTCGACATCAAGATTTTTTCTGCAGTTTGTTTTTTATTAGACAAAGAGTCTTCAATGTATCCTTCAGCGACAGTGCTCGACCTCCAACCTCCATGCCGTTTCAAACAAGTAATATCAGCTCCTCCACCCACAAGCAAAGTAGCTGAAGTTCTTCTTAACACATGGCCGGTGTAATCCTTTGAATTCGGTAGTTTTAAATAAGTTGCTACTGTTTTGGGTACGTTACTAATTGTATGAATTCCCATGACAATGCGATAATATTTTCCCTTTTGAAATTTCAGAAAAAAGCGTCGGCTTTCCATAGCTTGTGGACGTAAAGAAGTATATTTTCTGTAAAGATTTATATGTTTTTCTCCAATAATTGTGAACGATCGTGGCTTTTTAGATTTACTATCAGGAATCTTTATATGAATAACAGATCCTAAATCTTTTATATCGTCTATTGTCATGTTCACCATTTCATCGCATGTACATGCTCCAGATACGCCCATTATTAGAACAACCTAAAAGTAGTATGTATTTAAAAACTTGATTGTATTTATGCAGGTTAGAATATTATAACTAACCTTAATTCCTAGATATTGCTCATTAGGTGCATTATTTAAAAAATATTCAAACTGGTCTTTTGTGAATACCTTTGACTTTTTAGGAGTATACCCTTCATTCTGCTTCTTCAGATAAGCACGTAGTTTCATATATTTGCTAATATCTAATCCATGTTTAATATTCAGTAATGATTTTATCATGGAATACTGAGACCACATTGTTGAACTTCTCATTTTTAATTTAGTTGTCATTTCAAAAAAATAAGCTAGTAGAACATTTTCCGAATAGTTTGAAATGTTTTTAGCATTGCACCATGTGAGAAATCTTTCGTAAGCATGATTATAAACTCTACTTGACTTAGTTGGAATTAAATCATTCGTAGCTGCCTTAGCAATGTCAACAACGTCGGGCGGTGTACAGTTGGGTTCTGAATCCTACATAATATAATCTAAAAGAAAATTTCAGTACACTTTACTACAACAAACGAAATTTTGATGCTCAAGTACTTACCAAAAATGCACAGTCCAATTGTTGCTTTAAATCACTTACAATATTTCTGACATTATAAAATATTATTGAACTGTCAAATTTGTTTTTGACTTGGCAATCACAAAACCAGTAACCACGGAAATGTAGTGCGCAGTTTTATAATTATTATTCTCTGAATTTATCAACGTCGTTGCAATCGTTTTGAATTTTTATTTAAATATTAATTAGTTCTATAGTCTGGATGCCGTTTGCGGAAAAAATAGCATGTTTCATTCGGGGCAAAAGCACTTTTTGTGGCTCGTCTGAAATTGTCGGCCTCACTAACGTTCGGCCATCAAACATTCAGACTCGCCACAAAAAGTTATACTTTTACTCCTAATAAAACAATATACTATTTGCAGGCCTGTGTATTTAGTGGCGGTAATTTTTGATATCGCGAATGTTATACATAAATTTGAAGGAATATTCTCTAACATTTCCCACATATGAAAAACATTTAAGTACTTATTTTTGTATATAATGTACTTCATGATGCTACTAATTGAATTACAACCTTTTAAGAATATTAAACATGATGACATTTGAATAAAATTGGGTTTTTAGAATTAACATTCTGGAGTCATTAAGTTTGCGATAGGATAAGAATTTAATCCTCGCAGACTTTTAATTAGGAGGTTGAGTACTATAGAATATAAAAACAAACAAGACTTCCTTTTGCATAAGAATCAACATTACTTACTTTGTAATTGAGAAATCTGAAAAATATTAGGGAGAAAAATGGAGGTATTGAAGACATTTCAAAAATTAGACGGACAATTCAAAATATTCCTATGATGTTAGCCGAAAATCCGAGATTTGATGATTTTCGATAACAAAATAGTTTACTTGAAAATTGTGGAGAAAAAATGTATATTTATAAAATATGCTGTTATTTCGCCGTGAACTAATCATTCACAAAGACCAGAATTTTCTTATTTTAATGTTAAAATAGCGTTCTAGATAAATTAAGGAAGCCCCTAAAAGCTAAACTTTCCGCCGATTACTTAGTGGAAGGGCAAAAGTAATTACGAGTTGCTACTTTTTCAAATGTATACCTTTGCGTTTTAAAATTCCTTTCGGTGTATTTGTTTTTCTTACCAACTATCATATATTTTGTTTTCTCTGCGTTGATTTCTATTCCAATTTGTTTTGCTTCCTTGTCTATATTTTCTATTGCTTTTATAAGTTCTTGTCTTGAATTTGCTACTATGGTTAAATTGTCTGCATATGCTATAGTTTGAATTTCGTCTGTAGTAATGTATTTACTTTCTAATTTTGCTGTTCTAAATATACTCTCCAATGCCAAATTAAATAAAGTTGGGGAAATCGACTGTTTAATTCGTGGATTGACTTTTTGTTATAAGGGCTGTAATCGAAGGACCAGCTCAAAGAGAGCAATAAATAAATGGCTGTGTGGATGAAGGAACTCTTATCTGATTGATTCGATGTGAATTCGTGACGAAAAATCCAATACTTTACTACAAAAAAACTTTATTTATTCGTTTACCGTGACATATATACTTTTCTTGACGTTCTTCTCCCTCATGAGAACATAACAACTTTCTTTTATTTTTTCACAACTGGCTTGCAAAACACATTCGAAAGTCGGTAAAATAGTTTGCTTTAACGGTAAGTACAGGTTGACAGCATTCGGCTGATACTGTTGCCTTTTTTTAATATAACAAAATACAGGGAAAAACTACAAACTTAGCATCGGCTTTCCTTGTTTGACTCCCTTACGTACACGGAATTCTTCTGATGTGACTCCTTGAAATCACACTTTTGCTTTGGTATTAGCCATTGTCACATTTTCAGCAACTCTATTCGTTTTTGATTAATATTCAATCTTTCTAACCGTTTCATCCATTATTTTCTGTGTATAGTGTCAAATGCACTTTTAAAATCAATGAAAATTGTATCAACTTCCCTGTTGTGCTCCCATGCTTTACAAATATTTGTTCTAGCGTATATATTGCATTAATAATAGTTGATCTACTAGGTTGAACTCGTTTTGATAGTCACCTAACACATTTTCTGCTTCTACTTCTAATCTAGTGTTGATAAGATTAGCCAGTCTTTTATATACGGAGTCCTATAATGTAATTGCTCGGTGAGTTTTGCATTTTTTTGTCCCCTTTTTTTTGAATAGGTGTGATTATTCCCGTATTCCATTCCTGTGGAATTTTATTTTGTATCCATATTTGTTTTTATTAAGAGATGTGACTGTTGGTGTAATTCTTAATAATCTTCTGGATAATACTGTTTTAAATGGACTTCTAGTTAACTCCACTATATATTGAAAAAAAGTTGAAAATTCTGAAAAATTGACAATTGTTTCGATATTACCTAAATATCATCGTCAGAATGACAGAAGTTACATTTCATTTGATGCCTACCTGATGTTTAATTATTTTTGGCTAGTCCAAGAAGTGACCTACCTTGTGATTGACTTAATAAATGTTAATAGAAAAAAGAATATATGATATTACAAATATTAAAGCTTATATATTAGCCCTATGGGGATATCCTGGATATCATTTTCCCAATTAAGATTAGTATAACTGTGCAATGATATAGAAAACAAGGAAAACTATATCTGCTGATCTTAACAATTATCACTTAAGAAGATATTTTAAAAGTGGAGGACTCCCTACATTTATCTGTTCATTGACGACTTCATATTGTGGGTTTCTTAAGTGTCTTTTAATTTCCAATTCTTCAAGGAAATCCAGTTCTTGTTCCTTATCACAAATATGTAGTGCTTCTAGTTCTGTGTTAGGGGTGTCAATGAATGATTGGTGTCAAGTAGATGTCTGGCATAGTGGGATTTATCTGGTTGTTTTAATCTGTATGCTCGTAATTGTTCACTGTATCGGATTTCAAAATTTCTGAGGGTCTGACCCAAATAGACAGCATTACATTCTGGACATCTGGACTTAAGTTTATATATACCAGATTTCTTTAATGGTGATATTTTTGTTTTTAGATTTAACAATTTTGTACTTATGTTACTTTCTGTTTTAAGAGAAATCGTTGTATTTGAAATATTATTAGAAATATTTCCTGCATATGTAATGGTTTTATAAGTTTATATTTCTCTAGTTTGTTTAGGAAATATTAGTTGTAATGCCACTTTTCCTCTTTTTTATTAATTAGTTTATTTATAGTATGTAATGTATCATTGAATTATATGCCGCTAGTTTATGTGACATGGGATGATTGGAACTATATGGAATAGTCACATCAGTGTGTGTTAGTTATCGGTGAATCGAATAATCAAGTACATTATTAACTCTTTGAATTTTTAAATCAAGAAAATTGATTGAACTATTTTCTTCAACTTCTAATGTAAATTTAAATTTTGGGTGTAAATTATTAATGTGGTTGAAAAATATATCTAATTGTCGTTCACTACCCATAAAACAAGCTAATATGTCATCTACATATCTATACCAAAATAAAACATTTTTTGAAATATTACTTTCAAAGATTTTTCTTTCTAAACTGTCCATAAAAATGTTGCCCATTGGTAAACCTTCATTTTGAATATATATTAATCATTAGACAAATCTGGTATATATAAACTTAAATGTCCCGAATGTAATGCTGTCTATTTGGGTCAGACCCTTAGAAATTTTGAAATCCGATACCGTGAACACTTACGAGCATACAGATTAAAACAACCAGATAAATCCCACTATGCCAGACATCTACTTGACACCAATCATTCATGGACAGCTAACACAGAACTAGAAGTACTACATATTTGTGATAAGAAACAAGAACTGGATTTCCTTGAAGAATTGGAAATTAGAGGACAATTAAGAAACCCACAATATGAAGTCGTCAATGAACAGATAAATCTAGGGAGTTCTCCACTTTTAAACTGTCTTCTTAATTGATAATTGTAAAGATCAGCAGATATAGTTTTCCTGGTTTTCTATATCATTACACAGTTATACTGATCTTAATTGGGAAAAATGATATACAGGATATCCCCATAGGGCTAATATATAAGCTTTAATATTTGTAATAGCATATCCTCTTTTTTCTATTAACATATATTAAGTCAATCACAAGGTAGGTCACTTCTTGGACTAGCCGAAAATAATTAAACATCAGGTAGGCATCAAATGAAATGTAACTTCTGTCATTCTGACGATGATATTTAGGTAATATCGAAACAATTGTCAAATTTTTAGAATTTTGAACATTTTTTCAATATATTGTGGAGTTAACTAGAAACAGTAAGTTTCATTTAAAACAGTAATATGAGTAGATTCCACAAAGTAAGAGTCGAGACAGTTAATCTTCTGGATATTTTCCATTGCTTAGTTTACTTATTAGTTCGTTAACTTCTTCTAATAGATATATTTCGTCTTGTATTTGTTGTGGTACGGCGTTGTGTTCTAGGAGGTAATCTGTGTGTTCACTCGAGACTGTTTTGTAATATTCTTTCCAGATCTCAAACATTTTTGGTGGATCGTTTTCTGTTTGGCCGGTTTCGTTTATTAAGTATCTTGTTTTAGCTCTGGGATTATTATGCTGAGTTTTGATCTTTTTGTATACTGTCTTGTTCGATATCCTCTAATTATTTATTTATCCAATCATTATTTTTACCCGTGTACATAATATTGGCCGCTTTTATTTTTATTTCATATTTCCTTCTATCTGTCTTTTGTGTTAACCCATGTCTGTTTGCTTGCTTGTTCACAATCTTCATCATACCAGTGGTTTTTTTGTAGTTTGTTATTTTTTTTCCAGCACATCCTCTGTAATTTTTAATATATTGCTTTTATGTTACCCCACATCTACTCTATATTATGTGTATTGTTGTCTGGTTTTGTGTGCCTTTAATATATGTTTCTCCGTATTTTTCCCTTGTTTGTTCTGTCTGTCGCTAGATTTTCTGCGTTGAACTTATTTGTGTTTTTTCTTATATAATGTACCTTTCCCTCTTTTAAGCCAGGAATTTTTGGAGATTACCAGATATTGATCCGTGTCAACGTTAGCGCCTCAATATGACCTTGTGTCGATAATTTTGTTGCAAATTTCTTTAGTAGCCAGAACATGGTCCATCTAGTTTTCTACCTGCCCATTTGGGTGTCTTCAAGCTGCCTTATGCCAACTAGGACGTGTAAATTTGATGAAAGAATTGTCATATTCAGCTGTCCTATTGGTTGGCAAAGCTTTTAATCGTTATCGTTCGTAATATCATGTATTATTTCTTTAGAATTAAGGGTTACCTCTTTCAAGTATATTTCTTTTCCAAGTTGCGCATTTCTGTCTCCTATTACTATTAGTTCATCTTTCTTCGGTAAATATTGTAATGTTTTTCTTATTTATTTAAACAGTAAACGTGTGGGATAAATTTTAAACATACGGTAAAGCTACTTACGAATTTATTTAAATACCAAACTACTCACTAACACTTAATTTATATACACACAACCTTAATTATTAATTTATACCAACACTTTACTGTTCGGTGGTTTGGTGTATTCTTGTTTATTTGTCGAGATCACTTTATCAACTGAACTGAACTTCTCCGCTGGTCGGTCCTTTATATATATTAGTGCCTTTTTTACTAGATAATTCTAGATTGCGGCTTACACAAAAACAGTTGGCCCCCGCATTTTATAGATAAGACTGGTCACAAAAACAATGTCTAGATAATCGCAAATAATTCTAAGAAATCTCTGCGCATCCGCCATAATTTTAACTATCATACATGGCTTAGAAAAAGTCGGATTCAGGGACTATACCAGTGTGCTGTTTCGTAACCTTACCCCCTCCTTAAATGCCAGTTCCACCTGGAACTTTTGTGTAGCCGAGACTAGATGTTTGAATCGGCAACTGGTCCAATTTCTACACTTTCCGATCTTATGGAAATAGCAGGGCACCATCTTCATCGGACATTGATAACGGGGGTTGTAGCTGCAAATTATTATCTGGACACCGGTATCTCGAAAGATAATCTCTACCATGTTCCTGATAACTCGCCAATCCAACTGGTTACTCGCTATCTTAGGCATAGCCAGTTTCTTCACGCTGGATTCTAACACATGGTCTCGGATGTTTCGAAGTGCTTCCCACACATCGCGGTAGGTTTCAGTTTCAGTGTCTTGCCTGTGGCTGGAATCTGGTCTTCAAGTTTTTCTAATTGCCCGAACGTCTTTCGAAAGACGAATGCCAACCCTCGTGTGTTCTTGAGACGGGCGGGGATGTTGTATGCCAGTGAATAATCTTCCGGGAGAGTGAACAAATCTTGTCGTTGTTCTGAAGTGACTCCATATCTAGCTTTCCCGGTACCTCCATACGAACCCATAAATTCATAGAAGGTAGGGTCAGACACATCTCGAATAAGGTTTACTCCTTTCTCTAGGTCATGGTCTCCTTCGAATGTCGCTAGTCGGTTTTGGTGAACTACTTTTGGTTTTCCGTTGGGGATCTTGCTTATGCGATATATAACATCATTGATGCTTTTCTTGATTAAGTATGGACCTTCCCAGGATTTTTGTAATTTTCGAGAAAATCCTTTTCTTTTCGTCGGGTTGTGTAACCATACTTTGTCCCCTTCTTTAAAACCGCCTTCTGTGGCCTGCGTGTCGTACCGACTTTTCATTCTGTCGCTGGCAACTTGAAGATTTGTTCGAACTAATTCATTAATATCGTCCAGCCTTCTTCTCAATTGGATCACATAGTCTTCTGCTGCTAGATCTTCTCCAGGCCGACAGCCAAATTCCAGATCACAAGGAAGCCTCATTTCACGTCCAAACAGGATTTTCGCAGGTGTTTCACCCGTGGGACTCATTGACGGCAGATCTATTAGCCAATGCGAATAGAGAAAGATACTTGGTATTTTTCCGGTTGTGTCTATTATAATAAAGGCACTTATCAATATTTTCTTGAATTATTGAAATAAATATCTCTGGAGCATCATCTGGATCATAGCAACTTCTTATCGAATCCCATGATATTTTAGAAACAGTTTCCTTAAGTTTTTGATAGTTAACATGCTTTGTTACTCTTTCGGATGGCTTCTTTTGTTCTTTATTGTCCATTATAATTTGTAATGCTATTGCGTAGTGATCTGTTATATCAGTTTTTATTACTAAAGGAATAATATTTTCCAAATTTTTATTAGATTTTGAATATAAAAAGAGATGGTCTAGGCAGGAATTCAGTCTAGTTGGCTTATTAATGGTAGATACAAATCCATAATCGCTCAAGGTACTAATGTAATCTATTGTATTATGATCTGAATCAAGTAAGTCTATGTTGATATCACCCACAAATATGCAGTACCGCTCAGTACCTACTCTATTATTCCTTAACAAAGTATCTAGATTATTGATGAATATATATTGCAACTTTTAGAACCTTAGTTGGTCCCAGACTTATAATACTATGTTCAAAACTGAAAACAGATTTAACATACACTACCAGCCCATCATTTTGATTTAAATCGCCCTCATTATAAATTAAGTTGTAACATGCTATATTATATAGATTCGTATCGATAATTTTCCATGTTTCCGTTAAAACGATACAATCAAAACCCAGGATATCAGATAGTGATACTTTCAGCTCATCCAATTTTTTTGATATGCTTCGAATATTATAATGGAAAATCGTAAAATTATCATTATGCTTATTAATCTCAAACAACTGATTACATTGGCCAGATTGGTCGGATTTATACCGAAGTTCTTGTAAAGCGACCTGAAAATGTTTATTTGGGAACAAGGTTTTTACAACAATTGGCAACAAAGCTAGCAAATGCAACAAGATGATCTTCGCGAATTAAAATTAACAGAGAAATTGTGTAATAGAGAGGATGTTCCGTTATGCGACCTATGCCAAAAACAGTTAGGCATGTCCTAATCAATTGCACCAAGTTTGAAACATACCGGCCAAACTTCACACTACAGTAAAATCTTAATTTACTTTCGGGTGAAAACTGCCAATTGAAGATTTGAAAGGATTCTAAAGGACATTTATTTACAATAAAAAATGTTATATTATATAATCTTAGGCTATTGCATAGCACTAATCACATTGGGTCGAAGCGGATTTGTTTGGATAAAAAAATTCGCCGAAGGCTTAGATAAAAAAGGGTATTGACACGTTAAACGCCATGACGGTCCCTACGGGCCGTCAATGACTTTTGAAATTGGACCTTGTTGGACCGTGAGAACCGTCATAACACACCTCATTTTAAATGACTGTGTGGACCGTTGGACCATAGTTATAATGTGTTTAACGGTATGAGAGGACCGTCAGGTTCCAGGGGAATTATAATTTTTGAATGGGCCGCGAAATTTATGTTCACATAAAAATGTGGTCCCTGGGCCAAAAAAAATGTGTGGTCGAATAATAAGTGTTTATTTTTTATATTTTGTAAATACAAATCGGTGAAAATAAAACTGAAACAAAGTAATACTGATAATATACTATATTAATGTAACAAATTAAAACATTCTAAACACATTGATGGTTCTCCTACACATCCGTCACAGAACGTTGTAACTTTTTTTGTTTTTTTTATTCTGAGCTGCTTTCCTTCCATTTCTTTGGGATATTATTTCATAACAATTGGAACAAAAACGCCTCATTGTATGACTTGATCCGGGTTTTTTTGTACGTGATGTTTTGATGTTGATGTAGATGGAACATCTTGGAGATTACAAGTCAATTACTCTACAAGATATTTTTTAAAATCAGTTATGGACAGATCTTCAATATGGATTTCTCTGTATATAATATGTGCATTTACTACTGCAGTGGTAAGTAGTAATTGAAAAGCTAGTTTTCTGTACCACTTTAATGATTTGCGTGAAGGATTGTTGTAGGCACCTATTTGATCAGAAATATCAACAGCTCCTTTACCTTTATTATAATCTAAAATCATTTTTGGTTTTAGCTTAGTTGCTCCTCTATATCTCACTTCTTGTTGCTCTGTTGAATGTCTCGTGGACATCATTAACACGTTTCTTTGGTCTTTCCAGTTTAAAACTGTTATTCCACGTTTATTTTCTTTCGCTATTATATTTCCTTTCTTCATCTCTATGTTCTTTGCTACCACGTCCTTAGGCAGTCCCCTTCTTTTACGATTTATTGTTCCTATTAGATGTGTATTACTATCTAATAGTCTATTGGCTAAGTCTAGGCTGGTATACCAATTATCAGTTACCATTGTTCTACCCTTATTCAGCAGGTTAACCGCTAATGACATAACAACATCAGCAGGAACCGTTTTCTCTAGTTCGGCATTTTTACCCGCATAAACTTTTATGTTGTAGGTGTAGCCCAGACCAGTATATATTTTGAACAACTTGATTCCGTATTTATGTCGTTTTTGTTTAGTGTACTGTCTAATAACAAGTCGTCCTCTAAAGGGAACCATTGTTTCATCTACGCAAATTAATTCATCAGGAGTGTACAAGGTTTGAAAGTTGTGTACGAGAATATCGACCAAACGCTGTATTTCATATAATCTGTCTCTTTCGGGACATTCTTCACTGTTAGAGAAATGAATCATTTTCAAAATGAGCTCAAATCGATTTCGAGACATCTTCGATTTACCAAATGTAACGTCGTATATAGATTGTCAGCTCCAGTAGTCCCTAATAGATGGCAATTTTACTAATCCCATCCATGGTAACAGACTAAAAAATGTCCTAATTTCAGCTTCACTTACCGGAATCCAATCGTGCAGGCGGGATTGTGGAGTGGTATCACTGTTCATGAGTTGCTGAGTGGCATAAAGATTCGACTGGTTAACAATCATGGTCCAATACTATCATAAACATCAATAGGCCTACAGTTTGCTAGTAACCCAGCAACATCTGGATGAACACCTCCACCACCTTCAAATGGTATTAGTTTAGGTTGATTACCTACAGGTGGTAACCACTTTTCTGTTTCAGGTTCAACTTTTTTTTTAGTTCTTCGAACAGCTGGTTTCGCAATATCAGTTGCAGCATTACTAGTTGGCACTTGATTTTCTATCTCAGAATTATCAAACTCGGATAGAACATTTTGGGCTGATGACGGCCCTGCCTCATAAATGTTTCTTTTCCGTTTCAAAAGTCTTGACGTGGATGGTAATGTGTAGTACTTTCATCAGAATCGCTGCTACTTTCATCCGGAATATATAATGGATCTCCAAACAACAAATCTAGTTCTTCGTCGGACATATCAATCGTCTCCGCAGCTTTTTCCAATTCTTTTTGCGTCAGAGGGCGATTATTTCTCAACGACATCTGTTAAAATAAAACATTTTTCATAACATAACCTAAGATAATTCAATTCTTGCTATTATAAAGCTTGTAAACTTATAAAATATTGTTTATTTTATAACTGTACTACTATTATTATAAGAACATCTTACGATTCAAGATTATTCAGCCTTTTCACCAATTTTTACAGCTTATCCATGATATCAAATTACAAAAGAACCGACCACGTGCACAATTCTATGCTAACTAACTTGAATCACGACGGACGACGGGAGAACCGGAAATAACGTATGTACGGGACGGGACCAACGGTCCAGTGGCATCAATTGAGTGGTACCAGGACCGCGTTGGGTCCATTGGCCCGTCATCAAATATATTCAAATATCTTCGTTAATTTCAAGTATTTTGAAAAATCGTTCAAATTGCATTTACACATCATCAATACCTATAAAAAAATGAACTTGGCCCGTTTACGACATTTTATAAATTTGGCTTGGCGCTTAACGTGTTAACCAGAGTTGCTTCTAGTATTTCTCACTGTAATTTGGTTATAATCGGCGGTTTTAACAACACTCGCGTTGAATCAATGAGGCACGAGGAGTTTTTTTATTAGTAACATCCACTAAACTTACGGAAATTTCTTGGAAAACTCAATCTAACCATGTATATTCTATAATAATATTTAAACAAAAACCCAAAAAATAAAAGTGCAATTTGGGACAGCTTATTTGCTTTTTGACATAAATTACTACTCACCTATCAGGCGTGTGCACTGGTGTGGTCGGCTCCGTAGAAATTCTTTTAATTGGAACTGAAAAAATTATAACATATTATTCTTAAGCATTTAAAACCAAGACCATAGAATATATACAAAAGAAAACGCTCAAGACCGAAGAGACTACAACATTTATCCAGTTTAGAGATATTGAACGATACATCTACTCTATACTGATAGGTAGATTGCATGAGAAGTCAATTTTAATTAGAAGAGACAATAAGAGATAGATTTTGGGATGTATTCAATTTTCTGTGCAGACTTCTGATGAAGATATAGACAAATATGGACACGAAGTAAAATAATTAGTATAAAAATAATGTGAGCAAAATGAAAAGAAAAAAAATAGACTCGATGATTAGGTGTGTTTTGAAAAAATAAATGAAACCTTTGTAGACGAACTGTTGACGAGAAAATTCATAAATCATTTTGACTTATTCAAAAGTTTTAAATTTAATTTATTCACACTGGACTTAATAACGCAGGTCTGCAAAAAAGTCGCAGTTGCCGTGGAAACATTTGTAATCGTTTTTGAAGTAATTTTCTGTACAGAATTCGAATTTGGTGCAAAAATTGCTCTTTCAAGTTTTTGAGTAATCCTTACGGCCATAGATCTTTGATTGATCTTGTCCCAAGAGGCTAGGAGTGTGTTGGTTTGGAGCTTGTGAATGGAGAAGTACCCAGTACAAATTATAAGCCCAAATTATCATAACTTAGAGAATTGAGCTCTGCGTCTCTTAAATCAAAGAGTGCTAGTATGTAGTACTTAATGATGCAACTAGAGAGAAAACCACAAAAAGTTTGCGCCTGTTGTCTGGAATATACCTGGAAATGTGATTTTTTGAGTATATAACTTGAAATATCTCATTATATGACGTTATGTAACTCAGTTCGAGTTCCACGCGTTAAATTACTTTGAAAATTACCCATCGCTTTCCAAGAACAAAACCATGTTGTTCTGAGTAATTAATACATCCTTTCTACATAATTACCTAACTATTTTATTTGTTAACATTTTTAAACAGTAATTTACATCCCACCAAAAATATTTCCATGGAAAATATTGCCAAAACGAAACCATATGGCTCGCACTATCAAGAACTTATCAGATCTCATGTAGATCCAAGCTTCTAACTCTACACACCATAACTCTACACGTCCTAACTCTACAAACCTTAACTTCACATACTCAACACCTTAGTCAAAATGCGTGGCTTTCCCGTTTCGTTACTACAAGAGTCATTCTATAACAGAAAAGTAATGAACAGAGAATGAATAAAGTTTTCACCTTACGCTCATACGACGGTAGCGAAATGGCCAATCCACGCCTTTTAACTAAGGTGTAGAGTGTGTGAAGTTAGGGCTTGTAGAATAAGGGCGTGTAGAATTAGAAGCTTGGCTGTAGGTGAGATCTGATAACTTTTTCACAGTGCGAGTCATATGGTCTCGTCTTGGCAACATTTTACATTTAAATGTTTTTAGTGGAATTTCATTTTTTTGTGTAAATTGCTTATTCATTTTTTTTATTATCATCATTTTTTCTATCTTTTTATGAGGTGTATTTCTTACACATTAGAGGTGCCTTTTTTCATAGCCAACCCTCTATCTTTGTCTTTTTTCTTTGTTGGATTACTGTTTATAATAGATAGACAGATTAGGGCGATACTTGGCTCTTAGGCGATTATATACGACTATAGCTGACTGCCGTGCTTCAATACTACTAAAGTCGATATTTATAAGGGGAACACCTTGCAAGTTGATAACTCTAGAGTGCTACATAAGCCTGCCCACAAGAGAACGTGGGTGACCCAATATCAATGAGAGCATTATTCAAACTTAGCCCGTAACTTTTATGTATGGTGATAGAATGAATACGCGACACAGATTGAAAACTGTTCGCGGTGAACAAATACTTTCAAATTTTTATTATACAGGTGGTGCTAGTTTGTGTTGAAGACCGTTAATAAAAATTATTACAACTCTTCTTACTTTATTCTTGTCGTTCTCTAACCCCCTATAGGGATCGTCTGGTACACAAATGGCTCATGCTGCAGCGACGGGGCGGGGGCTGGAATTTACTCCAGGAACCCAGACACAAGGTTGTGTTCATTTGGGAAAGGAGGTATCTGCATCTAAAGTATAGGCTAAATTGGACTGTGCGCAGATAAACCAAGACAGAGGTTATGTGGACCGACACATAAGCATATACACTGACAGTTAGGCGACAATCATGGCCCTGAGTGGATATACCATCAACTCAGACCTTGCTGATTTTGCAACGCGGAACGTAATGCGGCTACAATGGATGTCGACCCACTCTGGTTTTGAACGTAATGAAAGGGCGGACGCACTGGCTGAGGAAGGGGCGGCAGCTCCCTTTAGCGGTCCCGGACCTTGTTCCTTACAAAACAAACAATCAAGAAGGAGACAAGGATTTGGTTGGGAAACCTCGCTCATTGGAATGATGTACAGGGTCTAAGGCAGTCCAAGCTCCTATTGAAGGGCTGGAATGATGGACATGCTAGGGCAGCTGTAGAACTACCAAGGAGTAGGTTAAGAAAGATAGCAGGACTCCTAACAGGACACTGCTGTCTGAGTAACCCCCCTCCATAACATAGGTTTAGGGGAGAGTTCCCTATGTAGAGGTTGCGGCATGGATGACGAAACGTCGGTCCATGTTCTCATAGTGTGTCCACATTGGTCTGTACTACGCAGGCGCATCTTCGGAATCCCTGTTATGGCCCCTAAGGACACATGCAGGCACCCACTAAAGAGAATTGAGTCCTCCGTCGAAGGACTTGGATTCATGGATGTATACGTAGCAGGAACGGCACAATGGGCCCGCCAGTGGCCTCAGTACCGGAATCTTGGCTTAAGCTTGACTTGGTCGAGGTTCGCCTGCACATAGTAGCAGTAGTAGTAAAATGTCAGAATTTGAGTTAGATTGTACACCCCCTGGGGGTACCATGGACCGCT